>BSWB01000005.1:59790789-61074028 GCA_033239125.1 Fagopyrum homotropicum | reverse complement strand
TCGATCAATCTCTCGCCAGAAAGCACAAAAGCTGCAAAATTGTAATTTGTAGATAGATCCGGTCATAGTAAGGAGGCGGGAATTCTACAACAATAGTTGATTATTCATAACTGAGGTGAAAACATAATGAATCACCTGAAAGAACAAGAGACAACAGTCTTTTATTTTGTTCTTTGGGGAAAGATTCAAAATGAGTGAAATGTAAGACTCGAGAAATATCAATTTTAGACAAAAGAAACCCCAGCAATAGCATAAAAACAAAAAAGTATCTTGGCATTCTCTGGGTCATCTTGCATACCGCATTTAATTGATTGTGACCTTGTTTATAATAAGAAAAAATGAACTATGGCCTCAGAGTGCTTGTCATTCTCTTTTGTTGAAAGCAATGAATCTTACAAGGTAAAAAAGATTTAGGCATTAGCTCCACCTACTATTCGATTTTAGGAATTTAAAGTGATATACCTTGACCACCTAGCTTTATCCTCTAATAACTTTCCCAGCTTATCTCTTCTATCATCAACAAAACGACGGCAGATCTGCTCAACATTCGTCAGATATACACGCACAAACTCTCTCCTGTATTGACTATGAAGACAGCGGAATGGGCGATCTGCCCTCTCCCTATATATTTCAGAGGTAAAAAGATTTAGGCATTAGCTCCACCTACTATTCAATTTTAGGAAATAGATAGAGGTCATAGAGCCACAGAAATACAGTAAAATTAGATCAATATCTATGAAAAAGTCTAAGACTACATGTACAGTGAAGAAAATCACACTTAATAAACTACAAAATTGTGAATACAGAACTTCCATTCTAGTAGCTAATTCGACAGCTGCTCAAAAGACTTGATCATCAAAAACATGTCTTTCAGAAAGAGGGTCACTTGAACAATTACAGAAGCAGCATGAGTCCCAAGTGGGAGTTTCATGAAAAACAGTATTCATTTGTGAAAGAGCTCAACGTCATCAAATATGGGTTGTACTGACAAGCTAATAGATAATCATTAACCTTCAAGAGAATACTCAGTAGTAACAAACTTAACACCATAATGCATAGAGACATTCTACCCTAATAGTTTTAGCAGTACCTCATAACTTCAAAAGAAGGGAAGCATTTTAAACCATTACTTTAATTGTCACACAGATTGGTAAATTCTTCATTACATTATCTTTCACAAGATGAAACAACCAAGCTAATGGAAGCTCGTAAAATATTATGGGAACAGAAAAACTAAAAGCAGGAGTATCCAACTATACACCTTTAGGGCAAACAAAATGATTAATATCCTTCTCTCCGCAATGGAAGTGTTCACTACGTTAGTATAGTTTGTAGCAAAAGCCAATGGAAAAAAGTTTCTCCCCCCACCCTCCCACCCAAACTCTCTCACTCCTGATCCATGGCAGCATCCACTACCTTTTTGTGCAGCCCCCATAAATATGTTCATCCTGCATCATGGCCGACCAAGATGGGTGCAAATATGGCGAGATTCTGAATTCTTAGTTAGTGAACCAATGGAAATGGCTCTACTCACATAATTGATGGCATGCAAGTGTCTTACTCTGGATTTTGCCACAACAAGCACCATAAGATGATGTAGCATGGTTTTTCTTGGCCTTCACTGGTCCATATCCCTATGAGCAAGGATCATTTCTAAGAGGTTTACATCAACGATCAGTAATTAAGCTGTGCTAACCATCTAGTCTTTTGTGGGAACATTATTCCAGATGCCTTTAATGTGTTAGTGTTACTCACTGACTAGCAATTCAACTAGGGATTTGTCATAATCCTAGGATGACATATGCGCATTGTTGTAACAGTGTGACTGACATTAAATTTCTTTGATTTAACTAGAAAGCAAGAAGATGATGAAGTATCAAAGATCATGAGAGCATAAACGATTAATTTCACCTGACAACCTGAACTTGAGCCTTCACAATGAGAGTGTCAACGTCTACAAATCCATCTGACACTTTAGACAGTTCCATAAATTTTTTCCATCCCCAATCGTGCTCTTTCTTCCAAAATCTATGTAGTGTATCTGTGATTCCCCACCAGACATGTTAGAGGCCAAGAAATTACAAAAAGAACCTAGGTAATTCATTTAAACAGAAGCATGTAAATAAAAATTACATAGATAATCTTTCTTAGGTGAAAGAGCCAACATAACTCAACATCAAACTAACCAGAATACTTGGATTTTTTTGGATCTTTATTCACCACAGCAATTGTGAACTGTGCAAGATGACTCCAACCTGATCCAAACGGAAAAGTCTGTTACAATCCAGCTGTGCATGCAGAGAAAACAAACAAAGTGACGACAAGAGCATAAATTAATAATTCTAGCAAAAACTGACAAACCTGGGAGAAGTTTATCATGATTAGCTACACATAAAAACAACGAGAGATGATTGCAGACATCACAACCCTGGGGATAAATTAGAATATACCTACAATGGATATCAACTAAATTTATTAATAAAAACATTTAGCAACAAAACCAGGCAATTACTGCAATTAGCATCCAACAATATTCAATTAAATTCACCTCCCAAATACTGACATCCCTTTAACTAAAAAATAACCATGACAAATAATATTACTGAAATCAGATAACCCCTTCAGGAATTTGAGTAATAACGGTTCAGATATTAATACAACACCATAAATGACAGTGATTCCAAGTGAAGATCTAAATAAATCTTTCCAAAAGCAACCAGAAGATGTGAAGTTTCAGAAATTCAATGCAGCTATAGGATTATTTTAGTAGGCAAAGAGAAGCATATGGAAGTGCATAGGTTATTATAGCTAATAATTATATTGGGAATTGCTTATACTATATACCATTTTGAACATCTAAATAAATATTTCCAAAAGCCGTCACAAGATGTAGAGTTCCAGCAAATCCAAACAGCTAATAGAACCTTAGTTTTAAAAAGCACGCCTCAGGCGCTTTGCGCCCCATGATATGCCGGCGCACCTCTGAACGTGAGGCGCACGCCTCATCGAGGCTCCAGCGAGGCGAGAGGCGCAGTGCCTCAGGTAGAAGCCTGAAAGTGAGACGTTTTCCATGGATTTGCGACTGGGCCCTTTTTTTTTCCTGGGCTGAAAGATGCCGCGTTTTTTAAACCCTCTTTTTCTTTCTATTCTAGCAGAAAGTGCAGCAGCATTGTTTTTTTCCCTGTAGCCTCTACAAACTAAGAATAAAACTCTTAAGTAGGCTCTTAGTTTAAAAAGGGCGTGAGGCGCAGTGAGGCGCAAAGGTACCTGGAGCCTTGTGCCTCGTGCCTCAGGTAGAGGCGCGCGACTCGCGTGGTTTGAGACCCGGAGATAGAAACAGATATTGAGATAGGAAGAAGAGAAGTCATACATGAGAAGTGAGGACCAAAGAGAAAAAAGAGGAAACAAGAGAGGATAATATGAAAAGAGAATGGTTTCAGCCCAAAAAACATATTGGCCCAATGAACCAGCACAGCTCAAACAGTGTATAAAATCTGAGAATGCCCGGAGGCGTGTGAGGCGTTGCGCTGCGCCTTGCACCTCATTGGAGGCACACCGAGCTGCGCACCTCTGCGCATCAGCCTATGGATGCGCAATCCTTTGTGCCTCAGTGCGCCTCAGGCGCACGGAAACAATTTTACAGGTAAGTATTACTCATAATTATTTTAAAATGCTTATACTACAATAGCATCTTTACTCTTTAACACCAGAGAATTAATTTTATACAATTATCAAAATGAAAATAACATGCACAGAAAAGAAACAAATTTATTAACTAACATGACCTAATCAGAAAGTAGAAGCTTTTCAGATGCATATATATGTCATATATTGAAGTCTAACAACTCACTAAGCAGTGAATTATTTTTTTTTATTTTTTTTTTAAAGCTTAGCAGTGAATTATTTCTAGAGCTGAAAGGATTATTAAGCACAAACACATGAAAGCTCCTCGTATACTAATAGTATAATATTATTTTCCCCTTGTCATGAATAAGTATGCATGATGCATTCCCTGATTGTATCCAGATTAAAAAGAAGATCTGGTCACTTCTGATGCAACACGAGTCAGAAACTACAGGGTTTTTATTGATTGCAGATTTATCAACTTGAAAATGAACTTGTTAAATATCCCTCTATACTATTTCCTGTTCTTCTTCCCTCTACTCTTTTCATCAGAAGATCTCTCTATGGTGAGGAACCACGCAGCTAAAAGAGATACATTCTCTAGTGCTCTAAGATATGCAATTCTTAATCTGCCCAGTTTCGGTGCATAATAATTAGCAGAGTTGATGTTCCATTATGACAAACTTGGTTTGTATGCTCTAGCTATAAAAGGACCAAGGAGGCAAGGAGTCATACCAAAATATGAATGTAATTTAGTCATTTCAAATTATCATTCCACAAGCACTTATGAAAGCAAAATACATGATAGCATGCCCTATATCTAATTGGACAGTAAACTCACCAACAGACACAGAAATTTTACACAAAACAAGCAAACTAAGCATCACATACCCCGAACAACCAATTACTAAAGGTTACTTACCATTTGTACCCACCAATTTCAAATGCATTGCTTTTAAGTTCTCTCTTGTTGATTGTAGAAAATTTCTCTATCTTCCATGTGTACTTCCCATAAAGGTCAGAAGGTTTTGGACCTACAAGGTGTAATTGAATAAGACAAAACTGTGCTCAAGTACATAATCATGAGAAAAAAAATTGAGAAAACAACACAAACCATACATGATATTACTAGCCCCCCTCCCAACAAAGCTATCTTCACGTTTTTAACTTTACTGAGAAAAGAAGAGCCTGACAAGGGAAACACAAGGAACCTAGAACAACCAACACTAGCAACCACCTCCTAAATTATCTATAAGAACACAAGGCCTCAGCGTCCACATTTTTCTACTCTAGAAAGCCTCTACGAAACTAAAGCATACACATTAACCAAAATCATGTGTATAGAGTGGTTTTTAGGCACAACTCTATGTTTCGGATACCATGATAGTATATAAGAAGTAAGTGTGGACCAAACAGGCACAGAAAAAGACACCCTGTATTGCAACATCTATCCCTAAAGAAGAGTGAATCAAGGGACAAGAATGCAGCCAAAGCTTTAATAGAGGGAATAATATGAATTAGATGCAGCACAAGAGAAACGTATAAGCAGAGACTTATCACAGCAGTTAGGCTCAAGATAGAATCCAGCAAAACCAACGGCAATGGGAGGAACAATTTAAGCAACCTCATCTCATAAGTTAATTAGGTCATTGGTATATTAAGTCATTGATAAGAACTGAATTGGACTCTCCATATTCCATGCAAACTGACAAAACTTCAAACTTAAACAACAGATGAGCAGTCAAGTATCGTAAATATTTGGCCCATGTTGACCAACTCGCAACAACACAACCTTCCAGAGTCCAGAATAAATGCTTCATGAAATAAAGCAACCAAAAGCGCACAAGGCAAAAACTCGGAGCATTCAGATCATTGGCACAATAGGACCATAAAATCTGAATAAGCAGTTGCAATGCTCCTTCAACTCAAACATGTGGGTATAAAATCACTAAACTAAATAATCATCATACCACCATCATCGTCACTGTCCTCAGTGTCCCAGTAAGGAGGAGAAGTTGATGGCATGCCATTCTCCACCTGCTCAGTTAAACGCCATTCAGTCGTGGCTTCAACACGCTGGCTATCATGCACACTTGACAATCCCTCCGATGACCTCCCGGCAGCAGACTCCTCGCATGCAGTCCCAGCCATATTCAAACAAAAGACTGTAAATAGATAGATACCAGAACAGTTGGTCAGAGCAAGGCTGGATCGTCAGAACACAGATAGAACCCCCAGAGAAGTAGAACCAAGTTCTTCGTCATACAGATTTTTGTAAAACTCCATCAAACAGATTCAATAAAAGACTATACTTCAATAACCTGTCCCATATAAATACACCTAAGACATGGCCAACGATGCACAAGACTTAAAATTTCCCGACTATAGTTAACAAAAAAGTATCGAAACGCAATATTCAAAAACTGCTAAATCAACTAATCTTATCCAAAAACATCAAAGAACCTAAACTCGCCATCAGAGAAGTTGATGACACCAGAAAAACAGGTTACAATAGTACGATCATATTAGACCCACCAGAAAAGGGATTGAGCCACCTCATCATCAATTCAATAGATAAAATAATCGAGCGAATTAATGGCATGCGATCGATCGTTCGAACAAATTAAACCCAAAAACCCTAATTTTGTACAGGAAAACAAGCCAGCGAATAATCCAACGTGAGAAACGAATTAGAATTGAATTTTATCGGAGTTCGAATAAAGTATGAAGCAGATCGAATCACAACGAACCTGGAATTGCAACTAAACAGAAAGAGGTGAGTTTATTGTTCGATAAATAGGGAAGGGGGAAAGGGGGGCCAAAGGACGAGATGCTCTTACGTGAGAAGGCTAAGAGGGAGAAGAGAGAGAGAAAGTAGAGAAATTTTGCTTAAGAGAGAAAGGACAGATTTTCAGGTCCAAGGAGCAGCTGCGGAGCACAGGCTCACCAATGACAAACTATTCATATTTATATTTTAACAAATTTATTCATTCTATAATCTATATATATTACTAAAACAGCACCCATTTTGTCCACGTGTCAACATCTAAGGCCGTCCACATCAGCATTTTTTGAATTTATTTACAGATTTGCCACAATATATTTACAGATTTGCCATTAATTATTTTATAAAAAAATTTTTATTAAACTTTATAAACAGTCATCCTGCCACGTCAACTTTTATTAAAATAAAAAATAAAAAAAAAACTAAATATACTTATCTACCAATCAAAATTTATAAACTGATGTATTATAATTCGATTTTGTTGAAAAAATCTCACGCAAATCTTTTAGTAAGATTTGACACATTTGTTAGATTTAAAACTAAATCAAATTTTACTCCTCAAACTTTACATAAGTAAATTTGATAATATATTGAGTAAATATAATACTCGAACAATAATCTTTTTAATTATGTTATTTTATTTATTAAAAAATATAATTAATCCTCAAATGTTAGTTATATTAATAAATAAAAAATAATTATTTTTATAAATTAATATCAATACATAATGCGTGAAATTGAAAATATAATATTTTTTTTTAGACAAGCCCGCACAAGGTGCGGGCACTAAACTAGTTATATAAATAAATCAATCAAGATTCAAATAACCCTAAGTGTGTAATTCTATATCGATATCTATATTTATTTTTATTTTTTTTATAAAACGAAAAGCAGTTAGATGATCTATCTCCTCTAGGCAGTCCACCTAAAGCATTATTGCGGATGAAAACACGAAGTTCGCGATCGTCGAAAAAACATGTGTTGGAGTTCGAAATTCTCATATGGGTCAGTCAGTCAACAACACGGTTGATTTCTCTAAAAATATGTCTAATCAGGACTTCATCAAAGAAACGGAGATCCAGCCTGGAGTTGGAAATAACCTCCCACGGGCAACTTCATAATTCTTGGAGTGCCTTGATAAAACAAAGATTATCACCCTCAATTTCGATTTTTTAATCTTTTATCTGATAGCCTCTTGTAAACCCGATTTGAGAGCATAAGCTTCAACTTTTATGACCGGGTTAAATTTATTTTTTGTCACATCAAGGCTTACAACCTCACTCTTGTGATTTTGAATCATAAAACCAATGGATGTTATTTCCGAGTTTAGACCTATCAAAGTTAAGTTTATGGGAATCAGGTTGTAGTTTTTCCCACTTAATATTGTTTTTCTTCCTTTTGGAAGAATTAATGTCCTTTTTTGTTGTTTTATATTGTAATCGTTTTCATCAATGATGTTAGTTTTTCACATTTGGATTTGATTTTTAATGAAGTTGATAACCTTATTGCAAGGACCAATAGACTCATTTTCAAAAATAATTTTGTTCCTAAAAAATCATATACTCCACCTCTTAGTTGCGAGACATACAACCTTGTTAAGTCCAATTTTGTTCTTTATTTCTTGTAGAAGGTCGTGAGGTTTTTTACTAACAATGTTGATGTTGTTTAGTTCGGTTATATTGATCTGTCGATTTTGGCAATGATTTGTTTGTTAAAAGGACATTCAATGAGCAAGTGAAATAAGTCCTCTAGATGGTGGTTGCATAGTTCACAATGACTTGTTACGGTAATTCTTCTTTTGCCAAGCTTAGCCTTTGTTGGGATTTCGTTTTGTGAAATTTTCCAAAGGAAGTTTTTAGCTTTGGTGTAACGACCCGAGTTTTAAGTAACCCAAGACGTCACTAGGCTAAGGACCACACAGTGGGTCCCATCAGTTAGCCTGACAACAACTTCACAAATAGGACCTTGCAACAAGAAGCACGAAGAAATAATGAAAACATTCAACCTGTTATTTAGAAAACGTTTACATAACAACCATGCATGAAGTTAGTATGTATATCCCAAAACAACACTTTAAAACATGACACCTGAACAGGTGTCTTAAAACTTCAGCCTGAAATCAACATGTGTACACAGTTGCACACAATCAACAAAAGACTCGCTTGCAAGCGATTAGTTTCAAAAGTAGTTCAACCAACCCTTGGGTTAACACTGCCCCGGCTGTCCACATCCTGCAGCTGACATCCCTGAAGCGTTCCTATGATCAGCATTACCTAAAAAGATTCGGTTTAAAACCGTTAGCTACTGATCATAATCTATCCACGAGAGATTATATCATCACATCACAATACAACAAATATATTCAAATACCATATACCGTGCTCATGAGATGATATCATGCTTTTATGAATGATGCACGTGAATGCAGTATGAAATTTACAATTTTCGATCCCGGACCCATTAATCCGGAACCATTGCTTATACGGTTCTGGCTTTGGTGTGAGCTCACCATTGCAAAGATTAGGTTAATTCAGACATTTGCTCTTAGGTCGTAGCCAGACTGATCAAGTCTACGGGCCAGACTTTCTCGTGGTGAGTTATGGTCTTAACTCCTAACCACATGCAACATTTTGCCATTCATGTTAATGCAAACATTTACCATTTTCATTAGGTGTGCGACCCGAGCCTGAAGTCCATCAGACTCGGTGTCATTCTTATACAAACGCAAGTGATCCGGGCTTGGCCGAGCTCCGGTATTCACTGCAAAATACTCGCTTCACATACTCTTGACCTTTACAAGTCATCATCATATCACATGCCTCAAAAGGCTTATCATCTCATACATTATCATGTTTCAGCAAGCTTATCATGTCATTCAATAGCACGCCTCAATAGGCTAACACATGTTCATTTAACCATTTCTCATAATTATGACATGATAATAATCACAACAACATTAAGCATGCTTTACACATCATAACGTCATTTTCATCATAAACACATCAAGCATGCTTCACACATAACACATCTCAATGCATATCAACATTCACATTTCAGCACAACAAGGCATTTCAAAACAACAACACATATCAACACAGTGAGATATAAATATCTCAGGCACGGGTTTTTGCAGATCGAAGCTAAGTAAGTCCGAAGACTTACCTGGATACGCTCACTGAGCAACTAAGCTATAGTTAGTCTACCGTCTTCAACACCACCTGTCGAGAATATCATATTCCTCGTATTAAACTTCTTGCTTCAAACATCAATTAAATTCATTCCTTTGAATTTAATTAGCTTATAGCGTTTTCTAGATTCCCAATTTAATTAATTAATCTTTAACTAATTAATTAAAATTCATCACAATAACCTTTTGCCCGCAGGCAGTTTCTCAACCCAACTGTCATCAGATCTCATCAAACAAATAGCCCATAATCACCAGAATATTGTAACGAGCATAATGGAATTTCCAATTATCCATTTTGACAAGCCTAAGGTCAATTTAGGCCAAATCGCAATACTGAAAACGAATAAATTCATAACTTATTCGTTACTAACCCGATTGACGATCCGAAAGAAGATTCGGAATCACAACGACGCAGGCTACGCTCGGACACCATCAGATTCACCGGAATCTGAGCGACGGGACCGACTAAAACACTAATATGCTCGACCAGCCCTTTATGTGCTCGGAAAAACACAAACTCGGTACCGAAATGAAGAGGACGAAGAGAGGAATCCGAAAACTCAAACGGAATTGAAATCGGATTACAAACGAAGAGTAGATCTGAATTTGAAGGTTGAGAGAAATCAGAGCTTTTACGAGGAAACGTGAAAGGAAATGAATTAATAAATGAATTTCCGCTATTTATAGCGAAGACGATAATTATCCTTTAGCAAAGTCGATATTTATCCTTTAACCGATCCGAAGGCGGTTTGAGCCCCTTCTCCAAACTTTTCGAAATTGGAATAATAAATCTGACATATTGTGTGGATAATTATTCCGCAACTTTCTCGGAAAACGCGTATTCCTAAGTCGTCTTTCTTAGCCGCTAAGAAACGAAATAGCGACTCTTTTGGCCATTTTGCCTTTCCATGTTATTTCATATCTAGAACATATCCGATGTCCTGATCATTTCTCTCAACTGCAATTTTTATTAATTGAAGCTCCCAAATGCTCCAAATAATACCAGAGGGTAAAAATTATTCCCCGGAGGAAAAAGTGAAAATTTTCCCATAAGTCCAAATTTACACCAAAATCATAATGGTGGAATTTATACTCGTCATCTACACACTATTCGCGATTTATGGGTCAATTAACATCGATGATTAACTTAATCACCCTTAATCATCCTTGATTAGGATTCGAAAATTCTAGCTTTTACATCACACACCCCTTAAAAAAAAAGTTTCGTCCCGAAACTTTAGTACACAGCTCATCAGAAGACTGAATCCGTCAATCACATAATTATTCTATCTTTGCATTTCGTGCAAGCATAGATTATTATCACGTTAGCGGGGTCATCACGCTCACACTAGGGAAGTCTATCACTTCCTATGTTAGCAAACACAAATCAATTCACACACACATAAATCACATAAACATAGAACCATATAAGCACGTTAGTTAGTGGAAAAGTTAGGTACTACTCTTTGCTTTTGTCCCAATCATTGATCAAAGAACTAAACACCTCTGGATAATTTATCTCCATGTGTTCAACTGTTTCCCATGTAGCCTCTTCCATTCCCCTTTGGGACCACTGGATCCTCACTAATGGAATTTCATTATTCATTAACTTCTTCATCTTTCTGTCTAACACGGCCATAGGGAACCTGGCATAGGTCTGGTCAGGCTCTATCTCGATAGCATCATAGTTGAGTACATGACTCGGATCTGGTTGATATTGTCTCAGTTGTGATACATGAAACACTGGATGTACTCCATCCATTGTTGGCGGTAATGCTAAACGATAAGCTACTTTACCAACTTTTTCCAAAATCTCAAACGGTCCAATATACCGAGGACTTAACTTTCCCTTGATACCAAACCGTTTGACTCCACGAGTCGGTGAAACTTTCAACCAAACGTGTGTCCCTGTTTCAAACTCTAGCGGACGTTGGCACTTATCAGCATACGAATTTTGTCTACTATGTGCAGCCAACATCCTTTCTCGAATCAAAGCATTTTTTTCAATATCACTTTTAACTTTGTCTGGGGCCGTATCAATGACATCGGCAGGCTCATCCCAACATAATGGGGTTCGACATTTCCTTCCGTACAGTGCTTCATATGGTGCCATCCCAATGGACGCATGCCAACTGTTGTTATAGGTGAACTCGACCAACGGTAATTGATCTGGCCATATCGGTCCCCAATCAAGCACACATGACCTCAACAAGTCTTCTAAAGTCTGAATAGTCCTTTCGGACTGACCATCTGACTGTGGATGGAACGCTGTTGTAAAACTCAGCTTAGTTCCCATTTCCATTGTGGTATTTCAAGTGACATAAGTTCTCCTCTTGTTCTTTGATGTTCAATCTTAACTTGTTGACATGTTTGACAACATGCACAACCCTATAATTATCCTTCTTCATGTCTTTTCACCTGAAGTATGGTATAATATCTTGATACATCTTATTCGACTATGGTGTTGTATGAGCATCAACAAGAATATATTTTCTAATCTCATCATCTTGAGGCATACTGTTCGCCCCTAGAGGTGTGTGCAAATAAGCTTTATATTTATAAAACTGAAATCAAGCAAGCGAACCCGCAGTGTACGGATCGATATAGTTAAGCAAGAATTCCAGAGTATCGAACACAGGGATTTGGGTGGAACGAACTCGATTGCAGGTTATCAAGCGGTTATTATGAGAGTTTTGCAAATATATTGGGAAAACAACAATCCTAAAGATCCAAGTATCCAGCTGTGGCAATCGATTCAAGATATACTAATGATGTAAAGACAGAGTTAAGATATGCAAAGGTATACTAATGTAAGGTAATCGTACGGTTGAGGTTCCAAAAACCTTATATAACTCACCCAAAAGACTCTTCCTATACAGGTTGATGAGGCTCAATATAGAAAGATTCTAAAGACGAGAATTAGCATCAAATACCCAAACCTATAATCTAAAGGTCAAGACTAACTTATCCGATTGAGGTTGTTGAGGCTCACAATCGAGGTAGAGGTTGTTGAGGCTTCACTACCACCTAGAAAAGACAAGTCTAAACTAAGTTAAAGCAAATCTTTAACTTTGGATCAAGATAAAAGCAGGCTCGTAAACTTTAAGGAAATTACGGTTGGATCTTGAGATTCCACGGTCGTGGAACTCAAGAACAGCCCGTGATTTAGGGTTTTCGGCGACAATTCTCTAACTCTCAGGGTCTAATCTGTTTACGATCGATCTATCATCATCTAAGCCACAACTATCAACCCTTCACCTTAGAATTGTTAAGGGTTTTTAGCCAATAACAGTCATATTGATATTAATTCAAGATTTAAAGGATAGAAAATGGGAATTTTCAAGAACTATCAATAATCTTCAATCGAATCTCAGAATCACAGCCAAGAACAAGTGTTTATCAAAAGATGTAAAACGAGATAAACAATCACAATCTTAGGAAAGAAAGGAAACGGGATGTCAATCCGATCCTAAATCAAACCTAAGCAAGAAGAGGAATCTTCTTGCGAAATCCTTCAAGAAACTTCGATCTTCCACACGAAGATCACAACAGCGACTCTCCGACACGAGCTTTGGAACTTCAATGAATTCTTCCAAATCACCTCCAAGAATGAGGGTTTGTGTGTTGCTAAGCTTGCGTTTTTGCCGCTAAACTTAGGGTTGAAAGGTCGCAAGTGCGGGAGCGAGGTGACGGAATCTTGCTTCATCCGTCCTTTTTATAATGCAGGGCAAAACGTCGGCCCGGCCCAATCTTCAAAAGATTATGGCTTCGAAAGTGGCGAAAAGATTCGCCAAGATCACGGTCGTGGAAGTTTCCACGACCGTAATTTTGAGGCGTGGAAACAAACACGGATAGCTTCCACGGCCGTAATATCCCCTGGAATGAACATCGAATTCTGCAGCAAGATCCACGGCCGTAATTTAGGGTAAAACCGTGATTCTTGCCTTCATTCGTGCATTCCTCAATCTAATACTCCAAATTGCTTCCAAAAGGTGCCCTTGGTCTATGGACACATCAACTCAACTCTCCTTTGCTCAATTCCGTTCGGAAATAGCTCCAAATCACCTATAATCAACATAGAACTCGTGTAGACATCCATATCGACAATATAGGCAATACTAGCTCATATATGCATAAAGCTCAATCAAAGACTATCAATATGAATCAATTGCGATTAGAAAACGTGCCTAAAATATCACAATATTTCATGCTAACAAATAACCCCATACTTAACACTTGCTTGTCCCTAAGCAAGGTCTTTCAAAAAGCTTTAAAACAAGAGTTAGGATGAAATATGTGTACCTTCTTTTGGATGAAAGTGACTTCTAAAGAATAGATCATTCTCAAACCTTGCTTCAATCGTTTCAAACTTTCACACACTTAATTAGAGAGTAAGAGGTAAAGAAGAATCATGAACCAATTTAACTTCCAAACAAGCATTATAACCTTCAAACATTATCAAAATCAATCATAAGAATTTCAATTTAGATCACCAAGCCATATAACATTCTTTTGATCATAAGGACTTTCAAAGAAAAGGTCTAGAGCATGGAAGGGTGGGGAAAACTTTAAGGGAAAGTGGTGCATAAATCCGGGAAAGTGGATATCTACCTTCTTCTTCTTTTTGCGGTTTCCGCAACACTTCACTTAGAGCTTCGCTCTCTCCTTTTTCGACTTTACTTTTGGAGTTATGGATAGAGGTGCACAAAAACCGAAGCCTAGGAGATTGGCGTTTCTCATTTTTGCGAGATGCCTCAAACCCTTAGCGCACATACCATAATCCGCTAGGAATATCGCTCAATCCGACTTTGGCAAGACACAAACACCCGGCTATGTGAATGGTGCCGAGTTACTCATCGTCATGATTGACTTCCCCAAACCTATAATTTCTTTCTATTCAATTGATTGCAAATACTTGCTCTCATGGCCCTCCCACATCAAACATGCCTTTTTTTTCTCATTTACTTTCCAAGTTCCCGGATGGGTAAGGGAGGCTAATATTTCAATGAGGAGTTAGATGATTCAAAGGAAGAAGAAAGAAAATATCGAATTGCCTTAATCATTTCAACAAGAAGTATAGGAGCTTATAATGTGATTTCAACTTCAATTTCTTACATGATTTAGGTAACAATTCTCACATTATACAACTTGCAAAAGAGGTAAAATTCATTCATTCAAATCCTTTTCGAATTACCATCCTTTCAAGCATGCAATTGTTATCAACTCAATTCGCAAGTAATGATTATCATGGAAATCATATCGATTCGTTAGAAGCATCAAATTTTTTAAAAAATTTTCAATTTTTATGAGTTTTTAAAGTTCTTTTTCATGCAATGCAAGAATAAAACGTGTAACATACAATGAACATGCAAGGATAGTCTCGGAATAGAAGCAACATATAGAGTAGAGTTATTACAAACGTTTAGTACATCCCACCCCATACTTAGGACGAACATTGTCCCTAATGTTCACAAGAAAGAACAAAAGAAAGAAAAGAAAAAGAAAACTCACAAATGGTGGCGGGAATGTCTAAAACGAGCTGTCCGGTCATCTATCATTGCGGTGCCGGTGGAGGTGGAAATGGAGAGAAGCTCGGATCATAGTACCGCCCAAACTGCTGGCGGTAGACGTCCCTCATCATGTGGTCGAGGTCGTCGAAACGTCTGTCTCTATCATCCGCCCGGATCTCTAGTGCTCCGACTCTCTCTGAAAGTCCGGTAGCCCAATCCGGCATCCTCTCATACCACCCAGGGGGGTGATCATACCATCCGGGAGCATCTGCTGGTGCTGGCTGCGGTGGTGGTGGTGCTGCTGGCTGCGTGGTGGACCAAGGAGGGGGTGTCTCGTACCAGGTGGGAGGTGTAGTCATCCACGTGGGCCTCTCACTCACGCTAGCGCGGCGAGATGACGAGCCTGAAGCTCTAGCCGGACGCGGAGAGCGTCTAGGTACATCCTGGGCCGTATCCGGCTGATCCGGAAACGTGCCGAACTCCTGCTCTGCTCCTCCACCACTCTCATACTGATCTCCCATATCCTCCTCATCTACTACCGGCGGTGGAACGTAAGGGGGAGCTACAAGCCTGTTCGCATGCATCGCAGCGAACGTCTCCTTCCAGTTGTGGCGTCCCGCCACAATGGAATACTCCGGCAGCCACTCAATACCCCTACCGGTCCTACTCTCCCAGGGCATGCCCGCATAAGGCGGACCTCTATGTGTGGGGAAGATGAGTCCCCTAACCATGAAAGCGTGTAGCCCTAATGGAACTGCCGGTATACGTGTGCAAGCCGAGAAGTCCACTCCAAAAGTCCTAGCTATGTGGGTCACTATCCCACCGTATCCAATGTTCCCTCTCGACTTGTTCTTGAGCTTGCTCATTGTCGCCGCCAAAAGAGTAGCACAATCGGCGCGGCATCCGTGGAGCATAGCATAGAGAAGGAATAGCTCATCCGTCTTGATCTTTTGGGGCGTCTCCGTCCTAGGAAAGAGACACTCCGAAAGAACACGGTGAGCTATCTTCAAGGCCAAATGGTACATCAATTTGGCCTTGGTATCAGCTGGATGCCAACGGTCCTCGTCGGCATAGATCATCGCCACATCCTCCCAAAAATCCTTAGCAGAAACGTTCCTAGGGAGGCGACCGTTGTAGGTCTCATGGAACCCAAAGATGGTCCCGAACTCAACAATGCTAAGCTGGTAGTCTCTATTCATGAGACGGAAGGAGACAGTCCTATCGACATGGCTGTGCTCAAAAGACGTCACAACCTCTCGGGTGATCTCCTCATAAGCGTCCTCACGAATGTTCGTGAAGACAAGCAAACCGGCTCTATCCAAGAGCCAAGTAAGGTCATCCACTATGTTGAGAGGATGAAGATCCTCCAACAACAAGTACCTAGGGCCAATCACTGCCCTCTTCTCTATCCTCTCGAATGCAGCTTGGTGGTTTTCGTGTATGATCGGGATGCTGGATAGAGGTGGTGAGGATGGAGGTGAAGATGGGGGTGAAGGTGAAGGGGATGAGGGTGGTGGTGGTGCCCTAGATGTGGAGGGGTTACCCTTTCTCTTCTTATTCTGTTCCCCTTTCTTTTCTTTAATCCTCCCCGAAACTCTCCTCACGAAATCCATTCTGTTGAGAATTACGGTCTGTTCTTCCTAAACCACGGCCGTGGAATCTGTGTAGACCGTAATTCGACACGGAATTTCTCAATCCTCAGCAAATCAGCAATCAAACTCCACAACAGGCAGTCCTAATCTAATTTCTTCCAATCTCAATCAGTTCTCCCTAAAAATCTCTAACAAAAACGACTAGAATCAAGAAGAGAGCAAAAACCTCTTTTTCGGATTGAGAAATCCAAAATGCGGAATTGTTGATCGTTTTCCGCGTGATTCGTTGCTTGGATCTTGTTCTTGGTTGGATTTGCTTCAGTTTAGGAAGGAGAATCGTTAAAAACGATTAGAGAATGAAGATTTGGGATGAGCTGCGTGTTTTCGGTATTTAGGGCGTGGAAATTGGGGATTTTGTGGTGTTTTTGTGGTGAAGTGTGGCTTTTATACTCGCAGGCAAAATTTCAAAAATCACGGTTTGTCGGGGCATTCCACGGCCGTGGAAACGTACGGACCCGTAATTTTTGTGATTTTTCACAGGCTTTTGAGAATTACGGCCACTGTAGCTATGACGACCGTAATTTAGACCGTGGAACTCTCTGTAAAGCTTCAAAGTCCAAATTTCGTCACTTCTCTTCGTCATTATCCCTCCCTTCTTCTTTTCCATCGATCCTACAACCAAAAACACGAACATACCGGAAGAAATCGAGGCAAAAATAAAGCAAAAACTTCTATTCTAAACTAAACTATGAATCGAAAGCAAAAACGAAAATACAATACCTTGGGTTGCCTCCCAAGAAGCGCTTTGTTTAAGGTCCGTAGCTAGACCAATCTCGCACTTATTCGAGTGCGGTAGGTGCAAACTCCTCAGCTTGGAGTTCCGGTGAGTACTTCTTGAGTCGTTGACCGTTCACCTTAAAACTTCCGCTAGCTTCACCCCATACTTCAACTGCACCATGGGGGAAAATACGCTTAATTAGAAAAGGTCCAGTCCAACGAGATTTTAACTTACCTGGAAAGAGGCGAAGTCTCGAATTGAAGAGGAGAACTTGATCTCCTTCTTGCAAGTCCTTTGGGATGATATGCTTATCATGCCAACGCTTTGCTCTTTCCTTGTAGATCTTAGCGTTTTCATAGGCGTTCAAACGGAGTTCATCCAGCTCGTTGATGTCTAGGAGACGCTTCTCTCCCGCTTCCTTCATGCCGAAATTCAGCCATTTGATAGCCCAAAACGCTTTGTGCTCTAGCTCTACCGGCAAATGACAAGACTTTCCATACACGAGGTTGTATGGTGTGGTTCCTATGGGAGTCTTGTATGCAGTCCGGTATGCCCACAATGCATCATCTAGCTTCAAGGACCAATCCTTCCTAGTCCTTGAAACCGTCTTCTCTAGAATTCCCTTGATCTCCCTATTTGAGATCTCGACTTGTCCACTCGTTTGTGGATGGTAAGGGGTAGCGATCTTGTGAGTAACCCCATACTTGGCTAGAAGAGCTTCAAAGCGACGGGCTATGAAGTGAGAACCTCCATCACTAATGATTGTCCTTGGCGTCCCGAATCGCGGAAAAATGGTCTTGTTGAAGAACTTGACCACCACCATGGCATCATTTGTGGGAGAGGCAATTGCTTCGACCCATCTAGAGACATAATCTACCGCCAATAGTATGTATTGGTTTCCACAAGAAGAAGGGAATGGTCCCATGAAGTCGACTCCCCAAACGTCGAAAATCTCCACCTCTTGGATGTTGTTGAGGGGCATCTCGTTCCTCCTAGAGATATTGCCTGTTCTTTGACAAGCATCGCAACAAGAAACAAAGGATTGCACATCTTTAAATAAAGTAGGCCAATAAAATCCAGATTGCAATACCTTTGCGCTAGTTTTGTTCGAACTAGCATGTCCTCCACAAGGTAGTGAATGACAATGACGGATGACACTTTGCATCTCATCTTCCGGCACACATCGCCGGATGATGCCATCCGGACCTCTCTTAAAGAGGAGAGGCTCGTTCCAATGGTATTCCCGGACATCCTTGAAGAACTTCTTCCTTTGTGCGTATGATAGTCCGGGTGGTATCTCCTGGCAAACCAAATAGTTAACAAAATCAGCAAACCATGGTTCGTTACCTTTGGAGACTACCTTGATGCACTCCTCTATGATGTGTAGGTGTTCGTCCGGAAAGGAGTCATCAATGGGTAGATGATCGTCCTCTAGATGTGTTAGACGACTCAAATGATCCGCAACAGAATTTTCCGAGCCTTTCTTGTCGCGGATCTCAAGATCGAATTCTTGTAGGAGGAGAATCCATCTAATCAGCCTTGGCTTCGCATCTTTCTTTGCAAGGAGGTATCGGATCGCAGCATGATCCGTGTAGACAATCACCTTTGCACCTACAAGATAAGAGCGAAACTTATCAATAGCATAGACAATGGCTAGAAACTCTTTTTCCGTAGTGGCGTAGTTGAGCTGGGCTTCGTCTAGCGTCTTGCTAGCATAGTATATGGCGTGGGTTCGTCCTTCCTTTCGTTGCCCAAGAACAGCTCCAATGGCTACGTCACTAGCATCACACATAATCTCGAAAGGGAGAGTCCAATCCGGGGGTTGGATAATGGGTGCTGAAATTAGAGCTTGCCGAATGGTGTTGAACGCATCTAGACATTCCTGTGAAAACTCAAAAACCGCATCCTTCATCAATAGATTAGTGAGAGGCTTTGATATCTTAGAAAAGTCTTAAATGAAACGTCTATAAAATCCAGCATGTCCTAGGAAACTTCTTATTCCCTTCACCGAAATTGGGGGAGGAAGTTTCTCTATGGTCTCTATTTTAGCTTTGTCTACCTCTATCCCTCTACTAGAGACTAAGTGACCTAAAACGATTCCTTCCTTAACCATGAATTGACACTTCTCCCAATTAAGAACTAGGTTAGTGTCTTCACATCTTTGCAAAACAAGAGAAAGGTTGGAAAGACAATCGTTAAAGGAGGAACCGTAAACGGAGAAGTCGTCCATGAAGACTTCCATGATTTCCTCCACATATTCGGAGAAGATGGCCATCATGCACCGTTGGAAGGTGGCTGGGGCGTTGCAAAGTCCGAACGGCATTCTCCTATAAGCGAACGTACCCCAAGGGCACGTGAATGTGGTCTTCTCTTGATCATCCGGATGTATCGGGATCTGAAAGAAACCACTATAACCGTCAAGGTAGCAAAAGTATGAATGTTGTGCTAACCTTTCAAGCATTTGATCGATGAATGGCAATGGAAAGTGGTCCTTCCGCGTTGCATTGTTGAGCTTGCGGTAGTCTATGCACATTCGCCATCCAGTCACGGTTCGGGTAGGAATGAGTTCGTTATTCTTATTGGTGATGACCGTCATTCCTCCCTTCTTCGGAACCACTTGAACCGGGCTCACCCACTTGCTATCGGAGATAGGATAGATGATACCTGCATCAAGAAGTTTAAGAATTTCTTTCTTGACAACCTCCTTCATGGTCGGATTCAACCGCCTTTGAGGTTGTCTTGAAGTTCTAAAGTCCTCCTCCATTAGTATTTTGTGCATGCATAGGGAGGGTTTGATTCCTACTAAGTCCTCAATAGTGTAGCCTATGGCTTTTCTATGTTTCCTAAGGACAATCATGAGCTGTTCATGTTCATCTATGCTTAATTCGGAACTAACGATAACCGGAAAGGTAGAATTAGATCCAAGAAAAGCGTACCTTAGATGAGTAGGAAGTGGTTTAAGTTCCATTGCTTTCGGAACTTCTAATGATCCTTGAGGGGCTTCCGATGTTTCCTTGGAAGCTTCTAAGGATGTTGAGTGGATTGGAGAAGAATCAGAGGAAGTTGAAGGAGTGTGTCGATCGTCCTTTTCCACGGTCAAAATCACGGTTTCCTCTGGTTTTCCACGGCCGTAATATCCTCTGGAATGGAGGTCGAATTTGGTCATGGAATCCACGGCCGTGGAATACAGAGTATGACCGTGGATTCGAGTGTTTTCTGCCTCATCGTGGAGTTTCTCAAACTCCACTTCATGCATCTCTTCTTGTGCCTCTAAGGCTTCAATTTCCTCTTTGCACTCTTCTTCTCCTCCTACATCGGTTAGACTCATAGTAATAACCTTTTGCAAAGGATCGTTAAAGAGAATCGCACTTACCTCCTCCCTAGATAAACCTTCTTCGTCTTGGAAATTGTAAATCTCCTCATCAAAGATTGGCTCCTTCACTAGAGTGGAAAGAACGAATTCTACTTTCTCTTCCCCAATGTCAAAAGCGAGTCTCCCATTCTTGCAATCGACCATGCAACCGGAAGTTGCAAGAAACGGTCTTCCGAGTATGATCGGGACCGGACTATCCGCAGGAATGTCAAGCACGACAAAGTCAATTGGGACAAAGAACTTGCCTAGCTTGACCGGGACGTCTTCTACAATACCGACGGGACGAGTAATGGATCGATCCGCCATGTATAACGTCATCTTCACCGGTTTAGGGTCGCCTAAACCGATCTTCCTGCACAATGCAAGTGGTAAGATGCTCACACTTGCTCCCAAGTCACATAAAGCGTCATATGTGACCTCCCCCACTCCAATGGGAATACAAAATGACCCCGGATCTTTCAGCTTTGGGGGCATTTTCTCCTTCATAGTCTTGATGAGGTCCGAAGAGTCCGAACTCATCTTGACTTCTCCAAAATCTTCTAGCTTCCTCTTGTTAGAGAGGAGCTCCTTCAAGAACTTGCCATAAGCCGGCATACCTACAATAGCATCAATGAAAGGTATGTTAATATGCAATTTGCTCATGAGTTCTATGAACTTACCGAATTGCTTGTCTAGGCGTGCTCGCGCTCTAGATTGAGGGAATGGTAGGGGAGGTTTGAAAGCCGGAGGAGGAACATAGATATCTTCCTTCTCCTTCCCCTTTTCTTTACTTTTCTCTACGGGGACTTCGACAAACGTAGGCTGCGGATCGGTGGTAGTCACTCCGCTCCTAGTTGTAATTGCCATCACCCTTCCTTTAGGGTTGTCCTCCGTCTTTCCTGGAAGCTTCCCTTGGTTTCTAGGAACTTCCTCCGCATGGTTGAACATTTGATTTTCCAAAACCTTTTGAGCTTTGTCAACCTTAGAAATTTGATCATCAACCTTGATGATGCGGTTCTCCAACCCTTGAAGCTTTCCCAAGATCGTCTCCAACATGGGATCCGGCTTCTCTTTTCCCGTGTTGTTTCCTCCATTTGATGATTGCCCCTGGCTTTTCAAAGGAGTAGAGGAAGAAGAGGGTGGAGTTAGTGGATTGGAATTGGAAGGATGGGAGTTACCGGAATTTTGCTGATTGGAGCGCCAATTGTTGTTGTTCGAACCCCGATTGTTGTTCCAATTGTTGTTGTTCCGGTTGTTGTTGTTTCCATTCCAATTGTTGTTCCGGTTATTGTTCCGGTTGTTGTTGTTGCGGTTGGTGTTATCACCGCCGTTGTTGTTGCCCAAATAGCCAACATCCTTCTCTTGTTGCTTTGGGAAGTTGGTCTTGATAGTCTCCTTCAACTCTTTGATCTCATTGTTGAGGGAGAAAATTTGATTTTGAGCTTCATGTGTGAGCTTTGCTCCTTGCTCCACACGATTTCCCTCCACTTTCCGGTGGGAATACTTCTCTATGACTCTTGCTTGCTTCTCAATGAAGTCCCAAGCGTCATCTTCTCTCATGTCCATGAACGTTCCACATGAGAGGGATTGAAGGTTGAATTGCGTTCCCGCATCCAGCCCCTTGTAGTAAATTTCCAGCAAGGCAAGCTTGGATATGCCATGATGAGGGCAATCCAAGAGCAAATCCTGAAACCTTTCCCAAGATTGAAACAAACTTTCGTTAGGTCTCATAGAAAAAGCATTAATCTTACCTCTAAGTTCCGCCGTTTTGGAGGGCGGAAAGAACTTGGTGAGAAACTCTGCGGAGAGGTCTTCCCACGTCTCTAGCTTTCCACTAGGAAGAGCTTGGTACCAAGATAGCGCTTTCCCTTTCAAAGAGAAAAAGAAAGGTTTGAGCTTATAGCTGTTGGTAGTGGCGCTCTTTGGCCTCATCGTCTCCATCATACACTCAAAGTTTTGCAAGTGTTGGTGTGGAGATTCGGTGCTTGTACCGCCAAACTGGCTTTGGCGAACAAGAGTGATGACTTGAGGGTTGAAGCTAAACCCTTGTACATCTTCAGCATCAAAGTTCACACCTAAACGGCGTGGTTGTTGTGTTGGATCCATCCGCTGGCCAAGAGTTCTTGGCTCATTATCCACACGTTCGACCCTCGCATTTCTAGGTGGAATGCGACGGTTAGCAGCTCCTTGTTGATTGAAAGGATTTATATTGATCGTGGGATCAATTTCTTCTAAAGGAGGCATGGAAGAATCACTATCATCGGTGGATGAGTGGTTTCTTCTTCTAGACCTTGTCCTTCTTCTCGAGGACTTCTTCCCCACTTTATTTTCAAGATCGCTCATCTTTATCGTCATTTGGGCGATCACGTCTTGTAGACCGTTAACTTGAGTTTGATGACGATCCATTTCGTCTTGGAGGAAAGACTCATTCCATCGGAGTTGAGCTTCCTTCTCCGCCAACTTAGTTTGAAGATCGCTTTCGTTTTCTTGAGCCATTCTCTTTTCCTTGCGCTTTTGCCTCAAGGTTTTCTCTAACTCTTGATCAAGAGGTAAGAGATCTCCGGTGTTCCTAGACCTGCGCATACACTCAAAGAAAAATCAAATAACGAGAGCAAGCTCCCAAGCTTGACAACCGGCTACCGGATTCGGTCGAAGCCAAATCCCCGGCAACGGCGCCAAAAACTTGTTCGCCCCTAGAGGTGTGTGCAAATAAGCTTTATATTTATAAAACTGAAATCAAGCAAGCGAACCCGCAGTGTACGGATCGATATAGTTAAGCAAGAATTCCAGAGTATCGAACACAGGGATTTGGGTGGAACGAACTCGATTGCAGGTTATCAAGCGGTTATTATGAGAGTTTTGCAAATATATTGGGAAAACAACAATCCTAAAGATCCAAGTATCCAGCTGTGGCAATCGATTCAAGATATACTAATGATGTAAAGACAGAGTTAAGATATGCAAAGGTATACTAATGTAAGGTAATCGTACGGTTGAGGTTCCAAAAACCTTATATAACTCACCCAAAAGACTCTTCCTATACAGGTTGATGAGGCTCAATATAGAAAGATTCTAAAGACGAGAATTAGCATCAAATACCCAAACCTATAATCTAAAGGTCAAGACTAACTTATCCGATTGAGGTTGTTGAGGCTCACAATCGAGGTAGAGGTTGTTGAGGCTTCACTACCACCTAGAAAAGACAAGTCTAAACTAAGTTAAAGCAAATCTTTAACTTTGGATCAAGATAAAAGCAGGCTCGTAAACTTTAAGGAAATTACGGTTGGATCTTGAGATTCCACGGTCGTGGAACTCAAGAACAGCCCGTGATTTAGGGTTTTCGGCGACAATTCTCTAACTCTCAGGGTCTAATCTGTTTACGATCGATCTATCATCATCTAAGCCACAACTATCAACCCTTCACCTTAGAATTGTTAAGGGTTTTTAGCCAATAACAGTCATATTGATATTAATTCAAGATTTAAAGGATAGAAAATGGGAATTTTCAAGAACTATCAATAATCTTCAATCGAATCTCAGAATCACAGCCAAGAACAAGTGTTTATCAAAAGATGTAAAACGAGATAAACAATCACAATCTTAGGAAAGAAAGGAAACGGGATGTCAATCCGATCCTAAATCAAACCTAAGCAAGAAGAGGAATCTTCTTGCGAAATCCTTCAAGAAACTTCGATCTTCCACACGAAGATCACAACAGCGACTCTCCGACACGAGCTTTGGAACTTCAATGAATTCTTCCAAATCACCTCCAAGAATGAGGGTTTGTGTGTTGCTAAGCTTGCGTTTTTGCCGCTAAACTTAGGGTTGAAAGGTCGCAAGTGCGGGAGCGAGGTGACGGAATCTTGCTTCATCCGTCCTTTTTATAATGCAGGGCAAAACGTCGGCCCGGCCCAATCTTCAAAAGATTATGGCTTCGAAAGTGGCGAAAAGATTCGCCAAGATCACGGTCGTGGAAGTTTCCACGACCGTAATTTTGAGGCGTGGAAACAAACACGGATAGCTTCCACGGCCGTAATATCCCCTGGAATGAACATCGAATTCTGCAACAAGATCCACGGCCGTAATTTAGGGTAAAACCGTGATTCTTGCCTTCATTCGTGCATTCCTCAATCTAATACTCCAAATTGCTTCCAAAAGGTGCCCTTGGTCTATGGACACATCAACTCAACTCTCCTTTGCTCAATTCCGTTCGGAAATAGCTCCAAATCACCTATAATCAACATAGAACTCGTGTAGACATCCATATCGACAATATAGGCAATACTAGCTCATATATGCATAAAGCTCAATCAAAGACTATCAATATGAATCAATTGCGATTAGAAAACGTGCCTAAAATATCACAATATTTCATGCTAACACATACATATTCTTCCTTGGTATCCAATCATATTGTCGTCGTTGATAAAGAATCTAAACTTTCATCATTCGTGATCATTAACCTCACCTTGGTTAGATCACGGAACTTAGTTGTTTATGTTGGATCTCTTCCATCCAACTAGGCATGATCTCCAAGGTATACAAATACCCTTGGTCTTTCTAAACCCATATTTCTCTCTATCACTATAAATCATATCTTTTTGTATCTCACATTGTGCAGTCAAACGAGCAATTACCTTCTTCTTGAACTGAATTTTTGCTCAGAGCATCGGCCACGACTTTAGCCTTGTCAAGATGATATAATATATTCAAATTATAAACCTTTATTATCTCTAACCAGCTTCTTTGTCTCATATTCAACATTTCCTAAGTGAATATGCACTTCAAACTCTTATGATGTGTCATAATCATGCATGTTGTTCCAAGCAAGCAGTGCCACCAAATTTTTCAGTGAACGAAGTACCGTTGCTAACTCTAAGGTATGTATTGGGTAGTTTTGCTCATACTGCCTCAACTGTATAGATGCATATGATATCATTGTTATTCTGCATCAGAACGCATCCCAAGTCCATTTTAGATGCATCACTGTAAACAATGAACTCTAGTGCTCCATTCGGCTGAGCTAACACAAGTGCAGTAGTCAACCTCTTCTTTATCTCTTCAAAGCTTGCTTGACACTTGTCAGTCCATACAAACTTTACCTTTTTCTGAAATAGGTTGGTCATAGGTCTTGCTACGATGGAAACCCTTTTACAAAACGTCTATAGTATCCCGCTAATCCTAGGAAACTATGTATCTCTCTGACGTTCTTGGGGGTTCCCATGCTAGCACGGTTTCGATCTTGGATGGGTCAACTTTGACTCCATCTGCAGTAATCATGTGTCCCAAGAATGTTACTTCTTTCATCCAGAAATCACAGTTGAACAACTTAGCGTAAAGCTTTTCTTTCCTCAATACTTGGAGAACTGCTTCCAAATGCTCTGCATGTTCTTCACTACTTCGTGAATAAACCAATATATCATCTATAAAGACCACAACAAACTTGTCCAGGTATCCAATGAAAATCCGATTCATCAATTCCATAAACGTAGCAGGTGCGTTGGTTAATCCCAATGGCATAACCACGAACTCGTAGTGTCCATACCGAGTCCTGAATGATGTCTTATGGATGTCATCTTCTTGAATCTTCAACTGGTGATAGCCTGACCGTAAGTCTATCTTGGAGAACACCTTTGCTCCTTGTAACTGATCTAACAAATCATCAATTCGTGGCAGTGGATAGTTGTTCTTAATCGTCATCTTATTCAGTTCTCTATAGTCGATACATAGCCTCATTGTACCATCTTTTTTCTTCACGAACAACACTGGCGCTCCCCAAGGCAATACACTTGGCCGAATAAATCCTTTATCTGTCAATTCTTCCAACTGCTTCTTCAACTCAAGCATTTCCACATGTGCCATTCTGTACGGAGCTTTAGAAATTGGTCTAGTTCCAGGCTCTAGATCGATTCTAAAGTCAACTTGCCTAGTAGGTGGCAATCCAGGTAATTCATCTTGAAAAACATCCTTAAACTTGCGTGCAACTGGAATGTATTTCAATTGAATCTTTCCTTCTTTCTCCAAAGCATAACATAAATATGCTTCACATCCTTTCCTTGCCAGCTTACTTGCTTTCATCGCAGAGATCATCACTAACGGGTCTTATAGCTCACTTCCTTTGAACACATGATAAGTATCATCTTTGGCTAACATCATTTTTGTTAGCATTTCCGCATCTATCTTATCCATATACTTGATCATCCAATCGATGCCTAGAATCACGTCATCATTATCCAATCCGGTAATAAGGATATCGGTTGGCTACTTTACTTGCCTAGTTTCCACATAAACTTTGACTTTCTCCTCCTCTCACATTAGGACAAGATCCTTGAGTTAACATTATCCCCTAGCCTCACAAACTTTATCATATCTCTAGGTTAACTACATTTGAAACATGTAGTTGGACTTTTTGATCAGTCCTTCTTGTAATAACTTAGGTCTCCACAATTTAAAATGTTCTTCCCTCCAATTTCTCTTATGATCATGGTTGTGGAGAAGACCTTATTTCTTGACTCACACGTCTCGTACTCGCAGGTTCAAGAAACTTGGAGTAGACTTCTGCCTCTTTCCTCCACTAGTTTAGGAATCCACCTCTTTCCTAAAGCCTTGTCTTGCTTCAAGCTTTATTATCCTCTCCTAATATTCCAATAACGTCATACCTTAGGTGACAACACCAACTAAGAGATCGTTTCATCCTATCGTAAACAATCTTATCAATTGATCATAAAGTGGTGCATTCTCATCCAACGATGTATACTCCTCGTGAAAATCATCTCCCTCATAGGAGAACCTCCAAATGTTGCTTCCAGAAAAGACTTTAACGTACAAGTTAGTCCAAATCCGACTCTTAAAAGTCTCGTAATCCACAATGATTGCACAATTTCTCATCCACCAATATGCACCAATGTTCGGCATGAAGGTTGCTGCAAGTTTCATCTTATACTTTTCTAGCTCTCCAATGTCCCCAAAAGTCATGTTTATGTGGTTCAACCGCCAATCAACTTGCATTACATAAGCTCCTGCAAACACTAACACATCTCTTCTTTTTATGGCCTTATTCACCTCTCTAATGAAGTTCACTACCTTCTTGTTCCTCATATGGAACTTCTAGTGTTTGGGGTTCAATAACTCGTGCTTGTCCTTGCGTTTCTATTGTAGCAATAGCCCTTTCTACCGCTATATTCTTGCATCTTTTCATCTCATGTAGCTCGATGGATAGAGGTACTTGACCTCAACCACTTACTTTATACATTATACTCTCATGTACTTCTAGCTTGTCTTACTTTCACTAACACACTTGCACATTGTGCTCCCATTGACATACTCGTAATGAAGCTGCAACTTCCTTGTCTCGTAATCAAACGCTTACGGTTGCCTTTATCACGGTTTCGACAAACCGGAACATTCACGATCGTTCTCTCTTCATATATATCCACCACTTATAACAATAGTGATATCTATAAGAATACTATAATCTTAACAAGTTAGAGAGAGAGAACTACACTTACAAGGAGTCATGCTGAGGAGTGGAAGGCAGTGTCTTTACCCACAATCCCGACTATACATATGATTTTAAATCCATTAAAACCATATGTTAGTAATTTCCAAAATCTTTTGAAAACTTAAATTTCCTTTCAAAACAAACCCGAACTGGGTTGTAGTTAGGTTGAACTATCATGTCTCATCTCAAGTCACATGTGCCCTTGTTGTCAACCTAAGCTCTGATACCAATCTGTAACGACCCGAGTTTTAAGTAACCCAAGACGTCACTAGGCTAAGGACCACACAGTGGGTCCCATCAGTTAGCCTGACAACAACTTCACAAATAGGACCTTGCAACAAGAAGCACGAAGAAATAATGAAAACATTCAACCTGTCATTTAGAAAACGTTTACATAACAACCATGCATGAAGTTAGTATGTATATCCCAAAACAACACTTTAAAACATGACACCTGAACAGGTGTCTTAAAACTTCAGCCTGAAATCAACATGTGTACACAGTTGCACACAATCAACAAAAGACTCGCTTGCAAGCGATTAGTTTCAAAAGTAGTTCAACCAACCCTTGGGTTAACACTGCCCCGGCTATCCACATCCTGCAGCTGACATCCTTGAAGCGTTCCTATGATCAGCATTACCTAAAAAGATTCGGTTTAAAACCGTTAGCTACTGATCATAATCTATCCACGAGAGATTATATCATCACATCACAATACAACAAATATATTCAAATACCATATACCGTGCTCATGAGATGATATCATGCTTTTATGAATGATGCACGTGAATGCAGTATGAAATTTACAATTTTCGATCCCGGACCCATTAATCCGGAACCATTGCTTATACGGTTCTGGCTTTGGTGTGAGCTCACCATTGCAAAGATTAGGTTAATTCAGACATTTGCTCTTAGGTCGTAGCCAGACTGATCAAGTCTACGGGCCAGGCTTTCTCGTGGTGAGTTATGGTCTTAACTCCTAACCACATGCAACATTTTGCCATTCATGTTAATGCAAACATTTACCATTTTCATTAGGTGTGCGACCCGAGCCTGAAGTCCATCAGACTCGGTGTCATTCTTATACAAACGCAAGTGATCCGGGCTTGGCCGAGCTCCGGTATTCACTGCAAAATACTCGCTTCACATACTCTTGACCTTTACAAGTCATCATCATATCACATGCCTCAAAAGGCTTATCATCTCATACATTATCATGTTTCAGCAAGCTTATCATGTCATTCAATAGCACGCCTCAATAGGCTAACACATGTTCATTTAACCATTTCTCATAATTATGACATGATAATAATCACAACAACATTAAGCATGCTTTACACATCATAACGTCATTTTCATCATAAACACATCAAGCATGCTTCACACATAACACATCTCAATGCATATCAACATTCACATTTCAGCACAACAAGGCATTTCAAAACAACAACACATATCAACACAGTGAGATATAAATATCTCAGGCACGGGTTTTTGCAGATCGAAGCTAAGTAAGTCCGAAGACTTACCTGGATACGCTCACTGAGCAACTAAGCTATAGTTAGTCTACCGTCTTCAACACCACCTGTCGAGAATATCATATTCCTCGTATTAAACTTCTTGCTTCAAACATCAATTAAATTCATTCCTTTGAATTTAATTAGCTTATAGCGTTTTCTAGATTCCCAATTTAATTAATTAATCTTTAACTAATTAATTAAAATTCATCACAATAACCTTTTGCCCGCAGGCAGTTTCTCAACCCAACTGTCATCAGATCTCATCAAACAAATAGCCCATAATCACCAGAATATTGTAACGAGCATAATGGAATTTCCAATTATCCATTTTGACAAGCCTAAGGTCAATTTAGGCCAAATCGCAATACTGAAAACGAATAAATTCATAACTTATTCGTTACTAACCCGATTGACGATCCGAAAGAAGATTCGGAATCACAACGACGCAGGCTACGCTCGGACACCATCAGATTCACCGGAATCTGAGCGACGGGACCGACTAAAACACTAATATGCTCGACCAGCCCTTTATGTGCTCGGAAAAACACAAACTCGGTACCGAAATGAAGAGGACGAAGAGAGGAATCCGAAAACTCAAACGGAATTGAAATCGGATTACAAACGAAGAGTAGATCTGAATTTGAAGGTTGAGAGAAATCAGAGCTTTTACGAGGAAACGTGAAAGGAAATGAATTAATAAATGAATTTCCGCTATTTATAGCGAAGACGATAATTATCCTTTAACAAAGTCGATATTTATCCTTTAACCGATCCGAAGGCGGTTTGAGCCCCTTCTCCAAACTTCTCGAAATTGGAATAATAAATCTGACATATTGTGTGGATAATTATTCCGCAACTTTCTCGGAAAACGCGTATTCCTAAGTCGTCTTTCTTAGCCGCTAAGAAACGAAATAGCGACTCTTTTGGCCATTTTGCCTTTCCATGTTATTTCATATCTAGAACATATCCGATATCCTGATCATTTCTCTCAACTGCAATTTTTATTAATTGAAGCTCCCAAATGCTCCAAATAATACCAGAGGGTAAAAATTATTCCCCGGAGGAAAAAGTGAAAATTTTCCCATAAGTCCAAATTTACACCAAAATCATAATGGTGGAATTTATACTCGTCATCTACACACTATTCGCGATTTATGGGTCAATTAACATCGATGATTAACTTAATCACCCTTAATCATCCTTGATTAGGATTCGAAAATTCTAGCTTTTACATTTGGGTTGTGTATCGGGGTTCCAAATCCAATCGCATGTAAAGTTCGGGGACATGCTTGAATCCTTCTCAATCATTTTCGACGTAGATTTTGTAGTAAACCAACCACTATTACTACATCTCCAATATAATTTATGTTGAATATCATTTATTGGTATAGTTATTTCTTTGATTTTTTTCCTAATATCTGGGTTAATGATGTTTTGTAGTTCGTTATCAATTTTGTTGATATCCCATTGTCTCACGTCGTTTATAAAGTGACTAACCTTTATATTTGTGTCAAATTGATTGGTGTTTTGGGCCATTTTTATAAGTGGTGGTGTTGTATACCAATTGTCATGCCAGAAGTTAATGATTTTACCATTTCCGACCTACCAAATAATAACATTTTTTAACTCAGTTTTTAACTTCATAAGGTTATTCCATTGCCAAGACGTTGATCTTTTTTTTTTGGTAATGAAGAATATTATGATTTTTTAAATATTTTTCGTTTATAATTTTAACCCATATATTATTTGGTTCAGCCAAAATTTTCACAAGAGTTTCATTTATAATGTTTTGTTTGTGATTAAAGATTTCCTTAATACAAAACAACCATTCTTTTTTTATTTACATATTACATCCCTACTAATGATGGGTCTATGTTGGTCCTCTTTATTCTAGAAGAATTTTTATATGTTTTATCTAACTCCTCTAGATTATCACTCGGGGGCATAATACTTTTCATAGCAAATGTTGGTTTAGCCATCAGATTATGTTTTATGAGGGTGTTCCTCCCTTCTTGTGATAAGGAATTGGTTTTCCATTTCGAAAGTTGTTGTTTTGTTTTGAGGTTTATATCACCAAAAGTCTCTTTTGTCACTCTGCCGTTGATGATTGGGCATCCAAGATATTTGTCGAGGGTAATGGTATGATTCATGACTAGAACATTTTTTAATTGGACAATGTTATTTTCATTAGTATTTTTTGTTGTTTGGAAAGTAGATTTTTGGAAGTTGATCTTTTGTCCCGATATAGAGCAATAGATTTCTTGGATTTGCTTAGTTCTTTGACATAAGGCCAAATTTGTCTTAGCAAAAATGATCATGTCATCAACAAAAGAAAGAAATGGGATTGGTGTTGTTTGTCTACACACGGGGAATCCAATACGGTTGTCGTAATTGTTGCAATCTTCTTGTAGCATTTGTGTTAGGATTTATATCTATTTTTCTCTTAATCTATCCTAAGGAATGATATTTACGGATAATATTTACTCGTTACCAAAATTAAAAACAAAATTTTATTTTTAAAAATATTTTATTTTTATTATAATTATGATTTTCATTTAAACTAGTTTAATTCTCATATCATGTACGAGTCGATCTAATAAACAATTTATTTTATTTTTATAAAGTTTTGGAATTCAAGTTTGTGAATTTTTCTTTTATAAATACTCGGACACATATAAAATGTACGGGTGTTGTTCAGGTAAGGCACATTATTCTGATAGGGCCGTGCGGCTGAACGTAGAGCTGACACGTGTCCCGAAATTTTTTTTTTCCAGAAACGAGTGAAAGTAATAGTTCAAAACTTATTAAGGAATAGTTTATAACTTATAAAAGAATAGTTCATGAGTTATAATAGAATAGTTCATAGTGCAAAATTTATAAAGGAGTCAAAGTAATAGTTCAAAACTTATTAAGGGATAGTTCATAACTTATAAAAGGATAGTTCATGAATTATAATAGAATAGTTCAAAGTGCAAAATTTATAAAGGATAGTGCATAACTTATAAAATGATAGTTCATGAATTACAATTGAATAGTTCATAACATATAAACGATTATTTTATAAATAATTTAATATAATATATTAAAAAGTAATAGTTCATGAATTATATGGAAATAATGCAAAGTTTATAAGAGAATAGTGCAGAAATTATAACATGGTAGTTCAAAAAAATTTTCATTCGTTTCTGGGAAAAAAAAATCTATCGTTTTTGGAAGGAAAAAAAATAATAATTCTGGAAACGTGTCGTCTCTACATTCAGCCGCACGACCGTACCGTAAATTAGCAGCCGCACCTGAACAATGTCCTAAAATGTACACTAATATCTAATTTAAATAAATTTATAGTTACAATGGAATTAAAATATAATATAACTGAATAGAAGTTGTTTCAATCTTTTTTGAAAGGGAATGAAATTACTATGGAAGTAAAATATAAATTGAAGTTCTAATCGAAATGAGAGTTGTATGTCGAATAAATACTCATGTTCTTAAACCAAGCAACACGCTCTCTATGAGCTGATGCAAAATCCTAACCCTAAACCTTAACTCCACAACCGCCACCATCAATGGCTTCAACCTCATTTGTTAATGGCTTCACCACCATCTTCAATGGCTTCACCGCCATGATCATTAGCTTCATCGTTGTCTCTCCTAAACCTCATGTTCTTCGCTTCTCCACCCGACCTCCTTACAACCACCGCTTCACCACCCTCGATCTTTGGTGAAAAACCATCAACGTTGAGGGAAAAACATCCCGGATTTCTTCCAACCACCAATCCACCACCCTCGACTATCTTCGTAGTCGACCCTCCTTGGTCTATCACGGCTAGTGTAACACCCCGAATCCGCGGGATATCGGGATGCTACGGGCGAGACCTCACAATGGGTCCCCGACCCTTAGCCTGACAACAATTCACCGGATCTATCAACAAAACACAAATAAAGACCAAAACGAAATACATTTTATGCAATGCAATGACACCCGAAAACATACAAACAAAAGACTTCAACCGAGATACAACTCCAAGACTCGAACATCAAATACATAACAATATACAAGAAACAATACCCAAACACGACTCCAACCAAACCCCTCCTAAAATGTACGGGACCCCGGCTGCCCACTCTTTCGGATCTCTGGGGCGCATTCCTAACCTGCCAAACAATCTACAACAATCGGTATAAAACTGTTAGCTAATATTGGAGGCATTAGAATCAAGGTGAAAGGCACAATCACAAGTAAATCATCATAAACACCCAATACACTCTAAAGTGCACATGTCCGGTTTATTATCTTAGTATTATTAAGTTATATCCCATTCTAATTCAACTTAGAATGTGACACGAGAGTCACCGAAACTCGCCTCGGTCCCTACTTACCAGTATGGAATGGTACTGATGCATCTGACCGTCTACCAGCACAGGATAGTTGTCAAAAACCTCCTAGCTCTCGCGGGAGCTAGACAAGTTGTCACCGCCTGTTATCATACACTTCGGCCAAATAATATATATAGGTCGGTAATCCTATTACCGGTTTAGTTGTGTATTAATATTGTAATAACATATAAAACTTGAGGGGCCCGATATAAATAAACAAGGGTTCATTAACCCGATAGATCTCGCGCAGGTCTGGAGAAGGAGATGCACTGGCGGCGGCAGAGGGCAGCACAGGGCGGCGGAGTCGCAAGCGAGGCGAGGGGGCTCATCCCGGTGGCGTGCAGGTCTCAAGGAGGGAGGCAGCAGCAGTGGGCACTTCTCCGGTGAAGGTCGAAGGCGAACCTATCTTCCTGACGGTGGTCGTTGGCTCAGGCAGGCGATGAAGGCAGGGTTTCTCCGGTGACAGGCGACGCTTCTCAAGTGAGGCATCGAAGGGAGCTAAACAGGGGCCTCTTTGCTCCGGTGTGGCTGCAGTGAGAGAGCGACAGATATGGAGGCTGCAGAGGCTCCGGCAGGTCGACGGTGGGGCTCTCCCATGCGCTATGGGTACAACTCCTCTATTCTCTCAGGCGAAGTTCGATGGTGGAGGACAGAGGGGTCGGCTTTGTTCCTAGCGGCGTCAAAGGCAACGCAGGGATGTCGGTGCAGGAGAGAGAGATAGGAGATGATGAGGGTGAGGTTGAAGAGATGAGTGAGAAGAGGGGAGTATAGGCAAGTTACTGCAGGTGTGTGCCTGCTTCGTTTGGGAGGGCTGAAGAATGAGGTACTGAGTTGCTCAGATTGTTTATTGTGGAGAGAGAGAATGGAGTTGCAAGTGACAGAGGAGAGATCGAGTAGAACAGACTACAACAATTCATAGGTTGGGCGGGGACAAGCAAGAAGAACGAGGGGTCAGGGAGAGAGAGAAATAAAGAGAAACTAGTGTATTACTTGTGCGGGTGAGTTGGTTAAGTAGGTACATAATATATTTTTGTAATATGTAGACAAAGTAGACACTTAAAATTATGTAGAAAAGATTAATTAGAAAACAATAACAAATATTACCTAATTTGGAGATATTCTCTTTCCTATATTAAATAAAAGATTCCTAATTAATAATGTAAACGGATTTGCCGATATGTTAAAATAGGAAATAGTAATTAAAATTTTCCTATAATCTCTCCTTATATTATCTCCTCTTAATTATAATATATAAATAAAAGATTGTGTAAAAGGTAGGATTCAAACTCTAGACGAGTTGCCCCTCCCTCCCTTATACCAATTGGACTAATTAAACTTTGTATATTCTTTTAATGATACACAATATTAATACACAATTTCAATTACACACTAGTGATACATAATTTCAACTACATAATGTTAATAAATGAAAGACTTGTGTACCAAAAAACCTTGTGTACGAAATACTCGAGCATACACAATTTCAATTACACAATAGTGATACATAATTTCAAATACATAATGTTAACAAATAAAAGACTTGTGTAACCAAAAATCTTGTGTACGAAATACTCGAGCGATATAAAATGACTCGAGTATACATAATGTACCTACATATTATTCAGGAAAGAAATTCAGTTAAAGGTATTTCGTACATAAGGTTTTGGTTCCACAAGTCTTTTATTTATTAATATTTTGTATTTGAAATTATGTATAAATATTGTGTAATTGAAATTGTGTATTAATATTGCGTATCATCAAAATAATACACAAAGTTTAATTAGTCCTACTGATATAAGGGCGGGAGGGAGGGGCAGCTCGTCCAGAGTTTGAATCCTACCTTCTACACAATCTTTTACTTATTATAATTAATAGGAGAGAGAAGAATCTTCAAATCTTTCCTCTTTTAATGATTATCCAACTCATTTATCTTTATTTTTTATTGTTAAAATTAGGGTGCCTAGTTTGTATCTAAGATACAAAAAATACCTTCTTTCACCAATCTTCTCTACCTGTGCCATACACGGGTGTTGTTTTTAATTTTTGTTATAAAATATTTTATATTTATTTATAAATTTATTAACAAAAAATATTATGTGTATTAAATTTTAAATTTTATCAAGTTATATTCAAAACTATATTTTGAAACTAATTTTGTAAAAATATTTTTTTATACTATTTTTGTACAAATACTTATTAAAATATTTTTGCAAAAATTGTTGAAAAAAAAATCCGTAAAATTTTAAAAACTAATTTTGTAAAAATATTTATTTGAATATTTAAAAAAAATAAAAATTAATTTTTAAATTATATTAACATTTAGAAATTATTTTAAAAATAATTTTTTTGGACTTCGATAAATGTGACGTTGACACGTGGCAAAAGAGTCTCCTCTTTAATAGATATAAGATTTCAAAATTTTATGCCTTTTTTATGGTTGAACAACATAATTCTTATTAAATCTTGATAAAATGAATGTCTTGATTATTATAATTTTAACAGTAAAATAACAATCATTTGGATAAGGATTATATATATTATAAATAGTCATTATTTATTGTTCTTAGAGCCTTATCATTAACATATGCAACATCAAGGATTAAATTTTGTATCTACATTATAATATCTATCATTTAGGATATATTTTCTATATCCAAATTCTCTTCTTTTACAATTATCTTTCTAATTGTCTAGCACAGTTAGATGCCGCAAAAATGAAAAATGAAGTGGAACTCTATACTCTTGGAATGAGATTATTTTCTAATACTTTACTACATTACCAACTTGTATTTTGTATTTTATGTTGACTCATGCCTTTATGAGATTATGAGATGCCCTTTGTCTTTATTTCTAAAAGAATTAATTTTTATCAGTTATCCGAGAGATTAATAAATAATATACTATTAATTTTTAAAAAATTTGCATAATGTATTCTTATCAAAAATTAAAAAAGTTGGGATAAGATCTGCTTACAAAAAACTAACTTCTACGAGAATATTTTTTTTTTTTGTCAATTATCAGAGTGATTGATAAATAACAAACTTAATATATTTTTAAAAAATTTGTATAATTTATTATTATAAAAATTGGAAAAGATTAGATAAGATTTACTTGGCAAAAATATTTACTTCTTAAATAATAAATATATAACTTAATAATTAACTTTAAAAAATATTTTGGTAGGTTTAGAGAAATCTCGTGTTGACATGTGGCAAAAAACCTCTGGTTTAATAGATTTAAGATTGTCTTATTTATACTATTAAAATAAGACGTCTACATAATTAATAAATATGATATATAAAAGGTGCATCCATATATACTAATATGTTTCACTTTTTATCGCAATTATATAAGTTGGACATAACCCAAACTTATTACGTTATAAGGGATTATTTTAAAAAGTATAACAATGCATTTTTATTTGGGGTATTTCATCAACTTCCCACATTCACCGTCCGAGAAGTATTATCTATGTGGCATGGGCTATCCACATAAGACTGGGGTTCCTAGTGTCATATTCAAAGATACGGTATCACCTAAATTAATTTGATATTGAGCATCCAAGCAACAAAAGGGAAGCATTTAACCAGACACACTCTTCTCTAAGAAGTTGTATCGAACGGTGTTTTGGAGTCTTAAACAAGAGATAGAAATTGTTATCTACTATGCCATGTTACCTTGACTACACACAAGTTGGCATTCATCTCGCTTGTTTTGCCTTACACAACTTCATTCGCTTATACTCAAGGTATGATGACTTATTAGAAGATGACAAGAAGTTGGCAACTACAAGCCAGTACGAGGTAGAAGAAGTGGAGGACAACAATGACAATGGTAGAGAAATGAGCCACATTCGGCCGAGTGCTTTGGTAAATATGTCAGCAGTTTGATTGATTGCTCGAACATGTTGAACACGAAGAACTTTGGCAGCAATTTTTTCCCGAATGAAGTGGACGTCAAGAGATATGTGTTTGGATCGAGAGTGAACAATGGGATTGTGGGCCATAAATATGGCGCTGATATTGTCGTATAGAAGAACAGGGTAATTGTGAAGAGGTTGATGTAGTTCACGAAGGAGTTGAGTAATCAATAGCATTTTTGTTGTAGCAGTGGCAAGAGCACGATATTCAGCTTCCGCACTTGAGCGTGATATGACTTTTTGTTTGCGAGAGACCCAACTTTTGAGATTCGGACCATGGTAAATTGCATATCCAAATTGTGAGCGACTATCATCGTTGTCCGACATCTAACCGGCGTCTGTAAAACCACAAAGAGAAGGAGAGGATGAGTGAGATATATGTAGACCATGATTGAGGGTACCTTTCAAATACCGAAGGATGCGTTTAACAGCAACCCAGTGGATTGATGTCGGTTGGTGCATGTATTGACACACGCGATTTACTGCGTATGATATCTCTGGACGAGTGATGGTAGCGTATTGAAGAGCTCCAACAATATTGCGATAATGAGTTGGGTTGTCAAAAGGGTCACCCTCTTTGGTCAAGCGTGAGTATGGTTCAGCTGGTGTGGATATGGGTTTTGCATTTTCCATATGTGCTTGATGAAGAATGTCCCTAATATATTTGTGTTGACATAGATGAAGACGGTTTGTGGTGCGAGCAACTTCAATTCCAAGGAAGTAGTGCAATGGACCTAAGTCACGTAAAGAAAATTTGTTATTTAAAATATTGGTAAACTGAGCAATTATAGAAGGGTGGAACCAGTGACAATGATGTCATCCACGTATACTGTTGGTGTTAGTCTTTTTGAGACTTTGAAACACTTTGAAACTTGTCCCACATTGATTATGGAGCATTAAAGGAATTTCCTTATAAAGGGGAATCTCTCTCCAAGTATTAATTGATTAATGATTATTTTGGGATATGAGTTTAATATTGTATATTAAATATATATATATATATATTATTAAATCAAAGACTTGGGACTTGGGGACCTTGGGGTCTTGGGTCTTGATTGACGGTTAACTGTTTTGGCTCACAGTTATTTACCCTCCAACAGTTTTTCCCGCCAAATAACTGCTTCCGCAAAATCTATAAATTCAGAACGAACTTCACGGAATTGGTAAGTTGATCGATTTTCAGATTGCTGTCTGAATCGATCATTGGCTTTGTTGTATCCTTACAAGTGATTTGCTTGAAACCCAACAACATTCGATAGGGAGCAAATATCACTTAAAAGATAGTGATTCACGCCTCAAAGCCTCGAACTACTCAAACTGTACTAACATATACAAGCACATAGATTGTGCCAATAGAGTTGATTCGGACAAAAAGAGACGTGTCACTGTGGCAAGCGGTGAAGCCAAGAGTGACAAGAAACGAGCCAAGTTTAGTGAACCATGCACGTGGTGCCTGCTTGAGTCCATAAATGGCTTTGTTTAACCTGCACACATGAGATGGATGGTTAGTATTGGTAAAGCCAGGAGGTTGTTCCATGAATACCGTTTCTTTGAGATCTCCATTGAGGAAGGCATTGTTTATGTCGAATTGGTGTAAGGGCCATCCTTTTTGAAGAGCAATTGAGAGAACTAAACGGATAGTTGTTGGACAAATAACGGGGCTGAATGTGTCGTGGTAGTCGGCACCCTCTTCTTGATGATACCCTTTGGCCACTAAACGAGCTTTGTATCGCTCAAGTGTTCCGTCTGCCCTGTTTTTAACATGATAGACCCATTTACAACCGATAACGTTAGTTTGCAATGGACGGGGGACTAAAGTCCATGTGTTGTTTTAGATCAGTGCATTCAATTCAGTGGTCATGGCTAGAGGTGAAACACTTAGGGTTGTCCCGACCGGCCCGGCCCGTCCGCCCGCAAAAACGGGCGGATATGGACAAGTATAAAAGCCCGACCGGGCCTAAAAGCCCGGCCCGACAGGACATCCGGGCCGGATCCGGACAAGCTATAAAGCCCGGTCGGGCTGCTTGTCCGGCCCGGATTATTTATAATATATATATATATATATACATATATATATATACTCCTTTGTCTCTTAAGAAACCCTAAAACCTCTACTTCAGCCTCCCTTCACCCATCCTCACTTACCTCTCGCCGTCCTACAGAACCTTCAGCATCTCTCGCCAATCTACGCTACTCTCGCCGGATTCCCTCTCTCAATCTCATATCTCAGCGTCTCACTTGCTTCTCTCGTCGGATTATCGATCAATCTCATATCTCGCCGTCTCACTTGCTTCTCTCGCCGGATTCTCGACCTTCGGTGTCTCCACTTGACTTCGACATCTCTCACTTAAGTTCGAGCGTTCGACTTTATGCGCCTCTCACTTGCTTCTGTTTCTCACTTGATTTTGGTTTTCTTTCCCTTTCCTCTGTTCTTGAACCTGATATGTGTAAAGTGTTATATGTGATATACTGCTTGAGGTCAATTTTTTGTCAATCCCTACCTTGCTCAATTTGTTCTCTATGGATATGTCACATGTGCTTGATAATGACTTGTAATTTGTAATTGCTATACTGCTAAATTATAAAATCATTCTACTATCCTGTAATCCTATTTGATAATCTGTAATTGATGTGTTGTACTGCTTGCTAAAATCAATCTACACTGGTCATATGGCAAGAATAAAGGTTTTCTAGCCAGTCCAAAAAAGTGCATCCGGGTACCCGGCGGGTAGCCCGGCCCGGCCATCCGGACGGGTACGGACATGGATAGAAGCCCGGGATCCGGGCTTAGCCCAGATCCGGCCCGGACATCCGGACAAAAATATAAGAAAAGCCTAGTCTGGATCCGGCCCGAACCCGGTTAGTATCAGCTCTAGTCATGGCATTGACCCATTGAGATGATTTTGCAGCTTGGCTATATGTGGTGGGTTCATAAGTGGTGATAGTGGTGGTGGGTAGAGAATGCTTGGTAGTGAGGAGAATGTGTGGTTTGAGATTTCCAGTTTGAGCGCGTGTCGACATCGGATACTGAGATGAGTCCGCAACACGAAGATGAGGAAAATTATGTGATGGTTGTATGTAGATGGGTGCAGATGGAGGTTGACTATTCGTAGAAGAAGATGAAGCGGAGTTGTCGATCGTTTGCGTTTGTTCATGAGAGGAGCTAAGAGGGGGTGAAGATGGTGAGGAAGATGGAGTAGAGTTAGAGGTGGAGGATGGACTTACAGTAGGATGTATATGCAGTGGTGAGGTGTTAGAAGAGAGCTCACTTTGTGAAGTTGGAGAGATTGAAATAGAGCCTTCTACATGGCTAAGAAGATCCAACGTTATGGGTGATGTGTTGTTTTCTTGCAAGAGTTTGTGTAACGGTCAAAAAAATCAAAGATGGCCTAATCAGGAGTATTAAGGAATTAAACGGGTATAATGGAATTAATCCGTTTTAACAAGAGATACCTCTCGAGGTAACCCGCTCCTAGATGATATTATCCCCCAGTGTTATTTGGAGCAGTTGGGAGCTTCAATTAATAAAAATGCAGTTGAGAGAAATGATCAGGACATCGGACATGTCTTAGATATGAAATAACATGGAAAGACAAAATGGCCAAAAGGGTCACTATTTTGTTTCTTAGAGGCTAAGAAAGACGGGTTAGGAATACGCATTTTCCGAGACAATTGCGGAATAACTATCCACATAGTATTCCGGATTTATTATTCCAATTCCGAGAAGTTTGGATAAAGGGCTCAAACCACCTTCGGATCGGTAAAAGGATAATTATCGGCTTTGCTAAAGGATAATGTTAGAGGATAATCATCAACTTTGCTAAAGGATAATGCTAGAGGATAATTATCAACTTTGCTAAATGATAATGCTAGAGGATAATTATCAACTTTGCTAAAGGATAATGCTAGAGGATAATCGACTTTGCTAAAGAATAATGCTAAAGGATAATTATCGACTTTGCTAAAGGATAATGCTAAAGGATAATTATCAATTATGCTAAAGGATAAAGCTAAAGGATAATTATCGACTTCTCTATAAATAGCGGAAATTCATTCATTTTCTTTCACATTTTTCCTCGTAAAAGCTCTGATTTCTCTCAAGCTTCAAATTCAGATCTTCTCTTCGTTTGTAATCCGATTTCGAATCCGTTTGAGTTTTCGGATTCCTTTCTTCGTCCTCTTCATGTTGGTACCGAGTTTCCGCTTTTCCGACAAAGTTAGGGCCAGGTCGAGCATGCCCTTTTCTTGGTCGGGTCCATCGCTCAGATTCCGGTGAATTTGATGGTGTCCGAGCATAGCCTGCGTCGTTGTGATTTCGAATCTTCTTCTGGATCGTCAATCGGGTTAGTAACAAATAAGTTATGAGTTTATTCGTTTCCGTATTACGATTTGGCCTAAATTGACCTTAAGCTTGTCAAAATGGATAATTGGAAATTCCATTATGCTCGTTACTTTATTCTGGTGATTATGGGTTGTTTGTTTGATGAGATTTGATGACAAGTGGGTTCAGAAATTGTCTGCGGGCAAAACGTTATTCTGACGAAATTTAATTAATTAATTGAAGGTTAATTAATAAAATTGGGATTATAGAGGAGGATATAAGTTAATTAAATTCAAAGGAATGAATTTAACTGGTGTTTGAATCGAAAAGTTTAATACGAGGAATATGATATTCTCAACAGGTGTTGTTGAAGGTTTTGGTCTAACTATAGCTTATTTCTTTGTGAGCGTATCCAAGCACGATAAAAAAAAGGATAGTCCGAGTGGGAAACGGACTCAGTAGTTGGTTTGCGAGGTTTTATTGTTCTTACCTGCGAGGTAAGTGTATATGAATTACACTTGCTTAATATATGTTATGTATTTAATATGCCATGATTTTATGCATGCTTGAGTGTATATATATGTTCGTTATGATTGTATGCATGCTTATATGTATATGAGTGAGATGATGAGGACTTGATATTCTTTATGAAAGCATGCATGAGGTACATGAGATGATAATGGAAAGAATATGATGAAAGAATATGATTATGATATGAAAGTGATAATATAGGATGGTAATTGATTAGTTAGCCCAACTGGGTCCCGCACCACCTGGGGACTATATAGAGGCAACGCTCGATCTACGAGGGGCCTCAGAGGCAGCGCTCGATCTACAAGGGGCCTCGGAAATGTCCCGCACCACCTGGGGACGAGAAACTATATAGAGGCAGCGCTCGATCTACGAGGGGCCTCGGAAATGTCCTGCACCACCTGGGGACATATATAGAGACAGCGCTCGATCTACGAGGGGTCTCAAAGATTAGATAGCCGAGGTCAGCGCTTGATCTACAAGGGGGCCTACGACGCTATCGGGTTGGCCAACCTAAAGAGAAAAGAAACACGAAAGCACATGAGAAATTATATCGTACGATCAGTTGGAGCTAGTTAGTTAATTATCACCTATGCATCGATGCAATTGAGTCTAGCATGTTATATGTTATGTTATGATTATTTATATGTGATGGTATGATATGATATGTTTATATGAGATGATATGTTTATATGTGGTATGATTACATGCTTGAATGTTTATATGTATGTGATATGAATGGTTGTGGAATTAAATGTGAATGGGGATATGTATGTATGGACTTTAGAATGTGAGAAAGGGTATAGAGTGTTCTTTGGGGACGGGATATTAGGTACTTATATATATTGGGAGAGTGCGATTTGTATACCCTTACTGAGTGTGTGGCTCATTGTTGTTATATTCACATTTTTTTTTCAGCTACTCAGACTCAGCCTAATCAAGGCAAGGACGTTGGACCCAACACCTGGATTTGAGATCATACCAGGTGAGCTGTTATGGGATGCTGCCGCCTAGGATGTTTTGTATGGTTTTAAAACAGTTGTGTTTTGGTTAAACGGAGTTTTATGACGTATGTTAGTATGTGTATATGTTGTGAATATGGTTGTAAGATAAAGTTTTAAAATTTTATGGTTTCCGTTTTTCCGCTTATTGCTTTAAACAGGGTTAATTAATTGGTAATAAACTAGAAATGAAATAGGTGTCACAGTTTGTACGGGTACGGAAGGGTATAAGGTTTCGTTGAAAACTATGTGTCGACTTATGTATATACGATTGGTTAGAGGGTAAAAACATAGATAGCCTTTATAATTGGAACTATAGCCGATAAAGATACAAGCGAGAGTTTTGAAATCAAGTTTATTTTTACGATATGGACCAAGAAATGGGTAGCATTGGCACCCAAAGCTACGAAGTTGCTTGTACTCCGGATATTTGTTGTAAAGTTTGAAAAAGGGAGAGTTGTAGTGCAAAGTAGGTAAGATAGTGCGATTAGATAAATATATTGCAGTTTGAAAAGCATGTTCCCAAAATATGGGTGACAATTTTGATTGGTGAAGAAGAGATAGACCTTTCTCTTGTACAATGCGGTTTTGACGTTCAACAACTCCATTTTGATTAGGAGTGTGAGGACATGAGATGCGATGTTGAATCCCATGTTTAGTTAAAATAGGAGATAAAGCACGGAATTCACCGCCGCCGTCAGATTGAAAAGCTTTAATTGTCGAATTAAATTGATTAAGAACCATGGCTCGAAAATTTGTAAAAATTTGAAAAACTTGAGATTTGTGTGACATAAAATATATTCAAACAAAACGAGTACTATCATCTATAAATAAAATAAAATAACGATTTTCATTAATAGAAGAAACTGGAGAGGGTCCCCAAACGTCAGAATATATATATTATTTCAAAAGGATGATTACTTCGATTATGAGAGCCTAAGAAAGGTAGTCTCCGACTTTTACCATGTTGGCAAGATGAACAAACTTTGTCAATATTATTAGAGGAAACTGGTAAATGAAAGTTCTGCATAAGTTGTTTCAAAATAAAAGGATGAGGATGACTTACGCGATGATGCCAAGTCTGGAGTGAAGTGCGTTCGCCTACGAGTGCATATCTAGGAGAGGGAGAAGTGGGAAGACGATATAGTCCTCGATCAATTATTCCTTTGAGAAGAATGCGGCCCTGCAGATCCTTTAACAAACAAAAAGAGGGGTGAAATTCAGCAATAACATTGTTGTCACGTGTAAGTTTAGATACGCTGATTAAATTCTTATTCATTTGAGGTGCAAGTAAAACTTGTTTTAAAGTTAAAGACTTGGATGAAGTTTTAAAATGAGCAGTGTCAATATGAGTTATAGGAAGAGTATCACCGTTACCAAGCACAATTTGATGACCATTTGTATGTTCGGAATCGATGGACAGCTTACACATATCACTAGTGATATGGTCTGTTGCTCCGGTGTCGAAGTACCAGGCTGGGTCAGTGATGGTTGACTATGGAACTGCTATATTTGCTGAAGGAGAGGAACGATTGTATTGGTTGGGTGATGAGACTGCTAAACGATCAGGAAATCGAGTAGAAAGCACCAAGATTAAGACGTTGATAACAGTCTTTTGCAGCATGTCCAGGTTTGTCCCATATTTGGCAATATGTGCGGGGTTTGTAGTCGCTTGATTGAGTAGTTTGGTTCCCCTGGAAGGATGATTTAGATCCGCCACCAGAAGGTTTGGAGTACCCTTTGGAGGCAAATCGATTATGAGATCGCTGGGAGGAGCGTTGATTAGCATAATTTGCAGCAACTGTTGAATGAGTGAGAGAGCGATGTTCATCTTCGAGACGCTCTTCCTCACGAAGCAAGGGCCCAAGTAATTCAGTCGACAATATGGGTTGATCCCACATGTTAACGGCTGCTTTGAATGCCCCGTACGAGGCATCAAGGCCTTGAAGGATGTAAGCCACAAACTCATCGTCAGAGAAAATGTGTTGGCCGTCGGCAAGGGAATTTTCCAACGAGCGTTTCTTTTCAAAATACTCGATCATAGGGAGTGCACCTTTAGGAATGGTGTGAAGTTGTTGTTTGAGGTGCATGGCTCGAGCTCTAGATTACGCCTGAAACATTTTCTCAAGGGTTTCCCAAGCATTGAAAGAGGATGTTGCCTTTGCAACGTATCCAAGTAGAGGCGTCGAGATGGTGGTTCGAAGCCAAATAAGGACGAACTTGTCCTTGCGTTTCCATGCACTGAACTCTGGATTTGATTCAGTGGTGTTTGGATTTGTTCTTGACTCAATTGTGGTAGCAGGAGGAGCATCTTCAGTGACAAAAGACTGAAGATCGAATGCATCTAGGGCATCGAGGATATTTGATCGCCAGATTGTATAGTTGTGGCGTTCAAGTTTGAAGGAAAACACAGGAAAATGAAGGCCTGTATTTGTAGATGAAGCTGCTGCTGTAAGGAGCTAGCCAAAAGTGCCAGATTCAGTTGAAGGAGTTGATGAGTTGTTTGAGGTAGACATAGGAGATGTATGTGAATAAAAAGAAATTATGGATCTCTGGGCTCTGATACCATGAAAGTAATGCAAAGTAGTGTATATATTGAAAGTGTCTATAGACTTGGTTTACAGCAGCTTATAAAACAGTCTAGAGAGATCATGGCTATACAGAGAAGGAGAGTATCTTGTATAAATAAGGATAGACTATATCATGTATTCTATATTACGTAGGAGAAGATTTGGTCTTATCATTACTGTCTAATAAATTGTAGGTTATTTTAATTTGTAACCCTGTAGGTTATTTTAATTTGTAACCCTAGTTCTTGGATTACTTTTGTTGATTTTGTCCTGATGTTACTGATTACATGTTTACAGGGTAATGGTAGTACTACCTTCTCAGATACTGAAAATGTGAGTTCAGAGTTGGATATCATCTCTTCGGAGAAAGCGTTGGGAGCTTCTACAACATCCGGTACAAGGACTAGATGAACATCTTATAGAGTTCTCTGAAGCTATGAGAAGTAAATGATATTTCCCTTTCAATCTTCTAATTCTTTGTATTAATAAAGTTAAGTGCTATAGCTATAATTATGATTAACTTTTGAACTCAATGTAGCTGTTGCAAAAGCACTGAGACGAGTGTCGGAGGGAAAGGCGTCTGCAAAAGCTGAAGCAGCCGAATGGAAGCGTAAATTTGAGCTGGAGAGGGCAAATAATTTTACATTAGAGGGTAATGGTATTTCTGAAAGACTGCGTCCATACTACATATCAGCAAAAAATTGCTCCAACATCCTTGTTCTTGAATCTCCTCTAGTACTTATGGTTAATCTACTTACCAAGGTTTCCCTTTATATGTCAGAACAATCCAGTACAGAAGCTAATAATGAACTTAATGGTGAAAGAGCAACCTATTTGAACCACAAATCAGATATGGTAGCAGAGGGGTCTATTGGGAATGAGAAGTGTTGTGGGGAGAACGGAATTTGCAATCATGAGGTTCTTAAAGATGGGGAACTTGATTATAAATCTCAGTTGGTGAATGGTAAAAGTAAAACATTGAGAAAGGTAACTCTCTTTAGTATACTGACTTGTTGTTTGACTGGGTTTGTTGATCATCAATTCACTTATGCCTTGCATTGAAAAACAATTGTTTTACAAACATATAAAAATGGAAAATCCCAATGTCTTCTGTGATATCTATTCAACTGTTTGCCAAAACAAAGTATTCAAAACCTACTGAAAGGCGTGTATTGACTATTTGACTAGTTAAAGGTTACAAATCTGCTTGCACTGCATATCTGTCAAATGTATTTAATATCCTTTCTGCTTGGACAAGCCTCATTTAAACTTGCTTGGAATGGTGAGGATGAGCATAGCAACCAATACAAGCATGACGTTGTATCTTTCGCACGAGGAGATATTATGACTACACAACGTAGTAGCAAGCAGGTATTATGGTAGCTGATGTAGTATCCCCAAACACTTGTTTTCCATCCCTTTCTAAGGATGAACAGATTTTTCTCCACCATAAACTATAGAACTTGGAGTATTGTATTCTTTTTCTGAACAATTTTGGACTTATTCTGAATAAACTCTTTCCTATCCGGTTATTGCTGGTCCCACGTTGAAAATGTGTACACTCCGAGCCTAGTATATAAGATCGGTGGGCTACTCCTCCTATTGCTAATTGGTTTCGGACTTTGATAGTTATCAGTCATTTTCTAACTGATAATTCCTATTTTTTCTGTCAGATTTCTTTTTAGTGGGAGACTAATCCTCAAACAGTTCTTATTATGACTAAACCAAATTCAGTTTCTGTTAAAATTCTCTGTGCTGAAATGATAAGGTATATGCAGCTTTCGTTCTACCCTTGTTTGATTCTGCCTATTAAACCTGTCTTTACTCGACACATTTCTTTCTGCTTCTCTTTTTATCAGATGGTTAACACAAACAAAGAAGTAACAGATATTTGTGGAGCCGCGTGTCAGATCGGAGTTACTTGAAGAGTCGGCTTATTTTGACTTTGTTCAGACATTGGAAAGATGGACAGGGTAAAAAAGAGGGGTAATAGCTACACCCCATATTCTATTAATGATTGGTCAAATTATAACAATGATAGGTAAAGCAAAGATTATCATGCCTCCTGCTCCCCTTATTACGTGCCACCTGCCACTACCATCCTTAGGATGCCCAAGCTAGAATGTCTCATCCTTACTCCCCGCCCTAGCTAGCCTGCCCCCTCCCATCATTCACTTCTCGAAAATCTCAAACCAAGGTAGCATAGACCTATCTTTCTAGAGCAAAAAATAAGATTGGCTATTAAAAATAAGATTAACAAATTCAAAGTAAAATAATATATTTATGGATGTTTTCGGTCCATTTTTTTTTTACTTTCGTTAAACATTAATAAATTAAAAAACAATCATTAGTCTTAATAAAAGAACAAGCTAACACTCGTTAGTCTACGCTAACAATCGTTAAGTAAAAAATTTATAGTCTAACGATTGTTAACTTGTGTTTAATTATCGTAAAGTCATTTAACGATAGTTAGATATTAAAATAATAATAATATATATTTTTTCTACCCATCATTAAAAGAATATGTCGATCATTACTTTTTTTCTATATACGTTCCATTAGATCGTTAGCGCAAGCTAACAATCGTTAACGATGTCTAGCTAGTTTAAAGATATATATTTATGTTATGTATTTTATGTTTAAAATTAAACTTTAAACAATTATAACTTGTCAAATTGATAGTAGGGGAGGAGGACCTATTAATTAGAGTTTATAAAACAAAGAAAATAATGATCGTTATTTTAACTTAATAATAAGTAAAATATTTGCATATAAATAATTTATTTGTTACCTTAAATACAAATAAATAATTTATATGCACAAGATGTCTACCATTACTTGCATATAAAACAAAAAATAATGATAGTTACTTAATTTAATGTTCATTATTAAAGTAAATATTTGCATATTTAATATTTTTGAAATCTAAACATTTTTTTATTTCAAAAGTTTCAAAAAATTTAAAATGAAGAACCGGTTTCACAAATTCTTTTTAACCACCAATTCATAGTCGTATGAGGGTAATTATTACCAAGAGTCCATAGCTAAACCGGTTCAAGAACAAATTGTCACCGATATGGTACATCACAAATTTTCACTCATATATCTAGAAGTCGTCTTGGATACTTCCGGATCTATAAACGACGTCTTTCGCCTCAAGTTGTGTCCAACGACACGACTTGAGGGATATATACTTTTGTTTATAACTAAAAAAGTTGAACAGTGATACCAAAATAAAATGAACTCATAGTATAAAAAAATAAACTCAGAATATTTTTAAAAAATTGAAGAAATTTTATCGACATTTATGTCTTCAAAATTTGATACCTGTTAGCATGAAATATTGTGATATTTTAGGCACGTTTTCTAAGTGTATTTGATTCATATTTATAGTCTTTGATTTAGCAATGTTGCATTTGTGAGCTAGTTTGCCTATATTGTCGATATGGATGTCTACACTAGCTTTATGTTGATTATAGGTGATTGAGAGTCATTTCCGAACGAAATCGAGCAAAGAAGAGTCGATCAAGTATGTCCATGGATTAAGGGCATTGTAAGGAGCAAATTGGAGTTCAACTTGAGGAATGCACGAGGTTAGGGAAGAATCACGTTCTTGCCCTAAACCACGCTCTAAAATACGGCCGTATTACAAACCACGTTTACTTCCACGGCCGTGGAACCCTGCAAAGAGAGGCGTGATGCATTCCAGTAACTATTACGGTCGTGGAATCCATGACCCAAACCGTGACACTTTCCACGCTCTAAATTACGGTCGTGGAACCTTCCACGACCGTGATCTTGGCGATCCTTTTCGCCACATTTTGAAGCCACGATCTTTTAAAGATTGGGCCGGGCCGATATTTTATCTTGCCCTATAAAAAGACGGACGAAGGAAGATTCCATCATCTTCGCTTAGGGATTTTTGGCAATCCACGCTTCATCTCCGCTTAGAGAATTCTAACGCCCGTTTAGCCCTCGCTTGGAAGCATTGACATCTCGTTGGAGATCAAAGTTCGCGTTTGGGAATTGCCCTAATCTCGCACTTTTGGTGGAGATTGCTGTTGAGATCTCCGGATTAGCGGAAGATCGAAGCTTTTGGAAGATTGTTGCAAGAAGATTTCTCTTCTTGTTTAGGTTTGATTTGGAAGACGGATTGACATCCCGTTCTCCCTTCTTTCCTAAGATTGTGATTGTTTGTCTTATTCTGAATCTATTGACAACAATCTTTCTTGGTTGTGACTTTGAGATTGGTTTGAAGATTATTGAAAGTTTTCGGAAGTCTTCATCTTTCTATCTTTTAATTCTTGAATTTGATATCAACATGACTGTTATTGGCTAAAAACTCTTAACAATTCTAAGGTGAAGGGTTGATGGTTGTGGCTTAGATGATGATAGATCGATCGTAAACAGATTAGACCCTGAGAGTTAGAGAGAATCGTCGACGAACCTTAAATTACAGTTTGTTCTTGAGTTCCACGGTCGTGGAGTCTCAAGATCTACCCGTAATTACCCTTAAGTTTACGAACCTGCTTTTACTTTAATCCAAAGTTAAAGATTTGCTTTAACTTAGTTTAGGTTTGCCTTTTCTAGGTGGTAGTGAAGCCTCAACAACCTCTACCTCGATTGTGAGTGTCATAACCGTAATCGGCTAAGTTAGTCTTGATCCTTGGATTACAAGTTTGGGTATTTGACATTAATTCTTGCATTTAGAAACTTTCTATATTGAAGCCTCAACAACCTGTATAGGGAGTGTCTTGTAGGTGAGTCATATAAGGTTTTTGGAACTTCACCGTACGATTACCTTACATTAGCATACCTTTGCATATCTCAACTCTGTCTTTATATCATTAGTATATTTTGAATCGATTGCCACAGCTTGATACTTGGATCTTTAGGATTGTTGTTTTCCCAATATTTGCAAAACTCTCATATTTACTCGCTTGATAATCTGCAATTGAATTTGTTCCCACCCAAATCCCTGTGTTCGATACTCTGGAATTCTTGCTTAACTACGTCGATCCGTACACTGCGGGTTCGCTTGCTTGATTCTAATTTTATAAATTTAAATCTTATTTGCACACACCTCTAGGGGCGAACAATACCTCAAAAATATAAACGATAACACACACTCAAAACTTCTATTGAATTAAAATACGATTATGATCAAATGTTACAAATATTCGGTTTTAATTTAAACTTATGAATGCTACAATTAATCGGTTTAAATTAGTATCTCTTGCCCATGTGATCTCTTCCCTCGAGATGCCCATATGTGGCTCATACAATTCTCCTATTGACTAAACGAAAGCCTCTCAAGTGTTCCCCACCCCCGGATCTATCAGATTCATCGTCCAAGACACGGTTTATCATCGTATGTTGCGGTAAGTATTTTATTTATTATGAAGTTAAAGCATTAACTAGAGTTATTGTTAGTTGAACTGCACCCCCTAATTTTTCTTCATTTTTGTAAAGCTAAAATGTACGACAAATTGTCCAATGCCGCCCATCTTGAATTGACATGTGACTCACAACCGAAGGGTAAAATGATTAAATAGGACATACGAACTGCACATTCAAATGTTTAGAATCTTTCGTGCACAATATGGTCGTCATGTATTCATATAAAGTTGGTTGTTGTTTTTTCATCAGACATTTTAATATCAAATAATACTAATTATTAATAATAATTATTTAGAGCAACTAAACTAATTACTAACAATAATAATAATAGTTATTATTAATAATAATATTTTTATTATTAACTACGTAATAATAATACTAACTATTATTATTAATTACTACTTCTAATAATAAAAATTACTAATAATTAAAACCAATTAACAATTTTAATAAAATGGTTACCAATTATTAATAATTTATACTGATTAATAATAATAATAATAATATTTAATACTAATTAATACTTCGTAATAATAATTAATAACTTTTTATAATATTATAATAATAATAATAATAATAATAATAATAAGTACTAATTACCTAATTAATACTAATTAGTAATTATAAATAGAAATGTCCGATCCACTATGTAAATTTCTCCCATACTTACAACCCTTAACAATCATGGGGCCCGCATCTATGCTCTATTATGCTCTATATTAATGATTGGAACAATTTGAGGGATTTGATGTTTGATTGAGTGATTGATAATTAATGGGTGTATTATTTTAGGGTGTATTTAATTCCCCCGTAAAGAATTACCTCAGTTTGAGGCCGCAGTTTTTGTTGGTTTTAGGGATTTTTACTTGCATTTGTCTCATCTTATTTGACACCACTGACTTTTCTATAGTGGTTTTAACGTGTAGTCATGATTTTTGCAGAAGAGGAGATCCCACTTCTGCATAAGAAAGTTGACCTTCTTATTACTCTCGGCGGTGACGGTACTGTACTTTGGGTAGGTGCTTCTTAATTCAACCAGAAATGGCCTCAGACAACTGCTATTACTCCACCTTGTTTAATGAATGATTCTTTTCTTTTTCTTCTCACAGACTGCTTCTGGGTTTCATGGCAACATTTCGTATCCTTTTCACTACTAAGTAAACTCAATTCTTGAATGCTTTGGAATTCATTAAGCTGTGTTCTTTAACTCTCTTCAGATAGTGAAAAATACAAGGAGTCACTCAACTCAATCCTACAAGGTCCTATTAGCATCACACTACGACATCGTTTACAGTGTCATGTAGTCAGGGGTGCAGCCACAAATAAACATGAAACCGAAGAGCCAATGCTGGTTCTCAACGAGGTTACTATTGACCGTGGGATATCATCTTACCTTACCAACTTGAAATGCTATTGTGACGACAACTTTGTCACCACAGTTCAAGGAGACGGTTTAATCTTGTCAACGACCTCAGGAAGTACTGCCTATTCACTTGCAGCTGCAGGGGTATAATTGCTAAAACATTAAAGTTGGGGCCAGAAACGTAAAATATAAATATAGGTTGAGAATTGTAATAACATATAAAACTTGGGGGGCCCGATATAAATAAACAAGGGTTCATTAACCCGATAGATCTCGCGCAGGTCTGGAGAAGGAGATGCACTGGCGGCGGCAGAGGGCAGCACAGGGCGGCGGAGTCGCAAGCGAGGCGAGGGGGCTCATCCCGGTGGCGTGCAGGTCTCAAGGAGGGAGGCAGCAGCAGTGGGCACTTCTCCGGTGAAGGTCGAAGGCGAACCTATCTTCCTGACGGTGGTCGTTGGCTCAGGCAGGCGATGAAGGCAGGGTTTCTCCGGTGACAGGCGACGCTTCTCAAGTGAGGCGTCGAAGGGAGCTAAACAGGGGCCTCTTTGCTCCGGTGTGGCTGCAGTGAGAGAGCGACAGATATGGAGGCTGCAGAGGCTCCGGCAGGTCGACGGTGGGGCTCTCCCATGCGCTATGGGTACAACTCCTCTATTCTCTCAGGCGAAGTTCGATGGTGGAGGACAGAGGGGTCGGCTTTGTTCCTAGCGGCGTCAAAGGCAACGCAGGGATGTCGGTGCAGGAGAGAGAGATAGGAGACGATGAGGGTGAAGTTGAAGAGATGAGTGAGAAGAGGGGAGTATAGGCAAGTTACTGCAGGTGTGTGCCTGCTTCGTTTGGGAGGGCTGGAGAATGAGGCACTGAGTTGCTCAGATTGTTTGTTGTGGAGAGAGAGAATGGAGTTGTAAGTGACAGAGGAGAGATCGAGTAGAACAGACTACAACAATTCATAGGTTGGGCGGGGACAAGCAAGTAGAACGAGGGGTCAGGGAGAGAGAGAAATAAAAAGAAAATATAAATAAGAATTAAAAATAGAAATAAGAATAGAAATAAGAATTAAAAATAGCAAAATAAAAGGAGATAATAAAATAACTAGATAAAAATGTGTGAACGAAAATTTCTGGATCGGAAACCATTCCGAGATAAGATACGGAATATGTATATACGTAAAATATATGAATATACTCGTAAAAATATCATTTACAATAAAAAGAAATTGTTCTCACAAAATATTCTCAATAATAATACAATAATTTAAATTACAATATAGAAATACTCGTCAAATATATTAAGCTATTTAAAATATCGATAAAAGTAAGAAAAATAAATATCTAAACGCACCTAATAAAATGGGGCATTACAGCTAGTACCAAATCCGCTTGAAACCTAAGCCCTATTAGCCTTCCTCGTAACATCCAACACACGTAAACCCTTTTTGTGGGATGACCTCCCTTCCAACATGAATGGTTTCCAAGTTTTACCCGTCAAATTCGATAGAGAAAACCTCTCCTTTGTTGTAAGAGGAAAATCTTCGTTCTCAACTTCTTAGCCTCTGCTCGCTTGAGAAAAACCCCGATTGTAATTTGACACAAAATTATACTCTATTTGAAGGAAAACCCCCAATTTCTCAATCAATATTGAAAGGAAAACCCTAATTTCTCTACTGCAACATCGGCTTCGGGCTCGTCACATCGCCGCCATACACTCATCTTCCGATTTGACTACCAAACTTCAAACCCCTTCGATTATAAAAAAAATGAATTAAAATTTCGGATATCCAAATCTGGTTAAAGTCATTTTCGATCAAACGGATTGATTAAAATCATTCCGATCAAATATAGCAACCAAATATTCACGAATAATTATCCGATCCGACTAAAGTCATTTTTAAATACCACATTTTAGAATATAGATCAAACGGATCAACCAAATATCCATGAATTCGGCAAAAGATGATAAATTTTATTTTACATTTAATAACAAACAACATAGAAAAAACATATATGGATCGGTCAAATTAGATAATTGGATAAAACGGATCGGTCAAATATCCATCTCCGGTTGAAGTCATTTTCAATCAAACGGATCGGGATAAAATCATTCCGATCAAACATATGACCTAAGTATATCCAGATAATTATCCGATCCGACTAAAATCGTTTTTAGATACCATATTTTAGAATATGGAGCAGACGGATCAACCGAATATCTACGGATTATTATTCAATTCGGCAAAAGAAGATAAATTTTATTTTATATTTTATAACAACCAAAATAAGATATATGGATCAGATGGATCGGTCATATTAGATATTTTGATCAAACGAATCATTATTGTATTATTGTACGCATGTCTTCGATCTATTACTACATTTTTTTTTAACTAAAGTGCACACCACTACAACAACATAACTTTTGTTTTCTCTTTTATCAAATTAATATCTCCGTATAAATTTTAGAGTAAATTACACAATCCGAACATAAATTGACTCGAATCAAGATGATAGGCAACCCAAACTGGTTTTGACCCAACCCGAACATAAAACTAACTCGACTTCAACCCGATTGATGTGCCCCGATCGGCAAATCTACCAAATCCATCAAAAACTGAAGTAACCCAACCCAAATGACTAAAGAACCGAACTAAACTGACATGTTATAAACTTGTGATCCAAGAACTGAGGTTTTTCGGTTTACCCATATTAACCCGAACAATTGATACCCGGCCCAAACCAATCCAACTCGAAACAAACCGATAAAAAAGAGATTGTTTTGACACGACCCGTTTCAACCCGAGCATGTTATGACCGACCCGAACCTGACTGCTCGGGCCCATTTGACACTGCTACCGAGAATTGAAATAGATCGACCCGTTATGACCCAATAACTGAGGCTACCCGATAACCCGCTTCAACCCGAACAAAAGATACCCGACCCAAACTGACCTGGTCGAAACAAACTGCTAATAACAAAGCCTTTTTTATCCGACCCGTTTCAACCCGAACTTGTTGTGACCTGACCCGAAACTAACCCATCAACCCCGTTAGACTTGATTACAGAAAAAATGGTTCGGTTACTAAACAGATATATTAAAATAATACATGCCCTTAAACATTCAACTTCTACCAGGTAAGTTGTGACAAACTCGGACTATGGACCAGACACCTACTCCAAACCTAAATGTCTTCCTTATTCCTTCTTCCAAAACTAAATGTCAAAGAATTTTGTAATTAGTTCAACACCTCTCAAAGATAAGTCTCTTTTACAATTATTTTGCGGTGCATGCAGCTTAATATCTTGGATCCTTAAATTTATACAATTAACTACTACTACCATGTAAGACATTTCTAGGTAAATTTTGACAAACTCGGACTATGGACTAGGCAATTGTTGCTAATCTCCTCACTTCCTCAATTTATTGGATCCTTAATATATGATGAAACGTGATCACATATTCTCTTTGACTTGAAGCAGTTTTGGAGCAGACTACTACTTGAATCAGCTGGCTTGCCCGTGAGTACCATTCTATAATACTTGGATCCTTTGGACTAGACATCTAAAAACTGTTTGGGCAAGTTTTTTGCCTGATTATGGTCGTTGCCTATGAATAAATTACTTGTTCTTGTAGGAGTCACTTGGTCCAGCTCAGTTTGTAGGAAGAAAATGAGAAGTAGTTGTCTGATCATCATATGAGCTTCCCTTTTCATCAAACATTATTTAACCTGCAAGTTTTTTTATTTGTCTTGGGATGAACACAACAAACTCAAAAACAAATTCATCACATTCAAATTCCAATCAGTTTGAACATATCCAGATCACAAACTGACTTGTTGTTAGCCAAAATGTGATGCCAAATAACCAACTCAGAAACTTCAAACCCTTATATGCAATACGAGTTACACACTCACAAACTGCTTCCCCTCTTGCCTTGTTGTATGATAGGGTTTGTGTGTGACCGGCTGAATGAGGCCCGAAAATTGGAGGAACAAACCAACCTAGAGGAGCTTTACAAAGGAGATATGAGTTTTGTGTGCCCACGACTTTACAAAAATTGGAATAGCAGTGAACAACCTCCGAGCGAGTTTCGAAGCCGGCGTTGGGCGGGTAGTGAAGGGTGCCGAATCACCGGCGGGAAATATGAAATTGAGTTGAAGGGAGAAAGGAGAAATTGAGAGGGGATACCAGGTAAAAATCAAGGCAATTGGACTTGCCGGTAAAGGAGGAGGCATCAGACTTCAAAGTTACCACCACCACCACCACAATGAAGCTCTTCGCTCTGAAGAAGGATAAAACAACAAAATATAAACAAACGGAGAAGAAGAGATCGAAAATCATATCTATAAAGTTAATAATGGGGCGAAAATTAGCACATCCTACATATTAAAAAAAGATACATTTGAAATAGGAAGAAACTTGCCATCTCCATCCTCCTAACACCAATAAAGAATCGGATTTTGCAAAACTCAACACACCAAACTGAAGTTGAGAACAATAGGCCCCCATAGTAGGTGTGAGAATATGATAAATTCCCCTTAGCGTTTTCATTGACTGAAGGTCATATAAATAACCAACGTATTTACAATAATTACAAAGGGAGCCCGCAGTCGAAACTGGAGGAGGTATTACAGTAAGACTGGATCTAAAATCTAGAAACAATTGTCGTGGAAGGCCCTTTGTAAATATGTCTGCATACTGATAAGCCGATGGAACGTGGAGAACGCGAACGTGACCACGGGCAACCTTATCGCGGACAAAATGAATGTCAATCTCGATATGCTTGGTTCGTTGGTGTTGAACTGGGTTGCTGGCAAGGTATGTTGCGGATATGTTATCCGTATAGACTACATAAGCTTTGGTAAGGGGGCAATGAAGCTCAAGTAGTAAATTGCGTAGCCATGAACATTCGGACACCACATTGGCAACTCCTCTGTATTCTGCCTCGGCGCTAGAGCGGGAAACAACGGATTGTCGTTTGGCAGACCATGATATTAAGGTGTCGTTGAAGAAGACACAATAACCGGAGGTAGAGCGCCGGGTATCAGGACAGCCAGCCCAGTCGGCATCTGTATAAGCAATAAGATCTGATTTCTGAGAAGGAAAAATTGTGATACCTAGTGTCGATGTGCCCGAAATGTAGCGAATGATGCGCTTAAGGGCAGCAAAGTGAGCTTCTCTGGGGTCATGCATAAAGAGGCAGACTTGTTGTACTGCATAGCTGATATCAGGACGTGTGAAAGTGAGGTATTGAAGTGCCCCAGCTAAGCTTCTGTACAGCGTTGGATCACTTACTGCTGGACCAGAAGATGCACTCAGTTTCACAGATGTCTCAGCAGGTGTAGCAGATGGTTTACAGTTGGTCATTTTGGCACGTTCAACAATTTCCCTAGCGTACTTGTCGTGAGATAAAAATAGACCAGAGGAACACCGACGAACGGAGATGCCCAAAAAATATGATAACTGCCCGATATCTTTGAGAGCAAATTCCTTACTGAGATGGGTGATCAGCTGAGTGCGGATCTCTTCAGAAGATGCAGTAAGGATGATGTCATCAACATAAAGTAGCAGATAGGCGATGTTGGACCCATAAAGGTAAATGAAGAGGGATGAATCACTCTTGCTGCCGATGAATCCTAACTGAAGTAAGAAGCCTGCAAATTGTTGAAACCAAGCTCTGGGTGCCTGCTTAAGACCATAGAGAGATTTCTGCAATAGGCATACATGATTAGGTTTAGAGGGGTCTCGAAAACCTGGAGGTTGAAACATGTAGACCGTCTCATTCAAATGCCCGTGTAGAAAGGCATTTTGAACGTCAAGTTGATGAATGGTCCAAGAACGGGATACTGCAATGCTAAGAACAGTCCTGATAGTGGCTGGTTTCACAACTGGACTGAAGGTTTCTTCACAGTCAATACCAACTTGTTGGGAACATCCATTTGCAACTAACCGAGCTTTATAACGTTCAAGGGAACCGTCTGACCTGTACTTATGACGAAAAATCCACATACATCGCACAATGTTAGCTTGAACAGGGTGAGGAACCAGAACCCAAGTCTTATTCCGCATAAGAGCTCGATATTCGTCGACCATGGCAGTGTTCCACTGCGGGTCTTGGAGGGCTACATTGTGGGATTTGGGTATAGGGGAAAATTTTGTGGTGGATATGGAAAGATCAAAGATCGGTTTTGGTTTGGTGATTCCGGATTGGCTACGGGTGTGAGGACGGGTTTGAGAAATTAATGGTGGGAGCTGTTCATTATTTGAGGAGGAGTTAACGTGGCTGGGGGGAAGGTCCGATTGATGTGGGATTGGGGAAGGCGGGCCAGTTGAAGTATCCATGGGGGGCTGATATATGCTGGGCCAGTCAGGGCTGATGGGCTGGAAGGGACTGGGCCGGCAGGGACTGGGCCAAGGGAAAGAGGGAGGGCAGGGGTACGCTGGGCCAACAGAGGGGTTGGGGAGCGCAGTACAGAGCTGGGCTGAGGAGGGCAGACTGGGCCGGTGGGTAATGGGCCTGGTACGCCAGCAAGCACAGGAGGATGGACGGTTTGCTGAGCCGAGTCAGATCGTCGGGGGGCGGAATCCTGAGTTTGCATTTCAGCATGGTACGGAGAAATATCCGGATCACTCGGAAAAGGCGGGGAGGGGGGTGATGAGGTGGCAAACGGGAAATTTGACTCGTCAAAGGTGACGTGGCGGGAAAGAATAATTTTGTGTGTTGCTAAATCTAAGCATTTGTACCCGCGGTGTTTAGTCGAATATCCCAAAAAGACACAAGGTATGGAACGGGGTTGAAGTTTGTGCGAAATGGTGGCACTTTGATTTGGATAACAAAGGCATCCGAAGACGCGGAGATGATTGTAGGAGGGTGTTATAGAGAACAACACTTGAGTGGGTGATCGATTTTTGATTGTGGTGGAGGGTAAGATGTTAAGGAGGTAGCAAGTCATTTCTAATGCATGAGGCCAAAAGAATACGGGAAGAGAAGCGTGGAAAAGAAGCGAACATATTTTATTTGTGATTGTACGGATGATACGTTCGGCTTTACCGTTTTGGGGTGAAGTGTAGGGACAAGAAAAGCGGAAAGCGATTCCATGAGAGGTGAAAAAGCGATGAAAGTTTGAATTATCGAACTCTCTACCCATGTCACATTGAAAAGTTTTAATGGATTTATTGAACTGAGTCTTGACAAATTGGTGAAATTGCACAAAAAGATCGAATACTTGAGATTTAAATTTGATGGGGAAAACCCATAGAAAATGTGAAAAATCATCAAGAAATAAAAGATAATATTTGAATCCTTCTTTGCTCTCAACTGGAGAAGTCCAGAGATCGCTATGAATGATGTCAAAAGGTGCAAATGTAGTGGTAATAGACCGTTCAAAAGGTAATTTATGATGTTTTCCTAACTGACAAGCATGACAAAGAGAGGAGGATAACTCCTTCTTACATCGAAAAAGAGAAGAATTTCAAAGTAAATCTAGAGCAGGAGCACCGGGATGGCCTAGACGAGCATGCCAAAGACTAGGCGACTCTAAGGAAAGAGCGTGGACTTGGGAAGACTCGGTGACCGGATAAAGTTCTCCAGAGCTATTGCATCTCATTCGGACCGCCCCCGTTTGAAGATCCTTCACAGAAAAACCAAAAGGGTCAAACTCGACACTAGCCAGGTTATCAGAAGTGAAACGTCGAACGGAAACAAGATTTTTAACAATTTTGGGGGCAACAAGAACATTGGATAGGCGTAATGGTTGGTTTGAGGTGTGAAAGCTGGTTTCTCCAATACCTGTAGATGGAATACACATGCCATTTCCAACAATTATCGAATTTGATGGACCATTATGCGAAATAGACGAGAGTATACCTGGAGTATGAGTCATGTGGGAAGTGGCGCCCGTGTCCATGTACCAATTATTGTCCGTCGGATTTAAGGACATAGTAGCAAAAGCATTATCCAGCGCAGTGGGCTGAAATTCAGCATGCAGATGGGCCTGTTGAGGAATTGGGCCCAGCAGACTAGGCTGAAATGGTTGCTGAGGATAGGGGCAGATGGGCCTGTTCGCAGGTGGGCCTGTGGGGAGCCAAACTGAAGCAGGTGGGCCGGTTGAAGGATGGGCCGCGTGCTGAGAAATGGGTACCCATCCGGCATTAGGACGCCAGACGTAACGCTGCTGCTGCTGGCCAGGGTTTCCGCCGCCGCCGCCGGACGTCCGCTGCTTCCCTTTCCATCCCCGACTTCGGCGCTGCTGAGTCTGGTCCGAGTCGGCAGGAGGTCCGCTGCTGGATGTCGGTGCTGGTGTGGGGGCGGACTGATTCCGGTGGGCTGCATCAAGTGCTGATTGGGTTTGACCAGTTCCGTTTTGCGATGCCATACGCGTTTCCTCAAGCTGCAACTGGGATCGGGTTTTTGTGAATGACGGAAGAGGATCAGATTGTTGAATGAAGCTTGCCGCAGCGTTGTATTCAGCGGGTAAATCCGAAATTAGTTGGAGAACAAGTCGAGTTTCAGGGACCGGTGAACCAACGCCTTTGAGTTGATCCGCTAAAGACTTGAGTTGTAAACAGTAAGCATTGATTGACGAAAAACCGGATAACTTACAGTTGGAGAACTCGTGTTTGAGATAGACGGCACGGGTGTTCTTGTTGTCCTGAAAGATGTCCCTGACTCGATTCCAAGCTTGAAGAGCCGTATCATCTGAGTCCAGAATTTGCAAGAGAATTTCCCGTGAGACCGTACTGTAGATCCATTGAAGTACCGCAGCGTCAACTTGACTCCATAACGAATCATCAATATCCGTTGGTTTGGGAACTTTCTCATCGATGTGATCGAGCACGTTGTGTGCTTTCACAGTAACGCGAAATAAGGTAACCCAAGAAGCATATGGAGTGTCATGGTCAAGGACAAGGGCAATGTTGTTTTTGATATTGGATATTCCGAGGGCGGAATAGAATGAAGGTTTCCGTTCGGCAGCCATCGAAGAATTGAGGAAGGGGAAGATCCGGCGTGAAGATGACACAACCGTAGGGTTTGGAAGAGGCGGAAGAAAAATTTAGAGGAACGAAGAGTCTGATACCATGTGAGAATATGATAAATTCCCCTTAGCGTTTTCATTGACTGAAAGGTCATATAAATAACCAACGTATTTACAATAATTACAAAGGGAGCCCGCAATAATATTCTATTTACATATGCGTGCTATCAGTAGGGATTCTCCAACAAATAGAATTGGGAGAGGAAACTAAACTGAATTAAAGAATGGAAGAAAAATTGTACCTTAAAGACCCATAAAGAAGGCACCATCAAAGATCGGTGAAGACAAAAAATACGTCTGGTGTTGATGGAGGATGACAATTATATGCCATTATAATCATACATATTGTGGAGGTTTTACCTCAATTTCACTTATATTTGGAGAGATTTGTGTTCCTTTGAGGTTTATTTTCATTTATATTCCGGAAATAGAGGTCTACACGAGTTTTGGTTGAATTATAGGTGAATTTGATGGAATTGGAAGCAAAAGTGGAGCAAAGAGTATCTAAGGTCAATAAGGGCTTAAGGAACCTTAGAGGAGTCATGAAGAGCAAAGGAAGTGTGTAAAAGAGTCACTAAAGGAAGGAAGGAAACAAGTCAAGAGACGAGCACTTTCTGTTGAAAAAAATTGAGTCATTTACACTAAAGATCGGATGATTTTCTATAAAAAAATCGGACGGTTTTTATTGCATTTAATCGAACGATTTTCCTTCAGCCTTCGCCTAAAAATATTACGATCCAAACCCCATCACTTGTGGGCCTGAGAAGTGATATGCCAAGCGGCCCATTGACAAGAAAGTATACATTGGAACCCTAGGAACGAAAATCGGGGGTTTGCAGCGTAGAAGATTTACAGGATTTTGCGGGATTGAAGGTTCTTGGAGAGAGGATTGAAAGAAAGAAACAAGAAGTTAAGATTCAAGAAGTTGTGAGATCTTTTGTTTCCCTTTTTATTCTTGTGATTTGTGAACACATTATTGAGTGTTTTGAAAGATTCTTTGAAAGATTTTAAGGTTTGATTACAGATTCGGAGATTATTTGGTTTTTATTCAAAGTTCGAGTTTTATTTGGTTTTATTCATTCAATATTGATTTTGATTTGAATATGAAAATGGTTGGCTAAAAACCTTGTAATTCTGGGGAGAATAGTTGATGATTGAGGCTTAGATGATGATAGACTGAACTCGTTTAACCATTTGGACCCTGAGAGTTGAGATTTAACATTGCGATCACCGGAAAATCGACGTGTTCTAAGTGAAATCGACCGATTTAGTGAAGAACATTCCGATTTATTCTCCTGACGATCTTTTATTGATTTATCCTTTAACCAAAGTTAACCCTTGCCTAAATCCTAACCTTGCTTAACCTTTTTAACCCTTATTCAAGTGTGAGAAGAGATTTAATCATTGATTCTTCATTTGATAACTAAAGTTTGTAAGATTTGGGTAATAGAGAGACTCAACATCCTCTATTAAGGTTTGAGTGTGCTTTCCATCTTTACCTTTGAAAGTCATATCCTTGGGTTTTGGGTGGTTAATTTGAGTGTTAATCTTATCCTTAGACCTTTCTATATTGCAGCCTCAACAACCTTTATAGAGAGAGCCTTTGGGTTAGACATATAGGTTTTGGAACTTCACCGTACAATACCTTCCTTTGAAACACATAACTTTGGCAACGCCAAATCTGTCCTTTGATCTTTAGAAGTGTCTTGAATCGAAAGCCGCAGTCGGATACTTGAATCCTTGGAATCATTTGTCTCCTTATTAATTACAAAAGCTTTTGCACTTTGCCAGATAATTTGAAATCAATTTTATTCTCACCAAATCCCTGAGTTTGACTCTGGAATTTCTTGCCTTACTACAGCTGACCCGTACACTGCGGGTTCGCTTTTGCATAAGTTCTAGATATAAATTTAAGACTTTGACGCACACACTTTTGAGCGAACAAGTTTTTGCCGCCGTTGTCGGGCATTTGGTATAGACCAAATTCGGTTTTCGGTTGTCTGGCTTGGGAGCTTTTGCTCTTGTTATTTGATTTGTCTACTTGAGTGATTTTTGCAGATTCTTTAGGTATATGCGAAGGACTAGATCTACCAAAGATCTCGTCCCTTTTGATCCCGAATTAGAGAAAACTCTAAGGAGAAAGCTAAAAGAGAAAAAGATGGCTGAAAATAATGAGAGGAACATCCAAGAGGAGTTGGATGAAACTCGAGCTCAACTCCAATTGAGTGAGAAGGCTCGCTTGGAAGAAAAAGAGTGTAAACAGTTTCAAATAGATGAGCTTAGGGCGATGATTCTAGACATTAAATTAGAGAGGAATGACTCTAAGAAGAAGAAGAAAGCAAAGGCATCTATAGCTGAATTATCCGACGATAATGAGATGCCGGAACTAGAGGACATACCACCATTTAATCCTCGTGATAATGTTGATCCTCGCCCTCGTGCTATAGAGGTGAGAGCTGCTGATGTTGTGGCTGAACCACGAACCCTTGGGCAAAGAATGGACCCAATTCAACAACCACACCGTCTAGGTGTGAATCTTGGAGAGCAAGATGATCATGACTTTGGGATGCGTCCACAAGTCATCACTATGATCCGCCAAAGCCAGTTTGGTGGAACGAAAGCTGAATCTCCACATCAACATTTGCAAAATTTTGAGATTCTCATGGAAACTTTGAAACCTCAAAGGGTTAACAACAATAACTACAAGTTGAGACCGTTCTTCTTCTCTTTGAAGGACAAAACCTTATCTTGGTATCAAGCCCTTCCGGATGCAAAGCTTAACACATGGGAGGACTTGACTTCGGAGTTTCTCACTAAGTTTTTTCCGCCATCCAAAACGGCGGAATTGAGAGGTAAGATAAATGCTTTTTCTATGAAACCTAACGAAAGTTTATTTTAATCTTGGGAAAGGTTTCAAGATCTTTTATTGGATTGCCCACACCATGACATTTCAAAGCTGAAATTGTTGGAGATCTACTACAAGGGATTGAATATGGAGACACAATTCAAACTCCAATCTCTTTCTTGTGGTACATTCATGGACATGAGAGAAGATGACGCTTGGGACTTCATTGAGAAGCAAGCCCAAGTGATTGAGAAGTATTCCCATAGGAAGATTGATGATGGGAATCGGAATTCGGGAGATCTAGGAGCAAAGTTAACTCATGCTGCACAAACTCAAATATTTTCCCTCAACAATGAGATCAAGGAGTTGAAGGAAGTCATAAAAACTAGCCTTCAAAGGACGAAGGAGCAAGATGTTGGCTACCTAGGAAGGGACAATAACCAAGGCAATAGGAACAACTACCGGAACAATAACTGGAACTGATAACACGATTTATGACGTTAGTTTAGGCATCCATTTAGATAGTTTTTCCCACTATTCATGCATAGTTTGACATTAGTTCATGACGTTTACGTTCAATTCATGCATATTGTCGAGATAGACGTCTACACGCACTATTGTCGGTTTTGTAGGTATTTTGGGGAGCTTTTGGAGCTTAATCGATACATTCGAGGATCATTCCTCGCAATGACACACTTCCGGACTCATTAAGAAGCAAGCTAGGAGCTAAGGAGAACATATAGGACCTAGTTGGTGCATGCCTTGCACCAACTCGTGGCTTAATGATCCAAAGAAGGCTAAACAAGCAAAACCACGGTCACTGGCACTTCCACGCCCGTATAATTGGGCCGTGGTTCTCTCTGGACAGCTGTGACAGCTGTCCCACGATCTCCATAACCGACTCTTGCCTTTGATGGAGGATATAAGTGGTCCTGCAGGCTGATTCTCGTACAGATCCTCTCCCACACTCTCTCATTCCACAACATTCCATTGGAGGCTACTCTTGGAGGGGAGCAAAAACATTCTCATTTGGAGAAGAAAAAGAAGAACATTAGTTTTATAGTTTTCATAGTTTTTGAGAGATTTTTGAGTGAACTTGTTGAAGATATTGGCAAGGCTTTGTAAGAAACGATTTGAACCTTCTTTTAAAGGGTTGTAAGTCTCTCTTAATATACATTCAGCTTGGTTTTCTTGTTCTACTTGTTTCATTTCTCTTTCATTTCATTTTCTTGCTATGGAAGCCATGAATATATGCTTGTTGAGTTTGATTGTTAAAATGCATGTTGTTGGCTAAGTATTTGAGATTCTAGGGTAAAGGAATGATGGTTATGGCTTGGAATATGATAGAATAGACTTAAACGTATCTTTAGATGATTTGCTTGCTCGTACATAACTGCCGTTACAAATCACGGTATGTTCTTATGCTTCCATGGCTGTGGTTCTGATGATCTGCCCGTGATTTTGTTCTGTTGTGCTTGTATTGATAAATCTGAATGTTAGGATGTTAGATTGATGAAATCCTAGTGTTTGTTAAGCTTAATCTAGCCTAGGGTGACCTAATGCTAGCAAACTAAGTGAGAGAAAAGACCTACCCGGTGATTCTTGACCTTAGGTACCAAAGATGATGAACTATAGGTAGTAGTGAGCCTCACAAGCCGCTATTAGACTGAGTGTACTAGGATTGATGTTTAGGACTTGCCTTCCCGAGACTTACCCGGTAAGGAGAGGTTAGATCCCTAGATAACAATCCGGTTAGTGTAGATTTCCCAACCTTAGGCTCCTAGAGACTTACCCGGTGATAGGACCTTAGCTGCGGGATTAGTGGATCATGAGACCTACCCGGTGATTGACCCCATTTGAGAAACATTCCTTCCCAACATATCATAGCTAGTCCAAAGTTTATTAGAAGCTTGAGTCCAATGCCACAACCGGAATGCCTAACCCCTAGAATCCGCTTTTCTCTCCTTGATCACATATCTCGTGTTTGTGTTGCTTATTTGTGTTGTTAGCTTGATTTGTTAGTTTGTTTTATAATCTTGCATCATTTGTGATCTTTGTTTGATCACCACAAAACTAAACCCAAAAACATCATGATTTTCATTTATTATTTCTTTCTCTTTTCTTAGACTAGATTTGCACTATCCATAACCACTATTTGATTCAATTTCACCTTAGTCTTTTCTTGCTACAAAACGACCCGTACACTGTGGGTTCGCTAGGAGTTAGGAAAATATATCGAGATTATAAATTTAAGACTTTTGTGCTACACAATTCTAGCGTAACAAGTTTTTGGCGCCATTGCCGGGGACTAGGTCTAGATTGAATCATTGTTTGTGATTGTTTATAGTGTAGGTCTTTCTTATTGCTTTTGATCTTGTTTGGTTTGTGTCTTTGTATTTTCAAGACATCTCTCATTCTTTAGGTGCATGCGAAGATCTCGTGGCAAGGATTTAGCTCCATTCGATCCCGAACCGGAGAATACCCTTAAAGCTAGATCTAAGAGCATTAAGAAGAAGAAGGAGATGGCCACAAGAGATCTTCAAGCTGAGTTAGATGATGCCTTAGAGCAAATTAGGCTAAGGGATAAACTCTTGGAGAATGAGAGGAGACTTGCCAATGAGAGGCAAGAAGCAACTAGGAGGGAAATTGAAGAGATTAGGCAATCTCTTGTGCAAAGGGAGCTTAATCGTCAACAACCTCCACCACCACCACCACCGCAGCCGGCGGTTAATATTCGGTTCGAGCCGATCATGATTGAGGAGCCACAAACTTTAGGGCAACGTATGGATCCAGCCCATAGAGTGCACCGTCCGTGTGTAAACTTATGAGATCCCGCAGCCCATGATTATGAGCTCCGCCCTCAAGTGCTACAAATGATCCGGCACAATCAATTTGGAGGGATGGAAGGAGAGTCTCCTCATCAACACTTGATGAACTATGAGATCTTGATGGAGACTCTAAGGCCGCCTAGATTGGAGAACAACAACCATAAGCTTAGGGCTTTTTCCTTCTTACTTAAGGATAAAGCCTTGGCTTGGTACCAATCGATTCCACTAGGACGTGTGAGTACTTGGGAGGAGATGACAACCGAGTTCTTGACAAAGTTCTTCCCACCTTCCAAGACAACCGATCTTAGAGGGAAGATCAATGCCTTCGTGATGAAGGATAGAGAGAGCCTATTTAAGTCTTGGGAGAATAGCCAATTCAAGCTCCAATCACTTTCCGGAGGTACATTCATGGAGAAGAATGTGGATGAGGCTTGGGAGTTTGTAGAGAAGCAAGCCTTGGCGATAGAGAAGTACTCCCATAGGAAGAGTGATGGGAGGAAACCGGGAGTTTATGAAGTGAGTGAAGTCACCATGAGCAACTACAAGCTCGATGCAATCAACAATGAGCTTAAGTCTTTGAGGGGGTTGTGTGCAACAACCTTGAAGAATCAAGCTAGTCCTCAAGTGCAAGTGCAAGCCAACTTGGCTTCCAAGGAGGAGGACATCAATTACATGGGAAGGGGCAATTACAACAATTATCAAGGCCCTAGGAACTTCAACAACAACAACCGGCAATTCAATAATTACCGGCCTAATCACAACCATCCCGGGCTCTCTTATTCCAACCCGGATGGTGCCTTGAACCCTCCCGCTTCCACAAGCGCACCACCACCACCTAAGGCTTCACAAGAGCCTCCACCTGGTTTTGCTCAACCTCCAACGGATAGAACCGAGATGATGTTTGAACAATTGCTTAGAAGGTTGAGTGGACTTGAGAGCACGATGACTTCCCTTTCGAAGGCTCAAAAAGTGCTAGAAGCACAAGTGTTCCAAAAGGCGGGTGAAGCACAAAGGGATCCGGTAAAGCTTCCCGGAAGGACCGAGGATAACCCAAGAGGCCAAGTGTTGGCCATTATAACAAGGTGTGGGCTGAGCATGAAGGACCCCTTACCTAAGGAGAATGCTAAGGGAAAGCAAGTAGTGGTAGAAGAAGAGCCATTGCAAGAAGAATGAGGCAAGAGCAAGGATGATGAGCCATCATATGTGGCACCACCTCCATACAAGCCACCACTACCATTCCCACAATCACGAGCAAGAGCTCGTTTGGACAAACATTTCGGTAAATTCCTTGAACTCATGTCTAAATTGCATATTGACATTCCGTTCATGGATGCTATTTTAGGTATGCCGGCCTATGGAAAGTTTTTTAAAGAGATACTCTCCAACAAGAGGAAGTTGGAGGAGTATGGAGAAGTGAGGATGACAAAGAGATCTTCGGAGTTGATTCAAACCATGAGGGAGGATATGCCTCGTAAGCTAAGAGATCCGGGATCTTTTTGTGTGCCAATTGGGGTTGGAAAAGTGCAATATGAAGCCCTATGTGATCTTGGAGCAAGTGTAAGCATTATCCCGCTTGCACTTTGCAACAAGGTTGGGCTAGGAGAGCCAAAGCCGGTCAAGATGACCCTCTACATAGCGGACTATTCAATCACTCACCCCGTAGGAATCCTAGAGGACATACCGGCTCAGCTTGGGAAGTTCTATGTGGCAATAGACTTCGTTGTTTTGGACATCCTGGCGGACTACCCGATTCCTATCATTTTGGAAAGGCCATTCTTAGCCACCTCCGGATGCTTAGTGGATTGCAAAAATGGAATCTTCTCCTTCAACATAGAAGAAGAGAATATTAAGTTCAAGCTATCCACAATGATGAAGGGGCCAACCCTTGGTGAAGATGTCTTCAACATTGTCGAAGAAGAGGAATGTAGAGAAGTTGTGAGCTCCATCTTGATCAAGGACCCTCTTGAGAAGGTTCTTAGCTTGAGTTTGATGGAGGAAGGAGTTGAGGATGATTGCAATGGAGAAATCAAGGCTTTGGATGCATTGGAAAAGGAGACAAGTGCTGAATTTGAAGTGCACGAAGTTATGCTGAACCACTGTAGGAACCACGGCCAGGGAGGGAGAACCACGGCCGTAATTTTGGCCGTGGAACTCTCTGGAATGCTCAAATGTGCCAGCTTCTCAGATTCCACGACCGTGGTTGTGCCAGAGGCCGTGGTTTTGCCCGTGGTTTCTCCAAAAAGTGCCTTAGTTGTTGATCAAGCTTCAAGGAGTCTTGGAGAGTCTTCCATAGCTTTGGAATCATCTCAACCTACATTGTATGGAGCGTCTCCAACCGATAAAGGTCCTCCTAAATTTGAACTTAAACCCCTCCCCTCTCATTTAAAGTATGCTTTTCTTGGTGAAAATTCTACTTATCCAGTGATTGTTAATGCATCTTTGAATGATGATGAGCTAGATAGATTGTTGCATGAGTTGAGATTTCATAGGAGAGATATTGGTTATACCATTGATGATTTAGTTGGCATTAAACCTTCCTTGTGCATGCATAAAATCTTGATGGAAGATAATCATAAACCTTCAATTGAACCTCAAAGAAGATTGAACCCTATAATGAAAGAGGTAGTCAAGAAAGAGATCTTAAAATTGCTAGATGCGGGAATCATTTTCCCAATTTCGGATAGTAAATGGGTTAGTCCCTTACATGTTATTCCTAAGAAGGGTGGTATGACCGTAGTAACTAATGAGAACAATGAACTAATCCCAACTAGGACAGTTACGAGATGGAGAATGTGTATTGACTATAGAAAACTTAATGTGGCCTCTAGGAAAGATCACTTCCCTCTCCCCTTCATTGACCAAATGCTAGAGAGATTAGCTCAACATTCACACTTTTGTTACTTAGATGGCTATAGTGGATTTTTCCAAATCCCTATTCACCCCGACGACCAAGAGAAAACAACATTTACATGTCCTTGGGGAACATTTGCATATAGGAGAATGCCATTTGGGTTGTGTAATGCACCCGCCACCTTTCAAAGGTGTATGATGACCATTTTTTCTGAATATATTAAAAATATCATGGAAGTGTTTACGGATGATTTCTCGGTTTATGGATCTTCATTTGATGATTGCTTAGCTAACTTGTCTTTGGTGTTAAGGAGATGTGAGGAAACTAACCTTGTTTTGAATTAGGAGAAATGCTATTTGATGGTTAGTGAGGGCATTATGTTGGGACATTTGGTTTCCCAACGAGGCATTGAGGTTGATAGAGCAAAGACAGAAACAATAGAGAAGTTGCCACCACCTACCTCGGTGAAGGGGGTAAGGAGTTTCTTAGGGCATGCCGGTTTTTACCGGAGGTTTATAAAAGATTTCTCTAAAATTTCTAAGCCTCTCACTAACCTACTAATGAAAGATGTTGAGTTTGTTTTCTCCAAGGATTGCCTTGAAGCATTTTGTAGGTTGAAGAATTCCTTGATCTCCGCCCCTATCATACAACCTCCGGATTGGAGCCTTCCGTTTGAGATAATGTGTGATGCAAGTGATGTGGCCGTTGGGGCTGTTTTGGGACAAAGGAAAGATGGACTTACACATGCCATCTATTATGCTAGCAAGACACTAAATGATGCCCAACTTAACTATGCCACAACCGAGAAGGAGTTGCTAGTGGTGGTGTATGCCTTTGAGAAGTTCCGGTCATATCTTATGGGAGCCAAGGTCATTGTGTACACGGACCATACTGCGATCCGTTATCTCCTCACAAAGAAGGATGCCAAACCTCGCTTGATTCGATGGATTGTTCGCCACTTAGCGTGCGTGCAATCAAGCTTTAAATTTATAAAACTAGAATAAAAGCAAGCGAACCCGCAGTGTACGGATCGGCGTAGATTAGCAAGTATTCCAGAGTATCGAACACAGGGATTTGGGGGGAACAAATTTAGTTGTGAAGTTGTCAAGCAAGTAAAAGGGTAAAGCTTTGCAAATATATTGGGAAAACAGCAACCCTAAAGATCCAGGTATCTAATTGTGGCAATCGATTCAAGATATACTAAAGAACTAAAGACAGAGTTAAGAGTCGCAAAGGTATGCTAAGGTAAAGCAATGTACGGTGAAGTTCCAAGGCTTTATATGACTTATCTAGAAATACTCTCTATAAAGGTTGTTGAGGCTTCAATATAGAAAGGATCTAAAGATAAGAATTAACGTCAAATACCCAAACTTGTAATCCAAGGATCAAGACTAACTAAACCGATTAAGGTTATGACACTCACAATTGAGGTAGAGGTTGTTGAGGCTTCACTACCACCTAGAAAAGGCAAGCCAAGACTAAGTTAAAGCAAATCTTTAACTTTGGATTAAAGTAAAAGCAAGTTCGTAAACTGACACAAAATTACGGGTAGTTCTTGAGTTCCACGGCCGTGGAAGCTCAAGAACAGACCGTGGATTAGGGTTGTCGGCGATTCTCTCTAACTCTCAAGGTCCAATCTGTTTACGATCGATCTATCATTATCTAAGCCACAATTATCAACTCTTCACCTTAGAATTGCTAAAGGGTTTTAGCCAACGACAGTCATATTGATATCAAATTCAAGGATTAAAAGATTGAAAGATGAAAACTTCCGAAAACCTTCAATAAACCTTAAGTCAATCTCAAATCCATAAATATCAACGATAACGCAATTCAGATTCGGAATAAACACAAACAAGTAACTATCTAGATAAGAACGAAGAACGGGATGTCAATCCGTCTTCTAATCAAACCTAGAATCAAAGGCGTAACTTCCGCCACGAACAATCTTCCAAATCTTCAACCCTTCCGTCGATCCGGAAATCTCAATAGCAAAGCGCAAATCTCTCAATCACAATTTCCGCAAAAGCCTAAAACTAGGGTAAGCCGAAGCGTAAGCCTAAGCAGAGATGTAAGCGAAGGTGACGGAATCTCTCTTCTTCCGTCCTTTTATAGTGTAAGATAAAATATTGGCCCGGCCCATTGCGTTGAAGATCGTGGCTTAAAATATTGCGTAAAATATTGCCAAGATCACGGTCGTGGAAGGGTTCCACGCCCGTAATTTAGAGCGTGGAAAGTGGTCACGGTTTGTCACAACCCTCCACGGCCGTGTAAGTTGCTGGAATGCACCACGCCTCTCTTGCCAAGGTTCCACGGCCGTGGACTTGAACGTGGAATCTAGTACGGCCGTATTTTAGAGCGTGGTTTAGAGGTAGTTCGTGATTTTCCTCATCCTCGTGCTATTCTTCAAGTTAGCACCTTACTTAGCTCCTAGAGATGTCTTCATCCTTGGACATGCTCAATCAAACTCCAATCTTTCTCAATCCGTTCGGAATTAGCTCTTAATCGCCTACAATCAACACAAAGCTTATGTAGACCTCTATATCGACAAAATAGATAAACTAACTCACAAATGCTTCAATGCTTTATCAATGACTATCAATAAGGATGAAATACACTTAGAAAACGTGCCTAAAATATCACAATATTTCATGCTAACAAATAACCCCATACTTGCCACTTGCTTGTCCCTAAGCAAGGTCTTTCAAAAGCCTTAAAACTCAAGTTAGGATGAAATATGTGTACCTTCTCAAAGCAAAACTTCTTTTGGATGAATGTGCCTTCTAATCAATAGATCATTCTCAAATCTTGCTTCATTCGTTTATAAGACTTTCATACACTTAATCAAAGGGTAAAGAGTAAAGAAAGCTCATGAATCAATCAAACTTCCATGTAAACATCATAACCTTCAAACATTATCAAAATCAATCATAAGAAACTTCAATTTAGATCACCAAGCCATATAACATTCTTTTGATCTTAAGGACTTTCAAACAAGGTCTAGAATGTGGAAAGGGAAGGAAAACTTTAAGGAATGTGGTGCATGAATCCGGGAAAGTGGACAACTACTCTTTTCTTCTTCTCTTGCGGTTTCCGTAGCACTTTCAACTTAGAGCTTCGCTCTCTTCTTTTCATTTTTCGACTTTACTTTTGAAGTTATGGACAGAGGTGCACAAAAACCGAAGCCTAGGAGATTGACGTTTCTCAATTTTTATGAGATGCCTCAAACCCTTAGCGCACATACCATAATCCGCTAGGAATATCGCTCAATCCGACTTTGGCAAGACACAAACACCCGGCTATGTGAATGGTGCCGAGTTACTCATCATCATGATTGACTTCCCCAAACCTATAATTTCTTTCTATTCCTTTGAATGCAAAATATTGCTTTCATGGCCCTCCCACATCAAGCATGCCTTTTTCATTCAACTCCTCCAAATTCCCGGATAGGTAAAGGAGGTCAATATTTCAATGAGGGGCTAAATGATCAAAGAAAGAAGAAAGAAAATCGAATTGCCTTAATCATCTCAAAAAGAAGCATAAGAACTTATTATGTGATTTCAACCTTGATTTCTCAACATGATTTAAGTAACATTCATCACATTATGAAACTTGCAAAAGAGGTATAATCAACTCATTCAATTTCTTTTCAATTCACTATTCGTTTAAGCATGCGATTGTCATCAAAACTCAATTCACAAGTGGTGATTATCATAGAAATCATCTCTATCCTTAGAAGCACAAAATTTTCAAAATTTTTCAGTTTTTATGGGTTTTTCAAATTCTTTTTCATGCAATGCAATAATGAAACGTGCAACAATAGAATGAAACGTGCAAGATAGTCTCAATAGAAGCAAATAAAGTGAGTAAGAGTTATTACAAACGATTAGTCACACCCCACCCCATACTTGGAACAAACATTGTCCCTAATGTTCAAAGAAAAGAAAAAGAAGAAAAGAAAGAAAGAAAAAGAACTCACAAAATGGTGGTGGAGCGGCTAAAGCTGTCGATCATGCAAGTCATCACTGCGGTGGAGGCGGAAACGGAGAGAAGCTGGGATCGTAGTACCGCCCGAACTGCTGGCGGTAGACGTCTCTCATCATGTGGTCAAGGTCGTCCATACGTGCGTCCCTAGCGTCAACGCGGATCTCCAAAGCTCCCACCCTATCGGAAAGGCTGGTGGCCCACTCTGGCAACTGCTCATACCAACTAGGCGGCTGGCTGTACCATCCCGGTGCATCTGAAGGTGCTGGTGCTGGTGGCGGCGGTGCCTGTGTAGACCATGGTGGTGGAGCTCCGTACCACGCAGGAGGGGCCTCCATCCAAGTGGGCCTCTCGCTCATGCTGGCGCGGCGAGAAGAAGATCCTGAAGCTCTAGCTGGATGCGGAGAACGTCTAGGCATGTCAGGAGCCACATCCGGCTGATCTGGGAATGTGCCAAAGTCATCAACTCCTCCTCCTCCTCCCTCATACTCGTCTCCTCCTCTCATCTCCTCCTCCTCCTCTACTACAGGTGGTGGTGTGACATATGGAGGGGCTACAATCCTGTTCGCATGCATAGCAGCGAACGTCGCCTTCCAGTTATGGCGTCCAGTCATAATGGAATACTTTGGGAGCCACTCAATACCTCTCCCCGTCCTACTCTCCCATGGCATAGCAGCGTAAGGTGGACCTCTATGGGTGGGGAAGATGAGGCCTGATAGCATGAATTATACTCTATATTTTGGGGTTTGTTTGGACGTTTTATCTTCAATAATCTGCATGTTTGAATGTATAATATGTGATTATATTACCATTTCATCTACCTTTGCGGGAATCGAGGTCTACACCCAGCTTTGTTGTAATCGTGGGTAAAATGGCACGTTTTGCATAAAAAAGGAGCAAAAAGGAGCTATGGAGTCATTGGAGCTACATTCAGGAACATAAGGAACCCTCCAGGAGGCATAGCCATGGATTAGAGATTCACTTTGGACCAGATTTGAGAGATTTCACATTCAGTTGTGATTCACCTCGGTTGACCACAGATTCACCTCGACCGAGGTGATCCAGAGAAGTCGACTCGACCGAGGCGAACACTTGGGACGCGGCGAGAAGATATACTAGATCATATATTTGGGCTTGGCTCCTGGAAGGAAGAAGATATACTAGATCATATATTTTACCTATTTTTATGGGAAGAGATCTTTCTAAGATATCTTATCTTTGGAGAGTAATTTTTCAATAAAAAGGGTTGGATTTTCCACAAATCTATACGCCGCATACCACAAAATATCCGCTATCGCCCAAAATATAGTTTAGAGCAACCGCTGCAGCCATACTCCAGTTGGGAGATTTGAAGAACCTTTTTGAAGGTTGAAGGAAGAAAGTCTATAGCTTTTATAGCTTTTTGAAGGGTTTTTGTAAGATCATCTTAGATTCCCTTCTTTGTCATCGTCTTGTTGGATTTCTATCCAAGGAACGCTTGTTTTATAATTGATTCAGTTATTGAAGCCTTTCTCTTAAGGTTTTCTTGTTCAATTATTCTCTTTCTTCCCATATATTTGATTAATACTTTCATGATGATGAGTGGCTAATCTCTTTGTGTGATTCTAGGGTGATTGGCTGGAAGTTGTGGGAAAAACAATGATAGAATGATCTTAATCACAGTAGCACCCTGAAAGTTCGAGTCTTTACCTTAACCCTAAGCATCTCGCTCAGTCGATGAACATCTCGGCCGGGGTGGAATTGGGCTGACCGAGGTGACTTATCTGATCCGAAACTGAGAGTTAAGTGTTAGAGTTTTCCAAATCCTATTCTTATTACACCTTTCCTGATTCAATGCAAGCGTAGGATGAGACTTACCCGGTAATTCCTTAGTTTGTGTACCTAAGATCATAAGTTTAGGTAATAAAGGTTTGTCCTTTATTGGGGTTTGAGTGTGCTTTCATCCCATCTTTGTGAGTTAGCCTGAGACTTACCCGGTAAAGGTTGATTCTATTCCCTTAGATGGTGTGTTAGTTTGAGGTTATAGTTCTTTATCTTAATTCCTTGAGACTTACCCGGTGATAGGAGTTACGGTTTAGGATTAGTGAGTAGTGAGACTTACCCGGTGATCTATTCCACTTTAGTAACACCTTCCCCATGCAAAAACCTCAGCTTTGTCCGCTTATCTTTAGATCTTGAGTTGGAACCACAACTAGATGCTTTAATCCCTAGAATTGCATATTTCCTCTATTGACTTCTATATCATCTTTGATTGTTTTGATTACCTTTTATGGTTAGTAATTACTAAAGCATACCGTAATTGGACTTTGTTTCACTAAGTCCCTGTGATCGACCCCTGGAATTCCTTGCTTTTTACTACGATTGACCCGTACACTGCGGGTTCGCATCCTTGTTTTAAGCTTACGTCTAGGGTTATAAATTTAAAGCTTGCACACACCGTTTGGAGCGAACAAGTTTTTGGCGCCGTTTCCGGGGAGCTTGGTCTAGACCGAGCCGGTTGCGGTTTGCTTTTGGGGCACTTGCCCCCGTGTCTACTAACCACTCTACTTGAGTGACTTTTGCAGGTTCTTTCTTAGGTTTATGCAAAGAACCCGCACTGGGAAGGAAATCGTTCCTTACGATCCCGAACCAGAGAAGACATACAAACGACGCTTAAGAGAAGCGAAGATGGCCCACCAAGACAATCGCGATCTTGAGGCCGAGTTGAAAGAGGCGCTAGAGCTGCTACGCCTCAGCAGGGAAGAGCTAAGGCAGGAAAGAGAAGAAACTCGCACCAGGAATGAAGCAATCGAAGCAGATATGGCAGCCATACGAGACCAGATTCTACTTTGACCGAGGGAAGACCCAGTTCCCGATGCTGGACCGATGCAGGTCCCAATTGCTGACCCTCGACCGAGGCAGGTTCCAGTACCTGACGCCCCGGCCGAGGTGCTTCCACCTCGTATGCCAGTCCGAGGTGTTCTTCTTGCAGGAATCCCACAAACCCTAGGTCAAAGGATGGACCCCAATCAACAACTGAGGCGTCCAACAACAATCAATGCACGTCTTTGAAGAATGACGTGAAGCAATTGAAGGAACTCTTGGTTGCTCAAACCAAGAAGGAAGATCAAGGATAAAGGAACAACAACAATGGATACCGTAACAACAACAACGGTTCCCGGAACAACAATTACAACAACAACAATAGAGGATCCAATAGCAGCAATTGGAGGGCGAACAACCAAAATTCTGGTAACAATCATTCAAACTCTAATTCTAATGATTCCTCTAATCCTTTCCTTTCTTCCCCTTCTTCTTCTTCTACTCCATTAAAGAGCCAGGGGCAAGGATCAAGTTCGTCTTAGCCGGAAAAGAAAGACGCAGTTCTGGAGGCTATCTTGATCAAGCTTAGTGCTATGGAGACTTCTATGACTTCATTTTCGAAGGCCCAAAAGGCCTTTGAACAACAACTTGCAAGTAGGGCGAATGAAGCGCCAAGAGATCCAGGGAAGCTTCCAGCAAGGACGGAGAGCAACCCTAAGGGCCAGATCATGCCATAACTACGAGGAGTGGACTGAAAACTGCAGATCTAGTGCCTCGGTCGGTGCCAGTACCGACGAAGACCACCTCGGTCCAGGTACAGTCGAAGAACACTTCGACCGAGATGCCAACCGAGGTGGAGCCACAGAAAGCGGAGGGGAAAACTGAAGTTTATGTTCCACCTCCTGCATACAAACCACCACTTCCATTCCCCCAGTCAAGGGCCAGAGCACATCTAGACAAGCACTTTGGTAAGTTCCTTGACTTGATGAATAAACTGCATATTAACATTCCTTTCCTTGATGCTATTCTAGGAATGCCCGCCTATGGGAAGTTCTTGAAGGAGATCCTATCAAGGAAGAGGAAACTGGAAGAGTTTGGTGAAGTTAGGATGACATCTAAATCCTCGGAGCTCATACAAATCATGAAGGAGAAGATGCCACCTAAATTGAGAGATCCCGACTCATTTTGTATTCCCATTCAAGTTGGGGATATCACTTGTGAAGCCCTTTGTGATTTAGGAGCCAGCGTGAGCATCATTCCGCTGGAGCTATGTGTGAAGATCGGACTTGGAGAGCCCAAGCCGGTCAAGATTCGACTATACATGGCGGATCGCTCCATCACCCATCCCGTGGGAATTTTGGAGGACGTTCCGGTCAAGTTAGGTAACTTCTATTTACCTATAGATTTTTTTGTACTTGACATTCCTGCAGATTATCCTGTTCCTATTATTCTCGGGAGGCCATTTCTAGCAACTTCGGGTTGCAACGTAGATTGCAAGAACGCCAAGTTGAAATTCAACATTGGTGGCGATGAGGTGGAGTTCGCATTACTTGCAGCCATGAAAGGGGAGCAGCTAAGCGATGATATCTTCAACATCTACGATGAAGAAGAATCAAGAGAATTGGTGAGCTCTATCCTTATTAACGATCCACTCGAAAGAGTTATTAGCTTCAGTTTAATGGAGGAAGGTATAGATGCTTCTTGTGATGCAGATATACGGAGCTTAAAAGCACTGGAAGAAGATCCAGGATCTAAAATTGAGAAGCTAATCCAGGAGACGAAGATCTCCAGTTTCGGTCCCAGTTGCAGTACCTCGACCGAGGCACTTTCTGGACTGAGCGAGGCGACTGAAGAACATCTTGGTCAACGCATATGCGCCTCGACCGAGGTCGAAGGCGAGACGACTTCAACTGAGACTTCTGAAAGTCCAGTTTCTGGATCTACTCCACTGGAAGGAGGAAGCAAGGATCCCCCTCAGAAAGCACCCCCAGTTGTGGAGTTTAAACAACTCCCAAATCACTTGAGGTATGTTTTTCTTGGACCGGATTCCACTTATCCCGTTATTGTTAGTGCTTCCCTCTCCGAAACTGAATTGTCTAAATTAATGCATGTCCTGAGAAAGCATCAGAAGGCTTTGGGTTATACTATAGATGATCTTATTGGCATTAAGCCTTCTTTCTGCATGCATAGAATTCTAATGGAGGATGATCATAAGACTTCACGGGAACCTCAAAGACGGTTAAATCCGATCATGAAAGAGGTTGTGAAGAAGGAAATTCTTAAGTTGTTGGATGCAGGTATCATATATCCTATCTCGGACAGCAAATGGGTTAGCCCGGTGCATGTAGTTCCGAAGAAAGGAGGGATGACCGTTGTGACGAATAAGAACAACGAGTTAATCCCAACCAGAACCGTTACGGGCTGGAGGGTTTGCATTGATTATAGGAAGCTGAACACGGCCACATGGAAGGACCATTTTCCACTTCCCTTCATTGATCAAATACTCGAGCGGTTGGCCCAGCATTCACACTTTTGCTACTTAGACGGCTATAGTGGATTCTTCCAGATTCCAATCCATCCGGATGATCAGGAGAAGACCACTTTCACTTGTCCATGGGGGACATTTGCTTATAGGAGGATGCCATTTGGATTGTGCAATGCACCCGCTACCTTCCAACGATGCATGATGGCTATCTTTTCCGATTACATAGAGGAGATCATGGAGGTATTTATGGATGATTTTTCGGTATATGGTTCCTCTTTTGATGATTGCCTATCTAACCTTTCTCTAGTGCTTAAAAGATGTGAAAACACTAATCTTGTTTTGAATTGGGAGAAGTGTCATTTTATGGTTAATGAAGGCATTGTGCTAGGACACCTCGTTTCTAATCGAGGCATTGAGGTCGATCGCGCTAAGATCGAGACTATTGAGAAACTCCCTCCCCCTTGTTCTGTTAAAGGTGTGAGGAGTTTTTTCGGGCATGCAGGTTTCTACAGGAGATTCATCAAGGACTTCTCTAAGATTTCTAAACCTCTAACTAACCTCTTGAATAAAGATGTTGTTTTTGAGTTTTCGCAGGAGTGTCTTGATGCTTTTTACAGGATTAAGGAAGCGTTGATCTCCGCTTCCATTATCCAACCTCCGGATTGGACCTTGCCCTTTGAGATCATGTGCGATGCTAGTGATGTAGCCGTGGGAGCGGTGCTTGGACAGAAGAAGGATGGCCGGACCACCGCCATTTATTATGCTAGCAAGACGCTAGATGTAGCACAACGCAACTACGCTACCACCGAAAAGGAGTTATTGGCGGTTGTATATGCTTTCGAGATGTTTCGTTCCTACTTAGTAGGGGCGAAAGTCATTGTCTACACCGACCATGCAGCCATCCGTTACTTGTTGGCTAAGAAAGATGCCAAGCCACGCCTTATTCGATGGATTCTCTTGCTTCAAGAGTTTGACTTAGAGATCCGCGATAAGAAGGGATCCGAAAATTCTGTTGCGGATCACCTCAGCCTGCTACCTGCATCCTCACGCGAGAAGGATGACCCACCCATAGACGATTCATTCGCTGATGAGCATTTACACTTGTTGGAGCGTTTGATATAATTACTTACTTCACCCCACGATGGATGTGAAGTATGGGGTGAGGGCACCTCCCACCTCGTTTGAGACACATTATGGTCTAGCTAGCGACCTTAAACCAAGCGCTTCTTGGGAGGCAACCCAAGGTATTGCTTTCTTTTCCCTTTTTCTAGTCTAGCTTAGATAGTTTTGCTTTTGCTTTGCTTTGTTTGTTTTTGGCATCCTAGACAGATAACAGAAGACATCTAAGGAAGGAGTACAAACCAGGAGCATAACTGGAAGGACAGAAGATCGAGAATTTGAGAAGACGAAGTTTGACTGAGGCATCTCGGTTGCTGTCAAAGCACCTCGACCGAGATGATTCTTGAGCAACCGAGGTGACTAGGGTTTCTGAAGAACCACCTCGGTCCGTACCACCTCGGTCCAGTCGAGACCACCTCGACCGAGGTGACAGTAGTTCCAACGAGGGTATAAAAAGGGAAAAATTTCTCTTTCCTCACTTTTTACCCTCCCTCGACCGCGGCGCTCTTCTTCACCTCGCTTCTTCGATTCTCGCTCATTTTCGAAGATTTTCGCTTCCAAATTGCAATTAAATCGTAGAGGATCCCAGTGCATCATCGATCTGCGAAGAAATCGAACCAAATCGGCCGAACAAGGTAAAACGAAACCGAAACCCTAACTCACTGTTTTTGCCTTGATTTGGGCCTGGATTACCCTGCATTTGCTGAGAAAAGGATTAAGTACCCCATAGGAACCAGTTGTAGTGATTTTGGGGGAAAAGAACTGGAATTTCTGAAGGAATTAGATTGTAGTTTTTCGCCTCGGTCCAGATGTGCTGTGCCTCGGCCGAGGTGTTCTTGAGTGTTGTCAGGCCGACCGAGGTGACCTGACAGTGACAGATTTGAAAATGAGTTCTGACAGACGCCTTGCCCTTAGGGATAGATCCTCCCCTTCCCCTTCTTCCTCTTCTTCCCAACCCTATCGCCCGGTGATGCACGAGCGATACCGGGTCGATTATGAGCAGTGATTGCACCTCGCTTCCTGGACGTGTTTGCTTTTAACTGTTTCCATGTGGATGGAGACCTTAGACGGATGATATCCACAGTAGGGCTAGATCAGTTTACTGAGATCCGAGCCCCAGCCTATTTAGAGCCCACCCTAGAGTTTGTTAGCTCCTTCACCTACCTCCCACAGAGCGATCTGTGAAGTACCTGTTGATGAACCGGAACTTCTTAGTGCCACCGGAGTATTGGAGGGAGATTTTTGGTTTTCCTGACCCGACAGCTGTTGACTTCCCTTCCCGATCTGTAGCTAGGGAGTTTTGGGGGCAGATTGCTCACGTGGTTGAGCACGCAGATAGATGACACCTTGGAGATTCCAGGGAGAAAGTCATCTTCCACTTAGCTTTTAGGTTAGCTCACCGTATCTTCAGTGAGACACTTCTGGAGCGTACTGAGACGCCCCAGAAGGTCCGACAGGGGGAGCTGTTCAGCCTATATTGCATGGTGACAGGAGGGATCCCCGATTTTGGCTTGATGCTGACAGAGGATCTGTACAAGATCAAGGCCAAGGCGAAGGGGGACATCTGCTGCGGAGGACTTGTCACCCACATCGCCAGCTACCAGGACATGGATCTCAGCGCTTGCACTATGGTGGCGGCTGCCAAGCTGCTTGGGCTGCAGGAGATGATCACTCGGCGGATTCTGGTTCCCCGAGGTCTGACTACACCATACGTGGCTATGCCATGGGAGCTGACTGCACCGCAGGGGATCAGGTGGTCTGCCCAGTTTATAGTTTACGACCCTCATTATTGGCAGACCGCTTGGGCCCCACTGATGGAGGATTACAGAGAGGCAACAACTGCCCCAGTTGAGGAGGAGGAGGTAGATGATGAGGAGACTGCTGATGACAGGGATGATGGAGTCCCGATGGATACAGGGACGGATACTGCAGGGACTAGTGCGCCGGTTATTGATCTTGATGATGATGATACTAAGCCGGCACCTGCTACATCTCCAGTGAGACCTGCTAGGCGTAGAGCACGCCGACACAGAGATTCAGAGGCTCACCGTCGGATCGATGATCTGACGGATCAGATGATTGATTCATATGCCGCTTTATCACTGGATATCCACGAGATACAAGAGCGACAACACTACCAGCACATGATGGCCCAGATCCAGTTTGAGCACATCATGGGCTATCCGTTCGACCCATCTCAGTATCCATATGTGCCACCACCACCACCACCGGATCGTGACTACTGAGAGCTGCAGGATTTTCTTTCTTATTTTTATGCAGTTTAGCTTATTATCCGGTGAGTATTTTATTCCTTAGACTTATTTTGACCCACTGGGACAGTGTGTCCCAAGTATGGGGTATTTGTGTATTACTTGACATTTATGTGATGTATGACTCTATTTGACCGGATATTTATATTTATGCTTCACTTTTGCATCTATGTGTTTATCTGAGACGGCATGCATACTTACAGGTTATTTGATTGAGAAAAACGTCGAAACTGAAAAAAAAACTGGTTTTAAAAATTTTTTTTACCTCGACCGGTGGAGTTCTGGCCGAACGAGGTGTTTCACCTCGGTTGACCTAAGAACACCTCGACCGAGGTAGGTTAACTGAGAGTTTTCGAAACAATTTTTGTGCTTCTTATCTGGATGTGATCTCAGTGAAGACTTTGCTTACTGACTGGTTTTGAAATCTTTATGTGTTTGAAAGGTTTTATAATATGTTTAAGTTGCTAAATGCTTTGTTTGAATTTATTGGCATGTTTAATACTTTGTTTTTATCCAAATTATGTTGAATTTGAAGGTTGACACCGCAAGATAAGTTCTCTCACTTTCTTCCTGGAAAGACCAAGGCAATTCATTCTTCTCTCTTCTTCTTCTTCTTCTTGATCATGCTTAACCCCTCATATACATTTTGCCTCCCTTTACCTATCCGGAAATTTGGAAGCAAGCGAAGTGGTGAAAGCAAGTGAAGTTAAAGTTGAGAAGTTGGCTGGAAGTGAAAGTGTTAGAAAGAAAGAAATAGGTTTGGGGAAGTCAGTCATGATGATGAGTAACTCGGCACCATTCACATAGCCGGGTGTTTGTGTCTTGCCAAAATCGGATTGAGCGATATTCCTAACGGGTCATGGTATGTGCATCAAGGGTTTGATGCATCTCAAGAAATTGATGATTGTTGATTTCCTAGGCTTCGGTTATTGTGCACCTCTGTCCATGCATCCCAAAAAGTAAAGTAAAAAGAAAAAAGTGTGAAATAAGCAAAGCTTATTGGTGGAAGATGTTGAAAGTCAAAGTGAAAGTGAAGTATATCCTTTTCCTGGATTCTAGCACCACATTACCTTACATACATCCCTACCCTACACATTTCTTGACTTTTCTTTTGGGAAGCCCTTGAGACCTCGAGCTTGTTGATTGACTTAGCGGTTTAAACTAGATTATGCATGATTAATTTCGATAATTATGACTTATTATGCATTCTATGATTTTATGCAAAGATGAACAGCTTTCTTATATTTATAAAATGTTTTGATCATATTTTGATTTTAAATTCCATGAAGTATTCTCTTAGAATGATCTATGATTGTTGCACACCATAAAAATGTTTTTGGAAGACCTTTCATCGATTTTCATGACTTATAATCCATTCTATCTTGTCTTCTATATGCGGAACTTGCTTGGGGACAAGCAAGGGCTAAGTATGGGGTATTTTGATAGCATGAATTATAGTCTATATTTTGGGGTTTGTTTGGACGTTTTATCTTCAATAATCTACATGTTTGTATGTATAATATGTGATTATATTACCATTTCATCTACCTTTGCGGGAATCGAGGTCTACACCAGCTTTGTTGTAATCGTAGGTAAAATGGCACGTTTTGCATAAAAAAGGAGCAAAAGGAGCCATGGAGTCATTGGAGCTACATTCAGGAACATAAGGAACCCTCAAGGAGGCATAGCCATGGATTAGAGATTCACTTTGGACCAGATTTGAGAGATTTCACATTCAGTTGTGACTCACCTCGGTTGACCACAGATTCACCTCGACCGAGGTGATCCAGAGAAGTCGACTCGACCGAGGCGAACACCTGAGACGCGGCGAGAATATTTTATTCTTGGCTGAGATCTTTTATATTTGGAAAGAGATCTTATATTTTTGGGCTTGGCTCCTGGAAGGAAGAAGATATACTAGATCATATATTTTACCTATTTTTATGGGAAGAGATCTTTCTAAGATATCTTATCTTTGGAGAGTAATTTTCCTATAAAAAGGGTTGGATTTTCCACAAATCCATACGCCGCATACCACAAAATATCCGCTATCGCCCAAACTATAGTTTAGAGCAACCGCTACAGCCATACTCCAGTTGGGAGATTTGAAGAACCTTTTTGAAGGTTGAAGGAAGAAAGTCTATAGCTTTTATAGCTTTTTGAAGGGTTTTTGTAAAATCATCTTAGATTCCCTTCTTTGTCATCGTCTTGTTGGATTTCTATCCAAGGAACGCTTGTTTTATAATTGATTCAGTTATTGAAGCCTTTCTCTTAAGGTTTTCTTGTTCAATTATTCTCTTTCTTCCCATATATTTGATTAATACTTTCATGATGATGAGTGGCTAATCTCTTTGTGTGATTCTAGGGTGATTGGCTGGAAGTTATGGGAAAAACAATGATAGAATGATCTTAATCACAGTAGCACCCTGAAAGTTTGAGTCTTTACCTTAACCCTAAGCATCTCGCTCAGTCGATGAACATCTCGGCCGGGGTGGAATTGGGCTGACCGAGGTGACTTATCTGATTCGAAACTGAGAGTTAAGTGTTAGAGTTTGCCAAATCCTATTCTTATTACACCTTTCCTGATTCAATGCAAGCGTAGGATGAGACTTACCCGGTAATTCCTTAGTTTGTGTACCTAAGATCATAAGTTTAGGTAATAAATGTTTGTCCTTTATTGGGGTTTGAGTGTGCTTTCATCCCATCTTTGTGAGTTAGCCTAAGACTTACCCGGTAAAGGTTGATTCTATTCCCTTAGATGGTGTGTTAGTTTGAGGTTATAGTTCTTTATCTTAATTCCTTGAGACTTACCCGGTGATAGGAGTTACGGTTTAGGATTAGTGAGTAGTGAGACTTACCCGGTGATCTATTCCACTTTAGTAACACCTTCCCCATGCAAAAACCTCAGCTTTGTCCGCTTATCTTTAGATCTTGAGTTGGAACCACAACTAGATGCTTTAATCCCTAGAATTGCATATTTCCTCTATTGACTTCTATATCATCTTTGATTGTTTTGATTACCTTTTGTGGTTAGTAATTACTAAAGCATACCGTAATTGGACTTTGTTTCACTAAGTCCCTGTGATCGACCCCTGGAATTCCTTGCTTTTTACTACGATTGACCCGTACACTGCGGGTTCACATCCTTGTTTTAAGCTTACGTCTAGGGTTATAAATTTAAAGCTTGCACACACCGTTTGGAGCGAACAAGTTTTTGGCGCCGTTGCCGGGGAGCTTGGTCTAGACCGAGCCGGTTGCGGTTTGCTTTTGGGGCACTTACCCCCGTGTCTACTAACCACTCTACTTGAGTGACTTTTGCAGGTTCTTTCTTAGGTTTATGCAAAGAACCCGCAATGGGAAGGAAATCGTTCCTTACGATCCTGAACCAGAGAAGACATACAAACGACGCTTAAGAGAAGCGAAGATGGCCCACCAAGACAATCGCGATCTTGAGGCCGAGTTGAAAGAGGCGCTAGAGCTGCTACGCCTCAGCAGGGAAGAGCTAAGGCAGGAAAGAGAAGAAACTCGCACCAGGAATGAAGCAATCGAAGCAGATATGGCAGCCATACGAGACCAGATTCTACTTCGACCGAGGGAAGACCCAGTTCCCGATGCTGGACCGATGCAGGTCCCAATTGCTGACCCTCGACCGAGGCAGTTTCCAGTACCTGACGCCCCGGCCGAGGTGCTTCCACCTCGGATGCCAGTCCGAGGTGTTCTTCTTGCAGGAATCCCACAAATCCTAGGTCAAAGGATGGACCCCAATCAACAACTGAGGCGTCCAGGAGTTAACCTAGGAGATCCAGCGGACCATGACTACGAACTTCGACCGCAAGTTCTATCCATGATTCGCCAATGCCAATTCAGAGGGCTAGAGAAGGAATCACCGCATCAACATCTTTAAAACTATGAGATCTTGATGGAGACCTTGAGACCCTCAAGGATTGAAAACAACAACTACAAGCTAAGACCTTTTTACTTTTCTTTAAAAGATAGAGCTCTTACTTGGTATCAATCTCTTCCTCCAGGAAAAATTAACACATGGGAGGAGATGACTACGGAATTCTTGACCAAATTCTTCCCCCCTCAAAGACCGCTAAAATGAGAGGGAAGATCAATGCTTTCATTATGAAGGACAAGGAGAGCTTGTCCAAGTCATGGGAGCAGTTCAAGGACATCCTTTTGGATTGTCCACATCATGGGATTCCAAAGATAGAGTTATTGGAGATATACTTCAAGGGACTGGACGGAAGCACCCAGTTCAACCTCCAACTACTCTCCGCCGGTACCTTTATGGACAAATCATAGTTTCTTTCCATCAGTCGGAAAGAAACTGTCCTATCAACGTGGCTGTGCTTAAAAGAAACCAGAACCTCTCTCGTAATCTCCTCATAAGCATCTTCTCGAATAGCCGAGAAGATGACTAATCCGGCTCTATCCAAGAGCCAAGTAAGGTCCCCTATGACATGTAGAGGCTCTAAATCCTCTAGCAGAAGGTATCTAGGTCCGATAACTGTCCTCTTATGGATCCTCTCTAAGGCGTCGAGATGATCCTCGTGAATGGTAGGGACCCTAGGGCGAGGTGGTGATGGTGATGAAGGTGATGATGGAGGTGAAGGGGATGAAGGTGGTGGTGCTCTAAAGGAGGAAGAGGAAGAGGGGTTGCCCTTCCTCTTTTTACTCTTATCATTATCTTTGTTCTTGTCCTTATTCCTACCGGACACTCTCCTCACAAAATCCATGTTCTGGCAAAAACCACGGTTTGTTCTTGGTGTTCCACGGCCGTGGAAGCTACAGGAACCGTGGTTTGTCTCGACTTTTCTCAAAACTCAGCAAAATCACACCAAATTTCACAACAACAGTCCTAGACTAATTTTCTTCCAATTCCAATCAGTTATTCCTAAAAAATCTAGCAATTTCAAGACCGAATCGACAAAGATAGAGAAAAGCGAAAAAACCTAGGTTTTCGGATTTTCAAATCCGAATTCTGCTTTTCTTGATGAATTGCCGCTCGAATTGTTGCTTGGATCTTGTTGGTGATCGGATTTGCTTCTGTTTTGGCCAAAGAATCGTTAAAAACAATTAACGAACGAAGAATTGAGGTGAGGGGAGGCAAATTGGCGTTTAGGGCGTGGAATGGGTTTTGTGATGTTTTGTTTTTGTGAAGAGCGTGGTTTATATAGTGGTCGTCAAAATTTTTGAAAATCACGGTCTGTCGCGGGGTTCCACGGCCGTGGAAATGTACGGAACCGTGGTTTTGGTGATTTTTCAAAGGCTTTTGTAAATTACGGTCTCAGAGGGTTCCACGACCGTGATTTAGGCCGTGGAACTCTCTGTAATGCTCCAAAGTCCAAGTTTCGTTACTTTTCTTCAAACTTACTCTTCTCTTTTCTTTTCCCACTGTTCCTACATCCAAAAACACGAACATACCGTAGGTATCGAAGGAAAAACAAAGCAAAAACGTTTAAACTAAGCTAATCTATGAATCAAAAAAACAAAAACATAAATACAATACCTTGGGTTGCCTCCCAAGAAGCGCTTTGTTTAAGGTCCGTAGCTAGACCAAATTCGCACTTATTCGAGTGCGGTGGGCGCGAACTCTTCAGCTTGGAGTTCCGGTGTATACTTCTTGAGTCGTTGACCGTTCACCTTAAAGCTTCCGCCCGCTTCACCCCATACTTCAACAGCACCATGGGGGAAAATACGTTTGATTAGAAAAGGTCCGGTCCAACGAGATTTAAGCTTACTTGGAAAGAGACGAAGCCTTGAATTGAAGAGGAGAACTTGATCTCCTTCTTTGAAGTCCTTTGTAATGATATGCTTATCATGCCACCGCTTTGCTCTCTCCTTATAGATCTTGGCGTTTTCATAAGCGTTCAAGCGGAGTTCTTCAAGCTCATTAAGGTCCAAGAGACGCTTCTCTCCCGCTTCCTTCGTACTGAAATTTAGCCACTTGATTGCCCAAAACGCCTTGTGCTCTAACTCTACCGGTAAGTGACAAGACTTCCCATACACAAGGTTGTATGGTGTGGTTCCTATGGGAGTCTTGTACGCAGTCCGGTACGCCCACAATGCATCATCAAGTTTCAAGGACCAATCCTTCCTTGTCCTTGAAACCGTCTTCTCTAGGATTCCTTTGATCTCCCGGTTTGAGATCTCAACTTGTCCACTAGTTTGTGGATTTTTAAGGGGTGGCGATCTTGTGAGTAACCCCATACTTAGCTAGAAGAGCTTCAAAGTGCCGGGCAATGAAGTGAGAACCTCCATCACTAATGATAGTCCTTGGTGTCCCAAATTGTGGGAAGATGGTCTTGTTAAAGAACTTGACCACTACCATGGCATCATTGGTGGGAGAGGCAATTGCTTCCACCCATCTAGAAACGTAATCCACCGCCAAGAGTATGTATTGGTTTCCACAAGATGATGGGAACGTTCCCATAAAGTCAACTCCCCAAACGTCGAAAATCTCCACCTCTTGGATGTTATTGAGAGGCATCTCATTCCTCCTAGAGATATTTCCCGTTCTTTGACAAGCATCGCAGCAGGAAACAAAGGTTTGCACATCTCTAAATAAAGTAGGCCAAAAGAATCCAGATTGCAATACCTTAGCGCTAGTTTTGTTTGAACTAGCGTGTCCTCCACATGGTAGTGAATGACAATGGCGGATGGCACTTTGCATCTCATCTTCCGGCACACATCACCAAATGATGCCATACGGACCTCTCTTAAAGAGGAGAGGTTCATTCCAAAAGTATTCTCGAACATCCTTAAAGAACTTCTTTCTTTGTGCGTAGGATAATCCGGGCGGTAGTTCCTGACAAACCAAATAGTTAACAAAATCAGCAAACCATGGTTCGTTACCTTTGGAGATCACGTCGATGCACTCCTCTATGATATGTAAATGCTCGTCCGGGAAGGAGTCATCTATAGGTAGGTGGTCGTCCTCTAGATGTGTTAGACGACTCAAATGATCCGCAACAGAATTTTCCGAACCCTTCTTGTCGCGGATCTCTAGATCGAATTCTTGTAGGAGAAGAATCCATCTAATTAGCCTTGGCTTCGCATCCTTCTTTGCAAGGAGGTACCGGATCGCAACATGATCCGTGTATACAATCACCTTTGCACCTACAAGATAAGAGCGAAATTTGTCAATTGCATAAACAATGGCTAAAAATTCCTTTTCCGTAGTGGCGTAGTTGAGCTGCGCTTCATCTAGCGTCTTGCTAGCGTAGTATATGGCATGGGTTCGCCCTTCCTTTCTTTGTCCAAGAACAGCTCCTATAACTACATCACTTGCATCGCACATAACCTCAAAGGGAAGATTCCAATCCGGAGGTTGGATAATAGGAGCTGAAATTAGAGCTTCCCGAATCATGTTAAACGCATCCAAGCATTCTTGCGAAAACTCAAAAACTGCATCCTTCATCAATAGATTTGTTAGCGGCTTTGATATTTTAGAGAAATCCTTTATGAAGCGTCTATAAAATCTAGCATGTCCTAGGAAACTTCTTATCCCTTTCACCGAAGTTGGGGGAGGAAGCTTCTCTATAGTCTCTATTTTCGCTTTATCCACCTCGATCCCTCTACTAGAGATTAGGTGTCATAATACAATGCCTTCCTTAACCATGAATTGACACTTCTCCCAATTAAGAACTAGGTTAGTGTCTTCACACCTTTGTAACACAAGAGCAAGGTTAGAAAGACAATTGTCAAAAGAGGAACCGTAGACGGAGAAGTCGTCCATAAAGACTTCCATGATTTCCTCTATGTATTCGGAGAAGACGGCCATCATGCACCTTTGGAAGGTGGCTGGGATATTGCAAAGCCCGAACGGCATTCTCCTATAGGCAAACGTACCCCATGGGCACGTGAACGTGGTCTTCTCTTGATCATCCGGGTGTATCGGAATTTGAAAGAAACCACTATATCCGTCAAGATAACAGAAATGAGAATGTTGCGCTAACCTTTCAAGCATTTGATCGATGAATGGCAATGGGAAGTGAGCCTTCCTCGTCGCATTGTTAAGCTTGCGGTAGTTATTACGCTAAGAACGTGTGCACGCAATAAGCTTTAAATTTATAAACTCGTTATATTTCTCCTAACTCCTAGTGAACCCGCAGTGTACGGGACGTTTGTAGTAGGGATAGTATTCCGAGGTCGAACACAAAGACTAAGGTGAGATTGATTCGATTAGTGATTAAGTTTAGTGAAGATCTAGGTTAAGGAAAAGGGAAAGAAATAAAGAAATGAAAATCTCAATGTTTTTGATGGGTTTTTCGGTGATCAATCAAGGATCACAAATCATGCGAAATAAGCAATCAACTAAGCTAACAAATCAACACGGACAAACAATCTAAAACGAGATACGAGATCAAAGAGAGAAAAGCGGATTCTAGGGGTTGGAAATTCCGGTTATGGCATAGGACTCAAGCTATCTAATCATTCCTCGGATTAACTATGATATGTTGGGAGTGAGTGTTTCTAGATTGGGATCAATCACCGGGTAGGTCTCATGGTCCACTAGTCCGTTCCTAAGGTCTCATCACCGGGTAAGTCTCAAAGAGCCTAAGGGATGGAATTCTACACAAACCGGATTATCACCTAGGGATCTAACCTATCCTCACCGGGTAAGTCTCGAAAGGGTTAGTCCTAAACAACTTTCCTAGCACACTCAGTCCAATGGCGGCTTATGAGGCTCACCACTACCTAGAGTTTGTCATCCTTGAAATCTAAGAGTAAGAATCACCGGGTAGGTCTCTTCTAACACTTAGTTGCTAACACTAGGTCACCCTAGGATAGATTTAACTCAACAAACACTAGGATTTCAACATTCTAACAATCTAGTACTTAAATCCATCGAACCAGGGAAACCACGGGTTGTTCTACCATTTCCACGGCCGTGGAAGGGCAAGAACTAACCGTGGACTATAGTAGTGACTTCGTTCAAGCAAGCAATTCATCCAAAGGCAAATCTAAGTTCATCCTATCATAATCTTAGCCATAACCATCCTTCCCTTACCCTAGAATCGCATCTATTTAGCCTACAACATGCATCATAACAATCGAAATCATCAAGCATAAAATCATGGCTTCCATTTGCAAGATAATGAAAAGAAAGAGATGAACAAGAGAAGCAAACAAAACCAAGCTGAAATTAAGATTAGAAAGACTCACAACCCTTCCAAAAGAAGGTTTAACCGATTCTTACAACCCTAGAAAACGATTCCGAAATTCTTCACTACAAAACCTATCAAGTGCTAGCAATGGTGTGTTCTTCTCTCCTTCTCCAATGGAGCTCTTCTCCTCCTTCAATGGTGTCTCCCTCCTTAGAGAATCTTCTTGTTGAGAGTGTGGGAGAGAATGTGGATTTGATTGGATGATCCAAGATGCCTTCTCTTAGCCTTGCAGGACCACTTTTATACTACAACCTTGGTAGAATGAGCCATGAGATCGTGGCACAGCTGTCACAACCGTCTGGCAAAAACCACGGTTGGTTCCACGGCCGTGGACCTTCAGTGACCGTGGTTTGGTGCTTCAACTTTGCCTTGGATCATTAAGCTTCGATTTGGTGCATGACTTGTGTTGGCAAGGTTCCATGAGTCCTCTTTAGCCTCTAGCTTAAATCCTAATGAGTCCGAGGGTGTGTCATCTTGATGAACGATCCTCGGACGTATCGATTAAGCTCATAAATCTCCCAAAATACCTACAAAGCAATGCAAAAGTCCGTGTAGACGTCTATCTCGACAAAATACGTGAATTGAGTGCAAACGTCGTGAACTAGTGCTAAACCATGCATAAATGAGTGAGAAATCTACCTAAATGACTACCTAAACCTAAGTCATAAATCGTGTTATCAGTAGTCTATGCACATCCGCCATCCTGTTACGGTTCGGGTAGGAATGAGTTCATTATTCTTGTTGGCGATGACCGTCATTCCTCCCTTCTTCGGGACCACTTGAACCGGACTCACCCACTTGCTATCGGAGATAGGGTAGATGATACCTGCATCAAGAAGTTTAAGAATTTCCTTCTTGACAACCTCCTTCATAGTCGGATTCAACCGCCTTTGAGGTTGTCTTGAAGTCCTAAAGTCCTCTTCCATTAAGATTTTATGCATGCATAGGGAAGGTTTGATTCCTACTAAGTCCTCTATAGTATAGCCTAAAGCTTTCCTAGGTTTCCTAAGGACAACCATAAGCTTACTATGTTCAACTATGGTTAGATCGGAACTAACAATTACCGGATAAGTAGAGTTAGGTCCTAGGAACGCGTACCTTAGATGTGTAGGAAGTTGTTTCAACTCCATAGCTGCAGGAGTTTCCAATGGCTCTTGAGGAGCTTCCGATGCTTCCTTAGAGGTGTCTAAGGAAGTAGAAGGTGTTGGAGAAGAATCAAGAGAAGTTGACGAAGAGGCATGATTACCTTCGTCCACGGCCAAAATTACGGTTCCTCTGCATCCTCCACGGCCGTGATTTTGGGCGTGGAATGTAGTTACGGGTGTTCTGTTTCCTCCACGACCGTGTAACCCTCTGGAGTGAGCCACGCTTTTGTTGGTGAAATCCACGTCCGTGGAATATAGTGTATGGCCGTGGATCCGTATGTTTTCTGCCTCGTCGTGGAGTTTCTCAAACTCCTCTTCACACACTTTATCTTGTGCTTCTAAGGCTTCAATTACCTCATTGCACTCCTCTTCTTCCCCTACATTCATTAGACTCATAGTAATAACCTTTTGCAAAGGATCTTTGAAGAGAATAACACTTACCTCCTCTCTAGACAACCCTTCTTCATCTTGGATATTGAATATATCCTCATCAAAGATTGGTTCCTTCACTAGAGTGGAAAGAACGAACTCTACCTTCTCTTCTCCTATGTCAAAGGTGAGTCTAGCATTCTTGCAATCGACTATGCATCCGGAAGTTGCAAGAAACGGTCTTCCGAGTATGATCGGGACCGGACTATCTGCAGGAATGTCAAGCACAACAAAATCAATGGGTACAAAGAATTTACCTAGCTTGACCGGGACGTCTTCTACAATACCGACGGGACGAGTGATGGATCGATCCGCCATGTACAACGTCATCTTCACTGGTTTAGGGTCGCCTAAACCGATCTTCCTACATAATGCAAGTGGAATGATGCTCACACTTGCTCCTAAGTCACATAATGCATCATATGTGACATCTCCCACTCCTATGGTAATACAAAATGACCCCGGATCCTTTAGCTTTGGGGGCATTTTCTCCTTCATGGTCTTGATGAGATCCGAAGAATCCGAACTCATCTTAACCTCTCCAAAATCTTCTAGCTTCCTCTTGTTGGAGAGGAGCTCCTTTAAGAACTTGCCATAAGCCGGCATACCTACAATAGCATCAATGAAAGGTATGCTAATATGCAATTTGCTCATGAGTTCTATGAACTTACCAAATTATTTATCTAGACGCGCTCTTGCTCTAGATTGAGGGAATGGTAGGGGAGGTTTGTAAGCCGGAGGAGGAACGTAGACATCTTCCTTCTCCTTCCCCTTCTCTTTTTCTTTCTCAACGGGGACTTAAACAAACTTAGGTTGCGGATCGGTGGTTGTCACTCCGCTCCTAGTTGTGATTGCCATAACCCTTCCCTTTGGGTTGTCCTCCATTTTTCTTGGAAGTTTCCCTTGATTCCTAGGAACTTCCTCCGCATGAGTAAACATTTGGTTTTCTAAAACCTTTTGGGCTTTATCAACCTTAGTTATGTGATCATCAACCTTGATGATGCGAGTCTCTAACCCTTGAAGCTTTCCCAAGATCATCTCCAACATGGGATCGGGCTTCTCCTTCCCCGAAGTGCTTCCTCCATTAGATGTTTGCCCCTGGCTTTTCAAAGGAGTAGGAGAAGAGGAAGGTGAAGTTAGTGAATTTGAATTGGAAGGATAAGAATTACCGGAGTTTTGTTGATTGGAGCGCCAATTGTTGTTGTTTGAACCCCTATTGTTGTTCCAATTGTTGTTCCGGTTGTTGTTGTTGTTATTCCAATTGTTCCGGTAATTGTTCCGGTTATTGTTATTGCGGTTTGTATTCTCACCACCGTTGTTGTTGTTGCCCAAATAGCCAACATCCTTTCCGTTTTGCTTTGGAAAGTTGGTCTTGATAGCTTCCTTCAATTCTTTAATCTCGTTGTTGAGAGAAAAGATTTGAGATTGAGCTTCATGTGTGAGCTTTGCTCCTTGCTCCACACGATTTCCCTCCACTTTCCGGTGAGAATACTTCTCTATGACCCTAGCTTGCTTCTCAATGAAGTCCCAAGCGTCATCTTCCCTTATGTCCATGAATGTACCACATGAGAGGGATTGGAGCTTGAATTGTGTCTCCACATCCAGCCCCTTATAATATATCTCCAAAAGTGCTAGTTTGGATATGCCATGATGAGGGCAATCCAAGAGCAAATCCTGAAATCTTTCCCAAGATTGAAACAAACTCTCGTTAGATCTCATAGAAAATGCATTAATCTTACCTCTTAGTTCCGCCGTTTTGGATGGCGGAAAGAACTTAGTGAGGAACTCCACGGAAAGGTCTTCCCACGTGTCTAGTTTCCCACTAGGAAGAGCTTGGTACCAAGACAATGCCTTCCCTTTCAAGGAGAAGAAGAAAGGCTTGAGCTTATAGTTGTTGGTAGTCGCGTTCTTCGGCTTCATCGTCTCCATCATACACTCAAAATTTTGTAGGTATTGGTGTGGAGATTCAGCGCTTGTTCCGCCAAATTGGTTTTGGCGAACAAGAGTAATAACCTACGGGTTGAAGCTAAACCCGGCATCATCAGCATCAAAGTTCACGCCCAAACGGCGTGGTTGTTGTGTTGGATCCATCCTTTGGCCAAGAGTTCTTGGCTCATCATCCACACGTTCGACCCTTGCGTTCCTAGGTGGAACACATCGGTTGGCAGCTGGCTGTGGAACAAATGGATTGACATTGATTGTCGGATTAATGTCCTCTAGTGGTGGCATGGAAGAGTCACTATCATCAGCGGATGAATGACTTCTAGCCGATCTTGATGACCTTCTTGAGGATTTCATGCTATCCCTTCTCTTAAGGTCGCTTATTTCCATCCTCATTTGGAACATCATATCAGTTAGATCGTTAACTTTAGATTGACGACGATCCATTTCCTCTCTACGAGTCTTCTCACTCCATTGGAGTTGAGCGTCCTTTTCCGCTAACTCCGTTTGGTAATCACGTTCTGCTTCTTCAGCCATTTTCTTTTCCTTACGCTTTCTCCTCAAAGTCCTCTCAAGCTCTTGATCAAGAGGTAAGAGGTCTTCGGTGTTTCTGGACCTGCGCATGCACTCGAAAAGATATGAAATAACAAGGGAAGAGCTCCCAAGCTCGACAACCAAAAACCGAATTCGGCCTAGACCAAATCCCCGGCAACGGCGCCAAAAACTTGTTCGCCACTTAGCGTGCGTGCAATCAAGATTTAAGTTTATAAAACTAGAATAAAAGCAAGCGAACCCGCAGTGTACGGATCGGCGTAGATTAGCAAGTATTCAAGAGTATCGAACACAGGGATTTGGGGGGAACAAATTCAGTTGTGAAGTTGTCAAGCAAGTAAAAGGGTAAAGCTTTGCAAATATATTGGGAAAACAACAACCCTAAAGATCCAGGTATCTAATTGTGGCAATCGATTCAGGATATACTAAAGAATTAAAGACAGAGTTAAGAGTTGCAAAGGTATGCTAAGGTAAAGCAATGTACGGTGAAGTTCCAAGGCTTTATATGACTTATCTAGAAATACTCTCTATAAAGGTTGTTGAGGCTTCAGTATAGAAAGGATCTAAAGCCAAGAATTAACGTCAAATACCCAAACTTGTAATCCAAGGATCAAGACTAACTAAACCGATTAAGGTTATGACACTCACAATCGAGGTAGAGGTTATTGAGGCTTCACTACCACCTAGAAAAGGCAAGCCAAGACTAAGTTAAAGCAAATCTTTAACTTTGGATTAAAGTAAAAGCAAGTTCGTAAACTGACACAAAATTACGGGTAGTTCTTGAGTTCCACGGCCGTGGAAGCTCAAGAACAGACCGTGGATTAGGGTTGTCGGCGATTCTCTCTAACTCTCAGGGTCCAATCTGTTTACGATCGATCTATCATTATCTAAGCCACAATTATCAACCCTTCACCTTAGAATTGCTAAAGGGGTTTAGCCAACAACAGTCATATTGATATCAAATTCAAGGATTAAAAGATTGAAAGATGAAAACTTCCGAAAACCTTCAATAAACCTTAAGTCAATCTCAAATCCACAAATATCAACGATAATGCAATTCAGATTCGGAATAAACACAAACAAGTAACTATCTAGATAAGAACGAAGAACGGGATGTCAATCCGTCTTCTAATCAAACCTAGAATCAAAGGCGTAACTTCCGCCACGAACAATCTTCCAAATCTTCAACTCTTCCGTCGATCCGGAAATCTCAATAGCAAAGCGCAAATCTCTCAATCATAATTTCTGCAAAAGCCTAAAACTAGGGTAAGCCGAAGCGTAAGCCTAAGCAGAGGTGTAAGCGAAGGTGACGGAATCTCTCTTCTTCCGTCCTTTTATAGTGTAAGATAAAATATTGGCCCGGCCCATTGCATAGAAGATCGTGGCTTAAAATATTGCGTAAAATATTGCCAAGGTCACGGTCGTGGAAGGGTTCCACGCCCGTAATTTAGAGCGTGGAAAGTGGTCACGGTTTGTCACAACCCTCCACGGCTGTGTAAGTTACTGGAATGCACCACGCCTCTCTTGCCAAGGTTCCACGGCCGTGGACTTGAACGTGGAATCTAGTATGGCCGTATTTTAGAGCGTGGTTTAGAGGTAGTTCGTGATTTTCCTCATCCTCGTGCTATTCTTCAAGTTAGCACCTTACTTAGCTCCTAGAGATGTCTTCATCCTTGGACATGCTCAATCAAACTCCAATCTTTCTCAATCCGTTCGGAATTACCTCTTAATCGCCTACAATCAACACAATGCTTATGTAGACCTCTATATCGACAAAATAGATAAACTAACTCACAAATGCTTCAATGCTTTATCAATGACTATCAATAAGGATGAAATACACTTAGAAAACGTGCCTAAAATATCACAATATTTCATGCTAACATGGATCCTTCTCCTCCAAGAGTTTGACTTGGAAATTCGGGACAAGAAGGGTTCCGAAAATTCAGTGGCGGACCATCTTAGTAGGCTACCACCATTAGAGATTGAAAAAGATGACATCCCGATTGATGACTCATTCCGGGATGAGAAATTGCAAAAGATGGAGGAGTGCTTGCTTCAAGTGTCTAGAGGGAGTGAGCCATGGTATGCCGACATAGTGAACTACCTTGTGTTTGAGGAGGTGCCACCCGGTCTATTATATGCCCAAAAGAAAAAGTTCTTCAAGGATGTGAGGCATTACTATTGGAGCGAGCCTCTCTTGTTCAAGAGAGGGCCGGATGGAGTCTTTAGGAGGTGCATTCCGGAGGATGAGGTGGAGAGTGTGATCCACCATTGTCACTCCTTGCCATGTGGAGGCCATGCTAGCTCACACAAGACGTTAGCAAAGGTATTACAATCCGGCTTCTATTGGCCTCACTTGTTTAGGGATGTGCAGAATTTTGTAGTGGCATGTGATGCTTGCCAAAGGACGGGCAACATCTCAAGGAGGAATGAGATGCCCTTGAACAACATACAAGAGGTTGAAGTGTTTGATGTGTGGGGTGTGGACTTCATGGGGCCATTCCCCTCTTCATGTGGCAACCTCTACATTCTATTGGTGGTAGATTGTGTGTCGAGATGGGTGGAGACAATCGCCTCTCCCACAAATGATGCCAAAGTTGTGGTGCGGTTCTTCAACCGAGTCATCTTCCCTAGGATTGGAACACCAAGAGTGGTCATAAGTGATGGAGGGAAGCATTTCACCAATAAGAACTTTGGGACACTTTTGGCTAAGTATGGGTGACTCATAAGGTGGCAACACCTTACCATCCCCAAACTAGTGGCCAAGTGGAGATCTCCAACCGGGAGATAAAGGTGAACTTGAGAAGACAGTTTCTAGAACAAGAAAGAATTGGGCTATGAAGCTCGATGATGCTTTGTGGGCATATAGGACCGCCTTCAAGACACCGATTGGCACCACTCCCTACAAGCTAGTTTATGGCAAGTCTTGCCACCTTCCGGTGGAGATGGAGCATAGGGCGTATTGGTCCATAAGGTAGCTGAATTTTGACCTCAAGGAAGCCGGTGAGAAGAGATTGCTAGACATCAATGCTCTTGAGGAGATCCGGTTGGATGCCTATGAAAACGCCCGGATTTACAACGAAAGGACCAAGCGTTGGCATGACAAACGTCTCATCCCCAAGGATTTGAGTGAAGGTGACTTAGTCCTTCTCTTCAACTCAAGGCTGCGGTTCTTCCCCGGAAAGCTAAAGTCAAGATGGACGGGTCCTTATGTGATGAAGAAGATCTTTCCCTATGGAGCGGTTGAGATTGGTGGGGAGCATTGTGGAGATTTTAAGGTGAATGTTAGCATGAAATATTACGATATTCTAGGCACTTCTTCTAGTTGTTTTTCATCCATTATAGTGTTCATTGATAAGGCATTGAAGCATTTGTTAGCTAGTTTGTCTATATTTTCGATATGGAGGTCTACATTAGCTTTGTGTTGATTATAGGTGAATAAGAGCTAAAACCGAACCATTTGAGAGAGATGGGAGAAGATTTGAGCACATCCAAGGATTAAGGACACATCAAAGAAGTCAAAGGAGATGCTAGGATGAGGAATGGCACGACACAAAGGAAACCACAAGCAATTTACACTTCCACGGTATAAAATACGGTCGTAGAGAAGTCCACGCTCTAAACCACGGCCGTGGATCTTGGCATCATGAACGTGGAGCATTCCAGAGAGTTACACGGTGTAAAGTACGGTCGTGGAAATCATATGAAACCGTAATCTAATTCCACGCTCTAAACCACGGTCGTGGAACCCTTGGAGACCGTGATTAGGCGATCTTTTGACGAATTAATTATTGCCACATCATTTACGCACATGGGCCGGACGGTTATTTTATCCTTCCTTATAAAAAGGCTGGAGAGGAGAGAATTCATGACACATGCTTAGGGCTGCATTAGACGTCCGGAGATTTGCACTTGAAAACAGGATTCGCGAGGGTTTGAAGATTTGGGAGTTGCTTGTGGCGGAAGTTACGCCTTTTGTCCTTAGGTTTGATTAGAAGACGGATTGACATCCCGTTCTTCGTTCTTATCAAGGATTGTTATTGGTTTGTGTTTGCTTCCGAATCCGATATACATTATTCCTTTTGTGTGTGGATTTGAGATTGATTTGAGTTTTATTGAAGGTTTCCGAAGGTTTTCATCTTTCATTCTTCTTAAACTTGATTTTGATATTATAATGATATTTATTGGCTAAAACCCTTTAACAATTCTAAGGTGAAGGGTTGATAGTTGTGGCTTAGATGATGATAGATCGATCGTAACAGATTGGACCCTGAGAGTTAGAGAGATTTTGTCGACGAACCAAAATCACGGCTTGTTCTTGAAATTCCACGGCCGTGGAACTCAAGATCTGCCCGTAATTTATACCAGTTTACGAACTTTGCTTTTACTTTGATCCAAGGTTAAAGATTAGCTTTAATCTAGTCTAGGTTTTCCCTTTTCTAGGTAGTAGTGAAGCCTCAACAACCTCTACTTCGATTTCGAGTGTCACAACCTTAATCGGTTTAGTTAGTTTTGATCCTTGGGTTACAAGTTTGGGTATTTGAGATTAATTCTTTTCTTTAAATCCTTTCTATACTGAAGCCTCAACAACCTTTATCGAGAGTGTCTTTAGATAAGTCATATAAAGTTGTGGAACTTCACCGTACATTACTTTACCTTAGCATACCTTTGCAACTCTTAATTCTGTCCTTAATTCTTTAGTATATCTTGAATCGATTGCCACAATTAGATACCTGGATCTTTAGGGTTGCTGTTTTCCCCAATATTTGCAAAGCTTATACATTTACTTGCTTGACAATTTGCGAACTGAATTTGTTCCCCCCAAATCCCTGAGTTTGACACTCTGGAATTCTTGCTTTACTACGCCGATGCGTACACTGCGGGTTCGCTTGTTTGATTCTAGTTTTATAAATTTAAAGCTTATTTGCACGCACGCTATGTGGCGAACAAAGTTTTTGGCGCCGTTGCCGGGGATTTGGTTTAGGCCGAATTCAGTTATCGGTTGTCAAGCTTGGGAGCTTTTCCCTTGTTATTTGATATCTCCGTTGAGTGATATTTGCAGGTTACATTAGGTATATGCGCAGGTCTAGGAACAACAAAGACCTCTTACCTCTTGATCAAGAACTTGAGAAGACTTTGAGGAAGTAGCTCAAAGAAAGAAAGATGGCTGAAAACAAGGAGCGGGATCTTCAAGCAGAGTTAGAGGAATCCGAAGCTCAACTTAGATGGAGCGAGAAGACTCACAAGGAAGAATCGGACCGTCATCAATTGCAAATTGATGAGCTCAGGGACATGATGTTTCAAATGAGGCTGGAATTGAGCGATTCCAAGAAGAAGAAGAGGAGAAAACCGGCAAGATCGGTTAGAACTAATTCATCCGATGAGAATAGCGACTCTTCCATGCCACCACTAGAGGACATTAATCCGACGGTCAATATTAATCAATATAATCCAAGACCGGCTGCCAATTATCGTGTCTCGGCTGGGGGTGCGAGAGCCGCTCGTGTGGATGAAGAGCCAAGAACTCTTGGCCAAAGGATGGATCCAATTCAACAACCACGCCGTCTAGGTGTGAACTTTGATGCTGATGATATGCAGGGTTTAGCTTCAACCCACAAGTTATTACCATCGTTCGCCAAAGTCAGTTTGGAGGAACTAGTGCTGAATCTCCATATTAACATTTACAGAATTTTGAGATCTTGATGGAGACAATGAAGCCAAAGAATGCAACTACCAACAGTTACAAGATCAAGCCATTCTTCTTCAATTTGAAAGGGAAAGCTTTATCTTGGTATCAAGCTCTTCCAAATGGAAGACTCAACACATGGGAGGATCTTTCTTTGGATTTCCTCACCAAATTCTTTCCGCCATCCAAGACAGCAGAGTTGAGAGGTAAGATTAATGCATTTTCTGTGAGATCTAATGAAAGTTTGTTCCAGTCTTGGGAAAGATTTTAGGATTTACTATTGGATTGCCCACATCATGGCATTTCCAAATTGGAGCTATTGGAGATATACTATAAAGGGCTGGATATGGAAACACAATTCAAGCTCCAATCCCTTTCATGTGGTACATTCATGGACATGAGGGAAGATGACGCTTGAGACTTCATTGAGAAGCAAGCCCGAGTCATTGAGAAGTATTCTCACCGGAAAGTAGAAGCAAATCGAGTGGAGCAAGGAGCAAAGCTAACACAAGCCGCTCAAACTCAAATCTTTTCTCTCAACTCCGAGATTAAAGAATTGAAGGAAGTCATCAAGGCTAGCTTTATAAAGCAAAAGGAGCAAGATGTTGGTTATTTAGGGAACAACAATAACCACAATGGGAATGAGAACACAAATCGCAACAACCAGAACAACAACTGGAACAATTGGAACAACAACAACAACCGGAATAACAATTGGAACAACAATAGGGGTTCAAACAACAACAATTGGCGTTCCAACCAACAACAAAATTCCGGTAATCCTTATCCCAATTCAGGAAATTCACTAACTCCACCTTCTTCTTCTTCCATTCCTTTGAAAAGTCAGGGGCAAACATCTAATAGTGGAAGCACTTCGGGGAAAGAGAAGCCCGATCCCATGTTGGAAACAATTTTGGGAAAGCTTCAAGGATTGGAGAGTCACATTACTAAGGTTGATAAAGCCTAAAAGGTTTTAGAAAACCAAATGTTTAGCAATGCTGAGGAAGTTTCTAGGAATCAAGGAAAACTTCCAGGAAAGACGGAGGATAACCCAAAAGGAAGGGTGATGGCTATCACAACTAGGAGCGGAGAAACAACCACCGACCCACAACCTAAATTTGTGGAAGTTCCTGTCGAAAAAGAGAAGGAAAAGGGGAAGGAGAAGGAAGACATCTACATTCCTCCTCCAGCTTACAAACCTCCCCTACCATTCCCACAATCTAGAGCAAGAGTGCGTTTAGACAAGCAATTCGGTATGTTTATTGAACTCATGAGCAAATTGCTTATTAATATACCTTTCATTAGGGACAATGTGAAGGTTAAGTATGGGGTGGGGGTACTTACAATCTCTTTCATCTTTTTCGCACTTTATGCACTTTTTGTTGCACTTGATGATTTCGTTTGTAATAACTCTTGCACTATTTCCTTTCCACTATGACATTCGCATTTGCATGCTTTCAATCGAAAATTTGTGAGTTTTTCAAAAATTTTAGTGCTTATTATGATAGAAATGACCTCTATGATGAGAATTATGATGTGGAAAAGGCAAAAAGATGACTTAGTTATGTTGAGATTTTAATTGTATCATGAATGAATTTGATTGTCTTACTTGAATGCATGAATGATTCATATGATCTAGATGTCTTGATAGGAGAATGAAATAATGATCAAAGCTATATTATAAGTTCTTTTGCATCATATAGGAATGATCAAGGCAATTTGCTTTGTTTCTTGTTCAAATCTTGTTCATGCTAGTCCCTCAATGAAATATTTGACCTCCTTTTGACCATCCAGGAATTAGGATAAGTAGTTATAAAAGGCATGTTTGATGTGGGAGGGCCATTATGAAAGTGTTAACTGAAAGTTTAGCAAATTATAGGTTTGGGGACGTTGAACATGAAGATGAGTAACTCGGCACCATTCACATAGCCGGGTGTTTGTGTCTTGCCAAAGTCCGATTGAACGACAAGTCCTAACGAGATATGGTATGTGCATCAAGGGTTTGAGGCATCTCGAAAATTGAGAAACTCCGATCTCCTAGGCTTCGGTTTATGTGCACCGCTATACTCTCAAAAAGTAAAGTAAAAGAAAAGCAAAAATTTAGATGCAAAGCATGTGTGGTGAAATTGTATTCTTAAAGCTTTTATTGTGTTGTTCATCTTTCCCGAATTAGCATCACATTACCTTAAAGATTTCCCACCCTTAACACGTTTCTTTGACCTTTTTCTTGATTGGAAGACCTTGAGACCTTTGTGTACATGTTTAAGACTTCATGGCTAAGATTTGTTTGACTTTGATTATCTTTACATCTTTATCATGTCTTTTATTTGTGTCTTTGAGGAAGAAAGGATGGTTTGTTCATGATATGGTTATTATTGATGCATACTTTGTCTTCCTATGTCTTGAAGCATTACTTTGAGGGTGATCCAATAAGAAGAAGCACTTTTCAAAAGGTTTTTGAGTTTTCGCATCATATAATCCATGACATCTTATATTCTAAGTTTGAACCTTGCTTGGGGACAAGCAAGAGGCAAGTATGGGGTATTTTGATGACATGAATTATATGCCATTATAATCATACATATTGTGGAGGTTTTACCTCAATTTCACTTATATTTGGAGAGATTTGTATTCCTTTGAGGTTTATTTCATTTATATTCCGGAAATAGAGGTCTACACGAGTTTTGGTTGAATTATAGGTGAATTCGATGGAACTGGAAGCAAAAGTGGAGCAAAGAGTATGTAAGGTCAATAAGGATGCTTAAGGAACCTTAGAGGAGTCATGAAGAGCAAAGGAAGTGTGTAAAAGAGTCACTAAAGGAAGGAAGGAAACAAGTCAAGAGATGAGCACTTTCTGTTGAAGAAAATCGAGTCATTTACACTAAAGATCGGACGATTTTCTGTACAAATATCGGACGGTTTTTATTGCATTTAATCGAACGATTTTCCTTCAACCTTCGCCTAAAAATATTACGATCTAAAGCCCATTACTTGTGGGCCTGAGAAGTGATATGCCAAGCGGCCCATTGGCGAGAAAGTATAAATTGGAACCCTAGGAACGAAAATCGGGGGTTCGCAGTGTAGAAGATTTACAGGATTTTGCGGGATTGAAGGTTCTTGCAGAGAGGATTGAAGGAAAGAAACAAGAAGTTAACATTCAAGAAGTTGTGAGATCTTTTTATTCTTGTGATTTGTGAACACATTGTTGAGTGTTTTGAGAGATTGTTTGAAAGATTTTAAGGTTTGATTACAGATTCGGAGATTATTTGGTTTTTGTTCAAAGTTCGAGTTTTATTTGGTTTTATTCATTCAATCTTGATTTTGATTTGAATATGAAAATGGTTGGCTAAAAACCTTGTGATTCTGGGGAGAATAGTTGATGATTGAGGCTTAGATGATGATAGACTGAACTCATTTAACCATTTGGAGCCTGAGAGTTGAGATTTAATTTTGCGATCACCGGAAAATCGACCTATTCTAAGTGAAATCGACCGATTAAGTGAAGAACAATCCGATTTATTCTCCTGGCGATCTTCAATTGATTTATCCTTTAACCAAAGTTAACCCTTGCCTAAATCCTAACCTTGCTTAACCTTTTTAACCCTTATTCAAGTGTGAGAAGAGATTTAATCATTGATTCTTCATTTGATAACTAAAGTTTGTAAGATTTGGGTAATAGAGAGACTCAACATCCTCTATCAAGGTTTGAGTGTGCTTTCCATCTTTACCTTTGTGAGTCATATCTTTGGGTTTTGGGTGGTTAGTTTGAGTGTTAATCTTATCCTTAGACCTTTCTATATTGCAGCCTCAACAACCTTTATAGAGAAAGCCTTTGGGTTAGACATATAGGTCTTGGAACTTCACCGTACAATACCTTCCTTTGAAACAGATAACCTTGGCAACACCAACTTTGTCCTTTGATCTTTAGAAGTGTCTTGATTCGAAAGCCGCAGTCGGATACTTGAAGCTTTGGAATCATTTGTCTCCTTATTAATTACAAAAGCTTTTGCACTTTTCCAGATAATTTGAAATCGATTTTATTCTCACCAAATCCCTGAGTTCGACTCTGGAATTTCTTGCCTTACTACAGCTGATCCGTACACTGCAGATTCGCTTTTGCATAAGTTCTAGATATAAATTTAAGACTTTGACGCACACAATTTTGAGCGAACAAGTTTTTGGCGCCGTTGCCGGAGATTTGGTCTAGACCAAATTCGGTTTTCGGTTATCTGGCTTGGGAGCTTTTGCTCTTGTGATTTGATTTGTGTACTTGAGTGATTTTTGCAGATTTTTTAGGTATATGCGAAGGACTAGATCTACCAAAGATCTCGTCCCTTTTGATTCCGAATTAGAGAAAACTTTAAAGAGAAAGCTAAAAGAGAAAAAGATGGCTGAAAATAATGAGAGGAACATTCAAGAGGAGTTGGATGAAACTCAAGCTCAACTCCAATTGAGTGAGAAGGCTCGCTTGGAAGAAAAAGAGCGTAATCAGTTTCAAATAGATGAGCTTAGGGCGATGATTCTAGACATGAAATTAGAGAGGAATGACTCTAAGAAGAAGAAGAAAGCTAACGGTTTTATACCGCCGTGTAGATGTCTTGCAGGTTAGGGCCACCGCCGAGTGATCCGGAGGAGTGGGCAGCCAGGGTTCCGTACATTATAGGATGTGTTGGTTTATTTTGTTGTTGTTGTTGTTGTCGTTTTGGAAGCGTTGTGGTCTTAGCGTTGTAAACTCGGCTGGAGTCTGTTGTTGTTTATTTCCGGGGATCATAACATTTGCATAAAAATATATTTTTGTTTTTCGCCTTTATTTGTGTCTTGTTGTAAGATCCGGTGAAATTGTTGTCAAGCTAAGGGTCGGGACCCATTGTGAGGTCTTCGCCCGTAGCATCCCGAGTCCCGCGGATTCGGGGTGTTACAATTAAGGGGAGAGAGACACATTAAGAGAAACGTGTAACCCTAACCCAATCTTCAATAAATACGTGTAATTATAAGCCTGTGTTTGACATTCTTCCTCTTAAACTAGTGTAAAGTGTTTAGGAGTGTTTTTTACTAGTGTTTTCGTCAAATACTTGTTTTAGTGTTTTACTAATACTAAACAATGTTTGGCCGTTTTGAAAATCAAACACTAGTGTTGCGGGTTTGTTTGGGATAGGGCTTTATCGATTTCTTCAGTCTCATCTTTTCTCTCCTTTCGTCTTCACCAGGTTGGGCGACCGGGCGACCGTTTCAGCGAAGAAGGCAACAATATCGACATCGAATCCACCGGAAAATGGCTCTGCCGGCCTGATTGGACCACGATTTCCTCAATCTCATTAATCTCCTTTCATCTTCACCAGGTTGCGGGTTTGTTCTGTAGAGGATTTTATTCGTAATTGCTCCTTCGAGTTAGGCAAAATTCTCTCCTTTAAGCTTCTTCTTCATTTGATTGGATCATTTATGCTAATTGATAGTAAAATGCCTTCGTTATGTCGTTTATTTTAGTCTTGGAATGGTTGTGTGTTTTTTTAAATACCTAATTGACAGTTGAAGAAGGCTTTGGAATGCTTGTGTGGTTTTGGGAAATACCTAATTGACAGTTGAAGGCTATGATGTATTGCATTTGTTTGTGAATGCTTGGAATGCTTGGATTGATTGAAGGCTTTGGACTGATATACAACACTTGTCTTTGGTACCATGTCAAATGCCTAATTGATAGTGCCTAATTGACGGTTTAAGACTTTGGACTGATGTACTGCACTTGTCTTTGGCACCATGCTTGTTTGTAAGAGTTATGAATTCTTCGAATGCTTGTGTTGTAGAATGCCTAATAGTTGTACAATTAATTCATGCTTATATAGTACCACAATAGAATGTAACTAAAGCCCCTCATTGTATTGTTGGTATTGGAGAATCAAGTTTGTGACATATATCATCCGTTCATATTGTTTTCAATAGTCAGAAAAGGAATGTACAATTGGATCTCATGTTATTGGTAATCAATCCAGAGATTTTGACTTTGGTTACATGGTGATCACATCTTGATTTAAATTCTATTGGTCAAATCCATTGTTATTTCTTATTCAAGGAGAATCTCAATGATACTCAAGGCTATGTGTACAAACAAACTGTACTACCATGCATTCTTTATTGTCCTTGGTGATTCTGATCATTTGGGAACCTATACCCTGCATTCAGGAACCCATCTTTGGCACCCTGCATAAATGAATCTATAATGTGCTTCGATTGATTTACTGCACTTGTCTTTGACACCATGCCTATATGAATCTATAGATGGATGGAGTTGGTGTCTGATCATTGAGGAACTTGTACCTTGCATTCAAAAATCTCTCTTTGGCACCCTGCCTATATGAATATATACCGTGCTTAGACTGATGTACTGTATTTTTTCTTGGCATCATGCCTATATGAATGTATATTTAATACATCATCTTATATAAAATTTCCAAAAATTAGTTATATTTAATACATGGTTAATTTCTGAAAGATTTAGCACAAACGTAATTTAAAAATTGAGTTTTTAAAAATATAACAATCATGTTTGTTAAATATGATTCTCATTTATTTAATTGATATTAGATAAACCTAAGGTTATTTGGGCTTCAAGCCATAATCAATTTAGTCCAAATGCTAATTATTCACATAAATTAGCTTAAATTTCAAATAAATGAATAAGACAACAATAAAAGGAATACATTTGAACACACGTTCAATCATCAAATCTGCAATAAATAAAAAAATCTCATAAAAAAATAAACAATTAATACAAGTTGTGTGTTAGTGGGAAGTTATCAAAATAACCCCTTTAAACCTCCATAAATCTTTCCACTCCTCTGCATAAAAAGGGTAAGAACATCTTCTTCAGGGATTTGCTCCTAAAGTGAACTTGCAAACAACAAACAACAAACACTTACTACATAAGAAAGATACAAAGGAAGAAAAGAAGAAGAAATCAAGTACAAAAGGAGGAATACAGGAAAAGAAGGAAAGAAGAGGTAGAAACCATGAACCCAATTTTGTAAATGATTTTTTTTACAAAATCATTCTTCCTTCTTTTTCATTTGTTTTAATCATCTGCATATGAAAGTCACAAAACTAGTATCCATCAAAGTAGATAAATGTAGCCACATTACAATGTCGATCAACTTTTGATCGCTGCATCAAACTCGTAGTTGGTTTGGAAGTACATACTTTCAATCACTACACACACACAAAACGCGGTTGGTTGAATTCAGTCGATTCCACCACTGCAATAGAACCACTTGGTTCTGGTACAATAACCACGATTTGGACTGAAGAAGAAAAAGCACACAATGCTTATTAACTTGTCAAAAGATGACTATTAAGTCTTTGGTTATCTTGACCTCTGAAATTCACTAGATATAAAAAGAAAGAAAGCCATTAACTAGCAATAAGTTAGTTTAGAATGTTTGAACGTAGGGAATTCTACAAAGTTAGTGTATATGCTCAACATAAGTGTGAAATCAAGCAAAACATTCAGGTTTACATAATTACAGTAAATCAGCCTCATCAAGTTTCATTTGAAACTTCTTATCCTTTCAATCACTCAGTGGCAGTCGACAGACATGAGTATCTCTAATCCAGTGAAGATGAATCCAATGTAGAGCTTATTCATGTCACAAATAGTATCAGTTTCAATCTCAGATTGATTTGAGTCAATGCAAACAAACACCAAATCAAATCATAAGGGAGTTTTAAAATTAAAAAAAATTTTGAGTTAGGGTTTGTGGTCTTCTCATCTTCCCTGCGTTGAATATCTTCGATTGAGTTTTTGCTATAGTCATGGTTGAAGCTTGAAGCTATTTGTCTATGTTTGGGAAAAGCTAGAAGGAAAGTATTCATCGATTCAAGAAGAGGAACAATAAACAAAATTGAAGATTCAAGCTTAAAAGATGTGCGGATTAGGTTCTTAGGCCTCGACATCTTCGCGTGAGCTACAATCGAATCCCCTCAAAAGCCCTTTGTGTTTCTCGACTATAGCTAGTCCTCAATCTTGTCTCCCGCCCCCTTTAACTTGGAATCTTCTCATGCTTTATCTGTCGTAAATTCGTATGCCGGTGTCTAGTAAGTCTTCTCCTTCTCCATGGTTGAATCCCCGCGCAACTCCTCCTATGGAAGACTAAAGCATGAAAGAAATAACACAGAGAAGGAAAGATAGAGAAAAGTAAAGAGTAAAGAATGAGAGAGACAGTAGAAAGCAGAGAAAAAAAATCAAATTCAGAAAATAATATAAAAATAAGAAAATAAACAATAAAAAAAAGTTACAAATGAATTTCTTCGGTTGGAGAAAGAAAAAATAAAGTAAAAAGAATAAAGAAAAAAATGAAGAGAAGTTCACGCATGAAAAAAAAACAATGATCACAAAATATAAAAAAGAGAAAAATAAAAAGTGAACTGTAGCCTACAATTGCAATTTACAATTATTTTCCGCCTTTTTCGAAGTTAAATTTGGTTTATTTATAAAGTGGACCCATAAAATTAAATTTTGTATATAATAACAAATAAAATATTTTCATTACAAAAGTGACCCGTAAAAGTTTTTTTTTATAAATATGGCAACATATTTATCGGCAAATAAAACAAATTTTATTTGTAGAACTACGTTATGACTTGATGCTCTTTCCAAGCTACGCAGGAAATCCGATATGAAATTAAATTGGATTTTGTCGAAAAGTAAATTTTGAATCAAATCTTGGACGCAAAGACACCCAATTTTCTAAACTCGATATAATGCATCCGCTCATCGAGTTTAACCAAAAAAAAATTCAAACCAAATGTCTTTTATCTCAAAGAACTACGAATGATTTGATTCAGTTTTTTTTTACGGATACGTATTGATACAAAACAAACACGTATTAAATTCAATCACAAAATATATTTTTGACTTTTATATGACATGAAAGTCATAAAGTTAAATTTCAAACAATCATTTAAGAACTACGTACGACTTGATTCCTAATAAAGGATACGTAAGAAGTTTGGTAAACTAAGAATTGAATTCAGTCACAAGCTTTAAAAATACAATAAAAAATAACCTAGCACTTTTCTTGATCATGCGCGTGATAGCGGGATGAATTAAGCAACCCTTCCTAGAAGGTGGGTTTAATTTAATCTTGTGATGCATGGTTGAGATATAAATACCATGCAAATGTTAGTTGAATCATCATCTAGGCAACCCTTCATAGAAGGTGGGCTTGGACTTTGATTATCTGATGCATGAAAACACTGCACTGAACTACGCGAGGCTTGATCCTCTTTAATGAGGTATGTAGGCAATCCGTCCAAAAACGGGTGCATCCCAAAAAACCAAAATAAACCAAATATCGGTATTTATATAACTTAGAATCAAAAGGTCAAAAAGAGAGGGTTGAATTCAAAGAAAAAATAAATAAAATGTGTTTTGTAAATCTGTATTCGAATAAAACATAAAATGTGTTTTGTAAATTTGTGTACATTTTTACTTAACATATTTTTGGCACGCCCAGTGGGACTTTTTCTTTCTTTTCATCTCTAAGTTAAACATATACTGATGTTTGATCTTATTTGATTGCAAGGAAATGGCGTCAAGGGTGATTGCGAACTTCAATGAACTTCCGGCTACTTTCATCATTCAAGGAGGACGATGGCTCTGCCGCAAATCATTTGAAGTTGTCTTTGACATTGCTCCTAATGCAATCTATGCTAAAATCCCCTTGAAAAACTCGTTCAAGAGTCTTCAAGGTTTGAAGGAACATGCAACTCCGAAGTCATCTATGGCTTTTTCGGGACACGGGGGCATGAAGCCCAGCAACAAGTTTACCAACAAGAAACTTGCTTATGTCAAAGTTGGAAATGACAATTCTCCTAGCTTTAATGGTACAAAGCCTTCTGCTAGGGTTGTTCCAAGGCCAATCATTTGTATCATCAAGAGGAAAGGTGTGCCTGTTGGTATTCCTATTGAAAACACTCTTAAGAAAGTGAACAAGTCTCGGAAAAGGAGGGGACGCAAGAATGGTTCCCGCCGTAACACTGGACCTCTTCGTAAGCTTGCTTCCTCACCTGCTTTAAAGCAAGCCAATGCAATCCTTTATGAAGTTGCAAAGGAGCTTTTATAGTCAAAGAACACAATGGATAATAATGACTACCCCAAGGCAAATTCTTGTTGGGTCAATTCCTATTACCTTGGACAAATTTGAGCAAGTCTGCATGACTTCTTATTCTGAGGAGGGTATTCAACCGAAGGCTCCAAAGATTAAAATTGCCAAACCCTCACGGGGCAAGAAAAATCAAAATGAGAAAGAAGTGATTGAAGAAACTTCTCAAACTCAAAAGAAAGAAAGAAGTCTTCGTATTTCAAAAAGCTCAGTCTTGCAAAAGGCTCAAGTTGTGTCTTGTGATGGTCCAGTTACAAGATCAAAAGCTAAGTCAATGACTTATGCTCAAATAACTTCACAACCACCAAGCCCACAACAAGAATTAGAGGAAAGCTTGAATTCTCCTTTGTATGGAGATTTATCTTCTCTATTCCAAGAGGAGGATTTTCCAGAAGTTGTTACAAAGTAAGGAGCAACGAAAGTTGTAACCCAAGATGAATCTGAGAACATGCAAGTGTTCATGACCAGAACAACAAGTGTCGAGGAACAACTTCAAGACTTGCAAAGGTCATTAGCCGCAAGGGAAGCTCAAATAGCTACACTTATGGCTCAAATTGAGAACCAAGCTATGCTAGTCGACATGAGCAAGTAAGGGCAAATGATGAAAGTCCTGGTGGTAGCTCGTCTATTTCTCCACAAGAGATTAAAGAGATGATTGCTCAAGGAATCCGAGAATTCCAAGTGTCGCAAAACCCTCCCGTACTTGGGTATAGAAAGCCATATCCAATCCAATATGATTCAGTACCACTCCCTCCCGGTTATCAAAGACCAACTTTTGATAAGTTTGATGGAATGCATGATTACCACACGAGCATTTGGCTCATTTCTACTCAGCATATGATGAAACTGCATTGAGTGATGCTTTGTTGATCCGACAATTTGTCCAATCTTTAGAAGGATCGGCATTTACTTGATATACTCAACTTCAACCGGGATTAATCCACACATGGGATGATTTACAAAGAGCATTCCTAGCTCAATTTGTGAGCTATAAGCAAAAGTCTCTATTATGGATCTTGCTAATACCCTTCAAAGGTTGAATGAGCTTGCAAATGATTTTATCGCCAGATGGTGAAGCTTGAGACTCCAATGCCTAGAAAAATTAAGTGGAGAGGCTGTTTCCAAATGTGTACTAATAACTTAATTCCGGAGTTTACAGTGCATGTTGGTAGTGCTGAGCCTCGCTCTTTTGATGCCTTAGTTCCAAAGGCTTGCAATGTTGAACGAGAATTGGCTCGACATGATGCAAAAACCTACCGTCCTTAAACAAATGAACTTAAAAGAGATGATGAAAAAAGACCCTTTAAAAAGGGAGAGTCAATGGTAACCTTTATTAAACCTGGAAATAAAGTCTTCACGGGAAATAATTCCCAAAATCAAGATAGAGGAAGAGGTAAAGACGCCATTAAAAGACTCACACTTGAAGAAGGGAAGCAAAAAAAATATCCTTTTGATGATGATGATGCCCAAGGGATTTTTAATTTGTTGATTTCGTCTAAGCTTCTTACACTTCCAGAGTCAAAAAGGCCAAATGAAGTTGGAAGGACAAATGATCCAAAGTATTGTCCTTATCACCAAATTGTTAGTCACCTTATCAAAGATTGTTATGTCATCAAAGATATAGTTGAGAGGATGATTAACAAAGAAGAGATCGAGACTGAAGGTGAAGACTCGGTAGCTCCAAAGGCTTCATCAAATACTACATCCTTAGTGCATATGGATAATTTGGTGATTTCCAATACACTCGAAGGACCATCAGGGTTAAATGAAGATGAGGGTATTCCCACAATTTCCTTACCTTTGATGGCGATACCCGTACAATTTTCAGTAGATGATGGCAATAATATCCGCATTGTTTGGGCATACCCAAATATGCCAAGAGATGGTCCCGGAGTCCGAACTCTATATGAGATCATGGCGTGCTCAGATATCAAAGTTCTGTTTTCAGATGATGATGTTGACCTTGATAGTGATTTTGAGTGGAAAACTTGTGTAACTCAAAAGCTTCGGCCTGAAGCCACTCAAAAATCGAGTTCTCTAAGGTTTAGAATGATCGGAAGAAAGCCCGAGAAAAAGAAAAACAAGAAGAACAAAAAGAAGAAAAACAAGAAGGAAAAGAAGCCAAATTCTGATTCTGAGGAAGAATACATTCAACCTTAGAGGATACCGGTTACCCTAAAAGATTTTGTCCCAAAGAAGTTTTATGGTGATGAAGAATCTTCAGAAGATGAGGCATTTGGGGCAATGAAGTTGTTCAATGTTGCATGGGCCACATGGGTAGATATATGTGAAGAGGAGGAACCAAGAGTTGATACGGTTTCTCTTCATTCAGTACGTCAACTTCTATCTCCAAAACCCAATGAAAAAAAGAAAGGAGAAAGAATTGATTTACAATGAACATACAAAAGTGACAAAGTATGATGAACGTCTTGATAAAGAAACTTCTCAATTACCTCAGGAAAATGTGGAGGACATTGAGGCGTTACAAAAAGAATTCACTTCTCGCGTACCGGTTTCGCTTCATAAAACTCTGTACAAAGAGCAAGTGAAATATGACGTCATTAGTCACTTGAAGCGTATTCCTGCACGCTTGAGTGTTTATGATGCCCTACAAATGTCAAATGAATTGAGGAAAATGCTAATTCAAGCTCTTATAAATCCCGACGATTCATGATGTTTCATTATCCCCGCCAACTCAATGTGCCTCATGCATGGCTTGTATAACATTCTCGGATGAAGATCTTCAATCGGGGAATGTATATCATAATCGTCCATTATATGTTACGGATAATATTGGAGGTATAAAAGTCAATCGAATCCTTTTGGATTGTGGATCTGCCGTAAATCTTCTGCCATGAAGGGTACTAAGGACAATGGGGTTGACAACTGCACACTTATCTCCTACTTTGCTAACCATTCAATGTTTCAATCAAGTGGGACAAAAGGCCATGGGTACCATTGCATTACTAATGGTTCTTTACGATCTTTATAAAGATGCTTTGTTCCATGTCATAGATGCGGACACCTCTGATAATGCCTTACTTGGTCGACCATGGCTCCATGCTAGTAAATACATTGTTTCTACTCTTCATCAATGTTTGAAATACACTGATGATAACGGAAATAAAAGGATTGTTCTGGGCAACCCTAACCCTTTTCATGGAGAAAGTGTTAATTATGCCGATGCCAAGTTTTATAAGGCGGTTAGTTTCAACTCAAGCATGCCCATGAAGGTTGTCAATGGTAAAAATACCAATAATGTTCACCAAGCACCAAAAGTTTCTCTCAAAGAGAAGAATGAGGAAGGTGATTCATGTGCTAAGGAGTTGCTTAAATATACACCAAAAGAAAAACGACAAGCCGGCCAAAAACTCTTGAACTCGGTAGAGAAGGTTATGAACTCTCTCATGACAAGTTACGCATTTCCTCTACGGAAAATTGACTAGTCTATTCCAAAAATCACTTTGGTCATTCAAAGGTCCTTCGGGTTTCAAACAAGTGATAACAAAAGGGTAGTGTCAAGAGTTGAAACCAATAATCCTCCTTCTAAATCACTTTCAAGCAAGCTGAACAAGAATTTCAATACTAAAGTGAAAAGTTCGAAGTTCTTATCATAAAGCAAAGCTCCATATATCCCCTACAATGAGGATTATATTGAAAACTTGAAGGTTTCTCACGAAGGGGGTATATTGACAACAAGTTTTGAAGAGCCCATGACATTGACTCCGGATGGGCAAAGCTTGTTTATCGAAGATAAAGCATCAACATCTCGGATTTTCGTATTTGATAGGCTTGAAACCGGTTCAACAAGTGGAGCAACAAGAGATTTTGTTTTTCAAAGGCTTGAATATGTTGATGAGCCTAAAAACAAAGTAAAACAAGTAAAAAAATGAAGGATCAATAAGAAAAAGAAGAAAGCAAGGTTGCTTGTGCAAAAGCCAAATGAAGATTTCATAAATGGCGAAGTAGAAGAGGTGAACATGGTGCCTGTTGATATAGAGGAGGATTTACAAGAGTTCATCAATACAACTCAACCAACACCAACAGAAATGGAAGACGGTGGACAAGCTACAGTTGATGATCTTCAAGAAAACAATTTAGGCACTCTTGAGTGTCCTAAACCTATCCTTGTTAGTGCATTGTTGACTAATGAAGAAAAGATAATCTATGAAGAACTTCTCAGAGAGTACAAAGATGTGTTTGCTTGGGGTTATCAGGATATGCCTAGTTTAGACTCGAAGGTGGCAATGCATAAACTAGCAATCTCTAAAGAGAAAACGCCAGTAAAACAAGCACAACGCCGCTTTCGTCCCGAGTTGATAGTCAAATAATTGTTGAGGCTAAGAAGCTTATTGAGGTGGGTTTCATTCGTGAGGTCCAATATCCAATTTGGCTAGCCAACATTGTTCCGGTGAGGAAGAAAAATGGCCAACTCCGTATTTGTGTGGATTTTAGGGATTTGAATGAAGCATATCCTAAAGATGAATTTCCATTACCTATAACCGAGTTATTGGTTGACGCCACCACCGGATTCAAGGCTTTGTCTTTCATGGATGGTCTCTCGGGATACAATCAAATTAAAATGGATTCTCATGACGAAGAGCTAACTACTTTCCGAACACCTCAAGGCACCTATTGTTATACAGTAACGCCTTTTGGTCTGAAAAATGCTGGAGCAACTTATCAAACAGTCATCACAATTATATATATCGGGATTTTATTCATAACACAATTGAGTGTTATGTCGATGACTTAGTTGTCAAAACAAAATAAAGAGAAGATCACCCAAATGATCTTCAAAGAGTTTTTGAAAGGCTACACAAGCACCAGTTGAAGATGAATCCCCTCAAATGTGCTTTCGGTGTGGCATCCGGAAAATTTCTTGGTTTTTATCGTTCGGGGTCGGAGAATTGAAATTGATCCTGATAAAATTAAGGCAGTCATGAATATGCCTCCTCTAAAGAATCTCCGCGAGCTTCGGGGCTTACAAGGGAAACTTGCTTAGATCCGACGTTTCATTTCGAATTTGACCGGAAGATGTCAGCCATTTCTAAGGTTAATGAAGAAAGATACTCCATTCATATGGGATCAATCATGCCAAAATGCCTTGGATAGCATCAAGAAGTATATGATGAATCAACCAATTTTGATGTCACCAATATCAAGAAAGCCTTTAATCTTGTACACCGCGGCTCTTGAGCGGTCCTTAGGGGCAATGTTGGCTCAAAACAATGATGAGGGAAAAGAAAATGCCTTATACTATATCAGCCGAACCTTGGTAGAGGCAGAACACAACTATTCTTCCATGTAAAAGATATGTCTTGCTTTGGTGTTTGCCATTCAAAAGTTACGACATTATCTTTTAACCCAGCAAATCACCTTGATCTCAAAGGCTAACCCGCTAAGATATATCTTATCAAAAGCAGTGCTGTTTGGAAGATTAGCCAAGTGGGAAATGTTATTAGCTCCTTTCGACATCAAATTTGTGTCATAAAAGGCAGTAAAAGGATAAGTCATAGCTGATTTTGTTAGCTCATCCAACCCCGGACAATGAAGAATTATCATATGATCTACAAGATGAAGAAGTTCTCCTAGTTGAGGAAATTTCATGGCAATTATATTATGATGGAGCGGCGAAAAGCAAGCATTTGGAGTTGGTATTGTGTTTATCACTCCTTATGGCGGCTTTGTGCCATATTCCTTTTCTCTTTTAGAGACTTGCACAAACAATGTGGCAGAATATGAGGCACTAATCATCGGTCTTGAAATAGCTCTTGAGTTGCATATTGATCCATTAAAAATGTTTGGTGATTCTCAATTGATCATTAGACAAATAAATGGACAATATGAAGTAAAGCACCCAAATTTATTTCCTTTACATGAAACAACAAAATGTCTCATGAAACAATTTCAACAAATAGAGGTAATGCATGTGTCAAGATCTGGAAATGTTAAGGCTAGTGCCCTAGCCAAATTAGCGGCATCCCTAACACTCCCTTACGAAAGAGAGATTCAAATCACAATTGGGGAGCGTCATTAGCTTTCATCGGCTTTATACCGATTCGACTCAACCGAAGAAGTACATGTTGCCTCGGTATATGAGATTGAAAAAGACCCTGATTGGCGACAATAAATCATTGAATATCTTCAACATGGAATTTTACCCGATGATGCCAAAAAGAAAATGGATATCAAACGGTGGGCACCGCGTTTCTTGATGAAAAATGATACATTGTATCGTAGAGCCTTTGATGGTGTATTGCTTCGGTGCTTATCAAAAGAAGAAGCAAAATATATTCTCACAGAAACTCATGCCGGAATATGTGGGACACACATCAAGGTGGTCCTAAGTTAGCTGATCAAGTTAAATGGCTAAGCTATTATTGGCTGACCATGGTGAAAGATGCAAATGATTTGGCTAAGACGTGTCATGCGTGTCAAATTCATGGTGATTTCATTCATCAACCTCATTGTAACACCCCAAATCCACGGGAGTTGGAGCGTCACATTGGGCTAGGATCTCACAATGGATCCTGACCCTAGCTTGACGACAAGTTCACTGGATCTTACAACAAGGCACTGTAGATTAAAACCAAATACATAAAAGTTGTATATGATACATCAAAAGAGTTTACAAACTCAGAGCCGAGTGCAAAACATCAAACCACAACATCTGATACAAAAGATCCCATATCCCGCGCATCTTAATGTACAGAAGTCCTCGGCTGGCCACACCATCTGTCTCACCCTGCAGTCTTCCTAACCTGCAGATCATCTACAACACGGCATGAAACCGTTAGCTACAACAATGAAAAGCATGAAGGTAATAGCACAACCACACATCAACATCTCATACATGCAATGCCACACACATTCATTTATTATCTTCCATTACGTTATTTCATTACTAATTCAACTTCTTTTGTAACATGAGGAACCTAAAGAACCTCGTCCCTTTCCCCGTTAACACAGGGGGTTGGGGGTGATCGTCACTCGTTCCCCCTGTGTTACTGGCTTCCAGGCACCTCCTTCTAACCAGCAGGCGGAAACCGGTGGTTACCGCCCGTTATAATACACTTGGGCCAAATAAATGTAATAAATGGCCATCCTAGTCCGGATTAGGTTATAAATGCACAATCATATGAACACACACAACCATCACAATCATACAATTCACAACTGCACGCTAAGTAAGTCCTATGGACTTACCTGATATACTCGTAATCTGTACCACGTCACAGCTTCCCCTTGGGGAAGTAATCAACGCCTGCAATAGCAAGACACACACAATCACATATTGCAAAGGTTAGGAGAATCGTCTCACTAACCACAACCAACCTATATCTCAAATCTAAACCTCAGATCTTCAACACATTCATAAAATGCCTACGACATATCCTCAACATAACATCTCATCATACTCGTACACATACTAAACCTTAAAGCCATAACCGATATCCATAACATCATCATGATCCTCAACTCATTCTGACACCTAGCATGCATCTAATCAGTATTCCTCAATCTCAAATTTAATCCTAATTTAATTAATTAACCTTTAATTAATTAATTAAATTTCACCAGAATAACGTTTTGCCCGCAGGCCATTTATAAACCCACATGTTATCAGATTTCATCAAACAAACAACCCATAAACACCAGAATAATATAATGATCATAATGGAATTTCTAATTATCCATTTTGAAAAGCCTAAGGTCAATTTAGGCCAAATCGCAGTACGGAAAACGAATAAATTCATAACTTATTCGTTACTAACCCGATTGACGATCTGAAAGAAGATTCGGAATCACAACGACGTAGGCTATGCATGTACAACATCAAATTCACCGGAATCTGAGCGACAGAACTGTCCTGATGACATATATGCTCGACCAGGTCTTCATCTGCTCGGAAATGCAGAAACTTGGTACCGATATGAAGAGAATGAAGAGAGGAATTCAGAAACTCAAACGGAATTGAAATCGGATTAGAAACGGTGAGTAGAACTGAGTTTGAAGTTTGAGAGAAATTAGAGCTTTTACGAGGAAACGTGAAAGGAAATGAATTAATAAACGATTTTCCGCTATTTATAGTGAAGTCGATAATTATCCTTTAGCGAAGTCGATAATATCCTTTAACCGATCCAATGGCGGGTTGAACCCCCTTCTCCAAACTTCTCGAAATTGGAACAATAAATCTTGAATATTGTAGGGATAATTATTCCAAAATTGCCTCGGAAAACGTGTATTCCTAAGTCGTCTTTCTTAGCCGTTAAGAAACGAAATAGCGACTCTTTTGACCGTTTTGCCTTTCCATGTTATTTCATATCTAGGACATGTCCGATGTCCTGATCATTTCTCTCAACTGCATTTTTATGAATTGGAGCTCCCAAATACTCCAAATAATACCGGAGGGTAAAAATAATTACCCGGGGAAAAAGTGAAAATTTCACCATAAACCCAAAATTACGCCAGGAACATAACGGTGGGACTTATACTCAACACTTACGCAATCTTCGCGAGTTATATGTCAATTACTATCACTGATTAAGTTAATCGACATTAATTAGAATTCGGAAATCCTAGCTATTTCACTCATCAACTCCTTCATCCGACAATCTTGTCTTGACCCTTCAATGCACGGGGTTTTGATGTTGTAGGGCCTATAAATCCGTCATCATCACGAGATCATCAATACATTTTGGCCGCATCTAGTTATTTCTCCAAATGGGCTGAAGCTTTACCATTGAAAGTAGTAGGGAAAAAGAAGTTGTCAACTTTATTAGAATCCATTTGATATACCGATATTGAGTTTCTTGGAAGATAATATCGGACAATGCTCTTTATTTCAAAAATCAAGTAATGGTGAAACTAGCTGAAAAATTCGGTTTCAAACACAGTTTTTCATCAAGCTACAATCCATCTTCGAATGGTTAAGCTGAAGCATTTAATAAGGTACTATGGAAAATTCTCAAGAAGATTTTGTCAAAATCAAGAAGAGATTGGCATGAAAAGTTGCATGAAGCGTTATGGGCATATCGAACAACAGTTCGAACATCTACTTGATGTACGCCATATAACTTGGTATTTAGATCTGAAGTTGTCTTACCTTTGGAGGTACACTTACCTTCCCTTAGGGTTGCGGTACAACTCACCGATCCCGAGGAAAATGTCAAAGTCCGTCTAGCTGAACTCGAAGCATTAGACGAGTGTAGGTTGGTGACACATAACTCAGTGGTAGTCGACAGACATGAGTATCCCTAATCCACTGAAGATGAATCCTATGTAGAGTTTATTCATGTCACAAATGGTATTAGTTTCAATCTCATATTGATTTGAGTCAATGCAAACAAACACCAAATCAAGTCATAAGGGAGTCAATAAAGTTAAAAGAAAAGGAAATCTGAGTTAGGGTTTGCGGTCTTCTCATCTTCTTTGCGTTGAATATCTTCGATTGAGTTTTTGCTATAGTCATGGTTGAAGGCTTGAAGCTATTCACTTATGTTTGGGAAAAGTCAGAAGGAAAATGTAATAGCTAGGATTTCCGAATTCTAATTAATGTTGATTAACTTAATCGTTGATAGTAATTGACATATAACTCGCGAAGATTTCGCAAGTGATGAGTATGAGTCCCACCGTTATGTTCCTCGCGTAATTTTGGACGTTTGGGGAAATTTTTACTTTTTCCCCCGGGTAATTATTTTTACCCTCCGGTGTTATTTGGAGCATTTGGGAGCTCCAATTAATAAAAATGCAGTTGAGAGAAATAATCAGGACATCGAATATGTCCTAGATATGAGATAACATGGAGAGGCAAAACGGCCAAAAGAGTCGCTATTTCGTTTCTTAACGGCTAATAAAGACGGCTTAGGAATACACGTTTTCCGAGGCAGTTGTGGAATAATTATCCCTACAATATTCCATATATAATATTCCAATCTCGGTAAGTTTGGAGAAGGAGGTTCGACCCGCCTTTGGATCGGTTAAAGGATAATTATCGACTTTGCTAAAGGATAATTATCGACTTTGCTAAAGGATAATTATCGTCTTCACTATAAATAGCGGAAAATCCTTTATTAATTCATTTCCTTTCACGTTTTCTCGTAAAAGCTCTGATTTCTCTCAACCTTCAAACTCAGATCTACTCTCCGTTTCTAATTCGATTTCAATTTCGTTTGAGTTTCTAGATTCCTCTCTTCATTCTCTTCATATCGGTACCGAGTTTCTGCATTTCCGAGTATATGGAGGACTGGTCGAGCATATATGTCACCAGGACGGTTCCGTCGCTCAGATTCCGATAAATTTGATGTTGTCCATGCGTAGCCTGCGTCGTTGTGATTCCGAATCTTCTTTGAGATCGTCAATCGGGTTAGTAACGAATAAGTTATGGATTTATTCGTTTTCCGTACTACGATTTGGCCTAAATTGACTTTAGGCTTGTCAAAATGGATAATTAGAAATTCCATTATGGTCGTTATATTATTCTGATGATTATGGATAGTTTGTTTGATGAAATCTGATGATAGGGGGTTTAGAAATTGCCTGCGGGCAAAACGTTATTCTGGCGAAATCTAATTAATTAATTAAAGGTTAATTAATTAAATTAGGATTAAAATTGAGATTGAAGGAATGTTGATTAGATACTACCTTGAGATTTGAGGAATTGTGAGTTATGCTGAGATATTGAGGTTTAGTTCATTGTGAGGTTCATAGATTGAGTATGATCCTTATGGATCCCTTTGGGTCTAGGTGTGACCCCTTTGATGAATAGAGGTTGATATATCTCTTTATGCCTTGTTTATAGGCCGTGTTGTCCCTCCAGTGTAGAGGTGATCGTGGTTGAGTTTGTACGAGGTTGAGGTAAGTCCGTAGGACTTACTTAGCTACCATCCCTATATTGGGTGTTTGCATGAGTGGTGTGTGCTTTATATGTTTCCTATGATAGCATGAGTTGTCGTTTTTATCGACCTATGTTCTATTCCACTGCGTGGCTGTGATAACCTTTCCCTTTCATCCCGCCGTGGAGTCTGGGAGGTTCTCTGTTGTCGGGCCAGACTGGTTTACAGGAAGGGCGCAATCCACTCCCATAGGGTACACGGATTGGGTGACCGATACTCGTACAGCTGGACATTGCACTCAGAGGCGAGGATGTATCGGTCCTCGTGTCACATACTTTCATCTATCTATATATATATATATATACGGTTTTTGAGTGAATGGTTATTATACAAAGATAATAAATGGGTAAATGTGTGATAGCATGCTGATGTGTTTATCTTTCATGATTATGCTTGTGCTTATGCATTACCTCATATATGTATGGTTAGCTAACGGTTTCATACCGTGTTGTAGATGTTTACAGGTTAGGCGCTACTGGGTGATCTAGCAGGGTGACAGGCCGAGGACTCTCGTACATTAGGTGCTTGGTTTGGGGTTGTTGTGTTTCCCCTTCTGCGTGAGGATGATCTTTTGTACCTCCTGTGTGAGGATGTCGTTTTATATACTCGGCTATGTTGTTGTTTACTTTGGGTCGTACAGTTTATATTGTTTTATGTATTTGTTTTATATCTGTCAGTGCCATGTTGTAAGGTCCAGTGAACTTGTTGTCAGGCTAGGGTCAGGATCCATTGTGAGATCCTAGCCTAATGTGACATCCCGAGTCCCGCGGATTCGGGATGAAATATGTGTACCTTCTCAAAGCAAGGTCTTTCAAAAAGCTTTAAACAAAAGTTAGGATGAAATATGTGTACCTTCTCAAAGCAATACTTCTTTTGGAGGAATGTGCCTTTTAAAGAATAGATCATTCTCAAACCTTGCTTCAATCGTTTATAAGACTTTCATATACTTAATCAAAGAGTAAAGAGTAAAGAAAATTCATGAATTAATCAAACTTCTAAACAAGCATCATAACCTTCAAACATTATCAAAATCAATCATAAGAAACTTCAATTTAGACCACAAAGTCATATAACATTCTTTTGATCTTAAGGACTTTCAAAGAAAAGGTCTAGAATGTGGAAGGGAAGGAAACTTTTAGGGAATGTGGTGCATGAATCCGGGAAAGTGGACAACTACCCTTCTTCTTCTTTTGCGGTTTCCGCAACACTTCAACTTAGAGCTTCGCTCTTCTTCCTTTCATTTTTCGACTTTACTTTTGGAGTTATGGACAGAGGTGCACAAAAACCGAAGCCTAAGAGATTGGCGTTTCTCAATTTTTACGAGATGCCTCAAACCCTTAGCGCACATACCATAATCCGCTAGGAATATCGCTCAATCCGACTTTGGCAAGACACAAACACCCGGCTATGTGAATGGTGCCGAGTTACTCATCATCATGATTGACTTCCCCAAACATAGAATTTCTTTCTATTCTTTTGATTGCAAATAATTGCTCTCATGGCCCTCCCACATCAAACATGCCTTTTTCATTCACTTCTCCAAATTCCCGGATAGGTAAAGGAGGTCAATATTTCAATGAGGAGCTAGAATGATCAAAGAAAGAAAGAAGAAAGAAAAATCGAATTGCCTTAATCATCTCAACAAGAAGTATAAGAACTTATAGTGTGATTTCAACTTCAATTTCTCAACATGATTTAGGTAACATTCTTCACATTATGAAACTTGCAAAAGAAGCACAATCAACGCATTCAATTTCTTTTCAATTCACTAATCTTTTAAGCATGCAATTGTCATCAAACTCAATTCACAAGTAGTGATTATCATAGAAATCATCTCAATTCATTAGGAGCACAAAATTTTCAAAAATTTTTCAATTTTTATGGGTTTTTCAAGTTCTTTTTCATGCAATGCAATGATGAAACGTGCAACAATATAATAAACATGCAATGATAGTCTCGAATAGAAGCAAACATAGTGAGTAAGAGTTATTACAAACTTTTAGTACATCCCACCCCATACTTAGGACGAACATTGTCCCTAATGTTCAAAAGAAAGAAAGAAAAGAAGAAAAGAAAAAGAAACTCACAAAGTGGTGGTGGAATGTCTAAGGCGAACGGTCAATCATCAAATCCTCATCACTGCGGCGCTGGTGGAGGCGGGAATGGAGAGAAGCTAGGATCATAGAACCGCCCAAACTGCTGGCGGTAGACGTCTCTCATCATGTGGTCGAGGTCGTCTAAGCGTCCATCTCTAGCATCGGCTCGGATCTCCAATGCTCCCACTCTCTCTGAAAGTCCGGTAGCCCAATCAGGCATCTGCTCATACCATCCCGGAGCCTGACTGTACCATGCTGGAGCGTCGGATGGTGCTGGTGTTGGTGCTGGTGTCTGCTCTGTAAACCAAGGAGGTGGAGCTCCGTACCATGCAGGAGGTGTGGTCATCCATGTAGGTCTCTCACTCACGCTAGCGCGGCGAGAAGACGAGCCTGAAGCTCTAGCTGGACGTGGAGAACGTCTAGGTGCATCGGGGGCCGCCTCCGGCTGATCCGGAAACGTGCCAAACTCCTGCTCGGCTCCTCCTCCACCCTCAAACTGATCTCCCATCTCCTCCTCCTCAACAACTGGTGGTGGGACATATGGGGGAGCTGCTATCCTGTTCGCATGCATAGCAGCGAACGTCTCCTTCCAATTATGGCGTCCCGCCATAATGGAGTACTCCGGTAGCTACTCTATACCCCTACCCGTCCTGCTCTCCCAAGGCATGGCCGCATAAGGCGGACCTCTATGTGTGGGGAAGATGAGACCTCTAGTCATGAAGGCATGAAGACCTAAAGGAACGGCCGGTATGCGGGTACAAGCAGAAAAATCAACACCCAAGCTCCTAGCAAGGTGGGTAACTATCCCACCGTATCCTATGTTGCCCTTCTTCTTGTTCTTGAGCTTGCTCATAGTAGCAGCCAAGAGAGTGGCACAGTCAGCTCGGCGCCCGTACAGCATGGAATAGAGTAAAAAGAGCTCATCCGTCTTGATCTTTTGAGGCGTCTCCGTCCTAGGAAAGAGACACTCCGAAAGAACACGATGAGCAATCTTCAAGGCTAGGTGGTACATCAACCTAGCCTTGGTGTCAGCGGGCTGCCAGCGGTCCTCGCTAGCGTAAATCATCGCCACCTCCTCCCAAAAATCCTTGGCGTAAACGCCACTAGGAAAGCGACCGTTAAAGGTCTCCTGAAACCCGAAAAAGGTCCCAAACTCACGGATGCTAAAATGATAGTCTCTTTCCATGAGACGGAAAGAGACGGTCCTGTCTACATGGCTGTGCTCAAAAGATGTCACAACCTCCCGTGTAATCTCCTCATAAGCGTCTTCTCGGATAGCCGAGAAGACAATAAGTCCGGCTCTATCCAAGAGCCAAGTGAGGTCATCAACTATGTTGAGAGGAGCTAGATCCTCCAACAACAAGTACCTAGGACCAATCACAACCCTCTCCTTGATCCTGTCGAGTGCATCAAGGTGATCCTCATGTATGGTCGGGACTCTAGGGCTAGGTGGTGAGGGTGAGGAAGGTGATGATGGAGGTGAAGGGGAAGAGGGTGGTGGTGCTCTAGAGGATGAGGAAGAGGAGGGATTACCCTTCCTCTTCTTGTTCTGGTTATCCTTCTTCTCTTTGATCCTCCCCGAAACTCTCCTCACAAAGTCCATTATGTTAGAAATTAGGGCTGTTCTACAGATTCCACGGCCGTGGTTCTCCCAGAGACCGTGATTCGTCTCAGAAAGTCTCAAATCTCAGCAAATCAACAACCAATCTCCACAAACAGGAAGTCCTAATCTAATTTCTTCCAATCTCAATCAGTTCTTCCTAAAATCTCTAACAAAAACGAACCAAATCGACAAAGATCAAGAAGAGTGGAAAAACCTATTTTTCGGATTGAAAAATCCGAATTGCGCGTTCCTTGGTGAATTTCCGCTCGATTCGTCGCTTGGATCTTATTTGTGGTCGAATTTTCTTCAGTTTAGGAAGAAGAATCGTTGAAAACGATTAGGAAACGAGGAATTGAGAGAGGAGGCGTGGATTCGGCTTTTTGGTTGTGGAAGAGGGGTTTTGTGATGAATTTTGTGAAGAACGTGGTTTATATAGTAACAAGCAAAATTTTGAAAATCACGGTCTGTCGGGGTGTTCCACGGCCGTGGTTCTGTACGGAACCGTGGTTTTGGTGATTTTTCAAAGGCTTTTGGAAATTACGGGCACTGTAGCTGTCACGACCGTGGTTTAGGCCGTGGAACTCTCTGTAAAGCTCCAAAGTCCAAATTTCGTCACTTTTCTTCAACATTATCCTTCCCTTTCCCTTTTCCATCGTTCCTACATCCAAAAACACGAACATACCGGAAGGAATCGAAGGCGAAAACAAAGTAAAAACGTCTATTCTAAGCTAAGCTATGAATCGAAAACAAAAACAAGAATGCAATACCTTGGGTTGCCTCCCAAGAAGCGCTTTGTTTAAGGTCCGTAGCTAGACCAATCTCGCACTTATTCGAGTGCGGTAGGCGCGAACTCTTCAGCTTGGAGTTCCGGCGTATACCTCTTGAGTCGTTGGCCGTTCACCTTAAAGCTTCCGCCCGTTTCACCCCATACTTCAACTGCACCATGGGGGAAAATACGCTTAATTAGAAAAGGTCCAGTCCAACGAGATTTAAGTTTACCTGGAAAGAGACGAAGCCTTGAATTGAAGAGGAGAACTTGATCTCCTTCTTTGAAGTCCTTTGGAATGATATGCTATCATGCCAACGTTTCGCCCTCTCCTTATAGATCTTAGCGTTTTCATAAGCATTCAAGCGGAGTTCATCCAGCTCATTGAGGTCTAGGAGACGCTTCTCTCCCGCTTCCTTCATGCTGAAGTTCAACCACTTGATAGCCCAAAACGCTTTGTGCTCCAACTCTACCGGTAAGTGACAAGACTTCCCATACACAAGGTTGTATGGTGTGGTTCCTATGGGAGTCTTGTATGCAGTCCGGTATGCCCACAATGCATCGTCAAGCTTCAAAGACCAATCCTTCCTAGTCCTTGAAACCGTCTTCTCTAGGATTCCTTTGATCTCCCTATTTGAGATCTCAACTTGTCCACTCGTTTGTGGATGATAAGGGGTGGCGATCTTGTGAGTAACCCCATACTTAGCTAGAAGAGCTTCAAAGCGCCGGGCAATGAAGTGAGAACCTCCATCACTAATGATAGTCCTTGGCGTCCCAAATCGCGGGAAGATGGTTTTGTTGAAGAACTTAACCACCACCATGACATCATTGGTGGGAGAGGCAATTGCTTCCACCCATCTAGAAACGTAATCTACCGCCAATAGTATGTATTGGTTTCCACAAGAGGATGGGAATGGTCCCATAAAATCAACTCCCCAAACGTCAAAAATCTCCACCTCTTGGATGTTGTTGAGGGGCATCTCATTCCTCCTAGAGATATTGCCTGTTCTTTGACAAGCATCGCAGCAAGAAACAAAGGATTGCACATCTCTAAACAAAGTAGGCCAAAAGAATCCAGATTGGAATACCTTTGCGCTAGTCTTGTTTGAACTAGCGTGTCCTCCACAAGGTACTGAATGACAATGACGGATGACACTTTGCACCTCATCTTCCGGCACACATCGCCGAATGATGCCATCCGGACCTCTCTTAAAGAGGAGAGGCTCGTTCCAAAAGTATTCCCGGACATCCTTAAAGAACTTCTTCCTTTGTGCGTAGGATAATCCGGGTGGTATCTCCTGACAAACCAAATAGTTAACAAAATCAGCAAACCATGATTCGTTACCTTTGGAGATCACATCGATGCACTCCTCAATAAGGTGTAGGTGTTCGTCCCGGAAGGAGTCGTCGATGGGTAAATGGTCGTCCTCTAGATGTGTTAGGCGACTCAAATGATCCGCAACAGAATTTTCTGAACCTTTCTTGTCGCGGATCTCAAGATCGAATTCTTGTAGGAGAAGAATCCATCTAATTAGCCTTGGCTTCGCATCTTTCTTCGCAAGGGGGTACCGGATCGCAGCATGATCCATGTAGACAATCGCCTTTGCACCTACAAGATAAGAGCGAAACTTGTCAATAGCATAGACAATGGCTAAAAACTCTTTTTCGGTAGTGGCGTAGTTGAGCTGCGCTTCATCTAGCGTCTTGCTAGCATAGTATATGGCATGGGTTCGCCCTTTCTTTCGTTGTCCAAGAACAGCTCCAATAGCTACGTCACTAGCATCGCACATAATCTCAAAGGGAAGAGTCCAATCCGGCGGTTGGATAATAGGTGCTGAAATTAGAGCTTGCCGAATGGTGTTAAACGCATCCAAACATTCCTGCGAAAACTCAAAAACCGCATCCTTCATCAATAGATTAGTGAGAGGTTTTGATATCTTAGAAAAGTCCTTAATGAAACGTCTATAAAATCCAGCATGTCCTAGGAAACTTCTTATCCCTTTCACCGAAATTGGGGGAGGAAGCTTCTCTATGGTCTCTATCTTAGCTTTGTCTACTTCTGTCCCTCTACTAGAGACTAAGTGGCCTAATACAATTCCTTCCTTAACCATAAATTGACACTTCTCCCAATTAAGAACTAGGTTAGTGTCTTCACACCTTTGCAGAACAAGAGAAAGGTTAGAAAGGCAATCGTTAAAAGAGGAACCGTATACGGAGAAGTCGTCCATGAAGACTTCCATGATTTCCTCTACGTATTCGGAGAAGATGGCCATCATGCACCGTTGGAAGGTGGCTGGGGCGTTGCAAAGCCCGAACGGCATTCTCCTATAAGCAAACGTACCCCATGGGCACGTGAATGTGGTCTTCTCTTGATCATCCGGGTGTATCGAAATCTGAAAGAAACCACTATAACCGTCAAGGTAGCAAAAATGTGAATGTTGTGCTAACCTTTCAAGCATTTGATCAATGAATGGCAATGGGAAATGATCCTTCCGCGTTGCATTGTTGAGCTTGCGGTAGTCTATGCACATCCGCCATCCCGTCACTGTTCGGGTAGGAATGAGTTCGTTGTTCTTGTTGGTGATGACCGTCATTCCTCCCTTCTTCGGAACTACTTGAACCGGACTCACCCACTTACTATCGGAGATAGGGTAGATGATACCTGCATCAAGAAGCTTAAGAATTTCCTTCTTGACAACCTCCTTCATGGTCGGATTCAACCGCCTTTGAGGTTGTCTTGAAGTTCTAAAATCTTCCTCCATTAGTATCTTATGCATGCATAGGGAGGGTTTAATTCCTACTAAGTCCTCAATAGTATAGCCTAAAGCTTTCCTATGTTTCCTAAGGACAATCATGAGCTAATTATGTTCATCTATGCTTAGATCGGAACTAACAATAACCGGAAAGGTAGAATTAGGTCCTAGAAAAGCGTACCTTAGATGAGTAGGAAGTGGTTTGAGTTCCATTGCTTTCGGAGCTTCCAATGATCCTTGAGAAGCATCCGATGTCTCCTTAGAAGTTTCTAAGGGTGATGAGTGTGTGGGAGAAGAATCAGAAGAAGTTGAAGAAGTGTCTCGATCACTCCTTTCCACGCCCAAAATTACGGGTTCCTCATGGCCTCCACGGCCGTGGTTTAGGGCGTGGAAGGGAAATACGGTTGTCACATCTTCTCCACGACCGTATAACTCCCTGGAGTGAGACACGGTTTTGGTTGTGAAATCCACGGCCGTGGAATACAGTGTATGGCCGTGGATTCTCACGTTTTCTGCCTCATCGTGGAGTTTTTCAAACTCCACTTCACCCATCTCTTCTTGTGTTTCTAAGGCTTCAATTGCCTCATTGCACTCTTCTTCTTCCCCTACATTGGTTAGACTCATAGTGATAACCTTTTGTAAAGGATCGTTAAAGAGAATCGCACTTACCTCCTCCCTAGACAAAACCTCTTCATCTTGGATATCAAAAATATCCTCATCAAAGATTGGCTCCTTCACTAGAGTGGAAAGAACGAACTCTACTTTCTCTTCTCCTATATCAAAAGCGAGTCTCCCATTCTTGCAATCGACTATGCAGCCGGAAGTTGCAAGAAACGGTCTTCCGAGTATGATCGGGACCGGACTATCTGCAGGAATGTCAAGCACGACAAAATCAATGGGAACAAAGAATTTACCTAGCTTGACCGGGACGTCTTCTACGATACCGACGGGGCGAGTGATGGATCGATCCGCCATGTACAACGTCATCTTCACCGGTTTAGGGTCGCCTAAACCGATCTTCCTACATAACGCAAGTGGTATGATGCTCACACTTGCTCCTAAATCACATAACACATCGTATGTGACATCTCCCACTCCTATGGGAATGCAAAATGACCCCGGATCCTTTAGCTTTGGGGGCATTTTCTCCTTCATGGTCTTGATGAGATCCGAAGAATCCGAACTCATCTTAACCTCTCCGAAGTCTTCTAGCTTCCTCTTGTTAGAGAGGAGTTCCTTCAAGAACTTGCCATAAGCCGGCATACCTACAATAGCATCAATAAATGGTATATTAATATGCAGCTTGCTCATGAGTTCTATGAACTTACCAAACTGTTTATCTAGGCGCGCTCTCGCTCTAGATTGAGGGAATGGTAGGGGAGGTTTGTAAGCCGGAGGAGGAACGTAGACATCTTCCTTCTCCTTCCCCTTCTCTTTGTCTTTCTCTACGGGGACTTCAACAAACTTAGGTTGTGGATCGGTGGTAGTCACTCCGCTCCTAGTTGTGATTGCCATCACCCTTCCTTTAGGGTTGTCCTCCGTCTTTCCTAGAAGTTTCCCTTGATTCCTAGGAACTTCCTCCGCATGGCTGAACATTTGGTTTTCCAAAACCTTTTGAGCTTTGTCAACCTTAGAAATTTGATCATCAACCTTAATGATGCGGTTCTCCAACCCTTGTAGTTTTCCCAAAATCGTTTCCAACATGGGATCGGGCTTCTCCTTCCCCGAAGTGTTTCCTCCATTAGATGATTGCCCCTGGCTTTTCAAAGGAGTAGAGGAAGAGGAAGGTGGAGTTAGTGAATTAGAATTGGAAGGATAAGAGTTACCGGAATTTTGTTGATTGGAGCGCCAATTGTTGTTGTTTGAACCCCTATTGTTGTTCCAATTGTTGTTCCGGTTGTTGTTGTTTCCATTCCAATTGTTATTCCGGTTGTTGTTCCGGTTATTGTTGTTGTTGTTGCGGTTGGTGTTATCACCGCCATTGTTGTTGCCCAAATAGCCAACATCCTTCTCTTGTTGCTTTGGGAAGTTGGTCTTGATCGCCTCCTTCAACTCCTTGATCTCATTGTTGAGGGAGAAAATCTGATTTTGAGCTTCATGTGTGAGCTTTGCTCCTTGCTCCACACGATTTCCCTCCACTTTCCGGTGGGAATACTTCTCTATGACCCTTGCTTGCTTCTCAATGAAGTCCCAAGCGTCATCTTCCCTCATGTCCATGAATGTTCCACATGAGAGGGATTAGAGGTTGAATTGCGTTCCCGCATCTAACCCCTTGTAGTAGATCTCTAGCAATGCAAGCTTGGATATGCCATGATGAGGGCAATCCAATAACAAGTCCTGAAACCTTTCCCATGATTGAAACAAACTTTCGTTAGACCTCATGGAAAATGCATCGATCTTACCTCTAAGTTCCGCCGTTTTGGATGGCGGAAAGAATTTGGTGAGGAACTCCGCGGAAAGGTCTTCCCACGTGTCTAGTTTCCCCCTAGGAAGAGCTTGATACCAAGACAATGCTTTCCCCTTCAAGGAGAAGAAGAAAGGTTTGAGCTTATAGTTATTGGTAGTAGCACTCTTCGGTCTCATTGTCTCCATCATACACTCAAAGTTTTGCAAGTGTTGGTGTGGAGATTCAGCGCTTGTCCCGCCAAATTGGTTTTGGCGAACAAGAGTAATGACTTGAGGGTTGAAGCTAAACCCTTGCACATCATCAGCATCAAAGTTCACGCCCAAACGGCGCGGTTGTTGTGTTGGATCCATCCTTTGACCAAGAGTTCTTGGCTCATCATCTACACGTTCGATCCTCGCATTCCTAGGTGGAACACGACGATTAGCAGCTCCCCGTGGATGGAAAGGATTCACATTGATCGTGGGATCAATCTCCTCTAACGGTGGCATGGAAGAATCACTATCATCAGTGGATGAGTGACCTTTTCTTCTAGATCTTGATGCCCTTCTTGAGAATTTCTTGCTTCCCTTATTTTTAAGGTCGCTTAGCCCTATCCTCATTTGGAAGATCTTATCCTGTAGATTGTTAACTTGAGATTGATGACGATCCATTTCATCCCGGCGGAGGTTCTCATTCCATTGGAGTTGAGCTTCCTTCTCCGCCAACTCCGCTTGAAGATCACGTTCGTGTTCTTCAGCCATCTTCTTTTCCTTGCGCTTTTGCCTTAAAGTCCTCTCAAGCTCTTGATCAAGATGTAAGAGGTCTTCGGTGTTCCTAGACCTGCGCATGCACTCAAAGAAATATCAAATAACGAGAGCAAGCTCCCAAGCTTGACAACCGGCTACCGAATTCGGTCTAGACCAAATCCCCGGCAACGGCGCCAAAACCTTGTTCGCCCCTAAAGGTGTGTGCAAATAAGCTGTAATTTTATAAAACTAGAATCAAGCAAGCGAACCCGCAGTGTACGGATCGACGTAGATTAGCAAGAATTCCAGAGTATCGAACACAGGGATTTGGGGAGAAACAAATTCGATTTCAGATTATCAAGCAGGTAAATGTAAGAGCTTTGCAAATTATTGGGAAAACAACAATCCTAAAGATCCAAGTATCCAGTTGTGGCAATCGATTCAAGATATTCTTAATGATATAAAGACAGAGTTAAGATATACAAAGGTATGCTAATGTAAGGTAATCGTACGGTGAAGTTCCAAAAACCTTATATGACTCATCTACAAGACACTCTCTATACAGGTTGTTGAGGCTTCAATATAGAAAGGTTCTAAAGGTAAGAATTTATGTCAAATACCCAAACTTGTAATCCAAGGATCAAGACTAACTTAACCGATTACGGTTGTGACACTCACAATCGAGGTAGAGGTTGTTGAGGCTTCACTACCACCTAGAAAAGGCAAGCCTAAACTAAGTTAAAGCAAATCTTTAACTTTGGATTAAAGTAAAAGCAGGTTCGTAAACTTAAGGGAAATTACGGGTAGATCTTGAGACTCCACGGCCGTGGAACTCAAGAACAAACCGTGATTTAGGGTTCGTCGACGATTCTCTCTAACTCTCAGGGTCTAATCTGTTTACGATCGATCTATCATCATCTAAGCCACAACTATCAACCCTTCACCCTAGAATTGTTAAGGGTTTTTAGCCAACAATCATCATTATGATATCAAATTCAAAGATTAAAAGATTGAAAGATGAAAACTTCCGAAAACTTTCAATAAACTTCAAACCAATCTCAATGTCACAATCAAGAATGAATATTGTCAATAGATTCAGAATAAAGCAAACAATCACAATCTTAGGAAAGAAAGAAGAACGGGATGTCAATCCGTCTTCTAAATCAAACCTAAACAAGAAGAGAAATCTTCTTGCAAGAACCTTCCAAAAGCTCCGATCTTCCGTCAATCCGGAAATCTCTGCAGCAATCTCCACCAAAAGTGTGAGATTAGGGCAACTCTAAGGAAAGGGCCAAATACGTCTTTTGCAAGAACCGCCAAAATCTCCAAAGTGAAGGTGCAAGCGTAACTCTAAAACGAGGTCGCCAAACGCGTCTAAGCGGGGGTAAGCGAGGATGTAAGCGGGCATGACGGAATCTCCCTTCGTCCGTCTTTTTATAGGGCAAGATAAAATATCGGCCCGACCCAATCTTCAAAAGATCGTGGCTTCAAAATGTGGCGAAAAAGATCGCCAAGATCACGGTCGTGGAAGGTTCCACGACCGTAATTTAGAGCGTGGGAATTAACACGGTTTGAACCATGGATTCCACGACCGTAAAAGCTCCTGGAATGAATCACGCTTCTCCTGCAGGGTTCCACGGCCGTGGAACTGAACGTGGTTTGTAGTACGGCCGTATTTTAGAGCGTGGTTTAGGGCAAGAACGTGATTCTTCCCTAGCCTCGTGCATTCCTAAAGTTGACATCCATTTTGCTCCTAAGAATGCCCTCAATCCATGGACACACTCAATCAACTCATCTTTGCTCGATTCCGTTCGGAAATGGCTCTCAATCACCTATAATCAACATAAAGCTAGTGTAGACATCCATATCGACAATATAGGCAAACTAGCTCACAAATGCACCAATGCTAAATCAAAGACTATCAATATGAATCAAATACACTTAGAAAACGTGCCTAAAATATCACAATATTTCATGCTAACAGGTGTTACAGAGTTGGTATTAGAGCCCAGGTTGACAACAATGGCACTTGCTACCTGCAATGAGGTTTGATAGGTAAAATAAACAGAGCCCACATGGGATCTAACATTTTCAAAGGTTTTGGTTTTAAGTGTGGTTTTGGGATAGAATGTACGAGAAGTCGTCACCTCTGCCATGGATCTCTGCAGCATAGATATGTATATATAGCTGTGTGTACTATGGATTATGTGGATGTATTATATACATATCGATACCTATGGCATATATATAGCCTTATAAGATTAGGTGCGTATATCCTACAGATGACTCAGACTAGAGCAGTCTCTGTAGTGGGATGAGGTAGGGCTACACCCCCTCTTCCTCCAGTGGTGATAAGTCAGGGACCAGTTTCCGTTGTTGTTTCCCCTATGGAAGATAACGAGTTTGAAGAGGCTGATCGTGTCTCCATGAGTAGATCCGAGTTTCAAGAATATATGTAACAAGTATATGAAGCGGTGATAGCGGGTAGATCCACACCGGATTTACCAACAATTGTGAGATCAATTGAAGCTTCTGGATCCGGAAAGAAGCAATGGACTGAATCAGTTACTGGAGAAGCAAAGATGATGAATGGGGAACCAAGTCCGATATCAGGACAATCTAGTGATCCTTTGACCATGAAGATGACTGGCAAGGAACTACAATGTTTTAACTGCGTGGAAATTGGGACACTGGCAAGCTGTGTGCCCAAAGGCGCCCATCATATGCTTTACGTGTGGTAAAGCAGGGCATAGAGCGAAGTTTTGTCGACAGGGCAAGGCATTGCCTTTACAGGTTCCCTTCAAGAGTGAGATCATTCCAGGTGGACGACGAAGGTCGAGTTACCCTTCAGTTGCACATGTTTCAAGGATGGGATGATTATGTTTCAATTGTGGCTATCCAGATCATTAGCGTTATGTGTGCCCTTTGGCACTGATAGCTTGTTTCACTTGTGGTGAGCTAGGCCATCTGGCTCTTTCTGTCAGCACGGTGGTGTTTCTTCCCAGCAAGACCTTCCTCTTTCCGGTGCAGAAAGAGTGAAAGTGGAGGCTATAGTAATGACCTTAGTGATATCTGAGGAGCATAGATTTGACATTGAGTGATGATATGTAGAAGAGCTACGAGTGTTAGCTGTTATAGGTACCATTCTCGTTAATGGTTTACCTGGTGGAGTTTTGCTTGTTGTGAGTGCTATGCACGTCATGTCTTTCGATGCATGCGTTAATGGTTGAATTTTGGTATATAGTAGAAGGTGGATTTTCCTTTACAGGATTAACTTTTTGGGTCTGAGATACCCGTGAGATGTGTGTTTGTTCCCTTATTTCAGGGACCCGTGTATGGTTGCAGACTTCTTTATCATGTCGTAGGTGCATGAGGAATTCATTATGTGTATGGTTTGAATGAATAGATATCATGTGGTGTTAGCTTTTAATAGTAAGACTATTATAGTCTTTACTGAGTTGAGTTAAATAGAGGTCTTCTGAGGTTAAGACCTTTGAGGAGACGGGTTTGTCATCAAGATTGTACGAGCAGCGAGCTGATAACACAGGGATGTGACGCCTTCTAGTGTTATACCATGAAGGAGCGAGATAGTCCAACATTGGAAGGTATTCCAGCTGTTTATGAGTTTATAGATGTGTTGCTGAACCATCTAGCTGCCACCTCAACGGAGTGTGGACATTGTTATTGAGTTGAAGTATGATACAAGATTGAATGGGAAAACCACACCATATGGTGCTTGTTGAGATATTGTACTGATAACTTGAAAAGTTGACGGAAAAGGGTTTACCCTAGTGGGTTCCATGTTCCGTATTGACGACCTGATGAGTTAGCTTCAAGAAGCAATTGTGTTTTCAGGATTTCTTTGTGCTCAAGATATCCCTAGTCATGGATGAGAGAGCAACATGTGTATGAGATAGCATCCCATACCCGTTATGGACACTACGATTTTGTAGTGATGTCATTTGGGTGACGAATGTTTTAGTAGTTTTTATGGAGTTGATGAACATTATCTTCATCAACTTCCTTGATTAGTTGGTGGTGGACTTCATTGATGACATGTCGGTATATTCTGATAGTAGAGAATAGTAGACCGATCGTCTGAGGGCCGTTCTGCAGATTTTGAGAGATAGAGGGTTGTATTCTACGCTCTCTAAGTGTAAGTTGAGATGCCAGTGGTAGCCTTTTTAGGCCATGTTGTCTCCACCAGTGGGATCATGGTTGACCTGGCGAGAATTAAGTATGTTCTAACCTGAGAGACACTTATGAACATTAAGGAATACATAGTTTTCTCGGCTCATCCGATTGCTACCAATGCTTTGAGGAAGGATTTTATATGATTACATATTCATTTGCGAGTCTTTTGAGAAGACCACCATAACTACGTGATGAAAGTAGTGTGTCTAAGTTCTGAAGAGTTGAGGAGACATTTGACCTTTGCTTCCATTCTGTTGTAGTGAGAAGATTTTTGGGATCGCGTGATTTACGGTGATACATCCCAGCTAAGTCTAAGATGTGTATTACTACAGAGGAGTAGGGTTATTGATATGTGTGTTTACAACTGAGAATGTATGATGAGAACTACCTGACTCATGATTTAGAGTTAGTAGTGGTAGTTCAAGCCTTTAAGTTTTGAAGACCGTACCGGTGTGATCTTCATGTCGGATTTCTTTAGATCATAGAAATATGAAGTATAATTTATTCAACAGGGGTTGAATAACTGTTAGTATGAAATATTGTGATATTTTAGGCACGTTTTCTAAATGTATTTGATTTATATTGATAGTCTTTGATTGATCTTTGTGCATATGTGAGCTAGTATTGCCTATATTTTCGATATGGATGTCTACACTAGTTCTATGTTGATTATAGGTAATTTGGAGCTATTTCCGAACGGAATCGAGCAAAGGAGAGTTGAGTTGATATGTCCATAGATCGAGGACACTTTTTGAAGCAATTTGGAGTCTTAGATTGAAGAATGCACGAGTTCAGGGAAGAATCACGTTCTTGCCCTAAATTACGCCCTAAAACACGGCCGTATCACAAACCACGTTCAGAATTACGGCCGTGGATTCAGAGTCAGAATTCGATGTTCATTCCAGGGGATTCTACGGCCGTGGAACTAACCGTAATTGTTTCCACGCCCTAAATTACGGTCGTGGAATCTTCCACGACCGTGATCTTGGCGAATCTTTTCGCCACGCTTCGAAGCCATGATCTTTTGAAAGATTGGGCCAGGCCGACACTTTACCCTACACTATAAAAAGACGGACGAAGCAAGATTCCGTCACCTCGCTTACGACCTTTCAACCTTCGCTTAGCGGCAAACGCACGCTTACAATCAACGTTTAGCAACACACAAACCCTCATCTTGGAGGTAATTTGGAGATCTCATTGAAGATCAAAGTTCGTATTGGAGAGTTGCTGTTTGTGATTTTCGAATTGGTGGAAGATCGAAGTTCTTGGAGGGTTTTGCAAGAAGATCCCTCTTCTTGCTTAGGTTTGATTTAGGATCGGATTGACATCCCGTTTCTTTTCTTTCCTAAGATTGTGATTGTTTACTCCGTTTTGAATCTTTTGATAAACACTTGTTCCTGACTGTGATTTTGAGATTCATTTGAAGATTATTGATAGTTCTTGAAAGTTCCCATCTTTTATCTTTTAATTCTTGAATTGATATCAATATGACTGTTATTGGCTAAAAACCCTTAACAATTCTAAGGTGAAGGGTTGATAGTTGTGGCATAGGTGATGATAGATCGATCGCAAACAGATTAGACCCTGAGAGTTAGAGAATTATCGCCGACAACCCCAAATTACGGGCTGTTCTTGAGTCCACGGCCGTGGAACCTCAAGAACTAACCGTGATTTACCTTAAGTCTACGAACCTGCTTTTACTTTAATCTAAAGTTAAAGATTGGCTTTAGCTTAGCTTAGACTTGTCTTTTCTAGGTGGTAGTGAAGCCTCAACAACCTCTACCTCGATTGTGAGTGTCATAACCTCAATCGGTTAAGTTAGTCTTGACCTTTGGATTACAAGTTTGGGTATTTGACATTAATTCTCATCTCTAGAATCTTTCTATATTGAGCCTCAACAAACTGTATAGGGAGTGTCTTTTAGGTGAGTTACATAAGGTTTTTGGAACCTCAACCGTACGATTACCTTACATTAGTATACCTTTGCATATCTCCACTCTGTCTTTACATCATTAGTATATCTTGAATCTATTGCCGCAACTGGATACCCGAAGCTTTAGGATTGTTGTTTTCCCAATATCTGCAAAACTCCCATATTCACCTGCTTGATAACTTGCAATTGAATTCGCTCCACCCAAATCCCTGTGTTCGATACTCTGGAATTCTTGCTTAACTACGTCGATCCGTACACTGCGGGTTCGCTTGCTTGATTCTAGTTTTATAAATTTAAAACTTATTTGCACACACCTCTAGGGGCGAACAAGTTTTTGGCGCCGTTGCCGGGGATTTGGTTTCGTCCGAATCCGGTAGCCGGTTGTCAAGCTTGGGAGCTTACTCTCGTCGTTTGATTTCCTTTGAGTGCATGTGCAGGTCTAGGAACACCGAAGATCTCTTACCTCTTGATCAAGAGCTAGGGAAAACCTTGAGGCAAAAGCGCAAGGAAAAGAGGATGGCTGAAGAAAACGAACGCGATCTTCAAACGGAGTTGGCGGAGAAGGAAGCTCAACTCCGATGGAATGAGACTCTCCGCCAGGATGAGATGGATCGTCATCAATCTCAAGTTAACGGTCTACAAGACATGATCGTCCAAATGAGGATAAAGATGAGCGACCTTGAAGATAAGGTAGGCAAGAGGTCCTCGAGAAGGAGATCAAGGTCTAGAAGAAAAAGCCACTCATCCGCTGATGATAGCGATTCTTCCATGCCACCGTTAGAAGAGATTGATCCCACGATCAACATGAATCCTTTCCATCCACAAGGAGCTACTAATCGTCGCATTCCACCTAGGAATGTGAGAGTCGAACGTGTGGATAATGAGCCAAGGACTCTTGGCCAACGGATGGATCCAACACAACAACCACGCCGCTTGGGTGTGAAATTTGACGCTGAAGATGTGCAAGGGTTTAGCTTTAACCCTCAAGTTATCACTCTTGTTCGCCAAAGTCAATTTGGCGGTACAAGTACTGAATCTCCACACCAACACTTACAAAACTTTGAGTGTATGATGGAGACGATGAGACCGAAGAACGCTACTACCAACAGCTATAAGCTCAAGCCTTTCTTCTTCTCCTTGAAGGGGAAAGCGTTATCTTGGTATCAAGCTCTTCCTAATGGGAAACTAGACACGTGGGAAGACCTTTCCGCAGAGTTTCTCACCAAATTCTTTCCGCCTTCCAAAACGGCGGAACTTAGAGGTAAGATCAATGCTTTTTCCATGAGACCTAACGAAAGTTTGTTTCAATCTTGGGAAAGGTTTTAGGATTTGCTCTTGGATTGCCCTCATCATGGCATATCCAAGCTTGCCTTGCTGGAGATTTACTACAAAGGGCTGGATGCGGGAACGCAATTCAACCTCCAATCCCTCTCATGTGGAACGTTCATGGACATGAGAGAAGATGACGCTTGGGACTTCATTGAGAAGCAAGCAAGAGTCATAGAGAAGTATTCCCACCGGAAAGTGGAGGGAAATCGTGTGGAGCAAGGAGCAAAGCTCACACATGAAGCTCAAAATCAGATTTTCTCCCTCAACAACGAGATCAAAGAGTTGAAGGAGACTATCAAGACTAACTTCCCAAGGCAACAAGAGAAGGATGTTGGCTATTTGGGCAACAAAAACAGCGGTGATAACACCAACCGCAACAACAACAACCGGAACAACAACAATTGGAACAACAATCGGGGTTCAAACAACAACAATTGGCGCTCCAATCAACAAAATTCCGGTAACTCCTATCCTTCCAATTCCAATTCACTAACTCCACCCTCTTCTTCCTCTACTCCTTTGAAAAGCCAGGGGCAATCATCAAATGGAGGAAACAATACGGGAAAGGAGAAGCCCGATCCCATGTTGGAGACAATCTTGGGAAAGCTTCAAGGGTTGGAGAACCGCATCATCAAGGTTGATGATCAAATTTCTAAGGTTGACAAAGCTCAAAAGGTTTTGGAAAACCAAATGTTCAACCATGCGGAGGAAGTTCCCAGAAATCAAGGGAAACTTCCAGGAAAAACGGAGGACAACCCCAAGGGGAGGGTGATGGCGATTACAACTAGGAGCGGAGTGACTACCACCGATCCGCAACCTACGTTCGTTGAAGTCCCCGTAGAGAAGGACAAAGAAAAGGGGAAGGAGAAGGAAGACGTCTATGTTCCTCCTCCAGCTTTCAAACCTCCCCTACCGTTCCCTCAATCTAGAGCGCGAGCGCGCCTAGATAAACAATTTGGTAAGTTTATAGAACTCATGAGCAAGCTGCATATTAATATACCTTTCATTGATGCTATTGTAGGTATGCCGGCTTATGGCAAGTTCTTGAAGGAGCTCCTCTCTAACAAGAGGAAGCTAGAAGATTTTGGTGAAGTCAAGATGAGTTCGGATTCTTCGGATCTCATCAAGACGATGAAGGAGAAAATGCCCCCAAAGTTGAAGGATCCGGGGTCATTTTGCATTCCCATTGGAGTGGGAGATGTCACATATGACGCTTTATGTGACTTAGGAGCAAGTGTGAGCATCATACCACTTGCGTTGTGCAGGAAAATCGGTTTAGGCGACCCTAAACCGGTGAAGATGACGTTATACATGGCGGATCGATCCATTACTCGTCCCGTCGGTATTGTAGAAGACGTCCCGGTCAAGCTAGGCAAGTTCTTTGTTCCCATTGATTTTGTCGTGCTTGATATTCCTGCAGATAGTCCGGTCCCGATCATACTCGGAAGACCGTTTCTTGCAACTTCCGGCTGCATGGTCGATTGCAAGAATGGGAGACTCGCTTTTGATATTGGGGAAGAGAAAGTAGAGTTCGTTCTTTCCACTCTAGTGAAGGAGCCAATCTTTGATGAGGATATTTACGATATCCAAGATGAAGAAGGTTTGTCTAGGGAGGAGGTGAGTGCGATTCTCTTTAACGATCCTTTACAAAAGGTTATTACTATGAGTCTAACCAATGTAGGAGAAGAAGAAGAGTGCAAAGAGGAAATTGAAGCCTTGGAAGCACAAGAAGAGATGCATGAAGTGGAGTTTGAGAAACTCCACGATGAGGCTGAGAATATTAGAATCCACGGTCACACCCTGTATTCCACGACCGTGGATTCCACGACCAAAATCGACTTCCATTCCAGAGCATTCCACGGCCGTGGAATAGAAGAGGAGACCGTAATTTTGGCCGTGGAAGATGGTGATCGGCATACCTCTTCAACTTCTTCTAATTCTTCTCCAACCCACTCAACATCCTTAGAAACTTCTAAGGAAACATCGGAAGCTCCTCAAAGATCATCGGAGGCTCCGAAAGTGATGGAACTCAAACCACTTCCTACTCATCTAAGGTACGCTTTTCTTGGATCTAATTCCACCCTTCCGGTTATCGTTAGTTCCGAATTAAGCATAGATGAACATGAACAGCTCATGATTGTCCTTAGGAAACATAGAAAAGCCATAGGCTATACCATTGAGGACTTAGTAGGAATTAAACCCTCCCTATGCATGCATAAGATACTAATGGAGGAAGACTTTAGAACTTCGAGACAACCTCAAAGGCGGTTGAATCCGACCATGAAGGAGGTTGTCAAGAAGGAAATTCTTAAACTTCTTGATGCAGGTATCATCTATCCTATCTCCGATAGCAAGTGGGTGAGCCCGGTTCAAGTAGTTCCGAAGAAGGGAGGAATGACGGTCATCACCAATAAGAATAATGAACTCATTCCTACCCGAACCGTAACTGGATGGCGAATGTGTATAGACTACCGCAAGCTCAACAACGCAACGCGGAAGGATCACTTTCCGTTGCCATTCATCGATCAGATGCTTGAAAGGTTAGCACAACATTCATACTTTTGCTACCTTGACGGTTATAGTGGCTTCTTTCAGATTCCGATACATCCAGATGATCAAGAGAAGACCACATTCACGTGCCCTTGGGGTACGTTCGCTTATAGGAGAATGCCGTTCGGGCTTTGCAACGCCCCAGCCACCTTTCAACGGTGCATGATGGCCATCTTCTCCGAATATGTAGAGGAAATCATGGAAGTCTTCATGGACGACTTCTCCGTTTACGGTTCCTCTTTTAACGATTGTCTTTCTAACCTTTCTCTTGTTTTGCAAAGATGTGAAGACACTAACCTAGTTCTTAATTGGGAGAAGTGTCAATTCATGGTTAAGGAAGGAATCGTGTTAGGTCACTTAGTCTCTAGTAGAGGGATAGAGGTAGACAGGGCTAAGATAGAGACCATAGAGAAACTTCCTCCCCCAATTTCGGTGAAAGGGATAAGAAGTTTCCTAGGACATGCTGGATTCTATAGACGTTTCATTAAGGACTTTTCTAAAATATCAAAACCTCTCACTAATCTATTGATGAAGGATGCGGTTTTTGAGTTTTCACAGGAATGTCTAGATGCGTTCAACACCATTCGGCAAGCTCTAATTTCAGCACCCATTATCCAACCTCCGGACTGGACTCTCCCCTTCGAGATTATGTGTGATGCTAGTGACGTAGCCATTGGAGCTGTTCTTGGGCAACGAAAGGAAGGACGAACCCACGCCATATACTACGCTAGCAAGACGCTAGACGAAGCTCAGCTCAACTACGCCACCACAGAGAAGGAATTTTTAGCCATTGTCTACGCTATTGACAAGTTTCGCTCTTATCTTGTAGGTGCAAAAGTGATTGTCTACACGGATCATGCTGCGATCCGGTACCTCCTTGCGAAGAAAGATGCGAAGCCAAGGCTGATTAGATGGATTCTTCTCCTACAAGAATTCGATCTTGAGATCCGCGACAAGAAAGGCTCGGAAAATTCTGTTGCGGATCATTTGAGTCGTCTAACACATCTAGAGGACGACCATTTGCCCATTGATGACTCCTTCCCGGACGAACACCTACATATCATAGAGGAGTGCATCAAGGTAATCTCCAAAGGTAAAGAACCATGGTTTGCTGACTTTGTTAACTATTTGGTTTGCCAGGAGATACCGCCCGGACTATCCTACTCACAAAGGAAGAAGTTCTTCAAGGACGTCCGGGAATATTATTGGAACGAGCCTCTCCTCTTCAAGAGAGGTCCGGATGGCATCATCCGGCGGTGTGTGCCGGAAGAGGAGATGCAAAGTGTCATCCGCCATTGTCATTCACTACCTTGTGGAGGACACGCTAGTTCAAACAAAACTAGCGCAAAGGTATTGCAATCTGGATTCTATTGGCCTACTTTATTTAAAGATGTGCAATCCTTTGTTTCTTGTTGCGATGCTTGTCAAAGAACAGGCAATATCTCTAGAAGGAACGAGATGCCCCTTAACAACATCCAAGAGGTAGAGATTTTCGACGTTTGGGGAGTCGATTTCATGGGACCATTCCCTTCCTCTTGTGGAAACCAATACATATTATTGGCGGTAGACTACGTCTCTAGATGGGTGGAAGCGATTGCCTCTCCCACAAATGATGCCATGGTGGTGGTTAAGTTCTTCAACAAGACCATCTTTCCGCGATTCGGGACACCAAGGACGATCATTAGCGATGGAGGTTCTCACTTCATAGCCCGTCGCTTTGAAGCTCTTCTAGCCAAGTATGGGGTTACTCACAAGATCGCTACCCCTTACCATCCACAAACGAGTGGACAAGTTGAGATCTCAAACAGGAAGATCAAGGGAATTCTAGAGAAGACGGTTTCAAGGACTAGGAAGGATTGGTCCTTGAAACTAGATGACGCATTATGGGCATACCGGACTGCATACAAGACTCCCATAGGAACCACACCATATAACCTTGTGTATGGGAAGTCTTGTCATTTGCCGGTAGAGCTAGAGCACAAAGCGTTTTGGGCTATCAAATGGCTGAATTTCAGCATGAAGGAAGCGGGAGAGAAGCGTCTCCTAGACATCAACAAGCTGGATGAACTTCGCTTGAACGCCTATGAAAACGCCAAAATCTACAAGGAAAGAGCAAAGCGTTGGCATGATAAGCATATCATTCCAAAGGACTTCAAAGAAGGAGATCAAGTTCTCCTCTTCAATTCGAGACTTCGCCTCTTTCCAGGTAAGTTAAAATCTCGTTGGACTGGACCTTTTCTAATTAAGCGTATTTTCCCCCATGGTGCAGTTGAAGTATGGGGTGAAGCTAGCGGAAGTTTTAAGGTGAACGGCCAACGACTCAAGAAGTACTCGCCGGAACTCCAAGCTGAGGAGTTTGCACCTACCGCACTCGAATAAGTGCGAGATTGGTCTAGCTACGGACCTTAAACAAAGCGCTTCTTGGGAGGCAACCCAAGGTATTGCATTCTCGTTTTGTCTTCGATTCATAGATTAGTTTAGAATAGACGTTTTCGCTTTATTTTGCCTCGATTTCTTCCGGTATGTTCGTGTTTTTGGTTGTAGGATCGATGGAAAAGGAGAAAGGAGGGATAATGTCGAAGAGAAGTGACGAAATTTGGACTTTGAAGCTTTACAGAAGGTTCCACGGTCTAAATTACGGTCGTCATAGCTACAGTGGCCGTAATTCTCAAAAGCCTGTGAAAAATCACCAAAACCACGGGTCCGTACACTTCCACGGCCGTGGAATGCCCCGATAGACCGTGATTTTTGAAATTTTGCCTGCGAGTATAAAAGCCACACTTCATCACAAAAACCACCACAATTCTTCCCCAATTCCACGACCTAGATACCGAAAACCCGCAGCCTCTCCCAATTCTTCATTCTCTAATCGTTTTCAACGATTCTTCGCTCTAAACTGCAGCAAATCCAACCACGAACAGGATCCAAGCAACAAATCGAGTGGAAATCGATCAACAAACGCGCATTTTGAATTTTTCAATCCGAAAAAGAGGTTATTTCTTTCTCTTCGATTCTCGCGGATTTGGTTCGTTTTTGCTATAGATTTTTAGGAAGAACTGACAAAGATTGGAAGGAATTAGATTAGGACTGCTTGTTGTGGTGATATTTGGTGAATTTGCTGAGATTCACGAGATTCTGTGACGAATCACGGTCTCTGGAGGTTCCACGGCCGTGGTTTCTATAGAACAGACCGTGATTTTTGCTGAAAATGGATTTCGTAAGGAGAGTTTCAGGAAGGATAAAGGAGAAGAAAGGGGAGCAAAATAAGAAAAGAAAGGGCAACCCCTCCACATCTAGGGCACCACCACCCTCATCTCCCTCACTACCATCCTCACCTTCACCTCCATCTTCACCACCTCACCCTAGCGTCCCAACCATACATGACGACCACCTAGCTGCATTTGAGAGGATAGAGAAGAGGGCAGTGATTGGCCGTAGGTATTTGTTGTTGGAGGATCTACATCCTCTCAACATAGTTGACGACCTTACATGGCTCTTGGATAGAGCCGGATTGACTGTCTTCACGAACATTCGTGAAGACGCCTATGAGGAGATCACCCGAGAGGTTGTGACGTCTTTCGAGCACAGCCATGTTGATAGGACCGTCTCTTTCCGTCTCATGGAAAGAGACTACCATTTGAGCATAGTTGAGTTTGGGACTATCTTTGGGTTTCATGAGACCTATAACGGTCGATTTCCGAGTGGAGTTTACCCCAAGAACTTTTGGGAGGAAGTAGCTATGGTTTATGCCGACGAGGACCGTTGGCAACCCGTTGATACCAAGGCTAGATTGATGTACCATCTAGCCTTGAAGATAGCTCACCGTGTTCTTTCGGAGTGTCTCTTTCCTAGGACGGAGACGCCCCAAAAGATCAAGACGGATGAGCTATTCCTGCTCTACTGTATGCTCTACGGTCGCCGCACAGATTGTGCTACTCTTTTAGCGGCTACGATGAGTAAACTGAAGAACAAGAGAAAGGGGAACATTGGATATGGTGGGATAGTGACCCACATGGCTAGGACATTTGGTGTGGATTTTTCAGGTTGCACCCGCATACCCGCCGTACCTCTAGGATTACATGCATTCATGGTCAGGGGACTCATCTTCCCCACACATAGAGGTCCGCCTTATGCGGGCATGCCTTGGGAGAGTAGGACAGGCAGGGGTATTGAGTGGCTGCCAGAGTATTCCATTGTGGCAGGACGCCACAATTAGAAGGAGACGTTCGCTGCGATGCATGCGCACAGGCTTGTAGCTCCCCCTTTTGTCCCACCACCGGTTGAGGATGAGGAGGAGATGGGAGAGCAGTACGAGAGTGGTGGAGGAGCGGAGCAGGAGTTCGGCACGTTTCCGGATCAGCCGGAGGCGGTCCCGGATGTACCTAGGCGCTCTCCACGTCCAGCTAGAGCTTCAGGCTCGTCATCTCGCCGCGCCAGCGTGAGTGAGAGGCCCACGTGGATGACTACACCTCCCACTTGGTACGACACACCCCCTCCTTGGTCCACGATGCAGCCAGCAGCACCACCACCACCACCAGCACCAGCACCAGCCGATGCCCCCGCATGGTATGATCACGCCCCGGGATGGTATGAGAGGATGCCGGATTGGGCTACCGGACTTTCAGAGAGAGTCGGAGCGCTAGAGATCCGGGCGGATGCTAGAGACGGACGCCTAGACGACCTTGACCACATGATGAGGGACGTCTACCGCCAGCAGTTCGGGCGGTTCTATGATCCGAGCTTCTCTCCATTTCCACCTCCACCGGCGCCGCAGTGATCGATGCATGACCGTTTGATTTAGACATTCCCGCCACCACTTGTGAGTTTCTTTTTCTTTTCTTTCTTTTGTTCTTTCTTTTGAACATTAGGGACAATGTTCGTCCTAAGTATGGGGTGGGATGTACTAAAGTTTGTAATAACTCTACTCTCTATGTTTGCTTCATTTGAGACTATCATTGCATGTTCATTATGTGTTGCACGTTTCCTTATTGCATTGCATGAAAAGTGACTTGAAAAACCCATAAAAATTGAAAAATTTTGAAAATTTTGAGCTTCTAATGAATTGAGATGATTTCCATGATAATCACTACTTGTGAATTGAGTTCGATGACAATTGCATGCTTAAAAGGATTGTAAATCGAAAAGAATTTAAATGAATGAATTCTACCTCTTTTACAAGTTTTATAATGTGAAAACATTGCCTAAATCATGTTGAGAGATTGAAGTTGAAATCACATTATAAGTTCCTATACTTCTTGTTGAAATGATTAAGGCAATTCGATACTTTCTTTCCTCTTTCTTTGATCATCTAGCTCCTCATTGAAATATTAGCCTCCTTTACCTATCCGGGAATTTGGAAAAGTGAATGAGAAAAAGGCATGTTTGATGTGGGAGGGCCATGAAAGCAATTAATTGCAATTAATTGCAATCAATTGAATAGAAAGAAATTATAGGTTTGGGGAAGTTAATCATGACGATGAGTAACTCGGCACCATTCACATAGCCGGGTGTTTGTGCCTTGCCAAAGTCGGATTGAGCGATATTCCTAGCGGATTATGGTATGTGCGCTAAGGGTTTGAGGCATCTCATGAAAATTGAGAAACGCCAATCTCCTAGGCTTCGGTTTTTGTGCACCTCTATCCATAACTCCAAAAGTAAAGTCGAAAAGAAGAGAGCGAAGCTCTAAGTTGAAGTGTTGCGGGAACCGCATAAGAAGAAGAAGGTAGTTGTCCACTTTCCCGGATTTATGCACCACTTCCCCTTAAAGTTTTCCCTTCCCTTCCATACTCTAGACCTTTTCTTTGAAAGTCCTTAAGATCAAAAGAATGTTATATGACTTGGTGATCTAAATTGAAGCTTCTTATGATTGATTTTGATAATGTTTGAAGGTTATAATGCTTGTTTAGAAGTTGAGTTGATTCATGAATTTTCTTTACCTTTTACTCTTTGATTAAGTGTGTGAAAGTTTGAAAAACGATTGAAGCAAGGTTTGAGAATGATCTATTCTTTAGAAGTCACATTCATCCAAAAGAAGGTACACATATTTCATCCTAACTCTTGTTTTAAAGCTTTTTGAAGGACCTTGCTTAGGGACAAGCAAGTGCTAAGTATGGGGTTATTTGTTATTATGAAATATTGTGATATTTTAGGCACGTTTTCTAAATGTATTTGATTCATATTGATAGTCTTTGATTGATCTTTGTGCATATGTGAGCTAGTATTGCCTATATTTTCGATATGGATGTCTACACTAGTTCTATGTTGATTATAGGTAATTTGGAGCTATTTCCGAACGGAATCGAGCAAAGGTGAGTTGAGTTGATATGTCCATAGATCGAGGACACTTTTTGAAGCAATTTGGAGTCTTAGATTGAAGAATGCACGAGTTCAGGGAAGAATCACGTTCTTGCCCTAAATTACGCCCTAAAACACGGCCGTTCACAAACCACGTTCAGAATTACGGCCGTGGATTCAGAGTCAGAATTCGATGTTCATTCCAGGGGATTCTACGGCCGTGGAACTAACCGTAATTGTTTCCACGCCCTAAATTACGGTCGTGGAATCTTCCACGACCGTGATCTTGGTGAATCTTTTCGCCACGCTTCGAAGCCATGATCTTTTGAAAGATTGGGCCGGGCCGACACTTTACCCTACACTATAAAAAGACGGACGAAGCAAGATTCCGTCACCTCGCTTACGACCTTTCAACCTTCGCTTAGCGGCAAACGCACACTTACAATCAACGTTTAGCAAAGCACAAACCCTCATCTTGGAGGTAATTTGGAGATCTCATTGAAGATCAAAGTTCGTATTGGAGAGTTGCTGTTTGTGATTTTCGAATTGGTGGAAGATCGAAGTTCTTGGAGGGTTTTGCAAGAAGATCCCTCTTCTTGCTTAGGTTTGATTTAGGATCGGATTGACATCCCGTTTCTTTTCTTTCCTAAGATTGTGATTGTTTACTCCGTTTTGAATCTTTTGATAAACACTTGTTCCTGACTGTGATTTTGAGATTCATTTGAAGATTATTGATAGTTCTTGAAAGTTCCCATCTTTTATCTTTTAATTCTTGAATTGATATCAATATGACTGTTATTGGCTAAAAACCCTTAACAATTCTAAGGTGAAGGGTTGATAGTTGTGGCATAGGTGATGATAGATCGATCGCAAACAGATTAGACCCTGAGAGTTAGAGAATTATCGCCGACAACCCCAAATTACGGGCTGTTCTTGAGTCCACGGCCGTGGAACCTCAAGAACTAACCGTGATTTACCTTAAGTCTACGAACCTGCTTTTACTTTAATCTAAAGTTAAAGATTGGCTTTAGCTTAGCTTAGACTTGTCTTTTCTAGGTGGTAGTGAAGCCTCAACAACCTCTACCTCGATTGTGAGTGTCATAACCTCAATCGGTTAAGTTAGTCTTGACCTTTGGATTACAAGTTTGGGTATTTGACATTAATTCTCATCTCTAGAATCTTTCTATATTGAGCCTCAACAACCTGTATAGGGAGTGTCTTTTAGGTGAGTTACATAAGGTTTTTGGAACCTCAACCGTACGATTACCTTACATTAGTATACCTTTGCATATCTCCACTCTGTCTTTACATCATTAGTATATCTTGAATCTATTGCCGCAACTGGATACCCGAAGCTTTAGGATTGTTGTTTTCCCAATATCTGCAAAACTCCCATATTCACCTGCTTGATAACTTGCAATTGAATTCGCTCCACCCAAATTCCTGTGTTCGATACTCTGGAATTCTTGCTTAACTACGTCGATCCGTACACTGCGGGTTCGCTTGCTTGATTATAGTTTTATAAATTTAAAACTTATTTGCACACACCTCTAGGGGCGAACAATAACCGCCAGTGTTAAGAGCTTAGGTTGATCAAGACTTTGACTTGAAGATTCCATATCATTCAGAGAAGTTGAACGTTGTCGCCGACACCTTGAATGGAAAGACGCTCCAAGGGAAGATGATTGTGAGACTAATAGTTCAGCCTCAACTTAAGAGAGATCTAGCTTGTATAGAGTTGGATAATCAGTTCCTTGATGAGGATACCCAGTTATACCTCAAAGGTTCTAACTGGTCTGTTAGATGAGGTCCAACATAAGCAGGAGACTTGCCCGGCCTTGACAAGGTTTAGAGAAAGGATGTCTCGTACTGAGGCACCATAGTTCTCCATGGGAGTAGATGGACTGATGAAGAGTCATGACCGCTTTTGTGTACCTGCTGATGCAGATGGAGACAAAGAATATTACGGTATACCCATTGTACGCCTTATTCAGTACATTCGGGTACGAGTAAGATGTACCACGAGATGAGACGATTATGTTCTATGAAGCCGATATAACCAGATTTGTGATACAGTGTGTGACCTGTCAGCAGGTCCAGATAGAGTATTTCCGATCTAGAGATAAGCCCCACCCACTACCAGTGCAGTAGTAGAATTTGGGAGGACGTCTCTATGGACTTTGTTATGGGATTGTGACCCAGTAGAAGATTGATGTTATCTGGATTGTTGGTAACAGATTAATGAAACCAACACGTTTCATTTCTATCAAAAGGACGTGGCTAGTGAATGAATTGGCTGAGGAGTACACTAGACAGATAGTGAGACTCCATGGTATACCGAGAACGATCATTTCTGATCGAGATGGATGTTTTTACTTTGAGATTTTGGGCAGTCGATTCAGACTGCTTTGGGGATGAGTCTGTACCTCATGACTACAATTCACCCCGTGACAGATGGTCATTTAGAGAGGATTATCTAGATCTTAAAGATCTATTATAAGTTGTAAGTTGAATGGGAAACGTGGATGGTTATATTACCTTCCATTAATGAGTTTATTATATAACAATGAAGGACGTGTATCTTTTTGGGATGACCCTATGAGTCAATATATAGACATAGATGTCGTATATCCTTATGCTAGAAGTGATCTAGCAGTAGAAGTGGAATAACAACTGACTAGACTCAGAATTTTATAGTTCAAGTAACGTTGATTGAACGAAGAATGTTGGATGTACAGAGTCGCCACATATTATATGTAGACAAGAGGCGTTAACCTCTAAAGTTCAAGCGAAAGTTCATGTCCGGCTGTAAGTATCTCAACTGCGAGACGTTAGACGTGTTAATATGGAAAGGGAACTGAGTTTCCAATATGATGGTTTATTTGAGATTGACCAGTACGGAGAAGGCAACATGATGTTTAGCTTTGCCTCTGAGATTATAGGATATCCACCCAGTGTTTCTTATGTCTCTACTGAGGAAGTATATACCAGACTTGAGACACCTTGTGAGTTACGATGATTTGGTGGTTGAGTTCAACCACACTTTTGTTGAGCATTTGATTACATTCTTGGAATGAGATATGAAACGCTTGCATTCAAAAGACATTCCCATATTGAGGATATTATGGTCGAGATGAAGACCTGAAGAGGCTATGTGAGAGACTGAGGATAGTGTCCTGAGGAACTATCCAGAGTATATGTTGGGACAGACCCATTTGTTGGAGCACGAGTAGATCTTAGTGCTATCTTGATGAATGTTGTGCTTATGTGCTTATATGCCTTGATGTGTTATTCCATGCTAGATGTGATGTGATTTATGATCTTAGTAGATCTTGATGTGCTAGCGTGATGTATGTTATAGCTGAAGATGATTACTTCCTCCACGCTACCCGAGTATGATTATATTTATAGCTAGAGATGGTTCTTTCCTCTATGCTATTTGAGTGAGATTAGGATTCAGCTGGAGATGGTTCTTTCCTCCATGCTACCTTGATGGACATAGTTCAGTGGAGATGTGATTCCTCTATGCGATATATATGTTTATGGGTTGGCTAGAGGCGTATTTCCTCTATGCATGTGATATGTTTTGGCTAGAGATGTGCTTCCTCTATGCCTTGTGATGTGGTATGGCGAGAGACGTGATTCCTCTACGTCTTTGGGTAGCGTTATGACCCTGTTTCCTGGAGTGATGATTCCTCCATGTTTATACTTGAGGTTATAGATTGTTATAGGTTGTGATCTTTTGAACGGAGATGTGATACCTCCGATAGAAAGAGTGAGAGTATTACCTCGGCGTATGGGTCCGAGAGGATTTGGGAATTGTTCAAGTTTCGGGACGAAACTTTTTTTAAGGGGTGTGTGATGTAATAGCTAGGATTTTCGAATTTTAATTAATGTTGATTAACTTAATCGTTGATAGTAATTGACATATAACTCGCGAAGATTTCGCAAGTGATGAGTATGAGTCCCACCGTTATGTTCCTCGCGTAATTTTGGACGTTTGGGAAAATTTTTACTTTTTCCCCCGGGTAATTATTTTTACCCTCCGGTGTTATTTGGAGCATTTGGGAGCTCCAATTAATAAAAATGCAGTTGAGAGAAATGATCAGGACACTGGAGATGTCCTAGATATGAAATAACATGGAGAGGCAAAACGGCCAAAAGAGTCGCTATTTCGTTTCTTAACGGCTAAGAAAGACGGCTTAGGAATACATGTTTTCCGAGGCAGTTGTGGAATAATTATCCCTACAATATTCCATATATAATATTCCAATCTCGGTAAGTTTGGAGAAGGAGGTTCGACCCGCCTTTGGATCGGTTAAAGGATAATTATCGACTTTGCTAAAGGATAATTATCGTCTTCACTATAAATAGCGGAAAATCCTTTATTAATTCATTTCCTTTCACGTTTTCTCGTAAAAGCTCTGATTTCTCTCAACCTTCAAACTCTGATCTACTCTCCGTTTCTAATTCGATTTCAATTTCTTTTGAGTTTCTAGATTCCTCTCTTCATTCTCTTCATATCGGTACCGAGTTTCTGCATTTCCGAGTATATGGAGGACTGGTCGAGCATATATGTCACCAGGACGGTTCCGTCGCTCAGATTCCGATGAATTTGATGTTGTCCATGCGTAGCCTGCGTCGTTGTGATTCCGAATCTTCTTTGAGATCGTCAATCGGGTTAGTAACGAATAAGTTATGGATTTATTCTTTTTCCGTACTGCGATTTGGCCTAAATTGACTTTAGGCTTGTCAAAATGGATAATTAGAAATTCCATTATGGTCGTTATATTATTCTGATGATTATGGATAGTTTGTTTGATGAAATCTGATGATAGGGGGTTTAGAAATTGCCTGCGGGCAAAACGTTATTCTGGCGAAATCTAATTAATTAATTAAAGGTTAATTAATTAAATTAGGATTAAAATTGAGATTGAGGAATGTTGATTAGATACTACCTTGAGATTTGAGGAATTGTGAGTTATGCTGAGATATTGAGGTTTAGTTCGTTGTGAGGCTCATAGATTGAGTATGATCCTTATGGATCCCTTTGGGTCTAGGTGTGACCCCTTTGATGAATAGAGGTTGGTATATCTCTTTATGCCTTGTTTATAGGCCGTGTTGTCCCTCCAGTGTAGAGGTGATCGTGGTTGAGTTTGTACGAGGTTGAGGTAAGTCCGTAGGACTTACTTAGCTACCATCCCTATATTGGGTGTTTGCATGAGTGGTGTGTGCTTTATATGTTTCCTATGATAGCATGAGTTGTCGTTTTTATCGACCTATGTTCTATTGACTGCCCCACTGCGTGACTGTGATAACCTTTCCCTTTCATCCCGCCGTGGAGTCTGGGAGGTTCTCTGTTGTCGGGCCAGACTGGTTTACAGGAAGAGCGCAATCCACTCCCATAGGGTACACGGATTGGATGACCGATACTCGTACAACTGGACATTGCACTCAGAGGCGAGGATGTATCGGTCCTCGTGTCACATACTTTCATCTATCTATATATATATATATATATATATATACGGTTTTTGAGTGAATGGTTATTATACAAAGATAATAAATGGGTAAATGTGTGATAGCATGCTGATGTGTTTATCTTTCATGATTGTGCTTGTGCTTATGCATTACCTCATATATGTATGGTTAGCTAACGGTTTCATACCGTGTTGTAGATGTTTACAGGTTAGGCGCTACTGGGTGATCTGGCAGGGTGACAGGCCGAGGACTCTCGTACATTAGGTGGTTGGTTTGGGGTTGTTGTGTTTCCCCTTCTGCGTGAGGATGATCTTTTGTACCTCCTGTGTGAGGATGTCGTTTTATATACTCGGCTATGTTGTTGTTTACTTTGGGTCGTACAATTTATATTGTTTTATGTATTTGTTTTATATCTATCAGTGCCATGTTGTAAGGTCCAGTGAACTTGTTGTCAGGCTAGGGTCAGGATCCATTGTGAGATCCTAGCCTAATGTGACATCCAGAGTCCCGCGGATTCGCGGTGTTACAGAAAATATTCATCGATTTAAGAAGAGGAGCAATAAACAAAGTTGAAGATTCGAGCTTATTGGATGTGTGGATTCGGTTCTTGCGCCTCGACATCTTCGCGCGAGCTACAATCGAATCCCCTAAAAAGCCCTTTGTGTTTCTCGACTATAGCTAGTCCTCGATCTTGTTTCCCGTCCCCTTTAATTAAGAATTTTCTCATACTTTATCCGTCGTAAATTCGTCCGCCGGTGTCTAGTAAGTCTTCGTCATCTCCATGGTTTAAATCCCGTACAACTCCTCTTGTAGAAGACTAAAGCAAGAAAGAAATAACAGAGAGAAGGAAGACACAGAAAAGTAAAGAGTAAAGAAAGAGAGAGACAGTACAAAGCAGAAGAAAAAAATCATATGTAGAAAGTAATATAAAATAAGTAAAGAAACAATAAAAAAAAAGTTGCAAATGAATTTCCTCTTTTGGAAACCATTTAAAAAGAAAAAATAAAGTAAAAAGAATAAAGAAAAAAATGAAGAGAAGTTCACGCATGAAAAAAAAACAATGATCACAAAATATAAAAAAGAGAAAAATAAAAAGTGAATTGTAGCCTACAACTGCAATTTGCAATGCTAATCCCCCTTTTTCGAAGTTAAATTTGGTTTATTTATAAAATGGACCCATAAAAATAAAATTTTAATTAATAACCAATAAAATATTTTCTTTGCAAAAGTGACCCGTAATTTTTTTTATAAATATATAAATATGGCAACATATTTATCGTCAAATAAAACAAATGTTATTTGTAGAATTACGTTATGACGTGTTGCTCTTTTCGAGCTACGTAAGAAATCCGATATGAAATTAAATTGGATTCAGTCGATGTAAGACCCCAGTTTCTATCATCACCGCCCCTGCGGTGAAAAAGGCTGCCCCAGCGGCCAAGGTGCCTGTCACTGCCCCCGCGGTGACAAGGGGCAGCCCCTGCGGCACAGGCGATCCGCCACTGCGGATTTGCTGCAGAGCGCGCCCGATCTGTTTTCGTTCGTTTTATCTTCTTTCCATAGATAGAATATCTGATCTTCTATCTTATGCTCCGACTTCCTTATCTTCTTCCTAACCCTAGAACGTCCTTTCCATCCATCTTTCTAGCCCTTCTCTATATATTCCCGTCTTTTCTTCTTTTTTCCATTTCTTGCTTACGTCTTCTTCAACCCTAGAGTATTGCAACCTTACTTCCTTCGATCTTGCTGAACGTGTAAGCTCTTCCTTCCTTTATTCTTCATCACGTTCATGTTGTGGCTGCATGTCCATCCTTCTGTTTCGTTTTCTTCTTTTGTTCTTCGTTTTCTTCTTCTCCAAGAATCAAGTTTGAACCTTGATTCTTGTTAGCATCTCCGTTGTTGATGTGTTGTTGTACTCAGATTCTTTTGGTTGAGTCTTGACGTGGTTGGATCAAAGGTTCGATCTTTGAATCCCTTGCTGAAAGTTTTGTCGAGAAGAAACCCCGACATCGCCTTCTGCCAGTGCACCGCCCCGCGGCTGCACATACCCGCCCCCTCGGCAAGCCGCCCCTGCGGTTCCTTCTGCAGTAACTCTCGTTCTTGTGAGTTGCTTCCTTCCTTGCTTTCCTCGTTCCTTTCCTTCATTCTTATGGATGTTCCTTGCCCCCTGAGTATGTTGTGAGACTAAGGTTGAGCCCTTATCTTGTGGAGATCTCTTAGAGATCATTAAGACTAGAAGTCATAGCTTCTAACAACCGTTTCGTTCCTGATTCGTGATGCTTGTGTTAACAAGCTTTCCTTTCTCCTTTTTTGAGGTAAACTGAGTCGTTCTCTGAGTGATTGTTGAGTTTAGATTACCTTCGAGTGAGGTAAGTCCCTTGGATTTACTTAACTTCGTTCCGTATATTGGATTGAGTGTTTTGACTTGTTTGTGTTGTTTATCATGTTATAACGAATAACCGGAATATGAATCACCCTTTATAACCGTAATTGGCCCAAGTGTATGATAACCGGGCGGTGACCACTTGTCTAGTTCTACAGGAGACCAAAATGTGCTCTTGCAACCCAGACCCGTAGGTAACGGATAATACTGATCTATTCCTATTGGTAGACGGAAGCGGAGGCGAGTTTCGGGAGATTCTCGTGTGACAAAAGAATTTGAATTAGTAATGGATAACTTAATGAAAGATAATAACCGGTTGAGTGCAAGTATGCTATATGTTTACTTTAACTTATATGTGTTTGTGCCTTTACGTTCATTCTGATATCTAGAATGTTAGCTAACGGTTTATACCGATGTTGTAGATGTTCTGCAGGTTCAGATGTTGCTGAGTGATCCGGACGGTGGTCATCCGGGGTTCCCGTACATTATAGGACAGGATCGAGTGTATGTTTATGTTGTTGCTTTCCCTTTTATTTTGAACACGGCTGCAAGTCTTTGACGTTTCCTTCGGTTTTATAAACTGTTTTGGTTTTCATTCGCTTGTGCCTTCTTGTAAGATCCGTTGTGTTGTTGCTACATTGAGGGTCGGGACCCATTGTGAAGTCCTAGCCTATAACGCTTCGAGTTTCCAAAACTTGGGGTATTACAAATATGGTATTAGAGCTCTTGGTTGGCAACAATGGCACTCGAAATCTTCTAAAGTTCGGATGGATAAATAAACAAAGCCCGCAAGGGGTCTACTGTAATATCCGGAATTTTTATTCCGTCTAATTCCGCCGTTGACGGTTTCCCATTCTATCTAGTATCTCTTCCTTCACAAATTTCATTATTTTATGTAGAAGTTAATTCACATAAAATGATGAAATTATATCAAACTCTAATCCTTAGAAATATCCATTATTTTATGTAGAATTTAATTCACATAAAATGATAAAATTATATCAAACTCTAATCCTTATAATTATCTATTATTTTATGTAGAATTTAATTCACATAAAATGATAGATTTATATCAAACCCTAGTTATTATAATTCATTCTTATCGATGACAAGCTGTGACGAGATCATGACTAAGCTGAGACGAGATCATGACAAGCTGTGACGAGTTCAGGACTAAGCTGAGATGAGGCCATGACAAAGCCCGACAAATCTGTAACAAACTTATTCATGGGCCTGACAAGGCCATGACGAGTTTTGACAGATTTTTGACAAGTAATTCAGCCCACCTTTCTTGCATGTTTCACCCCACTGTTCCTACCTTAAGCAGCCCAGTTCGCTTACCCACAACAGCCCAACATTGTGACTTCGAGCCAGGCCTGCAGTAGCCCAGAAGAGGCTGGTTAGGAGCCCATTAACATCTCCTTCAGGCGGACCACACAACTCCTTCTCAGCCCAGCATCTGCGTAGCCCACAACAGCCCCAACATCCTTTGCAGTCCAGCCCGGAACAGCCCAAGGAAAGCCACGCCAGAACGTTTAGCTGCTCCTTCTCCCATCTGCTTGTAACAGGTGCATAAATGAGATAATTAAGGAGCTGTAACAACCCTATAATCACGCCAGAAGAGAGAGAGAACTCCAGTAGCCAATCGTCCCTCCTTGCTCCAGATTCACGCCAGAAGAGAGGAAGAACTACAGCAGCCAATCAGCTCTCCCTTGGGCCCAGATTCACGCACCAAGCAGCCCCTGCTGTTGCCCACATTCTGCACACATTCCTTCACGCAGCGGCTGTGGTGAGTTTAAATCCTTAGACCCCCCTCTTCACATTCTATTCTGTCGTTTCTACCCATCTGAACGAGATCTTCTGCAGTGGTAGTCGAGGGCTGGTTTGGACGGCCTTCAGCACAGCAGTGAGGAAGTTCTACACACCCTAGTCGACTCCAGAAGCACGTTTCCGCTGAGCTGCTGCAGTCCAGTAAGTGATTAATTCCCGGATGTAATTTCTGTACAACTCTTAGATGGAGTCTATAAATGTATAGATGAATGTTTGTCCCCATAGGTTGAACATAGGAGGGGTGAGAGTAGTTTGTGTTGATGCTGGATAGTTGACAGTGATTATAGAACTCGGGATCTCATGAACTCTTTGTGTACCGTTTTTGTTTCTACAATTTTTGATGTGGAAGATTACCCACTGTTGTGAATCAATGTTAAAAAGATTGGTTGAAGATCCACCGTTGAATTTTTAATAGATCATAGATAGATATACATAGTTTACCGTGTTAAAATTTGGAAAAAATCGGAGTTACGGTTTGAGAGTTATTGTGTTTTGTATATATGTGCCGAGTGTTGGGGAAAACAGCAAGTGATGCTGTTTTGTGAGATTGTTTTGAATAAGCTCTTGATCTCCGTTGGGCTTGAATTTTAGATATGATATAGTTGACATATTGTTGTAGAACATAGTAAAATTTGAGAGGCATCCAGCGAGTGGTTTGGAATTTATGATTTTTCCAAGATTGAGTCGTAAGCAGTTTTTCTGTTGTGCTGAAATTCGGTTTTGTGAGATAGTTTTAAATAGGATTTTGATCTCCTTTGCGTCTGAATTTTGGATATATTAGAGATCAGATTTTATAGTAGAACATATCAAAATTCGGGATAAATCCAGCGAGTAGTTTAGGAGTTATGATTTTTCAAAGTTAAGACAGTGTGTTGTTTGTTAAGTGTGGTAGCCAACTTTAGAAATTTTTGTAGAAGCAATGTTTTAACAGTTTTAAGAAATTCTTTCTCCTACGAGTAGATGGGATATCATAGATGATCTAGGGAATTATTTCGAAATTTTTATAAGATTATTCGAATTATATATTTGAAGTTGTAGTTGGACTTTAGTGACTTTTCGGGAAATAGAAAATGGGTAGTTTTTCTAGTTGTTACCTAAAATCATCCTAGGGAGTAGAATATGGTTAGTTAGCCTCAAATTATAATTTAAGTACATATTCCGAGTTTTTGGAAATTCCGGGACCAAGGGTAAAATAGTCATTTTACCATAAATTGAACTGTATTAAATTTTGTTCTAATAGGACCTACTACCTTAGAAGTCTTAGACTTCTAATTACCAAGAAAGTGTGCTGACACACTTGCCTCCTTTGACAGGCAACCGAGTTATACAGTTACAAATTGAGTTGTGATTAAGAGAGTCGAGATCTGATTCAGGTAAGTCCACGGACTTACTTAGCTGGCTTCTTGTATGAGTGTAATGTGTATGAGTGGTGTTTGTTAGTTATGATAAACAACGAAACCGGATTAGGCCGACTTTATTAATTACGTAATTGACCCAAGTGTATGATAACGGGTCGTGACATCATCTGCCTAGCTCTTGCGAGAGTCTAGGAGGTTCCCTGCGACCAGCCCAGTCCGGTAGACGGTCAAATGCATTAGTACCATTCTGCGTTGGTAAATGGGGACAGGGGCGAGGTTTGGGAATCCCTCGTGTCACAAAATAAGTATCATTAGTAATAACTTATCACCTAATTAAAGATAATAAAAGGATTGAGTGTTGCATGTTGATTGTGTATGTTGTGTGTTTGTGCTTTTACCTTTATACTTATGCATAGAATGTTAGCTAACGGTTTTATACCGCTTGAAGATGTCTTGCAGGTTAAGACAGTTGTAGAGAGATCCGGAGGGAATGGTCAGCCGGGTCCACGTACATATTTAGTTGGGGACGGGATGTCTTCTGTTCTTCTTATGTGTCATTTTAGTACCTTTGCTTTGTAAGGCTGATACATATTCTTCATGTATATATTGTTTAAAGTTTTCAAATGTTTTAAATACTTTTGTGCCTTGTTGTAAGATCCAAGTTAAATTGTTGTCAAACTAAGGTCGGGACCCATTGTGAGGTCCTAACCAGTAGCTCCCCGAGTTCTCAGAATTTGGGGTGTTACAATATGGTATCACAGCTTTGGGTTGGCAACAATGGCACTTGAAATCTTCTGAAAGACCGATTGTATAAAATAACTAGAACCCGAAAGGGGTCTAAAATTTTCAAAACGGATTTATGTTTTTACACGAGCATAGTCGGGTTGTGGGTTAGTAGTACGTTGGACTACCATTGCTCTCCGTGGATCTCTACAACTTGGATCGATATGAGTTAGCATATGGATTTATTATGATGAGTATTAATGTATGTTATATATATGTGTATGTGTAATATGTTAGTATCATAAAGGATATATTATATCCTTTAGTTGTGATATCTTGAAACGATTATCGCCTCATGATAAATCGGTAGCAGAATTGAAGAGTTTTCAACACGAGACAAAGGGCTCGGACCTTGTATCAAATATTATACTCGGATGAGCGTCCTAGTAACCCTTGTTAACCATCCAAAGAACTAATAGGCGAAGAAGTAAAGATGTGGAGTTAATTTTGACCATAAGTACAATCAAATGAGGAAGAATTCTCGAGTCAACTCAGATAGAAGGAATAGAAGGTCGTACAAGGAACTCAGGCATACGAGGCCGAAAGACGGAACTAGAAGAACCATGTAAGAGACTACAAGAGTGTGGAGTAGAGATAACAATATTGGAACAGGACAAGTAGAATTGAGTACAACCAAGATTACGGAATCAAGGACATTATAATCGAGGCGGATGCCCCATAGACCATTAGGGGCATGAGAAACCACAAGGGACAAAGTGTCAATCCGGGTGTGAGAATCTAAGGTGCACGGAATGAAGACCTACAATTGAGTGTAAAAGCAAAAAGGCAGACCCCACCAGCGTGGGGAGGTTTTGACCTCCTCAAAGATATAAGAAGTTTGAAAGAAACCGTGACGCCAATATCCAAAGAATGGAAGCCTGTAGCAGGGTCAACGGAGGTTCACGAAGGCAATATTACCACCAACACCAATGAAGAAATCTGTATGGGAGAACGACCTTGCTAGACTCGAGAGTCCAGGGTAACCCGAATTATCACGGGACCTAAGCCACCAACACAGATGGTCCATGCAAAAGGTCTGCAAGTGGATGATCATTTCGGCCATAATAATTTCAAAGACGGTTGCAAGCTATCGTGGAAACTTGAAACGACTATTTATGCCAAATGAATGACACAATCGGACTAGAGAAATGGAGTTAGCTATAAGAAGCCGAAGGGTGGAAGGTAGAACGAACTAAAGAAGTATAAAAGGATTATTGTGAGCAACTGTTTACCTACTAGCTAAGGAAATTTTGACAGATCACAATTAACATGGACTGGAGACTTACAACTTAATGTAAGAGCGAAAGATAGACTTCACAAGCCAGGAGACGTTTTGTCTTCTTTCAAGATAAGAATTCTAAGAAGAATCACAACGCCAGTATCGAAAGGATCGAAGCCCGGTAACATAGTCAATAGAGATTTGGAAGGAAATATTACAAACAACGCCGATTAAGGAACCTGTGCTTGTGAGAATTGTGTGGTGGACTAAAGAGTCCAAGGTAACCCCATTTATAACAGAACATAGGTCATCAACATAGACGGTCCCTGTAAAGGGACTATAATTGGGAGGTAATTAAAAGTCATCGGAACTACAAGACGCTTACCATCTATCGTGGAGTGTTAGGAACAACTTTTAACGTCAGTCGAATGGCACAGTGAGACTTGAGAAAGAAAGTTGTCCCAAAGCAAGAAGAAGAGTGAAAGATAAGACGAACTAAAGAAGGATAAAAGTATTAATCTAGTAGGTGATGTGCACCAAAAGTTTAATACCAGTAGAGATATGAGATTGAGATAAGTCAATTATAGACTGACCGATGTCAACCAAGAACGTGCAAGTATTGTTGGATATTGACGAGTTATGTGCTGTTAAGAAGAGATATTTGTGACTGTGGATCTATGGAGTAGCTTTACCGACGCCTTAGAGGATTCCCTCAAGTAGGCAACTACAACCTTCTTGGATGAATTAAAGGTATAAAGAGAAACGTTTTAAGGGTTACCTCTTGGCAAGTTAAGATCAAACTCCGGTCAATTCAGAGAGTTTGGATCCGTGGTAGAAGAATTAAGAAAGTAAGCGGAAGAAGTTGTTTTTCAATCGTTGTTTTATTTTCTTAAGGCAAGTAAAGAAGGTACTTGGTACTTCATCCGTATACGACTCATGGTGTAATTGGGAGAAAGAGTTTTGAGGTCAATCATTTTGTACTTACAGAAAAGGTCCTTAGGATTAATAAGTGACAACAGGAGAATCAGAGTAGCGCAGCGGAAGTGTGGTGGGTCCTAACCACAACCAAGAAGCTCAAGGATACTGATGGATGTCGTGTCGAGTTTAAGATGGTGATAGTTGGTGAAATGTATTCTAGTTGGAAGGAACGTGTGATAGCCTATGTGGAGTTACTGAAAATATTGTATGGAAACTTATGTGCATGTAGAGGTAAAAGAAGGAGGCTGGTACCCTAGTATGAATCCGAGTGAAGAGTGATGGCTTTGTTACATGTTGCCAGACAAGTAGTTTTGGAATTTTATACCTAACGAAGTACATTAGAGTGAGTTTCTTGATGAATTGAGAAAAGAATTAACGATGTAATAAAAGTTTTGTGCATGGTCTGCACTAGAAAGCTCAAAGTGAGTAATTACCATTCTGAGTCAAAGATACATAAGAAAGAGAAACGACAGGAGTATACTTGCAACCTAGTAACCGTGCTGAAAGAAAGCATGATCTCGGAGGAGATTTTATGTGTAATATTATATCGGAACAGAGCATAGTTGCGTTTTGAGTCAGAGGGATATTATCGGTCTGATAACCATGGTGGAGAAAAGAGTGCACTACTGATGGTATGTTAAAAATTATTGAGTAGTCAGGATCTTTTCAGAAGGCCGGAAGCAAGTGGTCATAACAGAGGGAAGAAAGTTGAATAGATCATTTTTTCCGTAGGGTCATCAAAGGGTCTAGAAGTGATTTGTGTAAGGAAAACCATTGAAAGTTTTAAACCGGTTTAAAAGTGACTGATGGACTAGTTTTCCTCACCCTATTGGAGAGGGTAGCTTCCGTTTTCCACGGAGACTAAGTTTGGGAACTGAGTTTGTGAATTTCAGGAGGGAGATACCTACCAGACACGTGTTAGGTATCATATTAGAGGATCAAACAGTTGAGCCGGATGATACCGGTGAGATATCCGGTAACCACTGTAGAACGTGGTAACATACGCTTGTGATCTAAGTACCTGAAAAGATTTAAGATTTAGTGGTTTTATGAAAATCCGATAAGGCTACCTAAGATTGGAGATAGTAAGAGACGTAACCTTTCAAAGACCCATGTAGCGATAGTTGTAACCTTGGGAGTGACGAGTTAGGGCTTGACCTTGTATGTGTGATATTGTTTGACTGCTTGTTTATTTCATGATTGAGTGTTAGTCAATGATGTGTTCTTTTGGTAACCTTGATGTGCGGGATAATTAGATGTGGAAACGACGACACTTTTGCATAGTGATCACACACACCCAGTTGGTGCCTTAAAGGCCGATCAGGATTGTCTTACCCTAAGTTTCGGGACGAAACTTACTTTGAGGGGATCTGATGTAATGACCGGATTTTTTTCGTTACGCTTTAACAGGGTTAGAGAAGTTTAGAAAAGAAAATTACATTTTAGTGAGACTAGGACATACCAGTTTATTTATGGAAGTCGTTTAATTAAGTACCTTGTCCGAAGTTTCGGGACGAAACTTATTTTAAGGGGGTACTGATGTAATATCCGGAATTTTTATTCCGTCTAATTCCGCCGTTTACGGTTTCCCATTCTATCTAGTATCTCTTCCTTCACAAATTTCATTATTTTATGTAGAAGTTAATTCACATAAAATGATGAAATTATATCAAACTCTAATCCTTAGGAATATCCATTATTTTATGTAGAATTTAATTCACATAAAATGATAAAATTATATCAAACTCTAATCCTTATAATTATCTATTATTTTATGTAGAATTTAATTCACATAAAATGATAGATTTATATCAAACCCTAGTTATTATAATTCATTCTTATCGATGACAAGCTGTGACGAGATCATGACTAAGCTGAGACGAGATCATGACAAGCTGTGACGAGTTCAGGACTAAGCTGAGACGAGGCCATGACAAAGCCCGACAAATCTGTGACAAACTCATTCATTGGCCTGACAAGGCCATGACGAGTTTTGACAGATTTTTGACAAGTAATTCAGCCCACCTTTCTTGCATGTTTCAGCCCACTGTTCCTACCTTAAGCAGCCCAGTTCGCTTACCCACAACAGCCCAGCAGTGTGACTTCGAGCCAGGCCTGCAGTAGCCCAGAAGAGGCTGGTTAGGAGCCCATTAATAGCTCCTTCAGGCGGACCACACAGCTCCTTCTCAGCCCAGCATCTGCGTAGCCCACAGCAGCCCCAACATCCTTTGCAGTCCAGCCCGGAACAGCCCAAGGAAAGCCACGCCAGAACGTTCAGCTGCTCCTTCTCCCATCTGCTTGTAACAGCTGCATAAATGAGATAATTCAGGAGCTGTAACAGCCCTATAATCACGCCAGAAGAGAGAGAGAACTCCAGCAGCCAATCGTCCCTCCTTGCTCCAGATTCACGCCAGAAGAGAGGAAGAACTACAACAGCCAATCAGCTCTCCCTTGGGCCCAGATTCACGCACCAAGCAGCCCCTGCTGTTGCCCACATTCTGCACACATTCTTTCACGCAGCGGCTGTGGTGAGTTTAAATCCTTAGACCCCCCTCTTCACATTCTATTCTGTCGTTCCAACCCATCTGAATGAGATCTTCTGCAGTGGTAGTCGAGGGCTGGTTTGGACGGCCTTCAGCACAGCAGTGAGGAAGTTCTACACACCCTAGTCGACTCCAGAAGCACGTTTCCGCTGAGCTGCTGCAGTCCAGTAAGTGATTAATTCCCGGATGTAATTTCTGTACAACTCTTAGATGGAGTCTATAAATGTATAGATGAATGTTTGTCCCCATAGTTTGAACATAGGAGGGGTGAGAGTAGTTTGTGTTGATGCTAGATAGTTGACAGTGATTATAGAACTCGGGATCTCATGAACTCTTTGTGTACCGTTTTTGTTTCTACAATTTTTGATGTGGAAGATTACCCACTGTTGTGAATCAATGTTAAAAAGATTGGTTGAAGATCCACCGTTGAATTTTTAATAGATCATAGATAGATATACATAGTTTACCGTGTTAAAATTTGGGAAGAATCGGAGTTACGGTTTGAGAGTTATTGTGTTTTGTATATATGTGCCGAGTGTTGGGGAAAACAGCAAGTGATGCTGTTTTGTGAGATGGTTTTGAATAAGCTCTTGATTTCCGTTGGGCTTGAATTTTAGATATGATATAGTTGACATATTGTTGTAGAACATAGTAAAATTTGAGAGGCAGCCAGCGAGTGGTTTGGGGTTTATGATTTTTCCAAGATTGAGTCGTAAGCAGTTTTTCTGTTGTGCTGAAATTCGGTTTTGTGAGATAGTTTTAAATAGGATTTTGATCTCCTTTGCGTCTGAATTTTGGATATATTAGAGATAAGATTTTATAGTAGAACATATCAAAATTCGGGATAAATCCAGCGAGTAGTTTAGGAGTTATGATTTTTCAAAATTAAGACAGTGTGCTGTTTGTTAAGTGTGGTAACCAACTTTAGAAATTTTTGTAGAAGCGTTGTTTTAACAGTTTTAAGAAATTCTTTCTCCTATGAGTAGATGGGATATCATAGATGATCTAGGGAATTATTTCGGAATTTTTATAAGATTATTCGAATTATATATTTGAAGTTGTAGTTGGACTTTAGTGACTTTTCGGGAAATAGAAAATGGGTAGTTTTTCTAGTTGTTACCTAAAATCATCCTAGGGAGTAGAATATGGTTAGTTAGCCTCAAATTATAATTTAAGTACATATTCCGAGTTTTTGGAAATTCCGGGACCAAGGGTAAAATAGTCATTTTACCATAAATTGGTACTGTATTAAATTCTATTCTAATAGGACCTACTACCTTAGAAGTCTTAGACTTCTAATTACCAAGAAAGTGTGCTGACACACTTGCCTTCTTTGACAGGCAACCGAGTTATACAGTTACAGATTGAGTTGTGATTAAGAGAGTCGAGATCTGATTCAGGTAAGTCCACGGACTTACTTAGCTGGCTTCTTGTATGAGTGTAATGTGTATGAGTGGTGTTTGTTAGTTATGATAAACAACGAAACTGGATTAGGCCGACTTTATTAATTACGTAATTGACCCAAGTGTATGATAACGGGTCGTGACATCATCTGCCTAGCTCTTGCGAGAGTCTAGGAGGTTCCCTGCGACCAGCCCAGTCCGGTAGACGGTCAAATGCATTAGTACCATTCCGCGTTGGTAAACGGGGACAGGGGCGAGGTTTGGGAACCCTCGTGTCACAAAATAAGTATCATTAGTAATAACCTATCACCTAATTAAAGATAATAAAAGGATTGAGTGTTGCATGTTGATTGTGTATGTTGTGTGTTTGTGCTTTTACCTTTATACTTATGCATAGAATGTTAGCTAACGGTTTTATACCGCTTGTAGATGTCTTGCAGGTTAAGACAGTTGTAGAGAGATCCGGAGGGAATGGTCAGCCGGGTCCACGTACATATTTTGTTGGGGACGGGATGTCTTCTGTTCTTCTTATGTGTCATTTTAGTACCTTTGCTTTGTAAGGCTGATACATATTCTTCATGTATATATTGTTTAAAGTTTTCAAATGTTTTAAATACTTTTGTGCCTTGTTTTAAGATCCAAGTTAAATTGTTGTCATACTAAGGTCGGGACCCATTGTGAGGTCCTAACCAGTAGCTTCCCGAGTTCTCAGAATTTGGGGTGTTACATCTACGTTTTCAAAAGGGGTTTTGTTTTAAACGTGTCGGTCTGGGATAGATGTACGGGCGACAACCACTACCTCCACGGATCTCAATAGTATAGTTCTTTTATGTTGGCATATATATATATATATATATATATATATATATATATATATATATATATATATATATATATATATGTCCTTATAGTAGATGCCGCGTACTAGAGCTACATATGCTATGGGGCGAGGAAGGGGTTGACCAACACCAGTAGCTCCCCGAAGTTTGATCGAGTGTCTATAGGAGCTTCTACATATCGCAACTATGTGTAGATAATCGAGGAGGCTATCAGGACTGGAGGACCAACACCAGTGCTGCCAGTTCCCGCGAGATCAGCTGAGCTTTTGTAGAGGGTTACGTGTTAGTATGAAATATTGTGATATTTTAGGCACGTTTTCTAAATGTATTTGATTCATATTGATAGTCTTTGATTGATCTTTGTGCATATGTGAGCTAGTATTGCCTATATTTTCGATATGGATGTCTACACTAGTTCTATGTTGATTATAGGTAATTTGGAGCTATTTCCGAACGGAATCGAGCAAAGGAGAGTTGAGTTGATATGTCCATAGATCGAGGACACTTTTTGAAGCAATTTGGAGTCTTAGATTGAAGAATGCACGAGTTCAGGGAAGAATCACGTTCTTGCCCTAAATTACGCCCTAAAACACGGCCGTATCACAAACCCCGTTCAGAATTACGGCCGTGGATTCAGAGTCAGAATTCGATGTTCATTCCAGGGGATTCTACGGCCGTGGAACTAACCGTAATTGTTTCCACGCCCTAAATTACGGTCGTGGAATCTCCCACGACCGTGATCTTGGCGAATCTTTTCGCCACGCTTCGAAGCCATGATCTTTTGAAAGATCGGGCCGGGCCGACACTTTACCCTACACTATAAAAAGACGGACGAAGCAAGATTCCGTCACCTCGCTTACGACCTTTCAACCTTCGCTTAGCGGCAAACGCACGCTTACAATCAACGTTTAGCAACGCACAAACCCTCATCTTGGAGGTAATTTGGAGATCTCATTGAAGATCAAAGTTCGTATTGGAGAGTTGCTGTTTGTGATTTTCGAATTGGTGGAAGATCGAAGTTCTTGGAGGGTTTTGCAAGAAGATCCCTCTTCTTGCTTAGGTTTGATTTAGGATCGGATTGACATCCCGTTTCTTTTCTTTCCTAAGATTGCGATTGGTTACTCCGTTTTGAATCTTTTGATTAACACTTGTTCTTGACTGTGATTTTGAGATTCATTTGAAGATTATTGATAGTTCTTGAAAGTTCCCATCTTTTATCTTTTAATTCTTGAATTGATATCAATATGACTGTTATTGGCTAAAAACCCTTAACAATTCTAGGGTGAAGGGTTGATAGTTGTGGCATAGGTGATGATAGATCGATCGCAAACAGATTAGACCCTGAGAGTTAGAGAATTATCGCCGACAACCCTAAATTACGGGCTGTTCTTGAGTCCACGGCCGTGGAACCTCAAGAACTAACCGTGATTTACCTTAAGTCTACGAACCTGCTTTTACTTTAATCTAAAGTTAAAGATTGGCTTTAGCTTAGCTTAGACTTGTCTTTTCTAGGTGGTAGTGAAGCCTCAACAACCTCTACCTCGATTGTGAGTGTCATAACCTCAATCGGTTAAGTTAGTCTTGACCTTTGGATTACAAGTTTGGGTATTTGACATTAATTCTCACCTCTAGAATCTTTCTATATTGAGCCTCAACAACCTGTACAGGGAGTGTCTTTTAGGTGAGTTACATAAGGTTTTTGGAACCTCAACCGTACGATTACCTTACATTAGTATACCTTTGCATATCTCCACTCTGTCTTTACATCATTAGTATATCTTGAATCTATTGCCGCAACTGAATACCCGAAGCTTTAGGATTGTTGTTTTCCCAATATCTGTAAAACTCCCATATTCACCTGCTTGATAACTTGCAATTGAATTCGCTCCACCCAAATCCCTGTGTTCGATACTCTTGAATTCTTGCTTAACTACGTCGATCCGTACACTGCGGGTTCGCTTGCTTGATTCTAGTTTTATAAATTTAAAACTTATTTGCACACACCTCTAGGGGCGAACAAGTTTTTGGCGCCGTTGCCGGGGATTTGGTTTCGACCGAATTCGGTAGCCGGTTGTCAAGCTTGGGAGCTTACTCTCGTTGTTTGATTTCCTTTGAGTGCATGCGCAGGTCTAGGAACACCGAAGATCTCTTACCTCTTGATCAAGAGCTAGAGAAAACCTTGAGGCAAAAGCGCAAGGAAAAGAGGATGGCTGAAGAAAACGAACGCGATCTTCAAACGGAGTTGGCGGAGAAGGAAGCTCAACTCCGATGGAATGAGACTCTCCGCCAGGATGAGATGGATCGTCATCAATCTCAAGTTAACGGTCTACAAGACATGATCGTCCAAATGAGGATAAAGATGAGCGACCTTGAAGATAAGGTAGGCAAGAGGTCCTCGAGAAGGAGATCAAGGTCTAGAAGAAAAAGCCACTCATCCGCTGATGATAGCGATTCTTCCATGCCACCGTTAGAAGAGATTGATCCCACGATCAACATGAATCCTTTCCATCCACAAGGAGCTACTAATCGCCGCATTCCACCTAGGAATGTGAGAGTCGAACGTGTGGATAATGAGCCAAGGACTCTTGGCCAACGGATGGATCCAACACAACAACCACGCCGCTTGGGTGTGAAATTTGACGCTGAAGATGTGCAAGGGTTTAGCTTTAACCCTCAAGTTATCACTCTTGTTCGCCAAAGTCAATTTGGCGGTACAAGTACTGAATCTCCACACCAACATTTACAAAACTTTGAGTGTATGATGGAGACGATGAGACCGAAGAACGCTACTACCAACAGCTATAAGCTCAAGCCTTTCTTCTTCTCCTTGAAGGGGAAAGCGTTGTCTTGGTATCAAGCTCTTCCTAATGGGAAACTAGACACATGGGAAGACCTTTCCGCAGAGTTTCTCACCAAATTCTTTCCGCCTTCCAAAACGGCGGAACTTAGAGGTAAGATCAATGCTTTTTCCATGAGACCTAACGAAAGTTTGTTTCAATCTTGGGAAAGGTTTCAGGATTTGCTCTTGGATTGCCCTCATCATGGCATATCCAAGCTTGCCTTGCTGGAGATTTACTACAAGGGGCTGGATGCGGGAACGCAATTCAACCTCCAATCCCTCTCATGTGGAACGTTCATGGACATGAGAGAAGATGACGCTTGGGACTTCATTGAGAAGCAAGCAAGAGTCATAGAGAAGTATTCCCACCGGAAGGTGGAGGGAAATCGTGTGGAGCAAGGAGCAAAGATCACACATGAAGCTCAAAATCAGATTTTCTCCCTCAACAACGAGATCAAAGAGTTGAAGGAGACTATCAAGACCAACTTCCCAAGGCAACAAGAGAAGGATGTTGGCTATTTGGGCAACAACAACAGCGGTGATAACACCAACCGCAACAACAATAACCGGAGCAATAACCGGAATAACAATTGGAATGGAAACAACAACAACCGGAACAACAACAATTGGAACAACAATCGGGGTTCAAACAACAACGATTGGCGCTCCAATCAACAAAATTCCGGTAACTCCTATCCTTCCAATTCCAATTCACTAACTCCACCCTCTTCTTCCTCTACTCCTTTGAAAAGCCAGGGGCAATCATCAAATGGAGGAAACAATACGGGAAAGGAGAAGCCCGATCCCATGTTGGAGACAATCTTGGGAAAGCTTCAAGGGTTAGAGAACCGCATCATCAAGGTTGATGATCAAATTTCTAAGGTTGACAAAGCTCAAAAGGTTTTGGAAAACCAAATGTTCAACCATGCGGAGGAAGTTCCCAGAAATCAAGGGAAACTTCCAGGAAAGACGGAGGACAACCCCAAAGGGAGGGTGATGGCGATTACAACTAGGAGCGGAGTGACTACCACCGATCCGCAACCTACGTTCGTTGAAGTCCCCGTAGAGAAGGACAAAGAAAAGGGGAAGGAGAAGGAAGACGTCTATGTTCCCCCTCCAGCTTTCAAACCTCCCCTACCGTTCCCTCAATCTAGAGCGCGAGCGCGCCTAGATAAACAATTTGGTAAGTTTATAGAACTCATGAGCAAGCTGCATATTAATATACCTTTCATTGATGCTATTGTAGGTATGCCGGCTTATGGCAAGTTCTTGAAGGAGCTCCTCTCTAACAAGAGGAAACTAGAAGATTTTGGTGAAGTCAAGATGAGTTCGGATTCTTCGGATCTCATCAAGACGATGAAGGAGAAAATGCCCCCAAAGTTGAAGGATCCGGGGTCATTTTGCATTCCCATTGGAGTGGGAGATGTCACATATGACGCTTTATGTGACTTAGGAGCAAGTGTGAGCATCATACCACTTGCGTTGTGCAGGAAAATCAGTTTAGGCGACCCTAAACCGGTGAAGATGACGTTATACATGGCGGATCGATCCATTACTCGTCCCGTCGGTATTGTAGAAGACGTCCCGGTCAAGCTAGGCAAGTTCTTTGTTCCCATTGATTTTGTCGTGCTTGATATTCCTGCAGATAGTCCGGTCCCGATCATACTCGGAAGACCGTTTCTTGCAACTTCCGGCTGCATGGTCGATTGCAAGAATGGGAGACTCGCTTTTGATATTGGGGAAGAGAAAGTAGAGTTCGTTCTTTCCACTCTAGTGAAGGAGCCAATCTTTGATGAGGATATTTACGATATCCAAGATGAAGAAGGTTTGTCTAGGGAGGAGGTGAGTGCAATTCTCTTTAACGATCCTTTACAAAAGGTTATTACTATGAGTCTAACCAATGTAGGAGAAGAAGAAGAGTGCAAAGAGGAAATTGAAGCCTTGGAAGCACAAGAAGAGATGCATGAAGTGGAATTTGAGAAACTCCACGATGAGGCTGAGAATATTAGAATCCACGGTCACACCCTGTATTCCACGACCGTGGATTCCACGACCAAAATCGACTTCCATTCCAGAGCATTCCACGGCCGTGGAATAGAAGAGAAGACCGTAATTTTGGCCGTGGAAGATGGTGATCGGCATACCTCTTCAACTTCTTCTAATTCTTCTCCAACCCACTCAACATCCTTAGAAACTTCTAAGGAAACATCGGGAGCTCCTCAAGGATCATCGGAAGCTCCGAAAGTGACGGAACTCAACCCACTTCCTACTCATCTAAGGTACGCTTTTCTTGGATCTAATTCCACCCTTCCGGTTATCGTTAGTTCCGAATTAAGCATAGATGAACATGAACAGCTCATGATTGTCCTTAGGAAACATAGAAAAGCCATAGGCTATACCATTGAGGACTTAGTAGGAATTAAACCCTCCCTATGCATGCATAAGATACTAATGGAGGAAGACTTTAGAACTTCGAGACAACCTCAAAGGCGGTTGAATCCGACCATGAAGGAGGTTGTCAAGAAGGAAATTCTTAAACTTCTTGATGCAGGTATCATCTATCCTATCTCCGATAGCAAGTGGGTGAGCCCGGTTCAAGTAGTTCCGAAGAAGGGAGGAATGACGGTCATCACCAATAAGAACAACGAACTCATTCCTACCCGAACCGTAACTGGATGGCGAATGTGTATAGACTACCGCAAGCTCAACAACGCAACGCGGAAGGATCACTTTCCATTGCCATTCATCGATCAGATGCTTGAAAGGTTAGCACAACATTCATACTTTTGCTACCTTGACGGTTATAGTGGCTTCTTTCAGATTCCGATACATCCGGATGATCAAGAGAAGACCACATTCACGTGCCCTTGGGGTACGTTCGCTTATAGGAGAATGCCGTTCGGGCTTTGCAACGCCCCAGCCACCTTTCAACGGTGCATGATGGCCATCTTCTCCGAATATGTAGAGGAAATCATGGAAGTCTTCATGGACAACTTCTCCGTTTACGGTTCCTCTTTTAACGATTGTCTTTCTAACCTTTCTCTTGTTTTGCAAAGATGTGAAGACACTAACCTAGTTCTTAATTGGGAGAAGTGTCAATTCATGGTTAAGGAAGGAATCGTGTTAGGTCACTTAGTCTCTAGTAGAGGGATAGAGGTAGACAGGGCTAAGATAGAGACCATAGAGAAACTTCCTCCCCCAATTTCGGTGAAAGGGATAAGAAGTTTCCTAGGACATGCTGGATTCTATAGACGTTTCATTAAGGACTTTTCTAAAATATCAAAACCTCTCACTAATCTATTGATGAAGGATGCGGTTTTTGAGTTTTCACAGGAATGTCTAGATGCGTTCAACACCATTCGACAAGCTCTAATTTCAGCACCCATTATCCAACCTCCGGACTGGACTCTCCCCTTCGAGATTATGTGTGATGCTAGTGACGTAGCCATTGGAGCTGTTCTTGGGCAACGAAAGGAAGGACGAACCCACGCCATATACTACGCTAGCAAGACGCTAGACGAAGCTCAGCTCAACTACGCCACCACAAAGAAGGAATTTTTAGCCATTGTCTACGCTATTGACAAGTTTCGCTCTTATCTTGTAGGTGCAAAAGTGATTGTCTACACGGATCATGCTGCGATCCGGTACCTCCTTGCGAAGAAAGATGCGAAGCCAAGGCTGATTAGATGGATTCTTCTCCTACAAGAATTCGATCTTGAGATCCGCGACAAGAAAGGCTCGGAAAATTCTGTTGCGGATCATTTGAGTCGTCTAACACATCTAGAGGACAACCATTTGCCCATTGATGACTCCTTCCCGGACGAACACCTACATATCATAGAGGAGTGCATCAAGGTAATCTCCAAAGGTAACGAACCATGGTCTGCTGACTTTGTTAACTATTTGGTTTGCCAGGAGATACCGCCCGGACTATCCTACTCACAAAGGAAGAAGTTCTTCAAGGACGTCCGGGAATATTATTGGAACGAGCCTCTCCTCTTCAAGAGAGGTCCGGATGGCATCATCCGGCGGTGTGTGCCGGAAGAGGAGATGCAAAGTATCATCCGCCATTGTCATTCACTACCTTGTGGAGGACACGCTAGTTCAAACAAAACTAGCGCAAAGGTATTGCAATATGGATTCTATTGGCCTACTTTATTTAAAGATGTGCAATCCTTTGTTTCTTGTTGCGATGCTTGTCAAAGAACAGGCAATATCTCTAGAAGGAACGAGATGCCCCTTAACAACATCCAAGAGGTAGAGATTTTCGACGTTTGGGGAGTCGATTTCATGGGACCATTCCCTTCCTCTTGTGGAAACCAATACATATTATTGGCGGTAGACTACGTCTCTAGATGGGTGGAAGCGATTGCCTCTCCCACAAATGATGCCATGGTGGTGGTTAAGTTCTTCAACAAGACCATCTTTCCGCGATTCGGGACACCAAGGACGATCATTAGCGATGGAGGTTCTCACTTCATAGCCCGTCGCTTTGAAGCTCTTCTAGCCAAGTATGGGGTTACTCACAAGATCGCTACCCCTTACCATCCACAAACGAGTGGACAAGTTGAGATCTCAAACAGGGAGATCAAGGGAATTCTAGAGAAGACGGTTTCAAGGACTAGGAAGGATTGGTCCTTGAAACTAGATGACACATTATGGGCATACCGGACTGCATACAAGACTCCCATAGGAACCACACCATATAACCTTGTGTATGGGAAGTCTTGTCATTTGCCGGTAGAGCTAGAGCACAAAGCGTTTTGGGCTATCAAATGGCTGAATTTCAGCATGAAGGAAGCGGGAGAGAAGCGTCTCCTAGACATCAACAAGCTGGATGAACTTCGCTTGAACGCCTATGAAAACGCCAAAATCTACAAGGAAAGAGCAAAGCGTTGGCATGATAAGCATATCATTCCAAAGGACTTCAAAGAAGGAGATCAAGTTCTCCTCTTCAATTCGAGACTTCGCCTCTTTCCAGGTAAGTTAAAATCTTGTTGGACTGGACCTTTTCTAATTAAGCGTATTTTCCCCCATGGTGCAGTTGAAGTATGGGGTGAAGCTAGCGGAAGTTTTAAGGTGAACGGCCAACGACTCAAGAAGTACTCGCCGGAACTCCAAGCTGAGGAGTTTGCACCTACCGCACTCGAATAAGTGCGAGATTGGTCTAGCTACGGACCTTAAACAAAGCGCTTCTTGGGAGGCAACCCAAGGTATTGCATTTTCGTTTTATCTTCGATTCATAGATTAGTTTAGAATAGACGTTTTCGCTTTATTTTGCCTCGATTTCTTCCGGTATGTTCGTGTTTTTGGTTGTAGGATCGATGGAAAAGGAGAAAGGAGGGATAATGTCGAAGAGAAGTGACGAAATTTGGACTTTGAAGCTTTACAGAAGGTTCCACGGTCTAAATTACGGTCGTCATAGCTACAGTGGCCGTAATTCTCAAAAGCCTGTGAAAAATCACCAAAACCACGGGTCCGTACACTTCCACGGCCGTGGAATGCCCCGATAGACCGTGATTTTTGAAATTTTGCCTGCGAGTATAAAAGACACACTTCATCACAAAAACCTCCACAATTCTTCCCCAATTCCACGACCTAGATACCGAAAACCCGCAGCCTCTCCCAATTCTTCATTCTCTAATCGTTTTCAACGATTCTTCGCTCTAAACTGCAGCAAATCCAACCACGAACAGGATCCAAGCAACAAATCGAGTGGAAATCGATCAACAAACGCGCATTTTGGATTTTTCAATCCGAAAAAGAGGTTATTTCTTTCTCTTCGATTCTCGCGGATTTGGTTCGTTTTTGCTATAGATTTTTAGGAAGAACTGACAAAGATTGGAAGGAATTAGATTAGGACTGCCTGTTGTGGTGATATTTGGTGAATTTGCTGAGATTCACGAGATTCTGTGACGAATCACGGTCTCTGGAGGTTCCACGGCCGTGGTTTCTATAGAACAGACCGTGATTTTTGCTGAAAATGGATTTCGTAAGGAGAGTTTCAGGAAGGATAAAGGAGAAGAAAGGGGAGCAAAATAAGAAAAGAAAAGGCAACCCCTCCACATCTAGGGCACCACCACCTTCATCTCCCTCACTACCATCCTCACCTTCACCTCCATCTTCACCACCTCACCCTAGCGTCCCAACCATACATGACGACCACCTAGCTGCATTTGAGAGAATAGAGAAGAGGGCAGTGATTGGCCCTAGGTATTTGTTGTTGGAGGATCTACATCCTCTCAACATAGTTGACGACCTTACATGGCTCTTGGATAGAGCCGGATTGACTGTCTTCACGAACATTCGTGAAGACGCCTATGAGGAGATCACCCGAGAAGTTGTGACGTCTTTCGAGCACAGCCATGTTGATAGGACCGTCTCCTTCCGTCTCATGAATCGAGACTACCAGTTGAGTATAGTTGAGTTTGGGGCCATTTTCGGGTTCCATGAGACCTACAATGGTCGATTCCCTAGCGGTATCTACCCTAAGGATTTCTGGGAGGAAGTAGCCATGATTTACGCCGACGAGGACCGTTGGCAACCCGCCGATACCAAGGCTAGATTGATGTACCATCTAGCCTTGAAGATAGCTCACCGTGTCCTTTCGGAGTGTCTCTTTCCTAGGACGGAGACGCCCCAAAAGATCAAGACGGATGAGCTATTCCTGCTCTACTGTATGCTCTACGGTCGCCGCGCAGATTGTGCTCATCTTTTGGCGGCTACGATGAGTAAACTGAAGAACAAGAGAAAGGGGAACATTGGATATGGTGGGATAGTGACCCACATGGCTAGGACATTTGGTGTGGATTTTTCAGGTTGCACCCGCATACCCGCCGTACCTCTAGGATTACATGCATTCATGGTCAGGGGACTCATCTTCCCCACACATAGAGGTCCGCCTTATGCGGGCATGCCTTGGGAGAGTAGGACAGGCAGGGGTATTGAGTGGCTGCCAGAGTATTCCATTGTGGCAGGACGCCACAATTGGAAGGAGACGTTCGCTGCGATGCATGCGCACAGGCTTGTAGCTCCCCCTTTTGTCCCACCACCGGTTGAGGATGAGGAGGAGATGGGAGAGCAGTACGAGAGTGGTGGAGGAGCGGAGCAGGAGTTCGGCACGTTTCCGGATCAGCCGGAGGCGGTCCCGGATGTACCTAGGCGCTCTCCACGTCCAGCTAGAGCTTCAGGCTCGTCATCTCGCCGCGCCAGCGTGAGTGAGAGGCCCACGTGGATGACTACACCTCCCACTTGGTACGACACACCCCCTCCTTGGTCCACGACGCAGCCAGCAGCACCACCACCACCACCAGCACCAGCACCAGCCGATGCCCCCGCATGGTATGATCACGCCCCGGGATGGTATGAGAGGATGCCGGATTGGGCTACCGGACTTTCAGAGAGAGTCGGAGCGCTAGAGATCCGGGCGGATGCTAGAGACGGACGCCTAGACGACCTTGACCACATGATGAGGGACGTCTACCGCCAGCAGTTCGGGCGGTTCTATGATCCGAGCTTCTCTCCATTTCCACCTCCACCGGCGCCGCAGTGATCGATGCATGATCGTTTGATTTAGACATTCCCGCCACCACTTGTGAGTTTCTTTTTCTTTTCTTTCTTTTGTTCTTTCTTTTGAACATTAGGGACAATGTTCGTCCTAAGTATGGGGTGGGATGTACTAAAGTTTGTAATAACTCTACTCTCTATGTTTGCTTCATTTGAGACTATCATTGCATGTTCATTATGTGTTGCACGTTTCCTTATTGCATTGCATGAAAAGTGACTTGAAAAACCCATAAAAAATTTGAAAAATTTTGAAAATTTTGCGCTTCTAATGAATTGAGATGATTTCCATGATAATCACTACTTGTGAATTGAGTTCGATGACAATTGCATGCTTAAAAGGATTGTAAATCGAAAAGAATTTAAATGAATGAATTCTACCTCTTTTACAAGTTTTATAATGTGAAAACATTGCCTAAATCATGTTGAGAGATTGAAGTTGAAATCACATTATAAGTTCCTATACTTCTTGTTGAAATGATTAAGGCAATTCGATACTTTCTTTCCTCTTTCTTTGATCATCTAGCTCCTCATTGAAATATTAGCCTCCTTTACCTATCCGGGAATTTGGAAAAGTGAATGAGAAAAAGGCATGTTTGATGTGGGAGGGCCATGAAAGCAATTAATTGCAATCAATTGAATAGAAAGAAATTATAGGTTTGGGGAAGTTAATCATGACGATGAGTAACTCGGCACCATTCACATAGCCGGGTGTTTGTGCCTTGCCAAAGTCGGATTGAGCGATATTCCTAGCGGATTATGGTATGTGCGCTAAGGGTTTGAGGCATCTCATGAAAATTGAGAAACGCCAATCTCCTAGGCTTCGGTTTTTGTGCACCTCTATCAATAACTCCAAAAGTAAAGTCAAAAAGAAGAGAGCGAAGCTCTAAGTTGAAGTGTTGCGGGAACCGCATAAGAAGAAGAAGGTAGTTGTCCACTTTCCCGGATTTATGCACCACTTCCCCTTAAAGTTTTCCCTTCCCTTCCATACTCTAGACCTTTTCTTTGAAAGTCCTTAAGATCAAAAGAATGTTATATGACTTGGTGATCTAAATTGAAGCTTCTTATGATTGATTTTGATAATATTTGAAGGTTATAATGCTTGTTTAGAAGTTGAGTTGATTCATGAATTTTCTTTACCTTTTACTCTTTGATTAAGTGTGTGAAAGTTTGAAAAACGATTGAAGCAAGGTTTGAGAATGATCTATTCTTTAGAAGTCACATTCATCCAAAAGAAGGTACACATATTTCATCCTAACTCTTGTTTTAAAGCTTTTTGAAGGACCTTGCTTAGGGACAAGCAAGTGCTAAGTATGGGGTTATTTGTTAGTATGAAATATTGTGATATTTTAGGCACGTTTTCTAAATGTATTTGATTCATATTGATAGTCTTTGATTGATCTTTGTGCATATGTGAGCTAGTATTACCTATATTTTCGATATGGATGTCTACACTAGTTCTATGTTGATTATAGGTAATTTGGAGCTATTTCCGAACGGAATCGAGCAAAGGAGAGTTGAGTTGATATGTCCATAGATCGAGGACACTTTTTGAAGCAATTTGGAGTCTTAGATTGAAGAATGCACGAGTTCAGGGAAGAATCACGTTCTTGCCCTAAATTACGCCCTAAAACACGGCCGTATCACAAACCACGTTCAGAATTACGGCCGTGGATTCAGAGTCAGAATTCGATGTTCATTCCAGGGGATTCTACGGCCGTGGAACTAACCGTAATTGTTTCCACGCCCTAAATTACGGTCGTGGAATCTCCCACGACCGTGATCTTGGCGAATCTTTTCGCCACGCTTCGAAGCCATGATCTTTTGAAAGATCGGGCCGGGCCGACACTTTACCCTACACTATAAAAAGACGGACGAAGCAAGATTCCGTCACCTCGCTTACGACCTTTCAACCTTCGCTTAGCGGCAAACGCACGCTTACAATCAACGTTTAGCAACGCACAAACCCTCATCTTGGAGGTAATTTGGAGATCTCATTGAAGATCAAAGTTCGTATTGGAGAGTTGTTGTTTGTGATTTTCGAATTGGTGGAAGATCGAAGTTCTTGGAGGGTTTTGCAAGAAGATCCCTCTTCTTGCTTAGGTTTGATTTAGGATCGGATTGACATCCCGTTTCTTTTCTTTCCTAAGATTGCGATTGGTTACTCCGTTTTGAATCTTTTGATAAACACTTGTTCTTGACTGTGATTTTGAGATTCATTTGAAGATTATTGATAGTTCTTGAAAGTTCCCATCTTTTATCTTTTAATTCTTGAATTGATATCAATATGACTGTTATTGGCTAAAAACCCTTAACAATTCTAGGGTGAAGGGTTGATAGTTGTGGCATAGGTGATGATAGATCGATCGCAAACAGATTAGACCCTGAGAGTTAGAGAATTATCGCCGACAACCCTAAATTACGGGCTGTTCTTGAGTCCACGGCCGTGGAACCTCAAGAACTAACCGTGATTTACCTTAAGTCTACGAACCTGCTTTTACTTTAATCTAAAGTTAAAGATTGGCTTTAGCTTAGCTTAGACTTGTCTTTTCTAGGTGGTAGTGAAGCCTCAACAACCTCTACCTCGATTGTGAGTGTCATAACCTCAATCGGTTAAGTTAGTCTTGACCTTTGGATTACAAGTTTGGGTATTTGACATTAATTCTCACCTCTAGAATCTTTCTATATTGAGCCTCAACAACCTGTACAGGGAGTGTCTTTTAGGTGAGTTACATAAGGTTTTTGGAACCTCAACCGTACGATTACCTTACATTAGTATACCTTTGCATATCTCCACTCTGTCTTTACATCATTAGTATATCTTGAATCTATTGCCGCAACTAAATACCCGAAGCTTTAGGATTGTTGTTTTCCCAATATCTGTAAAACTCCCATATTCACCTGCTTGATAACTTGCAATTGAATTCGCTCCACCCAAATCCCTGTGTTCGATACTCTGGAATTCTTGCTTAACTACGTCGATCCGTACACTGCGGGTTCGCTTGCTTGATTCTAGTTTTATAAATTTAAAACTTATTTGCACACACCTCTAGGGGCGAACATTACGCTAGTCGTTGCCCCGCTTGCTAGAGTTGATGAGGTTGCTAGAGCGCCGGCCGAGGCGAAGGAGCCAAAGCCCGACAATTGGTTGAAGGCTTTCGACCAGCAAAAGGTTCCCACTTTCTTGGGAAAGACTAGAGTGGAAGTGGAGCTGTGGCTAGGACAGCTGGATTCTACTATGGAGGCAATCGGTTTCCCAAAGGGACATTGAATCGACATAGCACAGACGTTGCTGAAGGATGAGGCTCATTCTTGGTGGAGGACCACTTGTAATAATGTCACCACTTATGAGTAGATGAAGACGGTGATTAGGGATCGATATTGCCCTGCAGCTATAAGGAGAGATAGTCTTCAGGATTTCCTCAAGGCTGAATTCGAGGATTTGCCTATTGCTAAGATTGTCAGCAAGTTTCAGGATGAGTTGTCTTTGCTGGGTCCGTCTGCATCACCTGAGGATCAGCACATTTATCTTTTCTCTCGGAGATTGAGAGATTCTACACGCTCTTATCTTGCTGGTTTCCGTTGTGATTCTTTGACAAACTATCAAGATAGAGCTTCTGCATATGAGAGAGACCGACAAGGTCATAGGAGAGCTTCTCAGACAGGAGGTCCTGAGAAGAGGAAGAAGACTGGATCAACTAGTGCTGGAGCTGGGTTTGGGCGTAGTTAGACGTCGGGACGTTCTAGGTTCCAATAGAGTTCTGACAAAGGACGGAAGTGTCATAATTGCGGAGGTGCCGGTAACATCCGAGCTGATTGCAAGAAGCCTGTAGTGACTTGCTTTTCTTGTGACAAGTCTGGACATAGAGCTACGTTTTTTCCATCAAGTCAAGGCGCTATCTCAGTAGGGTTCTTCACGTGCTAGTGTTGTAGGAGGTGGATAGAGGTCTCGCATTATCAACAGGAGCAATAGAGAGTTCCTGGTTCTACCGCTCCTTAGGGTTCCACTCTAGGACATGGCAGAGGACGACGAGGTGGTACTTTTGACACCAGAGGTGCCTCAGCTAGAGTTTATGAGCTGAGGAGTGCAGTGGAGCCGACTGCTCCAGCGACCACAGGTACCATTCATATTAATGGTTTTCTTGTCAGAGTTCTTTTTGATATCTGTGCTACGCATTCTTTTATATTTGATGCATGTGTAGATAGATTGACCTTAGTTATAGTATAAGGTAGATCATTCTTTATAGGATTACCCGATGAGGGTAAGATTCAAGGTACACGAGAGGTTTGTGATTGCCCTATTAGATTGGGAGGTCGTGATAGGCCAATTGACTTCTTCGTCATGTACTTAGTACATCAAGAAGTTACCCTTGGCATGGATTGGATGGATTGACATCGAGCAGTTATGGACATCGGCAAGAGGACAATGACAGTAACTACAGATGTAGGCCATGTTGAGATCTTCAAAGGATGGGCTCTCGGGAAGACTAGTACAGTCATCAGTGTAGTGCGACACTTATCAGTTAGGGATGCGAGGCTTTTTGGTACTTTTCCATGAAGGATAGTACGAGTCCAACTTTGGATGAGATTCTTGAAGCTTGTGAGTTTTCCGACGTTTTTGAAGAGCCATCAGGTTTACCCCCATAGAGGAGTGTAGACTTTGGCATTAAGCTATAGCCCGGTAGAAGGCCGATCTCTAAGGCTCCTTACCGTATGACGCCTATCGAGATGCTTGAGTTGAAGAAGCAACTCGAGGAGTTAGTATAGAAGGGCTTCATCCGCCCTAGTGTATCTCCTTGGGGCGCACCAGTATTCTTCGTCAGGAAGAAGGACGGGTCAATGAGGTTATGTATTGACTACCGAGAGCTGAACAAGGCGACGATCAAGAACAAGTACCCATTGCCCCGTATCGACGATCTTGTAGATCATCTGCATGGAGCTTTAGTGTTTTCGAGGATCGATCTGAGATCAAGATATCACCAGCTGAGGGTGAGAGAGCAGGACATAACCAAGAAGGCATTTCGGACCAGGTATGGCCACTATAAGTTTGTAGTGATGCCATTCGGGCTCACGAATGCGCCCTCAGTTTTCATGGAGTTGATGAACAACATCTTCATCGACTTCCTAGACCAGTTTGTAGTTGTCTTCATAGATTACATTCTAGTGTACTCTCGTTGTAGAGAGGAGCATGCAGGACATTTGAGGATCGTTCTTCAGGTCTTACAGGAAAGAGAGCTTTACGCCAAGCTCTCTAAGTGTGAGTTTGGATGTTTGACGTAGCATTCTTTGGTGACATCATTTCAGTTGAAGGGATCAAGGTAGACCCGCGAAGATCGAGTCAGTAGCATCTTGTCCGCCTCCTAAGAACGTCAAGGAGGTACGCAACTTTTTAGGATTGGCGGGCTACTACCGACGTTTTATTGAGGGCTTTTCAGTTATCGTCCGCCCGCTCACTTCCTTGCTGAGGAAGTCTACGAGGTTCGTATGGTCCGAGCCGTGCATGCAGAGCTTTGAGGAACTGAAGAAGAGGTTGACCTCTACTCCTATCTTAGCTCCCAGAGGGCATTGAGGACTTCGTGGTTTACAGTGACACATCCAAGTTGGGCTTGGGTTGTGTTCTGATGCAGAGGGGTAAGGTGATTGCTTATGCGTCGAGACAACTGAAGACATACAAGGAGAATTACCCTACCAATGATCTTGAGTTGGCTATTGTGGTTCACACTTTCAAAATTTGGAGGCATTATATGTACGGAGCTACGTGCCAGATATTCACTGATCATAAGAGCGTGAAGTACATATTCACTCAGCGGGAGTTGAATAACCGCCAGCGTAGATGGTTGGAGTTGATCAAGGAATTTGATCTTGAGATCTTATACCACCCGGGGAAGGCGAATGTGGTAGTTGATGCTCCCAGTAAGAAGACTCCCCGGGAGATGGCGATCGCTAGGCTGACAACTCAACCACAATTACAACGAGACCTTGCATGGCTAGAGATGGATATCCACTTTCCGGATTCCGACAGCCAGTTTTCCACCTTGGAGATATTATCTTATCTGTTGGTTGAGATCCGACAGATTAGGAGAGTTGCCCCGCTCTGACACATATCCGAGACCGAATGTCTCAAGGTGATGCACCACAGTTTGTAGTCGGTGCTGATGGGATCTTGAGACGTCAAGAGCGTGTTTGTGTGCCTTCCGATCGAGAGTTGAGACAGAGGATCCTCCAAGAGGCTCATTCTTCTCCTTACTCAGTGCACCTTGGTGCGAGTAAGATGTATTAGGATATCATACGCTCTTTCGGTGGGGAGGATCGAGCATCATCAACCAGGAGGCGAGCTATACCGACTTCCCGTTCCTTAGTGGAAGTGGGAGGACATCTGTATGGAGTTCGTTACCGGTTTAAGATCGAGTCGAGGTATTGATGCTATCTGGATAGTAGTAGATCGGCTGACGAAGACCACATGTTTCATTCTTATCAAGGAGATGTGGCCGGTGAGTCTATTGGCAGAGGAGTTCACTAGACAGATAGTGAGACTTCATGGAGTACCTAAGACTATAGTCTTTGACAAAGACGGACGGTTCACCTCGATGTTTTGGCAGTAAGTACATGTCACCTGATAGGTGATGGAATCACTATCATTTAGGTTAGTTTTTAAAGTCTTTTTATTACAATAGTGTCGTTTTATGCTACTAACTCCTTGGTCCAGAAGAAGAAGACTAAAAGAAGATAAAAGAGGAGTTATAAGCACTTAGGAGTTGAAGACCATTCATGAAGCAAAGCTTCTGGTGCCTCACCGCCCCCGTGGAGCATTTTCACCGCCCCAGCGGGTGACACTACACTCCGGAACGCAGCCTGCGCCTTCGCCAGCGCCCAGAACCAAGACTATCACCACCCCTGCAGCCCTCCTTGGCACCCTTGCGGTGTCTTGCCATGAAGAAGCGAAGACCAGTGCCCCTGCGCCTTTGCCTGCGTCTCACCCTACGGAGCTATGAAGCCAAAGAGTCAGTGTCACCGCCCCTGCATTGACACTAGGGCTGCCCCTGCGGCTCAACATCAGAAGCGACAGAAAATGAAGAGTCAGGCATTTGAACAACATTAAAGATCTGCCCCTCCGGAATTGCCAGGCCGCCCCTGTGGCCACAAAGAACTTCAAACGTTTCTGCCTAAACCGCCCCTGCGGTTCTGAAGGCCGCCCCTGTGGTTCGACAACAGAGACTTTAGTCCGGCTGTTTGCACCACCTTTATGGCATTAAAGGTGGTTGTTTTGGCCGGCCATTTACTCCCATTTAGTGCCAGGGTCAAACCCCTCCTTACCGGGTAATCTCGGAAAAGGTGAGTCTTAGGCAACGATCCTAGCACACTCAATCCAATAGCGGCTTTTTTGGCTCACTACTACCAAAGTTCATCATCTTATGTATCTAAGAGAGGATATTACCGGGTAAGTCTCATTCCTCACTTAGCTTGCTAACAATAGGTCACCGTAAGCTAGATTAGGCTCAACAAAAACTAGGATTTCAACACATCTACATCCTAACATCCAGATTCATCAATATAAGCACAACAGATAAAACCACGGGCTGATCATGAGAAACCACGGTCGAGATTTTAAATGAACAGGTCGTGGTTTGTGTCTGAGTTGGGGTTTTGAATACAAATCCATCCTAAGATAACATGAAAGTCCATACAATCATAGTCCAAAGCATAAACATCATTCCTTCACCCTAGAATCACATCTATTCAACCAACAACATACAAATCAAGATCAAACTTCATAAATAGAGCATGCTTGCAAGTCATAGCTAGATAATGAAGAATGAACCAAATAAAAGACATTACAAAGCTAAAATAGAAGCTACCAAGTCTTACAAAGGGTCCAAGAAGCAACTCCAAGGTATCAACAAAGGAAACCTCACTCAAAACCACTCAAATCTCACTTTAAAACTAAAATCTACACTCGAGGAGTTGGATTAGCCGTCGAGTTTGCCCCCTCAGCGGAGTGTGGACTTCATTATAGAGTTAGAGCCTGGCATGCGACCCATCTCGAAGGCCCCTTGCCGTATAGCACCTGCCGAGATGTTGGAGCTGAAGAAGCAACTCGAGGAGTTGGCTGAGAAGGGCTTCATACGCCCTAGTGTTTCACCATGGGGTGCACCTGTCATCTTCATGCGGAAGAAGGACGAATCTTTGAGGTTATGCATAGATTACAAAGAACGGAACAAGGTGACCGTCAAGAACAGGTATCCATTGCCCCGTATTGATGATCTACTTGATCAGCTTCAAGGAGCTATAGTTTTCTCCCGGATTGATTTACGCTCGGGATATCACCAGCGGAGGGTGAGAGAGCACGACGTACACAGGACGACATTTCGTTACCGTTATGGACACTACGAGTTTGTAGTGATGCCATTCGGGCTGACGAATGCCCCAGTAGTCTTTATGGAGTTAATGAACAGTATATTCATCGACTTCCTTGATCAGTTTGTGGTGGTCTTTATTGATGATATTTTGGTATACTCTCATAGTAGAGAGGAGCATGCCGGTCATCTGAGGACGGTTTTGCAGATTTTGAGGGATAGAGAGTTGTATGCTAAGCTCTCTAAGTGTGAGTTCTGGATGTCTGAGGTTAATTTCCTTGGACACATCGTCTCCGCCGATGAGGTTATGGCTGACCGGGAGAAGATCGAGTATGTTGCTGCGTGGACGACACCGACGAATGTCAAGGAAGTGCGTAGCTTTCTTGGCTTAGCCGGTTACTACGGACGCTTTGTCGAGGGATTTTCTGTGATTGCCCGTCCACTGACGAGTCTTCTGAGGAAGACTACCCGATTTGTGTGGACCGACTAGTGTGCTCAGAGTTTTGAGGAGATGAAAAGGCGTTTGACTTCTGCTCCTGTCCTGACACAACTAGAGGGTTCAAATGATTTTGTGGTCTTCAGTGATGCATCCAAGCTAGGCATTGGATGTGTGTTGATGCAGAAGGACAGAGTGATTGCTTTTGCGTCTAGACAGTTGAAGACGTATGAGTAGAACTACACGACTCATGATTTGGAGTTGGCAGCGGTAGTTCATACTTTGAAGATCTGGAGACATTAAGTGTATTGTGCTACATGTTAGATCTTCACAGACCATAAGAGTCTGAAGTATATTTTTACGCAGCGGGAGTTGAACAACTGCCAGCATTGATGGCTTGAGTTGATCAAGGATTTTGACCTTGAGATATTGTATCATCATGGAAAGGCGAACGTGGTTGTTGATGCCTTGAACAGGAAGACGCCTCGGGAGAAGGCGATTGCGAGATTGACTGTACAGCCTCAGCTTCAAAGGGATCTAGCTTGGCTAGAGATGGACATCCAGTTTCCTGATGAGGATGCCGAGTTGTATGCCTTAGAGGTTTTACCTGGTCTGTTGGATGAGATCCAACAGAAGCAGGGGACCTGCCCGACCTTGATGAGGATCAGAGAGAGGATGTCTCGTGGAGAGGCACCACTGTTTTTTGTTGGAGCTGATGGAGTGATGAGGCGACATGATCGCATTTGGGTTCCTACTGATGCAGAGTTGAGACAGAGGATTTTACAGGAGGCTCACTTTACACCTTACTCTGTACATCCAGGTACGAGTATGATGTACCATGATGTGAGACGTTCATATTGGTGGGGAGGGCTGAAGCCCAATGTAGCCAGATTTGTGGCTTAGTGTGCGACCTGTTAACAGGTCAAGATAAAGAATTGCAGACCTGGAGGTGAGCTCCATCCACTGCCAGTGCCGTAGTGGAAGTGCGAGGACGTCTCCATGGATTTTGTGACTAGTTTGAGACCTAGTAGGAGTTTTGATGCCATCTGGGTTGTTGATATATTGACGAAGACGGCACGTTTCATCCCTATCAGAGAGACGTGGCCAGTGACTAGGTTGGCTGAGGAGTACACAAGACAGATAATGAGACTCCATGGTGTACCGAGGACGATCGTCTCTAATCGAGATGGACGATTCACCTCGAGGTTTTGGCAGCAGATTTAGACTGCTTTGGGGACGAGTCTACACCTCACGACTGCATTTCACCCCCAGAAAAATGGTTAGTCAGAGAGGACCATCCAGACTTTGGAGGATATGTTGCGAGCTGATGTGTTAGATTAGGGATAGGGATGGTCTGATTACCTCCCACTTGTTGAGTTCTCATACAACAACAACTGTCATGCATCTATAGGGATGACTCCTTATGAGGCACTGTATGGACGTAGGTTCCGTACACCTTTATGCTGGGATGAGCCTAGTAGTATCAGTGGGATAGTGCTAGAGCAGATTCAGGATGATATGGCTCGAGTAGTGCTGATTAGAGAGAGGGTGCTGGCTGCACAGAGTCGCTAGAAGTCATATGCAGACAAGAGGCGTCGGCCTCTAGAGTTCAGTATAGGAGCTCATGTCTGGTTGAGGGTATCCCCGACGCGTGGCGTCAGACGTTTTGTCATAAAGGGGAAGTTGAGTCCCCGATATGTCGGTCCTTTTGAGATACTAGACAGAGTTGGGAGGGCAACCTACAAATTAGCTTTGCCTCGAGATTAGAGGGTGTTCATCCTGTGTTCCATGTGTCTCAGCTGAGAGAGTACGTACCAGATCAGAGGCACATCGTGAGTTATGATGATTTGGTGGTAGAGCCGGACCATACCTCTACTGAGCATCCTATTGCAGTCCTAGAGCGAGGTGTGAGACGCCTGCGTTCGAAGGACATACCTATGATGAGGATATAGTGGTCGAGACGTGGACCTGAGGAAGCTACATGGGAGACTGAGGATAGTATCCAGAGGAACTATCTAGAGTTTTATGCCGGGATGAATGCACCTAGGGTCGATGAGTAGATCTTAGTGCTATCTTGGTGAGTATGTGATTATGTGCTTATGTGCTTACATGCCTTGATGTGTTTATTCCATGCTAGTGATGTTGTGCCATATGATCTTATTAGATCTTGCTATACTAGTGTTTGCCACTTAGCGTGCGTGCAAATAAGCTTTAAATTTATAAAATTAGAATCAAGCAAGCGAACCCGCAGTGTACGGATCGATATAGTTAAGCAAGAATTCCAGAGTATCAAACACAGGGATTTGGGGGGTTAAATCCAGTTATAGAATTGTCAAGCAAGTAAATGTAAGAGCTTTTGTAAATATTGGGCAACAACAATCCTAAAGATCCAGGAATCCAGCTGTGGCAATCGATTCAAGATATAATAAAGATATAAGGACAAAATTGAGGTTTGCAAAGGTATACTAATGCAAGACAATGTACGGTGAAGTTCCAAAACCTTATATGACTTATCTAAAGACACTCTCTATAAAGGTTGTTGAGGCTTCAGTATAGAAAGGATCTAAAGACAAGAATTAATATCAAATACCCAAACTTGTAATCCAAGGATCAAGACTAAGTAAACCGATTAAGGTTGTGACACTCGAAATCGAAGTAGAGGTTGTTGAGGCTTCACTACTACCTAGAAAAGGCAAGCCAAGACTAAGTTAAAGCAAATCTTTAACTTTAGATTAAAGTAAAAGCAAGATTCGTAAACTAAGGGAAATTACGGGTGGATCTTGAGATTCCACGGCCGTGGAACTCAAGAACACACCGTGATTCTAGCTTCATCGGCGATTCTCTCTAACTATCAAGGTCCAATTTGTTTACGATCGATCTATCATCATCTAAGCCACAATTATTAACCCTTCACCTTAGAATTGCTAAAGGGTTGTAGCCAACAACAGTCATTATGATATCAAATTCAAGGTTTAAAAGAATGAAAGATGAAAACCTTCGAAAACTTTTGATAAATCTCAAATCAATCTCAATCCACAAACAAGAATAATGATGTATAACAGATTCAAAATAACACAAACCAATCACGATCCTTGATAAGAACGAAGAACGGGATGTCAATCCGTCTTCTAATCAAACCTAAGGACAAAGCGTAACTTCCAAATCTCCAAGTCTTCGCAAATCTCCGTTGCGAAATAGCAATCTCCACACGTCCAACTTGAAACCCTAGGCACGTGCAATAAGCGTAGGCGAAGTCTAAGCGGAGGCATAAGCGAAGGTGACGGAATCTCTCTCTTTCCGTCCTTTTATAGGGCAAGATAGAATAAGTGTCCAGCCCATTGTGTAAAAGATCGTGGCTTCAAATTGTACGTTAAAAGATCGCCTGAATCACGGTTCCTTAGGATTCCACGCCCGTGGTTTAGAGCGTGGAAATTCATCACGGTGCTTCACAACTTCCACGGCCGTGTAACCCTATGGAATGCTCCACGCTTGTGTTGCCAAAGTTCCACGGCCGTGGTTTAGAGCGTCGACTCCAATATGGCCGTATTTTAGAGCGTGGAACGTAGATTGCTCGTAATTCTCCTTTGTTTTGTGCCATTCTTCATCCTAGCATCTTCCTTAGCTCCCTTGTGGTGTCCTCATTCCTTGGACATGCTCAATCCATCTCCATTCTCCCTTGATTCGTTCGGTTTCAGCTCTTAGTTGCCTACAATCAACACAAAGCTTATGTAGACCTCTATATCGACAAAATAGATAAACTAACTCACAATTGCTTCAATGCTTTATCATTAAACACTAATATGGATGAAATACACTTAGAAAACATGCCTAAAATATCACAATATTTAATGCTAACAACTAGCATGATGTATGTTATAGCTGGAGATGATTATTCCCTCCATGCTATTTGAGTATGACTTATGTTTATAGCTGGAGATGGTTCTTTCCTCCATGCTACTTTGATGAACATAGTTTCAGTGGAGATGTGATTCCTCCATGCGATGTATATACTTATGGTTTGGCTAGAGACGTATTTCCTCGATGCATGTGTTATGTTTCGGCTACGGATGTGCTTCCTCTATGCCTTGTGTTGTGTTATGGCGAGAGATGTGATTCCTCTCTTCCTTTGGGTAGCGTTATGGCCCTATTTTCTGGAGTGGATGATTCCTCCATGTTGATGTTTGTGGTTATAGATCTGTTATAGGTTATGACCTTCTGAGCGGAGATCTGATACCTCCGATAGAGAGAGTGAGTTATGCCTCGGCTTGTGGGTCCGTGAGTCTCTAGGATCTTGCAAGTTTCGGGACGAAACTTGTTTTTAGGGGGGTGAGATGTAAGAGCCTAGTTGCTGAGTGCTGAGAGAAAGAGTAGAGGGGCCAGGTTTATGCCTGAGCCGCCCATGCGTGACCTAGGGGGCGCCCCTGCGTGACCCAGGGGGCGCCCCTGCGTGACCCAGGGGGCGCCCCTGCGTGACCCAGGGGGCGCCCCTGCGCCTAGCCTGGTCCGCCCCTGCTGCTCAGAGGATCCGCCCCCACGGCTCTGTGTGCTGCAGCCACCCTCTTTGACCTCTTTGACTCGTGCTTTACCCTTTTCACCTATATATATATATATATATTTATATATATATATTCTTCCCTTACGTCTAATGAGGGTTTCCTTTCTTAGATCTCTCTCTCATTACGCACACTTTCTTCTCTTCTCCTCTCTTGGATCACCTTGGTTTGAGTTTTATAAGATTTTTACTTAGTTTGGCTTGACTTTGATGTTGATGATGATGCTGTGCCTTATGGAGCCAGCTTGAGGGTGTTGTTGGTGCTGTGTTGATCTCCTGGAGAGCTGGTTGGTAAGCTTTTATGGCTTCTCCTCTTCCTTTCTTCTTTTCTTCATCTTTTCTCTCTTTCCTTAGCTAAGTTTAGCTTTCCTTAGGATTGGATCATGTTCAGCCATGATTTGGCTTATGTTGATGTATATATATGTATGTCACACATGTATATTGTTGTTGGAGTGAAGAAGATTAGAGAATCGAAGGTAGAAGTGAAGAAGGAGCTGAAGTGGTGTCTTCTGCATACCAGCCGCCCCAGCGCCACCCTACAGCCGCCCCTGCGCCAGCCAGTGTACCGCCCTTGCGCCACCTCCTATCGCCCCTGCGGCCACATGCACCAGCTTGGTGTTTCACTTGGTTATGCAGGTGTGTGTTGCTTCTAGGCCTTCCTTAAGGTGCCTTTGTTCCCTCCTTTCCCAGTATGAGTGCTTATGATCATGCTAGATGTGTGAGGTTGAGTTTTGATGATGATTATGATCGGTTTATGCCTTGTATGGCTTTTGAGGTAAGTTAGGTTGCGAGTGAGGTTGAGGTTCATCCTTTGGATCCCTTTGGGTCTAGGTGTGACCTTGATGTGGTTAGGAGTCTGATATATCTCCTTATCCCTTGTTTATGGGTTGTGTTGTCCCTCTAGTGTAGAGGTGATCGTGGTTGAGTTGTGATCAAGGTTGAGGTAAGTCCGTAGGACTTACTTAGCCGCCATCCTTATATCGGGTGTTTGCATGATTGGTGTGTGCTTTGTATGTTTTCTATGATAGCATGTTATATTGTATATACCGACCTATGTTTTATTGATTGCCCCGTATGCGTGGCTATGATAACCTTTCTCTTTCATCCAGCCGTGGATTTTGGGAGGCTCTCTTGGGTCAGGCCAGACCGGTTTACAAGAAGGGCGCAATCCACTCCCATAGGGTACACGGATTGTGTGACCGATTTTAGTACGGCTGGCTAGCAGGCTCAGAGGCGAGGATGTATTGGTCCTCGTGTCACATAGTTTCATACATATTATATACATATGTTTGGAGTGAATGACCATTATATTGAGATGAATAAATCGGTAAATGAGTGAAATCATGCTGATTTGTTTATCTTCCCTTACTTGTGATTGTGCTTATGCTTACTCTATATATGTGTATGGATAGCTAATGGTTTATTACCATGTTGTAGATGCCCCAAAGGATAGGCATGCTGCTGGGTGATCTAGTAGAGTTGCAGGCCGAGGACGTCTCGTACATAGGTTGTGTGGGCTTTTGGGTTTGTTATCTTTCCCTCATGCGTGAGGATGGTCTTTTGTTACCTCTTGTGTGAGGGTGTTATGTTTCATACTCGGCTATGTTGTATTACCTTTTGGGTTGTACAGTTTTATACAGTTTTATGTATTTGTTTTCATATCTATCACTGCCATGTTGTAAGGTCTAGTGAACTTGTTGCCAGGCTAGGGTCAGGATCCATTGTGAGATCCTAGCCCAATGTTGCACTCCGAGTCCTGCGGATTCGGGGTGTTACAAGTGGATACCTATTCTTGATGGTCACCTTGTTCAACTCTATGTAATCAATACACAATCTCAATGATCCGTCCTTCTTCCGCATGAAGAGGACAGGTGCACCCCATGGTGAAACACTAGGGCGTATGAAGCCTTTCTCAGCCAACTACTTGAGTTGCTTCTTCAGCTCCAACATCTCGACAGGTGCCATATGATATGGGGCCTTCGAGATGGGTCTCGTACCAGGCTCCAACTCTATACTGAAATCCACACTCCTCTGAGGCGGCAAGCTCGTCGGCTCAATAAAAACATATGCAAACTCGCAGACCATGAATATGTCCTTCACTACTGGACTCTCTCCATCCTTCATGGCATAGAACAAGAAGGCATCACATCCCTGTGCTATCAGTCTAGTTGCTCGTACGACACTTGAGTTGCTTCTTAAGGTTGTGACACTCGAAATCGAAGTAGAGGTTGTTGAGGCTTCACTACTACCTAGAAAAGGCAAGTCAAGACTAAGTTAAAGCAAATCTTTAACTTTGGATTAAAGTAAAAGAAAGGTTCGTAAACTAAGGGAAATTACGGGTGGATCTTGAGATTCCACGGCCGTGGAACTCAAGATCACACCGTGATTCTGGCTTCGTCGGCGATTCTCTCTAGCTCTCAGGGTCCAATCTGTTTACGATCGATCTATCATCATCTAAGCCACAACTATTAACCCTTCACCTTAGAATTGCTAAAGGGTTTTAGCCAACAACAATCATTATGATATCAAATTCAAGGTTTAAAAGAATGAAAGATGAAAACCTTCGAAAACTTTTGATAAATCTCAAATCAATCTCAATCCACAAACAAGAATAATGATGTATAACAGATTCAGAATAACACAAACCAATCACGATCCTTGATAAGAACGAAGAACGGGATGTCAATCCGTCTTCTAATCAAACCTAAGGACAAAGCGTAACTTCCAAATCTCCAAGTCTTCGCAAATCTCCGTTGCGAAATAGCAATCTCCACACGTCCAACTTGAAACCCTAGGCACGTGCAATAATCGTAGGCGAAGTCTAAGCGGAGGCATAAGCGAAGGTGACGGAATCTCTCTCTTTCCGTCCTTTTATAGGGCAAGATAGAATAAGTGTCCAGCCCATTGTGTAAAAGATTGTGGCTTCAAATTGTACGTTAAAAGATCGCCTAAATCACGGTTCCTTGGGATTCCACGCCCGTGGTTTAGAGCGTGGTTTAGAGCGTGGAAATTCATCACGGTGCTTCACAACTTCCACGGCCGTGTAACCCTATGGAATGCTCCACACTTGTGTTGCCAAAGTTCCACGGCCGTGGTTTAGAGCGTCGACTCCAATATGGCCGTATTCTAGAGCGTGGAACGTAGATTGCTCGTAATTCTCCTTTGTTTTGTGCCATTCTTCATCCTAGCATCTTCCTTAGCTCCCTTGTGGTGTCCTCATTCCTTGGACATGCTCAATCCATCTCCATTCTCCCTTGATTCGTTCGGTTTCATCTCTTAGTTGCCTACAATCAACACAAAGCTTATGTAGACCTCTATATCGACAAAATAGATAAACTAACTCACAATTGCTTCAATGCTTTATCAATGAACACTAATATGGATGAAATACACTTAGAAAACGTGCCTAAAATATCACAATATTTCATGCTAACAAATAACCCCATACTTACCACTTGCTTGTCCCCAAGCAATGTCCTTCAAAAGCTTTAAAAAAACTCAAGTTAGGATGAAATGTGTACACTCTCAAAACCAAAACTTCTATTAGATGAATGTGCTTTCTAGTCAATAGATCATTCTCAAATCTTGCTTCATTCGTTTATAAGACTTTTATACACAAAATCAAGGAGTAAAGAGTAAAGAAAGCTCATGAATTGATCAAACTTCCATGTAAACATCATAACCTTCAAACATTATCAAAATCAATCATAAGAAACTTCAATTTAGATCACCAAGTCATATCTCATTCTCTTGATCTTAAGGACTTTCAAACAAGGTCTAGAATGCGGAAAGGGAAGGAAAACTTTAAGGAATGTGGTGCATGAATCCGGGAAAGTGGATAACTAACTCTTTTCTTTTTCTCTTGCGGTTCCCGCAACACTTTCAACTTAGAGCTTCGCTCTCTTCTTTTCAATTCATTTTTCGACTTTACTTTTGGAGTTATGGATAGAGGTGCACAAAAACCGAAGCCTAGGAGATTGGCGTTTCTCATTTTTACGAGATGCCTCAAACCCTTGATGCACATACCATAGTCCGCTAGGAATATCGCTCAATCCGGCTTTGGCAAGACACAAACACCCGGCTATGTGAATGGTGCCGAGTTACTCATCATCATGATTGACTTCCCCAAACCTATAATTTCTTTCCATTCTTTTGAATGCAAAATATTGCTTTCATGGCCCTCCCACATCAAACATGCCAAATATCAACTCCTTCAAATTCCCGGATAGGTAAAGGAGGCCATTATTTCAATGAGGGGCTAAATGATCAAAGAAAGAAGAAAGAAAATCGAATTGCCTTAATCATTTCAAAAAGAAGTATAAGAACTTATCATGTGATTTCAACCTTGATTTCTCCATATGATTTAGGTAACACTCATCACATTATGAAACTTGCAAAAGAGGAATAATCAACTCATTCAATTCCTTTTCAATTCACTATTTGTTTAAGCATGCGATTGTCATCAAAACTCAATTCACAAGTAGTGATTATAATAGAAGTCATCTCTATCCTTAGAAGCACAAATTTTCAAAATTTTTCAATTTTTATGGGTTTTTCAAAACCTTTTTCATGCAATGCAATAATGAAACGTGTAACAATAGAATGAACATGCAAGTTAGTCTCGATAAAAGCATACAAAGTGAGTAAGAGTTATTACAAACTATTAGTCACACCCCACCCCATACTTGGAACAAACATTGTCCTTAATGTTCAAAAAGACAAAGAAGAAAAGAAAGAAAGAAAAAGGACTCACAAAACGGTTGTGGAGCGGCTAAAACGGTCGATCATCAAAGGTCATCACTGAGGTGCCGGTGGTGGTGGAAACGGGAAGAAGCCTGGATCATAGTTCCGCCCAAACTGCTGGCGGTATATGTCTCTCATCATGCGGTCATGATCGGCGGCTCGTGCATCCCTAGCATCTGCACGGATCTCTAAAGCTCCGACCCTGCTGGAAAGGTCGGTGGCCCACTCTAGCAACTGCTCATACCAACCAGGCGGCTGGCTGTACCACGCCGGCGCATCTGAAGGTGCTGGTGCTGGTGGTGGCTGTGCATGCCAAGGTGGTGGAGCTCCCATCTAATCCGGCTGAGTGCTATACCATGTAGGAGGATCCACCATCCATGTAGGCCTCTCGCTCACACTAGCACGGCGAGAGGAAGATCCAGAAGCTCTAGCGGGGCGGGGAGAGTGTCTAGGAAGGTCAGGAACTGTATCCGGCTGATCCGGAAAGGTGCCAAAGTCGTGATCATGTCCTCCTCCCTCAAACTCGTCATCCCCTCTCATCTCCTCCTCTACAACTGGTGGTGGTGGAACATAGGGAGGGGCTACTAATTTGTTTGCATGCATGGCAGCGAACGTCTCCTTCCAGTTATGGCGTCCATCCATAATGGAATACTCAGGAAGCCACTCAATCCCTCTCCCCGTCCTACTCCCCCAAGGCATAGCAGCATACGGTGGACCTCTATGTGTGGGGAAGATGATGCCTCTAGTCATGAGGGCCTGAAGTCCTAGAGGTCTAGCTGCAATGTGGGTGCAAGCGGAGAAGTCTACCCCTAACTGTCTAGCGAGGTGGGTGACCATCCCACCGTATCCAATGTTGCCTGCCCTCTTATTTTTTAGCTTGCTCATAGTAGCAGCTAAGAGGGTGGCACAATCAGCTGGCCTGCCATACAACATACTGTAGAGAAGAAACAACTCATCTGTCTTAATCTTCTGAGGTGTCTCCGTCCTAGGGAAGAGACACTCAAAAAGCACTCTATGGGCAATATTCAAGGCTAGATGATAGATCAATCTAGCCTTGGTATCAGCAGGTTGCCAGCGGTCCTCGCTGGCGTAAATCATGGCAATCTCCTCCCAGAAATCCTTGGCGTACACGCCACTGGGGAATCGACCATTAAAGGTCTCCTGGAACCCAAATAAGGCTCCAAACTCTCTAATAGAGAAATCATAGTTTCTTTCCATCAGCCGGAAAGACATTGTCCTGTCAACGTGACTGTGCTCGAAGGAAACTACAAACTCTCTAGTAATCTCTTCATAGGCATCTTCCCGAATAGCGGAGAAGATGACTAAACCGGCTCTATCCAATAGCCATGTGAGATCCCTTATCACATGCAAGGCCTCTAGCTCCTCAAGCAGTCAGTATCTAGGTCCTATGACCGTCCTCTCCTCGATCCTCTCTAAGGCATCTAGATGATCCTCATGGATAGTAGGGATCCTAGGGGGAGGTGGTGATGGTGATGAAGGAGGTGATGGAGGCTCAGCGGGTGGTGCTCTAGAAGAAGAAGAGGTGTTGCCTTTCCTTTTCTTATTCTTGTTTCTATTGGATACTCTCCTTACAAAATCCATTTTCTGTTGAAAACCACGGCCTGTTCTTCAGGTTCCACGGCCGTGGAATGTCCAAAGACCGTGGTTCATCTCGAAAATTCTCAAAACTCAGCAAATTCACACCAAACTCAACAACAAGCAGCCCTAGACTAATTTCCGTCCAATTCCAAATAGTTTTCCTAAAAATTCTAGCAAAAACGAAGCCGAATCGACGAGAGAGAGAAAGAATGAAAAACCTAGGTTTTCGGATTTTGGAATCCGAATTCCGTCTTCTCCGGTGATTTGCCGCTCAAATTCTTGATTGGATCTTGTTGGTGATTGGATTTGCTTCAGTTTTGGCCAAAGAATCGTTAAAAACGATTAACGAAGGAGAGATTTGGAGATGGGGAGCGTAATCGGCGAAATAAGCGTGGTTTTGGGATTGTGTTGCGTGTTTTGTGAAGAAACGTGGTTTTTATAGTGGCCGTAAAAATTTTTGAAAATCACGGTCTATCGGGGGGTTCCACGGCCGTGGAAATGTACGGAACCGTGGTTTTTGTGATTTTTCTCAGGCTTTTGAAAATTACGGTCACTGTAGCTGTCACGGCCGTGGTTTTGGCCTTGGAACTCTCTATAATGTGTCAAAGTCCAAGTTTCGTCAATTTTCTTCAAACTTTTCCCTTCCTTTCTTTTCCACTGTTCCTACATCCAAAAACACGAACATACCGGAAGGCATCGAAGGCAAAACAAAGCAAAACGTCTATACTAATCTAATCTAAGAATCAAAAACAAGAATGTGAATGCAATACCTTGGGTTGCCTCCCAAGAAGCGCTTTGTTTAAGGTCCGTAGCTAGACTATATTTGCACTTATTCGAGTGCGGTGGGCGCGAACTCTTCAGCTTGGAGTTCCGGTGTGTACTTCTTGAGTCGTTGACCGTTCACCTTAAAGCTTCCGCCCTTTTCACCCCATACTTCAACTGCACCATGGGGAAAAACACGTTTGATTAGAAAAGGTCCAGTCCAACGAGATTTAAGCTTACCTAGGAAGAGACGAAGCCTTGAATTGAAGAGGAGAATTTGATCTCCTTCTTTGAGGTCCTTTGGGATGATATGCTTATCATGCCAACGCTTCGCTCTTTCTTTGTAGATCTTGGCGTTTTCTTAGGCGTTCAAGCGAAGTTCTTCAAGCTCATTGAGGTTCAAGAGACGCTTCTCTCCCGCTTCCTTCATGCTGAAGTTCAACCACTTGATTGCCCAAAACGCCTTGTGCTCCAACTCTACCGGTAAGTGACAAGACTTCCCATATACAAGGTTGTATGGTGTAGTTCCGATGGGAGTCTTATATGCAGTTCGGTACGCCCACAATGCATCATCTAGCTTCAAAGACCAATCCTTCCTAGTCCTTGAAACCTTCTTCTCTAGGATTCCTTGGATCTCCCGGTTTGAGATCTCCACTTGTCCACTAGTTTGTGGATGATAAGGGGTGGCGATCTTGTGAGTCACCCCATACTTAGCTAAGAGAGCTTCAAAGCGCCGGGCAATGAAGTGAGAGCCTCCATCACTAATGATAGTCCGTGGTGTCCCAAATCGTGGGAAGATGGTCTTGTTAAAGAACTTAACCACTACCATGGCATCATTGATGGGAGAGGCAATTGCTTCAACCCATCTTGAAACATAATCCACCGCTAAAAGTATGTATTGGTTACCACAAGATGATGGGAATGGTCCCATGAAGTCTACTCTCCAAACGTCAAAGATCTCCACCTCTTGGATGTTGTTGAGAGGCATCTCATTCCTCCTAGATATATTTCCTGTTCTTTGACAAGCATCGCAGCAGGAAACAAAGGTTTGCACATCTTTAAATAGCGTAGGCCAAAAGAATCCAGATTGCAATACCTTAGCGCTAGTCTTGTTCGAACTAGCGTGTCCTCCACAAGGTAGTGAATGACAATGACGGATGACACTTTGCATCTCATCTTCCGGCACACATTGCCGAATAATGCCATCCGGACCTCTCTTAAAGAGGAGAGGTTCATTCCAAAAGTATTCCCGAACATCCTTACAGAACTTCTTTCTTTGTGCGTAGGATAATCCGGGTGGTAATTCCTGACAAACCAAATAGTTAACAAAATCAGCAAACCATGGTTCGTTACCTTTAGTGATCACATCGATGCATTCCTCTATGATATGTAAATGCTCATCCAGAAAGGAGTCATCTATAGGTAGATGGTCGTCCTCTAGATGTGTTAGGCGACTCAAATGATCCGCAACAGAATTTTTCGAGCCCTTCTTGTCGCGGATCTCTAGATCGAATTCTTGTAGGAGGAGAATCCATCTAATTAGCCTTGGCTTCGCATCCTTCTTTGCAAGGAGATACCGGATGGCAGCATGATCCGTGTATACAATCACCTTTGCACCTACAAGATAAGAGCGAAATTTGTCAATTGCATACACAATAGCTAAGAATTCCTTTTCGGTAGTGGCGTAGTTGAGCTGCACTTCATCTAGCGTTTTGCTAGCGTAGTAGATAGCGTGGGTTCGTCCTTCCTTTCTTTGCCCAAGAACAGCTCCTATAGCTACGTCACTTGCGTCACACATAACCTCAAAGGGAAGATTCCAATCCGGAGGTTGGATAATCGGGGCTGAAATTAGAGCTTCCCGAATCATATTAAACGCATCTAAGCACTCCTGCGAAAAAATGAAAAACTGCATCCTTCATCAATAGATTAGTTAGCGGTTTTGATATCTTAGAGAAATCCTTTATGAAACGCCTATAGAATCCAGCATGTCCTAGGAAACTTCTTATCCCTTTCACCGAAGTTGGGGGAGGAAGCTTTTCTATTGTCTCTATCTTAGCTTTATCCACCTCAATCCCTCTACTAGAGATTAAGTGTCCTAATACAATGCCTTCTTTCACCATAAATTGACACTTTTCCCAATTAAGAACTAGGTTAGTGTCTTCACATCTTTGTAATACAAGAGCAAGGTTAGAAAGACAATTGTCTAAAGAGGAACCATAAACGGAGAAGTCATCCATAAAAACCTCCATGATTTCCTCTATGTATTCCGAGAAGATGGCCATCATGCACCTTTGAAAGGTGGCTGGGGCGTTGCAAAGCCCGAACGGCATCCTCCTATAGGCAAACGTACCCCACGGGCACGTGAATGTGGTCTTCTCTTGATCATCCGGGTATATCGGAATCTGAAAGAAACCACTATAACCGTCAAGGTAGCAAAAGTGTGAATGTTGTGCTAACCTTTCAAGCATTTGATCGATGAAGGGTAGTGGGAAGTGATCCTTCCTCGTCGCGTTGTTTAGCTTGCGGTAGTCTATACACATCCGCCATCCTGTTACGGTTCATGTAGGAATGAGTTCATTGTTTTTGTTGGTGATGACCGTCATTCCTCCTTTCTTCGGAAGCACTTGTACGGGACTCACCCACTTGCTATCGGAGATAGGATAGATGATACCTGCATCAAGTAGTTTAAGAATTTCCTTCTTGACAACCTCCTTCATGGTCGGATTTCACCGCCTTTGAGGTTGTCGCGAAGTTCTAAAGTCCTCTTCCATTAAGATCTTATGCATGCATAGGGAAGGTTTGATTCCTACTAAATCCTCTATATTATATCCTAAGGCTTTCCTATGTTTCTTAAGGACAACCATAAGCTTACTATGTTCATCTATGCTTAAATCGGAACTAATAATTACCGATAAGGTAGAATTAGGTCCAAGAAATGCGTACCTTAGATGTGTAGGAAGTGGTTTCAATTCCATCACTATCGGAGTTTCCAATGGCTCTTGAGGAGCATCCGATGCTTCCTTAGAAGTGTCTAAGGATGTAGAAGGTGTTGGAGAAGAATCAAGAGAAGTTGTAGAAGAAACACAATTTCCCTCGGATTCACCCAGAATTACGGCACCCCTGCCTTCTCCATGGCCGTGATTTTGGGCGTGGAAAGCAAATACGGTGTCTCTGTTTCCTCCACGTCCGTGTAACTCCCTGGAATGCTCCACGCTTTTGTTGGTGAAATCCACGGCCGTGGAATAGGCCGTTTGACCGTGGATCCGTACATTTTCTGCCTCATCGTGGAGTTTCTCGAACTCTTCTTCACACACTTCTTCTTGTGTCTCTAAGGCTTCAATTGCCTCATTGCACTCCTATTCATCCCCTATATCCATTATGCTCATAGAAATAACTTTTTGCAAGGGATCTTTGAAGAGAATAGAACTTACCTCCTCTCTAGATAGCTCTTCATCATGGATATTGAATATATCCTCATCGAAAGCTGGTTCCTTCACAAAGGTGGAAAGAACAAACTCTACCTTCTCTTCTCCTATGTCAAAGGCGAGTCTAGCATTCTTGCAATCGACTATATAGCCGGATGTTGCAAGAAAACGGTCTTCCGAGAATAATCGGGACCGGACTATCTACAGGAATGTCAAGCACAACAAAGTCTATAGGAACATAGAACTTACCTAGCTTGACCGGGACGTCTTCAACTATACCGACGAGGCGAGTTATGGATCGATCCGCCATGTACAACGTCATCTTTACCGGTTTAGGATCGCCTAAACCGATCTTCATGCATAAGGCAAGCGGAATGATGCTCACGCTTGCTCCCAAATCACATAATGCATCATATGTGACATCTCCCACTCCTATGGGAATACAAAATGACCCCGGATCCTTTACCTTTGGGGGCATTTTCTCTTTCATGGTTTTGATGAGATCCGATGAATCCGAACTCCTCTTAACCTCTCCAAAATCCTCTAGCTTTCTCTTGTTAGAGAGGATCTCCTTTAAGAACTTCCCATAAGCCGGCATACCTACAATTGCATCAATGAAAGGTATATTAATATGCAGTTTGCTCATGAGTTCAATAAACTTACCAAATTGCTTGTCTAGACGCGCTCTCGCTCTAGATTGCGGGAATGGTAGGGGAGGTTTGTAAGCTGGAGGAGGAACGTAGACATCTTCCTTCTCCTTCCCCTTTTCGTTCTCTTTCTCAACGGGGACTTCTACAAACTTAGGCTGCGGGTCGGTAGTTGTCACTCCGCTCCTAGTTGTGATTGCCATCACCCTTCCTTTTGGGTTGTCCTCTGTCTTTCCTGGAAGTTTCCCTTGATTCCTAGGAACTTCCTCCGCATGACTAAACATTTGGTTTTCTAAGACCTTTTGGGCTTTATCAACCTTAGTTATGTGATCATCAACCTTGATGATGCGAGTCTCCAACCCTTGAAGCTTGCCCAAAATTGTTTCCAACATGGGATCGGGCTTCTCTTTCCCCGAAGTACTTCCATCATTAGATGTTTGCCCCTGGCTTTTCAAAGGAGTGGAAGAAGAGGAAGGTGGAGTTAGTGAATTTCCTGAATTGGAATAAGAATTACCGGAATTTTGTTGGTTGGGACGCCAATTGTTGTTGTTTGAACCCCTATTGTTGTTCCAATTGTTGTTCCGGTTGTTGTTGTTGTTGTTCCAATTGTTCCGGTTGTTGCGGTTTGTATTCTCATTCCCGTTGTGGTTATTGTTGTTGCCCAAATAACCTACATCTTGATCCTTTTGCTTCGGAAAGTTGGTTTTGATGGCTTTCTTCAACTCTTTAATCTCCGTATTGAGAGAAAAGATTTGAGTTTGAGCTGCTTGTGATAGCTTTGCTCCTTGATCCACATGATTCGCCTCCACTTTCTGATGAGAATACTTCTCGATAACTCGCGCTTGCTTCTCAATGAAGTCCCAAGCGTCATCTTCCCTCATGTCCATAAATGTACCACATGAAAGGGATTGGAGCTTGAATTGTGTCTCCACATCCAGCCCCTTATAGTATATTTCCAATAGCGCCAATTTGGATATGCCATGATGTGGGCAATCCAATAGCAAATCCTGAAATCTTTCCCAAGATTGAAACAAACTTTCGTTAGATCTCATAGAAAATGCATTAATCTTACCTCTCAACTCCGTCGTTTTGGATGGCGGAAAGAACTTAGTGAGGAATTCCAAAGAAAGATCCTCCCATGTCTCAAGTTTCCCACTTGGAAGAGCTTGATACCAAGACAATGCTTTCCCCTTCAAGGAGAAGAAGAAAGGCTTCAGCTTATAGCTGTTGGTAGTTGCATTCTTTGGCTTCATTGTCTCCATCATGATCTCAAAATTTTGTAGATGTTGATATGGAGATTCAGCGCTTGTTCCCCCAAATTGATTTTGGCGGACAATGGTAATAACTTGAGGGTTGAAACTAAACCCTTGTGCATCATCAGCATCAAAGTTCACACCCAAACGGCGTGGTTGCTGCGTTGGATCCATCCTTTGGCCAAGAGTTCTTGGCTCCTCATCTACTCGTTCGACTCTCGCACCTCTAGCTGGAACATGGCGATTGGCAGCTGGCCGTGGAAAGAATGGATTCACATTGATTGTTGGATCAATTTCCTCTAGTGGTGGCATGGAAGAGTTGCTATCCTCATTGGATGAGTTGTTTCTAACCGATCTTCCCGGTCTCCTTCTTCTCTTTTTCTCCTTGAGGTTGTCTATTTCCAACCTCATTTGGAACATCATGTCCGATAGATCATCAACCTTTGTTTGATGACGATCCATTTCTTCCCTACGAGTCTTCTCACTCCATTGGAGTTGAGCTTCCTTTTCCGCCAACTCCGTTTGGTAATCACGTTCTCTTTCTTCAGCCATCTTTCTTTCCTTAAGCTTTCTCCTCAAAGTCCTTTCAAGCTCTTGATCAAGAGGTAAGAGGTCTTCGTTGTTCCTAGATCTGCGCATACACTCGAAGAGATATCAAATAACAAGGGAAGAGCTCCCAAGCTTGACAACCGATAACCGAATTCGGCCTAGACCAAATCCCCGGCAACGGCGCCAAAAACTTGTTCGCCACTTAGCGTGCGTGCAAATAAGCTTTAAATTTATAAAACTAGAATCAAGCAAGCGAACCCACAGTGTACGGATCAATATAGTTAAGCAAGAATTCCAGAGTATCGAACACAGGGATTTGGGGGGTTAAATCCAATTATAGAATTGTCAAGCAAGTAAATGTAAGAGCTTTTGTAAATATTGGGAAAACAACAATCCTAAGGATCCAGGAATCCAGCTGTGGCAATCGATTCAAGATATAATAAAGATATAAGGACAGAATTGAGGTTTGCAAAGGTATACTAATGCAAGGCAATGTACGGTGAAGTTCCAAAACCTTATATGACTTATCTAAAGACACTCTCTATAAAGGTTGTTGAGGCTTCAGTATAGAAAGGATCTAAAGACAAGAATTAATATCAAATACCCAAACTTGTAATCCAAGGATCAAGACTAACTAAACCGATTAAGGTTGTGACACTCGAAATCGAAGTAGAGGTTGTTGAGGCTTCACTACTACCTAGAAAAGGCAAGCCAAGACTAAGTTAAAGCAAATCTTTAACTTTGGATTAAAGTAAAAGCAAGGTTCGTAAACTAAGGGAAATTACGGGTGGATCTTGAGATTCCACGGCCGTGGAACTCAAGAACACACCGTGATTCTGGTTTCGTCGGCGATTCTCTCTAACTCTCAGGGTCCAATCTATTTACGATCGATCTATCATCATCTAAGCCACAACTATTAACCCTTCACCTTAGAATTGCTAAAGGGTTTTAGCCAACAACAGTCATTATGATATCAAATTCAAGGTTTAAAAGAATGAAAGATGAAAACCTTCGAAAACTTTTGATAAATCTCAAATCAATCTCAATCCACAAACAAGAATAATGATGTATAACAGATTCGGAATAACACAAACCAATCACGATCCTTGATAAGAACGAAGAACGGGATGTCAATCCGTCTTCTAATCAAACCTAAGGACAAAGCGTAACTTCCAAATCTCCAAGTCTTCGCAAATCTCCGTTGCGAAATAGCAATCTCCACACGTCCAAATTGAAACCCTAGGCACGTGCAATAAGCGTAGGCGAAGTCTAAGCGGAGGCGTAAGCGAAGGTGACGGAATCTCTCTTTCTGTCATTTTGTAGGGAAAGATAGAATAAGTGTCCAGCCCATTGTGTAAAAGATCGTGGCTTCAAATTGTACGTTAAAAGATCGCCTAAATCACGGTTCCTTGGGATTCCACGCCCGTGGTTTAGAGCGTGGTTTAGAGCATGGAAATTCATCACGGTGCTTCACAACTTCCAAGGCCGTGTAACCCTATGGAATGCTCCACGCTTGTGTTGCCAAAGTTCCACGGCCGTGGTTTAGAGCGTGGACTCCAATACGGCCGTATTTTAGAGCGTGGAACGTAGATTGCTCGTAATTCTCCTTTGTTTTGTGCCATTCTTCATCCTAGCATCTTCCTTAGCTCCCTTGTGGTGTCCTCATTCCTTGGACATGCTCAATCCATCTCCATTCTCCCTTGATTCGTTCGGTTTTAGCTCTTAGTTGCCTTCAATCAACACAAAGCTTATGTAGACCTCTATATCGACAAAATAGATAAACTAACTCACAATTGCTTCAATGCTTTATCAATGAACACTAATATGGATGAAATACACTTAGAAAACGTGCCTAAAATATCACAATAATTAATGCTAACAACTAGCATGATGTATGTTATAGCTGGAGATGATTATTCCCTCCATGCTATTTGAGTATGACTTATGTTTATAGGTGGAGATGGTTCTTTCCTCCATGCTACTTTGATGAACATAGTTTCAGTGGAGATGTGATTCCTCCATGCGATGTATATTCTTATGGTTTTGCTAGAGACGTATTTCCTCGATGCATGTGTTATGTTTTGGCTAGGGATGTGCTTCCTCTATGCCCTGTGTTGTGTTATGGCGAGAGATGTGATTCCTCTCTTCCTTTGGGTAGCGTTATGGCCCTATTTTCTGGAGTGGATGATTCCTCCATGTTGATGTTTATGGTTATAGATCTGTTATAGGTTATGACCTTCTGAGCGGAGATCTGATACCTCCGATAGAGAGAGTGAGTTATGCCTCAGCTTGTGGGTCCGTGAGTCTCTAGGATCTTGCAAGTTTCGGGACGAAACTTGTTTTTAGGGGGGTGAGATGTAAGAGCCTAGTTCCTGAGTGCTGAGAGAGGGAGCAGAGGGACCAGGTTTATGCCTCAGCCACCCCTGCATGACCCAGGGGGAGCCCCTGCGCCTAGCCTGGTCCGCCCCTACTGCTTAGAGGGTTCGCCCCCACGGCTCTGTGTGCTGCAGTCACCTTCTTTGACCTCTTTGACTCGTGCTTTACCCGTTTCACCTATATATATATATATATATATATATATATATATATATATATATATATATATATATATATATATATATATATATATATATATCTTCTTCCCTTACGTCTGATGAGGGTTTCCTTTCTTAGATCTCTCTCTCTCCTTACACACACTTTCTTCTCTTCTCCTCTCTTGGATCACCTTGGTTTGAGTTTTATAAGAGTTTTTACTTAGTTTGGCTTGACTTTGATGTTGATGATGATGTTGTGCCTTATGGAGCCAGCTTGAGGGTGTTGTTGGTGCTGTGTTGATCTCCTGGAGAGCTGGTTGGTAAGCTTTTATGGCTTCTCCTCTTCCTTTCTTCTTTTCTTCATCTTTTCTCTCTTTCCTTAGCTAAGTTTAGCTTTCGTTAGGATTGGATCATGTTCAGCCATGATTTGGCTTATGTTGATGTATATATATGTATGTCACACATGTATATTGCTGTTGGAGTGAAGAAGATTAGAGAATCGAAGGTAGAAGTGAAGAAGGAGCTGAAGTGGTGTCTTCTGCATACCAGCCGCCCCTGCGCCACCCTACAGCCGCCCCTGCGCCGGCCAGTGTACCGCCCTTGCGCCACCTCCTAGCCGCCCCTGCGGCCACATGCACCAGCTTGGTGTTTTACTTGGTTATGCAGGTGTGTGTTGCTTCTAGGCCTTCCTTAAGGTTCCTTTGTTCTCTCCTTTCCTAATATGAGTGCTTATGATCATGCTAGATGTGTGAGGTTGAGTTTTGATGATGATTATGATCGGTTTATGCCTTGTATGGCTTTTGAGGTAAGTTAGGTTGCGAGTGAGGTTGAGGTTCATCCTTTGGATCCCTTTGGGTCTAGGTGTAACCTTGATGTGGTTAGGAGTCTGATATATCTCCTTATGCCTTGTTTATGGGTTATGTTGTCCCTCCAGTGTAGAGGTGATCGTGGTTGAGTTGTGATCGAGGTTGAGGTAAGTCCGTAGGACTTACTTAGCCGCCATCCTTATATCGGGTGTTTGCATGAGTGGTGTGTGCTTTGTATGTTTGCTATGATAGCCCTGTTGCGTGGTTGTGATAACCTTTCCCTTTCATTCCGTACTGGAGTGTGGGAGGTTCTCTAACGGCAAGCCAGACTAATTTCCAGGAAGGGAGCAATCCACTCCCATAGGGGTACACAGATTGTGTGACCGATACTCGTACAACTGGATATAGCACTCAGAGGTGGGAATGTATCGGTCCTCATGTCACATACTTTTATTTATTTATATATATACGATTTGAGTGAATGGATATTATATAAAGATGATAAAATAGGTAAATGTGTAATATCATGCTGATGTGTTTATCTTTACATGATTGTAATTGTGCTTATGCATTACTCTGTATATGTATGGATAGCTAATGGTTTATTACCATGTTCTAGATGGCCCACAGGATAGGCATGCTACTAGGTTATCTAGCAGAGTGGCAGACCGAGGACTTCTCGTACATAGGATGGTTGTGTCTTTTGGGTTGTTTACCTTTTTCCCTCCTGCGTGAGGATGATCTTTTGTTACCTCCTGTCTGAGGATGTTTTTGTTTATACTCGGCTATTTTGTTTTACCTTTTGGTTGTACAGCTTATACAGTTTTGTGCATTTGTTTTCATATCTATGAGTGCCTATGTTGAGTGTCAATTTGTGAGATCCTAGCCCAAAGTGACACTCAACATAGGTCGGTATAAACGACAACTCATGCTATCATAGCAACATATAAAGCACACACCACTCATGCAAACACCCAATAAAAGGATGGTAGCTAAGTAAGTCTTATGGACATACAAACTCGTACAAGATCAACCACAAACAATCTCCAATCCTGAGAGAAGGGCACTGCCTAACAACAAGGCATAGAAAGATATCAACCTCTATTCATCAATGGGTAACACCTAGACCCAAAGGGATCCATAGGGATCATACTCAACCTCAAAACCTCAACTAACATCAACCTAAGTCCTTAAATCCGTACAAGGCATATATCGATCATAACCTCATCCCAACACATCCTCACACATCTAGCATGATCCTATACACTCACACTAGGAAAGGAGGGAACAAAGACATCCTAAAGAAAGCCTAGGAGCAACACACACCTGCAGAACCAAGTGCAGGGCCTTGCTGAAGCAGGTGGCCATAGGGGCGGAGACCAGGTGGCGCAGGGACGGCTCAGGGCGGCGCTGGGGCGGCTGCAAGGTGGCACAGGGCGGCTGGACAACAAAGGATGCCTCTTCAGCCCTTTCTTCACCTCTTCACTCAATCCTTTCATTCTTTCTTCACTCCAACATCAGCATACATACAGAATATACATATATACATATCAACACAAGTCAATCAATGTTGCAACAAGATCCAAACCTAAGGAATCTAAGCTAGACTAAGGAAAGGGAAGAAAAGATGAAGGAAAGAAGAAAGATATGAGGAAAGCCATGGAAGCTAACCAAGCTGAACCTCTAGAGATCAAACACAACAACACCACAACCTCAAGCTCGCTCAACTAGGCACAACAACATCATCATCAACAATCAGCAAGCAAGGCAAGCACAAAAGGCTCTCAAAACTCAACAAACTCAAGAAGATCAAGAAGAGATCCAAGAGAAGAGATGATAGGAGAAAAAGAAAGTAGGGGGAGAGAGATGAAGCAGGAAAGAGATAACCCTCATCAGAAGAAAGAAGAAGAAGCTTATAAAGGGGTGAAAAGAGTAAAGCACGGGTCAAAGGGTCAGAGAAGACGACTTCAGCACATAGAGCTGCAGTGGTGGACTTTGTGAACCGCAGGTGCGGCCCAGGCAAACTGCAGGGGCGCCTACTAGGTCACGCAGGGGCGGATCATGCAAAAACTAGGTCCTCAGCTCACTCTCTCAACAACTAGCTAGGCTCTTACACAAACTTTGTCACCGCCCTTGCGGTGACAGTCCCACGCCCCTGTGGCCACCCTTGACAAGCAGCCCTAGTGCCACCCCCGGCGCTGGGTCTGCGTCTCCCCCTTCCTTGTCACCGCCCCCACGGTGACAAGACTCCGCCCCCGCGGTGACAAGACTCCGCCTCCGCGGTGACAAGACTCCGCCACTGCGGAATTACCCAAAAAAGAAAAAAATAAAACTCTGAAAAGATCCTACACCTACCCCACCAACCCCTCTCTCCCCTCCTCACCTACAACTCACCTCTCTCTCTCACGACCTAAGTCCCCTAAACGCCCCCTGCGCCCTCCACTCAACCTCACTCCACCAACCACCACGCCCCTACGCCACCTCTGCAACGCTCCAGCGACAACAACCCACACCCCTGCGCCACCAACCCCCTCTATCTCTCACCCACCACCCCTCAAAATCTCACCATTCCAACCAAACCATCAACATCTACATACTCACCATCCACCACTACTCACCACCACCGCCGACACTCTCCACTAGCAAGGACCACCAGGATAGCACCCCGACTCTACCACCTGTCGAAGCTGTCACAGGTCGCCCCCTGTGTCTTCTCCGGCCCTTGCGCCTGCAAGCATCCGCCCCTGCGCCTCACCGCCCCTGCGGTTCACTCAGCCTCCCTTGCGGCAAAACACAACAAAGGGTTCGTCTTCCTTCTATGTTTTTGAGATATTTGATTTCTTTGTTAAATTCATTGCAAGAATGGAGCCACAAAGGAAGTATAAGATGTATGATGTTGAGAAGAACCGCTACGGGATTGTGCAAAACCGAGTGGTGTATGCAACTCGGTTATTGCACGTTGCGACATTGGAAAGGCTTGGCATGTTGGAGAGCATGCAATTGTTCCTAGACAATGTTAGGCTCGGGGACTTTCTGAAGAAGAGTGCTCCCACATACCCCGAGCCCAGTCGCCAATTTATTGCCACCTTCAACATGGAGGATGATCATGTGTGTGTCGGCCTCTCCTTCAAGTTCAACAAGATGAAGTACACACTCGACTTCTCTCAGCTGCGGGAGGCTTTTGGGGTGAATCTTGCCCCATCTCACAAGTGGTGGGAACCCGTCCCCACACCAGATTTGGTGGAGTTCTGGCAGGTAGCTACAGGTTCCGAGTTTCATGTTGGGGGTGAGTATAGCAACAAACTCACTCACCCCTGCTTGACACTCTACTCCAAGATCATCATGTGTGTCTTCTGTGGACACAAGGAGGAGAACAAGGTCACTCTCAAGGACTTTCCACTGTTGTACTCTTGCCTCCCAATCAGTGACACCGTGCCGGATTGGCCGTTTCTCTTCCTTACCGCTTTGAAGCGGATTAGGAAGAACGAGCCCCGTGCTATTGTTGGAGGTGGGATGATCTCTTTGATTGCTGAGCAGGTTATGGATTTATCTGAGCTGGAGGATGGGATGGCGATCCCATTTTACACTGAAGGACTTCTCCGGCGGTGCAAGCTCCTCAAGCAAGATGGGGAGAATTTGTTTTGGCTTTCCTTTGCAGATGGGAGCCACCTCACGTATCTTCCCCGGCCACTACCTTTCAGAGATGAGCTCTCCGAGCTTTACATTTCGGCTGATCCATTTGTGCCGAGGCGGCCTCAGGTGGCCATTGTTGAGAGGTACGCGGTGAGCTCCATCCGGGCTCCTTATGATGACCACATGCCCATCCCGGATGATGAGAAGATGCCTACTACAACGGGAGATGATGGCCCCGCACTTGAGAGCCTCCAAGCTCAGATGGATGGCTTGACCACTCAGCACCAAGCTTGGCAGACCGAGTATCAACGGACCATGCTGGAGCAGCAGCGGAGCTGGCAGTCCGGCTTTCAGACGAGCATGACCGCCCACTTTGACCGGCGCCAGGATGTCTGGCAGGCGGCTCAACAACAGCAAATGGAGGCTCAGCAGTTGGCTTGGTAACCCAATTTTGAGACCACCATTGGAGGCCGGTTGGAAGCTCAACAGACCCGCCTTGATGACATTTATCAGCGGAAGAAGCACTTTTCAGCCACTTCCCTTATCCGCCGGAGAAGCATCCGGATAGTCCAGCCGGACCATCTCATTAGTGGGTATCATCTCTTTCCCTTCTCCACCCTTTGATCTTTGCTTTCATTTTCATTTTGAGGGCAAAGTGTTTTTCAAGTATGGGGGAGGGAACTCAATCTTGCATGTACAATTTCAATTCTGTGTTTACTTTGAGTTTTCTAGTTGTATTTTCATGTTGAAATTCAATTTAAAAAAAAGAGAAAAGCAAAAGAAATTGAAAAAAGGCATGAAAATCCTTGGATAAACCGAAAACCTGAAAGGGCGGTTTAGGGAAAAAGAAGGTAGTCTGACCAACATTAGGTTGGTGCAAAAATGGACTTGAGGGATGTGAGGTATTTGTGAGACTATCAAAAAAAGAGGAAGAGCGGCAAGGTGAAAACTCGAACGGGCACCTTGGAAAAACGAGCGGCACCGAGTTTAGGTTCTCCTTCCGACGTTTGGCAGCATAAGAAGGGGAGTCATAAGGAGGTTGTCCGGGTAGGTCACTCTTGGAGCAATAAGGATGGTAGTCTCTCACTTTCTTCTCATTTTCTATCTTTTCTTTCTTTCCTTCTTTCTTGATTTTTCTCTTGATTTCTTTACCTTATCTTCTACACCATGCTTGTTGAGGCTTTTAGTTGCTGAACGGTTGTCATATGTGTTACTCGGGACGAGTAAAAAGTCTAAGTATGGGAGAGTTTGATAGGTGATGGAATCACTATCAATTAGGATAGTTTTTAGCGTCTTTTGTTGTCTTAGAGTCGGTTTTGTGTTGCTAACATCTTAATCTAGAAGAAGAAGTATAAAAGAAGCAAAAGAGATGTTAGAAGCACTTGGGAGTTGAAGATCATTCCCGAAGACAAGTTTCTGGTGCCACACCGCCCCCGCGGAGCAATGTCACCGCCCCTGCGGGTGGCATTGCACTCCGGAACGCAGCCTACGCCTTCGCCAACGCTCGGAACAAAGCATGTCACCGCCCCTGCGGCCACTTCTGGACGCCCTTGCAGTCACTTACCTGAAGAAGCGAAGCCGGCGCCCTGCGCCTCTAACTGCTGACCAACCTGCGGAGCTATGAAGCCGAAGAGCTAGTGTCACCGCCCTTGCGGTAACATTGGGCCGCCCCTGCCGCTCGACCTCAGAAGCGACAGAAAGATGAAGAGTCAGACGTTTGAAGAGCATTAAAGACCCGCCCCTGCGGGATTGCCAGGCCGCCCCAGCGGCTTTGCAAGGCCGACCCCACGGTTTAGCGCCAGAGGACTTAATCCGGCTGTTTGCACCACCTTTATGACATTAAAGGTTGTTGTTTAGGATGGTCATTTACTCCCTTTTACTGCCAATTCTAGTATAAATAGGTCCATGGCTGATTGCTAGAATGATCCATCAATTTCCCGATTTTAGCTCTTTTTCCCTTACTTCCAAGTGTAATGAGTTTCTAAGTTCCTTGCTACATTGGGTTGTTTTGAAGCTACATTTCTACTTTGGTTGTAAGTTTTAATAATATAAGTATTATTCAGCTATATGTGTTACATTCCTTGAGCTCTAAACTTATGTTTGCATGTTTCTTACCACTTAGGTTGATCACCTTAAGTGTCTAAATTCATGCAAAGAACTAGGATTAATTGACTTCAGGTTCGGGTCCTTAATCTAGCAGTAATCCTTTAGGTGAAAGCTTGTTGTAATCTCTTAAAGGAAAAAGGAATATAACTATAAAGAAAAGTCTAACGGTGTTTATGCTTTCTTTATATCTCTTTGTCTTTGTTAAAATGCTAACTTGTGTTTTGATCTTGTAGGTTCACGGATCACTAAACTTGTTAAGTTGTGTTGATGCCGGTTGGCTTAACACATATTTAAGATCAAGACGAGACATTAATGAATAACTTATAAAAAGAACCAACCAAAGTAGTGTGCATGCTAAGACTCAACCTAGTGTAGTTCTCTTCTCCATTCTATCGCATCTTTACTTGTTTTTGTTGTGTTTATGTCTTGTTTCATTACAGTCCAACCCCCCCCCCCCCCCCGCATATGGCTACATTTATCGATAATTGAACTTAATCATTACTTGGTAAAGCCCTCTTGGGATCGACCCTTTCTTACACTATACAAACCAAGTAGAACACTAACAAATCAATCTAGGATTTTAGCCTCGTCAACTTGCATGGTATCAATCGCTTCCCACTAGAAGAGTTAACACATGGGAGGAGATAACCGCGGAGTTTCTCACCAAGTTCTTTCCGCCATCAAAGACGACGGAGTTGAGAGCAAAAATAAATGCATTTGTGATGAGGGATTGTGAAAGCCTCTTTAAGTCATGGGAAAGGTTCAAGGACCTTTTGTTGGATTGCCCACATCATGGGATTCTATAGATTGATTTGTTAGTGTTCTACTTCAAGGGTTTGGATGCGGAACGCAGTTCAAGCTTCAATCATTCTCAGTTGGAACGCTCATGGAAAAACTAGTTGATGAAGCATGGGATTTCGTTGAGAAAAAAGCTCTAACTATTGTGAAGTACTCCCACCGGAGTGTTGATATAGGAGGTCAAAGCTCAAGACCTCAAGAGTTGAACCTTACCTCCTCCAGCATTAATAAAATCAATGCTCTCAACAACGAGATGAAAGTGTTGAAGGAGTGTTTGAACACACATGTACAATAACCCTAGGAGCCAGATGTAGGCTATGTAGGAAGGGGAAATAATCAAGGAAGTCATCAAGGGAATAGGAACAACAACAACTACCACAACAACAACAACAACCGGAACTACAACAATTGGAGATCCAATCATAATAATTCCGGTAACCCCTATTCTCATGCTGAAAATGCACTAACCCTTCCTACTTCTTCTACCTCTATTCCTTTGAAAAGTCAGGAACAACCATCATCAAGTTCGAGTCAGCCACCAAAGGACAAACTTGAAGCTATGATGGAGGCCGTGATTGGAAAGATGAATGGACTAGAGAATTCAATTACTTTGATTTCTAAAGCACCAAAAGCCTTGGAAAATCAAGTATTTAGTAAGGCCAGAGAAGTTCCTAGAGATCAAGGGAAGCTTCCCGGAGAACTGAAAATAATCCGAAGGGCCATGTGATGGCCATAACCACAAGGAGTGGTGTGAAGACTACCAATCCTGTTCCAAGAACGGATGACCAGGGCAAACAGCACATGGAAGCCGAGGTTCCAGCCGAGAAAGAGAAGGAGAAGGTCGATGTACGTACCTCCTCAAGCTTACAAACCTCCGCTACCATTTCCACAATCTAGAGCAAGAGCGCATCTTGACAAACACTTTGTAAGATTGTTGAACTCATTAGCCAACTACATATTAACATACCTTTTATTGATGCAATTTTAGGTATGCCCGCCTACGGGAAGTTCTTAAAGGAGATTCTCTCAAACAAGAAGAAGTTAGAGGATTTTGGTGTGGTAAAGATGACTTCCGAGTCATCGGAACTCATAAAAACCATGACGGAGAAGATGCCACTCAAGCTGCAGGATCCGGGATCGTTTTGCGTTCCCATTAGCGTTGGAGAGGTCACATATGATGCTCTTTTTGTGATCTAGGAGCGAGTATGAGCATTATTCCACTTGCTTTCTGTTAGAAGGTTGGTTTAGGAGAGCTTAAACCGGTTAAGATGACACTATACGTGTCGGATCGATCTATCACTCGACCCGATGGTATTCTAGAGGATGTTCCCGTAAAGCTTGGTAAGTTTTACGTTCCTATTGATTTTGTACGTAGTTTTGGACATTTCTGCAGATTATCCGATCCCAATCACACTTGGGAGGCCGTTTCTAGCAACTTTTGGTTTCTAACTGAATTGCATGAACGCCAAACTATCTTTCAACATAGGAGAGGATAAAATTGAGTTTGTACTCTCAGCTTTAATCAAGGAACAAACTTTAGGAGAAGAAGTCTTGAACATTTGTGATGAAGAAGATTCGAGAGAAATGGTAAGTTCTATTTCGCTCAAAGATTGTTTGCAGAAAGTCATTAGTATGAGCATTATAGAAGAATGAGTCGAAGAGGATTGTGACTCCAAAACAAGAGCTTTGGAAGAGCTAGAAGAAGAGCCAAATGAATCATTTGAAGAATTCCAAGAAAGCTCGGAAACTAGCCGAAACCAAGGCCAAAGCCAAATTTCCACGGGAGAGATTTTAATTAATTTAATTAAAATTCCCGTGGAACCACATGTCTAACACCATCTCGGGACAAACCACGGTCGTGGAACTGCTAGTATGGCCGTAGAATATGAGAATTCCAAAACATCCCCTCTTCTTCTCAAAAACATTATTGGGCATTCCCCTACCTCTTCTATACCCTTGGAAGCATTTAAGGACGCTTCGGAAGGCATTAACACGCCAACAAAGGCGACCCCTACCTTGGAGTTGAAACCTCTTCCTACTCACTTAAGGTACGCTTTTCTAGGACCAAACTCTATTCGGTCATAGTTAGTGCTAGCTTAACTAATGATGAGCATGCTAGGCTTATGAGTGTTTTTAAATTGCATAAGAAAGTCATAGGATAACCATTGATGATCCTGTGGGTATCAAGCCCTCTTTGTGCATGCATAAGATATTGATGGAGAAGGAAATCCTCAAATTACTTGATGTAGGTATTATCTTCCCAATTTCTGACAGCAAGTGGGTGAGCCCCGTCCACATAGTACCCAAGAAATGAGGAATGACCGTTGTGACTAACAAGAACAACGAGTTAATCCCCACAAGAACCGTTACAAGATGGCAAGTGTGCCTTGATTATAGGAAGCTGAGTGTTGCCACTAGGAAGGATCATTTTCCTCTTCCTTTCATTGACCAAATGCTTGAAAGGTTATAACAACATTCTCACTTCTGTTATCTAGATGGCTATAGTGGTTTCTTTCAGATTCCCATACACCCCGAAGACCAGGAGAAGACCACATTCACGTGCCGTTGGGGTACGTTTGCTTATAGGAGCACGCCGTTCGGAATGTGCAACGCTCTAGCCAACTTTCAAAGGTGCATGATCGCGATATTTTATGAATATATTGAAAACATCATAAAGCTTTTTATGGACGACTTCTCTATTTATTGTTCTTCTTTTGACAATTGTCTTGCTAACCTTTCCTTGGTTTTACAATGATGTGAAGACACCAACCTTGTGCTAAATTGGAAAAAGTGTTATTTTATGGTGAATGAAGGAATTGTTTTAGGTCACTTGGTCTTGAATCGTGGCATTGAGGTTGATAGAGCCAAGATAGAGACGATTGAGAAGTTACCTCCACCATCATCGGTAAAGGGGGTAAGGAGTTTTCTTGGCCATGCTGGATTTTGTAGAAGGTTCATTAAAGACTTTTCTAAGATTTTTAAACCAATTTCTAACCTACTGATGAAGGATGTTGTCTTTGAACTTTCGAAAGAATATCTAGATGCCTTTTACAGGATCAAGGAAGCGTTAATCTCATCCCCCATCATTCAACCTCCGGATTGGAGTCTTCCATTTGAGGTGATGTGTAATGCAAGTGACGTAGCTGTAGGAGCGATGCTTGGACAGAAGAAGGATGGACGCACCACGCCATCTATTATGCTAGCAAGATGCTAGACGAAGCTCAACTAAACTACGCTCCATCGGAGAAGGAATTACTTATTGTTGTGTATTCATTTAAAAAGTTTCGTTCTTATCTTGTAGGAGCAAAGGCGTTTGTCTACACTGATCACGCAGCCATACAGTATTTGCTCATCAAAAAGGATGTAAAACCACGACTGATTAGGTGGATTCTCCTCCTCCGTGAGTTCGATCTAGAGATCCGAGACAAGAAAGGTTCCGAGAACTCCGTGGCGGACCACCTAAGTCGCCTTCCCCACATCACGAAGGACGATCTACCTATTGATAACTCGTTCCCTGACAAGTAGCTGCACATGATAGAATAATGTCTTCATCACATCTCTAGAGGTAACGACCCATGGTTTGCTGATATTGTGATTTATTTGGTTTGCCAGGAAATACTTTCCAAACTATCTTACGCTCAAATTAATAAGTTCTTCAAGGATGCCCAACATTACTTTTGGAATTAACCTCTACTCTTCAAGAGAGGTCTAGATGGCATTATTAGGAGGTGTATATCGGAAGACGAAGTAAAAAGCGTCATCCGCCATTGTCATTCTCTACCTTGTGGGGGACATACTAGTTCTCACAAGACTTGTGCTAAGGTATTACAACCCAGTTTCTGTTGGCCCACTTTATTTAAGGATGTGCAACGCTTTGTTTCTTGTTGCGATGCTTGTCAATGAACATGAAACATATCGAGGAGAAATGGGATGCCGATCAACAACATTCAAGAAGTGGAGATCTTCGATGTATGGGGTGTGGACTTTATGGGACCATTCCCATCTTCTTGTGGTAACCAATACATTCTTCTGGCTGTAGAATATGTTTCAAGATGGGTTGAAGTGATTGCTTCTCCCACTAATGATGTTATGGTGGTAGTGAAGTTCTTTAATAGAACGATCTTCCCAATGTTTAGGACGCCCCAAACCATCATTAGTGATGGAAGAACGCACTTCGTGGCCCATAAATTTGAAGCTCTACTAGCCAAGTATGGGGTGACTCACAAGATTGTAGCTCTCTACCATACTCAAACGAGCAGGCAAGTGGAAATTTCTAATAGAGAAATAAAAGTCATTCTAGAGAAAACCGTCTCTAGAACAAGGAAAGATTGGTCGCTTAAGCTTGACGATGCAGTTTGGGCGTATAGGACTCCCATTGCCACTACACCATACAATCTTATGTATGGGAAGTCTGTTCATCTTCTAGTTGAGCTAGAGTACAAAGCTTATTGGGCAACTAGGTGGCTGAATTTTGACATCAATGAGACAGGAGAGAAACGTCTTCTTGACATTAATGAGTTAGAGGAGATCCACTTTAATGCATATGAGAATGCATGGATTTACAAAGAAATGACGAAGAAGTGGCATGACAAGCACATCATTCCAAAGGATTTGAAAGAAGGAGATCTTGTCCTGTTCTTCAACTCCCGACTTCGTCTATTTTCCGCTAAGTTGAAATCTCGTTGGACAGGATCTTTTGTAATTAAACATGTTTTTCCCCATGTGTAGTTGAAGTATGGGGTGAGAAATGCAGAGCTTTCAAGGTCAATGGCCAACGCCTAAAGAAGTACACACTGGAGATTCAGATTGAAGAGATTGCACCAATTCTCCTCACCGAGCACAAAAAGGATTGGTCTAGCTACGGACCTTGAACAAAGAGCTTCTGGGAAGGCAACCCAAGGTATTTATTTCTTTCCCTTTTCCATAGATTAGGTTAGAGTAGTTTGTTTTGTCTTTTTCGTTGGTTCATTCCCGGTTTTCTTGTGTCTTTGGATGGTAGGAACTAGGAAATCTCCATAAAGATTCGAAGAACCAAAAACAAAGTCAAGTTGTCAATTTCGGACGTAATATAGACTTCCACGGGCAAAAAGGAGGTTCCACAGGCGAGGTCTGGGAATTAAACCTGTGGAAAACCATGTCGAGAGCAAAACTTAAAGAAACCACGGCCGGGCCAGTTTCCACGGTCAAAACCACAGCCGTGGTTTTCCAAAATTTTGCGAGAGTATAAAAGTGACACTTCACTTTCAAGATGCCCAAAACCACGCCCAAAATTGCTAAACGGCAAATTCGATTCCCCGTTGCTCAATCCCGCATTTCTCTATCGTTTTGCACGATTCTTGCTCCTAAAATAAAGCAAATTGCATCCTCTTGAAGATTCCGAGCGCAAAAGACAAAGAAATTCAGAGAATAGATGGACATTTGGATTTTTCAGTACAAACCCTAGGTTTTTTCTCATCTCTCGTTCTTGGGTTGATTTCTACTGTTTTGCTGAGAATATTGCTAGAGAACTGACAGAATTGAACTTAGAGATAGCCTAAGACTATTGTTTGTGAGAAACTTAGCTGAATTTGGTGGTTTGTTGAAAACCGACAATTTCCACAGTGTGTTCTTGAAAACCACAGTCGTGGTTTCTGAAGATCTGCCCGTGGTTTTGCCAGTTATGGGCGGGCTTCATCGTAGTGGTAGAAATATGATTGGTAGGGTTAAAGGCTCCTCTTCTCAACCTCCACAACATCCCCCACAACAACCACCCCCTCCTAGACTTCCTCGCATCCTAGAGGAACATAAGGAAGACTATAACCAAATTCAACCATGTCACGTTGTAGCCCCCAGGTACTTTGTGCTTGAGGAGCTTGAATGCATGAACGTGGTTGATGATCTTCTGTTGATGATCGATAGAGTTGGCCTTAGGACTTATGTAGGCATGAGGGAACATGCCTATGAGGAATTGACGATGGAGTTCCAAAGCTCTTTTGATCATGATGCAAGGGAGATGACGGTGAAGTTCAGGATGATGAATAGGACTTATGTTATGACGATTGTGCAGTTTGCTAGGTTATTTGGTTTTGGTGAGACCATACATGCGACTTGACTTTTCCTAGGCACACCTGGCCTAGCGCTTTCTGGGAGAGTATTGATATGATAGAATGCTCCAATGATAGGTGGAAACCGGCTGACTTGAAGGATAAGTTGATTTAGAACTTATCTTTCAAGATTGCACATATGATTATGTCCAAGAGTCTTTTTCCTAGGACTGAGACACCACAGAAGTTGAAAGCCGATGAGATTTTTATCTTGCATTGCATGGAACCGGTACCGCCCCATATTGTGTCACTATGTTAGTTGACTGCCTTAAGAAGATCAAGAACAAGGGCCGAGGAGATATTTGTGTTGGTGGGATTGTGACCCGCATAGCTAGACAGTTGTAGGTCGATTTTTGTACATGTGAGCTGGTTGTTAAGGCTAGACCTCTTGGATTACAGAGATTTATTACTAGGGGTATTCTGATTCCCCGAACTAAAGGTCCGCCGTATGCTGCTATGCCTTGAGAAGACAGGAGTGGGAGGGGGATCCTGTGGAGTTCTGATTACTCGATTAGGAACCCCCATAACTGGAAGCTTACTTTCGTCCCGATGCATGCTGACAGAGTAGGTCCCGATGACGTTGATGAGGATCCCGCAGCTGAGGCGGATGTAGGATAGGGCATTGAGGACATGGATATTGGGACTGATGTTGGTTCTAGTAAGTTCCGAGCTGAGACTAACTATGGTAGCTTTCCGGAGCCGACAATTGATATCCCCACCATGGGAGAGTTTACTGACCCTCCTAGGAGGTCTACAGCTCGCCGACCCCGCGCTAGCCCATTACAACGCCATGCCAGCACCTCAGAGCACCCTACTTGGTTTGATGAGCAACACTGTTGGCTCAGCGGTCTACAAGGAAAAATGAGTGATCTTACAGTTTTTGTGTGGCATATTGATCGACGCCTTGACACTTTGGAGCAGGAATCACAGAGGGTGAGAGATCTCTACCAACAACTGATTGGATGTCCCTACGACCCGAGTTGGTTCCAGTTCCCACCGCCACCCCCATGATGACGCTCCACTTTTATCATCGGTTTTATTAGACTTTGTGAGTTTCTTTTACTTTTCTTTCTTTTATTGCCATTAGGGACAATGTGTAATTCAAGTATGGGAAAATTGTGAGACTTGGTCAGTAATAATTACTATGATACCTTGCTTTGATTCTATGTCCATCGTACTTTGCATTTTCAATTTCTTGTCAGATGTTTCAATATTGTCTTGCGTTATATAGCTTTGAAAATTCGGAAAAATTGAAAATTTTGAAAATTTTGTGCTTCTAGGATTGGAAAAGACCTCAATGATGACAAATACTTGTTGAATGGATTTTTTATGATTTTTATGTTTTTAAACTGAATTGTGGATTGTGAAGGATTTGAATGTTTTGTTGAATTTTCTTGCAAGTTTGATAATTTGGATTTTGGTCTAAATCATGTTGAGAAATTAAAAGGTTGAAACCGCTTTATAAGTTCTTGCACTTCTTATTGATATGATTAAGGCGCTTCGATTTTCCTCCCTTTCTTCTTCTTGATTCACCTTTTAGCTCCTCATGTATATGTTTTGCCTCATTTATACCTATCCAGGAATTAGGATGCAAGTGTGTGAAAGTTGTGAAATTTGAAGTTGAAAGTGGTGAAGAGTGTCAGAAAATACGTTTGGGGAAGTCAATCATGACGATGAGTAACTCGGCACGATTCACATAAGCGGGTGTTTGTGCTTTGCAAAAGTCAGATTGAGCGATATTCCTAACGAGTTATGGTATGTGCATTACGGTTTGAGGCACCTCGGAAAATAGAGGTATGCTGATCTCCTAGGCTTCGGTTATTGTGCATCTCTGTCCTTGATCTCAAAATGATGAAAAAGAAGAGAAAAAGAGCTTATTGGTGGGTGTTGAAGTTTCCTTAAAGAAGTTGTGATGTTACTATCCTCTTTCCCAGATTTTGCACCACATATCCTATACCTATCCCACCCTAACACGTTTCTTGGCCTTCATTTGAAAGACCTTAAGATCTTTGAGTATGTTGTTTGGCTTTGTGGTTTAAATCGGATTTTCCATGATTGATTTTGATTTGCTTCAGGTTATGATGCCTGTTTGGAAGTTTTTGCAAGATATGATGATACTTTTCAAAACATGAGTCTTTTTGCTCACATAACAGTTTTCGGGAGCTATAAACAAGTGTAGAGAGTGATCCTTGAATTGAAGCACGAAATAAAAAATACTGTTTTTTTCCTTGTCTTTGCATTCATATTTCATACATCTTTGTCTTCTAGATTTGAACCTTGCTTGGGGACAAGTATGGGGTATTTTGATACCATGAAATATGACGTTAGTTTAGATGTACATATAGGTAGTTTTTCCCTTTCTTTTGAGTACATGGACGTATATTCATAGCATTTATGATGCATATTCATCTATTATGTTGGAATGGAGATCTACGCTAGCTTTGTTGTGATTATAGGTAAAGTGGCCCTGAATTGGAAAGGAAATGGAGCATTCATGGAGTATTGATCAAAGTCGACCTCATTAGGAAGCATTGGAGAAGCATTAGGAGTATGAAGTGAGACAAGGAGGAAATGTCAAAAAGGAAGAACCACGGTCAAAGAGTAAACTTCCACGGCCGAGGTTTTATTAATTCATTGATTTCCACACGTGGAAAGAGAGGTCGAGAGGCATTACGGGACGAACCACGGCCGTGGTTTTAGTGACGTAACCCATGGTTTTCTTTGGAAAAATCCGTTCCGTGATTATCACGCCAGCAACGCAAATGGGAGCTTTCTAAACCTAACTTTATTCTATAAAATAGGTTGACGGCTGCGATATCCACACACGGGCTTACACTTCGGTTTTGGATCGCGCTTTGGAGATTGAAGGACGTTTATCCTCGAGGTTCTCTTCCCACACACTCCGAAGACGGATTCAAGAGTTTTTGTGATTGACAACCCCTACTTGGAGATTAGAAAACTTTTGTGAGATTTACTGATTCTGGTTTCTATTCTTTGAACATAAGAACGGAGATTATTTGTGTTTGATTTGAATTTAGATATTTAGAGAATATTGAGTTTTTTTGGTTTCATTCTTTCTCAACTTCTTTGTGATTATTGATATTATGATGATGTTTGTTAAACCCCCCTGCGATTCTAGGGTGAAGAGTTGATGGTTTTGGCTTTGATGATGATAGATTGAACCTTGTAAGCAAATCGGACCCTAAGAGTTGAGAGATTAAACCCTCGCAGAAGGATTTCCACGGTCTGTTCTTGAGGTTCCATGCCCGTGGTTTCCCAAGATCTTGTCATGGTTTCCTCTATCTTGCGTGTTTTGTTTTAACATTTACCCAAAGTTTAAGATTGTCTAAACCCTAGGCTTGTTGAATTATCCTTACCCATAGCCTAGCTTGGTTATTAACGTTTACGAGTTCTAGGCGATAGAGGATTCAAAACCCTCTATTAAGGTGGAGAGAGTCATAACCTTTACCTTTGTGCTTCCTTCTAACTTCCTTGGGTTTGGTGTTTGGTATTGAGAGGGTATTCCTACCCTTAGATCCTCTATATATCAAGACTCAATATCCATTGTTAGAGAACCTTAGGGTGAGACAAGTGGATGTTGGAACTTCACCGTACGATATCCTACCTTAGATCATATACCTGTGCACACCAACTCTGTCTTTACACATATTAGACATCTTGAATCGACAACCACAATCGGATACTTGAATCTCTAGAATCTTCGTTCCCCAATTATTCTTACATCTTTATCTTAGAAGAGAAGTTAATTTGATAGACTTCAAGGGTGGTGGTGGTGGTGGTGGTGGTGGTGGTGGTGGTTTACAAAAAGTCACCTCATTCTCTGGGAGAAATAGAGAAATTTGTTTCAAGAATCAATCCCGATGACATTAGCTTGAACGAGAGTAGAAGGAAAAAGCAACAAAGCATCAATAAGGCACTCTTCAAAGAATGGATCCTTAAAATAAGTCAATATTGTAACACTCCGAATCCGCGGGACTCGGAGTGCCACATTGGGCTAGGATCTCACAATGGATCCTGACCCTAGCCTGACAACAAGTTCACTGGACCTTACAACATGGCACTGATAGATATAAAAACAAATACATAAAATTGTATAAACTGTATAACCAAAGGTAAACAACAACATAGCTGAGTATGAAATGACATCCTCACACAAGAGGGAAAACAAGACATCATCCTCACGTAGGAGGGAAAACATAAACAACCCCAAAACCAACCACCTAATGTACGAGAGTCCTCGGCCTGTCACCCTGTCAGATCACCCAGCAGCGCCGATCCTGCAAACATCTACAACACGGTATGAAACCGTTAGCTAACCATACATATATAAGGTAATGCATAAGCACAATCATGAAAGATAAACACATCAGCATGCTATCACACATTTACCCAATTTATCATCTTAATTTATATAATAGTCATTCACTCAAATCGTATATAGATAGATAGATGAAAGTATGTGACACAAGGACCGATACATCCTCGCCTCTGAGTGCTATATCCAGTTGTACGAGTATCGGTCACACAACCAGTGTACCCTATGGGAGTGGATTGCGCCCTTCTTGTAAACCAGTCTGGCTTGACGTCAGAGAACCTCCCAAACTCCATGGCATGATGAAAGGGAAGGGTTATCACAACCATGCAACGGGGCAGTCAATAAAACATAGGTCAGTATAAACGATATCTCATGCTATCATAGAAAATATATAACGCACACACCACTCATGCAAACACCCAATATAAGGATGATAGCTAAGTAAGTCCTACGGACTTACCTGAACCTCGTACTCAGCTCAACCACAACAACCTCTAATCCTGAGAGAGGGCACTGCCTAATAACAAGGTATAAAGATATATCAAACTCTATTCATCAAAGGGGTCACACCAAGACCCAAAGGGATCCATGAGGATCATACTCAATCTATAAGCCTCACAACCAACTAAACCTCAATGTCTCAGCATAACTCACAATTCCTCAAATCTCAAGGTAGTATCTAATCAACATTCCTCAATCTCAATTCTAATCCTAATTTAAGTAATTAACCTTTAATTAGTTAATTAGATCTCGCCAAAATAACGTTTTGCCCGCAGGCAATTTCTAAACCCCTTGTCATCCAATTTCATCAAAAAAACAACCCATAATCACCAGAATAATATAACGACCATAATGGAATTTCTAATTATCCATTTTGACAAGCCTAAAGTCAATTTAGGCCAAATCGCAGTACGGAAAACGAATAAATTCATTGTTACTAACCCGATTGACGATCTGAAAGAAGGTTCGGAATCACAGCGACGCAGGCTACGCATGGTCAACATCAAATTCACCGGAATCTGAGCGACGGAACCTGCCTGGTGACATATATGCTCGACCAACCCTTCATCTGCTCAAAAATGCAGAAACTCGGTACCGCTATGAAGAGAATGAAGAGAGGAATCCAAAAACTCAAACGGAATTGAAATCGGATTAGAAAAGGAGAGTAGATCTGAGTTTGAAGGTTGAGAGAAATCAGAGCTTTTACGAGGAAACGTGAAAGGAAATGAATTAATAAAGGATTTTCCGCTATTTATAGTGAAGACGATAATTATCCTATAACAAAGTCGATAATTATCTTTTAACCGATCCAAAGGCGGGTCGAACCTCCTTTTCCAAACTTTTCGAGATTGGAATATTAAATCTGAAATATTGTAGGGATAATTATTCCACAACTGCCTAGGAAAATGTGTATTGCTAAGCCGTCTTTCTTAGCCGTTAAGAAACGAAATAGCGACTCTTTTGGCCGTTTTGCCTCTCCATGTTATTTCATATCTAGGACATATCCGATGTCCTGATCATTTCTCTCAACTGTATTTTTATTAATTGGAGCGCCCAAATGCTCCAAATAACACCGGAGGGTAAAAATAATTACCCGGGGGAAAAAGTAAAGATTTCCCCAAACGTCCACAATTACGCTAGGAACATAACGGTGGGACTCATACTCATCACTTGCGAAATCTTCGCGAGTTATGTGTCAATTACTAAAAATGATTAAGTTAATCAACATTAATTAGAATTCGGAAATCCTAGCTATTACATCACACACCCCTAAAAAATTGCAAAATCCCAAAGTCATCTCGGACCCATAAGCCGAGGTATAACTCTCACTCTCTCTATCGGAGGTATCACATCTCCGTTCAGAAGGTCATCACCTATAACAATCTATAACCTCAATGTCACCATGGAGGAATCATCAACTCCAGAAAACAGGGTCATAACGCTACCCAAAGGCGTAGAGGAATCACGTCTCTCGCCATACCACATCACAAGGCATAGAGGAAGCACATCTCTAGCACAAACATATCACAGGCATAGAGGAAATACGTCTCTAGCAAACCATAAGCATATATATCGCATGGAGGAATCACATCTCCACTAAAACTATGTCCATCAAGGTAGCATGGAGGAAAGAACCATCTCCAGCTGAATCCTAATCACACTCAAATACCATGGAGGAAAGAACCATCTCTAGCTATAAATATAAATCATACTCAGATAGCGTGGAGGAAATAATCATCTCCAGCTATGACATACACTACACTAGCACAACAAGATCTACTAAGATCATAAATCACATAACAGCTAGCATGGAATAAACACATCAAGGTATATAAGCACATAAGCACAACATTCATCAAGATAGCACTAAGATCTACTCGTCCTCCCACAGATGGACCTGTCTCGACATAAACTCTAGATAGTTCCTCAGGATACTATCCTCAGTCTCTCATGTGGTCTCTTTAGGTCCTCACTTCGACCACTACGTCCTTTAAAATGGAAAAGTCTTTTGAATGCAAGCGTCTCATATCTCATTCCAGGAATGTAACCAAATGCTCAACAAGGATGTGGTTCGGCTTAACCACTAGATCATCAGAACTCACCAGGTGTCTCGAACCTGGTATATACTCCCTCAATTGAGACATATGAACACTGGGTAAACACCCTCTAACCTCAAAAGCAAAGCTAAACATCATGCTGCCTTCACAATTCTCATCAAGATCCCAAGTAAACCGACATATTGGAAACTCGGTTTCCCTTTTATGCCAACACATCTAACATTTCACAGTACAGATAATATCAGCCGGTCATGAACTCTCACTTGAACTTTAGAGGTCAACGCCTCTCGTCTACATATGATATATGGAGACTCTGTACAACCAACATTCTTCCTCTAATCAGCGTTACTTGAAGTATAAAATCTTGAACCCGATTAGGTGTTATTCTACTAATATTGCTAGGTCAATTCTAGCATAAAGGTATACGGCGTCTACATATGTATAATGCCTCATAGGGGGCATCCCAAAAGATGCGCGTCAATCATTATCACATAATAAATCCATTAATGGAGGTAACCTAACCATCCATGTTTCTAGTTCAATACATAAGCTCATAACATATCTGAAGGGTTTGGATGGTCCTCTCTGACTGACCATCTATTTGAGGGTGAAACGCAGTCATAAAGTGTAAACTCATCCCTCAAAGCAGTCTGTATCTGCTGCACAAAATCTCAAGGTAAAACGTCCATCTCGATCAGAGATGATCGTTCTCGGTACACCATGGAGTCTCACTATCTGTCTAGTGTACTCCTCAACCAATGCATTCGCTGGCCACGTCTCTCTAATAGGAACGAAACGTGCCGGCTCCGTTAATCTGTCACCAACAATCCGGATACATCAAAATTCCCACTGGGCCTCAATCCCATCACAAAGTCCATAAAGATGTCCTACCACTTCCACTACTGTACTAGTAGTGGATGAAGCTCATCTCTAGGTCGGAAATGTTCTATCTTGACCCGCTAATAGGTCACACACTGTGTCACAAATCTGATTACATCAATTTCCATCTTCTCCATCAATATAATCGTCTCACCTCGTGGTACTTCTTACTCGTACTTGAATGTACTGAGTAAGGTATACAGTGAATGTACTGTAAAATTGTTTGTCTCACTCTGCATCAACAAGTACACAAAAGCGGTCATGAATCTTCATCATTCCATCTACTCTCATGGAGAACTGTGGTGCCTCATTACGAGACATCTTCTCTCCCATCTTCAACAAGGTCGGGCAGGTCCCCTGCTTCTGTTGGACCTCATCCAACAGACCAGGTAGAACCTTTAAGGCATAACTGGATATCCTCATCAAGGAACTGATTGTCCAACTCTAGCCAAGTTGGATCTCTCTAAAACTGAGGTTGAACTGTCAACCTCGTAGTTATCTTCTCTTGAGGCGCCTTTCTGTTCAAATAATTGGCGACACCGTTCAACTTCTATGAATAATATGGAATCTCTAGGTTAAAGTCTTGATCAACTCGAGTCCTTAACGCTGGTGGTTATTCAACTCTGCTGCTAACTCTAAATTAGGCGGTAGGTAGTTCTCCTTACACGTCTTCAACTGTAGACCCACATATCCATAACTCCACTCCTCTGTATTAATACGCGTCTTAAACTTAGCTGGGATATATCACCGTATATTATGGAATCCCCAAAACCTTCGGACAATGACAAAATTGAAGCAGAGGTCAAATGTCTCATCCACTCTTCAACGTTCTGGCATATTGCTTTGACCATGCAATTCTGAGGGTCTTCCTCAGAAGACTCGTAAAGCGATATATATTCACAAAACCCTTCCACAAGCGTGGGTAGTAATCGGCTAACCTGAGAAAACTACACATTCCCTTAATGTTCATCAGTATCGTCCATGTTGCAACATACTCAAGCCTCGTCAGATCAACCAAGATCCCACTGGCGGAGACAACATGGCCTAAGAAGGCTACCACTGGCATCCCACTCGTACTTAGAGAGCGTAGTATACAACACTTTATCTCTCGACATCAGCAAAACTGTCCTCAGATGATCGGTTTGCTTCTCTCTACTACGAGAGTATATCGAAATGTCATCAATGAAGACCACCACAGACTGTTCAAAGAAGTCGACGAAAATACTATTCATCAACTCCACAAAGACTACTAAGGCATTCGTCAACCCAAATGACATCACTACATACTTGTAGTGTCCATAACAGGTATGAACAACTATCCTATGCACATCCTGCTCTCTCACCCTCAATTGGTGGTAATCTGAGCGCAAGGAAATCCTGAAAAACACGATTGCTCCTTGAAGCTGATTCATCAGGTCGTCAATATGAGACATTGGATACACTAGGGCGAAGGAAGCTCGTCTCAACCCACTCTTCAATCCTTCAGTTACAGCATCTCAACAAGCACCATATGATATGGGCCTTCCAAATGAGTGTCTTATCACACTTCAATTTGATAACAATGTCCACACTCCGCTAAGGTGACAACTAGACGGTTCAGTAACATGTCTATAAGTTCATAAACCACCGGAATATCCTCCAACGTGGAACTATCTTCTTCATATCATAACATCAGAAAACATCACCTCCTTGTGTTATCAACTTCGCTGCTCATACGGTACTAATGACAAGACTCATCTCTTCAAAGGTCGTAACCTCGGAAGACCGCTGTCTAATCGGTCTCAGTAGAGATTGTAAAAACCTTCCAACTGATATCTAACATGACATCATATTTATTCATCCAAATCATACACATAGTGACTTCCTTATGCACCTAAGGCATGACAAAGAAGTCTATAAACCATACACAAGTCCTTGAATGAATGGGACAATCACAATCTCGCGGGTACCTCAGACCCCTAACTAGTAATCATGTAAAGGAAAGTCTATATTCTACTGTTTCCACAGTTAACTATTAACGCATGCATCGAAAGACATGAAGTGCATAGCACTCACAACAAACAAAACTCCACTACGTAAACCATTAACAAGAATGGTACCCGTACAGCTAACACCAGAAGCTCCACTACATATCATCACTAAATCTCTGGTCTATGCTCCTCAGGTATCACTGAGGTCATCGCCATAGCCTCCACTTCCACTCTTTCTGCACCGGAAAGAGGAAGGTCTTGCTGAGAAGAAACACCAGATCTACCAGGGCATGATGGATCATTTGAGATTTCTTAGGGAGCCACACTGGTGCTAGTTATGCTGGCACGTGCTGCTGAGACTGCTCGAGCTGTAGAGGAGACCAGAGGGCCTCGACTAGATACCTGGTTGAAGGCATTCCATCAGCAGGGAGTACCGCCCTTCTCTGGGTAGATTGGTTTAGAGACCGAGGTATGGATAGGACTGATAACATGAATTATTGTCTATATTTTGGGGCCTGTTTAGACGTTTTATCTTCAATAATCTGCATGTTTGTATATATATATATTATGTGATTATATTGTCATTTCATATTATCTTTGCGGGAATCGAGGTCTACACCTAGTTTTGTTGTAATTGTTGGTAAAATGGCACGTTTTGCATCAAAAAGGAGCAAAAGGAGCTAAGGAGTCATTGGAGCTACATTCATGAGCCTAAGGAATGATCCAGGAAGCACAACCATGGATTAAAGATTCACTTTGGACCAGATTTGAGAGATTTCACATTCAGTTGTGATTCACCTCGGTTGACTACAGAGTCACCTCGACTGAGGTGATCCAGAGGAGCCGATTCGACCGAGGCGAACACCTGGGACGCGGCGAGAATATTTTATTCTTGGCTGAGATCTTTTATCTTTGGAAAGAGGATCTTATATTTTTGGGCTTGGTTCCTGGAAGGAAGAAGATAAGATAGCCCATATATTTTACCTATTTTTATGGGAAGAGATCTTTCTAAGATATCTTATATTTGGAGAGTAATTTTCCTATAAAAAGGGTTGGATTTTCCACAAATCCATACCCCCGCATACCACAAAATATCCGCTATCTCCCGGAATACACCGCTGCAACCATACTCCAGTTGGGAGATATGAAGAACCTTTTTGAAGGTTGAAGGAAGAAAGTCTATAGCTTTTATAGCTTTTTGAAGGGTTTTTGTAAGATCATCTTAGATTCCCTTCTTTGTTGATTGTCTTGTTGGATTTCTATCCAAGGAACGCTTGTTGGTTTTATAATTGATTCAGTTACTGAAGCCTTTCTCTTAAGGTTTTCTTGTTCAGTTATTCTCTTTCTTCCCATATATTTGATTAATACTTTCATGATGATGAGTGGCTAATCTCTTTGTGTGATTCTAGGGTGATTGGCTGAAGGTTGTGGGAAAAACAATGATAGAATAATCTTAATCACAGTAGGACCCTGAAAGTTCGAGTCTTTACCTTAACCCTAAGCATCTCGCTCAGTCGATGAACATCTCGGCCGGGGTGGAATTCTTCTGAACGAGGTGACTTATCTGATCCGAAACTGAGAGTTAAGTGTTAGAGTTTGCCAAATCCTATTCTTATTACACCTTTCATGGTTCAATGCAAGCCTAGGATGAGACTTACCCGGTAATTCCTTAGTTTGTTTACCTAAGATCATAAGTGTAGGTAATAAAGGTTTATCCTTTATTGGGGTTTGAGTGTTCTTTCATTCCATCTTTGTGAGTTAGCCTGAGACTTACCCGGTAAAGGTTGATTCTATTCCCTTAGTTGGAGTGTTAGTTTGAGGTTATAGTTCTTTATCTTAATTCCTTGAGACTTACCAGGTAAAAGGAGTTGCGGTTTGAGATTAGTGAGTAGTGAGACTTACCCGGTGATCTATTCCACTTTAGAAACACCTTCCTTATGCAAATATCTCAGCTTTGTCCGCTTATCTTTAGATCTTGAGTTGGAACCACAACTAGATGCTTTAATCCCTAGAATTGCATATTTCCTCTATTGACTGTTTATCATCTTTGATTGTTTTAATTGCTTTTGTGGTTAGTAATTGCTAAAGCTTACCTATTCCGACTTTGTTTCACTAAGTCCCTGTGATCGACCCCTGGAATTTTTTGCTTTTTTACTACGATTGACCCGTACACTGCGGGTTCGCATCCTTGTTTTAAGCTTACATGTAGGGTTATAAATTTAAAGCTTGCACATACCGTCTGGAGCGAACAAGGACATGTAGAATAAGCTTTAGAGTCTATTAGATGTCCTGAGGATAGACGGATAGAGCTAGTACAGTTTCTATTCCGTGACCTTGTACATTAGTGGTGGAGGAATGTACGAGCTAGAGCCACCAGCTTTGACCGCATGAGGAGCATGATTCGAGAGCAGTTCTGCCCTGCCTCACTGAGGAGGGAGAATTGTAGGATTTGTGGAGGCCGGCTTTGAGGACGTGCCTATTGCTGATGCCATTCGCCGCTTCCAGACTGAGTTAGCTTTTTTGGGTCCAATTGCACCATCTGAGGACCGGCATGTGTATCTGTTCTCTCGTCGTCTGAGGGAGAGCATACGTTCCTATACGGAGGGATTCCATTATGAGTCCCTAGCTGATTATCAGGCCGCGCTTCTGCTTACGAGAGGGAGCGAGCCAGTCAGAGGTGAGCTTCTTAGACGGGACAATCTAAGAGGAGGCAGCGCACTAGGCAGACTAGTGGAGTTGGAGGAGCATCTGGGTCTAGACGAGACCAGAGATGGTAGAGTTACCTCTCGTCTGCACTGACTGTAGACAAGGGACAAAAGTGTTACAACTGTGGTGATCTTGGCCATCTAAAGCCAGATTATCCCAGTCCAGTTGTGACTTGCTACAATTGTGCTAGACCAAGGCATCAAGCTGCCTTCTGTAGGCATGGTGGAATTGCATCTCAGCAGGGTTCTTCCCCTGCCAGTGTAGCTGGAGGTAGTCAGAGGACACCTCAGCAGCAGACACAAGGACAACAGAGAGTCCCAGATCATCCACCTACTCAGGGATCTGCTTCCGGGCCGAGTAGAGGTAGAGGTTGTGGTGGGAGTGCCACTGACGTTAGAGGAGCTCAGGGTAGAGCTTTTGAGTTTAGAAGTGCAGAGGATCCACCTAGGGGTGGGCATGAATCCCGCTTAAATCCCATCCCGGTCCCGTCTCGATCCCGTCCCGATCCTGGCGGGATTTGGAAAAAAAATGTGAATCCCGTCCCGTCCCGCGAAAAATTTGCGGGACGGGACGCGGGACGGAGACTTCCCATCCCATTAATCCCGTTCCGTCCCGCAATTATATATAAATAATATTTTTATATATATTATATAGATAAATATCATACATAAATTATAATTTTTAAAAAATATTTTTATATTTTCAAAATTATTAGTTCGATAATTTTTCATCAGTCATTCACTCATTCTTTACGAATCATTTGGTTGGATCTGATCTAAATTACTAGAGGTTCTGCTCTCCCTTGATTTAGTCCGGTCGCCGCCTTACTCTATTCCGTTCCATCGCCGCCGTTGCTGTAATCCATTCCATCGCCCTTGATTTGTGGATTCCCGCAATTGTAATCGATAGTTAAATAAATGTAATTTTCTGTAAATTATTTGTTGTTATTTTTTGAATGTGAATTGGTAAGACACTTTGATATAACTTGAATTTGTTTTCAATATATTAACTACAAATGTAGGCGTCATGAATCGATAATTAGGTATCGAGTTTTTTTTTCCCCTGATCATTTGTGTCTTTAAACATGAGAGAAAACAAGCATACATATTAAATATAATCGGTGCATAATTTGCGCGGGATTTGTCCTGTTCCGTCCCGTCCCACATGGGACAAGGCCCGCGCGGGACGAAGAAAAAAGTCGTAAATCCCGTCCCGTCCCGTCCCGTCCCATGCCCACCCCTAGATCCACCTGCACCGGCTGCTACAAGTACCATTCTGCTTCATGGTTTACATGTTAGAGTCTTGTTTGATACTGGTGCTACGCATTCATTTATTTCTGATACATATGTTGAGCGTCTGAGTTTAGCTACCATAGAGGGGATACCTTTTACTAGAGGGTTACTTGGTGGTAGCCGGGTCAGAGGTACACGTGAGATACGTAGTTGTCCCCTTCGTTTAGGGACTCGTGTTTTGCTTGTTGACTTCTTAGTCATACCACTGATGCATGACTAAGTCATATTAGGTATGGACTGGATGCGTAGACACCGTGCGGTTTTGGATGTTGGTAGACGGACTGTTATAGTCTCTACCGATGTTGTTCAGATTGAGGTCTTTTGAGGTTGGGACCTTGGGAAGACGGATTCTATTATCAGTGTCGTACGAGCAGCTAGACTGATTGCACAGGGATGTGATGCCTTATGGTGCTACTCTGTGAAGGATGGAGAGAGTCTAGCTTTTGAGGACATACCAGTTGTCTGTGAGTTTCCAGATGTTTTTGCTGAGCCGTGGAGCTTGCCGCCTCAGAGGAGTGTGGATTTTAGTATCGAGTTGGAGCCTTGTACGAGACCCATCTCGAAGGCCCCATATCGAATGGCACTTGCTGAGATGTTGGAGCTGAAGAAGCAACTTGAGGAGTTGGCTGAGAAGGGCTTCTTACGCCCTAGCGTTTCACCATGGGGTGCACCTGTCCTCTTCGTGCGGAAGAAGGACGGATCGTTGAGACTGTGTATTGATTACAGAGAGCTGAACAAGGTGACCATCAAGAACAGGTATCCACTGCCTCGTATTGATAATCTACTTGATCAGCTTCAGGGAGCGACAGTTTTCTCCCGCATTGACTTGCGTTCAAGATATCACCAGCTGGGGGTGAGAGAGGAGGACGTGCACAGGACGGCATTTTATACACGTTATGGACACTACGAGCTTGTAGTTATGCCATTCGGGTTGACGAATGCCCTAGCAATCTTCATGGAGTTGATGAACAGTATCTTCATCGACTTCCTGGATCAGTTCGTGGTGGTCTTTATTGACGACACTTTGGTATACTCTCGTAGCAGAGAGGAGCATGCCAGTCATTTGAGGACGGTTTTGTAGATTTTGAGGGATAGAGAGTTGTATGCCAAGCTCTCTAAGTGTGAGTTCTGGATCTCTGAGGTTGCTTTCCTTGGAGACATCGTCTCCGCCGATGGGATTATGGTTGATCCGGCGAAGATCGAGTCTATTGCAGCATGGACGACACCGACGAACGTCAAGGAAATGCGTAGCTTTCTTGGCCTAGCCGGTTATTTCAGACGCTTTGTGGAGGGATTTTCTGTGATTGCCCGTCCACTGACGAGTCTTGTGAGGAAGACTACCAAATTTGTGTGGACCGACCAATGTGCTCATAGTTTTGAGGAGTTGAAGAGGCGTTTGACTTTTGCTCCTGTCTTGGCACAACCAGAGGGTTCTGATGACTTTGGGGTCTACAATGATGCATTCAAGTTAGGCTTGGGATGTGTATTGATGCAGAGAGGTAAACTGATTGCTTATGCGTCTAGACAGCTGAAGACGTATGAGGAGAACTACCCGACTCATGATCTGGAGTTGGCAGCGGTAGTTCATGTTTTGCAGATTTGGAGACATTACCTGTATGGTGCCACATGTCAAATCTTTACATACCACAAGAGTTTAAAATATATTTTTACGCAGCGGGAGTTAAATAACCGCCAGCGTCGATGGCTAGAGTTGATCAAGGACTTTGACCTTGAAATTCTATATCATCCTGGGAAGGCAAATCTTGTAGCCGACGCCTTGAACAGGAAGATGCCTCGAGAGAAGGCGATTGCCAGATTGACAGTACAACATCAGCTTTAGAGGGATCTAGCTTGGCTAGAGATAGACATCCAGTTTCCTGATACGGATGTCTAGTTACATGCTTTAGAGGTTTTACCTGGTCTGTTGGATGAGATCCAACAAAAGCAAGGACCTGCCAGACCTTGACGAGGATCAAAGAGAGGATGTCTCGTGGAGAGGCACCACAGTTCTCCATTGGAGCAGATGGAGTGAAGAGGCGACATGACCGCATCTGTGTACCTGTAGATGCTGAGCTGAGATAGAGGATCTTACAGGACGCTCATTGTACACCTTACTCTGTACATCCAGGTAAGAGTAAGATGTACCATGATGTTAGACGTTCATATTGGTGGGGAAGGGCTGAAGCCCGATGTAGCCAGATTTGTGGCTCAGTGTGCGACCTGCCAATAGGTCAAGATAGAGCATTGTAGACCTGGAGGTGAGCTCCATACACTAGACAAATAGTGAGTCTACACTTCATGACTATGTTTCACCCGCAGAAAGACGGTTTCATTCCTATCAGAGAGACATGGCTAGTGTGCAGATTGGCTGAGGAGTACACTAGACAAATAATGAGACTCCATGGTGTACCGACAACGATCGTTTCTGATCGGGATGGACGGTTTACCTCGAGGTTTTTGCAGCAGATTCAGACTGCTTTGGGGACGAGTCTACACTTCACGACTATGTTTCACCCCTAGAAAGATGGTCAGTCTGAGAGGACCATCCAAACCCTAGAGGATATGATGCGAGCTTGTGTGTTGGATTAAGGATAGGGATGGTCTGATTACCTTCCACTCGTTGAGTTCTCATACAACAACAGCTGTATGGGCGTAGGTGCCGTAAACCTTTCTGTTGGGATGAGCTTAGCAGTATCAGTGGGATAGCGCCAAAGCAGATTCAAGATGATATGGCTCAAGTAGCTTTGATCAGAGAGAGGATGCTGGTTGCACAGAGTTGCCAGAAGTCATATGAAGACAAGAGGCGTCGACCTCTAGAGTTCAGAGCAGGAGCTCATGTCTGGTTGAGAGTATATCCGATGCAAGGCGTCAAAAGTTTTGGCATAAAGGGGAAGCTGAGTCCCCGATATGTCGGTCCTTTTGAGATACCGGATAGAGTTGGGAAGAAAGCCTACAAATTAGTTTTGCCTCCGAGGTTATGTTAGCATGAAATATTGTGATATTTTAGGCACGTTTTCTAAACGTATTTGATTCATATTGATAGTCTTTGATTGAGCTTTGTGCATATGTAAGCTAGTATTACCTATATTGTCGATATGGATGTCTACACTAGTTCTATGTTGATTCTAGGTGATTTGGAGCTATTTCCGAACGGAATCGAGCAAATGAGAGTTGATTGAGTATGTCCATAGATTGAGGACATTCTTTGGAAGCAAATTGGAGTTTTAGCTTGAGGAATGCACGAGGTTAGGGAAGAATTACGTTCTTGCCCTAAACCACGCTCTAAAATACGACCGTATCACATTCCACGTTCAATTCCACGACCGTGGATTTGGAGTCAGAAATTGAAGTTCATTCCAGTGGATTACACGGCCGTGGAACATATGGTGCAAACCGTATTTATATCCACGCTCTAAATTACGGTCGTGGATCACTTCCACGACCGTGATCTTGGCAAATCTTTTCGCCACACTTTGAAGCCACGATCTTTTAAAGATTGGGCCGGGCCGACATTTTGCCCTACACTATAAAAAGACGGTCGAAGCAAGATTCCGTCAGCTTCGCTTAGGGGGAATTTTGGCAATCCACATTCTATCAACGCATAAGCCGGCTACACTTCGCTTAGCCTTGCTTGGAAGCATCGACATCTCTTTGGAGATCGAAGTTCGTGTTTGGGAATTGCCCTAATCTCGCACTTTTGGTGGAGATTGCTGTTGAGATCTCCGAATTGGCGGAAGATCGAAGTTTCGGAAGATTTTGCAAGAAGATCTCTCTTCTTGTTTAGGTTTGATTCGGAAAACGGATTGACATCCCGTTTTCCTTTCTTTCCTAGGATTACGATTGCTTGTTCTATTGTGAATCTTTTGATAACATTCGTTCTTGATTGTGACTTTGAGATTGAATTGAAGATCATTGAAAGTTCTTGAAAGTTTTCATCTTTTTATCTTTTAAATTCTTGAATTGATATCAACATGACTGTTATTGGCTAAAAACCCTTAACAATTCTAAGGTGAAGAGTTGATAGTTATGGCTTAGATAATGATAGATCGATTGCAAACAGATTAGACCCTGAGAATTAGAGAGAATCGCCGACAACCCTAAATTACGGCCTGTTCTTGAGTCCACGGCCGTGGAACCTCAAGAACTAACCGTGATTTCCTTTAAGTCCACGAACTTGCTTTTACTTTAATCTAAAGTTAAAGATTCGCTTTAGCTTAGTTTAGACTTGTCTTTTCTAGGTGGTAGTGAAGCCTCAACAACCTCTACCTCGATTGTGAGTGTCACAACCTCAATCGGCTAAGTTAGTCTTGATCCTTGGATTACAAGTTTGGGTATTTGACATTAATTCTCATCTTTAGAATCTTTCTATATTGAGCCTCAACAACCTGTATAGGGAGTGCCTTGTAGGTGAGTTATATAAGGTTTTTGGAACTTCACCGTACGATTACCTTACATTAGTATACCTTCGCATATCTCGACTCTGTCTTTACATCATTAAGTATATCTTGAATCGATTGCCACAGCTGGATACTTGGATCTTTAGGATTGTTGTTTTCCAATATTTGTAAAACTCTCACATTTACTTGCTTGGTAACCTGCAATCGAGTTCGTTCCCACCCAAATCCCTGTGTTCGATACTCTGGAATTCTTGCTTAGCTACGTCGATCCGTACACTGCGGGTTCGCTGCTTGATTCTAGTTTTATAAATCTAAAGCTTATTTGCACACACCTTTAGGGGCGAACAAGTTTTTGGCGCCGTTGCCGGGGATTTGGTTTCGGCCGAATCCGGTAGCCGGTTGTCAAGCTTGGGAGCTTGCTCTCGTTGTTTGATATCTCTTTGAGTGCATGCACAGGTCTAGGAACACCGAAGATCTCTTACCTCTTGATCAAGAGCTAGAGAAAACCTTGAGGCAAAAGCGCAAAGAAAAGAAGATGGCTGAAGAACACGAACGTGATCTTCAAACGGAGTTGGCGGAGAAGGAAGCTCAACTCCGATGGAATGAGACTCTCCGCCAGGATGAGATGGATCGTCATCAATCTCAAGTTAACAGTCTACAAGACATGATCTTCCAAATGAGGATAGAGATGAGCGACCTTAAGAATAAGGGAAGCAAGAAATCCTCAAGAAGGAGATCAAGGTCTAGAAGAAAAAGTCACTCATCCGCTGATGATAGTGACTCTTCCATGCCACCGTTAGAAGAGATTGATCCCACGATCAATATGAATCCTTTCCATCCACAAGGAGCTGCTAATCGCCGCATTCCACCTAGGAATGTGAGAGTCGAACGTGTGGATAATGAGGCAAGAACTCTTGGCCAGCGGATGGATCCAACACAACAACCACGCCGCTTGGGTGTGAAATTTGATGCTGAAGATGTGCAAGGGTTTAGCTTTAACCCTCAAGTTATCACTCTTGTTCGCCAAAGCCAATTTGGCGGTACAAGCGCTGAATCTCCACACCAACACTTGCAAAACTTTGAGTGTATGATGGAGACGATGAGACCGAAGAACGCTACTACCAACAGCTATAAGCTCAAACCTTTCTTTTTCTCCTTGAAAGGGAAAGCGTTGTCTTGGTACCAAGCTCTTCCCAATGGGAAACTAGACACGTGGGAAGACCTTTCCGCGGAGTTTCTCACCAAATTCTTTCCGCCCTCCAAAACGGCGGAACTTAGAGGTAAGATTAATGCTTTTTCAATGAGACCTAACGAAAGTTTGTTTCAATCTTGGGAAAGGTTTCAGGACTTGCTCTTGGATTGCCCTCATCATGGCATATCCAAACTTGCCTTGCTGGAGATCTACTACAAGGGGCTGGATGCGGGAACGCAATTCAGCCTCCAATCCCTCTCATGCGGAACGTTCATGGACATGAGAGAAGATGACGCTTGGGACTTCATTGAGAAGTAAGCAAGAGTCATAGAGAAGTATTCCCACCGGAAAGCGGAGGGAAATCGTGTGGAGCAAGGAGCGAAGCTCACACATGAAGCTCAAAATCAAATTTTCTCCCTCAACAATGAGATCAAAGAGTTGAAGGAGACTATCAAGACCAACTTCCCAAAGCAACAAGAGAAGGATGTTGGCTATTTGGGCAACAACAATGGCGGTGATAATACCAACCGCAACAACAATAACCGGAACAACAACCGGAATAACAATTGGAATGGAAACAACAACAATCGGAACAACAATTGGAACAACAATAGGGGTTCAAACAACAACAATTGGCGCTCCAATCAACAAAATTCCGGTAACTCCTATCCTTCCAATTCTAATTCACTAACTCCACCTTCCTCTTCCTCTACTCCTTTGAAAAGCCAGGGGCAATCATCTAATGGAGGAAACAATACGGGAAAGGAGAAGCCCGATCCCATGTTGGAAACGATCTTGGGAAAGCTTCAAGGGTTGGAGAACCGCCTCATAAAGGTTGATGATCAAGTCTCTAAGGTTGACAAAGCTCAAAAGGTTTTAGAAAACCAATTGTTCAACCACGCGGAGGAAGTTCCTAGAAATCAAGGGAAACTTCCAGGAAAGACGGAGGACAACCCTAAGGGAAGGGTGATGGCGATTACAACTAGGAGCGGAGTGACTACTACCGATCCGCAGCCTACGTTCGTTGAAGTCCCCGTAGAGAAGGACAAAGGAAAGGGGAAGGAGAAGGAAGATGTCTATGTTCCTCTTCCAGCTTACAAACCTCCCCTACCATTCCCTCAATCTAGAGCACGAGCGCGCCTAGACAAACAATTCGGTAAGTTCATAGAACTCATGAGCAAGCTGCATATTAATATACCCTTCATTGATGCTATTGTAGGTATGCCGGCTTATGGCAAGTTCTTGAAAGAGCTTCTCTCTAACAAGAGGAAGCTAGAAGATTTCGGAGAGGTCAAGATGAGTTCGGATTCTTCGGATCTCATCAAGACTATGAAGGAGAAAATGCCCCCAAAGTTGAAGGATCCGGGGTCATTTTGCATTCCCATTGGAGTGGGAGATGTCATATATGACGCTTTATGTGACTTGGGAGCAAGTGTGAGCATCATACCACTTGCATTATGTAGGAAGATAGGTTTAGGCGATCCTAAACCGGTAAAGATGACGTTATACATGTCGGATCGATCCATCACTCGCCCCGTCGGTATTGTAGAAGACGTCCCGGTCAAGCTAGGTAAATTCTTTGTCCCCATTGATTTTGTCGTGCTTGACATTCCTGCAGATAGTCCGGTCCCGATCATACTCGGAAGACCGTTTCTTGCAACTTCCGGCTGCATGGTCGATTGCAAGAATGGAAGACTCGCTTTTGATATCGGAGAAGAGAAAGTAGAGTTCGTTCTTTCCACTCTAGTAAAGGAGCCAATCTTTGATGAGGATATTTACGATATCCAAGATGAAGAAGGTTTGTCTAGAGAAGAGGTAAGTGCAATTCTCTTTAACGATCCTTTACAAAAGGTTATCACTATGAGTCTAACCAATGCAGGGGAAGAAGAAGAGTGCAAAGAGGCAATTGAAGCCTTAGAAGCACAAGAAGAGATGCATGAAGTGGAGTTTGAGAAACTCCACGATGAGGCTGAGAATATTAGAATCCACGGTCATACTCTGTATTCCACGACCGTGGATTTCACCACCAAAATCAACCTCCATTCCAGTGGATTACACGGCCGTGGAACACATGGAGAGGCCGTAATTCTGACCGTGGAAGAAGGTGATCGGCATACTTCTTCAACTTCTTTTGATTCTTCTCCAACTCACTCAACACCCTTAGAAACTTCTAAGGAAACGTCGGATGCTCCTCAAGGATCATTAGAAGCTCCGAAAGTGATGGAACTCAAACCACTTCCTACTCATCTAAGGTACCCTTTCCTTGGATCTAATTCTACCTTTCCGGTTATTGTTAGTTCCGATCTAAGCATAGATGAACATGACCAGCTCATGATTGTCCTTAGGAAACATAGAAGAGCCATAGGCTACACTATCGAGGACTTAGTAGGAATTAAACCCTCCCTATGTATGCATAAGATACTAATGGAGGAGGACTTTAGAACTTCAAGACAACCTCAAAGGCGGTTGAATCCGACCATGAAGGAGGTTGTCAAGAAGGAAATTCTTAAACTTCTTGATGCAGGTATCATCTATCCTATCTCCGATAGCAAGTGGGTGAGTCCAGTTCAAGTAGTTCCGAAGAAGGGAGGAATGACGGTCATCACCAACAAGAACAACGAACTCATTCCTACCCGAACCGTGACTGGATGGCGAATGTGCATAGACTACCGCAAGCTCAACAACGCAACGCGGAAGGATCACTTTCCCTTGCCATTCATCGATCAAATGCTTGAAAGGTTAGCACAACATTCACATTTTTGCTACCTTGACGGTTATAGTGGTTTCTTTCAAATCCCGATACATCCGGACGATCAGGAGAAGACCACATTCACGTGCCCTTGGGGTACGTTCGCCTATAGGAGAATGCCGTTCGGGCTTTGCAACGCCCCAGCCACCTTTCAACGGTGCATGATGGCCATCTTCTCCGAGTACGTAGAGGAAATCATGGAAGTCTTCATGGACGACTTCTCCGTATACGGTTCCTCTTTTAACGATTGCCTTTCTAACCTTTCTCTTGTTTTACAACGTTGTGAAGACACTAACCTAGTTCTTAATTGGGAGAAGTGTCAATTCATGGTTAAGGAAGGAATCGTATTAGGTCACTTAGTCTCTAGTAGAGGGATAGAGGTAGACAAGGCTAAGATAGAGACCATAGAGAAACTTCCTCCCCCAATTTCGGTGAAAGGGATAAGAAGTTTCCTAGGACATGCTGGGTTTTATAGACGTTTCATTAAGGACTTTTCTAAGATATCAAAACCTCTCACTAATCTATTGATGAAGGATGCGGTTTTTGAGTTTTCGCAGGAATGTTTGGATGCGTTTAATACCATTCGGCAAGCTCTAATTTCAGCACCTATTATCCAACCTCCGGATTGGACTCTCCCCTTCGAGATTATGTGCGATGCTAGTGACGTAGCTATTGGAGTTGTTCTTGGACAACGAAAGGAAGGGCGAACCCATGCCATATACTACGCTAGCAAAACGCTAGACGAAGTGCAGCTCAACTACGCCACTACAGAAAAAGAGTTTCTAGCCATTGTCTACGCTATTGACAAGTTTCGCTCTTATCTTGTAGGTGCAAAGGTGATTATCTACACGGATCATGCTGCGATCCGGTACCTCCTTGCGAAGAAAGACGCAAAACCAAGGCTGATTAGATGGATTCTTCTCCTACAAGAATTCGATCTTGAGATCCGCGACAAGAAAGGTTCAGAAAATTCTGTCGCGGATCATTTGAGTCGTCTACACATCTAGAGGACGACCATCTACCCATTGATGACTCCTTTCCGGACGAACACCTACACATCATAGAGGAGTGCATCAACGTGATCTCCAAAGGTAACGAACCATGGTTTGCTGATTATGTTAACTATTTGGTTTGTCAGGAGACACCGCCCGGACTATCCTACGCACAAAGGAAGAAGTTCTTTAAGGACGTCCGGGAATACTATTGGAACGAGCCTCTCCTCTTTAAGAGAGGTCCGGATGGCATCATCCGGCGATGTGTGCCGGAAGATGAGATGCAAAGTGTCATCCGCCATTGTCATTCACTACCTTGTGGAGGACACGCTAGTTCGAACAAGACTAGCGCAAAGGTATTGCAATCTGGATTCTATTGGCCTACTTTATTTAGAGATGTGCAATCCTTTGTTTCTTGCTGCGATGCTTGTCAAAGAACAGGCAATATTTCTAGAAGGAACGAGATGCCCCTCAACAACATCCAAGAGGTGGAGATTTTCGACGTTTGGGGAGTTGATTTCATGGGACCATTCCCATCTTCTTGTGGAAACCAATACATACTATTGGCGGTAGACTACGTTTCTAGATGGGAGGAAGCAATTGCCTCTCCCACAAATGATGCCATGGTGGTGGTTAAGTTCTTCAACAAGACCATCTTTCCGCGATTTGGAACACCAAGGACGATCATTAGTGATGGAGGTTCTCACTTCATAACCCGTCGCTTTGAAGCTCTTCTAACTAAGTATGGGGTTACTCACAAGATCGCTACCCCTTACCATCCACAAACGAGTGGACAAGTTGAGATCTCAAATAGGGAGATCAAGGGAATTCTAGAGAAGACGGTTTCAAGGACTAGGAAGGATTGGTCCTTGAAGCTAGATGATGCGTTATGGGCGTACCGGACTGCGTACAAGACTCCCATAGGAACCACACCATACAACCTTGTGTATGGGAAGTCTTGTCACTTGCCGGTGGAGCTGGAGCACAAAGCGTTTTGGGCTATCAAGTGGCTGAATGTCGGCATGAAGGAAGCGGGAGAGAAGCGTCTCCTAGACATCAACAAGCTGGATGAACTTCGCTTGAACGCCTATAAAAACGCTAAGATCTACAAGGAAAGAGCAAAGCGTTGGCATGATAAGCATATCATTCCAAAGGACTTCAAAGAAGGGGATCAAGTTTTCCTCTTCAATTCAAGACTTCGCCTCTTTCCAGGTAAGCTTAAATCCCGTTGGACCGGACCTTTTCTAATTAAGCGTATTTTCCCCCATGGTGCAGTTGAAGTATGGGGTGAAGCTAGCGGAAGTTTTAAGGTGAACGGCCAACGACTCAAGAAGTATACGCCGGAACTCCAAGCTGAGGAGTTTGCGCCTACCGCACTCGAATAAGTGCGAGATTGGTCTAGCTACGGACCTTAAACAAAGCGCTTCTTGGGAGGCAACCCAAGGTATTGCATTTTCATTTTTGTTTTCGATTCATAGTTTAGCTTAGAATAGACGTTTTCGCTTTATTTTGCCTCGATTTCTTCCGGTATGTTCGTGTTTTTGGTTGTAGGATCAACGGAAAAGAAAAAAAAAGAGAATAATGTCGAAGAAGAGTGACGAAATTTGGACTTTGAAGCTTTACAGAAGGTTCCACGGTCTAAATTACGGTCGTCATAGCTACAGTGGCCGTAATTCTCAAAAGCCTTTGAAAAATCACCAAAACCACGGTTCCGTACACTTCCACGGCCGTGGAACACCCCGACAGACCGTGATTTTCGAAATTTTGCCTGCGACTATATAAGCCACATTCTTCACAAACTTACCCAAAATTTTCCTCTTTCCACGACCTAAACGCCGAAACCCCACGACCTCCTCCAAATCTTCGTTTTCTAATCGTTTTCAAAGATTCTTCATCCTAAACTGCAGCAAATCCAACCACGCACAAGATCCAAGCGACAAACCGAGCGGAAATCCATCAACAAACGCGCATTTCGGGTTTTTTAATCCGAAAAAGAGGTTTATTCTTTCTTCTTGATTTTCGCGGATTTTGTTCGTTTTTGCTATAGATTTTTAGGAAGAACTGACAAAGACTGGAAGGAATTAGATTAGGACTGCTTGTTGTGGTGATTGTTGGTGAATTTGCTGAGATTCGTGAAATTCTGAGACGAATCACGGTCTCTGGGTAAACCACGGCCGTAATTTCCCCAAGAACAGACCGTAATTTTTGGTGAAAAATGGATTTCGTAAGGAGAGTGTCAGGAAGGATAAAAGAGAAGAAGGGAGAGCAGAATAAGAAAAGAAAAGGCAATCCCTCCACCTCTAGGGCACCACCACCCTCATCTCCTTCACTACCATCTTCACCTTCACCTCCATCTTCACCTCCTCACCCTAGCATCCCGACCATACATGAGAACCACCTTGCTGCATTTGAGAGGATCACGGAGAGGACAGTCATTGGTCCTAGGTATTTGCTGTTGGAGGATCTACATCCTCTCAACATAGTTGATGATCTCACATGGCTCTTGGATAGAGCCGGATTGCATGTCTTCACGAACATTCGTGAAGACGCCTATGAGGAGATCACCCGGGAGGTTGTGACGTCTTTCGAGCACAGCCACGTAGATAGGACCGTCTCTTTCCGTCTCATGGAAAGAGACTACCATTTGAGCATAGTTGAGTTTGGGACTATCTTTGGGTTTCATGAGACCTATAACGGTCGATTTCCGAGTGGAGTTTACCCCAAGAACTTTTGGGAGGAAGTAGCTATGGTTTATGCCGACGAGGACCGTTGGCAACCCGTTGATACCAAGGCTAGATTGATGTACCATCTAGCCTTGAAGATAGCTCACCGCGTTCTTTCGGAGTGTCTCTTTCCTAGGACGGAGACGCCTCAAAAGATCAAGACGGATGAGCTATTTTTGCTCTATTGCATGCTATACAGACGCCGTGCAGATTGTGCTACTCTCTTGGCTGCTACGATGAGCAAGCTCAAGAATAAGAAAAAGGGGAACATTGGATATGGTGGGATAGTTACCCACATTGCTAGGAGTTTCGGTGTGGATTTTTCTGCTTGCACCCGCATACCGGCCGTTCCTTTAGGGCTACACGCATTCATGGTTAGGGGTCTCATCTTCCCCACACATGGAGGTCCGCCTTATGCGGGCATGCCTTGGGAGACTAGGACGGGTAGGGGTATAGAGTGGCTGCCGGAGTACTCCATTATGGCGGGACGCCATAATTGGAAGGAGACGTTCGCTGCAATGCATGCGAACAGGATAGTAGCTCCCCCTTACGTCCCACCGCCGGTTGTAGAGGAGGAGGATATGGGAGATCAGTTTGAGAGTGGAGGAGGAGCGGAGCATGAGTTTGGCACGTTTCCGGACCAGCCGGAGGCGGCCCCAGATGTACCTAGACGCTCTCCACGTCCGACTAGAGCCTCAGGCTCGTCATCTCGTCGCGCTAGCGTGAGTGAGAGGCCCACGTGGATGTCCACACCTCCCACATGGTATGGCGTTCCAACTCCTTGGTCCACGGAGCAGCCAGCAGCACCACCACCAGCACCAGCACCATCCGATGCCCCAGCATGGTACAATCACGCCCCGGGATGGTACGAGCAGATGCCGGATTGGGCTACCGGACTTTCAGAGAGAGTTGGAGCATTGGAGATCCGGGCGGATGCTAGAGACGGACGCTTAGACGACCTTGACCACATGATGAGGGACGTCTACCGCCAGCAGTTTGGGCGGTTCTATGATCCGAGTTTCTCCCCATTCCCACCTCCGCCGGCGCCACAGTGATTGATGCATGATCGTTCGTTTAGACATTCCCGCCACCATTTTGTGAGTTTCTTTTCCTTTTCTTTCTTTTCTTTCTTTCTTTTGAACATTAGGGACAATGTTCGTCCTAAGTATGGGGTGGGATGTACTAAAAAGTTTGTAATAACTCTACTTACTATGTTCGCTTTCATTTGAGACTATCGTTGCATGTTCATTATGTGTTGCACGTTTCCTTATTGCATTACATGAAAAAAAAAATAATTTGAAAAACCCATAAAATTTAAAAATTTTCAGAAAATTTTGTGCTTCTAATGAATTGAGATGATTTCCATGATAATCACTACTTGTGAATTGAGTTTGATGACAATTGCATGCTTAAAAGGATTGTGAATTGAAAAGAATTTGAATGAATGAATTTCACCTCTTTTGCAAGTTTTATAATGTGAAAATGTTACCTAAATCATGCTAGGAAATTGAAGTTGAAATCACGTTATAAGTTCCTATACTTCTTGTTGAAATGATTAAGGCAATTCGATACTTTCTTTCTTCTTTCTTTGATCATCTAGCTCCTCATTGAAAGGCATGTTTGATGTGGGAGGGCCATGAGAGCAATTATTTGCAATCAATTGAATAGAAAGAAATTATAGGTTTGGGGAAGTCAATCATGACGATGAGTAACTCGGCACCATTCACATAGCCGGGTGTTTGTGTCTTGCCAAAGTCGGATTGAGCGATATTCCTAGCGGATTATGGTATGTGCGCTAAAGGTTTGAGGCATCTCTTGAAAATTTGAGAAACGCCGATCTCCTAGGCTTCGGTTTTTGTGAACCTCTATCCATAACTCCAAAAGTAAAGTCGAAAAATGAAAAGAAGAGAGCGAAGCTCTAAGTTGAAGTGTTGCGGGAACCGCATAAGAAGAAGAAGGTAGTTGTCCACTTTCCCGGACTTATGCACCACTTTCCCTTAAAGTTTTCCCTTCCCTTCCATATTTTAGACCTTTTCTTTGAAAGTCCTTAAGATCAAAAGAATGTTATATGACTTGGTGATCTAAATTGAAGTTTCTTGTGATTGATTTTGGTAATGTTTGAAGGTTATAATGCTTGTTTTGAAGTTAAATTGGTTCATGAATTTTCTTTGCCTTTTACTCTTTAATTAAGTGTGTGAAAGTTTAATAAACGATTGAAGCAAGGTTTGAGAATGATCTATTCTTTAGAAGTCACATTCATCCAAAAGAAGGCACACATATTTCATCCTAACTCTTGTTTAAAGCTTTTTGAAAGACCTTGCTTAGGGACAAGCAAGTGTTAAGTATGGGGTTATTTGTTAGCATGAAATATTGTGATATTTTAGGCACGTTTTCTAAACGTATTTGATTCATATTGATAGTCTTTGATTGAGCTTTGTGCATATGTAAGCTAGTATTACCTATATTGTCGATATGGATGTCTACACTAGTTCTATGTTGATTCTAGGTGATTTGGAGCTATTTCCGAACGGAATCGAGCAAATGAGAGTTGATTGAGTATGTCCATAGATTGAGGACATTCTTTGGAAGCAAATTGGAGTTTTAGCTTGAGGAATGCACGAGGTTAGGGAAGAATTACGTTCTTGCCCTAAACCACGCTCTAAAATACGACCGTATCACATTCCACGTTCAATTCCACGACCGTGGATTTGGAGTCAGAAATTGAAGTTCATTCCAGTGGATTACACGGCCGTGGAACATATGGTGCAAAAACCGTATTTATATCCACGCTCTAAATTACGGTCGTGGATCACTTCCACGACCGTGATCTTGGCAAATCTTTTCGCCACACTTTGAAGCCACGATCTTTTAAAGATTGGGCCGGGCCGACATTTTGCCCTACACTATAAAAAGACGGTCGAAGCAAGATTCCGTCAGCTTCGCTTAGGGGGAATTTTGGCAATCCACATTCTATCAACGCATAAGCCGGCTACACTTCGCTTAGCCTTGCTTGTAAGCATCGACATCTCTTTGGAGATCGAAGTTCGTGTTTGGGAATTGCCCTAATCTCGCACTTTTGGTGGAGATTGCTGTTGAGATCTCCGAATTGGCGGAAGATCGAAGTTTCGGAAGATTTTGCAAGAAGATCTCTCTTCTTGTTTAGGTTTGATTCGGAAAACGGATTGACATCCCGTTTTCCTTTCTTTCCTAGGATTACGATTGCTTGTTCTATTGTGAATCTTTTGATAACATTCGTTCTTGATTGTGACTTTGAGATTGAATTGAAGATCATTGAAAGTTCTTGAAAGTTTTCATCTTTTTATCTTTTAAATTCTTGAATTGATATCAACATGACTGTTATTGGCTAAAAACCCTTAACAATTCTAAGGTGAAGAGTTGATAGTTGTGGCTTAGATAATGATAGATCGATTGCAAACAGATTAGACCCTGAGAATTAGAGAGAATCGCCGACAACCCTAAATTACGGCCTGTTCTTGAGTCCACGGCCGTGGAACCTCAAGAACTAACCGTGATTTCCTTTAAGTCCACGAACTTGCTTTTACTTTAATCTAAAGTTAAAGATTCGCTTTAGCTTAGTTTAGACTTGTCTTTTCTAGGTGGTAGTGAAGCCTCAACAACCTCTACCTCGATTGTGAGTGTCACAACCTCAATCGGCTAAGTTAGTCTTGATCCTTGGATTACAAGTTTGGGTATTTGACATTAATTCTCATCTTTAGAATCTTTCTATATTGAGCCTCAACAACCTGTATAGGGAGTGCCTTGTAGGTGAGTTATATAAGGTTTTTGGAACTTCACCGTATGATTAACTTACATTAGTATACCTTCGCATATCTCGACTCTGTCTTTACATCATTAAGTATATCTTGAATCGATTGCCACAGCTGGATACTTGGATCTTTAGGATTGTTGTTTTCCAATATTTGCAAAACTCTCACATTTACTTGCTTGGTAACCTGCAATTGAGTTCGTTCCCACCCAAATCCCTGTGTTCGATACTCTGGAATTCTTGCTTAGCTACGTCGATCCGTACACTGCGGGTTCGCTGCTTGATTCTAGTTTTATAAATTTAAAGCTTATTTGCACACACCTTTAGGGGCGAACAGGTTAGAGGGTGTTCACCTTGTATTCCATGTGTCTCAGTTGAGGGAGTATAAGCAGATACGAGGCACATTGTGAGTTATGATGATTTGGTGGTGGAGTCAGACCACACCTTTGTTGAGCATCCGATGACAGTCTTAGAACGAGGTGTGAGACGCCTGCGTTCGAAGGGCATTCCCATGATGAGGATACAGTGGTCTGGACGTGGACCTGAGGAGGGTACATGGGGGAATGAGGATAGTATCCAGAGGAACTATCCAGATTTCTCTGCTGAGATAGATGCATCTAGGGTCGATGAGTAGATCTTAGTGCTATCTTGGTGAGTATGTTATTATGTGCTTATGTGCTTATATGACTTGATGTGCTTACTCCATGATAGTTATGATGTGTTTTATGATCTTATTAGATCTTACTGTGCTAGCATGATGTATGTTATAGCTGGAGATGGTTCTTTCTTCCATGCTATCTGAGTGTGATTAGAATTCAGCTGGAGATGGTTCTTTCCTCCATGCTACCTTGATGGACATAGTTCAATGGAGATGTTATTCCTCCATGCGTTGTATACGTTTATGATATGGCTAGGGATGTGCTTCCTCTATGCCTTGTGATGTGGTTGGCGAGAGATTTGATTCCTCTACGCCTTTGGGTAGCGTTATGACCCTGTTTTCTGGAGATGATGATTCCTCCATGTTAGTGTTGAGGTTATAGATTGATATAGGTAATGACATTCTGAGCGGAGATGTGATGCCTCCGATAGAGAGAGAGAGAGAGAGTTATACCTCGGCTTATGGGTCCGAGAGGATTTGGGATCTTGCAAGTTTCGGGACGAAACTTGTTTTTAGGGGGATGAGATGTAAGAGCCTAGTTGATGAGTTGTTGAGATAGTGAGCTGAGGGCCAGGATTTAGCCTTGACCGCCCCTGCGTGACCCAGTATCCGCCTCTATAGTTGGCTTGGGTCGCACCTACGGCTCACAGATTCCGCCCCTGTGGCTCTGTGTGTTTGCAGCCCTCTTCTTTGACCCTTTGACCTATGCTTTACCCTTTCACCCTTTATAACCTTCTTCTTCTTTCTTCTGATGAGGGTATTCTTCTCCACAACTCATCTCTCTCTCCTACGTACATCTTCTTCTCCTCTCTTCTCCCTTGGATCATCTTTGATCTTTTCTAGAGTTTTGTTTGAGTTTGTGCAAAATCTTGCACAACTTTGCTTGGATTGTTGATGGTTGCTATTACTGAGCTTTGTGTGAGCCAGCTTGAGGTGTGGTGTTGTGTGTTTGATCTTCTGGAAGTCCACCTTGGTAAGCTTTCATGGCTTCCTTCTTTTCTTTCTTCTTTTCTTCATCTTTTCCTTTCTTTCGTTAGTTTAGCTTAGATTCCTTAGGTTTGGTTCATATTCTAACCTTGATTAGCTTGTGTTGATATATTTGTATATGTATGTTCAGTATGTATGTTGTTGTTGGAGTGAAGAAAGAGTGAAAGGATCGAAGGAAGAAGTAAAGAAAGGTCTGAAGAGGCATCCTCTGCTTTCCAGCCGCCCCTGCGCCACCTTGCAGCCGCCTCAGCGCCGGCCTGAGCCGCCCCTGCGCCACCCTGGATCTGCCCTTGCGGCCACTTGTATCAGCAAGGTCCTGCACTTGGTTCTGTAGGTGTGTGTTGCTTCTAGGCTTTCCTTAGGATAAATTTGTTCCCTCTCTTCCTAGCGTGAGTGTATAGGATCATGCTAGACATGTGAGGATGTGTTTGGATGAGATTATGATCGAGATAGGCCTTGTACAACTTTAAGGACTTCGGTTGATGTTATTTGAGGTTTTGAGGTTGAGTATGATCCCTACGGATCCCTTTGGGTCTAGGTGTGACCCCTTTGATGAATAGAGGTTGATATCTTTCTATGCCTTGTTATTAGGCAGTGCCCCTCTCTCAGTATTAGAGATTGTTTGTGGTTGAAGTGTATACGAGGTTGAGGTAAGTCTGTAGAACTTACTTAGCTACCATTCATATATTAGATGTTTGAATGAGTGGTGTGTGCTTTATATGTTGTCTATGATAGCATGAGTTGTCGTTTATACCGACCTATGTTTTATTGACTACCCCGTTGTGTGGTTGTGATAACCTTTCCCTTTCATCCCGTAGTGAAGTCTGGGAGGTTCTCTGACGTTAGGCCAGAATGGTTTATAGGAAGGGCGCAATCTACTCCCAAAGGGTACACGGATTGTGTAACCAATACTCGTATAGCTAGATATAGCACTCAGAGGCGGGGATGTATCGGTCCTCGTGTCACAAACTTTCATTTATTTATATATATACGATTTGAGTAAATGACTATTATATAAAGATGATAAAATGGGTAAATGTGTGATATCATGCTGATGTGTTTATCCTTACATGATTGTGTTTGTGCTTATGCATTACTCTATATATGTATGGTTAGCTAATGGTTTATTACCATGTTGTAGATGCCCCATAGGATAGGCTTGTTGCTGGGTGATCTGGCAGAGTGGCAGGCCGAGGACCTCTCGTATATAGGATGGTTATGTCTTTTGGGTTGTTTACCTTTTCCCTCCTGCGTGAGGATGATCTTTTGTTACCTCCTGTGTGAGGACGTTGTTGTATATAACGGCTATGTTGTTTTATATTTTGGTGGTACAATTTATACAATTTTATGCATTTGTTTTATATTTGTCAGTGTCATGTTGTAAGGTCCAGTGAACTTGTTGTCAGACAAGGCTCAAGATCCATTGTGAGATCCTAGCCCAATGTGACACTCTGAGTCCCGCGGATTTGGGGTGTTACAATGATGATGATCTGGTTGACGATGCATTAGTCAAGGATCGGTCTCATAACTCGTAGTTTTTTGGCTGGATGAAAACTAATAAGAGAGCCAAAGTTGATAGTACACTTACCTATTTTGATTTTCCGTCCATGTTTGTTTGGAAGAAATCAAACAAGAAGCTGCAAGAAAGAAAGATTTATAAAACGTCAATGGTTCCTAAAACTGTTACAGTGGGGAGAGTATAACACCCTGAATCTGCGGGACTCGGGATGCTACAGGCGAGACCTCACAATGGGTCCCGACCCTTAGCCTGACAACAATTTCACCGTACCTTTCCAACAAGGCAAAAATAAAGGCAAAACTCAAACCGTTTATAATGTATGCGAGAAACTGAGATGTAAAGATACAAGGTGGAAACTCAGCCGAGTCCTCAATACGACACAAACTCTGATGCACGAACATCCGAAAACGTACAACATAAACCATAATCCAACATCATAACAAATTAACCAAAAACGTTCCCGTCATATAATATACGGAGACCCAGGTTGTCCACTCCTCCACCTCACTCGGCAACATTCCTAACCTGCAGGGCATCTACACAAACGGTTTAAAACTGTTAGCTAATATTCGAAGCATTGGAATGAAGGTGAAAGGCACAACACAAGTAAATCTTCATAACACGCAACATGCTCCAACACACAAGTCTAGTTTATTATCATTTTATTTTTAAGTCATATCCCGTTCTAATTTAACTTTTTTTGTGACACGAGAATCTCTCGAAACTCGCCTCGGTCCCCACTTACCGGCACATAATGGTACTGATGCATCCGACCGTCTACCTGCCCGGGCAAGTCGCCGAGAACTTCCTAGCTCTCGCAAGAGCTAGGCAATGATGTCATCGCCCATTATCATACACTTGGGATAAAATAATATCAAGGTCGGTGGTCCTATTACCGGTTTCGTTGTTACAATCATAAGCAATAAATACACACCACCAAACACACATTAATGCTAATACAATGAATACGAGCTAAGTAAGTCCGGAGACTTACCTCGCCTCCACAATCAACTCACAACACTCTCGCTTCCCTTGGGAAGAAGCCAACAACCTGCTAACAAGAATGTACATATCAACACATGCTCACGCTCAAGAAGTCTTAGACTTCACTCGAGTGTTCTATGCAAGATAACCTAACCCTCAAGCAAGGAATGCATCCTAGGATCCAAGATACTCATAACACTCTCACCAAGCAAAGGAAACTCACAACAACCTATAGCCTCACAAGAACCTAAACCACAGCCAAGAAGAAGCAATCTAGCCTAGAAGGTCCAACATGCTCAACATACACAAATCCATCAAACTCCAACAAGCCTAAGGCTCCTACGTTCACAACCACTAGATGACATTCTTAAACTATCCTAGGTCCATCCTAGGCATGCTACTATCAAGATATAACCTTAAAGGTAAGGAAGAAACGAAGAGAAAGGGAGAAGAGGAGTCTATTGTCGAAGAAACGCAGCCGCAGAGTTAAGCAGGTGCCCCTGCGAAACCCTGTCGCCGCCCCAGCGGTCGCCTGGATCCGCCCCACGCCTCAGATGATCCGCCCCCGCGGTTGAATAGAAAAAGGTTGTCTTCTTCGTCTTCAATTGTGGATCCTGGGCTCCAATGACCTCTTCTTCTTGTTGGGTCTTCTTTAAACACCAACCACTGATCTTAGAATCCTCTCCACGACCTAAACGATCTAAGAACACATGCATGCAAGGATTTAAGGAAAAGCTTCCTCAAGGGCTTCATCCATGGCAATGGATGAAGGATATGAGAAGAAAGGGTAAATAGCAAAGAAGGAGAAGGGAGGAAGAGGAAGAAGCTTACCAAACCGAATACTGAACCTCCTCTACTGCAGCTCATACACAAGCAATCTAAGAGAAGAGAGGAAAGGAAGCACAAGAAAGAAGAGGGAGAGAAATGAAAAGCGTGAAATGAAAAGTGAGGAGAGAGGGGAGAGCCTGGCTGAAAAGGTGGGAAGGAAACAAGGGGTCAGCTTACCTCTTGTCACCTCAGCTACGACGAAGGGTCGGAAAGCGGAAAGGGGGATAATGAAGAGTCGGTCGGGATTTTAGAATAAATTCCAACACTAAGCAACTCGTGTCTACGGGAAAATTGAGCCGCTAACGCGGGAAGGTCGAAAAACCGCTCAAAGATCGGAATAAAAATTCCATTTGTTACAACTAACCCCCCTAAAAACAAATTTCGTCTCGAAACTTGCTAAACGCAACACTCTCCGCCAAATACACTCGTAGCCAGGCGGAACTCATAAAAACGTCAATTATCGGCCCTAATCCAAGTCTACGTATTAAAATTGCATCAAGACCTGGCGAGGTACACATATACTCATACGAACCCACATAACACGTCATGACACAAACAAGGAAAGATCTCGGCACTAACCCGACGGTCTTATCGATGTCGCTAAACCTGCATAAAAATCGGGATAGTTCCTCCGGATACTATCATTCGTCTCCCATGTAGCCTCATCGGCTCCTCGCCTCGACCACTGCACTCTCAACATCGGTATCTCCTTCGATTGAAGGCGCCTCGTACTCTGCTCTAAAACCGCTATCGGATGCTCCGCATAAGTATGGTCCAGCTCGACCACTAGGTCCTCGTGGCAAATGATGTGCCTCAAGTCATGGATGTACTCTCTCAACTGAGATACATGAAATACCGGATGTATAACCTCCAACCGCAATGGCAATGCTAACCTGTATGCCGCCTCACCGACTCTCTCCACTATCTCGAAGGGACCAACATGTCGGGGGCTTAACTTCCCCTTAATGCCGAATCGCCTAACGCCCCGCGTCGGTGATACCTCAACCACACCTGAGCTGCTACCCTGAACTCGAGAGGTCTACGTCTCCTATCCGCATATGACCTCTGCCGGCTCTGCGTAGCCAACATCCTCTCTCGGATCAAAGCAACTCTAGCCATGTCATCTTGTACCTGTTCTAGAGCTACAACGCTAGAACTCCCCGGCTCGTCCCAACATAAGGGAGTACGGCATCTCCGTCCATACAATGCCTCATATGGTGCCATCCCAATCGACGCGTGCCAACTGTTATTATATGAAAACTCCATCAACGGGAGGTGGTCTGGCCATACTTGCCCCTAATCTAGAACACATGATCGCAACATGTCCTCTAAGGTCTGAATAGTACGCTCGGACTGGCCGTCGGTCTATGGATGGTATGCAGTGGTGAAATGAAGACTCGAACCCAAGGCGGCGTGTACCTGCTGCCACAACCTTGAGGTAAAACGCCCGTCCCTATCCGGCATGATAGTCTTCGGCACTCCATGTAATCTCACAATTTGACGAGTAAACTCCTCGGCTAAACGACTCACCGGCCACGTTTTTCAAATAGGGATGAAACGCGCGGTCTTCCTCAACCGGTCTACTACTACCCACATCGCATCAAATCTCCTATTTGGTCTCAAACTGGTAACAAAATCCATGAATATGTCCTCCCACTTCCACTGCGGCACGGTGAGTGGAGCTCTTCTCCGTGTCTCTGGTGCTCGATCTTGACTGCTAGCAGGTCGCACATCGGGCAACATATCTAGCTACATCGGGCTTGAGCCCGCCCCACCAATAAGATCTCGTGATATCCTGGTACATCTTACTCGTGTCTGGATGCACCGAGTAAGGTGTAGAATGTTCCTCATGCAGAATCCACTCTCTCAACTCTTGGTCCAACAGTACACATATATGTCCCTAGCGTCTCAGTACTCCGTCTACCCCAACGGTAAATTGTGGTGCCTGACCTCGGGTCATCCTGTCCCAGATCCTCATCAAAATAGGACATCCCTCCTGCTTATGTCGGATCTCTCCGGACAGGTCAGGTAATACCTCTAACTTGAACAATCGACAATTTGTATCCGGAAACCGGATATCCAACTCCAACTCTATCAAATCCCTCTCCAACTGTCGATGAACCGTGAGTTGAGCTATAGCCTCCTCTCGAGGTGTCCTCCTACTCAAAGCATCGGGAGTACGTTTTCCTTCCCTAGATGCTAAAAAATCTCCAAGTAAAAATCCTTAATTAGCTCTAACTATCTCCTTTGGCGGTTAAATAACTTCCGTTGAGTGAATATATACTTCAGACTCTTCTGGTCTGTGAAGATCTGGGACGTAGCCCCGTAAAAGTAATGTTGCCAGATCTTCGGGGCATGAATCAATGCCGCTAGCTCAAGATCATGGGTAGGGTAATTCAATTCGTACGGTTTCCTCTACCGAGAAGCGTACGCAATAACCCTACCCCTCTACATCAAAACGCACCAAAGCCTAGCTTGGAGGCGTCACTATACACTGCAAAATCCTCTACGCCCTCAAGATGGGATAAAACACGAGCGGAAGTCAACCTCCTCTTCAACTCCTCGAAGCTGCGCTGACAAGGCTCGGACCAGACGAACCTGGTAGACTTCCTCGGAAAGGAAGTAAGTGGTCGTGCAATCACGGAGAAACCCTCAACAAATCGGCGGTAGTATCCCGCTAAGCCCAAGAAACTGTGCACCTCCTTGACCGACCTAGGAGGCGGCCATGAAGAAACGAACTCAATCTTTGTTGGGTCAACCATGACACCCCCGGAGGAAACTATATGACCTAGGAATGCCACCTCGGACATCCAGAACTCGCACTTAGAGATCTTAGTGTAAAGCTTTCTATCTTGAAGGACCCGAAGCACCGTCCTCAGGTGTCCCGCCTACTCTTCCCTACTCCGGGAGTAAACCAAGATATCGTCTATTAACACTACCACGAACTAGTCCAAGAAGTCGATGAAGATGCCGTTCAACAAATCCATGAAGATGGCGGGTGCATTTGGTGAGCCTGAATGGCATCACAACAAACCCATAGTGGCCATATCTCGTCCTCAATGCCGTCTTCGAAACGTCCTCCTCTATCACCCTTAGCTGGTGATATCTCGACCTCAAATCAATACGCGAAAATACGGAGGCTCCTTGTAAATGGTCCAACAAATCATCATTGCGCGATAACGGGTACTTGTTCTTCATGGTGACTTTGTTCAACTCCTAGTAATCAATGCATAGTCTCAAAGATCCATCCTTCTTCCTGACAAAGAGGACTGGTGCACCCCAAGAAGAAACGCTCGGGTATTTGAAACCCCTCTCGACTAACTCAAGCTGCTTCTTCAGCTCCAACATCGCGATCGGCGCCATGCGGTGTGGAGCCTTGGAGATCGGTCTCATGTCGGGCTCAAACTCAATAGAAAAATCAACACTCCTCTACGGTGGTAGTACGGGTGGCTCCCCTAAAACGTCCTCAAACTCACATACCACGGGAATGTCCTCCAGCGATGGTCCCGCCTCTTCTTTCATGTCATAGCACCAGAAGGCCTCGCATCCCTGCCCAATAAGTCTTGCGGCTCGGACCGTGCTAATGACTATACCGGCCTTATTGAGGTCCCAACCTCGGATAATCACCTCGTGTCCTGCCTCTGTGGTGACCGTCACGGTCCTCCGACTGATGTCCAAAACGGCTCGGTCGGAATCCATCCAATCCATCCTTAGGATGACTTCTTCATGCACCAAGTGCATGACATAGAAGTCGGTTAACCAATCATGGATTCCCAAACGAATGGGAAAACCGTGTACCTCTTGGGTACCACTAACCTTACCCCCTTCGGGTATCCCCACAATGAAGGGTCTTCCGTCTACCATAACTAAGGACAATCTAGCTACACATTCATCGGATATAAAAGAGTGCGTAGCACCCATATCAAACAAAACTCGGACCGGAAAACCGTGAATCTAAATAGTACATGTGGCTGCTGGCACTGTTGGATCAACGGCACTCTGAACTCAAATACCTTGTCCTGTGTGCCTCTCGTCTGCTGAGTACCTCCACCACGGCCCCTACCTTGGCCCTGCCCCTGGGTTGATCCCTCTGCACGAGTCTGACCCTGGCCCCTCTATTGAGAGCCCTGTGACTGAATCTAAGGCGGCCTCTGACTACCCCCCGCTACGTCAGTAGGCGAAGAACCCTGCTACAATTGTGACTTGCCTTGACGGCAAAAAGCGGCTCAGTGGCCCATGTGACCACAAGGGAAACACGCCGCCGGTGGCATCCTACAATTACTCATCAAGTGTCCATACCCTCCACAACCGTGGCACTGTGGTCCCTTACCTGATGCCTACATCGACTGCTGAGGACCAAAACATCCCTACATCTGGCTACGTCCCTTCCCTGAGGCTCCTGCCCCTGAACTAGCTGGTAAAGTCCTTTGTCTCTTGTTCGGCCCTCCGGACTGTGCCACCTCCTAGACTCTGGTCGGTCTCTCTCGTAAGCTGAAGCTCGATCCTGGTACTCTGTCAATGAATCACAACGGAATCCCACAAGGTAAGCCCTGGTGGACTCCCTCAATCTCTTGGAAAATAAATAAACATGTTGGTCTGCCGGAGGTGCGGTAGGACCCAACAAAGCTAGCTCTGCCCGAAACCGTCTAATCGCCTCGATGACCGGGATGTCCTCAAATCCCGCCTCCAAGAAGTCCTAGACTCTGTTTCACCTCAGTGAATCTAGACAAACGGTCTCCCTAACGAGGCTCAGCAGCTGGTCCAACCTGGTCACACCGCCTCTAACTATCCTCCACCAGTACTGGGCCTGCTCCTAGAATAACGCCAGAAATATCTCAACCTGCCTCTCCTTCAGGCAACGGATCGCCTCTAGTGCAAACTCGACATGCCCAATCCAGTGCTCAACCTCTAACCCTACCTTCCCATCGAAGTATTGTACATGCTGTTGGTTGAAAGCATTCAACCATGAATTAGGCCTCGATGACCTCAACCCGTCTCTCGCCCTAACAACATCAGCAACTGGCTCGAGTGCCACTATCCCTGATGCAACTATCTCTAGTACAACTCTCTCTGGTGCAGCCCGGATCTAAGTCACCCTCTGCGAGATCTCAGTTGATCTATCCGGTGCAGGTGCAGGTACAGGTGGTGCAGGAGGTGGTGCTCCTATCTTGAACGCCTTCTCTACCCGCTGAACATAGTATCTAAACACGGAAGCCCCATTAGATGCTCCTCCGGTCCTAGTAGATGGAGAACTCTGCGCCCTGGACCTCGCAACTTTTTTTATCCCTAGCCTTGGGAATGATGTTCTGTGCGATGTCCTCTACGGGAACCTCACCTGCTGGCGGATACACAACTTGTGGGTCAGCAATGGGGATAGGTCCCCGACCTCGCGCTCCTGGATGTCTCCCTACTCGTCCCCGTCTCGTGACAGTAGGAGGAAGAGGGGGTCTACCCCTGGCGGGTCCTACGTATGTGGTAGCTCTCGTACGTGCCATTTGATAGCGTATGGCGTTTAATTATATATGATCATATATGTAATACTTACGATCTCAATACGGTAAAAACTCTTAGAAGCATAAAGGTGAGCATGATTAAAGTATACAACCAAGGCATACAAGCCCAAAACATCCTAAGGTCACATATATAACTATGTACATAGAAATCCAAAACATCCTAAGTCCATATATATATATATATATATATATATATATATATATATATATATATATATATATATATATATATATATATATATAGTATAGTTCATATGAGAACAAGCCTTATCGTGCAATCATGAGAACAAGTTAGAGCCATTCAATTTAGTAAATCCAATGGCCTAGATTAATGATGGAAAGTGTAAAAAAATCAATTAATAAATAATCCTTACTCACTCTCACAAAAGGAGAGTGTACACACTCTCTATTAATGTTTTTTTAAAAATATTCCTATAATCTTATATTATAGGAAACAGTTTGTTAGAAGAGATATACACGATAACTCCCTCTCTCATCTTTCTGATTCGTTCCAACGCCATTCTCCTCTCTACACTATTCGTTCAAACGTCAAACCAACCAGAATTATAGTTACGAAGGTGCCATATCGTTTAATATATTATTCGTGGTTATTATTAGTTTTATTACGAATGTGTCATATCGTTTAATATATTATTCTTAGTTTTTTATTGGTTGAAGGGATTATTCATAGTTATTATTAGTAGGTATGAGTTGTTGGTTAAATGAATTATTCGTAGTTATTATAAGTTTTGTTACGAATGTGTCATATCGTTTAATATATTATTAATAGTTATTAAAAGTGATTGTAATTTGGTCAATACTATCATTGTAGTGCATTGTTCGTAATTAGTAGAACGAATTATTCGTAATTATTAACTTAATACCTGTCATTTTCAAACGATTGAAACCAACATTATTCGAATACGCATTCTGTCTCAACATGCTTGTATCGCAAATTATTCACAACTATTACTCGTATTTATTTATTACCACAAACCTTTCAATACAGAACAAGCACATATACGGTTTGCAATACAGAACAAGCACATAAACTAGGCGAATATAAGGATAGGAAATAAAATAGGGAAATTGCAAGAAACCTTGACCAACCCTGACTTCCTTCTCAATTTTTGCTTGCATTTGACGGAGAGCAGCCGCTTCCTCCTCTATCTCCTTCAATTTCTTCTTCATCTCATCCAATTCCTGCCTCGACGTCGCTGAAAACGAACCCTAGAAATTGCCGATGAATTCTCCAGAACCTAGAAATCCCACTAAATATGAACGAGATCCCTAGACGGTGGCAAAAACAGAAAAGGGAGAGTTGTCGCCGGGAGAGACTCAATTGGTTCGATTTCACGCCGGACTGCCTCGCCGCCGCTTCAGAAATGCCGCCTTGTCCGTCAAAGTTGATGCACAGATGTATTTCCACAAATTCGCCTATGAAACGAGAGGTAGACGGTTTCGGGGTTTTGAAGAGAGAGAGACAAATAGTGGGTTAAATGGGGGCGCGTGGTATGTATTTTTTTCACCTAATAATTACGATATCTACCCTAAATCTCGACCCTCAACACTCACCATCCGACGGTCTAAGATTGTTCTCATGATACACAATAAGGCTTGTTCTCATTGGAACCGCACATTATATATATATATATATATATATATATATATATATATATATATATATATATATATATACATTACTATGTATAAACTTATATCAAATCCGAAAATCTACGTCGCCGAGGTCTGCAGAAGGAGTGGTGGTCCCATACATTCTAACCCAAACCCGACTCAAGCATATGATTTTGAAAACGAAAAGGTTTATTCTTCATTTGCCCTTTAGAAGATTGCGAGTGTCATTGTTTTCAAACTAGGGCGCTGATACTACTTTGTAACACCCCGAATCCGTGGGAATCGGGATGCTACAGGTGAGACCTCACAATGGGTCCCGCCCCTTAGCTTGACAACAATTTTACCGGATCTTTCCAACAAGGCACAAATAAAGGTAAAACTCAAACCGTTTATAATGTATGCGAGAAACTGAAATGTAAAGATGCATGATGGAAACTCATCCAAGTCCTCAAAACGACAGAAACTCCGATACACGAACATCCAAAAACGTACAACATAAACCTTAATCCAACAACATAACAAAATAACCAAAAACGTCCCCGTCCTATAAGGTACGGAGACACCGGCTGTCCACTCCTCCACCTCACTTGGCGGCATCCCTAACCTGCAAGGCATCTACACAAACGGTTTGAAACTGTTTGCTAATATTCAAAGCATTAGAATCAAGGTGAAAGGCACAGCATAAGTAAATCATCATAACACGCAACATGCTCCAACACACAAGTCCGGTTTATTATCTTTTTATTTATAAGTCATATCCCGTTCTAATTTAACTTCTTTTGTAACACGATAATCTCCTGAAACTCGCCTCGGTCCCCAATTACCGGCAAGGAATGGTGTTGATGCATCCGACCGTCTACCTGCCCGGACTAGTCGCTGAGAACCTCCTAGCTCTCGCAAGAGCTAGACAATGATCTCACCACCCGTTACCAAACATTTGACCCAAAATAATATAAGGGTCGGTGGTCCTATTACCGGTTGCATTGTTATAATCATAAACAATAAACACACACCACCAAACATGCATCAATGCTAATACAAGGAATACGAGCTAAGTAAGTTTGGAGACTTACCTCTCCTCCACATTCAACTCATAACACTCTCGCTTCCCTTTGGAAGAAGCCCACAACCTGCTCACAAGAATATACGTATCAACACATGCTCACCCTCAAGAAGTCTTAGACTTCACTCAAGTGATCTATGCAAGATCACCTAACCCTGAAGCTAGGAATGCATCCTAGGATCCAAGATACTCATAATACTCTCAACAAGCAAAAGAAACTCACAACATCCTATAGCCTCACAAGAACCTAAACCATAGCCAAGAAGGAGCAATCTAGCCTAGAAGGTCCAACATACACAAATCCATCAAACTCCAACAAGCCTAAGGCTCCTAGGTTCACAACCATTAGATAGCATTCTCAAACTACCCTATGTCCATCCTAGTCATGCTACTATCAAGACATAACCTCAAAGCTAAGGAAGGAACGAAGAGAAAGGGAGAAGAGGAGCCTACTATCGAAGAAACGCAACAGCGGAGTAAAGCTGGTGCCCCTGCGAAACCCTGTCGCCGCCCCTGCATCCCCTTGGCGCCGCCCCAGCGTCCTGGCGCCGCCCCTGCGTCCTGGCGCCGCCCCTGCGTCCTGGCGCCGCCCCTACGGTGGCTTGAGCCGCCCTTGCGGTGGCTTGAGCCGCCCTTGCGGTGGCTTGGATCCGCCCCTGTGGTGGCATGGAACCGCTCCCGCACCTCTGATGATCCACCCCCACGGTTGAACAACAGAAGTCGTCTTCTTCGTCTTTGACTGTGGGTCCTGGGCTCCAATGACCTCCTCTTCTTGTTGGGTCTTCCCCGAACACCAATTACTGATCTTAGACTCCTCTTCACGACCTAAACGAGATAAGAACACGTGTATGCAAGGATTTAAGGAAAAGCTTCCTCAAGGGCTTTGTTACGCTAGGAAATAGCACAAAAAGTTTTACATTTATAAACTCGAACTAAATCCTAAACTACCTAGCGAAACCCGCAGTGTACGGGTCGTTTTGTAGAAAGGAAAGTATTCCGAGGTCGAACACAAGGACTGAGGTGAAACTAAGTCATTCAATGATCGAAAATAGTGTGAATCTAGACTAAATAAGATGAGGAATAAAGAAAATGGAAAACACAATGTTTTTGGAGGGTTTTGGGTGATCAAACAAAGATCACAAATATGTGAACACAATCAAGCAACACAAACACACACTAACACAAAAGATAGGAGAATGGAAGTAACAAAGCGGATTCTAGAGATTGGAAGTCCGGTTATGGCATAGACTCAAGCTATCTATTCATTCCTCGGATTAACTATGATATGTTGGGATTAAGCGTTTCTAGATTGGGATCAATTACCGGGTAAGTCTCATGATCCACTAGTCCATTCCTAAGGTCTCATCACCGGGTAAGTCTCTAAGAACCTAAGGATAGGAATTCTACACAAACCGGATTGTTACCTAGGGGTCTAACCTATCCTTACCGGGTAAGTCTCGGAAAGGGAAGTCCTAAACAACTATCCTAGCACACTTAGTCCAATGGCGGCTTGCGAGGCTCACCACTACCTAGGGTTTGTCATCTTTTGAATCTAAGAGTAAGAATCACCGGGTAAGTCTCTTCTAAACACTTAGTTGCTAACACTAGGTCTCCCTAGGATAGAATTAGCTCAACAAACACTAGGATTTCAAGAACAAGAGTCATCCAAGGGTAAAAATCTAAGTTCATCCTATCATGGTCCTAGCCATAACCCTTCTTTCCTTACCCTAGAATCGCAATCTATCTAGCCAACAACATTCATTTCAAGATCAATCTCCACAAATAAAGCATGCTTGCAAGTCATGGTCAATTGATGAAGAACAATCCAAAGAAAAGACATTAAAAGCATAGAATAGAAATTACCAAATCTTTACAAGGCTCCAAGAGCTAATCCAAGTTGTCAACAATGAACTTCTCTCTCAAATCCACTCTAATCTCACTCTAAAACGAGAATCTACACTAATCTCTTCCAAGAACACCCCTAATGGGTGCTTGGAAGAGAGGCAACAATGGAGAAGTGTTTTGGGGAAGAAGATAGGTCAAAAGAGAGGAGAAGGATCAATGGGAATGAGCTAGCAACAGCTTTGAAGGACCACTTATATTCTCCACCAAGAGCAAGGCCGGACAAGAGATCGTGGGACACGTGGCTTAAGCTGTCAAAGGCCCAAAAATCGACCCAGAGGAAAAAATCGGCCGATTTTCCTGGGTGTAGGTCGATTTTCTTCAACAGAAGCATGCTATGATCGTCTAGCCATGAGTTGCTCCATTGCTTGCACCAATAGTGGTCTTTGTGTCCTTTGTTGCTCCAATTATGCTCCTCCAAGGCTTTGGATGTGTACCATCATGAGGCTTAGCCCTCAAATGTATCGATTAACGTCCAATAGATCCCCGAAATACCTACAAAACCGATAAAAGGTAGTGTAGACGTCTTTTCTAGAAATGTGCATGAATTGAGCGAAGACGTCATGAACCAATGCCAAAACGTGCATGAATGAGTGAGAAATCTATCTAAATGATTACCTAATCCTAAGTCATAAATCTTGTTATCAAAAATACCCCATACTTAAGGTTTGCTCGTCCCCGAGCAAATTCTCAACTATAGACTAAGAGATGACATGATTTATGTATGCAGAAAAAATGTCAAAATCTTTTTGGGTTTGTGCTTCTAATTTTTGATCACCTTCATAGTCGTGTTTCATGGCAATGGACAAGCAATTATGTATCAAACGAATGAAAGCATGGAAAGACAATTACACTTAACTTGATAGCATGCAATGAAGTGTAATGATGAAGAAGTCAAGATGATCATGAGCATATCCAATCTAAATCACTTAGTCTTACACACATGCAAGTAGGTCATAAGGACTTGTGAAATAGAAGGCCAAGAAACATTGTGATTAGACGGGAATTTTCTAGGCTATGTGGTGCTAATCCGGGAAAGGAACTAAACAACCACAACTTCAAATTTTCTTATCAACTTCCCTCAAGTGCATATTTTCTTCATTTTCTTTTCTTTCTTTTCTTTTATTTTTGAGACAAAGGCATTGGTGTACAAAAGCCGAAACCTTGGTGATTAGCCATTCTCGGGCTTTTTCTATTTTTCGAGATGCATCCACACCGGGCACACATACCAAAGCTCGTTAGGACTATCGGTTTATTTGACTTTGGCAAGGCACCAACACCCGATTATGTGAAGTGTACCGAGTTACTTGTCATTTAAGCCAATGTCCCCAAGCCTATATTTTTGGCTACACTTTCACAACAATTTCAGCATTTCATTCACATCATTCTTTCATCAACAACTTCACCCCACACTTGCTTTTCACACACATCACCACACTAGCATGCTCCTATTCCCGGATGGGTCAAAAGAGGTCAAATTTATCTCAATTGAGGTGCTCAAGCAACATGATCAAGATGAGAAGTAGAGGAAAATGAATTGCCTTAATCATTCCTAATTGATGTGCAAGAACTAGCATGCAATTTCGACTTTCAATACTCAATTCAATCAAGGCAAACATTCATGATCACAAATCATTCATGGTTTCAAGAGAAGTACTTCAAGTCCACATATACATTCATCAATTTAACACATAAGGCCATCCATAGCCAATCCACAAGACAAGATTCATCATAAGGGTCATTTCCAAGCCTAGAAAGCACAAAAATTTTTAAATTTTTTGAATTTTTTGGATTTTTCAAAATATGTATGTACAATGCAAGACATAATGAAACATGTGACAAAATTAAACTATCCTAGATGCTAATCATGCAAGTGATCATGAAAACCCCACCCCATACTTAGAAACACATTGTCCCTAATGTGTAAACTAAATAAAGAAGTGAAAGAGAGTCCTCACAATGTAAAATTGGTGATGCTTTGGTATTTCGGTTCACATTGGATGATGATGGTGAATGATTGATCAAGGATGGTAGAGAGCTCTTGATGTTCATTATGGCGTCGGAACCCGCGCTTGGCACCGCAAGCCGTCCAAGTTCCTCGTCCGCTCCACCCATGCTTGATTGGAGATCATCACTTTCCCTTATACAGAGGAAAAATCGGACCAGCTACCCAGGAAAATCGGCCGATTTCTGTGAAGAACAGTCCGATTTTCCTGGGTGCTTTCTTCCTTGTCCATGTGCTCGGATCTTGCATCTTCTTCTCAACAGTTCCATGAGGTTTTCACATGACCTCCAGCATCTCATAACTCATGACAACAACAAGATCTAGCACCCAAAAACACAAAAGAAAAACAAAGCACACCAAAAGCAAAATCAAACAAAAACAAGAAAAATAAAAGGGAAAGACATGTACCAATGGGTTGCCTTCCATTAAGCGCTTCTTTAAGGTCATTAGCTTGACCAAACTCCGAGGATGTGTCAATCCACCTCGAATACCATGGTTTGCTTGAGGAGTCCAAGCAACCATCGCTTTCCGGTATCCATGATGACAAGCAAGGGCCACTTGATGCCCAAATAAGCTTTAAGTTCTCTCTTCACCGGTGAGTAGTAGACTCCTTCATCACCGCTCCTTTGATGATAGTATGGAGTTGCAACCATAGGTGCCACCCCATACTTAGACAATTGGTACTCCACGGTCATACCGGTGAGATGCTTGTCATCCTCATCCTCTATGATCCAAAGAAGGCCGGTTCTTGGAAAGAATTCTTCATTGAGGTGCTCCATAACCATCATGGATCCATCATGCTTGCCTCCATTATTCAACATGGGAGACTCCTTAGGAAAGGGGCTCCAATCTTCGTGTGTACTCCGGGCAAGCAAGGAGGGATTGGAAGGAGTTGAGGTTAGCTTAGAGCTCTCCCTCGTGAGCTCTTCAAGTGTGGTTCCGGGGTTGATGGCAAGGATGACCGGGGGTGAGAATACTTCATTGCACTCCTCCAAAGGTGAAGGAGGTGGAGGTAAGCCTTGAAGGATGGTAGGATCTCCTAGCATAAGAGCATTCCTAATCTCCTCAATCTCCCTCCTCATTTGTTCTTCTCTCTCGGTATTCAATCTCCTTTCTTCCTTCAGGGCCAAATCCCTTAGCCACAATTGCTCTCGAGCTTCATTCAACTCTTCCTCAAGGCTTCTATTGGTTATGGTTGAATCGGGCAATTCTTGGATCTCCTCATAGTGAACCTCCTCTTGATGACATACTTCCCTTTCAAACTCCATGTGGGAACTAGAAATGGAAGCAAGGTTGCTTTCTAGATCATCCATCTTCCTCAATATTTCTTCTAGCATTGACTCCAATCGATCATTGTAAGATTGATGGTGAGGTTCCACATAAGGCAATGTAGTCATGTGAGCTTGATCATGGGACTCATGATGGGCATTAAACTCCTCCCAATACTCAAACTCATCATGGAGAGGTCCTAGATCTTGGCTTTCCATCCACTCCTCATACTCCATGTCGTCAAGGTCGTCTTGGAGGTACAATCCGTCCATGGAAAACATGAAAAGGCAAAGACAAAAACAACACAAGATCAAAAGCAACCAGAAAGATCTACACTATAAACAATCACAAAATGACTCAATCTAGACCTAGTCCCTGGCAACGGCGCCAAAAACTTGTTACGCTAGGAAATAGCACAAAAAGTTTTACATTTATAAACTCGAACTAAATCCTAAACTACCTAGTGAAACCCGCAGTGTACGGGTCGTTTTGTAGAAAGGAAAGTATTCCGAGGTCGAACACAAGGACTGAGGTGAAACTAAGTCATTCAATGATCGAAAATAGTGTGAATCTAGACTAAGATAAGATGAGGAATAAAGAAAATGGAAAACACAATGTTTTTGGAGGGTTTTGGGTGATCAAACAAAGATCACAAATATGTGAACACAATCAAGCAACACAAACACACACTAACACAAAAGATAGGAGAATGGAAGTAACAAAGCGGATTCTAGAGATTGGAAGTCCGGTTATGGCATAGACTCAAGCTATCTATTCATTCCTCGGATTAACTATGATATGTTGGGATTAAGCGTTTCTAGATTGGGATCAATTACCGGGTAAGTCTCATGATCCACTAGTCCATTCCTAAGGTCTCATCACCGGGTAAGTCTCTAAGAACCTAAGGATAGGAATTCTACACAAACCGGATTGTTACCTAGGGGTCTAACCTATCCTTACCGGGTAAGTCTCGGAAAGGGAAGTCCTAAACAACTATCCTAGCACACTTAGTCCAATGGCGGCTTGCGAGGCTCACCACTACCTAGGGTTTGTCATCTTTTGAATCTAAGAGTAAGAATCACCGGGTAAGTCTCTTCTAAACACTTAGTTGCTAACACTAGGTCTCCCTAGGATAGAATTAGCTCAACAAACACTAGGATTTCAAGAACAAGAGTCATCCAAGGGTAAAAATCTAAGTTCATCCTATCATGGTCCTAGCCATAACCCTTCTTTCCTTACCCTAGAATCGCAATCTATCTAGCCAACAACATTCATTTCAAGATCAATCTCCACAAATAAAGCATGCTTGCAAGTCATGGTCAATTGATGAAGAACAATCCAAAGAAAAGACATTAAAAGCATAGAATAGAAATTACCAAATCCTTACAAGGCTCCAAGAGCTAATCCAAGTTGTCAACAATGAACTTCTCTCTCAAATCCACTCTAATCTCACTCTAAAACGAGAATCTACACTAATCTCTTCCAAGAACACCCCTAATGGGTGCTTGGAAGAGAGGCAACAATAGAGAAGTGTTTTGGGGAAGAAGATAGGTCAAAAGAGAGGAGAAGGATCAATGGGAATGAGCTAGCAACAGCTTTGAAGGACCACTTATATTCTCCACCAAGAGCAAGGCCGGACAAGAGATCGTGGGACACGTGGCTTAAGCTGTCAAAGGCCCAAAAATCGACCCAGAGGAAAAAATCGGCCGATTTTCCTGGGTGTAGGTCGATTTTCTTCAACAGAAGCATGCTATGATCGTCTAGCCATGAGTTGCTCCATTGCTTGCACCAATAGTGGTCTTTGTGTCCTTTGTTGCTCCAATTATGCTCCTCCAAGGCTTTGGATGTGTACCATCATGAGGCTTGGCCCTCAAATGTATCGATTAACGTCCACTAGATCCCCGAAATACCTACAAAACCGATAAAAGGTAGTGTAGACGTCTTTTCTAGAAATGTGCATGAATTGAGCGAAGACGTCATGAACCAATGCCAAAACGTGCATGAATGAGTGAGAAATCTATCTAAATGATTACCTAATCCTAAGTCATAAATCTTGTTATCAGGCTTCATCCATGGAAATGGATGAAGGAGAGGAGAAGAAAGGGTAAACAGCAAAGAAGGAGAAGGGAGGAAGAGGAAGAAGCTTACCAAACTGAATCCTAAATCACCTCTACTGCATCTCACACACAAGCAATCCAAGAGAAGAAAGGAAAGGAAGCACAAGAGAGAAGAGGGAGAGAAATAAGAAGCGTGAAATGAAAAGTGAGGAGAGAGGGGAGAGCTTGGTTGAAAAGGTGGGAGGGAAACAAGGGGCCAACTGACCTGTTTTCACCTCAGCTACGAACAAGGGGTCAGAAAGAGGAAAGGAAGATAACGAAGAGTCGGTACGGGATTTTGGATTAAATTCCAACACTCAACAACTCGTGTATGCAGGAAAACTGAGACGCTAACGCAAAAAGGTCGATAAACCGCTCAAAGATTGGAATAAAAATTCCGGATGTTATAGAGATTATATCACGTTGCACCTGGGTCTGGAGAGAAATAATGGATCCAACATTTAAGGGTTGTTGGATGACGAGAGATAATACATCAATGGTATAGAAGAAGTAAGTTTTTTGAGATTTGGTGGTTATCTTCGAAAATTGTTCGTCATGTTGTTTATGTCTGGTAGCATGTCGTCGCCTCATCTGGTTTGGTCTAAACATGAAAGTATTTATCTGATGATATTCTTGCATGGCAGAGAAAGTGTTGCGTAATAATGGTATGCTTTCTTTTAAGTGTAACCAATGTAATTCGAGATTTACATAATTTTATTAAGCAGTTCAATATATTTTTTCGTAGGAAATAAAGATGTTTAAAATTTTATTTATTTGTATGTAGATTTGCATTTAGATGATGTCGCATTGCAGAATTACACCATAGTAGAGATAGTGAAACTTTTGTAGATGAATGGCAGCAGTTTAAAGACAAATAAGTTTATGTCTTATCCCGATGAAGCATTGATTCTGGAGCAGCATAATAGACTTATACAGGATTAGTTAAACCATTCCAATTTCACCGAAGAGCAAAGGGAAGTGTATGAATAGATTATGTGTTTTGTTTTAGCTGATAAAGGGGGTCTATTATTTTTGTATGAATACGATGGAAGAGGAAAAACTTTTATATGGAGATCCCTTTCAGCAGGTTTGCAATGTGTAAATGTGGAATCGTCTTGACAGTTGCTTTCACGGGTAATGCAACTCTCTTGCTTCCCGACGGTAGAACTGTCCATTCAAGGTTTGACATCCCAATAAATGTAAACGAAACTTCAACACGCGACATTCGTGCAAGTATGAAACCTTGTTGGTCAAATATTTAAACGACATTTTGTAACAACCTCTCAACATACTACAATGAAGATTTAAAAATTTGTCTCTTGTTGATTTTGGTATGGATCTTACTAAGTTAATATCAAAGAGAAATCTTATAAAATGGGATGAAGCACCGATGGTTAACAAGTTTTGTATTTGAGTCATTGATAGAAGTTTAAGGGAAAGTCATACGTTCTTATAATCCCCGCAAGTCGCGTCTCTCATTTGGTGGTAAGGTGATTGTTAATTGCGGTGATTTTAGACATATATTGCCCATTGTAAGTCACCTAACACACACACCACCTATTACCGGTTTAGTTATTTAAAAACAATAAACAATAACACACACACCACCTAACACACACCGATGCTAATGCGAAAAATACAAGCTAAGTAAGTCCAGAGACTTACCTCCCTCAAGGTAACTCGTATAAACCACTCTCAACTTCCCGCACGGAAACGCTCAAAGCCTGGCCAAACGAGGCACACTATCAATAACTAACCAAAAAGCTAGAAGTCCTCGGACTTCTAGTTTCCAACACTTATATGTGGTCCTAACTCTAGCATGCCCATTGTAAGGTGATTGTTTTTTGCGGTGTGTGTGCTATTGTTTATTGTTCCATGCCGGTAAGTGGGGACCGAGGCGAGTTTCGAGAGATTCTCGTGTCACAAAAGAAGTTGAGCTAGAACGGGATATGACTTAATAATAAAGATAATAAACCGGATTTGTATGCTTTGGAGTATGATGTGTGTTTATGATGATTGCTTGTGATTGTGCCTCTCACCCCGTTTCTAATGCTTAGAATATATGCTAACGGTTTTAAACCGTTTGTGTAGATGCCTTGGAGGTTAGGGACGCCGCCGAGTGAGGTGGAGGAGTGGACAGCCGAGGGTCGCCATACATTATAGGACGGGGACGTTTTTGAGTTTTTGCCTTTATTTGTGCCATGTTGGAAAGGTCCGGTGAAATTGTTGTCAGGCTAAGGGTCGGGACCCATTGCGAGGTCTCGCCCGGAGCATCCCGATATCCCGCGGATTCAGGGTGTTAGAAAAGTGGTATCAGAGCCCTAGGTTGACCATAATGCCACTTGCAACCTTCTAAAGGCTGAATGAGGAATAAATAGAACCCCCACGGGCTATGACTTTTTCGTTTTCAAAATTCATATGCATGAGTCAGGATTTGGTTAGAATGTACGGGACCACCACTCCTCACGCGAACCTCGGCGACATAGATTTCTGGACTTGATGTATGTAAGTATATATATTTACATAGTTATCTAAATATATGTATATGGCCTTAGGATGCTTTTGGACTTGTATGTACCTAGCTATGCATGTGACGTTAGGATGATTGGCTTTTATGCCTTGGTTGTATCTTGGATTTCAGCTTCTTGTACGCTTTTATAAGTTTTCCTTTCATATTAATATTACAAGTACTACGTACATACCGGTTTAAACATTTATATAAACAAACATGAAACGATATCAGATGGCATGTACAAGAGCTACCGCATATGTAGGACCCGCCAAGGGTAGACCCTTCTTCCTCCCACTGCCCAGAGACGGGGACGATTAGGGAGACCTCCAGGCACAAGAGGTCGGGGAAGTATCCCCATTGCGGACCCACCAGTTATGGATCTGCCAGCAGCTGAGGTTACCGTAGAGGATGTTGCAGAGAGCATCGTTCCCGAGACTAGGGATAGGACAGTTGTGAGGTCTGGGGCGCATAGTTCCCCATCTGGTAGGACCGGGGGAGCATCTATTGGAGCTACGGTATTTGTAGACTATGTACGACGAGTTGATGAGGCGTTTAGGACGGGAGCACCACCTCCCGCGCTACAGGTACCTCACCTACGAGATCAGTTGAGGTCTCACGAAGGGTTACTCAGATTAGGGCCGCACCAGAGGCAGTTGCACCAACAGTAGTTACACCCGAGCCAGTTGTTAGGGCGAGAGACGAGTTGAGGTCTCCGAGACTTGATTAATGGTTGAAGGCTTTTAACCAGCAGCATGTACCCTACTTCGACGGGAAGGTAGGGTTGGAGGTTGAGCACTGGATTGGGCACGTTGAGTCTGCACTACAGGCGATCCGTTGTCTATAGGAGAGGCAAGATGAGATAGTCCAGACCTTGTTTAGGGAGCAAGCCCAGTATTGGTGGAGGAAAATTAGAGGAGGTATGACTAGGATGGATCAGCTGCTAAGTCTCGTTAGAGAGACATTTTGCCCGGATTCATGGCGGAGAGACAGAGTCTAGGATTTCTTAGAGGCAGGATTTGAGGACGTCCCAGTCATTGAGGTGACTAGACATTTTCTGGCGGAGTTAGCTTTGCTGAGACCCGCTGCACCTCCAGCGACCAGCATGCTATCTCTTTTCTAGGAGACTGAGGGAGTCCACCCGTGCTTACCTTGGGAGATTTTATTGTGCCTCGCTGACGGAGTACTAGAACCGAGCTTCAGCCTATGACAGAGACCGCCCAGGGTGTAGGAGGGTGGTACAGTCCGGCGGGCCGGACAAGAGACAAAGGACTTTACCAGCTAGTTCAGGGGCAGGAGCCTCAGGTCAAGGACGTAGCTAGACTCAGGGACGTTCCGGTCCTCAACAGTCGATGCAGGTATCAAGTCGGGGACCACAATGCCACGGTTGTGGAGGATATGGGTACCTGAAGAGTACTTGTATGAAACCACCTGTAGCGTGTTTTACTTGTGGTCAAATGGGTCACCGAGCTGCTTTTTGCCATCACGAAAAGTCCTAGTCACAGCCTTTTGGCATAGCAGGGGGCAGCTAGAGGCCGTCATAGTTTCAGTCTCTGGGTTTTCAGTACAGGGGTCAGGGTCAGACTCGTACCTAGGGATCAGCCCATGGATAGGGCCGAGGTAGAGGCCGTGGTGAGGGTACCCAGGAGACCAGGGGCACTCAGGCCATGGTGTTTGAGTTGAGGAGTACGGTTGATCCAGCAACTACAAGTACTATTCAGATTCATGGCTTTTCGGTTTGAGTTTCATTTGATATGGGTACCACACACTCTTTTATATCCGATAATTGTGTACCTAGGTTGTCCTTAGTTACAGTAGAGGACAGACCTTTCGTTGTGGGGTTACCCGATGGGGGTAGGGTTAGTGGTTCCCAAGAGGTAAACGGTTGTCCTATATGCTTCGGAAACCGTGATTGGTTAGCCGAATTCTATGTCATGCATTTAGTGCATGAAGGATTCATCCTTGGGATGGATTAGATGGACCGTCATCGAGCCGTGTTGGACATTAGCCGGAGGACCGTGACAGTCACTACAAAGACGGGACATGAGGTGATTTTCCAAGGTTGGGACCTCGTAAAGACCGGTACCGTCATTAGCGCGGTCCAAGCCACGAGACTTATCGGGCAGGGATGTGAGGCCTTCTAGTGTTATGCCATGAATGAGGAGACTAGACCATCGCTGGAGGAGATTCCCGTAGCATGTGAGTTTGAGGATGTTTTTGGGGAGCCACCCGTATTACCACTACATAGGCGCATTGATTTTGCTATTCAGTTGGAGCCCGGCACATGGCCGATCTGTAAGGCTCCATACCGCATGACACCGATCGAGATTGTAAAGCTGAAGAAGCAGCTCGAGGTTTTAGCCGAGAAGGGCTTCATATGCCTGAGCGTTTCCCCTTGGGGTGCACCGATCCTCTTCGTCAAGAAGAAGGACGGATCTTTGAGACAATGCATTACTTACCGGGAGTTGAACAAAGTCACCATCAAGAACAAGTACTCTCTACCGCGCATTGATGATTTACTAGACCAGTTGCAGAGAGCCTCCGTGTTTTCATGTATCGACTTGAGGGCAGGATATCACTAGCTAAGGTGAGGGAGGTGGACGTGCCGAAGACGGCATTCAGGACGAGATACGGCCATTATGAGTTTGTCGTGATGCCATTCGGGCTCACGTATGCACCCGCCGTCTTCATGGAGTTGATGAACGGCATCTTCATAGACTTCTTGGACCAAATTATTGTAGTGTTTATTGACGACATCTTAGTATACTCTCGGAGTAGAGAGGAGAATGAGGGACACCTCAAGACGGTACTTCGAGTCCTTCAGGATAGAGAGCTTTATGCAAAGCTCTCTAAGTGCGAGTTTTGGATGTCCGAGGTGCATTCCTAGGTCACATAGTTTCCGTCGAGGGTGTCATGTTTGACTTGGCGAAGATAGAGACCGTTTCCTCATGGCCGCCTCCTAGGACGGTCAAGGATGTGCGCAGTTTCTTGGGCTTAGTAGGATACTACCACCGGTTTGTTGAGGGTTTCTCCGTGATTGCACGGCCACTTACTTCCTTGGTGAGGAAGTCTACCAGGTTCGTCTGGTCCGAGCCTTGTCAGTGCAGCTTTGAGGAGGTTGACCTCCGCTCCCGTGTTAGCCCAGCTTGAGGGCATAGAGGATTTTGTAGTGTATAGTGACGCCTCCAAGCTAGGCTTGGGGTGCGTTTTGATGTAGAGGGGTAGGGTTATTGCGTACGCTTCTTGGCAGCTGAAGCCGTACGAGGAGAATTATCCCACCCATGATCTTGAGCTAGCGGTAGTGATTCATGCCCTGATGATCTGGCGACACTACTAGTATGGGGCCACGGGCCACATCTTCACAGACCATAAGAGTCTGAAGTACATATTCACTCTGCGGGAGTTGAATAACCGCCAGAGGAGATGGTTAGAGCTGATTAAGGACTTTGATTTGGAGATTTTGTACCATCCAGGGAAGACGAACGTGGTCGCCGATACTTTGAGTACGAGGACTCCTCAAGAGGAGCCTATAGCTTGACTTACGGTTCAGCCTCAGTTGCAGAGGGATTTGATGGAGTTAGAGATGGATATCCGGTTTTGGATACGGATTGTCACTTGTCCGAGTTAGAGGTATTACCTTACCTGTCCGGAGAGATCCGACAGAAGCAGGAGGGATGTCCCATTTTGACAAAGATTCGGGACAAGATGGCCCAAGGAGAGGCGCCGCAGTTTATCATAGGAGCAGACGGGTTGTTGAGATGTTAGGGACGTAACATGTGTACCGTCAGACCCAGAGTTGAGAGAGCGGGTCTTGCATGAGGAACATTCTACTCCTTACTCAGTGCATCCAGGCATGAGTAAGATGTACCAGGATATGAAGAGGTCTTATTGGTGGGGCGGGCTTAAGCCCAATGTAGCTAAATATGTGGCCAGATGCGCGACCTTCCAGCAGGTCAAGATCGAGCACTAGATACCCGGAGGAGAGCTCCACCCACTGCCTGTGCCGTAGTGGAAGTGGGAGGACGTATCCATGGAATACATTACTGGCTTGAGACCGAGTAGGAGATTTGATGCGATTTGGGTGGTAGTTGATCGGCTGACGAAGACCGCACGTTTTCATTCCTATTAAGGATACGTGGCCGGTTAGTCGTTTGGCCGAGGATTTCACCCGACAGATTGTGAAATTACATGGAGTGCCGAGGATCATCATCTCGGATAGGGACGTGTATTTTACCTCGAGGTTCTGGCAACAGGTACACGTCGCCCTAGGTTCGAGTCTTCATTTCACGACCATTTACCATCCCCAGACAGACAGTCAGTCTGAGCAGACTATTCAGACCTTGGAGGACATGTTGTGTGCGTGTGTGCTAGATTGGGGTCAGTTACGGCCAGACCACCTCCCATTGGTGCAGTTTTCATATAATAACAACAAGCACACGTCGATCGGGATGGCACCATATGAGGCATTGTATGGACGGAGATGGCGTACTCCCTTATGTTGGGACGAGCCGGGGAGTTCTAGTGTTGTAGCTCCAAATCAGGTACAGAATGACATGGCTAGGGTTGCTTTGATCCGAGAGAGGATGTTGACTGTGCAGAGCCATTAGAGATTGTATGCAGATAGGAGGCGTAGGTCCCTAGTATTCAGAGTAGGAGCTCAGGTCTGGTTGAGGGTATCACCGACCCAAGGCGTCAGGCGATTTGGCATTAAGGGGAAGTTAAGCCCCTGATATGTCGGTCAATTTGAGATTTTGGAGAGAGTCGGAGAGGTGGCATACAGGTTAGCGTTACCACCGAGGTTGGAGGGTATTCACCCGATGTTTCATGTATCTCAGCTGAGAGAGTACATACATGACCCGAGGCACAACATTAGCCACGAGGACCTAGTGATCGAGCCGGATCATACTTTCACGGAGGATCCGATAGTAGTCTTAAAGAGGAGTACAACCGCTTTCGGTCGAAGGAGATACCGATGCTGAGAGTGCAGTGGTCGATGCGAGGAGCCGATGAGGCTACTTGGGAGACGAAGGATAGTATCCGGAGGAACTATCTTGAGTTTTACGAAGATTTAGTGACATCTATAGGACCATCGGGTTAGTCCCGAGATCTTTCCTTGGTAGTACTTATGTGATTTGTGACATGATTTGATGTATGCATTTCTGATGAGTATGTCTTGCAAGTCATGATGTGGTTTTCCGAGTAGACTTTGAATTAGAAGGCCATAGTTACCACATTATAGTGTTTGGAGAGGTTATCGAGATGAGTTTGTTTGACAGTTCCGCGTTTAGCAAGTTTCGGGACGAAACTTTTTTTTAGGAGGACCTGATGTAATACCCCGTTTATTTGGGTGCGTTCCGTTTTTGTATTTCTCCCTAATATCGATTCGTTAGTAGCTCGAGTTATTATTTAAGTATTTTTATATTTAAAAAATATCTTTTCCGGGTATTTTATTATTTTGGGATACATGTATGTATTTCCATATTTTATTTTTAGTCGGAGAAGACGGATATTCCCGATTCGGGGATCCCGTTCCGGATGTTTAATCTAGTTAATTATTTTATTCACTTCTCTTTAATCATTTATTTCTTTTTCCTTTTTCCTTCTATCTTTCTATTTCCTTTTTTTTCTTCTCCTGCGGTGGTGTGATGCGCTTAGCAAGAGGAACGGAGCAGGCCGACTCTTCGTTCCCCTACGTCCACAGCCTGGACGCCGTCTGCAGCCTACTAGGGCCTAGTGTTGGCCGTCCCTTCGCCCTCCCCGTTGTGCTTCACCTAACCCTAACTCTCCCACTCTCCTCTCAATCTCACCTTCTCTCCCCATTTTTTTCTCACCCTCTGCAGTTGAATCTGTACCATTGGAAAAGAGGTTGAAGAAGGTTGCACCGCTAGAGACCGCCACCTGACATCGCTCCCTGTGCCACGCTGCCGCCTTGGTGGATCAAAGCCGCCAGTAGGACAGCCCACAGCCGTGCCCAGCCCCGTCTTCTCCCCTTTTTTGCTCGCTGCCCTGTCCTCTCCTGCTGCCGGAGGCCGCCGTCGCAAGGGCTTCACCGGCACTAACCATCGCCCTTCCTCCGCCAGCACCGACGTCGGCCCTTCCCTCCTCCGCATGCACGAGCCACCGAGAGCTACTCCCCCTTCTTTTCCCTGTCGTGCAGCAGAAGGTTGAAGGAGATTTGAGAATTTTCACATTTTACCCCTCTTTTCCTGTTTACTGCAGTTTTGACCCTTCTTTTTGGTTATTGCAGTTTCGGCTCTGCTAAGTTGTGTAATAAAAAGCAAGAATTTCAGGGGTCGATCACAGGGACTAAGGTGAAATAAAGCACAAAATCGGTTGTCAAGTATTGCAATTAACCAAAAGCAATTAATGTAATCAAATATGATGTAAAAGTCAAGTAAGGGGAAATGTGGATTCTAGGGATTAATGCATCTAGTTGTAGTTCCGACTCAAGATCTCAAAGGATAACACGGACAAAGCTGAGGTTCGCAAAGCGAAGGTTTTTCTAAAGTGGGAATAGATTACCGGGTAAGTCTCACTACTCATTATTCCAAACCATAGCTCCTATCACCGGGTAAGTCTCAAGATACTAAGGAAAGGACCTATAATCTCAAACCAATATACCGCCTAAGGGAATAGAATCAACCTTTACCGGGTAAGTCTCAGGCTAACTCACAAAGATGGGATGAAGGCACACTCAAACCCCAATAAAGGATAAACCTTTATTACCTACACTTATGATCTTGGGTAAACAAACAAAGGAATCACCGTGTAAGTCTCATCCTAGGCTTGCATTGAACCAGGAAAGGTGCAATAAGGATAGGATTTCGCAAACTAGAACACTTAACTCTCAGTTTCGGATCGGAAAAGGTTCACCTCGTTCAGTCAAGTTCCACCCCGGCCGAGATGTTCATCGACTGAGCGAGGTATCTAGGGTTAAGGTTAAAGACTCGAGCTTTCAGGGTCCTGCTGGGATTAAGATCATTCTATCATCGTCTTTCCCACAACTTTCAGCCAATCACCCTTAAATCGCATAAAAATCTTAGCCAATCATCATCATGATAACAATAATCAAATATATAGGAAAGGAATGAATATTCGAACAAATAAACCTTAAGAAAAAGGTCTCAATAACTGAATCAAATAACAACAGATCAGCGTTCCTCAAATCACAAATCGAACAAGACAATAAACCAAAAGGGAATCTAAGAAAGTCTTACAAACTCCCTCTAAAGCTAACTCCAAACTATGAATCCTTCCTTGATTGAAGTTCAATCCTTCAATCCTTCCTTCAAAGCTTCCAGAAAATCTCCTAATTGCTGGGTGTTCTCAGCCTCCAAGCATGGTTGAACTTGTGGAAAATCCAACCCTTTATATAGGAGAATTATCTTCCAAAGATAATAATATCTTAAAAAGATATTTTCCTATAAAATATATTCATATCTCTAAAATAGATCTCCTAAAAATAATATCTACCTTTGAGAAATCCAGCCTAAAAATATAAGATGTCTTCTTTCCAAAAATAAAAGATCTCAGCCAAAAATATGGATCTCGCCGGCGGCAGGGTGTTCGCCTCGATCAGGACGCTCCTCAAGATCACCTCGGTCGAGGTGACACTGTAGCTGACCGAGGTGAATCTCGACTGAATGTGAAATCTCACAAATCTAGTCTAAAGTAAATTAATTTTAGGCTTCTTGAGTTCTTCTTTAAGCTCCAAAATGTAGCTCCAATGACTCATTAGTTCCTTAGCTCCATTTTAGTCCAAAATGTGCCATTTTACCTACGATTACAACGAAACTTGATGTAGACCTCGATTCCCGTAAAGGTATATGAAACAACAATATAATCACATAATATACATCCATACATGCAAATTTATTGAAGATAAAACGTCCAAACTAGTCCCAAAATATAGACTATAATACATGCTATCAAAATACCCCATACTTATCCCTTGTTTGTCCCCAAGCAAGTTCCAAATTTTAAGTACAAGATAGAATGGATTATAAGTCATAAAGATCAATGAAAAGTATTTCAAAATAGTTTTGGTGGTGTGCTCCACTCATAGATCACTCTAAGAGAATGCTTCATGGCAATTAAAATCAAAACATGATCAAAACATTTTATGAATATAAGAAAGTTATTCATCTTTCCATAAAATCATAGAATGCATAATAACTCATATTTATCGAAATTAATCATATATAATCCAGTTTAAACCACCAAGTCAATCAACAAGCTCGAGATCTCAAGGGCTTCTCAAAAGAGCTCAAGAAACGTGTGAGGGTGGGATGCATATAGGGAATGTGGTGCTAGAATCCGGGAAAAGGATCTTACTTCACTTTCTTTGAAACTCAACATCTTCCACCAATAAGCTTTGCTTATTTACTTTACTTTTTGGGATGCATGGACAGAGGTGCACAATAACCGAAGCCTAGGAAATCAACAATCATCAATTTCTCGAGATGCCTCAAACCCTTGATGCACATACCATGACCCGCTAGGAATATCGCTCAATCCGACTTTGGCAAGACACAAACACCCGGCTATGTGAATGGTGCCGAGTTACTCATCATCATAATTGACTTTCCCAAACCTATTTGTTTCTTTCTAACACTTTCAGCCAACATCTCAACTTCACTTTCACTTGCTTTTCACTTGCTTTTCACTTGCTTGCTTCCAAATTCCCGGATAGGTAAAGGGGGGCAAATATGTATATGAGGGGCAAAAGCATGATCAAGAAGAAGACGAGATGAGAATGAATTGCCTTAATCATCCCAGGAAAATGTGATAGAACTCATCATGTGGTGTCAACCTTCAAATTCAACATAATTTTGATAAAAAAACAAAGTATTAAACATGCCAAAACATCAAACAAAGCATTTTCCAACTTAAACATATTATAAAACCTTTCGAGCATATAAAGATTTCAAAATCAATCTGCAAACAGAATCATCACTGAGGTCATATCCGGAAAAGAAGCACAAAACGTTTCGAAAAATCTCTCAGTTAAACCGCCTTGGTCGAGATGTTCTAAGTCATGCGAGGTGCTTTACCTCGTTTGGTCAGAATCATCCCGGTCGAGGTCAAAAAGATTTTTTTTCTTAAACCAGTTTTTGACGTTTTTTTCAAACAAATAACTTGTATGCATGCATGTAATCTCAAATAAACACATGAAGCATATATAAGATCATAAATATCCAACTAGAGTCATACAAGCATACACACACTGTCAAGTAAATACATCCACATACCACATACTTGGGACACCTTGTCCCAATGGGTCAAATAAGAGTCAAGTAAAACATGAAACTCACCGGACCTAGCCAAACTGCATAATAAATAAAGAAAAGAAATCCATGCAAGCTCTAGTCTTGATCCGCTGGTGGTGGTGGATATGGAATGAAGGGGTGCTGAGGTGGATCAAATGGATAACCCATCGTGTGCTAAAACTGGATCTCCATCATCCTCTGCTGGTAGTGTTGGCTCTCTCTAAGCTCCAAAACCTCTACTGTCAGCGTTGCGTAAGAGTCGATCATCTGGTCCGTCAGCTCATCAATCCGTCGGTGAGCTACTAGATCTCTTTGTCTGCGGACACTACCATCCTCATCCTCATCTTCTGCCGGTGTAGTATCTCTCGCATCCTGTAAGTAGGGAAGCCATACAGAAGACTAGTACTGTGGATCGAAAACTGTGAACTGGGCTGACCATAGGATACCCTGAGGGGCAGTCTACTCCCAAGGCATAGCTACATATGGTGTAGTAAGGCCACGACGAACCATAATACTCCTCGTGATCATCTCCTGAAGTCCTAGCGGCTTTGCAGCCACTACTAATGTGCAAGCAGTCAAATCCAGACCCATAATTGTAGCGATATGGGTCACCAGCCCTCCACAACAAATATCTCCCTTGGCCTTTCCCTTGATCCGGTGCAAATCCTCAACTAGCATGCCTTCAAAGTTAGACACTCCACCAGTCACCATGCAAAACAAGATCAGCAACTCTCCCTGTCTGATCTTCTGAGGCGTCTCAATACGCGCCAGAAGAGTCTCACTGAAAATACGGTGGGCAAGATGGAAAGCTAAGTGAAAAATAATGCGCTCTCTAGAGTCTCCAGGTCTCCATCTGTCGCTTGCTCCACCACATGGGCAATCTGCCCCCAAAATTGTCGAGCCACTGCTTGGGATGGGAAGTCAGTCACGGTGAGAGTCGGGAAACCAAATACCTCTCAGAACTGATCCATCGGTACAATGTAGTTCCGGTTCAACAACCGGTACTTGATGTTGTTCTCTCTAGCATGTGAGTGACGGAACTCACAAACTCCATGGTCGGCTCAAGGTAGGCTGGAGCTCGGATCTCCATAAAATGCTCCAGCCCTACCATAGATATCATCTTCTTCAAGTCCTCCGCCACGTGGAGGCACTTGAAGGCTGAGATGTCCAAGAAACACGGAGCAACTATAGGGCGCCCGTAAATGCGATCGAAATCCGCCTGGTGACGCTCATGAATCCCCGGAAAAGAAGGTTGAGAAGAAGGGGAAGAATCACGAGGAACATCTCTCAGATAAAGTTGACGATCATAATGGGTGCTCATGATTTCTGACAAGATCACCTCGGTTGGTCTGACGGGCTGAAGAACACCTCGGCCGAGAAACAACTCAACTGGACCGAGGCGAAAAATTGTGCGATTTCCTCTCTCTGATTTTCAGTTCTTTTCCCCCAAAATCAATACCAATTGCTTCCTATGGGGTACTTATACTCTTTTCAGCAAAAATCTATGGCAACCAAAGCCAAATATCTCCTAAATGATTAAAGAGGGAAGTTATGGTTTTTGACAATTTACCCAAAATTATGTAGATCCGAGGCGTTTATCTTGCAGTTTGTTGCTTGCAATCTGATCCTCTTGCTTTTCTTTGTGAAATAGGAGCAGAAATCGTAGGAAACGAGTGAAAAACGAGGTAGGGATGCGCCGCTGTCGAGAAGGGCGTTAGGAGGGAAGAGAGAGAAATTTGTTGGCCTTATATACCCGTCGCCGAATCTGATATCACCTCGGTCGAGGGGGTCCCGACCGGACCGAGGTGGCTGACTGGATTGTCAGACCTAGTCGCCTCGGTTGCCTCAAGAACATCTCGGTCGAGGCACTGTGACAGCAACCGAGATGTGTCTCAGTAAAACTCCGTCTTCTTAATTTCTCGAACTTCTGTCCTTCCAGTGTAGCTCCTGAGTTTTAATCTTTCCTTAGAGAGTACTCGGTTTCTGTCTAGGACGCTAAAAACAAAACAAAGTAAAGCAAAAGCAAACCATCTAAAACTAAACTAGAAAAAGAGAAAAGAAAGCAATACATTGGGTTGCCTCCCAAGAAGAGCTTGATTTAAGGTCGCTAGCTGGACCGTACGACATCCTTAAACGAGGTATAGTGGTGCAATCTCCTCAACCTGGACTTCCGTTTGGTACTTCTTAAGCCTATGACCATTGACCTTGAAGCTTCCGCTTGTTTCACACCAAATCTCAATTGCACCATAAGGAAAAACATGTTTCACAACGTAAGGTCCTGTCCATCTAGATTTCAACTTACTTGGAAAGAGGCGAAGACGGGAGTTGAAGAGTAGAACTAAATCTCCTTCTTTGAATTCCTTAGGAATGATATGCTTGTCATGCCATCTCTTTGTTCTTTTCTTGTAGATCTTGTCATTTTCATAAGCGTTTAAGCGCAACTCTTCCAACTCATTGATGTCCAATAGCCTCTTCTCTCCGGCTTCCTTGATATCAAAATTCAACCACTTGATTGCCAAATATGCCTTGTGCTCTAACTCAACGGGTAGATGGCAAGACTTCCCATATACAAAATTGTAAGGGGTGGTACCAATGGGAGTCTTGAATGCGGTCCTATAAGCCCAAAGAGCGTCGTCCAACTTCATGGACCAATCCTTCCTCGTCCTAGAGACGGTCTTCTCCAAAATTGCTTTGATTTCTCTATTCGAGATTTCGACCTGTCCACTAGTTTGAGGGTGATAAGGGGTTTCTACCATGTGGGTTACCCCATACTTTGAAAGAAGTGCCTTAAACTTCCGGTTGATGAAATGTGCCCCTCCATCGCTGATGATGACGCGTGGTGTCCCAAAACGTGGAAAGATAGTCCCATTGAAGAACTTCACAACCACCATGGCGTCATTAGTGGGGAAGGCAATGGCTTCTACCCATCTAGAGACGTAATCAACAGCTAGGAGAATGTAGAGGTTCCCTGCGTATGATGGGAAAGGTCCCATGAAATCAACTCCCCATACATCAAAATCTCAACCTCTTGAATATTGTTGAGTGGCATCTCGTTCCTTCTAGACAAGTTCCCTATCCTTTGGCATGCATCACAAGAAACAACAAACGTTTTCACATCCTTAAATAATGTAGGCCAAAAGAAACCATAACGCAATACCTTAGCGCACGTTTTGTGAGCGCTAGCATGTCCTCCACAAGGAAGCGAGTGGCAATGCCGTAAAACACTAGCAACTTCATCCTCTGGAATGCATCGTCGAAGCATCCAATCCGGACCTCTCTTAAACAGTAGAGGTTCATCCCAGTAGTAGTGGCATACATCCTTGAAGAATTTCTTCCTTTGAGCGTACGTCAATCCGGGCGGTATTTCTTGGCAAACAAGATAATTAACAATATCAACATACCAAGGTTCTTTTTTATCAGAAGCTTGGCTCCACCAACTGCAAATGATTCTCAGAAAAGGGTGTAGGAAGTTTGTTGTTCTCAGTTGACAACATCTCGCTTGCTGTCTCGGTCGGTGTCCGAGATGGGTGACCGAGATGTTCTTCAGATAAAACACCTCGCTTGGTCCTAAAAGTGCCTCGGTCGAGGTACTGGAACTGGGACCGAAACTTGAATTTCTACTCTCTTGGATCAGTTTCTCAATCGTAGCTCCTGGATCTGCTTCTAGTGCCTTTAAGCTCCGTATATCTGCATCACAAGAAACATCTATACCCTCCTCCATTAAGCTAAAACTAAGAACTCTTTCAAGAGGGTCATTAATAAGGATAGAGCTCACCAATTCTCTTGATTCTTCTTCATCATAGATGTTGAAGATATCATCCTCCAGCGGCTCTCCTATCATTGCAGCAAGCAATGCAAATTCCACTTGATCACCGCCAATGTTGAATTTCAACTTGGCGTTCTTACAATCCACATTGCAACCCAAAGTTGCTAGAAATGGTCTCCCGAGAATGATAGGAACGGGATAATCTTCGGGTATGTCAAGTACAACAAAGTGTATAGGTAAATAGAAGTTACCTAACTTAACGGGAACGTCTTCCAAGATGCCCACAGGATGGGAAATGGAGCGATCCGCCATGTGCAACCTTATCTTCACCGGCTTGGGCTCTCCAAGTCCGATCCTCTCACATAGCTCTAGCAGGATGATGCTCACGCTGGCTAGTAGATCACACAATGCCTCGCAAGTTACATCCCCAACTTGAATGGGAAAGCAAAATGAGCCGGGATCTCTCAACTAAGGTGGCATCTTCTCCTTCATGATTTGAATGAGCTCCGAGGACTTAGATGTCATCCTTACTACTCCAAAGTCTTCCAGCTTCCTCTTCCTTGATAGAATTTCTTTTAAGAACTTCCCATAAGCGGGCATCCCTAGAATAGCATCAAGGAAAGGGATGTTAATGTGTAGTTTATTCATCAAGTCAAGGAACTTACCAAAATGCTTGTCTAAATGTGCTCTGGCCCTTGACTGGGGGAATGGAAGTGGTGGTTTATAAGCAGGAGGTAGGACATAAACTTCAGATTTGTCCTTCGCTTTCTGGGACTCCACCTCGGATGGCACCTCGACCGAAGTGTTCCTCGTCTGTACCTCGACCGAGGTACTAGATCTGCAGTTTTTAGTCCACTTCTCGTCGTTATTGCCATAATCTGTCATTTAGGGTTGCTCTTTGTCCTTGCTGGGAGCTTTTTTGGATCTCTTGGCGCTTCATTCGCCTTATTAAATAATTGTTGCTCCAAGGCTTTTTGTGCTTTCGAAAATGAAGTCATAGACGTCTCCATAGCGTTGAGCTTGATCAAGATGGCCTCCAACACTGCATCTTTCTTCTCTTGCTGGGACGAACTTGATCCAGGCTCCTGGCTCTTCAATGGAGTAGAAGAAGAAGAAAAGAAGAAGAAGAGGGGTTAAAAGAATTATTAGAATTAGAATTAGAATAAGGGTTACCCGGATTTTGTTGGTTAGATCTCCAATTATTGATGTTGGAGCCTCAATTGTTGTTGTAATTGTTGTTCCGTGACCCTTGGTTGTTGTTCCTTCCTTGATATCCTCCATCTTCCTTCTTCGTGTGAGCCACCAAAAGGTCCTACAATTGCTTCACATCGTTTTTAAGGGAGATGAGTTGATTATCATTCGATGGAGTGTCTTGGAAATTAACTCTCTTAACTCCATTTTCGGCTCCTTGATGGGAGTACTTCTCCATATGCAAAACTTGCTTTTCAATGAACTCCCAAGCTTCGTCTATCGGCATATCCATGAATGTGCCGGCGGAAAGTAGCTGAAGATTGAATTGAGTAGCTCCATCCAATCCCTTGAAGTATATCTCCAGCAACTCTATATTTGGAATCGCATGATGTGGGCAATCCAATAGAACATCTTTAAATCTCTCCCATGACTTGGACAAACTCTCTTTGTCCTTCATGATGAATGCATTAATCTTCCCTCTCATTTCAGCGGTCTTGGAGGGGGAAAGAACTTTGTTAGAAATTCAATCGTCATCTCTTCCCATGTGTTGATCTTTCCGGATGGAAGAGATTGCTACCAAGTAAGCGCCATATCTTTCAAAGAAAAGTAGAAAGGCCTTAGCTTGTAGTTGTTGTTTTCCAGCCTTGAAGGTCTCAAGGTTTCCATCAGAATCTCATAGTTCTACAAATGCTGATGCGGAGACTCCCTCTCTAAACCTCCAAATTGGTGTTGGCGGATCATGGATAGAACTTGTTGTCGAATTTCGTAATCATGCTCAGCTGGATCACCTAGGTTGACTCCTAGATGCCTCACTTGTTGATTAGGATCCATCCTCTGTCCTAGGGTTTGTGGAACTCCAGCAAAAAGAACATCTCGGACAGGCATCCGAGGTGGATGTATCTCGGCCACGGCAACTGGGACTGGGTCCTGCCTCGGTCGAGGATCTGGGATCGGTCAATGTAGAATTTGGGCTCTTAGATCGGCCATATCTGCTTCGATCTCTGCAGTTCTAGTGCGAGTCTGCTCACTTTCTCGCTGCAGTTCTTCTTTATTGAGGCGCGGGTGTTCCAGCGCCTCCTTCAATTCGGCCTCAAGATCGCGATTGTTTTGATTGGCCATCTTAGCTTCTTTCAACCGTCATTTGTATGTCTTTTCTGGTTCGGGATCGTAAGGAACGATTTCCTTCCCAACACGGGTTCTTCGCATAAACCTAAGAAAAAGATTCTGTGAAAACACTCAAGTACGGTGGTTAATAGCAACAAGGGCAATTGCCCCGAAAGACTACCGCAACCGGCTCGGTCTAGACCAAGTCCCCGGCAACGGCGCCAAAAACTTGTTTGCTCCAAATAGTGTGTGCAACCTTTAAATTTATAACCGAAGAAGTATGCTTGAACAAATATGCGAACCCGCAGTGTACGGCCAATTGTAATAAAAAGCAAGAATTCCAGGGGTCGATCACAGGGACTTAGGTGAAACAAAGCACAGAATTGGTTGTCAAGTATTGCAATTAACCAAAAGCAATTAAAGTAATCAAAGATGATGTAAAAGTCAAGTAAGGGGAAATGCGGATTCTAGGGATTAAAGCATCTAGTTGTGGTTCCGACTCAAGATCTCAAAGGATAACACGGCCAAAGCTGAGGTTTACAAAGGGAAGGTGTTTCTAAAGTAGGAATAGATTACCGGGTAAGTCACACTACTCACTATTCCAAACCAAAGCTCCTATCACTGGGTAAGTCTCAAGGTACTAAGGAAAGGAACTATAATCTAAAACCAACATACCACCTAAGGGAATAGAATCAACCTTTACCGGGTAAGTCTCAGGCTAACTCACAAAGATGGGATGAAGGCACACTCAAACCCCAATAAAGGATAAACATTTATTACATACACTTATGATCATAGGTAAACAAACAAAGGAATCACCGGGTTAGTCTCATCCTAGGCTTGCATTGAACAAGGAAAGGTGTAATAAGGATAGGATTTGGCAAACTAGAACACTTAACTCTCAGTTTCGGATAAAAAAGGTTCACCTCGTTCAGTCAAGTTCCACCCCGGCCGAGATGTTCATCGACTGAGAGAGGTATCTAGGGTTAAGGTTAAAGACTCGAGCTTTCAGGGTCCTGCTGGGATTAAGATCATTCTATCATCGTCTTTCCCACAACTTTCAGCCAATCGCCCTAGAATCGCATAAAAAGCTTAGCCAATTATCATCATGATAACAATAATCAAATATATGGGAAATGAATGAATATTCGAACAAATAAACCTTAAGAAAAAGGTCTCAATAACTGAATCAAATAACAACAGATCAGCGTTCCTCAAATCACAAATCGAACAAGACAATAAACCAAAAGGGAATCTAAGAAAGTCTTACAAACTCCTTCTAAAGCTAACTCCAAACTATGAATCCTTCCTTGATTGATCTTTAATCCTTCAATCCTTCCTTCAAAGCTTCTAGAAAATCTCCTAATTGCTGGGTGTTCTCAGCCTCCAAGCATGGTTGAACTTGTGGAAAATCCAACCCTTTATATAGGAGAATTATCTTCCAAAGATAATAATATCTTAAAAAGCTATTTTCCTATAAAATATATCCATATCTCGAAAATAGATCTCCCAAAATAATATCTACCTTCCAAAAATCCAACCCAAAAATATAAGATATCTTCTTTCCAAAAATAAAAGATCTCAGCCAAAAATATGGATCTCGCCGGCGGCAGGGTGTTCGCCTCAGTCGGGACACTCTTCAAGATCACCTCGGTCGAGGTGACACTGTAGCTGAACGAGGTGAATCTCAACTGAATGTGAAATCTCTCAAATCTGGTCCAAAGTAAATTAATTTCAGGCTTCATGAGTTCTTCTTTAAGCTCCAAAATGTAGCTCGAATGACTCCTTAGTTCCTTAGCTCCATTTTAGTCCAAAATGTGCCATTTTACCTACGATTACAACAAAACTTGGTGTAGACCTCGATTCCCGTAAAGGTATATGAAACAACAATATAATCACATAATATACATCCATACATGCAAATTTATTGTAGATAAAACGTCCAAACTAGTCCCAAAATATAGACTATAATACATGCTATCAACAGTGGACAACCGTGCCCAGCCCCGTCTTCTCCCCTTTTTCGCTCACTGCCCTGTCCTCTCCTGCTGCCGGAGGCCGACCGCAAGGGCTTCATCGGCACTGACCATCGCCCTTCCTCTGGCAGCACCGACGCCGGCCCTTCCCTCCTCCGCATGCGCGAGCCACCAGGAGCTACTCCCCCTTCTTTTCCTCTGTCGCGCAGTAGAAGGTTGAAGGAGATTTGAGGATTCTCACATTTTGCCCCTCTTTTCCTATTTACTGCAGTTTTAACCCTTCTTTTTGGTTATTGTAGTTTCGGCCCTGCTAAGTTGTGTAATTGCAGCCTTGAAATTTATATTATCAATATTTACTGTTTTTCCTTAGGTAATTATTTTTCAAGCCAAAAACCATACGAAAAGTCGAGTTTGGTTTTGACCATGTTTATAAATTGTTTGAATCGCCCGAAAAAATTGGTTTTACGAGTTTTATGCTTGTTTTAAAAATGGGTATTCCCTTGGTTCGTTTTATTTGTTAGGTCGCCGTTCAAACTTAGCATATAAGCTAAATTTGATTAACTTTGGTGTTTAGGTCCGGAAGCGCCCGTTAAAAGACAACGAACCCGTTCTTGACTCCGTAGACCGTGCTTCACCTTGGATATTGTGTGATTACCTTCTCCTTCGTTAGTTCGGTAATGGTAGTATAATATGCTAGGTGAATTTAGAATTACGTAGAGCAAATGCCATGTAGTAGCCTTGAACCATAGGTATTAGCGGTTGAATATTGAACTTGTTGAATTATCTTATTTACGATCGTAGGATGATCTTAGAAATTAGAGGTTGGACCTAGCATGCTAGAGTTAGGACCTCATATAAGTGTTGGAAACTAGAAGTCCGAGGACTTCTAGCTTTTTTGTTAATTATTGATAGTGTGCCTCGTTTGGCCAGGCTTTGAGCGTTTTCCTACGGGAAGTTGAGAGTGGTTTATTCGAGTTACCTTGAGGGAGGTAAGTCTTCGGACTTACTTAGCTTGTATATTTCATATTAGCATCGGTGCGTGTTAGGTGGTGTATGTGTTATTGTTTATTGTTTTTAAACAACTAAACCGGTAATAGGACCGCCGACTTTATATTATTTGGCCCAAGTGTATGATAACGGGCGGTAACATCACTGTCTAACTCTTACGAGAGCTAGGGGGTTCTCAGCGACTAGCCCGTGCTGGTTAGATGGTCGGAGGCATCCATACTGTTCCATTCCGGTAAGTGGGGACCAAGGCGAGTGTTGGGAGATTCTCACAAAAGAAGTTGAACTACAACGGGATATGACTTAATAATAACAAGGATAATAAACCGGATTTGTATGCTTTCGAGTATGATGTGTGTTTATTATGATTGCTTGTGATTGTGCCTCTCACCCCCTTTCTAATACTTAGAATATGAGGTAACGGTTTTAAACCGTTTGTGTAGATGCCCTGCATGTTAGGGATGCCGCCGAGTGAGGTAGAGGAGTGGACAGCCGAGGGTTGTCGTACATTATAGGACGGGGTCAGTTTTGGGTTTATTCTTGTTATGTTTGGATTTATGGTTTTGGATATATGGTTTCGGATTTATGTTTTGGGATTTGTGTCATTTTGAGGACTCGACTGAGTTTCTACCTTGTATCTTTACATTCAGTTTCTCGCATACATTATAAACGATTAGAGTTTTTGCCTTTATTTGTGTCATGTTAGAAAGGTCCGGTGAAATTGTTGTCAGGCTAAGGGTCGGGACCCATTGTGAGGTCTCGCCCATAGCATCCCGATATCCCGCGGATTCGGGGTGTTACATTGAAGATTGCAAACAAGGCGATAGTGTTAATGGTGAAACTAAGATTATCATTCCCGAAGATTTGCTATTTATATATACAGGTGACCCGATTGCGGCTATTGTTGATCATGTATATCTTTTGACTTATTATATTCAAGATCCACCGAGTTACTTTCAATAAAGAACTATTATCGCCCCTATCAATGAAATTATTGAGAAGGTTAATAATTATATTTTATCACTGATATCTAGAGACGAAACCGAGTACGTGACATTTGATAGTATATGTCTAAGCAAAGGTTTTGTTGATGATGATTTCTTCTTCAGTGAGTTCTTGAACAACATCAATTGTTCCGGGTTGTGTAACTGTACTAGGTTAATAGTGAGGAGACATGGAAAACATATCATCGAGGTAGATATAATATTTGGGAACAATATAGGTCACAATGTCTTCATTCTACGAACACTTCTTACACTCTCACATTTGAAATTTCATTAAATTTTGAAGGAAACAGTTCCCAGTTATGGTATGTTTTGATATGACTATAAATAAATGTCAAGGACAATCACTTGCACATGTTGAATTATATTTGTCTAGACAGGTCTTCAGTCACAACAAATTCTATGTTGCTACCTCAAGAGTTACAAGTAGGGATGGATTAAAAATTGTAATATATGACCCTACGAGCAAGGTTCAAGATACTACAAATAATGTAGTATTTGATAAAGTTTTTCGTAACATACTTTAAGGTGGATACTTTTCTACTTCATTTTATTTCTTATAAATCAATAATATCAAATGAGCATAACTGAGTTACACCTGTATCAAATTTAACTTCTCTTTTTTTCAGAATCGGACTATCTCGTAGATGCTCAAGGGTTAATGCTAAAGGTTATCATCAAAAATTTAATTATATTATATTATATGTGCACCTTTTATTGTTATTTTCAATTAGTTGTTTTAAATATTTTTCGCATTGTATAGGTATCATTTAGTTTTATTGACATTTATTAATATTGACCTTTCTATTACTCATGGCTTGGTTCCGGATGTAGTCATATTTATATGACAAATTGGGTCAACATTTATGTTGTTATTTTTCTCCTCTAAGCATACACTTTTAAACATACATATACATTCAACAAAATAAAATAATAAAAATACATATACAAAAAGTTACTCACACATTTAGTGTGATTACATAAAATTAATATATATATATATATATATATATATATATATAGCACGGTCACTAAACTAGTATCTACATATGTCATTTTCTATTCTTGTACGACCTCATTGTCACACCCAACCTATACACAAAAAGGCCTAATTAGTCATGCTAATTGAGAAGACCCAATCCTAAAATTTTAGCAAGATTATTAAGAAACCAAACTCATTCCACCCAACGATAATGAAACGAAAAAAGACAAAAAATAATCTCAATTGAATGACATGTGTGTTATACCAGCAATGTAAATTCCTTAAAAAAAAAGGACAATTGACCCACAGTTTTCATTTTCAAACCATATACGATACCGGTGGGCAAAAAAATCCTAACCATCTAATATGGTTCGTGAATCCGAAAATCCGATCTGGAAAAATCTGAATCCGAAAATATCCGGTAGTTTGTGATCCGAGTCCGATCCTAGATTATTTTTCGGATCATTGGATTGGATACGGATCGATATTTTGAGAGGAAAAATCGGATCGCATATATCTGACTCGTCTAATAATTAATTTTTGGATCAAAATGGATTTCGGATCGGATATCTAATCTGGATAAAAACGTCGGATATCCGATCCAAATAGAAGTGTCGGATATCCGAATACTCTTGGATTGGATTCGGGTCAAAATTTTATAGAATTATCGGTTCTGATCCGATATTCGGGTTGCCTCACCTCTAACTGTCAGTCTGTCACACACAAATCATACACAAAAATGTCTAATTGGTCATGTTTACTTTATTAGACCTACCCCCATAATCCTAAACAAGATTGTTAAGAAACCAAACTAATTCAAACAAATGGTAATCAATTGGAATCAAACCCAATAAAAAATGTCAATCGAACTAAAAATATAGACTCAATCGAACCATAAATTACACTCAATACTTACCTCCTCTTGTAGCTTCGTGTAACGCCCGGAATTTTTTATTCCATTACGAGAGGCGTTAGAAGCCTTGAGCAAGGGCTACCGCCCTTGTGGCTTAGAAGGCCCGCAACCACGGCCGTCCGCGACCGCGCCTTGGACGTCCCGCGGAGGCGATGACACGACAAAGCAGAAGTTAGGTCCATTGTTCTTCCGACCTTCCATCTCCCTATCCATTTATGCCGACCACATTATTATGTGGTAATTCTTGGGTTGCTTGACCTTTGGTCTCCTCCCATTTATGTAGCCTTATCTCCCTCCCTCATTCCTTTTCACGTAACTCTCATTCCCTTCTTCTTCTACCTCTCTTCACTCCCTCCAACTTCTCTCATGGTGCTTCTTCTCCTTCTTCTGTGTGATGTCAAGCCAAGGAAGGACTGCAGATCCGAGTTACCATAAGTGTCTTCTTTTCCCTCTTCCTCCTTCTCTTTATCTTCTTCCTCCCTTCACCCTTGTGTGAGCCCTAGGACAAGATTCACCAAATTCTTCCATTCTTGTGTTCTCTTGTTGTTGATCTCGGCTAGGATGGAGTGTGGTGGTGTGGATCCATGTGGTGGACATACAGGATGGAGCAGGCCATCCGCGAGGTGCCCGGAAGTTCCCGCACATCAAAGAGAACCCAGACAGATCAACCTTCTAGAGCTCGACCGCACACGCGGCTGGACAGCGCCACGGGGGCGCCATCAGCCCCACAGCCGTAGGGGCGGCAGCAACAGCCGTAGGGGTGGTGGCCAATAACACCCAAACGTAGGGGCGGATCCACCTGACCGCGGGGGTGACCCAGGCAACAGCAGGGGTGGCGCCAGGGGCCGCAAGGGCGAATCTGCCCTTTCTTCAGCTCTTCTCCGCGGCTGCACTTCCTTGTTCCGCGACCGCGTTCCTACCCCAGTGAGTGTCATTCCCCGATCTTATGTCCGCCTCTTGTCCTAAAGATTTATGATAGAAGCATGCTAGGATGGCTTAGGTTAGCCTTGTGAATGTCAATTAGTGGCTTTGGACCTTTAGTTGAGTGTATGAGGACTTTATATTCTTCTTAGTTTCGATGTGTGTTGGTTCTTGAGTTGGTTATATTGTCGAGAGTGTTGGACTGTTCTTCTAAGATTTATGAATATGTTGATTGTGGGGTTGTGACTAAATACCTTGGATCTTTGAGGATATTGGTTTGGGACTGAGTTGTTATGTTGGAAGCCTTTAAGGCTATGGACTGAGAGTATCGTGTATCTTGTGTGTTTATGAGTGAGTGGTGAGGATTGTGAGCACTAGAAGTTTAAGGACTTCTAGTTGGCTAGAGGGTTGATCTATCTTGAGTTGTTCTTGTGAGGATGTTGAGTCTAGGAGTCTAAGGATTTCTAGTTGACTAGAGTGTTCTTTGATCCGTGTGTCTTGTCTTGAATAGGCGTTGCGTGTTTTCCTGAGGAAACTTGAGAGTGTGGTGATCGGTTGCGCTTGGAGACTGGTAAGTCCACGGACTTACTTAGTTGGCTTCTTGTATGAGTGTAATGTGTATCAGTAGTGTTTGTTAGTTAGGACAAACAACGAAACCGGATTAGGCCGACTTAATTATATTACGTAATGGACCCAAGTGTATGATAACGGGTCGTGACATCACTGTCTAGCTCTTGCGAGAGCTAGGAGGTTCCCTGCTACCAGCCCAGACAAGTAGACGGTCATATGCATTAGCATCATTCCTCGTTGGTAAACGGGATCAGGGGCGAGGTTTGGGAATCCCTCGTGTCACAAAATAAGTATCATTAGTAATGGCCTATCACCTAATTAAAGATAATAAAAGGATTGAGTGTTGCATGTTGATTGTGTATGTTGTGTGTTTGTGCTTTTACCTATATACTTATGCATAGAATGTTATCTAACGGTTTTATACCGCTAGTAGATGCCTTGCAGGTTAGAGAGGCGATCGAGTGATCTGGCGGTAGTGGGCAGACGGGGTTCCGTGCATTATAGGACGGAACTGTTATCTTTTTTATGACTTTGTGACATATGATGCTTATTTTGGTTTGAGACTCGGCTGGATTGTTTTGAGTTTGTACGTTTGCTTTCGCTCATGATATAAAACTATGTGGTTTTGCCTTTTTATATGTGTCGTGTTGTAAGGTCCGATGAAGTTATTGCCAGGCTAAGGGTCGGGACCCATTGTGAGGTCCCAGCTCGTAGCATTCTGAGTCCTCTTGGATTTGGGGTGTTACAATATGGTATCAGAGCTCTAGGTTGGCAACAACGGCACTCGCTATCTTCAAAAAAGGCCGAACAAACAAACAAACGGAAACCGCAAGGGTTTTGAACTTTTAAAAATGAATTTTGTTTTCAAAACCACGAGCATAAACGGGTCGGGATAGAATGTACGGGACCACCACTACCTTCACGGATCTCGACAGCCTAGTTTACTAGATTTAAAGTTGTATGTTGGATTGTAAGTTGTTTATGGACTTGTTATGATTATAGTAGTAGCATGAATTCTATGTGGTTATATATACCTATATATTTATACATATGGTACACTAGTATCATATTAGAGTTGCATACTTTGTAGTTAGATGATAGGAAGCTATCATTGCCCTTGAACAAACGCTGTATGGCTTAGGCTAGTGTACATACGACGAGGAGTATGTACAAGTTGTCGAGTTGAACATCAAGTTTTGCAAGAAACCCAAGGATTTCTCGGATCTGTTATGAGGACGTTGAAGCATAAGACTAGAGACGACTTAACCGAAGGTTAAACAAATAGAGAGGAACCTAAGTCAAAAAAAGTAAACGGAGATGGAAACTACACAACTAATGAAGCAACATGAAGATATGAGAGTAGTTCTGAGGAAGCAAGGATGGATCATCAATAAAATAACAAGAGACAACGAACTTAAGGTTCTTCCATGTGTCACGCTGATAAATTGAGGACACAAAGCAAGTGAAGATGAGTGCAGTTTTACTCGAAGATAAGATTGGCATTCCAATTGAGGCGTAAGTTTTCCTAGGCGCTCCTAAGTACGGGAGTCTAGACGAAAGGTGAAAATGGACCAATTACGAAGGTCTAAGAGATACTTAAGTTAAACTTACAGAAGGACTAGAAGGTGAAGTTCCGATTTTACGAGATCCCAAGTGGATGACTTTGTTCGGACATATGAGGCTACAAGGAGATTTTATCGAAAGACGTAAGACATCAACCAAGGGAAACACGAGTGGATGCTAACTAACGTTAGAGATTTTTGAGAAGACGCACTTACAGATATCATGAAGCGCGGGTAAGCTTTAGAAGGTGAGTCACATGACACAACAAGGCCGAGAAGAGTATAGTTATTTGGCAAAAGGAAAGGAAGCGTGGAATGAAGAATGAGCTCACGGAGTTTAAGGTAGAGTACCCCAAGAGGGTAGCCTTCGTGATAATAATAACATGGAAAGTATAGAAGAGCAAGTTATTGACCTCAAAAGAAGGTCAACCATAACCTAATCAATGACAACAGAGAACTCACAGGTGTAGGTTGTCTATTAATGAGTGTAGATGGGAAGAGTAACCCATATTGTGGGATCATAAAGGAACAATAACAGAGCTTAGAATATTCCATGTGGTTCAATGTCAGCAGTAAGGAGTTATATCAACGGAAGGGCAAATGGAGTAATCAAGTAGCATTGAACGGGTTCAAGGCAAGTAACAGCAAAAGACCTCTTAGGGAGGGATTATAATGATCTTATACGACCATCTTACGTCATGAGATTGACATGCGGAGGAACGAAACGGATTAGAACCTTTAAGGTGTGATCGGGGTTGGAAGAACTAGAGGATCAAGAGGAATGTGAGGCTTTCATTGTTGCTTTACGCAAATCAGAATTTATATAAAGGATGCATGATATGAAACGGATGATATGTCGTCACGAGCAAGAGATGAGTCAAACATTTTCTAGACTCACCCGAAGAAGCCGCGAAGGCTATGTCGGGTAACGAAGAACCCGAGTTAGGGCAACGTTGCAAGCTTAGAAAAGAAAGTAACGACTTGAAGTCGGGATTTCACCAGTTTAGGACGAGAAAAGAAAGTACGTGCGTAAGACGACATTTCGGACTGGTATGGTCACTACAAGTTGTAGTGAATTCATTTGGGCACGACACAAGAGAAGTTGAGAGGTTATGTAAATACCTATTCGTCGGTTTCTAAATCGAGTTACAGTGGGTCGCACAATTTGTGGCTTTACAAGCGGTTCCAATACAGACCATAACCTAATGTTAGTAACGACAACTTGTAACGTGGGAGGTGTACGAATAATTCTTATGTTCTCATTTTGACGATGCCTTGTTGTACTCTCAGAGTTGAGAGGAACAAGCTTGACACGGGAAGACAGTAATACAAGTTATGCGGGATAAGATTTATGAGCCAAGTCATCTAAGTAGGAGTTAGGACATCTAGAGTGACTTCTAAGGACACGCAGTGACCACGAGAGAGATCAAGATGATCCGACGAAGACAAACGTGGTATTTTCGGTGCTACCTCCAGTGAATGTTGGGAAGGTAGGGAGCTTATAGATTGGTGGGATATAGTTGCCCTGTTGCGGAATGGTTTTAACGCCCTCCCTTTCCGAGGAGGTATACTAGAATCGTATGGTCTGAGCCGTGTTTGTGGAGCTTTGAAAAGCTGAAGAGGTGATTGGTCTCTACTCTAAATTCTTGTGCACAGACAAGAGTCTTGTGGAGTTGGCGACAAATAGGGATGTATCCAAGTTGAGCTTGGGATGCGGGTGAAGTAAAAGATAGGTTTCGCGTGTATGTGTTAGACAATTATGGGCGTATGAGAGGAATACCCCATGAAGGGTCGTGAGCTAGCTGCTTATTACATGTGCGTATGAGGATGTTAGTATTTTTATGGAGCGACATGTCAGTCTTCAACGGGAGATAAGGGTTTGATATATATTCACTCACCAAGATTTGAATACCGGATAGGAGTGATGGATAGAGTTGCTTAAGGAATTCGATGAGATGGTTTCGTATCATCCGGGAAAGGTGAATGTGGTCACCGACACCCTTAGCATCTGGATGCCTCGAGAAGAGGAATAGCTCGACTGACTTCCAGCTTCAAATGCAGAGGGATTTAGTAAGGATGTAGATGGATATCCAGTTTCCGGATAAGGACAAACCCTTGTCCAATTTGGGAGAGGCTACCTTATGTGTTATACAGAATTTAGGATGAACCGGGACATCATATGTTGTAGTGATGATGTGGGCTTAAGCCTGACGCGACTATGTACGAAGTCAAGGTGCAACCTTTCATCAAGTCAACTGTTAGCACTATATATGATGGGATGAGGATTTTATCAACTGCTAGTTACGCAGTGGAAGTGGGAGGATATCTCCATAAATGTTATTACTGGTTTTAGACCGAGTAAAAGTTGTGACGCAATTGGGATTGTCGTAGAGCAACTGACAAGATCGCGCGTTTTATGACTATTTGGGAAACATGGTCAATGAGTCGGCTAGTGGATGAATTCACTAAGTTGATAGTGAAATTTTGTGGGGAAACCGAGTACCATCGTCTCGGATTGAGAGCTTGTGTGCCAGATTGGGGACAAGCGTGATCAGAACACTTCCGTTTGTTTAAGTTTTCGTATTGTTATAGTTGTCATGCATCGTTAGGGATGGCCTTTGTGAGACTTTATATGAGCGGATGTGTCATACACCGTTGTGTAGGGATTTACCGAGTAGTAATGGTAGGATGACCTAGAGCAGATATGTGATGACATCGCTCGAGTAACGATAATTCTTGAGCGGATACTAGCCGCGCCGAGTGGCTAGAAGGCGTGCAGAGATAAGAGGCGCATACTTCGAGAGTTCAGATGTGGAGTAGGTCTATATGAGAGTTTCATCAACGTGAAGCGTCAGACGTTTTGGCATTAAAAAGGGAGTTGAGTTCCGTTACATCGGATCTTTTTGAGATCTTTGTGCGAGTTGGAAAAGTGGGTTACAGATTGGCGTTGCCACCAAGAAGTAGAATGTGTTCATCGGCATTTCATGTGTATCAACCAAGGGAGTACGTACACGACTCGAGATACATTGTCAGTCATGATAATCTAGTGGCTTAGACGAGGAGACGAAGAGGCTATTTGCAAGACAAAGGATAGTATTTTTGGTGGAGTTACGCTGAGCTAGTAACATCGATATGATTGATGAGCTAGACTTAGGTGCATGTGTAACGTTATGTGTAGTTGTGCCTGAGCGGGATTATGTGTTTGATCTGTATGATCTTGATGTATTAGCTTGAGTAGATTGTGTGTGTAGATAGAAGGATTATTCCTTCCTGTTCCGAGTGCATGTCTCCATTGGGACCGAGAGGATTGGCGTTTGTTTAACTTTCGGGACGAAACTAATTTTGAGGGGGATCTGATGTAACACCCGGAATTTTTGATTCTGTTACGAGAGGCGTTAGAAGCCTTGAGCAAGGGCTACCGCCCTTGCGGCTTACAAGGCCCGCAGCCGCGGCCGTCCGCGACCGCGCCTTGGACGTCCCGCGGGGGCGGTGACACGACACAGTGGGAGTCGGGTCCGTTGTTCTTCCGACCTTCCATCTCCCTATCCATTTATGCCGACCACATTATTATGTGGTGATTCTTGGGCTGCTTGACCTTTGGTCTCCTCCCATTTATGTAGCCTTATTTCCCTCCCTCATTCCTTTTCACGTAACTCTCATTCCCTTCTTCTTCTATCTTCTCTTCTCTCCCTCCAACTTCTCCCATGGTGCTTCTTCTCCTTCTTGTGTATGATGTTCAGCCAAGGAAGGACTGCAGATCCGAGTTACCGTAAGTGTCTTCTTTTCCCTCTTCCTCCTTCTCTTTATCTTCTTCCTCCCTTCACCCTTGTGTGAGCCCTAGGGCAAGATTCACCAAAATATTCCATTCTTGTGTTCTCTTGTTGTTGATCTCGGCTAGGATGGAGTGTTGTGGTGTGGATCCATGTGGTGGACATACAGGATGAAGCAGGCCATCCACGAGGTGCCCGGAAGTTCCTGCACATCAAAGAGAACCCAGACAGATCAACCTTCTAGAGCTCGACCGCACCCGCGGCTGGACAGTGCCGCGGGGGCGCCATCAGCCCAACAGCCGCAGGGGCGGCGGCAACAGCCGCAGGGGTGGTGGCCAACAACACCCAAATGTAGGGGCGGATCCACCTGGCCGCGGGGGTGACCCAGTCAACCGCAGGGGCGGAGCCAAGGTGCCGCAATGGCGGTTCTGCCCTTTCTTCAGCTCTTCTCTGCGGCTGCGCTTCCTTGTTCCGCGACCGCGTTCCTACCCCAGTGAGTGTCATTCCCCGATCTTATGTCCGCCTCTTGTCCTAAAGATTTATGATAGAAGCATGCTAGGATGGCTTAGGTTAGACTTGTGAATGTCAAGTAGTGGATTTGGACCTTTAGTTGAGTGTTTGAGGACTTTAGATTCTTCTAAGTTTCGATGTGTGTTGGTTCTTGAGTTGGTTATATTGTCGAGAGTGTTGAACTGTTCTTCTAAGAGTTATGAATATGTTGATTGTGGGGTTGTGACTAAATTCCTTGGATCTTTGAGGATATTGGTTTGGGACTGAGTTGTTATGTTGGAAGCCTTTAAGGCTATGGACTGAGAGTATCGTGTATCTTGTGTGTTTATGAGTGAGTGGTGAGGATTGTGAGCGCTAGAAGTCTTAGGACTTCTAGTTGGCTAGAGGGTTGATCTATCTTGAGTTGTTCTTGTGAGGATGTTGAGCCTAGGAGTCTAAGGATTTCTAGTTGACTAGAGTGTTCTTTGATCCGTGTGCCTTGTCTTGAATAGGCGTTGCGTGTTTTCCCGAGGGAACTTGAGAGTGTGGTGATCGATTGCGCTTGGAGACTGGTAAGTCCGTGGACTTACTTAGATGGCTTCTTGTATGAGTGTAATGTGTATGAGTAGTGTTTGTTAGTTAGGATAAACAACGAAACCGGATTTGGCCGACTTAATTATATTACATAATGGACTATAGTGTATGATAACGGGTCGTGACATCACTGTCTAGCTCTTGCGAGAGCTAGGAGGTTCCCTGCTACCAGCCCAGGCAAGTAGACGGTCAGATGCATTAGCACCATTCCTCGTTGGTAAACGGGATCAGGGGCAAGGTTTGGGAATCCCTCGTGTCACAAAATAAGTATCATTAGTAATGGCCTTCACCTAATTAAAGATAATAAAAGGATTGAGTGTTGCATGTTGATTGCGTATGTTGTGTGTTTTTGCTTTTAACTATATACTTATGCATAGAATGTTAGCTAACAGTTTTATACCGCTTGTAGATGCCTTGCAGGTTAGAGAGGCGATCGAGTGATCCGGCGGTAGTGGGCAGACGGGATTCCGTGCATTATAGGACGGGACTGTTATCTTTTTATGACTTTGTGACATATGATGCTTATTTTGGTTTGAGACTCGGTTGGATTATTTTGAGTTTGTACGTTTGCTTTCGCTCATGATATAAAACTATGTGGTTTTGCCTTTTTATTTGTGCCGTGTTGTAAGGTCCGATGAAGTTATTGTCACGCTAAGGGCCGGGACCCATTGTGAGGTCCCACCTCGTAGCATTCCGAGTCCTCTAGGATTTGGGGTGTTACACTTTGTTTTTGCCATTTGTTGCATGTTCATGTTCCTTCACGATTGAAATTAAACCACAAATCAACTCAATCGAGTAATAAACTTTCGCTTCTCAACAACTTGTACACATTTCATGACCTACCAACGACAAATTATACTTCCAAAGTTTGCCTACAAGCTTACCCGATTTTAGAAATTCCCTAGTTCAACCTCCGATGCTTGAGCGTCGGCCTTCCTGCTCGAGACAGTTGTTATTAGAGGCGTCAAACTTACCAATTCCAGTTACCTAGAACATCAATTTGCTTGGGCTTTGTTGGCGGTTTTGATTTCGCTATTGTTGGTCTTCGAATGGGAGTAGAAGACAGAAGGTGTCGATGCCCTTCGAATGGGATGAGAAGCCAAAAACCGTCGAATCGCAGGCCTGAAACTTCCACTTACTACGCTACGTTAAACAAAGATGAGAGAAATTGGGAGGAGAAGGAGAAGGAGAAGACGAAGATCGCCGATGCCCCTCGGTTGGGAGGAGTGTTGCATAACCGCATTATATAGTATTGCCTTTATCTTCCACTTATTCTAGGTTAAACTATTGGTGGAATTACCTTTTTGACAAAAAAATCTTTAAATTAAACACGAGATTAATTCAATCAAAGATTTTTAAAGATTTTGAATTATTTTTAATAATTCATACAATTTGCTGATTTTGTGGGATATTTTAATTCTATATAGAGTTAATACATATTTTGTCAGATTCTGTCAGATATTAATGTGACAGAATTTGGATTGAACACACCTCCATTTCTTCTTCAATAATTTCTTCTTTGTTTCATATATTTCTTCTTCCATTTCCTCTTCCATTTCTTCATCCATTTCTTCATCAACAATCTCTTGTTCAACAATTTCTTCGTCCCATAGAAGAACCATTTCCAAACCTAATTTCATGTGTTGAAAATTAATTGCAAGTAGAGATGTTAATATATAATTCACTCTATTGTAAGATAAAAATTCAAAACCGAATCTAGAGATAATACTAAAATAAAAGGCAATCTCAATGTCATGTTAAGTTCAAATAATGTATAATTATATTAATTCTACAAATCACCAAAAACAAAACAAACATAACATAACAAAAGCCATCAAACAAAGACTTGTTATTCCTTCATCTTGCGGAGTATCCAAGTTTCTCATTGTGTAGGAGTCATCTTCAAGAAGCCATCCGTTTTTGAAGTTGTTCCATAACGGCACCTTGAGAGGCCTTTCCACTTGAACTATAACTTCTTTCATACTCGGTTCTCCCTCTTTTATTTACATTTCTTCCATTCTTGGGAAGCTCTAAAACTCAGGGGATCCTGAGGTGGTGAAGAGTTTAATGTTGGATCATTTTGAGTTGGTAACACAAACCCTTCAATCTCAGCATCAAACACCAATTTTCTATGCTTATATCTCCTCTAAGATCATTGTTTAATGTCGTGGCATCCGTAACATTACTACCTAACCCAATTGAGCCTTTTCCAATAGCAACACCATTCCGTATAGCTAATTCCAAGTCTTCATAATCAGGAAATGATCCATAGAGAAAATTGGAATAGGTAGGGTGAACCTAGAGAAAGAAAAATTCAAGGTAATTATTATTAAAGTTTTAATATGCATGAGTTCTAAGGAATACGGTTTTACCAAGCTCACCTTTATATAATCTTCCCAAACTTCATCTGGTGCGGTGAACTTTTTTGTGTGTTTGACTCAAATCCAAAACCAAAGTTGAACCGGAAAAAGAGTATTATAAGAAGCCCAACATTTTTTGAACCACTTCAATCGGCTTTGATAATTGTTGTAGGCTTTATGACAACCAAGTTTTTTGTTAAGAGAAGGGAGTTATTCTTTCTTCTGTTGTTTGCTTCGTAAAAATTTCACTATTATCACGCCATCCACGAGAGGCAGCATCAACCATGAGTTCTAATAGTGCATTGTTCTCTTCCTTAGTCCATTGCTCGTAAACTCCCCTTGTTTCCCATCTTGTTGAGAATCACCCATGTAGTATGACTAGTTTATATAGCAAATTTTAATTAGTTATATACTAACATCTTATCCATGATCAAAAGAAAGCATCTAGAAAAATAACATACAATTATCAATCTATTAAAATTCACAACCAACATCAGTATTTTAAAGTGAGAAATAAAAGCAAACCTATAGAATAATGTATACAACAATTGCTCAGATGATAAGTTAATAAGATATGCGATCTAGAGTAAGTTAAAAAGATACAACAATTGCTCACCAACATATTAACAAAATCTAGAGTAAGTTAAAAAGATATGCGATCACAGAGGTTTGTGTGACAAGAAATTCTACTTCAGCACTTCCTTTTTTCTTTTTTTTATACATAGGTAAACAAAATTAGGTGGATTAGTTTCTAGAAACCAATCGGCCTAGAGCATCCTTTCGGATGAGGTCTCGAACGTCTTCTGGAATTGCCTCTATATCCATCTCGCCATTGTGTCCATGCCAGGCAATTTTGTCCGCTACCGTATTAATTTCCCTGAAAATATGATGTACCTTGGAATTTTGGAAGCTCAAAATGATAATAGATATATCGTTGATAATCAAGTCAAGTTCCCACGGTGGTTTCCATATATATTTAATCGAATTGATGAGAGTCAAATTATCCCTTTCAATTTCGATCGGTTTGAATCCACAAGATCTTGCCTTTAAAAGGCCGGCCCGCAGAGCAAGGGCTTCTACTTCCAATACCAAATTTGCATTGCAAATACCTTTTCCAATGGCAACAGGATTCGCAGAATTATTCCGGATTATGAATCCAAAAGACAACTGGTTATCCAGATTATGTGAAGCGTCAAAATTGATTTTATGGAAACCTTCCTCCGGTCGTTTCCACTTCAAATTTTTTTTCTTCCTCCTTACGGCCTTAGGTTTTACTTTGACTGTTTCTTGGATCGAATTTTCTCTATCCCAATTTTGTATCTGGTTCATAGCTACTAGTTTTATATTTTATGGGAATTTATTTTGTTAAAAACGAATTGATTCCTCGCCATCCATATGTTCCACCAAATTAACACTACGAGTCTCAAATCCTCTAAGGATATTGATTTCTTTAGGTCACATAGCCCCTCAGTTATACCATGATTCGTAGTTTTGTAGGATATTTGAGATACTCTGATTATCAATGGTCGTTGCCATATATGGACATTGAAAAAGAGGTGTTTAGCACTTTCAATGTGATGGTTGTAGAATTCACAGTTCTTTACAACCGGAATCCTTTGCCTGTCTAAATTTTGCTTTGTTGGTAATCCATCCATAATTAATTTTCACATGAAGTTTTTAACTTTTGGCATAATGTCCAATTTCCAAATCCATGTTTTATCTGTTGTGACTCCCATTTTCCTTTTCTGAATTAACTCCAAGGATGATTTCGTCAAATACCACCCTTCATCGCTTCCTGACCAGTATAATCGGTCTCGCATGTCACTGTTCGGGAGATTGTAGTTTGCAATTTTCTCTAGTAATTGGCTTGGTAGGACTTTACTTAATTGATTTAATTTTTGGAAGTCCCAAGACTTGTTAGTAATAAAGGACGACGTCAATTCATCCATATTTACTAAGTTAGAATCCATCACGGACAAATAGAGCGGACTATCCCCAATCAATTTGTCACTCCAAAATCTAATTGTTTTACCATCTCCTATCTTCCAAGATAGGCCTTTTTCAAATTTTTTGTAGAGTTTGATCAAAATTTTCCACTGCCAAGATGTGTTTTTCCCATATTGGTAGTTCCATCGTGTTGACCCTTTGAGATACTTTTCTTCAACAATTTTAACCAGATGTTATATGGTTCTGCCATAATTTTCCATAAAAGTTTCATTTGCAGAGCCTTATTCATATCTTCCGCCCTTCTTATCCCAGTACCGCCCAGAGCCCTAGGTTTGCAAATCTTATCCCAACTAATAAGTGGGTGAAACCGTGGTCCCTTATTCCAAAATAAATTCCTATTGATTTTGTCTAATTCCTTAAGTATTCCTGATGGAAGCATGAAGGCCTGCATTAAATAACTCGGTTTAGCATTCAAATTGGCTTTAATCAAAGTTTTCCTCCCTTCTTGTGACAAAGACGACGCCTTCCACCTAGTCAACTGTTGTTTTGTTTTGATGATAACGGAGTTGAAAATTTCTTTGTTTGCCCGGCCATTGATAATCGGACATCCTAGGTATTGTTCTAAATTGGATGAGTTAATTCCAAGTTGACTCTGTATTCTTCTCCTAGTACTTTGGTCTGCATTCGGTGATGTTTGAAACGTAGATTTATGATAGTTAATTACTTGGCCAGAAATGTAGCAGTAGTCCCTTAGAACTGAAAGGACCTTATCACCTGCTTGTACAGATGTTTTGGTGAAAATTATGATATCATCTGCAAAAGAAAGAAAAGGAATTGTAGTGCCATTTTTCAAAATAGGGAATCCAATAGCTTTTAGCATATAGAAAGCTTAAATAAACATTAAACAAAATATGTTCTTACTTCGTATACATTCCCCATCATTCAGATTAACGAGATTAGCATTCTTGTTTAACTAGACAAGGACATGAGGAAGAAGGATGGAAGGTGGGTGGGAAAGCATGACTAACGCGGATGCTACAGATGATGCCACGTGTTAAGGGATCGATTGTTGGTGGAAGGTGTAAATATTTTGAGTTTAGAATTCTCTAATCATCTAAAATGCTACAAATGATTAACAAGATTAGCATTCATGTGTTGCTACTCTCTCCAAAAAAGTTGTCCACTAAAATCAGGGTTGAATTTTCTATTGCGAAGAGTCAAGTTTTTGGAGCGGGTAAAACACGCTAATAGTATTTTAATTAATAAATACTTGATCAATGAGATAAAATTGACTTGGTGTGAAGATTTATGCGATAATTTTAAACTAGAGAAATTTATTGAATGCATATTCCAAATCATCATCGCACCTTCACCTGAAAAAAAAAACAAAAACAGAAAAAGAGGGAGGAATGTTGAAGCACTATAGAGACGGCATACACATGCACTAGGGTTTGAGAAATTAAGCCCTAAAGGTTGCAAATTTATAGAATCAGCAAACGAGCAAAAATACATCTACAAGCAATTCTAGACATGGCACATCAACATGACACAAACGAGCAAGAATACGATCAACATGACAGAGAACACGAGAAAGAACTAACCTCCGACGATGAACCGAGTCCACGCACTCGAAAACGCTCGAAAGCGTTGATTTGACCGTTAGGGTTCTTCAGTGCGGTATTTTGACGTGAAAATCTTATGTGTTGGGAGAAGACTTCTTTAGGGTTTAGGTATTTACTTATAATAAAAAAATTCTACAAAACAATGAAATAATATATTCTCTTAAAATCAAGAAACTTTTAAATACCATAGGAATTGTAACACCCCAAATTCTCAGAACTCGGGGAGTTACTGGTTAGGACCTCACAATGGTCCCGACCTTAGTTTGACAACAATTTTACTAGGATCTTACAACAAGGCACAAAAGTATTAAAATTATTTCAAAACTTTAAACAATATATACATGAAGAATATGTATCAGCCTTACAAAGCAAAGGTACTAAAACGACGCATATGAAGAACAAAAGACATCCCCGTCCCCAACTAAATGAGTACGTGGACTCGGCTGATCATTCCCTCCGGATCTCTCTACAACTGTCTTAACTTGCAGGACATGTACAAGGCGGTATAATACCGTTAGCTAACATTCTACGCATAAGTATAAAGGTAAAAGCACATACACACAACATACAATCAACATGCAACAATCAATCATTTTATTATCTTTAATTAGGTGATATGTCATTACTAATGATACTTGTTTTTTTACACGAGGGATTCCCAAACCTCGCCCCTGTCCCCGTTTACCAACGAGGAATGGTACTAATGCATCTGACCGTCTACCTGACTGGGCTGGTCGCAGGGAACCTCCTAGATTCTCGCAAGAGCTAGGCAGATGATGTCACTACCCGTTATCATACACTTGGGTCAATTACATAATATAATAAAGTCGGCCTAATCCGGTTTCGTTGTTTATCATAACTAACAAACACCACTCATACACATTACACTTATACAAGAAGCCAGCTAAGTAAGTCCGTGGACTTACCAGTCTCCAAGAACAACCGATCACCACACTCTTAAGTTCCCCTCGGGAAAACGTGTAACGTCTGTTCAAGACAAGGCACACGAATCAAACAACGCTCTAGTCAACTAGAAGTCCTTAGACTTCTAGGTTCAACATCCTCACAAGAACATAAACGCATAAGATAGATCGACACTTAAAACCTAACACAATTCTTCTAAACCAAACTATACTTCTACCCAACTTCGGAACATAATAAATCTGGATTAACCCAACAGATCGTTCTCAACTTTTACCACATGCTCCTATATATATCCATCAACAACATATCCAAAAATCACGTCCGACAGAGGTCAATAACCCCTCCAAATCTACCTCACAAAACTGCATCACAAGCAGTTTTTCTAACACTTAGAATATTTCAGCAACCATCCAGAAAACTGCTTACAACATCGACTTTGAAAAATCATAACTCCTAAACCTCTCAATGGAATCCTCTCAAATTTTGATATATTCTACTATGAAGTCTTAACTAATACATATTCAAAATTCAAGTCTAACCGAGAAATATAACCCAAACAAATATATATCACAATACAGGATCACAAGCAGTTTTAGACAAAATGCAGCCCAACCTATAAACTGCTCAAGGTCTCTACTTTGGGACGCCATAACTCTTAAACTGTAATTCGGATTCCTCTCAAATTTTAATATGTTCTACAACAATATTCCAACTATACCATATCCAAAATTCATCAGCAAAAGAAGATTATAACTTACTGAAATCTTGACTCAAAGTTGATTGTTCATCACTTCCGAAAACTCAGACAACAACATGAATCCTTACTGCTTCATCTATGATTGTTCTGAGTATGATAAGGAGACATAAAGGGTATCCATAAGGTATGAAAAACGTGGAAGGAAGTGCATGGACGAAAAGGGGTATAAGCTTACCCGATTCCAAGACTCGAATGCACTAGGCTGCTGCTGAGCGGATCTAGGCGTGCAGGAGAAGGACTGGATGCGTCGGCTGCGTTCCTGAGCAGTCCATTGCGTTGATGAACAACTGGGCTTGTACGGAATCATTGTTGGTGTCGAGAGCATAGGGCAAGAGGCAGCAACGCCGGAATGGCTCAAACCCGTGTGCCGTATTGCTTGGACAAAGGGCATGCTCCGGTTGAAGACAACCTCTACAGAAGGCTAAAGAGTATCCCTGCCATTGCTGGTGTAGAGTGTGGCTGACGAAGGAGTCACCACAGCTGCTTAGGGAGAAGGTTGCCGTTGCTCAGGGGAGGAAATCGCCACTGCTGCTTCCGGGAGAGATCGGCTAGGGTTAAGCAGGGAGGATGAGGTTGTTGCGTTGAAGGGAGCTGTGCACAGATCACGTACAGGTTGAAGGCCCGTTGTTGCTGCTGTGGGGTATGAAACTTCGGAAATAGAGGCGATGTATTTGGACGTAAAAGAATGGCAGGCGTGGAGATTGGGAAGGAGGGTGACAGATCCGGTGCTTAATCAACGAAAGACTCTTCGAGATCTAGTAGTTATTTTCTGAAGGAGAGAGAGCGTTCCTCCAGCTTGCTAACTGACGTGGGCAAGGCAGTGCTGGGCTGGTCTGAGGCAAAGAAGTGTTGGACTGGATGTGAGGCAAAGAAGTGTCGGGCTGGACATGAGGCAAGGTTGGATGCAAGCAGTCCAAAGCTAATCCTTACATGAAGAGATGGGCTGAACCAAGGGGGAAAGAACATGGGCTGAAAGTTTGTCAAAACTCGTCATGGCTTTATCAAGCCCATGCATGACTTTGTTACAAAGTTGTCGGGCTTCGTCATGACCTTGTCTCAGCTTTGTCACAGCTTTGTCATGGTCTCGTCACAAGTCGTCGTTAAGAACCAATTAAAAGAATTAGGGTTTGATATAATTCTATCATTTTATGTGAATTAAATTCTACATAAAATGATAAAATTTGTAGAGGAAGAAATACTAGATAGAATGGGAAACGGTCAACGGATCGAAATCCAATTTGATTCGGAAATAAACGGACTAAAAATTCCGGATATTACAGGAATTTTATGAAAAATTTAAAATCCTAATTGAATACCAAAAGATTTATATGGACTTTTAAAAATCTATATTGAATATCCATAGACTATTTAAATCCAAAAAATTCCTGTAAAATCTTAATTGAATGTACGCCCCTAAGTGACGGTACCTACATTGTTTCCAGACTTTTCTCAATGACAAAGAATTAGTGATTTTTTTACTGAATAAGAAATCCAGAATGATTGATGATAGCATGAAATATGACGTAGTTTAGATATGCATATAGGTAGTTTTTCTCCTTGCTTTTGAGTACATGGACATGTTTTCATAACATTTATTGAGCATATTCACCTATTATCTTGGAGTTGAGATCTACACAAGCTTTATTGTGATTTTAGGTGAATTGGCACTGAATTAGAGTGGAAAAGGAGCAATTACAGAGTATTGGCCGATGTGGAGTTCATTAGGGAGCATTGGAGAATCATATGAAGGAGTATGAAGTGAAGAAAAGGAGGAAAGCATCGAAAAACTTGAACCACGGCCCAAAAAGGAACTTCCGCGGCCGGGGTTTGGGTAATTCTTTGATTTTCACACGTGGAAAGGAAGGTCCATAGTCATCACGGGACAAACCACGGCCGTGGTTTTGATGAAATCCCCCGTGGTTTTCTTCGGACTAGACCGTTCCGTTATTGCCACGTCGGCAACTAAAGGAGGAAGCCTTTATATCTAATTTTATTCTAAAAAAGAAGGTCGACGGCTGCATTTTTTGGGGACGGCTTAGACACTACACACTTGGATTCACTTTGATACGAAGGATTACTTCATATTTGAGATTCTATTGCTTAATCATCGGAGGATATTGAAGAGCTTTCTGAATCACGACTTGGAGATTGGAGATTTTGTGAGAATTTCATAGGTTCTTGGTTATTATCTTTCGAAAACACATATTATAGGATTACTTGTTGTTTGATTTGGTTATTGATATTTGAAGATTGGTCATTGAGATATCATTGTTCTTCTTTGTGTCTTTCTTGGTTGAATGTTATTCTTGATTTCTTCTTTTAATCTTGAATTGAATATGATGATGAATGTTGGCTAAAATCGCCCCGCGATTCTAAGGTGAAGGGTTGATGGTTGTGTTGTTGATGATGATAGATTGAGCCTTAAGAGATCGGAACCTGAGAGTTGTGAGTCGAAACCCTCACAAAAGGTTTTCCACGGTCTGTTCTTCAGGAACCACGCCCGTGGTTTCCCAAGATCCAGTCTTGGTGTCCTCTGTTTTGCACGTTTTGTCTTTGCCTTGACCCAAAGTTAAAGATTGCCTTAATCCTAACCTTGTTAAGTCTTTCTAACTCATAGCCTTGTTTGGTGGTAAGTCTTTACGAGTTCTAGGTATTCAAAACCTTCTATTAAGGTGGAGAGTGTCATAACATTTACCTTTATGCTTCTTTTGACTTCCTTGAGTTAGGTTTGGTATTGAGAATATAATCCTATCCTTAGAACCTCTTCTTGACGAGACTCAACATCCGTTAAGTAGAATCCTTCGGGTGGGACAAAAAGGGTGTTGGAACTTCACCGTACGATACCCTACCTTAGATCATATACCTTTACTATCCAGCTTTGTCTGTTACACATCTTTAGACATCTTGAATAAAACGACACAATCAGATACTTGGATCTTTAGAATCCGCATTCCCAATTATTCTTACATCTATATTCATTATATTGATAATTGCTTTGCTTGCTATATAAGTTAGATTGCTTTTACTGCTTTGTTCTTACCGATTCCTTGAGATCGACTCCAGAATATCAGCCCTTACTACGATTGATCCGTACACTGTAGGTTCGCTATCGTTAGGCATTATTCTTGGATATAAATTTAAAGCTTATTTACGCACACCTTTTGAAGCAAACAAGTGTTTGGCGCCGTTGCCGGGGAATTGGTCAAGACCAATCCAATGTATGGTTTTCTAGCTTGGTAGCTTCTTGCTTTGCTACTGATTATTCTTGCTGAGTGTTCTTGTAGGATCTTTCCTTAGGTTTATGCGAAGAACGCGAACCGGTAAAAAAATCGTTCCTTACGATCCTGAACCAGAAAAGACTTACAAGAAAAGGTTGAAAGAAGCTAAGAAAATGGCCGTTTCCAATGATAGAGAAATAGAGGATCTTAGAGCTGAGTTAGCTGCAGCCCGAGATCAAATAAGGTTACAAGAAGAAGCTCTAAGGAAAGAAAGAGCTAACCAACTTACTCAAGAGGAACAACTTTGAGCTGACATGGCCGAATTGAGAGAGCAGATTCGACTAGTGAATCTGGAAAAAGATAGGGAGTGATTAATCCACCTCCACCAACGCCCGTCTAAGCGCCACCACCACCCCCACCAAGAGTGGAGTCGGCTGATCCGTTTGTGGGTGTTCCACAAACACCTGCGCAACGGATGGATCCAGTCCAGCAAGCACGCCGTCCCGGCGTGCACTTGGGAGATCCGGCTGACCGCGAATATGAGTTTAGACCTCAAGTAATTACTATGATTCAGCACAATCGCTTTGGAGGAATGGAGAGAGAGTCACCACATCAACATTTACAAAACTATGAGATTTTGATGGAAACTTTGAGACCTTCTAGATGTGAGAATAACAACTATAAACTGTGTGTTTTCTTTTTCTCTTTGAAGGATAAAGCACTTGCGTGGTACCAATCGCTTCCCACCGGAAGAGCGAACATGTGGGAGGAGATGACTGCGGAGTTTCTCACTAAATTCTTTCCGCCATCAAAGACGGTGGAGTTTAGAGAAAATATTAATGCATTTATGATGAAGGATGGTAAAAGCCTCTTCAAGTCATGGGAAAGGTTCAAGGACCTTTTGTTGGATTGCCCACATCATGGGATTCCAAAGATCGATCTACTAGTGGTCTACTTCAAGGGTTTGGATGCGGACACGCAATTCAAGCTTCAATCACTTTATGCTGGAACGTTCATGGATAAACCGGTTGATGAAGCGTAAGATTTTGTTGAAAAATAAGCTCTCACCATTGAGAAGTATTCCCCCGGAGTGCTGAAATAGGAAGTCAAAGTTTGAAATCTCCTGGGCTGAACCTTACCGCCTCCAGCGCCAATCAGCTGAACGCTCTCAACAGTGAGATGAAGGCTTTGAAAGGCCTTTTGACAACACATATACAACAGCCCAAGGAGCAAGATGTGGGCTATGTAGGAAGGAGAAATCAACAAGGAAATAGAAACAACAACAACTACCACAACAACAACAATAACCGGAACTACAACAATTGGAGATCCAATCAAAACAATTCCGGTAATCCTTATTCTCATGCTGAAAATGCACTAACCCCTCCTCCTCCTTCTTCTTCTTCTTCTTCTTCTTCTTTTTCTTCTTCTTCTTCTTCTTCTTCTTCTTCTTCTATTCCTTTGAAAAGTAAGGGAGAAGCTTCATCAAGTTTGAGCCAACCAGCAAGGGACAAGCTTGAAGCTATGATGGAAGTTATGATGAGGAAGATGAATGGATTAGAGAGTTCCATTACTTCGATTTCTAAGGATCAAAAATCCTTGGAAAATCAAGAATTTAGTAAAGCCGGAGAAGTTCTTAGGGATCAAGGGAAGCTTCCTGGAAGGACCGAAAATAATCTTGAAGGCCAACTTATGGAAATCACCACAAGGAGTGGTGTGAAGACTACCGATCCCGTTCCAAGAACAGATGATAAGGGAAAGCAACCCGTGGAAACCAAGGTTCCAGCTAAGAAGGAAAAGGAAAAAGCCGTTGTTTCCATACCTCCTCAAGATTACAAACCTCCGCTTCCGTTTCCACAGTCTAGAGCAAGAGCGCATCTAGACAAACACTTTTGTAAGTTTGTTGAACTCATGAGCAAACTGCATATTAACATACCTTTTATCGATGCAAGTTTAGGTATGACGGAATATGGAAAGTTCTTAAAGGAAATCCTCTCAAACAAGAGGAAGCTAGAGGATTTTTGTGAGGTGAACATGACTTCCTAGTCATCGGAACTCATCAAAACCATGACGGAAAAAATACCACCCAAGCTGAGGGATCCGGGTTCGTTTTGCGTTCCCATAGGCGTTGGAGAGGTCACATATGATGCTCTTTGTGATCTAGGAGCAAGTGTGAGCATTATCCCACTTGTGTTGTGTGAGAAGGTGGGTTTAGGGGAGCTTAAACCGGTGAAGATGACGTTATACATGGCGGATCGATCCATCACTCGACTCGTTGGCATTCTTGACGACGTTCCCGTAAAGCTTGGTAAGTTTTAGTTCCCATTGATTTTGTAGTTTTGGACATTCCTGCAGATTATCCGATCCCAATCATACTTGGGAGGTCGTTTCTAGCAACGTCCGGTTGATTGGTTGATTGCAAGAACGCCAAGCTGCAATTTAATATTGAAGAGGAGAAAGTTGAGTTCATACTTTCAGCTTTAATCAAGGAACCATCTTTAGGAGAAGAAGTCTTCAACATCTACGATGAAGAGGATTCAAGAGAGATGGTAAGTTCTATTTTGCTCAAAGATCCTTTGCAGAAAGTCATTAGTATGAGCATGATGGAAGGAGGAGTCGAGGACGGTTGCGACTCATAAATAAAAGCTTTGCAAGTGTTGGAAGAAGAGACAGTCGAAGCTTATGAAGATTTACACGTTGGCTCGGAAATGGCCAAAACCACGGCCAAAATTAAGATTCCACGGGTGTGGAAATAATTAATTTGATTAAATCCCCCGTGGAACCACAAGTCGATTGCCACCACGGGAGAAACCACGGCCGTGGAAGTTCTAGTAAGGCCGTGGAATCTGGAAATTCCGAGACTTCTTCCCCTCTTCTTGAAAACACTCTTGGACATTCTTCTACCTCTTCTACACCCTTGGGAACATCCAAGGACACTTCTAAAGGCATCAACATACAAACGAAGGCACCGCCAACATTGGATTTGAAGCCTCTTCCTACACACTTAAGGTAAACTTTTCTAGAACCAAACTCTACATATCCGGTCATAGTTAGTGCTACTTTAAGTGATGATGAGCATGCAAGGCTTATGAATGTGTTGAAATTATATAAGAAAGCCATAGGATATACAACTGATGATCTAGTGGGTATCAAACCCTCTTTGTGCATTCATAAAATTTTGATGGAGGATGACCACAAGCCTTCACGTGAACCTCAATGACGGTTAAATCCGATCATGAAAGAGGTTGTGAAGAAGGAAGTCCTCAAACTTCTTGATGCAGGTATCATTTTTCCCATATCTCATAGCAAGTGGGTGAGCCCCGTCCACGTGGTTTCGAAGAAGGGGGAATGACCGTTGTGACTAACAAGAACAACGAGTTAATCTCCACTAGAACCATTACGGGATGGTGTGTATGCATTGACTACAAGAAGCTGAATGTTACCACTAGGAAGGACCACTTTCCCCTACCTTTCATTGACCAAATGCTTGGAAGGTTAGCGTAGCATTCTCATTTTTGTTATCTAGATGGCTATAGTGGTTTCTTTCAGATTCTCATCCACCGAGACGACCAGGAGAAGACCACATTCACGTGCCCTTAGGATACGTTTGCGTATAGGAGAATGCCGTTCGGATTGTGCAATGCTCCAGCCACCTTCAAAAAGTGTATGATGGCGATATTTTATGAGTATATCGAAAACGTCATGGAGGTTTTCATGGATGACTTCTCCGTTTATGGTTCTTCTTTTGACAACTGCCTCACTAACCTTTCCTTAGTTCTGCAGCGTTGTGAAGACACTAACCTTGTGTTAAACTAGGAAAAGTGTCATTTCATGGTAACTGAAGGGATTTTTTTAGGTCACTTGGTCTCGAATCGTGGCATTGAGGTTGATAGAGCCAAGATCGAGACGATTGAGAAGCTACCTCCACCATCATCGGTAAAGCGGGTAAGGAGTTTTCTTGGCCATGTTGGATTTTATAGAAGGTTCATTAAAAACTTTTCTAAGATTTCTAAGTCATTGCCTAACCTACTAATGAAGGATGTAGTCTTTGAACTTTCGAAGGAATGTCTAGATGTCTTTTACAAGATCAATGAAGCATTAATCTCAGCACCCATCATTCAACCTCTGGATTGGAATCTTTCATTCGAGGTGATGTGTGATGCGAGTGATGTTATTGTAGGAGCGGTGCTCAGACAGAAGAAGGATGGGCGTACTCATCCCATCTATTATGCTAGCAAGACGCTAGATGAAGCTCAACTGAACTACGCCACTACAAAGAGGAATTATTTACAGTTGTATATGCTTTTGAGAAAGTTCGTTCATATCTTGTAGGAGCGAAGGTGATTGTCTACACCGATAAAGCAGCCATACAGTATTTGCTCACCAAGAAGGATGCAAAACCGCGGCTGATTAGGTAGATTCTTCTCCTTCAAGAGTTCGATCTAGAGATCCGGGACAAGAAAGGATCTGAGAACTCCGTGGTGGACCACCTAAGTCGCCTTCCTGACATCATAAAGGACGACTTACCCATTTATGACTCGTTCCTTGACGAGCAGCTGCACATGAAGGAAGAATGTCTCCATCACATTTCTAGAGGTAACGAACCATGGTTTGCTAATCTTATAAACTATTTGGTTTGTCAGGATATACCTTTCGGACTATCCTATGCTCAAAGGAAGAAGTTATTCAAGGATGTCCGACAATACTTTTGGAATGAACCTCTACTCTTCAAAAGAGATCCCGATGGCATCATTAGGAGGTGTATACTGGAAGACGAAGTTGAAAGCGTCATCCGTCATTGCCATTATCTACCTTGTGGAGGACATGCTAGCTCCCACAAGACTTGTGCTAAGGTATTGCAATTCGCATTTTTTGGCCCACTTTATTTAAGGATGTGCAACGCTTTGTTTCTTGTTGCGATGCTTGTCAAAGAACAGGAAACATTTTTAGGAGGAATAAGATGCCGCTTAACAACATCGAAGAAGTGGAGATCTTCGACGTATGGGGTGTGGACTTTATGGGACCATTCCCATCTTCTTGCGGTAATCAATATATACTTCTAGTTGTATATTGTGTTTCAAGATGGGTTGAAGCGGTTGCTTCTCCCACTAATAATGCTATAGTGGTAGTGAAGTTTTTTAATAGAACGATCTTCCCAAGGTTTGGGACACCCCGAACCATCATTAGTGATGGAGGAACGCACTTCACAGTCCTTAAGTTTGAAGCTCTACTAGCCAAGTATGGGGTAACTCACAAGATCTCCACTCCCTATCATCCTCAAACTAGCGGGCAAGTGGAGATATTTAACAGAGAGATCAAGGCCATTCTAGAGAAAATTGTCTCTAGAACAAGGAAAGATTGGTCACAAAAGCTGGACGATGCACTTTGGGTGTACAAGATAGCTTTCAAGATTCCCATTGGCACTACACCAAACAATCTTGTGTATGGGAAGTCTTGTCATCTTCTCGTTGAGCTAAAGCACAAGGCTTATTGGGAAACTAAGTGGTTGAACTTTGAAATCAAGGAGGTAGGAGAGAAACGCCTTCTTGACATTAATGAGCAAGAAGAGATCCGCTTGAATGCATATCAGAATGCACGGATCTACAAAGAAAGGACGAAGAAGTGGCATGACAAGCATATCATTCCGAAGGATTTGAAAGAAGGACATCTTGTCCTCCTCTTCAACTCCTGACATCGTCTATATCCTAGTAAGTTGAATCTCGTTGGACTGGACCGTTTGTAATTAAACGTGTTTTTCCCCATGGTGCAGTTGAAGTATATATGGGGTGAACAATGCGGAGCTTTCAAGGTCAATGGCCAACGACTCAAGAGATACACACCAGAAAGTCAGATTGAGGGGATTGCACATATCCTCCTCTTGAGCAAAAAAAGGATTGGCCTAGCTAAGGACCTTAAACAAAACGCTTCTTGGGAGGCAACCCAAGGTATTGCTTTCTTTTCCTTTTTCCTTAGATTAGAGTTGATAGTTTGTTTTTGTCGTTTTCGTTGGTTCGTTCCAGGTTTTCTTGTGTCTTTGGATGTCAGGAGCTAGGAAATCTCAAAAATGTTCAAGGAATGCAAGAACAAAGTCAAAATTGTCAATTAAGGACGTAAAAAGAGATTCCATGGGCAAAAATAGGATTCCACGGCCGTGGTTTTCTAATTTAGCCCGTGAAAAACCATGTCGAGAGCAAAAATAAAAAGAACCACAGCCGGCCCAGATTCCACGGCCGAAACCACGCCCGTGGTTTTCAAAACTTTTGCGAACTTATATAAGGAACACTTCACCTCCAATTTGCACAATTTCCCTCCCAAAATCACGCCCTAGACCGCAAAACAGCGAAATCGTTTCCTAGGTGCCCAATTCCGCGTTCGTCGATCGTTACAAGCAATTCTTTCACCAAAACGCAAGGAAATACATTCCTCTTGAAGATTCAGTGCTCAAACAGTACGGAATTGTAGAGAATTGACGGACATTTGGATTCCAAACCCTAGGTTTTCTCTTCTCCCTTGATCTTGGGTTGATTTCTTCAGCTTTGCTAAAGATTTTGCTAGAGAACTGACGAATTGGAACTTAGAAATAGCCAAGGATTGTTGTGTGTGAAGGAAATTGTTGAATTTCATGATTTGAGGGAAATCGACAGATTCCACGGCCTGTTCTTGATTTCCACGGCCTTGGTTTTGGAAGATCCACCCGTGGAACTGCTAGTTATGGATGGTCTTCGATGTAGTGGCCGTAATTTGTTTGGAAAGGGCCAAGTCTCTTCCTCCCAACCTCAACAACCACCCCCACAGCAACCACCACCCCCTCCTAGACTTTCTCGCATCTTGAATGACCATAAGGAAGCATACAACACCATCCAACCCTGTACCATAGTAGCACCTGGGTACCTAATACTTGAGGAGCTTGAGTGTATGAATGTCCTCGATGATTTGAACATGATGATCGATAGATCTGGGCTTAGGACATTTATAAACATTAGGGAGCATGCTTACGAGGAGTTGACTATGGAGTTTCTTAGCTTCTTTGACCACAATGCAAGGGAGAGGACCATGAAGTTCCGAATGATGAACCAGAACTATAACATGTCGATTAGGAGGTTTGCTAGGCTGTTTGGATTTGGAGAGACTACTCATGGGACCTTTTCTAGGCACACTATGCCTAGTGCTTTTTGGGAGGGTATAGCTATGGTTGTGAGTTCAGCTGATAGATGGCATCCGGCCGAATCGAAAAAGAGTTTGATCTACAACTTTCCCTTCAAGCTTGCACACCGGATCATGTCCGAATGCCTATTCCTCAGGACCGAGACCCCCTAGCGGCTTAAAGTCGATGAGCTCTTCATTCTATTCTGCACGGCCACCGGTACTACTCCGAATTGTACCACCTTGCTAGCTGACAGTTTGAGGAAGATAAGGAACAAGGAGAGGGGTGACATTTGTGTTGGTAGGATAGTGACCCACATTGCTCGTCAGTTGGAGGTGGATTATTCTGCATGTGAGCTAGCCGCTGAGCCTAGACCTCTTGGTTTCGAGAAATTCATTGCTAGGGGTATTCTGATCCCCATCATAGAGGTTCATCACATGTTGCTATGCCCTGGGAGGGCAAAGGTGGGAGAGGGATTCCGTGGAGGTCGGATTACTCCATTCGTAACCCTCACAACTGGAAGTTGACATTCGAGTCGATGCATGCTGAGATGGGAGGTACTGAGGTTGAGGAGGAGGATGCCGCAGCTGAGGCAGTTGGAGGACAAGGTTTGGAGGATATGGACACTGGGACGGATACCGGTCCTAGTGAGTTTAGAGCTGAGGGAGACTTCGGCAGCTTTCCGGAGCCGCAACCTGAGTTTCCACCCATGGGAGAGTACCATGAGCCTCCTAGAAGATCCACCGCTCGCTGACCACGAGCTAGCCATTCCTAGCGCCGCGCTAGCACATCCGAGTGCCCTACTTGGTTCGATAAGACACCTCCATGGGTTTCCGGGTTGTAGTCACAGATGACAGACATTACCTCTACCATGGCGCACATGGATAGCCATCTCGGAGTCATAGAGGATGATCAGCGGCTGATGCGGGACCTCTACCAAGCTCAGTTCGGTCGTCCCTACGACCCCTCATGGTACCCATTCCCACCGCCACTCGGTTGATGACATTCCACCTCTAGCAGCTTATTCACACTTTGTTAGTTTTTGTACTTTTCTTTTCTTTTATTGCACATTGGGGACAATATGTAATTCTAGTATGGGGTGATTGAGAAACATGGTTTGGAATAACTCTTTGATACTTGCTTTGCTCTATGTGCATCGTACTTTGCATTTTGTTGTTCTTGTTACATGTTTTGTTATTGCTTTGCACTTTATAGCTTTGAAAAATCACATAAAAATTGAAAAATTTAAAAATTTTGTGCTTCTAGGATTGGAAATGACCTCAATGAAGAAAATTACTTGTGGATTGGATTTTTGATGATTTTTATGTGTTTAAACTGAATTATGAATTGTGAAGGATTTGAATGTTTTGCTGAATTTTCTTGCAAGTTTGATAATTTGGAATTTGATCTAAATCATGTTGAGAAATTGAAGGTTGAAACCGCTTTATAAGCTCTTGCACTTCTTATTGATATGATTAAGGCACTTCGATTTTCATTCCTTTCTCCTTCTTAATTCACCTTTTAGCTCCTCATGTACATATTTTGCTTCTTATTAACTTTCCGGGAATTAGGATGCGTTTTGTGTAAAAGCTTTGAAGTTTGAAGTTGAAAGGTGGTGAAGTGTGTTAGAAAATAGGTTTGGGGAAGTCAATCATCATGATGAGTAACTCGGCACCATTCACATAGTCGGGTGTTTGTGTCTTGCTAAAGTCGGATTGAGCGATATTCCTAACGAGTCATTGTATGTGCATTACAGTTTGAGGCAACTCAAAAAATAGAGTTAATGCTCATTTCCTAGGCTTCGGTTATTGTGCACCTTTGTCCTTGATCTCAAAAAGAGAAAGTAAAGTAAAAAAAAATTGATGAAAAAGAAGAGTGAAGCTCTCATTGTGGGTGTTGAAGTATGCTTACAGAAGTTGTGATGTTATTGTCCTCTTTCCCGGATTTTGCACCACATATTTGATGACGTGATTTATGACATTAGATTAGACACTCTTTTATGTAGTTTTTACATTCATTCATGCATGGTTTTGCACATGTTCGGGATGTTTTATGCTTTATCGAGTCATATCGTCGAGATAGGTGTCTACACGAGCATTTGTCGGTTTTGTTGGTATTTTGGGGAGCTTTCATGCACTATTGATCATATCCGAGGATCAAGCCTCGTGACAGCTCGGGTTCAAGTTTCCAATGGAGAAAGCATGAAGAAAAGAAGAAATTGACCTTAGTTGGTTCGAGCCATGCATTGGCTTGTGTTTAGCCATGATTATGGCCATGCAGCCATTGACCTCGGTCCAACCCTCACCTATCTCGGCCGAGATGCCTTCTGGTCCATCCGAGATCGTCCGCTGGTCCCCCACGACACTTGACACATAATTTCCAGCCCACAACATTCTCTCCCATGATGGTGGAGAAGAGATATATTGCAGCTTGCACACATATTTGTAGGGATCCTTGGACATTCTTACTTTTGAATTTCATTCTTGTTGGGCAATCCATAGAGAGAAGAAGAAGAAGAAGAAGAAGAAGAAGAAGAAGAAGAAGAAGAAGAAGAAGAAGACAAATTTTCATAGACTTAGAGTGAGTTTTTGAGAGACTTGTAGTGAGGAAAGTTGTAGAGATTGTTGAGCTCATTTTGAAGCTACTCTTGGATGGTTGTAATCTCATTCTAAACTTATTATTCAGCTTGTTCTTGGCTTATATTGCTTTTCTTACCTTCATCTAGCTATGGCATGCATTCTTGTTGTTTTGATGATGACTGAACTTGATATGATTGTTGTTGGATAAGTAGCATGTGATTCTAGGGAGATGGATGAAAGGTTATGGCTAGGATAATGATAGATTGGACTTAGATGTATCTTAGGATAGTTGTATGCTCCAAGTACCTAGCTCAGTTTGCAATCTCGGTCTGTTCTTCAACCATTTTGGCCGAAATGTTCTTGATCCACCCGAGGTGTGTGAACTGTTGTTCGTATAGTGTTATATCTTCATGTTAGGGAGTTTGAGAGTTTAAATCCTAGTGTTTGTTGAGCCCAATCTAGGATTAGGGTGACCTATGTTAGTAAACCAGGTGAGGGATGAAACTTACCCGGTAATTCCCGCTCTTAGGTATAGAAGATGGCAGCTATTAGGTAGTAGTGAGCCTCAACAGCCGCTATTGGATTGAGTGTACTAGGATTGTTGTTTAGGACTTTCCTTCCCGAGACTTACCCGGTAAGGAGAGGTTTGACCCCTAGGTAGTAATCCGGTTTGTGTAGAATTTCCCAACCTTAGGTTCCTAGAGACTTACCCGGTAATAGGACCTTGGGTGCGGGATTAGTGGACCATGAGACCTACCCGGTGATTGATCCCATTAGAGAAACATTCTTTCCCAACATACGCAGCTTGTCCTAGATTGATTAGAAGCTTGAGTCCATGCCATAACCGGACATCCAAATCTCTAGAATCCACTTTCCATACATTGATCTTATATCTTGTGTTTGTCTTGTTGTTTGGTTGACATTGTTGTTGATTGTGGTCTTTGCTTGATCACCCTAAAACCCATCAAAAACATATGATTTTCATTCCTTTGTTTCCGTCTCTCTTCTTGGTCTAGACTTGAACTATCTTTGATCATTGCTTGATTTAATCTCACATCGGTCTTTGTGTTCGACCTCGGAATGCTTTCCTTTCTACCTTGCAATCCGTACACTGCGGATTGGTTAGGATTTTAGGATTTCAGTTCGAGTTATAAATTTAAGACTTTGTGTCCATGATTTGGGCAAACAAGTTCTTGGCATTCTTGCCTCGTATTTGCTTAGCTTTCACATCCTAAAAATACCACAACAATATCCTATACATATCCCACTCTAACACGTTTCTTGACCTTCATTTGAAAGGCCTTGAGATCTTTGAGATTGTTGTTTGGCTTTGTGGTCTCAATTAGATTTTTCCCATGATTGGTTTTGAATTTGCTTCAAGTTATGATGCTTGTTTTGAAAACTTCTGCAAGACGTGATTATTGTTTTCAAGACATGAGTCTTTTCTACTCATATAACGGTTTTTGGAAAACTATGAAACAAGTGTAGAGAGCGATCTATGAATAGAAGCATGAATCCAAAATTATTGTGTTTTTCTTTGTCTTTGCATTCATATTTCGTACATCTTTGTATTCTAGATTTGAATCTTGCTTGAGGACAAGCAAGAGGCAAGTATGGGGTATTTTGATAGCATAAAATATGACGTAGTTTAGATATGCATATAGGTAGTTTTTCCCCTTTCTTTTGAGTACATGGACATGTTTTCATAGCATTTATTGAGCATATTCACCTATTATCTTGGAATCGAGATCAACACAAGCTTTGTTGTGATTTTAGGTTAGTTAGCGCTGAATTGGAGTGGAAAAGGAGCAATTATAGAGTATTGGCCGATGTGGAGTTCATTAGGGAGCATTGGAGAATCATAGGAAGGAGTATGAAGTGAAGAAAGGGAGGAAAGCATAGAAAAACTTGAACCACGGCCCAAAAAGGAACTTCCACGGCCGGGGTTTTGGTAATTCTTTGATTTTCACACGTGGAAACGAAGGTGGAGAGTCATCACGGGACAAGCCACGGTCGTGGTTTTGATGACATCACCGGTGATTTTCTTCGGAAAAGACCGTTCCGTTATTGCCACGTCAGCAACTAAAGGAGGAATCCTTTAGATCTAATTTTATTCTATAAGAGAAGGTCGACGGCTGCATTTTTGGGGGACGACTTAGACACTACACACTTGGATCACTTTGATACGAAGGATTACTCCATATTTGAGATTCTATTGCTTAATCATCGGAGGAGATTGAAGAGCTTTCTAGATCACGACTTGGAGATTGGAGATTTTGTGAGAATTTCTTAGGTTCTTGGTTATTATCTTTCGAGAACACATATTCTGGGATTACTTGTTGTTTGATTTGGTTATTGATATTTGAAGATTGATCATTGAGATATCATTGTTCTTCTTTGTGTCTTTCTTGGTTGAATGTCATTCTTGATTTCTTCTTTTAATCTTGAATTGAATATGATGATGATTGTTGGCTAAAATCCCCCCATGATTCTAGGGTGAAGGGTTGATGGTTGTGTTGTTGATGATGATAGATTGAGCCTTAACAGAACGGACGCTGAGAGTTGTGAGTTGAAACCCTCGCAGAAGGTTTTCCACGGTTTGTTCTTCAAGAACCACGCCCGTGGTTTCCCAAGATCCAGCCGTGGTGTCCTCTGTTTTGCATGTTTTGCCTTTGCCTTTACCTAAAGTTAAAGATTGCTTTAATCCTAACCTTGTTAAGTCTTTCTAACCCATAGCCTTGCTTGGTTGTAAATTTTTACGAGTTCTAGGTAATTGAGGATTCACAACCCTCTATTAATGTGGAGAGTGTCATAGCCTTTACCTTTATGATTCCTTTTGACTTCCTTGGGTTTGTTTGCTATTGTGAATATAATCCTATCCTTAGAACCTCTTCTTGATGAGACTCAACATCCGTTAAGTAGAATCCTTCGGGTGAGACAAAAAGGGTGTTGGAACTTCACCATACGATACCATATCTTAGATCATATACCTTTGTTATCCAGCTTTGTCCGTTACACATCTTTAGACATCTTGAATTAAACGACACAATCAGATACTTGGATCTTTAGAATCCGCATCCCGGGTTATTCTTACATCTATATTCATTATATTGATCATTGCTTGTCTTGTTATACAAGTTATTTTGCTTTTACTACTTTGTTCTCACCGATTCCCTGAGATCGACTCCGGAATATCAGTCCATACTACGATTTGACCCGTACACAGCGGTTCACTATCGTTAGGCATTATTCTTGGATATAAATTTAAAACTTATTTGCGCACACATCTTTTGGAACGAACAATTGAATTTTCTCAATGTAAAAAGATTTAGGAATGATATAACTCATAAGTGCAAAAAGCAAGAAAATCATATCCCCAAATAAGAACGCGCCTACATGTGCTAGGGTGTGAAGATTCACCCCGTCAAAAACTTGAAATCCTAGCCGCCTCCCACAAACCAATTCTCAATATCAAATGCAATACATAGTCTTATCTTTCGATTTTAGCCATAAACCAAACAAAATTTCTTAAATCTATGGAGGAGAAAAGCAAGGAGAATCCACTACATCTTGAGGCCAAAGGGAGACAGTACCAGATGAAGGAAATCTGGATATTTTAGCCACGAAAGAAGACAAGATGGAGGGTCTATCGAAGCATATATGGTCAATACCCGACAAAGCACAAAGACATAAGTGATTCGAGGAAGCTTACGGGACCTCGAAGGTGAAAAAAACTGACTTAGGGTTGCTAAGCAAGTTCAATTTGAGGGCATTGGAGTCGAAACTCACCACAAAGGGAAGATTGGAGAAGCCTATGGGGAAAGGAGACATGAAGACTTCAATTTCTCGTATGGATTCAAGGTTTCAGCCATTGAACACGAGAACATCTAGGTTTTTTTGACCAAAAAGGTAAGTACCTTTACTATTGCACATTCTTTAGATCTAGAGTAACCTGTTCGTTCTTAACCTTCACTAATCAGAGAAACGTTGCCTTGGTGCCTTCAATTTGACTATAGTACTACTAGATTGTGAAGGTGAAAATAACATCCTGAATTGCTTTGAATCTCTTGATCTAATAAGCGTAAGAGTAGCCATAACAAACCACATCTTTCCCAAACTGATTTTTGTGTGCTCAATTTCTCTCACAAATTTTTCAATTTGTCTACTTACATAATGAGTGAACACAAGAAGACCTTCAAAGATGAGGTTTCTAAGACCACCGAGCCTTCCAATCAGAACAAGGAACAAACGGAAAATAATGAACAACGGGAAGCTATGAACAACTATGACTGTGAATCCCAGAACAGAGGTAAAAATTCTGAGAAATATGGTCTTGAGGAGTACCTTAAGTGTTTATCTAAGATCAACGAGCCTTTCAGTTATAAGGAACAAAGTTTAAAGAGTGTTTTGTCTAAAAAGAAAAAATACGGATTCAGAGTGAATACTGTTGATGTGAATAGCAATGATCAATATTTCTGGTTGACTATTTCTGCATTCATTGAGTATCTTTATTTTGTAGGTTTGAAGTTTTTGAACAAGAAAGTGGTTTGTCTTAATTGTAACTTTGTGTGTATGAGGTCTGAGTTTTTTGTTTGGTTGGCTTTCTTTGATATTTTGGAATGTATTGGAATTAAGAATTTCAACATGATTAATGATGTTCAAGTTAGCAGTTTAGGCCAGCTTAGACTAGTGTACCATTTGAGCTTTTAGTGGACAAAGGGTGAGTTGTTGTTTCGGGCCTCTCTTCATTTGTGTGATAATTGCATTAAATCCATAGATTATCATTTATTTCTAACTAAGAATGAGCAGTTAAAGAGTTTTTCGTCTCAAATAAAATTAGTTGTCTTCACTAGGTCAGCTAATTTCAATTTTTCCTTTCGAATTGTTGTCTTCTGCGTTTGGTGTTTATGTGTAGGTTCAGGGGCACAGGCCAACGCACTACGGGATAGAAGTTGTCTGGAAAGCATAAACACAGCACCAAAAACACAAAATGAGAATGTCGACTTTGTGCACAGTAATAGAACAAAATTGGGTCTTTTGCGGCTGAATAACGTGTGTAGTGAAAGAACAATTTATTTTTGGTATGTCAAGGATGCAAAATCCGATATGAATGGTTTCATTGTAGTGCTTGATTTGACTAAGTTACAAAGAACAAGTTGTAAGATAATGAATCTTAGACATCTTATATCCCTAATATTTCAAAGAATTGACCACAGTAATGTACTGGTGATACAATTAACGTGGCACTTTTTTTGTTTGGTGATTAAATTGAAATTAGTTTGTTACAGAAAGAACCAAAACAAGATGGTTTTGGAGGGTTTACCAAATAAATGTGTTGTCTCCAAGCTAATGCAAAAGCTTGTGTTCGAATGAGGGAGTTGCGAGGAATCATGAAAACAATATTCGATCTTGTAACTTTTCCAAAGACAACTATTCTCATAATAACATATACATCAAGGTCCACAAAAACTATAATTAAGGAGACCATAATTGGAACAAAGGGGCGTAATACCCATTTACAAAAATTATAAACAAATGAATATTGCTTTCTGGAACTGTATGGGGGGATGAAGAAGAAGAATTTTTGGACCAACAAGAATATTACGTGTATAAATGAGCACATCCAAATGATTATGTTAGCGGAAACCAAGACTAAGGAGGAACCTAGAGAAAGAGTTTGGAAGAGCGTAGATTTTGATAGAATATTTTTTATTCCGGCAATGGAATTTGTTGGGGGACTTTGTCTTCTATGGAAAGAATATTAGATTAAGGGAAAAAAATAGAAATTTGTAAATCATCGGACAGATATTTAATGGTAAAACACACAAACCAATACAATAATTTTGAATCCATGATAGTGTTTATTTATGCACCGCCGAATGAACAAATGAAAAATTCGTTCTAGTCACAACTCAACGATGAACTAAACAATATTAGCCTCCCAATGTTAGTTATTGGAGACTACAATGAGTTATTGGTACCTTCTGATAAATATGGAGGTGCTTGCCCCGTTAACAAAAAATTTGGTAGATTAACTCAATTTTCAAACCAACATAATCTCCAGGATCTTCCAACGAAAGGAAATAATAATACTTGGAAGAGAAGAAAAGAAGGTGTTGACAATACTTCCGAAAAATTAGATAGAACTATGTCCTCGATGGAAGTCATTCAGGAATACCCAAGGATACATACTAGAAACCATGCTTTTACAAACTCTAACCATTGTATGATTTCCTTTTACTTTTAAAACGCGCAAGTCAACGTCAAAAATAAACCGTTTTTAAGTTTGAAACAATGTGGATGCAAAGACTAGATTGCGAGGATATTATTAAACAGGTATGGAGAACCCAATTCCCAGGGACTTATATGTTCAATCTCGCAAAAAAAGAAAAATCTATTAAAACAAAAACTTAAACAGTGGAATCGGGAAAAATTCGGTAAAATACATAAACAATTGCAAAATGTGGATGATGAATTAGAAGGGCTCCAAAAAAGAATTTTGCAAAGTTTGACCAAGTTCTGAATGATAAAATTAACAGTAAATAGGAAAAGAGAGTGCCTAGTGGAGTACCAAAATAAGTTTTGGATGAAACGAGCTAAAACGAGAAATCTACAGTTAGGTGACAAGAATACAAAATTTCACCATAGAAAGCCACAGGCGGAAGGAATAAAAAATTTATCACAACAATTACAAAGACTGATGGTTTGGTATCAACTAAAGACGTCGATATCAATGAAGAATTTATTAAAGATTACAAGGTCCGTTTCAAAGCATCAATAATTGATATGAATAAACTTTGAAGTCAATTACAAGTGACTCAACCAAATATAACTGAAAGTGATAACATCAATCTGCCATTACCATTCACCACAAACGAAATTAAAGAAGCCCTTTTTGCTATAGGTAGCGATAAATCTCCGGGACCGGATGGGCTGAATGCGGGTTTCTATCAGATATATTGTCACATTGTCGGTCCAACAGTAACAGGGCAGTCAAAAGTTTTTATAGAACAGGAAAAATCCTTAGACAATTAAATCATACATTCATTGCTTTACTTCCATAAATGGATAACCCAACTATAACATCAAACTACAGACCTATAAGTCTATTATCAACTATACACAAAATTATTGTTAAAATCTTAGGCAAAAGATTAAGCTTAGTTCTTCCTAAGCTGATTCACCCATTACATAGTGCCTTCGGCAAAAATAGAGCAATTCATGATAATGTGCTTATAGCACACGAAATTGTTTTAAAGCAAAAAAGGGAAAAGAAGGGTATATGGCTATTAAATTAGATATGGAAAAAGCTTACGATAAAGTCGAATGAGAATTCTTAAAAACAATATTACAAAAATTCGGATTTGGGGACAAATTTAGAAATTGGATTCAAGAATGTATTTCCTCTGTCTCCTATTCCATTCTGATCAATGACTCCCCTACAAACATTTTTTGTCCACAACGTGGTCTTCGACAAGGCAACCCTCTCTCTCCTCTTTTATTTAACCTGTGTGCGGAGGTCCAATCTAGAAATATTCAGAAAGTTTATGATTAAAATCCTCAATCGATCGGATTCCCTGTCACCAAAAATGGGACTGAGTTCATTTCCTGGCATTTGTTGATGACATTATAATTTTCACTAAAATAAATGTGCAAGCTTGTGATAAAATTCTTTTAGTTTTACATGATTATTGTGACATCTCATACTTCTTATAAACTTTAACAAATCGGCGTTTCAAACCATTATTAACATTAATCAAAGTACCAAAAGACGAATCTAGACACATCTTGGATTCACTAGCACTACCAGCCTTGAACAATATTTAGGATGTCCTATTAATGGTCGTGCTAATAAAGATATTTTTAACTCCGTGATTATTAAAACCAAACAAAAATTATCCAGGTGGAAAGCGTCAACTTTGTCTCAGAAAGGAAGAATAACGTTAATTAAAGCAAATCTTAACGCCAAACCAAGCTACTTAATGTAAACATTTATGTTACCAACAAGTATTCATAATGAATTAGACAAATTTAATAGACTTTTCTTTTAGAATAAAGATCCCAACTTCCACCCATTGATCAGTTGGGACAAAATCTGTAAACCAAGGTTATTAGGTGGCACTGGTATTAGGAAATCAGAAGACATGAAAGAAGCTTTACAAATGAAATTATTGTGGAAAATCATGGCAGAACTAGAAAATATTTGGGTCAAAATTGTGGATGAAAAATACCTTATTGAAAATTGCCTATGGAATTACCAATGTGGATCGAATGCTTCATGGCAATGAAAGAATCTTATAAAACTTAGAAAAGATTTTGATAAAGGACTTAGATGGAGAGTAGGAGATGGAAATACGATAAGATTCTGGAAGGATAAATGGTTAATTGAAAGACCACTCATATGTTTGGCGAAGAATACAAATCTGGAAAATCCGATGGAATTTGTTTCCAAGTTTATCACTAGTAATACATAATCATCAACAATTAAACCAACTAAACATGATCCTGCCTAATGACATTATCGATAAAATCAAAAAATATAGCCTTCCTATTAATGAGATCAGGGATAGATTATATAGGATAAGAAACGATGAAGGGTGGTGTTCGACTAAATCAGCTATGGACTTAATTCAAAACAAAAAATGGGCCTCACAATGGATAAAACTTAGATATGGAAAATGGACGTCATGCCGAAAATTAAAACGCTTTTATGGAAACTAGCCTTAGACTGCCTCCCAACAAAATAGAATCTCAATAGGCAAAGAATCCCTATAGTTATGAATTGTGATTTCTGTAACCACCATACAAAAAGCTCGAAACACCTCGTTTTTCAGTATCCTTCATTGGAAATGGCAATTGATGACCGTAAAATTACAACCATTTTACAGAATTATGATATTGGAAACATGGGCATTACAGAGGTCCTTTTTTATCTCAAAGAAAAATTATCAACATCCGAGTTCAACCTTCTAGCCGTCATTTGGTGGAACATGTGGATGGCTAGAAATCCGTTCATTTTTCATAAGACTAAAATTCCACAAAACTTTAAACCACAAGCTATGAATCAAATAGCTTTATGGGACCAAGCTAATAAGAACCAGAACAATAATGAGACAATGAATAAAAAGACGAGAAGAAAAAAGAAAATTTTAAGACGGATACGACCGAAAGAAGGAAACAAAAAAACTAAATTTTGATGCATCTAAAATCGCTACAAATCAATTCTCATTTGGATTTATCATCAGAGACCATTGTGTCGTTCCTATTGTTGTGAGAAGCGTACATGTAACGCTGATTCCTTCTTGGAAGCATAGGCTATTGCTTTACGGATGGGCCTACAAAAGGCAAAAGAGAGTGGTTTTCCGTCTATCGAGATTGAAGGAGATAATCTGGTTCTAATCAATTCGATTAACGTATTTGGAAGTGTTGGATTTTCGGTGTCCGGTTTTAGATCAAAGGGCCGTAGTCTCGCTTATGTGAGTAGACGGTTCTCCCAAATGCCAAACAAATTAATATAATTATCTTGAACTATAAACTAGTTATTAACCAAGGGTTTGTAATCTCCACAAAGGAGTAGACAAAACTCAACCAAGAGTTTGTAATCTCCGCAAAGGAGTAGACAAAACCCAATCAAGAGTTTGTAGTCTCCAAAGGAGTAGACAAAAACTCAACTAAGAGTTTGTAATCTCCACAAAGGAGTAGACAAAACTCAATCAAGAGTTTGTAGTCTCCAAAGGAGTAGACAAAACTCAAGTAAGAGTTTGTAATCTCCAAAAAGGAGTAGACAAAACTCTAATAGAAGTTAAGTTCAATTACACGTCTTATAAACCGGTTGTTATATGTTAAAACCATTGACTTGGATAATGTAATGAGTCATTCATAAATAAATTTTCCTTCTAAGTGTATTCTCCCCTACACCGGGAATATCCAAATACCTTAGTGGGATAAAACGTTACACGTTAGTAAGAGACTTACTTGTCTTACTTTGTAGAAAGGGTATTCCTAGGTTTTGTCAATACAAAACCAAACTAAGATGGATGCCTATCCTTTGTCAATACAAAGGAACTATACTGGTCTTTCGAGTTTTGCAAACAAGCTTATAAGAAGGCCTATCCAATGTCAATACAATGGAACTAGAAGCTTTATTGTTGCAAAAACGAATCTCCAATCAAGTGCAAATGGCTCTCCCTTTTATAGGCATAGGGGGCCACGGTTTTGGGGAGAATAACCGCCACTTAAGCGGTTGAGAGCGGTTACAAACGGTTATTGGCGGTTGAGAGAAGTTAGGGTTACATAACCACTTTTTGGCCCAAGCCCAACTCAATTGGGCCATCAAAAAGCCCAAATTTCAGCTAGCTTTTTCGGCCCGACTTTTTTCTCATCAATGAGCTTTGACTAACTCATTATAGCTAGGTGAAGCTCCAAGTCAACTAATACACATGAGCTTAGCTCAAACTAGTTTAGCTCATCGAGCAACTCACTAGCTAGCTTCTTGGAGCTCAATGGACATTTGTGCTTGGATATCTCTCAAACTTTGTAACAACTTTCTTGAGCTAATATAATGAGGAATTCCCGAAAGAACGCTCCATAATGTGTCCCAAAAACACAAAGCGTCGGGCTCTCAATTTCTGCCGCAAAATGGCCTAGGCGTTGGCAAGGCCAATAACGCTCTTGCCAAGTAATGGCATTGTCATGACTGAGTCAAGACAATGTCCCATGATAGTCATGAGGCTCAACTAAACTAACTTTCAACATAGCCGTGATAGCCATGTCCTTTTGTTTAGTTTAATTTAATTAGCTTCCATACTTTTACCCCGTAATCACTAGTTACTTTAAGTGCCGGTCACTTGGCTTGCCTCCCGCAACCCATACCATCGTGACACACATGTGAGTAACTTATTGCACCTTGTCTCGACAACAAGCTCAATGGTTCCGTTGAGACTTAGCACAAATCTCCAACATTCCTCCCCCATTTGAGCAAAGTCGTGAAACTTTATTTAGGCAAATTAATAAACAAAACTCTACACATAATCACAAATATCTTTCGATTAAATTTATCGATTTAGTACAAATGCACATTCTGTACAAAAGAATCATGGTGTCCTAACGGATTGAACCATTCAACTTGTCTAAGTACATGAAGGCAAAGTACATGTGAGTTTACATTCCTTACTAACAATTGACACATTTAAAGGCTATTGTGTCCTAATCCTCTAATGAACGCGTAGGCGAGTCAACCACATACTCCCTTGAAGAAGCCTTGACACTTCACGTTCACGTAGCCGACTTTCTTTTAATCTTGCGCCTACACTCACAATTTCTCAAAGAAGTCGTTAAGAGAATTCTCTCAAGCTTTCCTTAGTTTGTAGGACCGAACTCCTTTGGATGGAACTTTGAGTTCGCTAACTTCTCGGAATGGGCTTTCCACATTGAATTCGGCTATAGCTTTTGGCCACAAGCAAATTGGGTGTCCCACGACGAGAGGTTAAACTAGTAGGTTGTAACCCATCCCCTTGGCTATCTTGTGTACTAAATAACAAGCCAAGATCTTGGTTAGTCTTTCGGCCAAGTTTGTGAATTCTCAACAAACCACCGACGCTATATGTTGAGTCTAATAGTTCTATAACCAAACTATGTCTCAACGCCAAGATGTTTCGATTTTCATAACATCCTTGACTTCATGCCAAGCCAAAGAAGCACTATTTCAAAGAAATAGATTTTCTAGGAAATCGGGACTTAGACCAAAAGGACTTTTAACCACCAAGTCATGGCATTGTCATGATAGATTCAAGACAATGTCCGAAAGAACGCTCTTGTCGTGTGTCGACAACAAGCTTTCAACTCTGATATATGAGTACTTTCAAGTCTCAGAACTGATCATGTCATGTGTTGACAATGAGATCTTTCACTTGAATCATGGATATACTTTATCGGAGTATAATGACGATCATTGGAATTAGTCCGAAACCCATTTCCAAAAGTCATGAAATTATCAAGTCTTTTATCAAAACTTTAGAAGTATAGAATCATTTAGATTCACACGTTTTGACTACTGTCAAAATCATCATATTGTCTAAACATAAGCAAGAGATATTACCTTGTGTGGTACAATTTAACTTGCTATTAACACACCAATTGGCTCAATTTATCTTAAACCGATTTAACCAACAACTTTGATCATTTTCACATTGTTGCCATTTCCATGGGGTAGAGAGAGTACTTATATGAGAATATACAACTTTGAAATGACATACGTTATGTAGTTGTCCTTTTTCAAAAATTTGTTGGATATCCAGAACGAGCCATCCTCTTTGTTCCATAACGCTTGTCCAAATTCGATCAGCCCCCATAGCTATTTCAACAATTATAAATGATCATGTGCCTTGTAGGCATTCATGTGTCACCATAGTCAACAATTCGACTCTAGTGAGTCCATCGACTTTCAGTTTCCTCATAGAATTTCCTTTTGTATGACCCGAAGGTTTACATATAATCCAAAGTCAATTAATCTCTTTCAAATCCATGAAGGTAACATCTCGAGATATCATATTCTCGTTTAGATATCTTACCTTCTTTTAAGAACACCTGATCAACGGAAATCATATATGGTCATGTTCGTACTTGCCCTTGGTACCAGGCAATCGAACGACAGAGGTTTGACCTTTTAGCCAACTTTATGATTCCGTTCAATCATGTCTTAGTCTTATTTAGACTTTGGCCAAAATGTCTTTAACGCATAACATGTCTTTTCATGGTTTTAACCGAAGTCAACATATTAGGTTTGAACGCCACCAAACCTCTATGCCTCTTTGAGTATTCCGTTCTTTCAACAAATTCACACTCGACGTTTTAATCATTCAAACGTTTTACTCATGTTCATATCATTCTTCTACAAGTCCCACGACTCCAAGGAATTTCAAGAAAAGTCGTTGGTATAAAGGCATGAACACACATACATATTGCATGAATCGATCGTACGATTACAAGGACCGATCGAGCCGATCATAGAACCGATTGAGCCGATCACTTTAGTAATTCCTAAGAATCACAAGTCCCTGTCAAAACCATTCAGGTTGGCCGCTGTCCCAGTCGGGTCGAATGGTTAACAAAACGCAAGCCAGCGTGTTCTAAATAGTGTCGGTCGAGCCGCCCGACAAACCAATCAAGTCAACTGCTTGGCGGTTACTCGACAGTTTCATAAATGCTATGTCCATTTGCGTCGACTGACAAGACCATCAAGTCGACCACGTGGCGGTTATAAACAGTCGAGTTGCCTGAAGTAGCCAGTCGGGTCGCTCTCTTCAGTGTCATGTTCCGGTCGAGTCACCCGATTCATTATCAAGAACTGGTCGAGTAACATAGTTTGCTCAAGTCTTTTCCAACCAATAGTTAGCCCTTAGCCAATATGGCTTGGGCCTTGGCATAGCCAATCCAAGAGACTTCGATGAGTCACTTCTGGCTTGTCTTTCCTTAGGTATTTTGACACATCTTAGGACCATGGTTTGCCTTGTCATTTGCGCAGCATGACATAGCCAAGGCGGGCACTTGCGTGCGCCTTTACTCAACCCGCTTTAGCCATTTCTTGGGCTTGACACTCGCTTATTCACAAGGCATGTCACGAGCCTTATTTAGTGTTCCACTTACCCCCTTTTTGGACAACAAGTCCATGTCAACACTTAATGCCTCAACATAAGTTTGCGCATATCTTGACTTGTTTATCTAGCCCAATGCCATAGCCATTTCTTTGGCTTTCAATAAATAATTGATAAGACTTATTTCCTTGTCAAAAAGGATCATGTTTGAGTGTTTTACCATTTGACATTCAACAGTTGAATGTGCAATCGAACTAAGCTCTCAAACATTCATAAATATGACAAACAACCATGCTTCCATTCGATCTTGACACAAGTGTAAAATCGAAAACACACACAATTATTTATTAATATTGATAAGGCATTACAAACTATGGCCGAAGCCTATACATAGTTTTAACATAGTAAGATACTTACAAAGCATATAAAGCTGAAGCCCTTTACATATACTTAATATCAAACATTACAAGATCATCCTTTATGGATTCTCTTCCTTGGGAACTTTTGAGAGAATTTTCTCCCATTGCTTGAAATATATTCCCAAATCCTTCATGGATAATCCTCCGATCTCAAACAACAACATGGTGCGCTTGAAATCAACCCATGATGGAGGGATCTTCCGGATGATAATACTCACTTTTGTAGACTCATCCAACTCCTTTCTATACTTGTCCATACGTGCCAACATCTCCTTCATCTCCTCAAATTGAGAGGACATGGGACGTACATCTTCCATGACATACCTGAAGAATGCAGTCTCATACATCGTTCCATGATATTCAAATTCCAAGGCATCCCAAAGATCCTTTGCGGACTCAAAGTCATGATAGATATCCAACATGTACGGCGACATGCTTATGAAAATGATTCCTCTACAAGTGTAGTTATCAACACTCCACTGCGTTTGTAGTCGGGTCCTCATCAACCCATTATGGCCCAAGATAGGACCAATTCCTGGCGGCCCGGGAGCCCCCTCAAGAAGTATGCAGTCCACCTTTAAGGACGTCAAAATCTTCTTCACCTCTCGTTGCCATATGACAAAAGAGATGCTTGCAAAACCATCCAATTTTTTGGACGGTAGCAAATCCATGACAACCATGTCATCCATCATGTCTTAACAAAATCAAGTCAACAAAACAATCGTCAAAACCACACCCTAAATTATGCAAATACATATGTATGCAAAACATATATCAAATGTATAAGACACTTAGAAGATTGTTGGATTTTCGGTGTCCGGTTTTAGACCAAAGGGTCGTAGTCTCGCTTATGTGAGTAGACGGTTCTCCCAATTGCCAAACAAATTAATATAATTATCTTAAACTAAAAACTAGTTATTAACCAAGGGTTTGTAATCTCCACAAAGGAGTAGACAAAACCCAACCAAGAGTTTGTAATCTCCGCAAAGGAGTAGACAAAACCCAATCAAGAGTTTGTAGTCTCCAAAGGAGTAGACAAAAACTCAACTAAGAGTTTGTAATCTCCACAAAGGAGTAGACAAAACTCAATCAAGAGTTTGTAGTCTCCAAAGGAGTAGACAAAACTCAAGTAAGAGTTTGTAATCTCCAAAAAGGAGTAGACAAAACTCTAATAGAAGTTAAGTTCAATTACACGTCTTATAAACCGGTTGTTATATGTTAAAACCATTGACTTGGATAATGTAATGAGTCATTCATAAATAAATTTTCCTTCTAAGTGTATTCTCCCCTACACCGGGAATATCCAAATACCTTAGTGGGATAAAACGTTACACGTTAGTAAGAGACTTACTTGTCTTACTTTGTAGAAAGGGTATTCCTAGGTTTTGTCAATACAAAACCAAACTAAGATGGATGCCTATCCTTTGTCAATACAAAGGAACTATACTGGTCTTTCGAGTTTTGCAAACAAGCTTATAAGAAGGCCTATCCAATGTCAATACAATGGAACTAGAAGCTTTATTGTTGCAAAAACGAATCTCCAATCAAGTGCAAATGGCTCTCCCTTTTATAGGCATAGGGGGCCACGGTTTTGGGGAGAATAACCGCCACTAAAGCGGTTGAGAGCGGTTACAAACGGTTATTGGCGGTTGAGAGAAGTTAGGGTTACATAACCACTTTTTGGCCCAAGCCCAACTCAATTGGGCCATCAAAAAGCCCAAATTTCAGCTAGCTTTTTCGGCCCGACTTTTTTCTCATCAATGAGCTTTGACTAACTCATTATAGCTAGGTGAAGCTCCAAGGTCAACTAATACACATGAGCTTAGCTCAAACTAGCTTAGCTCATCGAGCAACTCACTAGCTAGCTTCTAGCTAGCTTCTTGGAGCTCAATGGACATTTGTGCTTAGATATCTCTCAAACTTTGTAACAACTTTCTTGAGCTAATATAATGAGGAATTCCCGAAAGAACGCTCCATAATGTGTCCCAAAAATACAAAGCGTCGGGCTCTCAATTTCTGCTGCAAAATGGCCTAGGCGTTGGCAAGGCCAATAACGCTCTTGCCAAGTAATGGCATTGTCATGACTGAGTCAAGACAATGTCCCATGATAGTCATGAGGCTCAACTAAACTAACTTTCAACATAGCCGTGATAGTCATGTCCTTTTGTTTAGTTTAATTTAATTAGCTTTCATACTTTTACCCCGTAATCACTAGTTACTTTAAGTGCCGGTCACTTGGCTTGCCTCCCGTAACCTATACCATCGTGACACACATGTGAGTAACTTATTGCACCTTGTCTCGACAACAAGCTCAATGGTTCCGTTGAGACTTAGCACAAATCTCCAACAGGAAGCCACTGTGGGAGCTGGACATGATTATCAACGATATTTCATACATAATCTCAGGGTTCTCATACTCCAGCATACAACATATCTACAGGGAAATCTGGTTCTAATCAATTCGATTAACATATTTGGAAGCCACCGTGGGAGCTGGACATGATTATCAACGATATTTCATACATAATCTCAGGGTTCTCATACTCCAGCATACAACATATCCACAGGAAAATCAACACGGTTGCGGATAAGATTGCAATGCACGGGAACTTGGTCAAACTGACGTCAATGCGATTCCCTACCTCATCCGTAAGGATGCTTTAGGCCGATTGAATTCTAGAAATTAATCCGTCTAATTTTCTTACCTATGTATCAAAAAAAAAGAAATGATTTAGGAATGAATTTTAACGCATTCAGACGAGTCCTTTTAGGATGTTCCCAACGATGTGCAGGTAAATCCCTACTTAGAAAGCCTTGAACTTTTCACTATTATGCATCAGGAGTTTAACCGTTTACTATTCAAGAGAATTCATATTGGCGCTTGTAGGGTAAATCACTGTCCTTACCCCCTATTTCATTGATGTCTCATAAGTTTTGGTATCATTTATAGCTATTTATAGGATAATAACAAACCACATTTGCATCAAATCAATGAAATAAGAAAACTAGATCCATTTGGCTAAACAGAAATAAACTATCAAGTAAACTCCGTAAGATACAAAATTTCACACCCCCAAACTCAAGACTTGAAATGGGAATGAAAAGCCATGGTAACACTTCACTATGAAAGATAAGGTAACAGAAAAAAGACTAGAACTACCCTCTATCTCTTCCTCTCAGCACGCCACTTGTAGACTGGCTTGTCGGTTGGGCAAACAAGCTCATCTTCCCTAAGCTTCCGCTTCCTACCCTTTTTCTGCATTTAGGCCAGGACAAGAAATTATGCTTCGAAATTAAAAAATGGTTATGCTTCGAAATTCAAAAATGGCAAAGGAAAGAACTATGCATATACAAGAAACCATAGTGAAATCATAATAACGTAAGACAGCTGAGTGATGTTTAGCTTATATTGATCATCCCTAGAAAAAAAGTCAGACAGATCCGATAAGTAAGATTCTAGTACCTGCAATTCCTTCTTCAAGACCATGTCCATGTAGATATTGTCCAAAGCCTTCACTCTTTGTGTTCTTTCCTCAAGTTCTCTATAAGAAGCATCTACTTTCCTGTGAACAAAACAATTCAGTAAGTTCCCCATATGACAATGTTTAAGATAAGAGAATGAGTTACGTACAAGTTGAGGTGAAGAAGGCGGAAATAAGAAGGAAAGGTAAAGGTTGAAGACCTGGTACGCAATGATGCAGCTCAGTAGATGAGGAAAGAGAAAACAATGAATTCACACAATGGAAGGCAGAAGCAAGCTGTAAGGCTTTACTATTAGAATTACAACGTTGAATAGAAATGTTACATATTTGCACCTATACTCATTGACAGCAGAACATCAAACCACAAGTCTAACAACACTGCTGTAAGACCTCAATTCTCTACCTATAATGACTCACTTTTTATTGTAAGTATATGTATTTATAGAAAGCAGTTTTTGAGTTTCAAGATGCAAGTCCTTGAAGTTGGCAAATTTTGATTATATTTTGCTCACTACACATGTTGTAATACTAATAAGGTTTTCTAACTTAGGGTGCTTGACATAACATATAGAATGTTCTCACAGCATAAACTATTCAATCAGGGTTTGTGGCTCTCAATTCTCGACAAAGTTTTTACTGTTTAAGAGTCAAAAAGCAACTAAATCTAGAAAAAATCCATGCACAATTGCTCAAAATCCTTGCTATGATGCATTCATGAAAATTTTCACTGAAGTAATATGATTTAACGTAAACATTACATTCACAATGTATTTCCAACGGCCACTTATCTTGGATGTGACTGCAAATTGCATTTGGAAATCTACTATAATGAAGAAAAAAATTGCAACAGAAAAATTGATGAACTTAAACTGGAAAGTATGTTAGTAATAATAGATTATCGACAACACGTAGACTCACTTTTTTATTTTACGGGGTACATTTCTGTGCACGTCGATCTCAGCATTCTTACGTAAATTTGACCGGATTTCGTCTGCCTCCTCCCTACAAATGGAACATGCTCAAAAAAAATTTAGTAAGGTTCTTACGATATAATCCTACATACAAGAGCCTTTGACACGAATCAAAAGACTTTTTTAGAGTAGAGATAGAGCATCAACCATCCATTATCAACAAGCAGCAATAACTATAAAGTAGAGCATGATATATTGTTTCAAGGATTCATGATTTTTGTCTTCGATCTTAACAAATGATATTTACTTTCTAATATCTGTAACATTACACTGACGAAAAATACTTTCGTAAACTAAAAAAAAAAATCGGCATGTAGATCAATATAAATATAGCTTTCATTATCATCTCCTAGGAGTACATGGTACACCCTTATTATGCAGCAGTACAAACTGAAAATTATGACAATCAAAGATAAATAGTAGGGCAAAGCTCTAACAAGTCATACTTATTGAGAAATACAAAAAGTACTTTCGACATCCAAAAGCATGACCAACAGTTACAAGCCGAATCTCATTCATACAATTTCCCACCATTGTAAATTATGACTCTATGAGAATAACACCACAATCAGATGCTATAGCAAAGAATATATGGGACAACAATATAATGTTGTGAAAGATTGGAAACCATAACATTTAATGCAAATAATTCGTAAAGAAGATCTATATAGTACAAGAATTTGGTAACAAGCCTTGATATAACAATAAAATATATAGTGGGTCTTGTATCGATAAAAAAAATTTAAATACTATAATCATCAACAACTTTATTGCAAAGCACGAGAGGAATTGGACGAGACAGGTCAAAAATCATCACTTACAAAATCAATGTAAACTTCGGACTGATTTAGATCTTTTACAAGAGTTTGATTGGAAATGCTCACCCATGCACTAAATTATGTGCCTAAGAATAATACATGTACCTAAAAAAGTAGTATTTAAGCAGGTCAAAACATCATAGCACAATCTAGCTTCCTATAGAAAACCACCACCTAATATCCAAAAGAGATAACAGGTGATGGATAGATATATACTAATCCAATCAATAATACCACACAAGCAATAAAAAGAAATTTAAAGAGAACCAAGATATTACGAGGAACCAACCTATTTTCAGCAAAGTACACGTGTTTGTTGGAGGAAGGATTATCAGTAAGATGTAATAAAGCTTTAAGCTCTTCAATTTTCTGAAAAATAAGAAATACATTTGTCTTTACTCGGATTATTCTTTTGAGGATTTTGCACATGCGTCACAGAAATCGTTACCAATTTACCTTCTTTTCACTTTGAAGCTTTTGCAGGACATATCCAATGTCTTGCGTCTTCATAAGCATGAGCTCCTCTGCGGAATATTTATTAGCTTCACTCCTGTTGTTACAGTAATGGACCATCAAATCACTCTTAGGGCCCGTTTGGTTTTAACTCCGGAATCGGAAACGGAATGGAAACGAATCTAGTCAATACGTATATCCTTGTTCATTAAAAATTTTGGAATCATTCTTTGTGGTTTGTAGTAATTGGATGAGAGTTTGATTACTTTTGATACCCTATAGGGTAACAAAATGTGAGGAAGCAAGTGCATTTTTCATTAAACCATGGGGAATGATTCCATAAAATTTCATGAATATGAATATACATATGGACTAAATTCGTTTCCATTCCATTTCCGTTTCCGGAGTTGGAACCAAACGGGCCCTTAGCATGTAGATGAAGACAAATTTGAAGGAAGACGGGAAGTGAGGCATTACTCTGGTCTATGAACGCCATCAACCATTTTTGTCTTGATCATCTTAAAATTAAATTCATCTTGGTTTTTGAACGCTGCTTTTTCCCGGAGTTGCTGGAGAAGTACCAAAAAAAACACATATCACCAAAAGAAACAAGAAAGTCACTAACAAAACAAGAGCTGTTTATTTTAATTATCAAAATTATAGTATCAATCATCATCTCAAACAAGAAGCTTAATCTTGAGCTCGCTATTCTGGCAAGAAGTAAAATTAGTCTGTCTTATACTATAGAAAGCAAAGCTTAGAATACATAATTGATTTAAGTCAATTACAAGCCCACAAAATAAAGCAATTGACTAGGGAACTTACAAGAAGGGTCTCCTCCTTTTTGTGAAAAGCTTGGGCACGCTGGACATAATCCTTATGCTTCTCAAGAAGCCCAAACTTCTTTCTGGAAGACCTGAGGTACCAGAAGATAGGAAATGAGTTACAGAAAAATCTTAAATAAAACTGCTCAAGTCTAAATTCATAGCATCACTATAGAAACAGTTTCTGCCCACTTCACCTTAACCCAGATTCATGGTATAAAATTAAGCACAAGAGTATTACAGCAAACAAAATTACAAACCACCAAACAAATATATCATCACTTTGTGAAATCAGACTCAAATTGCTTGTATAGTTGATGAATATCAATAATGCAGGATTTCCTATCTCATTTATTCAAACTTCCAGCAAATATTAAGTTCAAAAAGCCATATTATCCAGCTAGAACCCATTAGATTATTTTTTGATTACAAAAGAGCACATACAACCCAGTAGAAAGAAACGAAGTAAGAACAGATTGAGATAGATCTTGGAGACTCACGGCTGTGCTCGCTCCTTGTGTGTCCTCCTAGGAATAGCATTTCTAAATGAAGACATTGTTGCTCCTGAACAGCTGCAATATATAATCCACCACAGCTAGTCAATTACTCCTTAAATTTAGGATGTGGACTCAAGGAATCAAAAATCCTTGGTAAAACACCCTCTTTGGTTGAACACTTGAACCTCAAACTCGTACTGAAAACCCTAGTTTAAAAATCTCAACACTGCTGCTGCTGCCACAAAAGGAGCAAAGTCGAATAGAATGGAAAAGAGGAACAGAGGAAAGCACGGGAAGAAGGAAGTTCAGAATACAAAAGAAAAGGCTACATCGATATGGAATAGGTTCATCGCACGCCAATCTACTCCACTCATTGATAATAGCATTCGATATAGAGGAAGGACTCACCTTTTTGGACGGCGCCTCGAGGGTTTGTTCGTAGAGAAAAGCGCCAAGAACGGAGAAGAAGAACGGGAACAATCCCGTGGGTCAAGGGATTCAGAGCAACCTTGAAAAGGTCAGTTTGAAGCCTCTAGGATTTGGCTCCCCTTATATTCCCAACGAAAAATTGTATAAAGTCTTTTAGTTTATACAAGGATTGAAATCTTTTTAAATATATGTATTTTGTTTTTAAAATATAAGAGTTAAATCTAAAATATATATGAAAATTTTACGGATTTAAATATATAAAAGGAAGTCGATTTCTATTAAAGTATATAGAAAGTAATTTTATTAGTGGTTGATGTTAAATTTCATAAGTTAGAGTTTTTTTAAAAATCAATTAGTGAATAATTAATTATTTATTAAAAAAATAAATGAGAATTATAATACAATGATCAAATCTAATACTATAGAAATTTTGATGGTAGTGAAAATAAAATTTAATTTAAATAGATTTTTTAAAATATTTTTTTCAAAAAATTTGGTAACTTTAATCCTCATTATGGCACGAACAATTATTTCAATCTTTGTCCTTATGCTTACTATACTAAATGTGGGAGTTGGGTGAATGAATAGTTAATTTTCGATTTTGCCCTTAAACTCTCACATTTACTGTTTTGCCCTCTACATTCATGCTTAATTGCTTGTGCCATAGAGTGTAATTATAGGTGTCAACTTCTTATACACTTGGCTTTACCTCATTTACTCTCCAACTTCTGTAAACACTTGGCCTTCTTTATGACTTCTTTTGGACACATGTTACTCTTCCAACCTAAGTGTCTCCCACCTCCTCTTACGAATCCTTTCCAATCCCATTCAAAAATTATGATAATTACAAATTACCATTTTCCCATTCCCCTTTCTCTAACATCTGTAATATCACATTCTTTAAATCTCGCATCTGGTTCCGATTGTAGGTTCCGATCAAGATTTTGAGAAAGTATTTGCTTTGAAGCTGCTTAAAGTCTGCAGATTGGTTTCATTGACCCAAGATTTGGGTGAAATAATGGCCATCTCTTACACCACCGTCACTCTTCTCCTGCATACTGACACCGTCGCTGACGCTACCGATGATCGTGGTACTCCGACTCTTCGATCCAACACCGGTGGCTGGAAATCCGCTTTCTTCATCTTTGCTTCCTCTTCTCGGTGCTGCTATCGCCGATTCATTTCTGGGTCGATTTCCCACCATCGTGGTTGCTTCTCTACTATACAACCTGGTAATTTACCTTCCAAATCCTTCTAATTTTGTCCGTTTCTGCTTCAAGTGAGGTCTTGTAAAGAAGTGTTATATCATAAGGAAATATATTTCTTTCCATCCAAGCAGGGCTGTTATTGAAAGCCTTTTTGAGACATGAAACTTGCTACATAACTCATGTCTTGAACATCCTTGGGTAAGTCCTCCTACTCACTGCCAAGGAATTGCAGGATTGGAAAGATTTTCCTAAAGGCCTTACGGTCCTCCTCTTTGATGATGACTCATCTTCTTCTGCAGAGATACAATCAAAGTTAGAGGAAATGGAGTATATTGGTTAGAAATCGATTTCGGATCTTGATTTGTTTTATCTTCTTTTTAGCTAGTGGTTAACTGTTTTTAGCTTCAAGAAATGAAAAATGGCATCCTCATAGGTTAGATCCTAGAATAACTTTTTTGCAGGTTAAATTGGTTACTTCATTATTAGGGTCTTATGAAGAATCATTTGCATGTTCTACTATTATTGTTTAGGGTTTGTAAATTTCGCACCTTTCTACTATGATTAACTCAAATATGCTTTCTTTCTGTTTCTTTTTCTGGTGAGGCTACTTTTTGGCCTTTTTGGTTATTACTTTTTTGAGGATTCATAAGACTTGTAATTAGTTATGTTCTGCATAATGCATTTGCTTTTGTATAAAGATTGATCATTTTCACTTTGCATCAAGTATAAATACTCTTTTTAATGTTGCAAACATTAATAAATGTAAAGATTGTATTTGGCTTGGACAATTCTTGACAAATCTTGATTTGAATTGAGTCTTGCAGATTTACCAATTACTATGAAAGCCTCCTTGTACCGAATCGTGGAGAAGAGAAAGGATAGGTATATAGTTTTATTTTTATCTTGTTTGAGCATTGAGGCAAACCAAAGTTTCGTGTTCAGGAGATTTGAAGTGCATGTTGCATTATTTCCTATCCCAACGAAGGATATATTAAATCAGTTGCTAAAAGTACAATGTAAGCTGATCAACATTATCGGGAATTTACAGAATCATAGCGAGAGCACCATACGAGAAGAGCAAACAAGGGAATGAGTCATCTGATTCGAAGGCTAATGGCAACGGTGCATGGTTTGGGTTTGCTGCTGCTGCTGCGCGATCATCGATTCAGCCCTGAGGCCGTGGATGTAAGAATCATCCTAAGTTTATTACTGAAATAGGTTGGTTATGAAGCCGTGGTTTGTAATCGACTCTACTTAATTGATGGCTAGATGGAAGTCTTTTAATACATAAAATTCTAATTTCTATAAATTCATGCGTATGAATGATTATGTGGATGTTCAAATTTTGCATGTTAGGGGTTTGCTAAAACAAACCCAAATATGTCCCCCGCCTCCCAATTCCACTCGATTTGACATTTCCTATGGCGGCAGTAGGGCCGGAGGGCGGTCTTGATGGAAATGGTCGCCAACTCTGTTGGTGGTTGTGGGAGTGCCATGAATTCTGGCACAACGTTGCCTTGATCTTACCATCGGTGGCGTTCGTGTTGTACATGGCTCTTCAATCCAAGAAGTGTTAGAAGAAGTTGTCAATTGGAAGTCCCTACATTATCAATTCATACTATGCGATCGTTTGGCTTGGTAGCATTCTCAATCTCGCTTGGTGCTCTCTTCAGGTCTTCATCTATCCTCTTCCAGACTTTTTTTTGTTGCCTTTATTGATTCTGATTTTATTCGGCTATATAGCATGTTAGTTTTTGTTCTGTAAAATGTTTGAATGGTTTCTCGAGAAAATCATCAAGTCCTTGATTTTTCTATTTTGTCATTAGGTCTTGTGCTTGCTTTTAGTTTGTAGCTGACAATTGAAGCAACTTAAGTTTTCAGGAGACAAAAGAAGTCATTTCTTGTGTTCCACTTTCCGTCTTTATAGATTATTTTGTATGTTTTACATGTTTTTTTAGTTGATTGTAATTGTTGTTTTGCTATGTTAGGAAAATGGAAAATGTCCAGCTAATGGGGAAGAAATGAATGCCAATCATATTATTTCACTTAAATCTGGAAAGGTAGCCTTTTGTAATTCCATTCAGCTATAATGGTATTATATATAATATTCTATTCAAGTGTTCTCTTGTTCTCATGTTCTCTGTCCATGTACTATTAAACATGAAAAGAGAAGATCAAATTTATTTTTTAACTCGACTCTCTGAAAAACGCATTTGAGGTAAGCATCATAAAATATACTAGGCTCCCATCTCATGGGATTTAGTTCAAATGCAGTTCTATTCTTGACTTGAAGCTAAATCAACTTATTACATCGACACTTTCTTTTATATTTAAAAAGCTAAATAACCGATTACTATCCGTAAATCTATATACTTACTGTTGAGTTTCATCGGAACCAATTGATGTTAGTCTGATGCATTACTCTTCTCTTATTAAATGTGAATATGCTTTATTTTGTTTAAATTTTGTCAACATTGGACTACTACTAACATGTTGGAATCTTTGCATTCATAGGCAGAGGCGGCAAGACATTCAGGCGGTTATTTAGCGTTGTTGAAGCTCTTGCTTATTGTACGATGGAAAACAAACCTCAAATGATCTAAAGCTTAGGTTTATGATCAGCAAAAGAACATCTTGACTTTGATTATTTTTCTCTCTAAAATCACTGATGTCTTACGCTAAATATACATTATTGAGTAGCTGAACCTGTTTCAGAGGTAAAGAAGACCTCCACTTCTGCTTTACGGTCGTATTGTGTCATCTGAATGTTATCAAACATTGATTGACATTCAAGCGTTTTGAAGCTGTTTGTAACTTTTGATGGGCTTTAGGAGGCCACTTTAACTGTAACTTTTGACACTTTAGAGAGCACTTTAGATGAAGGCATTGTATGTAGTTGTTTCATGGATCAAATGTGGAATCTCGAAAAACAATCAAGGCTGTGAATTTTCAGCTTGCAAGTGACGGTAGAAACTTTTAGTAGTAAAAGAGAAAACTATATAACAATGTATTGCATTTCCATCTATGTTTGCTCTATTTTTTTACTCACTATGTTTGCTGTATTTTGTAACCAAATTCAGAGGCATTTATATTGTGTCATTGATGCCTAACTATGCACCTACATTTTTATTCTTACATATATTTTATTCTCTGTCTCTAATTTTTTTTATTGGTAACAAATTATTAAAAATGATCTATTTTCAATTTCATCTACAACGAACGAGTAAATCCCGATATCATCTAGAGCGCGCGTGCGTAGCACGCGCGTCCCGACTAGTTACAATAAATGTGGGAGGGTATCCTTAAAATAGAGTACTTCCCATTTTGTCCCTGTACTTTGTTCTTTTTGTCCCATTAAATTCGTTTAATTATAAAATTATCATTTAATTTTTTTTTTTACTTTCTTATTTTTTTTGCTGCTTTGTCTTTTTATTGGAGCTACCTCACTACAATGAAAGTGGGAGTGCCCCTTGCAATAGGGTTGTAACACCCCGAATTCTCAAAAATCGGGACGTTACTGGTTAGGACCTCACAATGGGTTCCGACCTCAAATTTGACAACAATATTACTAGGATCTTGCAACAAGATACAAATAAGAAAAACCGAAATTCATAAAAGTAGTATTTTTAAAGAGATGAATGCAATAACGTCTGACAATCAAAAGTACTTAAACAACAAAAAAGAAGAACTGTCTTAACAAGAAGAAAGAACAAAAAAGCAAGCATCCCAACCCCACTCTAAGGAGTACGGAGACCCGACTGACCACTACTTCCGGATCATTCATCTGCTGCTCTAACCTGTGATGAATCTAAAAACACAACAAAACAACCATTAGCTAGCTATCTAAACATTAGATGAATTAATAATAGTACACACACACATCATAGCAAAAGTAAACACTCATCATGCTTTCAAACAATCCATTTATTATCTTTACTTAGGTTATTCACTCTTATTAATGATACTTATTTTGTGACACGAGGGATTGCCAAACCTCGCCTCCGCCCCGTGTAACCATCAGGAATGGATCAGATGCCTCTCACCTTGTATATGTATGGTTTGGGTATAGAGAACCTCTCAGTCTCTTGTCAAAGCTGGGCAGTGTAACACCCCAAATTTTACAACTTAGGGAGTTACTGGTTAGGACCGCACAGTGGGTCCCGACCTTAGTTTGACAACAATTTAACATGATCTTACAACAAGGCACAGATAAGGAAAAACCAGAAAACATAAAATGGTTTTTAACAATGCATGAATGTGACCAAATCAACTACAGCCGGAAAAGTAATATAACAAGGTACGAAAGGAAACAATGTTCAACTGTAAAACCCACAAATGCAAAAACTGCAAAACGTCCTAAAGTACGACACCCCGGCTGACCACTACCATCTGGATCACTCGGCATCTGCTCTAACCTGTGTCAAGTCTAAACAACATATCAACAGTTAGCTAACTATCCAAATATAAGCAAAATGATAACAGCACAAACACAAGCAGAAATAGAAATAAACAAACATCATGCTGGCACTCAACCAATTATTATCTGTTATTAAAGTGATTCACATTATTCAATTTAAGTTGTGGCACGAGAACTATTATTAGTTCTCGCCTCCGTTCCTTATCCAACTGGTGTAGGTCTAGCTGACTTCCTTTGGTAGCATCACTACAAACCATGTGTGGACTAGTCCCGAAAGAAACCCCCAGCGCCCTGCGAGCTACTGAGTGGAATGCCACCGCCCGTTACTCTTAGGCCAAAAATACAGGTCGGTAATTATATATCACAACCTATCTCTCTAACATGTCAATCACACACCACCATCATCATTTATACTCATATTTGGTAGTCAGCTAAGTAAGCCCAAAGGACTTACCTGTTATAACGCTCGACTCTTTAATAACCACTCGCTCTGTAACTGTACCCGCTCAGTTGCCTGTCAAAGGCGATAAGTGTATTAGCACACTTTCACGTAGATAGAAGTCTAAAACTTCTAAGATCAAAAGTATTAAGACGTACTAGTTACAGTATTAGTTTTAGGGTAAAATGACCATTTTACCCTTGGTTCCGATTTTCTCGAAAACCCTAAAATTCATGTCCAAACTCCTATTTGAAGTTCTAAAATTATATCCTAACTCTTAGAATTTTATTTGGTTCGAAACTGACATTTTCCTATGTTTCTATTTTCCGGAAGAATCGAAAAAGGTTTAACTTCGGCTCTAAATATAAAATTCGTAACAGCTTATAAAATTCTCGAATTAAATATCTAGATCATCTATGAGGTTCTATCTAGCCTTAGAAGAAAGAAAAACTCCAAACTGTTCAGCCGATATTTTTATAATAATTCCCAAAGTCGGTTCTTCACTCTACTTTCCTATACTTAGCTAAATTTTAAGTTTATTAAAACTACTCAACTACCTAACTTCGGGAGTTCATAACTTTCAATCCGACCGTTCATTTCTCTCCAAATTTTAATATGCTAAACTACATATATCCGTCTACAACATATCCAAAATTCAACGGTGGATCTTTACCCAAACGTTTTATAATTGATCGACAAGATGGGCTGTTCGAAACCTAAAAGCTGAAAGAAATTAAAATGAATTACAGCAGCCTTTTGACTTATCATTTTATGTGAAATTCCAGCAGCTATTTAACACTTATTTTATCTAAGCTGAAGGCCAAACAACAGTAGCCTAAACAATACTACGAATTAAGAGAGCTAGAGACATTTCAACCTAGTTGTAAAGGAAGCAACAAAACTCTATTGCACATGGCTTACCTTGCTGCAGTGGTTTAGGAGTGCTATTGTGCTCACAAAATTCCTAGGCCTTGCTACCCGGATCTCAGAAGGTGATCTAAGATACCTGCAGTTTGTTTAGGACAAGTCAAACTCGACTGTTTAGGTATGTACTTGGGAGGATAATGGTTCGGCTATCCTTACTTGGTACTGCAGTGGGGAAACGAAGAGGAGACTGTACGTACTTCCTAGTGTATCAATCGTTCGATCTCAGCAGTGGTGCAAGAATGTTCCTAGTGCAATCAACAGGCTGTCAAAGCGCCAACAGCCTAACGAGTAAGAGAGAGGGTCGGTAGAGAAAATAAGGTGAAGACGGAAGAACAGATTGCTGCACTTACCTCTTGACGCTGCTGTGTGTGTGCAGAAGGTTTACGTGTGGCTGTTGAATCTGGACGGATGGAGATGTGTAGCGCATAGGGAGGAGATCAGCCGAAGATATTCTGGCGTGGAAATAAGGCAGTTACGGATCTCGTTCCTAATTAATACAGCCGTTATGCAGCAGATTAAAGGAAGGAGCGTTGCTGAGCTGGAGCAGGTAAAGCGGCAACCCTTCTGGCTGGGATGGACGCTGGACTGGAGGAGGGCGCTGGGCTGTACTCGAGCAGGCAACGCTGGGCTGGGCTGCTGGCATTGGAGCTGTGCTGCTGCTAGCCTGGAAGGCTGAAGATTGGCAAGCTGGGCGCCGGGCTGCAGAGGCTGGACTGGCGGACAAGCAGCTGGGCTGGACTGGCTTCTGGGCTGGAGCAGGCGGACTGGGGGACAAGCAGCTGGGCTGCTGGCTGGAGCGGACAAGGCTGGGCTGCTGGCTGGCAAGCAGCTCCCGGACTGAGCTGTTGGAAGAAGGTAGACGTAGCCCGGTATTAATTGTAGTTCGAAATCGAGAATCCGAAATTAATGAGCGGAATAACCGGGTACGGAATATTTACAGTTTAGGTTTAGTTACGAGTTCTATCATTTTATGTGAAGGTAAGTCACATAAAATGATAGACTTATAAAAAGTTCCATCATTTTATGTGAAAGAAGTCTACATAAAATGATAATTTTCATCCTAATATGTCTAACTAAATAGACGGATATGAATTAATAGATCGAGATCTATTTTATAACGTACGAAGACGGAATAAAAATTCCGCATTTTACATCAGTACCCCCTAAAAAAAAGTTTCGTCCCGAAACTTGGGGATAAGATACCTACCCCATACCTTTCCCTTCGAGGCATATATTCTAGCAAGCAACTACTCACTTCATCAAGCATATAAATAATTATGTAAACATATAATCACAGAAATCATATAAGGTCTCGACTTAGTACTAACCCGTCGGTACTGGGGTAGCGGCTAACTCCGCAAAGAACTCAGGATAATTACGTCTAATGCTCTCCTCTGTCTCCCAGGTAGCCTCATCAACTCCTCGTCTAGACCACTGAATCCTCAGCATCGGTATCTCCTTAGAACGCAGGCGCCTAACGCTACGCTCTAGGACGGCTACTGGATACTCCACAAAAGTGTGGTCTGGCTCAACTAACAAATCCTCATGACTGATGATGTGTCTAGGGTCCGGTATGTACTCTCGCAGCTGAGATACATGAAAAACTGGGTGTACTCCCTCTAGTCTCGGTGGCAGTGCTAGTCGGTAGGCCACCTCTCCGACTCTCTCCACGATCTCAAATGGACCGACATACCGGGGACTCAGCTTCCCCTTAATGCCGAAACGTCTAACTCCCCTCGTAGGTGACACTCTCAACCACACCTGTGTACCTACTCTAAACTCCAAAGGTCGACGCCTTTTGTCGGCGTATGACTTCTGACGACTCTGAGCTGCTAACATCCTCTCCCGGACTAAGGCAATCCGGGCAATGTCGTCCTGTATTTGATCTGGTACTACTCCATCAACCTTGCTAGGCTCATCCCAACATAGCGGTGTACGACATCTCCGCCCGTACAAAGCCTCATAAGGTGCCATCCCAATAGACGCATGCCAGCTGTTATTATATGAAAACTCTACTAGTGGGAGGTGATCTGGCCATACCTGTCCCCAATCTAGCACACATGCCCGCAACATGTCCTCTAGGGTCTGGATGGTCCTCTCTGACTGACCGTCTGTCTGTGGGTGGTAGGCAGTGGTAAAGTGAAGACTCGTACCCAGAGCGGTATGTACCTGCTGCCAGAACCTCGAGGTAAAACGTCCATCCCTGTCGGAGACGATAGTCCTCGGTACTCCATGGAGTCTCACAATATGCCTGGTGAACTCCTCTGCTAGGCGACTTACCGGCCACGTTTCCTTAATCGGAATGAAACGTGCGGTCTTCGTCAGACGGTCTACTACTACCCAAATGGCATCAAAACCTCTGCTGAGCCTCAATCCGGTGACGAAATCCATAGAAATGTCTTCCCACTTCCAATGTGGTACTGGAAGTGGGTGTAGCTCTCCTCCGGATCTACGGTGCTCAATCTTGACCTGCTGACAGGTCGCACACTGAGCTACATAACGGGCCACATCAGGCTTCAAACCACCCCACCAGAAGGAACGTCTCACGTCCTTATACATCTTACTCGCTCCTGGATGTATGGAGTAAGGGGTAGCATGAGCCTCACCTAGTATCCTCTGTCTCAGCTCACTGTCTGATGGCACACAGACACGGTCCTGTCGTCTCATCACTCCATCGGCACCGATAGTGAACTGAGGTGCCTCATCTCGTGCCATCCGGTCTCGGATCCGGGTCAAAGTCGGACAGGTCTCCTGCTTCTGTCGGATCTCACCCAACAGGTCAGGAAGTAACTCTAAGGTGGCTAACTGATGAGCTGTATCGGGGAACTGGATCTCTACCTCCAACCAAGCTAAGTCTCTCTGTAACTGTGGCTGTACTGTCAGCCGAGCTATCGCCTTTTCCTGAGGCGTCTTCCGACTCAAAGCGTCAGCAACTACATTCGCCTTTCCGGGGTGGTAAAGGATCTCAAGGTCAAAATCCTTGATCAACTCTAGCCACCGCCTCTGGCGGTTATTCAACTCCCGCTGAGTGAATATGTACTTCAGACTCTTATGGTCTGTGAAGATCTGACAGGTCGCTCCATAGAGATAATGACGCCAGATCTTAAGAGCGTGCACTACTGCTGCTAACTCCAGGTCATGAGTGGGGTAGTTCTCTTCATACGTCTTCAGCTGTCGAGACGCATATGCTATAACCTTACCCCTCTGCATCAAGACACACCCCAAGCCCAGCTTGGATGCGTCACTGTACACTACGAAGTCCTCTGTACCCTCAGGCTGTGCTAAGATCAGAGCAGACGTCAATCTCCTCTTCAGCTCATCAAAACTCTGCTGACACGGCTCAGACCATACGAACCGAGTAGTCTTCCTTAGGAGGGAAGTAAGTGGTCGGGCGATCAGAGAAAACCCTTCCACAAACCGACGGTAATAACCAGCCAATCCTAGGAAGCTGCGAACCTCCTTAACATTCTTCGGAGGTTGCCAAGATGACACTGACTCAATCTTCGCTGGGTCGACCTTAATCCCCTCAGCAGTCACTACATGGCCTAGGAATGCCACCTCTGACATCCAAAACTCACACTTGGATAACTTAGCATATAGCTGACTATCCTGTAGAATCTGCAGTACTGTCCTCAAGTGCCCGGCATGCTCCTCGCGACTTCTAGAGTAAACTAGAATGTCGTCGATGAAGACCACTACAAACTGGTCTAAGAAGTCGATGAAAATCCCATTCATCAACTCTCTAAATACTGCTGGCGCATTAGTGAGCCCGAATGGCATCACTACAAACTCATAATGACCATACCTAGTCCGGAATGCCGTCTTAGGTATGTCCTGATCTCTCACCATCAGCTGGTGATAACCCGATCTCAAATCTATCCTCGAGAACACTGACGCTCCATGCAGCTGGTCCAGCAGATCATCTATGCGAGGCAGTGGATACTTATTCTTGATGGTGACCTTGTTCAACTCCCGGTAGTCGATACACAGTCTCATCGATCCATCTTTCTTCCTCACAAATAACACTGGTGCGCCCCAGGGAGAAACACTAGGGCGTATAAAGCCCTTCTCTGCTAACTTCTCTAACTGCTTCTTCAGCTCAAGCAGCTCTATCGGGGCCATGCGGTACGGGGCCTTCGAGATCGGTCTCGTGCCCGGCTCTAACTCGATGCTAAAGTCCACACTCCTCTGTGGGGGTAGCCCTGGTAAGTCGTCCCTGAAGACCTCTGCAAACTCGCATGCGACTGGTATCTCCTCTACTGTCCGGCTCTTGCGCTCCTTCATGGCATAACACCAGAAGGCCTCGCAACCCTGTGCTATCAATCTGGCTGCCCTCACTGCACTGATGACTGAGCCGGACTTTCTGAGGTCCCAACCTCGGAATATAACTCTGTGGCCCTCCTCCGTGGCAACAGTCACAGTCCTCCTACCAATATCCAAGACGGCTCCATGTCTAGTCATCCAATCTATCCCTAATATCACGTCCTCATGTGCTAGGGGCATGACTAGAAAATTTACTAACCAAATCCGGCCTCCCAAGTGAATAGGGCAGTCAAAAATCTCTCGAGATCCTCTCACCTTATCCCCATCTGGTAACCCAACCACAAAAGGTACACCCTCTACTGTAGCTAAGGACAACCTATCTACACATGCATCTGATATAAAGGAGTGCGTGGCACCCGTATCAAATAAAACGCGCACAGGTAAGTCATGGATCCAAATAGTACCTGTGGTCGTAGGTGCTGCAGGCTGCTCAGTGTTCCTCAGCTCAAACACTCTCGATGGTCCTCCTCTGGTGTCAATGGTACTACCACGTCCTCTGCCACGACCTGATCCCTGTGCAGTACTGTATGAGGCAGGATGTCCTGGAGCCCGGTACTGCTGCTGCTGCTGACTCGGAGCTCGGTACTGAGGGGGTCTCTGTACACTCTTCTCAGCACCTGTAGGAGAAGATCCCTGCTGAGAAGAAGCCTTGCCCTGACGGCAGAAAGTAGCCCTGTGTCCCGGCTTCCCACAAGTGAAGCAAGTGACCGGTGGTTTTGGGCAGTCCGGCTTAATGTGATCACGGCCACCACAGTTAAAGCACTGTCGATCTCCACTGGGAGTCCGAACTGTAGAGTGGTAGCTGGACCTCCCTTGAGTCTGTCCTCTACTATAGCCTGCTACTGCTCCACTGCTACCAGCATGTCCTGTCCTCTGCCGCTTATCCGGCCCACTAGACTGTGCTGCTTTCCTAGAAGCTGGCCTATCTCTCTCATAAGCAGAGGCCCTATCCTGATAATCAGACAAGGTCTCACAGCGGAATCCAGCCAGGTAGGATCGGGTACTCTCTCTCAACCTCCTGGAGAAAAGATAAACATGCTGCTCTTCTGGAGGTGCAGAGGGTCCAAGCAAAGTCAACTCCTTCTGAAACTTCTTTATGGCTGCAGCAATCGGGATATCCTCAAATCCCGCCTCAATGAAATCCTGGAATCTCTCCCTCCTCAGCGAAACTGGGCAATACCTGTCTCTAACAATGTTCTTCATTTGTTCCCAGCTGGTGACTCGGCCACGAATGGTACGCCACCATGAATGAGCATCATCTGTGAAGCAGGTCTGTATCAAATCTACCTGTCGGTCCACGGGGCAACGTATTGCCTCCAAAGCAGTCTCAATCTTCCCTATCCAGTGCTCCACCTCTAGCCCTATCTCTCCGCTGAATGAGGGGACCTTCTGAGAGTTGAAAGCCTTCAACCACTCATCCGGTCTCGGTGCTCTGACCCCAGTAGGTGCTCTATCAACATCAGCCCTCCTCTCAGATACAGCCGGCGCCTGAGACACTCCCTGTGTCACCTGAGCTGACCTAGCCGGCGCTGCTGGTGGTACCTGAGTAAGCCTCTCCACTCTGGCAGCTTCCTCCCTGCGCTCAACATAGGCTCTGAACTCTCTATACTCCGATGCTCCAATAGAGACACGTCCCGACTCCGTAGAACGAGCTCCCTGCGCCCCAGACCTAGCGGCGGTCACAGGCCTGACCTCGGGGCCTACACTCTCAGCTACTTCCTCCACAGCAACCTCTGGTACGCTTGCTGCAGGTGGGTCAACTCAAGGAACTCGTCCTCGACCTCTCCCTAGTGGAGGTCTACCCACACGACCACGCCCTCTAACAGTAGGGGTGCTATCAGCTCGATCCTGTCTGACTGGGGGAAGGGGGGACGACCCCTACCTCGGCCAGTCACTTGTGCAGCTCTAGTACGTGCCATCTGTACGAATAGTAATAACTACAGTTATAAACTAGCTAATCTATCATAACAGTACAAGTCCATAATTATTCTAAGATTACCGAGATCCGCAGAGGTAGTGGTGGTCGTCCGTACTTTCTATCCCAACCCGACTCTGTATGCATTTTAAAACCAAAATTTTTCGTTGGAAAACTCAGACCCCTTTCGGGTTCTGTTTATTTACTTATACGACCTTTTTAGAAGATTCAAGTGCCATTGTTGCCAACCTCGCTCTGATACCATGTTGTAACACCCCAAATTTTACAACTTAGGGAGTTACTGGTTAGGACCGCACAGTGGGTCCCGACCTTAGTTTGACAACAATTTAACATGATCTTACAACAAGGCACAGATAAGGAAAAACCAGAAAACATAAAATGGTTTTTAACAATGCATGAATGTGACCAAATCAACTACAGCCGGAAAAGTAATATAACAAGGTACGAAAGGAAACAATGTTCAACTGTAAAACCCACAAATGCAAAAACTGCAAAACGTCCTAAAGTACGACACCCCGGCTGACCACTACCATCTGGATCACTCGGCATCTGCTCTAACCTGTGTCAAGTCTAAACAACATATCAACAGTTAGCTAACTATCCAAATATAAGGAAAATGATAACAACACAAACACAAGCAGAAATAGAAATAAACAAACATCATGCTGGCACTCAACCAATTATTATCTGTTATTAAAGTGATTCACATTATTCAATTTAAGTTGTGGCACGAGAACTATTATTAGTTCTCGCCTCCGTTCCTTATCCAACTGGTGTAGGTCTAGCTGACTTCCTTTGGTAGCATCACTACAAACCATGTGTGGACTAGTCCCGAAAGAAACCCCCAGCGCCCTGCGAGCTACTGAGCGGAATGCCACCGCCCGTTACTCTTAGGCCAAAAATACAGGTCGGTAATTATATATCACAACCTATCTCTCTAACATGTCAATCACACACCACCATCATCATTTATACTCATATTTAGTAGTCAGCTAAGTAAGCCCAAAGGACTTACTTGTTATAACGCTCGACTCTTTAATAACCACTCGCTCTGTAACTGTACCCGCTCAGTTGCCTGTCAAAGGCGATAAGTGTATTAGCACACTTTCACGTAGATAGAAGTCTAAAACTTCTAAGATCAAAAGTATTAAGACGTACTAGTTACAGTATTAGTTTTAGGGTAAAATGACCATTTTACCCTTGGTTCCGATTTTCTCGAAAACCCTAAAATTCATGTCCAAACTCCTATTTGAAGTTCTAAAATTATATCCTAACTCTTAGAATTTTATTTGGTTCGAAACTGACATTTTCCTATGTTTCTATTTTCCGGAAGAATCGAAAAAGGTTTAACTTCGGCTCTAAATATAAAATTCTTAACAGCTTATAAAATTCTCGAATTAAATATCTAGATCATCTATGAGGTTCTATCTAGCCTTAGAAGAAAGAAAAACTCCAAACTGTTCAGCCGATATTTTTATAATAATTCCCAAAGTCGGTTCTTCACTCTACTTTCCTATACTTAGCTAAATTTTAAGTTTATTAAAACTGCTCAACTACCTAACTTCGGGAATTCATAACTTTCAATCCGACCGTTCATTTCTCTCCAAATTTTAATATGCTAAACTACATATATCCGTCTACAACATATCCAAAATTCAACGGTGGATCTTTACCCAAACGTTTTATAATTGATCGACAAGATGGGCTGTTCGAAACCTAAAAGCTGAAAGAAATTAAAATGAATTACAGCAGCCTTTTGACTTATCATTTTATGTGAAATTCCAGCAGCTATTTAACACTTATTTTATCTAAGCTGAAGGCCAAACAACAGTAGCCTAAACAATACTACGAATTAAGAGAGCTAGAGACATTTCAACCTAGTTGTAAAGGAAGCAACAAAACTCTATTGCACATGGCTTACCTTGCTGCAGTGGTTTAGGAGTGCTATTGTGCTCACAAAATTCCTAGGCCTTGCTACCCGGATCTCAGAAGGTGATCTAAGATACCTGCAGTTTGTTTAGGACAAGTCAAACTCGACTGTTTAGGTATGTACTTGGGAGGATAATGGTTCGGCTATCCTTACTTGGTACTGCAGTGGGGAAACGAAGAGGAGACTGTACGTACTTCCTAGTGTATCAATCGTTCGATCTCAGCAGTGGTGCAAGAATGTTCCTAGTGCAATCAACAGGCTGTCAAAGCGCCAACAGCCTAACGAGTAAGAGAGAGGGTCGGTAGAGAAAATAAGGTGAAGACGGAAGAACAGATTGCTGCACTTACCTCTTGACGCTGCTGTGTGTGTGCAGAAGGTTTACGTGTGGCTGTTGAATCTGGACGGATGGAGATGTGTAGCGCATAGGGAGGAGATCAGCCGAAGATATTCTGGCGTGGAAATAAGGCAGTTACGGATCTCGTTCCTAATTAATACAGCCGTTATGCAGCAGATTAAAGGAAGGAGCGTTGCTGAGCTGGAGCAGGTAAAGCGGCAACCCTTCTGGCTGGGATGGACGCTGGACTGGAGGAGGGCGCTGGGCTGTACTCGAGCAGGCAACGCTGGGCTGGGCTGCTGGCATTGGAGCTGTGCTGCTGCTGGCCTGGAAGGCTGAAGATTGGCAAGCTGGGCGCCGGGCTGCAGAGGCTGGACTGGCGGACAAGCAGCTGGGCTGGACTGGCTTCTGGGCTGGAGCAGGCGGACTGGGGGACAAGCAGCTGGGCTGCTGGCTGGAGCGGACAAGGCTGGGCTGCTGGCTGGCAAGCAGCTCCCGGACTGAGCTGTTGGAAGAAGGTAGACGTAGCCCGGTATTAATTGTAGTTCGAAATCGAGAATCCGAAATTAATGAGCGGAATAACCGGGTACGGAATATTTACAGTTTAGGTTTAGTTACGAGTTCTATCATTTTATGTGAAGGTAAGTCACATAAAATGATAGACTTATAAAAAGTTCCATCATTTTTTGTGAAAGAAGTCTACATAAAATGATAATTTTCATCCTAATATGTCTAACTAAATAGACGGATATGAATTAATAGATCGAGATCTATTTTATAACGTACGAAGACGGAATAAAAATTCCGGATTTTACAGGCAGTGATGTCACGGCCCGTTATACATACACTTGGGCCTTAAAAATATAATAACAATCGTTCAATCAAGTTATTATTATAAACACACATCGCACACACCACTATTACCACTCAACTAGCATCTAGAAACTAGCTAAGTAAGTCGCAAGGACTTACTTGAATCAAATCACACTTTATCCAATCTCAACTCGGTCCGTACTCGTGGTACTCAAATGCCTGTCAAACAAGGCATGTGGATCAAATCACATCCCTAAACTCTTAGAAGTTATAAACTTCTAAGATGTACAATCTCATGTAGAGAGATTACGGAAAAAGGCTCTCTTAAGGTAAAAAGACTATTTTACCCCAGGTCCCGAAAATTCCCCAAAAGTCTATCATTTAGTTCTAATATTCTCTTTTAGAACCTATGTCCATAATCTAGTTCTCATTGAAAAGTTTGGTAAGGATTTATAAGAGTTACTCAACATTCTTAGTTTACACAAAAGTCGTTACGGTTCGACTTTGGGTTCATATACACGGCTTGGATAAGGATATAAAATCCCGAGATAAAATCCTAGCTCCTCTATGATATACATACTAAACATAGGGGTAAAGATCTCTCAAAAATAATTAACCATAATCCTCCCATAAAACTCCAAAGTTGAGGTAAAAGCTGAAATTTCCCATACTTAGTCAATTTTCCCCCTGCTGTAAAAACAGCTCAAGTGCTCTACTTCGGGATCTTATAAAACCTAATCCGACCGTTAACTTTCTCCCAAATTTTAACACAATAAACTATATGTATTCATCTATGACATATCAAAAATTCAACGGTGGATTCTCAATTAAGCCATAGAAATTAGGTCCTAAAGTCAGCAGGTCGAAGTTGAATGATAGAGTGTGCAGACAGTCCTAGGTTCGAGTCTTACTTCCAGCAATCCCTCCTATTTATCATGCTCAGCAGGCCCCCAGTTTGAAATCCATGGATTGCAACTTATTCTAAACAACAAAACTAAACAACCTAGGTCTAACATAAAAGTCATAAGCATCAGAAGCCGAGGATTAGGTTCCTACCGGACTGCAGCAAGGAAGGAGGCACGCTGTTGAGGCTACGATCGGCACCACCACCTCCGGGGTCGCTGGCTTAGTTCGTTGCACCGCCGCGGTGGCTGGAAGAACCGGCTCAGCTTCGGTTTCCTGCTAGCATCCCGATTAGGCTGAGAAGGTGACAGAAGCAGCACAAGACACGGGAAGAGAGGGATCTGGCTCACCTTACGTGCGTCTCGAATGGCTGCAGATCGACTCCAGTGGTGCCCGTTTCCCTGTGGTAGACCAGCGATGGCGGCTCTGTTTGCTGTGCAACAAGAAGGTCGTCACGATGGACCACCGACTCAAGAGGAAGAGAGGAAGGACAACCGATGCTCACCTGTCGACGCAGAAGGCCAGATCCGGCGTAGAGGGAGATCTTCGGGCTGTTGTTAGTCAGACATCTTCAGTCGCTGGCTCGGATGTCTTCAATTGCTGGCTCGGGCGTCTCGAGTTGATGCTGAGAAGTTGCTGCTGAGGATTGGCTTCGGTTTGGCAGTGAGTTCAAAGGTGCAGTGTACGTTTGCGGTGATCTTGGGTTGGGATTCGGTTTTGCAGCGAGTTCTAAGGTGCAGCGTAGTTGATTAGTTTAGGGTTAGATTAGGTTAACATTGGATTAGGTTAAACTAAATTAAGAGAAGGTTAGGGGAAGTTTGGGCCGACTGAGGGTTATATGGGCTAAGTTAATTTGGGCCTGCTCACCCATTAAAACAAAAGACTGAATTGAATCATCATTACTCGTACAGGATCGTTCTTCGGTTTTTAAAATGTACGGGAATATTTACGGGTTACAAAATTTATCATTTTATGTGAATCAAGGTCACATAAAATGATAAAATTTAGTATTGTTTTGTTTTATTTAAAAGAATTTAAGTTGGTGGATCGAAATCCTGTTTGATCCGGTATTAAGTGGAGTTTAAATTTTTCGGTTATTACAAGGGTATTTTTTTATTTTATCCTTGTAATTTTTTCCTTTTGCCTCCATCAATTTCGTTTAATTACAAAATTACCATTCAATTTTTTTTACTTTCTTGTTTTTTTTTTTAATATTTTGTCTTTTTAGGCTATGTTTGGCACGTTCAATACACTAGTGTTTCTAAGTGTTTATGAGTGTTTTCAATTTTAAAGTGTGTTTGATTGTGTATAAAACACTAGTGTTAAGTGTTTTTATGAGTGTTTTGAAAACACTCATTTAGATGTGGGTTTTGGATAATGTTGAGTGTTTTTGGATTGAAAAAGACTGTTACCCCTACAGTTTAACACTTATTACCGACTATGCCAGGTATAAGAACCCTAATCTCTCACCTCTAATAGTAATTCCAAGCCCGATATTCTCTTATATGGAACGACGAAAAGTTAAATGAGAAGAAATGAAGGGGCAAAAGAAAGAGTAGTGTGGAGGATTCTTCGGTGTGAGGCAACGAAGAACATATGTGTAGCAGATACACTAGTAATTCTTCTATGAACCCTAGTTTCTTCTTCGTTCTATTAAAGCAGCGTCATGTATGAACCCTAATCTTCTTCGTTCAGAAATCTTCTTCGTTTTAGAGTCATCATGTACCCTAAATCTCATTTGTAATGTAATACTGATTTCATGTACTAGTGTAACCAGGTTTCTTGCAAATCCAATGTACTATTGTTATTCCTCATATGTAAGAATTGATAAGTTGAATGTTTAACTTTATAGCTGTTATTAGCTTAAAATCGTGGGATATGAACGTGTAACTTATATAGTTGTAGTTGTTAGATGTTAGTTAGTAACTTGTGTTTCATATTTGACTTGTGGTTAGATGTTAGTTAGTAAAATCGTGAGATATGAATGTGTAACTTGTTTCTTGCCTTGTTGTTAGTTAGTAACTTGTTGTGCTTCATATTTGTATCACCTTAGTATTGCCTTGTTGTTTGTAGTAGTTGAATTTTAAGTAGGTGATGCTTTCTTGTTACTTGATGTTTGTATAGTAGTTGAATTTTAGTAATTGAATTTAAGTAGTTGATGGTTGTTGACTTGTTGTTTGTAGTAGTCACCATATTTAGCTGTTTGAATTATAGTAGTTGATGTTTGTTGACTTGCTTGATATCACCTTGATGATGTATTGTTGTTTGTAGTAGTCACCATATTTAGTTGTTTATACTTTTCCGTTGTTTCATATTAGACTTGCTGACTTGCTTGGCATCACGTTGATGTTGTCTTGATGTTTGTATAGTAGTTGAATTTTAGTACTTGATGCTTGGTATCACCTTGATGTTGTCTTGATGTTTGTATAGTAATTGAATTATAGTAGTAGATGTCCAATTTCTTGTTACTTGATATTGTATATGTCTATCACCATATTTAGTTGTTTGTACTTTTTGTTGTTTCATATTAGATTTGCTGACTTGCTTAGTATCAGCTTTGATGTTGTCTTGTTGTTTAATTACATGTATTATTTCCTATAACTCTAGATGTGTTGACAATACCTGAGCATGAATATATTGTAAAGTGTATATGGATGATAATAACATTTTCCAAAGTCGAACTAGGGGTCCAAATTTTATATGGACTGATGATCTTGTGAGACTCTTAGTGACGCTTTTAATTGAATACGAAAAGAAAAACGGGAGCAAACAAGCGTACAATTGGAAGGATAATGTTGCTTCATTTACTAGTAAGAGTGGGAAGAATGGTGCCAAAGATTTTTGTAGGAATAAATTTGAGTCAATGAAAAAAGAATACAAGGCTTAGAAATTGCTTAGGAATTCAGAGATGGGTCTAGGTTGGGACGAGAATACTCGAATGATCATGGCTTCCAATGATTGGTGGGATAGGAAGATCAAGGTAATTTATAATTTTTATTTTTGTTTTTCAATAGAATAATTAATATACGAATAGATGTGTTATATAACTTCATGTGTTGTAGGAAGACGCAAATTGTAAGAAATACAAGAATAAGGGAATGGATGTGGAGTATGAAGAGTTATTAACTTCACTCTTTGCTAAAAATGTAGTAACCAGTCGTATAGCCATGTTATCTGGGATGGTTCGTGAGCCAAGTCCGGAGCGTATGTCAGTTGCAGATGATGAAGACTTTGATTTAGGTGAAGACGATGGAGACGGTCGTGAATTTTTTCGTAATTTTGTTGGCACAATGAATGAAGGTGGAGGCTCTAGCTACTTAGGAATTCTAGTAGACACCAACGATGAGCCGCAAGTAGGGTAATAAAGATAAGGGTCCGTTGAAAAGAAAACGAAGACAGTCCATTGGGTCATCCAAGTTGGAAGCATTTTTAGACCACTCATATGAGACCACCGATAGATTGATGACCCTCTTCCAGGACGAGGTTAACTCTAAGGTGAAAGCGGACGAAATAATGGTTTAGAAAGCATTGAATATTGTTGATAGGATGGTCCTAAACAATTTGGTCGTGGATGGAAGTCCACTTTGGTGTTTCATAATTTCAAAGACTAAATCAAGGAAAGTTATGCAGATAATGCTGAACTTCACGGATGATCAAAAAAGATACAATTGGTTGAATTGGGAGCATGAGCAAACATTGTGATATACTTGTGTAGTTGTGTTTGAATTTCTTATGTTGTTGGATTTTCCTATGTTTTGTGTGGACAAAATTTAGTATTAGCGTACCTTCCTAATTTCACTTAAGGGTCCGTTGATGTTAAGGATTTTATTTTATCATGCAATGAACTTCATTTCTATTTAGTATGTTATTCTTCATTTTATGATATTTATACATTTATTTACAGGTTTACAATATCAAGTTCAAATATGTCAAGTTCAACAAGTATATCAAGTGGTAGTGATAGTGATGGTAGTGACAAAGACGCAAAGTCTAGACAAATACACACTCTAAAATTCATATTAATGCATCAACAATTGGAAAGACAATATGCCGTTGCAACCGATCACTACTACAAGCACATATGCAATGAGCATTGTTACACTGGGTATGACCGAGGGAGACTATGGATGGAGAAGATCTTAATTGGTCATCACATTCGGACAATTAATATGTTCACAATGGACGCCAAAGTTTTCTTACGTCTATGCAACGAGTTAGAGCAGAACTACGGCCTAACTCCATCCACAGAAGTCTCGGTCATTGAAAAAGTAGGTTTGTTCTTATACACTCTTGCACAATGATGTTCGGTTCGTGTTGTTGTTGAGCACTTTCAAAGGTCCATTGAGACTGTCCATCGTGTATTTCATAGCGTTCTAAATTCTATTACTGGTCGTGGACATGAAGGGTGTGGACTTGCAAGAGATATTATCCGATCCCGGAACCCAAATATTCCTAGAACCCTTCGCATATTGCTGCTGACTTGAGATACAAGGATTACTTTAAGGTAAACATACATAATTTTTAGACGTTTTGAAGATTTGTCAATTCTTACATTTGCTAACTACTAAACAGTATGTTATAGCAAGGATTGCTTTTAAGGTAAAGATACATTATTTTCAAGATTGCATTGGGTGTCTCGATGGTACACATATTATTGCATACATAGAAGAAGTTTCACAAGTTCCTTTCGTAGGTCGGAAACATACGGTGACTTTTAATGTCCTCGCCGTGTATGATTTTAATATGAGAAGATTGGTGAAATAGGACCCTTTTTGCTTAGTATAGAATAACTAGGCCCCTAACAAAATCAAATTTAAACATAAAGATAAATTAGGGATTTAGTACAATAATTAAGGATAGAAGATAAGGTATTTAATTGATATTCTGTTTTTAAAAACTGCCTAAAAATTTGAAACTGCATTGAATAAATTGGAAGCTGTAAAACCAAGGATTTTCGAAATCTTTTCAAAAGGCTAATTCATATAAATCACAATCAATATCCCGTATTTCAAGCCAAATACTCTCTACTCTCTCTCCGACTCCATTGAAGGCGATTGAAGGTATCTTCGTTGTGCATCGTCTTCTCCGTCTTGCAATCGTTGTTTCTTGGTGTTCATCTTCATCGATTGTTGTTTAATTATACCAGGTAAGTTTTCGATCTCATATTTTCTGTCTATTCATGGTTAAATCCCCGATATTGAAAACTTCTCAACCTAGTTTGTCAAGAATGTTAACAATGAAGTACACAACATTCCGACTGCAATCAATGACCTTTATTTTGTGTACATAAAATGATAACAAATAATGTGTGCATATATATAGTATGTTTTGATCATGTTCTAGTCATGCATACATATGTAGTTGCTAACAGTGTACATATCATACATTATGTATCATACATATGCCGTTGCTAATAAATATTATGTAATTGTTGCTTTGATTATGTTCGTCAAAACTGATAACAATATGTACATATCATACATATGTAGTTACTGATAAATATTATGTTCTAATCACACATTAATGTAACAAGTAAACAACAATGTGTACAGAAGGAAGGACCAACAATAATGGACGTTCAAATCGGAGTCCACGAATGAAGGATATTGTTAACATTTGTTTCCTATTTTAACGAGTTTTGATGATTATTATCAATCTTAATTAAGTTAATAAATAAAGATAAATAGGAGAGAGAAAGTGTAATATCCGGAATTTTTTTATTCAGTTTAATTCCGAAGCAAATCGGACTTCGAGCCGTTGACGGTTTTCCATTCTATCTAGTATTTCTTTCTTCACAAATTTTATCATTTTTTGTAAAATTTAATTCACATAAAATGATAGAATTATATCAAACCCTAATTCTTATAATTTTTATCATTTTATGTAGAATTTAATTCACATAAAATGATAGAATTATATCAAACCCTAATTCTTATAATTAATCCTTAACGACGACTTTAGACGAGATCATGACAAGGCTGAGACGAGACTGTGACAAAGCTGTGACGAGGCCCAGACAAGCAGTTGACGAAGCCTAGACAAGTAGTTTACGAGGTCCAGACAAGCAGTTGACGAGGCCAAACAAGCAGTTTACGAGGTCCAGACAAGCAGTTGACGAGGCCCAGACAAGCAGTTGACAAGGTCCAGACAAGCGGTTGACGAGGCCCAGACAAGCAGTTGACGAGGCCCAGACAAGCAGTTGACGAGGCCTAGACAAGCAGTTGACAAGGCCCAGACAAGGCCTAATCTCGAGTATGGCCTGCCAGCCCAGTAACGTTCAGCTGCTGTTCTTCAGCCCATTCCTTGCTGCAGCCCGTACAACAGCACAAAAGCCAATCGGCCCAACAAAGGAGCAGCCCTAAAACGTGTGTATGTTGAGTTGGAGAAGAGCTGAACGTACCCTAACGCTCCCTGAAATTCCGCTGCTGCAAACTACCTCCTTTCTCTCACGTAACGCCGCTTCAGCAAACGTACCAGCGTCCTCCTTCCTCTCCGTCCTCTGCACGCCGCTTCGGCCAACGCAACAACATCTTCCTCCTTCGCTGCACATGAGCATCGAGCGAACCAATAAGTGCATCATCTCTCTTCCCTTCCGCTCAGTTTACAGATCGACCCATCTCTGCCTGAACCACCTCTTTTCCTTTCATCTGTCGCACAAACGAGCCAGGAGGAACTAGACACTCTCTCCGGCACAGGTGCGCCATCTCTTCCTTCTGTCGACCCAAACTGGCACCCGGACTGGTTGCTTCTCATTCTGGCGACCCCAAACTCAATACCAGCGGGCTATTTCGCTTCTGTCGATCCAGCAGACCATTGATACCGAGGAGCCCAGATCCGATCCGCAACAGCCTTGTGCTCTCATTCATGTGCCTTCGAGTTTTAGAATCGAGTAAGGTTCATACCCTCCTCTTCCTTGCACTTATGTCCATGTAATTCATGCCTAATGAGTGTCTTTGATGTTTACTAAACCTGCTCAGAACTTCTGTAGGACAGCAGTAAAGATGCATGCGTTTTCTGAAATTTCGGAAGGGACAAACAGTCAACTTCGGGTCCAGATTTGGGTATGTTAGACTTCTTCTTTGTGGCTGATTTTCGGATATGTCATAGACAGTAGTACATAGTATAACATACTAAAATTTGGGAAGAATCGGAGTTACGGTTTGAGAGTTATTGTGTTTCAAAGTTGACGCCTCATGCAGTTTTTATATATGTGCTTAGTGTTGGGGAAAACAGGAAGTGATGCTGTTTGTGAGATGGTTTTGAATAAGCTCTGGATCTCCGTTGGGCTTGAATTTTGGATATGATATGGTTGACATATTGTTGTAGAACATATTAAAATTTGAGAGGAATCCAGCGAGTGGTTTGGGATTTATGATTTTTCAAAGATGTAGTCGTAAGCAGTTTTTCTGTTGTGCTGAAATTCGGTTTTATGAGATAGTTTTAAATAGGATTTTGATCTCCTTTGCGGCTGAATTTTGGATATATTAGAGATAAGATTTTATAGTGGAACATATCAAATTTTGGGATGAATCCAGCGAGTAGTTTAGGAGTTATGATTTTTTCAAAGTTAAGACAGTGTGCTGCTTGTTAAGTGTTGTAACCAACTTTAGGAATTTTTGTAGAAGCGATGTTTTCACAGTTTTAAGAAATTCTTTCTCCTATGAGTAGATGGGATATCATAGATGATCTAGGGAATTATTTCGGAATTTTTATAAGATTATTCGAATTTTATATTTGAAGCTGTAGTTGGGCTTTAGTGACTTTTCGGAAAATAGAAAATGGGTAGTTTTTCTAGTTGTTACCTAAAATTATCTTAGAGAGTAGAATATGGTTAGTTAGTCTCAAATAAGAGTTTAAACATAAATTATGAAATTTTTGGAAGTTTCGGGACCAAGGGTAAAATAGTCATTTTACCATAAATTAACACTGTAATCATTTCCGTTCTATTAAGACCTACTATCTTAGAAGTCTTAGACTTCTAATTACCTAGAAAGTGTGCTGACACACTTGCCTCCTTTGACAGGCTACTGAATTCCTACAGTTACCGATGAGTGGTGATTAAGAGAGTCAAAATTTGATTCTGGTAAGTCCACGGACTTACTTAGCTGGCTTTCTTGTATGAGTGTAATGTGTATGAGTGGTGTTTGCTAGTTATAATAAACAACGAAACCGGATTAGGCCGACTTTATTATTTACGTAATTGACCCAAGTGTATGATAACGGGTCGTGACATCATCTGCCTAGCTCTTGCGAGAGTCTAGGAGGTTCCCTATGACCAGCCCAGTCCGGTAGACGGTCAGATGCATTAGTACCATTCCGCGTTGGTAACCGGGGACATGGGCGAGGTTTGAGAATCTCTCGTGTCACAAAATAAGTATCATTAGTAATAACCTATCACCTAATTAAAGATAATAAAAGGATTGAGTGTTGCATGTTGATTGTGTATGTTGTGTGTTTGTGCTTTTACCTTTATACTTATGCATAGAATGTTAGCTAACGGTTTTATACCGCTTGTAGATGTCTTGCAGGTTAAAACAGTTGTAGAGAGATCCGAAGGGAATGGTCAGCCGGGTCCACGTACTTATGTAGTTGGGGACGGGATGTCTTTTGTTCTTCTTATGTGTCGTTTTGGTACCTTTGCTTTGTAAGGCTGATACATATTCTTCATGTATATATTGTTTAAAGTTTTCAAATGATTTAAATACTTTTGTGCCTTGTTGTAAGATCCAAGTTAAATTGTTGTCAAACTAAGGTCGGGACCCATTGTGAGGTCCTAACCAGTAGCTCCCCGAGTTCTCAGAAGTTGGGGTGTTACAATATGGTTTCAGAGCTCTGGGTTGGCAACAATGGCACTTAAAATCTTCTGAAAGACAAATGTATAAAATAACTAGAACCCGAAAGGGGTCTAAAATTTTCAAAACGGATTTATGTTTGCACACGCGCGCATAGTCGGGTTAGTAGTACGTTAGACCACCATCTCTCTCCGTGGATCTCTACAACTTGGATCGATATGAGTTAGCATATGGATTTATTATGATGAGTATTAATGTATGTTATATATATATATGTGTATGTGTAATATGTTAGTATCCTAAAGGATATATTATATCCTTTAGTTGTGATATCATGAAGCGATTATCGCCCCATGATAAATCGGTAGCAGACTTGAAGAGTTTTCAACACGAGACAAAGGACTCGGACCATGGATCAAGTATTAGACTCGGGTGGGCGTCCTAGTAACCCTTGTTAACCATCCAAAGAACAAGTGAGCAAGGAAGTAAAGTTGTGAAGATAATTTTTACCACAAGCACAATCAAAGGAGGAAGAAAATATTGAGTCAGTTCAGTTAGAAGGAATAGAAGGTCATACAAGGAACTCGGACATACGAAGCCGAGAGACGGAATTAGAAGAACCATGCAAGAGACTACAATAGTGCGGAGTAGAGATAACAATATTGGAACGGGACAAGTAGAATTGAGTACAACCAAGATTGCGGAATCAAGGACATTATAATCGAGCCGGATACCGCATAGACCATTGTGGGCATGAGAAACCAGAAGAGACAAAGTGTCAATCCGGGTGTGAGAATCTAAGGTGCACGGAATGAAGACTTACAATTGAGTGTAAAAGCGAAAAGGCAGACCCCACAAGCATGGAGGGTTTTGACCTCCTCAGAGATATAAGAAGTTGGAAAGAAACCGCGACGCCAATATCCAAAGAATGGAAGCCGGTAACAGGCAACGGAGTTCATGAAGGCGATATTACCACTAACTCCAGTGAAGAAATCTGTATGGGAGAACGGCCTTGCTAGACTTGAGAGTCCAGAGTAACCCGAATTATCATGGGACCTAAGCCATCAACACCGATGGTCCATGCAAAAGGAACTGCAAGTGGATGATCATTACAATGTCAAAGACGCTTGCAAGCTATCGTGGAAAAATTGAAACGACTATTTATGTCAGATGAATGACACAATCGGACTAGAGAAATGGAGTTAGGCCATAAGAAGCGGAAGGGTGGAAAGTAGATAGAACTAAAGAAGTATAAAAGGAGTGTTGTGAGCAACTGTTTACCTACTAGCTAAGGAAATTTTGACAGATCACAATTAACATGGAATGGAGACTTACAACTTAATATAAGAGCGAAAGGTAGACTTCACAAGCCTGGAGACGTTTTGTTTTCTTTCAAGATAATAATTCTAAGAAGAATCACAACGCCAATATCGAAAGGATCGAAGCCCTGTAACATAGTCAACAGAGATTTGGAAGGAAATATCACAAACAACGCCGATTAAGGAACCTGGGCTTGTGAGAATTGTGTGGTGGACTCAAGAGTCCAAGGTAACCCCCATTTATAACAAAACATAGGTCATCAACATAGACGGTCCCTGTAAAGGGACTACAATTGGGAGGTAATTAAAAGTCATCGGAACTACAAGACGCTTACCATCTATCGTGGAGTGTTAGAAACGACTTTTAACGTCAGGCGAATGGCACAATGAGACTTGAGAAAGATAGTGTCCCAAAGGAAGCAGAAGAGGGAAAGATAAGACGAACTAAAGAAGGATAAAGGGATTAATCTAGTAGGTGGTATGCACCAAAAGTTTAATATCAGTAGAGGTATGAAATGGCGATAAGTCAATTATAGACTGTCCGATGTCAACCAAGAACGTGCAAGTATTGTTTAGTATTGACGAGTTATGTGCCGTTAAGAAGAGATAATTGTGACGGTGGATCTATGGTGTAGCTTTACCGACGCCTTGAGGATTTCCTCAAGTAGGCAACGTCAACCGTCTAGGATGAGCAAAAGATATCGAGAGGATTGCGTTAAAGGTTATTTCTTGTCTGGTTAAGACCAAACTCTGGTCGAGTCAGGGAGTTTGGATCGGTGTTGCAAGAATTAAGGAAGTAAACGGAAGATGGTTGCTTTCCAATAATGATTTTATTTTAGGAAAACAAGTAAGGAAAGTACTTGGTACTTCATCCGGTTAATCATTTTGGACTCACAGAACACGTCCTTATGATTAAGGGGTGACAACAAAATAATCAAAGTAGCGCAGCGGAAGCGTGGTGGGTCCTAACCCACAGAGCAAGAAGCTCAATGGTACTGATGGTTGTCGTGTCGAGTTTAAGATGGTGATAGTTGGTGAAATGCATTCTAGTTGGAAGGAACGTGAGATAGGCCATGTGAAGTGACTAGAAATGTCGTACGGAAACTTACGAGCATGTAGAGGTAATAGAAGGAGACTGGTACACTTTTATGGATCCGAGTGAAGAGTGATGGCTTTGTACATGTTGCCATGCAAGTAGTTTTGGAATTATATACCTAACGGAGTACGTTAGAGTGATTTCGGACATGGGATCACTTTGTGTCTAATGCCGTCATTTCGGACATATTCTATTTTACTTAAGATCTTGGAAAATGCGTGAGAAACCTAAGTTTGAGCTAACGATGTATTAGAGATCTGTAAATAATATAACAACGCCAAGTGAACAAAGAGGATGACCACTAGATTTGATTCTTAGTTGCCCCGAGTGTAGACCAGAAAAGGGTAAAGGTGACGATTCCTTACCGGAGGAATAAGACGACTGAGTAATATTAAAAGACAAGACCAAGTGGGTCGTGCTGCGAAGAGCATTGGGTACTTGGTAAGTGTTGGTGGATGTCTAAGACCTTTGGCCTGATTGTGTAGTCAGAACCTTTTCAAAAGGCCGGAAGCAAGTGGTCATAACGAAGGGAAGGAAGTTGAATAGATTATTTATCCGTAGGGTCATCAAAGGATCTATAAGTGATTTGAGTAAGGAAAACCATTAGAAGTTTTAAAGCGGTTTAAAAGTGACTGATGGACTAGTTTTCCTCACCCTATTGGAGAGTGTAGCTTCGGTTTTCCACGGAGACTATGTTTGGGAACTGAGTTTGAAAATTTCAGTTGGAGAGATACCTACCAGACACGAGTTAGGTCATCAAATTAGAGGGTCAAACATTTGAGCCGGATAATACCAGTGAGTTATCCGGTAACCACTCTAGAACGTGGTAGCAGGCGCTTGTGATCTAAGTACCTGAAAAGATTTAAGATTTAGTGGTTTTATGAGAAGCCGATAAGGCTACCTAAATATTGGGGATAGTAGGAGACGTAACATTTCAAAGACTTATGTAGCGATAGTTGTAACCTCGGGAGTGACGAGTTAGGGCTTGACCTTGTATGTGTGATATTGTTTGACTACTTGTTTATTTCATGATTGAGTGTTTAGTCAGTGATGTGTTCTTTTGGTAACCTTGATGTGCGGGATACTTAGATGTGGAAACGATGAGACTTTTGAGTAGTGATCAGATATACCCATTTAGTGCCTTAAAGGCCGATCAGGATTGTCTTACCCTAAGTTTCGGGACAAAACTTATTGTTAAGGGGGAACTGATGTAATACCCGGAAATTTTCTTCCGACTAGTCCCGAAACAATAAGAACTTGACCGATTATGACGTTTTCGGCGCTTTAGTTCTTTAGTATGGATTCCGACATTATGTTGCCTTCTTTTAAGTTTCGGGACGAAACTTCTTTTAAGGGGTACTGATGTAATATCCGGAATTTTTTTATTCAGTTTAATTCCGAAGCAAATCGGACTTCGAGCCGTTGACGGTTTTCCATTCTATCTAGTATTTCTTTCTTCACAAATTTTATCATTTTATGTAAAATTTAATTCACATAAAATGATAGAATTATATCAAACCCTAATTCTTATAATTTTTATCATTTTATGTAGAATTTAATTCACATAAAATGATAGAATTATATCAAACCCTAATTCTTATAATTAATCCTTAACGACGACTTTAGATGAGATCATGACAAGGTTGAGACGAGACTGTGACAAAGCTGTGACGAGGCCCACACAAGCAGTTGACGAAGCCTAGACAAGCAGTTTACGAGGTCCAGACAAGCAGTTGACGAGGCCAGACAAGCAGTTTACGAGGTCCAGACAAGCAGTTGACGAGGACCAGACAAGCAGTTGACAAGGTCCAGACAAGCGGTTGACGAGGCCCAGACAAGCAGTTGACGAGGCCCAGACAAGCAGTTGACGAGGCCTAGACAAGCAGTTGACAAGGCCCAGACAAGGCCTAATCTCGAGTATGGCCTGCCAGCCCAGTAACGTTCAGCTGCTGTTCTTTAGCCCATTCCTTGCTGCAGCCCGTACAACAGCACAGAAGCCAACCAGCCCAACAAAGGAGCAGCCCTAAAACGTGTGTATGCTGAGTTGGAGAAGAGCTGAACGTACCCTAACGCTCCCTGAAATTCCGCTACTGCAAACTACCTCCTTCCTCTCACGTAACGCCGCTTCAGCAAACGTACCAGCGTCCTCCTTCCTCTCCGTCCTCTGCACGCCGCTTCGGCCAACGCAACAACATCTTCCTCCTTCACTGCACATGAGCATCGAGCGAACCAGTAAGTGCATCATCTCTCTTCCCTTCCGCTCAGTTTACAGATCGACCCATCTCTACCTGAACCACCTCTTTTCCTTTCATCTGTCGCACAAACGAGCCATGAGGAACTAGGCACTCTCTCCTGCACTGGTGCGCCATCTCTTCCTTCTGTCGACCCAAACTGGCACCCGGACTGGTTGCTTCTCATTCTGGAAACTCCAAACTCAGTACCAGCGGGCTGTTTCGCTTTTGTCGATCCAGCAGACCATTGATACCGAGGAGCCCAGATCCGATCCGCAGCAGCCTTGTGCTGTCATTCATCTGCCTTCGAGTTTTAGAATCGAGTAAGGTTGATACCCTCCTCTTCCTTGCACTTATGTCCATGTAATTCATGCCTAATGAGTGTCTTTGATGTTTCCTAAACCTGCTCAGAACTTCTGTAGGATAGCAGTAAAGATGCATGCGTTTTCTGAAATTTCGGAAGGGACAAACAGTCAACTTCGGGTCCAGATTTGTGTATGTTAGACTTCTTAATTTGTGGCTGGTTTTTGGATATGTCATAGACAGTAGTACATAGTATAACATACTAAAATTTGGGAAGAATCGGAGTTACGGTTTGAGAGTTATTGTGTTTCAAAGTTGACGCCTCATGCAGTTTTTATATATGTGCTGAGTGTTGGGGAAAACAGCAAGTGATGCTGTTTGTGAGATCGTTTTGAATAAGCTCTGGATCTCCGTTGGGCTTGAATTTTGGATATGATATGGTTGACATATTGTTGTAGAACATATTAAAATTTGAGAGGTATCCAGCGAGTGGTTTGGGATTTATGATTTTTCAAAGATGTAGTCGTAAGTAGTTTTTCTGTTGTGCTGAAATTCGGTTTTGTGAGATAGTTTTAAATAGGATTTTGATCTCCTTTGCGGCTGAATTTTGGATATATTAGAGATAAGATTTTATAGTGGAACATATCAAATTTTGGGATGAATCCAACGAGTAGTTTAGGAGTTATGATTTTTTCAAAGTTAAGACAGTGTGCTGCTTGTTAAGTGTTGTAACCAACTTTAGGAATTTTTGTAGAAGCGATGTTTTCACAGTTTTAAGAAATTCTTTCTCCTATGAGTAGATGGGATATCATAGACGATCTAGGGAATTATTTCGGAATTTTTATAAGATTATTCAAATTTTATATTTGAAGCTGTAGTTGGGCTTTAGTGACTTTTCGGGAAATAGAAAATGGGTAGTTTTTCTAGTTGTTACCTAAAATCATCTTAGAGAGTAGAATATGGTTAGTTAGTCTCAAATAAGAGTTTAAACATAAATTATGAAATTTTTGGAAGTTTCGGGACCAAGGATAAAATAGTCATTTTACCATAAATTAACACTGTAATCAATTCCGTTTTATTAAGACCTACTATCTTAGAAGTCTTAGACTTCTAATTACCTAGAAAGTGTGCTGACACACTTGCCTCCTTTGACAGGCTACTGAATTCCCACAGTTACCGATGAGTGGTGATTAAGAGAGTCGAAATTTGATTCTGGTAAGTTCACGGACTTACTTAGCTGGCTTTCTTGTATGAGTGTAATGTGTATGAGTGGTGTTTGCTAGTTATGATAAACAACGAAACTGGATTAGGTCGACTTTATTATTTACGTAATTGACCCAAGTGTATGATAACGGGTCGTGACATCATCTGCCTAGCTCTTGCGAGAGTCTAGGAGGTTCCCTGCGACCAGCCCAGTCCGGTAGACGGTCAGATGCATTAGTACCATTCCGCGTTGGTAAACGGGGACAGGGGCGAGGTTTGGGAATCCCTTGTGTCACAAAATAAGTATCATTAGTATAACCTATCACCTAATTAAAGATAATAAAAGGATTGAGTGTTGCATGTTGATTGTGTATGTTGTGTGTTTGTGCTTTTACCTTTATACTTATGCATAGAATGTTAGCTAACGGTTTTATACCGCTTGTAGATGTCTTGCAGGTTAAAACAGTTGTAGAGAGATCCGAAGGGAATGGTCAGCCGGGTCCACGTACTTATTTAGTTGGGGACGGGATGTCTTTTGTTCTTCTTATGTGTCGTTTTGGTACCTTTGCTTTGTAAGGCTGATACATATTCTTCATGTATATATTGTTTAAAGTTTTCAAATGATTTAAATACTTTTGTGCCTTGTTGTAAGATCCAAGTTAAATTGTTGTCAAACTAAGGTCGGGACCCATTGTGAGGTCCTAACCAGTAGCTCCCCGAGTTCTCAGAATTTGGGGTGTTACAGAAAGATTATGATTTATTGAGTATTTTTATTTCTGTTTTCAATAAATCTTTTTATAAAAATATGAAGGGGCCTAGTTTGTCAACATATAAACAAAAGGGCCTGGTTTATACACCTTGATACATAAACTGCCTACTTAGTCAACTCATCCTTTTAATATGTTGTTCACTTTTGTGTTGTCTGGATGGAAGGGTCTGCTTATGATGCGAAGGTTCTCGATAATGTCATTTGAAAACCCGACCTCAAATGTAACACCCCTCTTAATTCAAGGATGTCACATTCAGTAGTTCGAGAAAATTCAAAACTCGCAAAACTACCCAAGGCTAGTAGCAAATTATTTGCGTAAATATAGACAATAATTAAATAACTAGCGGAAGACTTGTTTGAACATAAGAGGTCAAATTTATAAACTCGTAACAACAGTGTCAAAATGTAATAAAAACTTTATTATAACAAAGTAAAACAGCTAAATGGAAAGATAAGTCGAGTGAAATCCCTATACATATGACTAGGTACAAAAAAGTTGCATCCGTATACAGAGTTTAAGAATTTAATTTATTAAACAAGTGCTCTAGATGACGCCATCTTCACTTTGGTCCTTTGTATCCGAGGTCTTGATAAACATTGTCTGATGTGTCATATGCAACAAGGGACACCAACCAACCAGGTACTAGGTTGGTTAGTCTAACGTAAGACTAGCAACTGACTAAAATAAATAGGTTCACTATGGGCCATACAATGACCATTAAACGGTATGCAATAAAACCAACACTTAACAAGAAGAAGAGAGACAAATGAGGTGAATAAATATTGAAATAATTTGTCTTACTAGGCCTTTTTTGGTTTTGTGTTTAGTAAATGTACCCCATAATTTTTTAGTTTTGTGTTTATTCACTTCAAAAGATTCTCATATAATCACTAAGCTAGGTTCAAAGGTCACCCTAATACAATTCTGACTATTCTCTAAAATGTGCCGGGGAATATATCAAATTGAAGAAGAAACAACGGTTGAATGAACCACTTGCGAAAATGAACCGAAATCACTTGCCTTGAGTTATGAAGCACGGAACGAATATGGATACACTTGATGGTTAAGGTTCACCAACACTCCATTGTGTACGTAACATTTAACCAAAAGCTCTTATGAATATTTATATAACTTTTGTACAAATTTGTACATCTCTAGTGGTATAGTTGATTTATAAAAATAATTTATAAATTCTTTTTATAAATTATTTCATTCATAGAACAAGATGAATGAGTTTACAAGTTGATTCATATTTTTTAATTTTTTTTAACTCGATTAACAATAATAATCAAAACTTGTAATTGGTAGCTTACTTATACTAATGGTGGAAATGGGTAAGATTTACATCACTAAAATCTTCATTAGTCTAATACACAATATATGATGAAATTATGTAGACTATCTATTGATTAAAGAAGAAGATAGTAACGTTTAGAAGGGACTTGTAAGCAACACACAAGACAACTCGATCTTCTCTGAAAGAATATGAAGAATGATCGATCCCTTAACGTATATTAGCAACTACGTTGACATCCACACTTGTAGAATTTCGACTCAAATTTCAACAATATGAGAGTTGGGAAGAAAGAAGCAAGAAGCAAGATGGAGGGAAAAAGAGGAGAGGTAAGTTTTATATAGACATAGGGGAATATTTTCATTAATCACAACCAATTAAATGGGAGATTAAGAAAATATTTAGAGAATAAAACACTAATGCTGTGAAATCCCCATCATCAATATTAAATTAACACCCAAAAACGTAACCGACGTTCAATTGAATCGAAGTTAATCGCATATTCGTTTTGCCTTTTTAAATAGCGTTTTTACAAAGGAAATAAATATGAAAATATTGATGTAATAACCAATATAATTCGTTGGCTCATGTGGTGTGTGGGCGCGCTGCTTGACCTGTAGGTTTCGTGTTCGAAACCGATCCACAACAACTTTTCTCTATCTAATATATTACTTTTCTCTGTTTTCTCCGGTGATGTGTGACACAAGGTGTGTTGGAGGTTTCGTGTTCGAAACCGATCCACAACAACTTTTCTCTATCTAATATATTACTTTTCTCTGTTTTCTCCGGTGATGTGTGACACAAGGTGTGTTGGAGGTCGGGTGTTCGAATTCCCTTGGTGCTTTTTTTTTTTTTTTTAGTGAAATCGAAAAACTCTTATTTAAACAATAATAAGAGAGTTGTTTATATCAACATCAAATGCTCTTAGCTTAGTTGGAACCGGACACTCTCTCTATACAACAAATTACAAGTTTGACTCTTGTATATTGCGGTTTTTCTTCTTCTCCGGACCCACAACAACTATTCTCTATTTAATATATTACTTTTCTCTGTTTTCTCCGGTGATGTGTGACACAAGGTGTGTTGGAGGTCGGGTGTTCGAATCCCCTTGGTGCTTTTTTTTTTTTTTTTTTTTTTTTGTAGTGAAATCGAAAAATTCTTATTTAAACAATAATAAGAGAGTTGTTTATATCAACATCAAATGCTCTTAGCTTAGTTGGAACCGGACACTCTCTCTATGCAACAAATTACAAGTTCGACTCTTGTATATTGCGGTTTTTCTTCTTCTCCTTTTATTTCTGTCACAACCATGTATTGTCTTATTTATACTATTAAAATAAGACGTCTACATAATTAATAAATCTGATATATAAAAGGTGCATCCATATATACTAATATGTTTCACTTTTTTATCGCAATTATATAAGTTGGACATAACCCAAACTTATTACGTTACAAGGGATTATTTTAAAAAGTATAACAATGCATTTTTATTTGGAGTATTTCATCAACTTCCCACATTCACCGTCCGAGAAGTATTATCTATGCGGCATGGGATATCCACATAAGACTGGGGTTCCTAGTGTCATATTCAAAGATACGGTATCACCTAAATTAATTTGATATTGAGCATCCAAGCAACAAAAGGGAAGCATTTAACCAGACACACTCTTCTCTAAGAAGTTGTATCGAACGGTGTTTTGGAGTCTTAAACAAGAGATAGAAGTTGTTATCTACTATGCCATGTTACCTTGACTACACACAAGTTGGCATTCATCTCGCTCATTTTGCCTTACACAACTTCATTTGCTTATACTCAAGGTATGATGGCTTATTAGAAGATGACAAGAAGTTGGCAACTACAAGCCAGAACGAGGTAGAAGAAGTGGAGGACAACAATGACAATGGTAGAGGAATGAGCCACATTCGTGACCATATTGCTTCGGCTATTTGGAATGCAAGAAGGAATATGTAAATTTTGTATGAAAGTTCACCTATGTTTGAGAATTTGGTTAAGAACTTGACATTGTTTCCCACTATTATCAAAACTTTTGGTATGACATTTGACTATTATGTTTCATTTTGGTGCGGTATAACAATTTTGTTTCATCATATATAAAAGAAAATTACGCAAATCATCATTTATAATACATATAGCCAAACTGATACATTGTTGTTTCATAAAATAGAACCCTAATAGTACATTACATATGCAACAAGTATCACCCCAGCAACTAACCTCCAAACAAACGCACTTAAACAATTTTCCCTTTTAATCTTTGTTGAGTAAAAATGTACACAAATTTACAAAACACATTTTATGTTTTATTCAAATATAGATTTACTGAAGCCTCACGTAGTTCAGTGTAGTGTTTTCATGCATCAGAGAATCAAAGTCCAAACCCACCTTCTAGAAAGGGTTGCCTAAACGATGATTCAACTATCATTTGCATGATATTTATATCTCGACCATGCATCATAAGATTAAATTAAACCCACCTTCTAGGAAGGGTTGCTTAATTCATCCCGCTATCACGCGCATGATCAAGAAAAGTGTTTGATTATTTATTTTATTGTATTTTTAAAGCTTGTGACTGAATTCGGTTCTTAGTTTACCAAACATCCTACGTATCCTTTAGTAGGAATCAAGTCGTACGTAGTTCTTAAATGATTGTTTGAAATTTAACTTTATGACTTTCATGTCATATAAAAGTCAAAAATATATTTTGTGATTGAATTTAATACGTGTTTGTTTTGTATCAAATTTCCTACGTATCCGTAAAAGAAAACAAAATCAAATCATAGGTAGTTCTTTGAGATAAAAGACAATTGATTTGAATTTTTTTGTGGTTAAACTCGATGAGTGGATGCATAATATCGAGTTTAGAAATTGGGGGTCTTTTGCATCCAAGATTTGATTCAATTACTCGGACGGGTCGATTATAACACCCCAAGTTCTGGGAACTCGAAGCGTTACGGGCTAGGACCTCACAATGGGTCCCGACCCTCAGAGTAGCAACAACACAACGAATCTTACAACAAGGCACAGACAAATGAAAACCAAAACAGTTTATAAAACCAAAGGTTTAAACAAAAAGGAAACGTAAAAGACTCGCAACCGAGTTAAAAAAAAAGGGAAAGCAACAACATAAACATAAACCTGATCCCGTCCTATAATGTAGGGAACCCCGGCTGACCACACCGTCCGGATCACTCAGCAACATCCTGAACCTGCGGAACATCTACAACATCGGTATAAACCGTTAGCGAACATTCTAGATATCAGAAAGAACGTAAAGGCACACACACACACACATAAGGTAAAGCAAACATATAACATGCTTTTACTCAATCGGTTATCGAATTTCATTACGTTATCCATTACTAATTCAACTTCTTTTGTCACACGAGAATCTCCCGAAACACGCCTCCGCTTCCGTCTACCAATAGGAATAAATCAGTACTATCCGTTACCTACGGGCCTGGATTGCAAGAGCTAATTCTAGTCTCCTGTAGAACTAGACAAGTAGTCACCGTCTGCTTATCATACACTTGGGACAATTACGGTTATAAAGGGTGATTTCTATTCCGGTTATTCGTTATAACATGATAAACAACACAAACAAGCCAAAGCATTCAAACCAATATGCAGAATGAAGCTAAGTAAGTCCAAGGGACTTACCTCATTCGAAGGTAATCTAAAGTCAGCAACCACTCAAAGAACGACTCAGTTTCCTTAATAAAAGGAGTAAGAAAAGCCTATTCACACAAGCATCACGAATCAGGAACGAAACGGTTGCTAGAAGTCTATAACTTCTAGTCTCAATGATCTCTAAGAGATCTCCACAAGTTAAGGACTCAACCTTAGTCTTACAACATAGTCAGGGGGCAAGGAACATCCATAAGAATCAAGGAAAGGAATGAGGAAAGCAATGAAGGAAGCAACTCACAAGAATGAGAGTTACTGCAGAAGGAACCGCAGGGGAAGCGGAGCAAGGCGCAAGGGCGGCTTGCTGCGGGGGCGGTGTTCGCTCCAAATGGTGTGTGCAAGCTTTAAATTTATAACCCAAGATGTATGCTTAAAACAAGGATGCGAACCCGCAGTGTACGGATCAATTATAGTAAAAGCAAGAATTCCGGGGTGTCGATCTCAGGGACTTAGGTGAAACAAAACCAATATAGGTAGTCAATATTACAACTAACCACAAAAGCAATTAAAGCAATCAATGATGATAAAAATTCAATTAAGGAAATATGCAAATTCTAGGGATTAAAGCATGTAGTTGTGGTTCCAACTCAAGATCCCAAGATAAGCGGACAAAGCTGAGGTTTTGCAAAGGGGAGGTGTTTCTAAAGTGGAATAGATCACCGGGTAAGTCTCACTACTCACAATCCCAAGCCAAAGAACCTATCACCGAGTAAGTCTCAAGGTACTAAGGAAAGGAATTACAATCTCAAACCAACACACCAACTAAGGGAATAGAATCAACCTTTACCGGGTAAGTCTCAAGCTAACTCACAAAGATGGGATGAAGGCACACTCAAACCCCAATAAAGGATAAACCTTTATTACCTACACTTACGATCAAAGGGTAAACAAACAAAGGAATTACCGGGTAAGTCTCATCCTAAGCTTGCATTGAACCAGGAAAGATGTAATAAGAATAGGATTTGGCAAACTCTAACACTTAACTCTCAGTTTCGGATCAGGTAAGTCACCTCGGTCAGATGAATTCCACCCCGGCCGAGATGTTCATTGATTGAACGAGATGTTCTAAGGTTAAGGATAAAGACTCGAGCTTTTAGGGTCCTACTGGAATTTAAGATTATTCCATCATTGTTTTTCCCACAACCTTCAGCCAATCACCCTAGAATCGCACAAGGAAATTAGCCACTCATCATCATGAAAGCGATAGTCAAATATATGGGAAGAGAATGAATATTTGAACACAAAAACCTTAAGAACAAGGCTTCAATAACTGAATCAAATATCAAACAAACAAGCGTTCCTTGGATCACAAATCCAACAAGACAAATCAACAAGAAGGGAATCTAAGAAAGTCTTACAAAACCCTCACAAAAGCTATAATAAGCTATCAATCCTTCCTAGATTGATCTTCAATCTTCCTTCCTTCAAAACCCTGGAGAAAATCCCTTAATTGCTGGATGCTATCAGCCCTCTAAGCATGTATAAGCATAGTTGAACTTGTGAAAAATCCAACCCTTTATATAGGAGAATTATCTTCCAAAGATAAAATATCTTAAAAAGATAATTTCCTATAAAATATATCTTATCTCCTAAAACAAATCCTCTAAATATATGATCTTCCTTCCATAAATCCAGCCCAAAAATATAAGATCTCTCCTTCCAAAAATAAAAGATCTCAGCCAAATAAAATATATCTCGCCGCGTCAAGATATTCGCCTCGGTCGAGACACTCCTCTAGATCACCTCGGTCGAGATGGTACTGTAGCTGACCGAGGTGAATCTGAACTGAATGTGAAATCTCTCAAAATCTGGTCCAAAGTAAATCTTTAATCCATTTCCATGCTTCCTGAGCTCCTCCTTAAGCTCCTGAATGTAGCTCCAATGACTCCTTCGCTCCTTTAGCTCCATTTTGATGCAAAACGTGCCATTTTACCTACGATTACAACGAAACTTGGTGTAGACCTCGATTCTCGCAAAAGTAGATGAAAAGACAATATAATCACATAATATACATTCAAACATGCAGATTATTGAAGATAAAACGTCTAAACAAGTCCCAAAATATAGACTATAATTCATGCTATCAAAATACCCCATACTTGTCCCTTGCTTGTCCCCAAGTAAGTTCCAAATCTTAAGTACAAGATAGAATGGATTATAAGTCAGAAAAACCAATGAAAAGTTTTTCAAAACATTTTAGTGGTGTGCTCCAATCATAGATCACTCTAAGAGAATGCTTCATGAAATTTAAAATCAAAACATGCTCAAAACATTTTATAAATATAAGAAAGTTGTTTATCTTTGCATAAAATCATAGAATGCATAATAAATCATTATTATCGAAATTAATCATATATAATCAAGTTTAAACCACCAAGTCAATCAACAAGCTCGAGGTCTCAAGGGCTTTTCAAGAGAAGGTCAAGAAACTTGTGAGGGTGGGATGTATATAGGGCATGTGGTGCTAGAATCCGGGAAAAGGATCTTTACTTCACTTGCTTTGAACTTCAACATCTTCCACCAATAAGCTTTGCTTATTTACTTTACTTTTTTTACTTTTTGGGAAGCATGGACAGAGGTGCACAATAACCGAAGCCTGGGAGATCAACAATCATCAATTTTTCGAGATGCCTCAAACCCTTGATGCACATACCATGACCCGTTAGTAATATCGCTCAATCCAACTTTGGCAAGACACAAACACCCGGCTATGTGAATGGTGCCGAGTTACTCATCATCACGATTGACTTCCCCAAACCTATTTGTTTCTTTCTAACTTCCAACCAACATCTCAACTTTTCCTTCACTCTCTTTTCATTTGCTTGCTTCCAAATTCCCGGATAGGTAAAGGGAGACAAATATATATATGAGGGGCTAAGCATGATCAAGAAGAAGAAGAGAAGAGAATGAATTGCCTTAATCATCCCAGGAAGAAAGTGATAGAACTCATCATGTGGTGTCAACCTTCAAATTCAACATAATTTGGATAAAAATAAAGTATTAAACATGCCACAAATTTCAAACAAAGTACTTAGCAACTTAAACATATCATAAAACCTTTCAAACATATAAAGATTTCAAAACCAGTATGCAAACAAAATCTTCACTGAGGTCATATCTAGATAAGAAGCACAAAATCGTTTCGAAAAGTATCTCAGTTAAACCACCTCGGTCGAGATGTTCTAAGTCAACCGAGGTGCTGTACCTCAATTGGTCAGAGTCACTTCGGTCGAGGTCATAAAATTTTTTTTCTTAACCAGTTTTTGACGTTTTTCTCAATCAATTAAACTGTATGCATGCATGTAGTCTCAGATAAGCACATAGAGCATAGGAAAATCATAAATATCCGAATCAAGTCATACAAGCATACATAATGTCGAATAATACACATAAATACCCCATACTTGGGACACATTGTCCCAATGGGTCAAGATAAGTCTAAGGAAACAGCAAGAACTCACCGGACATAAGCTGAGCTGCATAATAAATAAAGAAAAGAAATCCCTGCGAGCTCTAGTCCTGATCTGCTGGCGGTGGTGGTGGATATGGTATGTACGGATGCTCGGACGGGTCAAATGTATATCCCATCATATGCTGGAACTGGATCTCCATCATCCGGCGCTGGTAGTGCTGACTCTCCAACATCTGATGAGTCCGGCTATCCATCTCTCGGCGATGGTCATCCAAACGTCTTCCTAGATCGACGGTCAGGGCTGCGTAGGAGTCGATCATCTGATCCGTCAGATCGTCAATCCGGCGGTGAGCTACGGGATCCTTCTGCCTGCGAACTCTACGCCTGGCAAGACGTGCTGGTACTGCAGCTGGCTCATCCTCTGTCTCCTCGTCATCTAGATCGACGACTGGTATACTGGGACCAGCTGTATCTGTCCCTGTCTCCATCGCGGCACCGCCATCATCCTCCTCATCAGCCTCCTCCTCATCCTGCTCCTGGGCTGCTGTTGCGTCTCTAGCGTCCTCAATAAGAGGAATCCACGCAGTGGACCAGTACTGAGGGTCAAACACTGAGAATAGAGATGACCATATAATACCCTGAGGGCAGTCTGCTCCCAAGGCATCGCCACATATGGCATAGTAAGTCCACGAGAAACCAGGATCCTCCTCCTGATCATCTCCTGCAGACCAACCGGCTTGGCAGCCGCCACTAAGGTAAAGCACTCAGATCCAATCCCATCTCAGTAGCTAAATGAGTCACTAACCCTCCACAACAGATGTCTCCCTTCCCCTTCGCCTTGATCCTGTAAAGATCCTCAGTCAACATCACTCCGAAGTCGGGAACTCCTCCAGTAACCATACAATATAAACTCAGCAACTCCCCCTGTCTAATCTTCTAGGGCGTCTTAGTACGCGCCAGAAGTGTCTCGCTAAATATACGGTGAGCGAGTCTGAAGGCAAGGTGGAAGATGATCCGCTCCCTGGAATCTCCAGGTCTCCACCTATCAGCATGCTCAACTACGTGAGCTATCTGTCCCCAGAACTGGAGAGCTACAGCTCGAGAGGGGAAATCAGTAATTGTCGGGGTCGGGAAACCGAAGATGTCTCTCCACTAATCCATCGGCACTAGATAATTCTGGTTCACCAACCGGTACTTGATGGCCTGCTCTACAGGCAAGTAGGTCACGGAACTCACAAACTCCAATGTGGGCTCGAGGTAGGTTGGAGCTCTAATCTCCATAAAGTGCTCCAACCCTACCATAGAAATCATCCGCCTCAAGTCATCATCCACATAGAGGCAATCAAAGGCAGCAACATCTAGGAACCGCGGCGCAATCACTGGGCGCACAACAATGCGGTCATAGTCGACTTGGTGACGCTCGTGGATCACCGGTATAGAAGGTCGAGATTAGAAGAAGGTGAAGGGGAAGATCTATCCCTCAGTAAAAGCTGTCTTTCAGATCTAGAACTCATTCTCTCTCTGTCAGATCACCTCGGTTGCCCTGACAATCCTCAAGAACACCTCGGTCGAGATGCAAGTCGACTGGACAAAGGTGATGCGCTGTTTGATTCCAACTCTCAGAAATCCAGTTATTTTCCCCCGATATCACTACCAATTGTTCCTATGGGGTACTTAAGCCTTTTTCAACAAGAATGATTGGCAACCAAAGCCAATTTCTTCCAAAATCAGTAAAAGACGAGAAGTTAGGGTTTTCGGTTTTGTTACCACAGATTCGGACGATTTGGAGCGTTTTTGTTGCTGAATGTCGCTTCCAAATTGATCCTCTACTCTTTCCTTGTAGATTGGGAGCAAGAATCATCGAAAATGATCGAGAATCGGGGAGCGAGATGATTTTGTATGCCATGGTCGAGAAGGTGAGAGAGGGAAGAGAGAGAAATCAATCCCCCTTTTATACCCTTTTCTGAAACTGCTGTCACCTCGGTCGACGTGGTCCCGACTCGACCGAGGTGATATGGACAGAGGTGAATTGTCATAAGCCCTAGTCGCCTCGGTTGCTCAAGAATCATCTCGGTCGAGATGCTGTGACAGCAACCGAGATGTGTCTCAGTCAAACTCCGTCTTCTCGATTTCTTGAACTTCAGTCCTTCCAGTGTTGCTCCTGGGTTGTATTCCTTCCTTAGAGATTACCTGTTGTCTGTCTAGGACGCCAAAAACAAAGCAAAGCAAACTATCTAAAGCTAGGCTAGAAAAGAGAAAAGAAAGCAATACCTTGGGTTGCCTCCCAAGAAGCGCTTGGTTTAAGGTCGCTAGCTGGACCGTACGGTGTCTCTAAACAAGGTATAATGGTGCAATCTCCTCAACCGGGATTTCCGGTTTGTATTTCTTAAGTCTATGACCATTGACCTTGAATCTTCCACTTGTTTCTCCCCAGATCTCGACTGCACCATAAGGGAAAACATGTTTCACAACATACGGTCCTGTCCATCTAGACTTTAACTTACCTTGAAAGAGGCAAAGGCGGGAGTTGAAGAGTAGAACTAAATCTCCTTCTTTGAACTCCTTAGGGATGATACGCTTGTCGTGCGATTTCTTTGTCCTTTACTTGTAGATCCTGGCATTCTCATAAGCGTTCAAACGCAACTCCTCCATCTCATTGATATCCAATAGCCGCTTCTCACCGGCTTCCTTGATGTCGAAGTTCAACCATTTGATTGCCCAATATGCCTTGTGTTCTAACTCAACGGGCAAATGGCAAGACTTCCCATATACCAAATTATAAGGGGTGGTACCAATGGGAGTCTTAAATGCGGTCCTGTAGGCCCAAAGAGCATCGTCTAACTTCATGGCCCAATCCTTCCTCGTCCTAGAGACAGTCTTCTCCAAGATTGCTTTAATTTCTCTATTAGAGATCTCGACCTGTCCACTAGTTTGAGGGTGATAAGGGGCTGCTACCTTGTGGGTTACCCCATACTTCGATAGAAGTGCCTTAAACTTCCGGTTGATCAAATGTGTCCGTCCATCACTGATGATGATGCGTGGAGTCTCAAAACGTGGAAAGATAGTCTTATTAAAGAACTTCACAACCATCATGGCGTCATTTATGGGAGAGGCAATGGCTTCAACCCATCTAGAGACGTAGTTGACAACTAGGAGAATGTAGAGGTTTCCTCCGGACGATGGGAAAGGTCCCATGAAATCTACTCCCCATACATCAAAGATCTCAACCTCCTGTATGTTATTGAGTGGCATGTCGTTCCTCCTAGATAAGTTCCCTGTTCTTTGGCATGCATCACAACAGACAACAAACGTTTGCACATCCTTAAATAATGTAGGCCAAAAGAAACCGGAACTTATTACCTTGGCGCACGTTTTGTGAGCGCTAGCATGCCCTCCACAAGGAAGTGAGTGACAATGCCGTATGACACTAGTAACTTCATCTTCCGGAATGCATCTTCGAAGCATCCCATCCGGACCTCTCTTAAATAGTAGAGGTTCATCCCAATAGTAATGGTGTACATCCTTAAAGAATTTCTTCCTTTGAGCGTACGTCAATCCTGGTGGTATTTCTTGGCAAACAAGATAATTAACAATTTCAGCATACCAAGGCCCTTTATTATCAGAAGTTTGGTGGAGAAAGTGTTCCACCAATTGAGGATGAATTTCAGAAAAGGGAGTAAGAAGTTTGTTATTCTCAGTGGACATCATCTCGCTTTCGACCTTGGTCGAGGTCCAGAGAGGGTGACCGAGATGTTCTTCAGTCAAGAACACATCGCTTGGTCCAGAAAGTGCCTCGGTCGAGGTACTGCAACTGGGACCGAAACTGGAGATTCTCTTATCCTGGATTAATTTTTCAATCTTAGCTCCTGGATCTTCTTCCAGTGCCTTTAAGCTCCGTATATGTGCATCACAAGAAACATCTATACCTTCCTCCTTTAAGATAAAACTAATAACTCTCTCAAGTGGATCATTAATAAGGATAGAGCTCACCAATTCTCTTGATTCTTCTTCATCATAGATGTTGAAGATATCATCTCCCAGCGGCTCTCCCTTTATTGCCGTAAGCAATGCAAACTCAACTTGATCACCGCCAATGTTGAACTTCAACTTGGCGTTCTTACAATCCACATTGCAACCCGAAGTTGCTAGAAATGGTCTCCTGAGAATGATAGGAACAGGATAATCTGCGGGAATATCAAGCACAAAAAAGTCTATAGGTAAGTAGAAGTTACCTAACTTAACCGGAACGTCTTCCAAAATGCCCACGGGATGGGTAATGGAGCGGTCCGCCATGTACAACCGTATCTTCACCGGCTTGGGCTCTCCAAGGCCGATCTTCTCGCATAGCTCCAACGGGATGATGCTCACGCTGGCCCCTAGATCACACAACGCCTCATAAGTGACATCCCCAACTTGAATGGGAATACAAAATGAGCCGGGATCTCTCAACTTGGGTGGCATCTTCTCCTTCATGATTTGAATGAGTTCCGAGGATTTAGATGTCATCCTTACTTCACCAAAGTCTTCCAACTTCCTCTTCCTTGATAGAATTTCTTTCAAGAACTTCCCATACGCGGGCATCCCTAGAATAACATCAAGGAAAGGGATATTAATATGTAGTTTATTCATCAAGTCAAGGAACTTACCAAAGTGCTTGTCTAGATTTGCTCTAGCCCTTGACTGGGGGAATGAAAGTGGTGGTTTATATGCAGGAGGTGGGACATAAACTTCAGTTTTGTCCGACGCTTTTTGAGGCTCCACCTCGGTTGGTACCTCGGCTGAAGTGTTCTTCGTCTGTACTTGGACCGAGGTGTTCTTCACTGGCATCGACCGAGACACTGGATTTGCAGTATTCAGTCCACTTCTCGTCGTTATTGCCATGATCTGTCCTTTAGGGTTGCTCTCTGTCCTTGCTGGAAGCTTCCCTGGATCTCTTGGCGATTCATTCGCCTTATTAAAGAATTGCTGTTCTAAGGCTTTTTGTGCCTTCGAAAATGAAGTCATGGACGTCTCCATTGCATTGAGCTTGATCAAGATAGCCTCCAGCACTGCATCTTTCTTTTCTGGCTGGGACGAGCTTGATCCGGGCTCCTGGCTCTTCAATGGAGTAGAAGAAGAAGAAGAAGAGAGGAAAGGATTAGAAGAATTGTTTGAATTTGAGTTAGAGTAAGAGTTACCCGATTTTTGATTGTTGGATCTCCAATTGTTGCTGTTGGATCCTCTATTGTTATTGTAGTTGTTGTTTCGGGAACCTTGATTGTTGTTTCTTGACCCTTGATATCCTCCCTCTTCCTTTTTGGTTTGAGCAACCAAAAGGTCTTTCAATTTCTTGACATCATTTGTTAAAGAGGTGAGTTAATCATTGTTTGATGGATCTTCTTGGAAGTTGACTCTTTTAACTCCTCCTTCAGCTCCTTGATGGGAGTATTTCTCCATGTGCAAAGCTTGTTTCTCTATAAACTCCCAAGGTTCATCAATCGGCATGTCCATGAACGTGCCAGTGGATAGTAGTTGAAGGTTGAACTGGGTGTTTCCGTCCAGTCCCTTGAAGTATATCTCCAACAACTCTATCTTTGGAATCCCATGATGTGGGCAATCCAAAAGGATGTCTTTAAATCTCTCCCATGACTTGGACAAACTCTCCTTGTCCTTCATGATGAATGCATTGATTTTCCCTCTCATTTCAGCGGTCTTAGAGGGGGGAAAGAATTTAGTCAAGAACTCCGTCGTCATCTCCTCCCAAGTGTTGATTTTTCCGGGAGGGAGAGATTGATACCAAGTAAGCGCCCTATCTTTCAAAGAGAAATAGAAAGGCCTTAGCTTGTAATTGTTGTTTTCCAGCCTTGAAGGTCTAAAGGTCTCCATCAAGATCTCATAGTTTTGCAGATGTTGATGCGGAGATTCCCTCTCTAACCCTCCAAACTGGCATTGGCGAATCATAGAAAGAACTTGCGGCCGAAGCTCATAGTCATGCTCCGCTGGATCACCTAGGTTGACTCCTGGACGCCTCAGTTGTTGGTTAGGGTCCATCCTCTGCCCTAGGGTCTGTGAAATACCTGCAAAAACAGCATCTTGGACTGGCATCCGAGTTGGAAGTATCTCGGCTGGGGCAGCTAGAGCTGGGTCCTGCCTCGGTCGAGGATCTGGAACTGTGTCTTGCCTTGGTCGAGGAGCTGGATCTGGTCGAGGTAGATATTGGTCCCGTAAAGTCGCTATATCTGCTTCGATCGCTTCCGTCCTTGCGCGAGTTTCTTCCTTTTCCAGTCGCAGTTCTTCTTTACTGAGGCGTAGTTGTTCCAATGCCTCCTTCAATTCGGCCTCAAGATCACGATTCTCTTGATTGGCCATCTTAGCTTCTTTCAAGCGTCTTTTGTATGTCTTTTCTGGTTCGGGATCGTAAGGAACGATTTCCTTCCCAGCGCGGGTTCTTCGCATAAACCTACAAGAAAGAACCTGCGAAAGTCACTCAAGTATAGTGGTTAGTAGCAACAGGGGCAAGAGCCCCAAAAGACTACCGCAACCGGCTCGGTCTAGACCAAGTCCCCGACAAAGGCGCCAAAAACTTGTTCGCTCCAAATGGTGTGTGCAAGCTTTAAATTTATAACCCAAGATGTATGCTCAAAACAAGGATGCGAACCTGCAGTGTACATATCAATTATAGTAAAAGCAAGAATTTCAGGGTGTCGATCTCAGGGACTTAGGTGAAACAAAACCAATATAGGTAGTCAATATTACAACTAACCACAAAAGCAATTAAAGCAATCAAAGATGATAAAATTCAATTAAGGAAATATGCAAATTCTAGGGATTAAAGTATCTAGTTGTGGTTCCAACTCAAGATCTCAAGATAAGCGGACAAAGCTGAGGTTTTGCAAAGGGGAGGTGTTTCTAAAGTGGAATAGATCACCAGGTAAGTCTCACTACTCACAATCCCAAGCCAAAGAACCTATCACCGGGTAAGTCTCAAGGTACTAAGGAAGGGAATTACAATCTCAAACCAACACACCAACTAAGGGAATAGAATCAACCTTCACCGGGTAAGTCGCAGGCTAACTCACAAAGATGGGATGAAGACACACTCAAACCCCAATAAAGGATAAATCTTTATTACCTACACTTACGATCATGGGTAAACAAACAAAGGAATTACCGGGTAAGTCTCATCCTAAGCTTGCATTGAACGAGGAAAGATGTAATAAGAATAGGATTTGGAAAATTCTAACACTTAACTCTCAGTTTTGGATCAGGTAAGTCACCTCGGTCAGACGAATTCCACCCCGGCCGAGATGTTCATCGACTGAACGTGATGTTCTAAGCTTAAGGATAAAGACTCGAGCTTTCAGGGTCCCACTGGAATTTAAGATTATTCCATCATTGTTTTACCCACAACCTTCCGCCAATCACCCTAGAATCGCACAAGGAAATTAGCCACTCATCATCATGAAAGCGATAATCAAATATATGAGAAGAGAATGAATATTTGAACACAAAAACCTTAAGAACAAGGCTTCAATAACTGAATCAAATATCAAACAAACAAGCGTTCTTTGGATCACAAATCCAACAAGACAAATCAACAAGAAGGGAATCTAAGAAAGTCTTACAAAACCCTTCACAAAAGCTATAATAAGCTATCAATCCTTCCTAGATTGATCTTCAATCTTCCTTCCTTCAAAACACTGGAGAAAATCCCTTAATTGCTGGATGCTATCAGCCCTCTAAGCATGTATAAGCATGGTTGAACTTGTGAAAAATCCAACCCTTTATATAGGAGAATTATCTTCCAAAGATAAAATATCTTAAAAAGATAATTTCCTATAAAATATATCTTATCTCCTAAAATAAATCCTCTAAATATATGATATTCCTTCCAGAAATCCAGCCCAAAAATATAAGATCTCTCCTTCCAAAAATAAAAGATCTCAGCCAAATAAAATATATCTCGCCGCGTCAGGATATTCGCCTCGGTCGAGACACTCCTCTAGATCACCTCGGTCGAGATGGTACTGTAGTTGACCGAGGTGACTCTGAACTTAACGTGAAATCTCTCAAAATCTGGTCCAAAGTAAATCTTTAATCCATTTCCATGCTTCCTCAGCTCCTCCTTAAGCTCCTGAATGTAGCTCCAATGACTCCTTCGCTCCTTTAGCTCCATTTTGATGCAAAACGTGCCATTTTACCTACGATTACAACGAAACTTGGTGTAGACCTCGATTCTCGCAAAAGTAGATGAAACGACAATATAATCACATAATATACATTCAAACATGCAGATTATTGAAGATAAAATGTCTAAACAAGTCCTAAAATATAGACTATAATTCATGCTATCAATCAGGCGGGTATGTGCAGCCGCGGAGGCGGTGCACTAGCAAAAGGCATTGTTGGGGTTTCTTCTTGACAGAAAATCTCAGCAAGGGATTCAAAGCTCAAACCTTTGATCCAACCACACCAAGAGACTCAACCAAAAGAGCCTGAGAACAACAACATATCAACAACGGAGATGCTAACAAGAAGAAGAAAAGGAAGAACGAAAGAAGAAAACGAAACAAAAGGATGGGATGCAGCCACAACATGAACGTGATGAAGAATAAGGGAGGAAGGGCTTACACGTTCAGCAAGATCACAGAAAGTAAGGCTGCAACACTTTAGGGTTAAAGAAGACGTAAGCAAGAAACGGGAAAAAGAAGAAAATACGGGAATATATAGAGAAGGGTTGGAAAGATGGATGGAAAAGGACGTTCTAGGATTAGGAAGAAGATAAGGAAGCAGACCCATAAGATAGAAGATCGGATATACTATATATGGAAGGAAGATAAAACGAACGAAAACAGATCGGACGCGATCTACAGCGAATCCGCAGGGGCGGATTGCTTGTGCCGCAGGGGCGGCCAACCGCAGGGGCTGCCTTTGTCACCGCGGGGGCGGTGACAAACACCTTGGCCGCTAGGGCGGCCTTCTTCACCACAAGAGCGGTGAAGATAGAAACTAGGGTCTTATATCAAATCCCCCTAAATAGAAGTTTTGTCCCGAAACTTACAACAAACCGAACGATCACATAACAACAACACAGAAATACTGAACACAACTCATATATTTCCTCTCGGGGCACATTCCTCAAAATGTTAGAAAAGCGTACGCAACTGAAAAGGAAAAACCAAGACATAACAACTACGCTAAAGGTGCATCAAGCTCAGCGTGTAACTCCGGATAGTTCCGCTGGATGCTATCCTTTGTTTCCCAAGTCACCTCATCAACTCCTCGCATCGACCACTGAATCTTCATCATTGGTATGTCTTTCGAACGCAAGTGTCTCGTACTACGCTCTAAGACAGCTATCGGGTGCTCAACGAACGTGTGGTCTGGCTCGATCACTAGATCCTCATGACTGACGATGTGTCTCGGATCCGGTATGTACTCCCATAACTGAGACACGTGGAAGACGGGGTGAACACCCTCAAGTCTCGGTGGCAAATCAAGTTTGTATGATGCCTCTCCAACTTGCTCAAGGATCTCAAACGGTCCGACGTATTTGGGACTCAGCTTCCCCTTGACACCGAAACGTTTGACGGGGTCGGGGATACTCTCAACCAAACCTGAGCTCCAACTTTAAACTCCAGAGGTCTGCGCCTCTTATCCGCATAAGCCTTTTGTCGACTCTGTGCTACTAACATCCGCTCACAGATCACTACTACTTGAGCCATGTCATCCTGAATCTACTCAAGTGCTACTCTGCTAGCACTACTCGGCTCATCCCATCACAACGGTGTATGACATCTTTGTCCGTATAAAGCCTCATAAGCAGCAATCCTGATCGATGCGTGCCAACTGCTATTATACAAAAAAATCCACTAAGGGAGGGTGATATGGCCACACCTGTCCTTAGTCTAACACGCAAGCTCTCAACATGTCCTCCAGAGTCTAGATGGTCCGCTCACACTGACCAACGGTTTGAGGATCATAAGCAGTTATGAACTGTAGACTCGTACCTAGGGTGATGACAAGAACTTTTCTTTAGGTCGTTTTTATCTTATCAAAATAAATCCCAACTTAACACTAGAACAAGTATAGCGGTTAAGTAAGGGTCGAACCTAAGAGAGTTTGGTGATATTTTTATCTGTATAATCCAGTTTAAACGACCAAGTCAATCAACAAGCTCAAGGTCTCAAGGGCTTTCCAAATGAAAGGTCAAGAAACGTGTGAGGGTGGAATGTATATAGGGAATGTGGTGCTAGAATCCGGGAAAAGGATCTTCACTTCACTTGCTTTGAACTTCAACACCTAGCACCAATAAGCTTTGCTTATTTACTTTTTTACTTTTTGAGATGCATGGACAATAGTGCACAATAACCGAAGCCTAGGAGATCAGCAATCGTCAATTTCGAGATGCCTCAAACGCTTGATGCACATACCATGACCCGTTAGGAATATCGCTCAATCCGACTTTGGCAAGACACAAACACCCGGCTATGTGAATGGTGCCGAGTTACTCATCATCATGATTGACTTCCCCAAACCTATTTGTTTCTCTCTAACTTCCAGCCAACATCTCAACTTTTCTTTCACTTGCTTTTCACTTGCTTGCTTCCAAATTAACGGATAGGTAAAGGGAGGCAAATATGTATATGAGGGGCTAAAGCATGATCAAGAAGACGAAGAGAAGAGAATGAATTTCCTTAATCATCCCAGGAAGAAAGTGATAGAACTCATCATGTGGTGTCAACCAACAAATTCAACATAATTTGGATAAAAGCAAAGTATTAAACATGCCACAAATTTCAAACAAAGCACTTAGCAACTTAAACATATCATAAAACCTTTCAAACATATAAAGATTTCAAAACCAGTCTGCAAACAAAATCTTCACTGACGTCATGTCCAGAAAAGAAGCACAAAAATCGTTTCAAAAACTTTTAGTTAAATCACCTCGGTCGAGATGTTCTAAGTCAACCGAGGTGCTGCACCTCGATTGGTCAAAATCACTTCGGTCGAGGTCAAAAATTTTTTTTCTTAACCAGTTTTTGACGTTTTTCTCAATCAAATAAGCTGTATGCCTGCATGTAGTCTCAGATAAACACATAGAGCAAGATAAAACAATAATATCCGGTAGAGTCATCCAAGCATACACATAAGTCATATAAATACATCCAAATACCCCATACTTGGCACATTGTCCCAATAGGTCAAAATAAGTCTGAAAAATAGAGTACTCACCGGACATAAGCTGAGCTGCATAATAAATAAATAAAAGAAATCCCTGCAAGCTCTAGTCCTGATCTGCTGGTGGTGGTGGTGGTGGATACGGCACGTACGGATGTTGGGAAGGATCAAAAGGGTAGCCCACAGTATGCTCAGAAGCTCCCCCTGTCTAACCTTCTGGGGCGTCTCAGTACGTGCCAGAAGTGTCTCGCTGAATATCCGGTGGGCGAGTCCGAAAGCGAGGTGGAAAATAATCCTCTCCCTGGAGTCTCCAGGTCTCCACCTATCAGCATGCTCAACTACATGAGCTATCTGTCCCCAGAACTCTCGAGCTATGGCTCGAGAAGGGAAGTTGGGAACTATGGGGGTCAGGAAGCCGAAGACGTCTCTCCACTGATCCATCAGGACTAAGTAATTCCAGTTCAGCAACCGGTACTTGATGGCCCTCTCCTCGGGCAGCTGAGTCACAAAACTCACAAACTCCAGTTTAGGCTCGAGGTAGGATGGAGCTCTAATCTCCATGAAGTGCTCCAGCCCAACCATCGAGATCATCCGTCTCAAATCATCAGCAACAAAAATACATTCAAAAGCAGAAATGTCTAAAAACCGCGGCACAATCACTGGGCGCGTACAGATGCGGTCATAATCGGCTCGGTGACGCTCATGTATCACCTGTATGGAAGGCCGAGAAGAAGAAGAAGAAGGTGAGGATTTGTCCCTCAGAACTAACTAGCGATCGGACCTAGAACTCATTCTCTCTTTCTCTGTCTGACAGGTCACCTCGGTTGCTTGTCAGAACTCAAGAACACCTCGGCCGAGGCGCAGGTCTACTGGACCGAGGTGCGAAGCTGCTCGATTCCAACTCTCGGAATTTCAGTTCTTTTCCCCCCGATTTCACTACAGATTGTTTCTATGGGGTATTTAAGCCTTTTCCAATAGAGATCTATGGCAACCAAAGCCACAAAATTCCGAAATCAGTAAAGAGAAGAAGGAGTTAGGGTTTCGACTTTTTACCCCGGATTCGGTCGATTCGAGGCGTTCTTGTTGCAAATTGTTGCTTGCAATTGGTTCCCCTAGCCTTTCATCGCAGAATGGGAGCAAGAATCGTCGAAAACGATCGAGAAACAAAGAAAGCGAGGTTAGGGCGCGCCGCGGTCGAGGGATAAGTTAGGAGGGAAGAGAGAGAAACCGTTTCCCCTTTTATACCCCTCGCCGATTCTGCTTTCACCTCGGTCGAGGTGGTCCCGACTGGACCGAGGTGTCTGGACCGAGGTGGATTGTTGTCATCCCTAGTCGCCTCGGTTGCTCAAGAATCATCTCGGTTGATGTGTTGTGACTACAACCGAGATGTGTCTCAGTCAAACTCCGTCTTCTCAATTTCTCGAACTTCTGTCCTTCAAGTGTTGCTCCTAGGTTGTATTCCTTCCATAGAAAGTACTTGGTTTCTATCTAGGACGCCATAAACAAAGCAAAGCAAAAGCAAACTATCTAAAGCTAGACTAGAAAAGGGAAAAGAAAGCAATACCTTGGGTTGCCTCCCAAGAAGCGCTTGGTTTAAGGTCGCTAGCTGGACCGTACGACATCCTTAAACAAGGTATAGTGGTGCAATCTCCTCAACCTGGACTTCCGGTTGGTATTTCTTAAGTCTATGACCATTGACCTTGAATCTTCCACTTGTTTCTCCCCAGATCTCAACTGCACCATAAGGGAAAACATGTTTCACAACGTAAGGTCCTGTCCATCTAGATTTCAACTTACCTGGAAAGAGGCGAAGACGGGAGTTGAAGAGTAGAACTAAATCTCCTTCTTTTAACTCCTTAGGAATGATACGCTTGTCATGCCATTTCTTTGTCCTTTCCTTGTAGATCTTGGCATTCTCATAAGCGTTCAAACGCATCTCTTCCACCTCATTGATGTCCAATAGCCGCTTCTCACCGGCTTCCTTGATATCGAAGTTCAACCACTTGATCGCCCAATAAGCCTTGTGTTCTAGCTCAACGGGCAAATGGAAAGACTTCCCATATACCAAATTATAAGGGGTGGTACCAATGGGAATCTTGAATGCAGTTCTGTAGGCCCAAAGAGCGTCGTCCAACTTCATGGACCTATCATTCCTCATCCTAGAGACGGTCTTCTCCAAGATTGCTTTGATTTTTCTATTCGAGATCTCGTAGTCCACTAGTTTGAGGGTGATAAGGGGTTGCTACCTTGTGGGTTACCCCATACTTCGATAGAAGTGCTTTAAACTTCTGGTTGATGAAATGTGTCCCTCCATCGTTGATGATGATGCGTTGAGTCCCAAAACTTTGAAAGATAGTCATATTAAAGAACTTCACAACCACCATGGCGTCATTAGTGGGAGAGGCAATGGCTTCCACCCATCTAGAGACGTAGTCGACAGCTAGGAGAATGTAGAGGTTTCCTTCGGATGATGGGAAAGGTCCCATGAAATCAACCCCCCATACATCAAAAATCTAAACCTCTTGGATGTTATTGAGTGACATCTCGTTCCTCCTAGATAAATTCCCTGTTCTTTGGCATGTATCACAACAAACAACAAACGTTTGCACATCCTTAAATAATGTAGGCCAAAAGAAACCGGTATGTAATACCTTGGCACATGTTTTGTGAGCGCTAGCATGCCCTCCTCAAGGAAGCGAGTGGCAATGCCGTATAACACTAGTAACTTCATCTTTCGGAATGCATCTTCGAAGCATCCCGTTTGGACCTCTCTTAAACAACAGAGGTTCATCCCAATAGTAGTGGCGTACATCTTTAAAGAATTTCTTCCTTTGAGCGTACGTCAATCCGGGTGGTATTTCCTCGGTCGAGGTCCAGAGTGGGTGACCGAGATGTTCTTCAGTCAAGAACACCTCGCTTGGTCCAGAAAGTGCCTCGGTCAAGGTACTACAACCGAAACTGGAGATTCTCTTCTCCTGGATTAGCTTCTCAATCTTAGCTCCTGGGTCTTGTTCCAGTTCCTTTAAGCTCCGTATATCTGCATCACAAGAAGCATCTATACCTTCTTCCATTAAGATAAAACTAATAACTCTTTCAAGTGGATCATTAATAAGGATAGAGCTCACCAATTCTCTTGATTCTTCTTCATCATAGATGTTGAAGATATCATCCTCCAGCGGCTCTCCTTTCATTGCAGCAAGCAATGCAAACTCAACTTGATCACCGCCAATGTTGAATTGCAACTTGGCGTTCTTACAATCCACATTGCAACCCGAAGTTGCTAGAAATGGTCTCCCGAGAATGATAGGAACGGGATAATCTGCAGGAATATCAAGCACAACAAAGTCTATAGGTAAATAGAAGTTACCTAACTTAACTGGGACGTCTTCCAAAATGCCCACGGGATGGGTAATGGAGCGGTCCGCCATGTATAACCTTATCTTCACCGGCTTGGGCTCTCCAAGTCCAATCCTCACACATAGCTCCAGCGGGATGATACTCTCGCTGGCTCCTAGATCACACAATGCCTCACAAGTAACATCCCCAACTTGAATGGGAATGCAAAAGGAGCCGGGATCTCTCAACTAGGGTGGCATCTTCTCCTTCATGATTTGAACGAGCTCTGAGGATTTAGATGTCATCCTTACTTCACCAAAATCTTATAGCTTTCTCTTCCTTGATAGAATCTCTTTTAAGAATTTCCCATAGGCGGGCATCCCTAGAATAGCATCAAGGAAAGGGATGTTAATATGTAATTTATTCATCAAGTCAAGGAACTTACCAAAGTGCTTGTTTAGATGTGCTCTGGCCCTTGACTGGGGGAATGGAAGTGGTGGTTTATATGCAGGAGGTGGGACATAAACTTCAGTTTTGTCCGACGCTTTCTGAGACTCCACCTCGGTTGGTACCTCAGCCGAAGTGTTCTTCGACTGTACCTGGACCAAGGTGTTATTCACTGGCATCGACCAAGGCACTGGATCTGCAGTTTTCAATCCACTTCTCGTCGTTATTGCCATGATCTGTCCCTTGGGGTTGCTCCCTGTCCTTACTAGGAGCTTCCCTGGGTCTCTTGACACTTCATTCGCCTTATTAACGAATTGTTGTTCTACGGCTTTTTGTGCCTTCGAAAATGAAGTCATGGACGTCTCCATAACACTGAGCTTGATCAAGATGGCCTCCAGCACTACATCTTTCTTTTCTGGCTGGGACGAGCATGATCCAGGCTCCTAGCTCTTCAATGGAGTAGAAGAAGAAGAAGAGAGGAAAGGATTAGAAGAATTATTTGAATTGGAGTTAGAGTAAGGGTTACCCGAATTTTGATTGTTGGGCCTCCAATTATTGCTGTTGGAGCCTCTATTGTTGTTGTAGTTGTTGTTCCGGGAACCATTGTTGTTGTTCCGGGAACCATTGTTGTTCTTTGAGCCTTGATATCCTTCCTCTTCCTTCTTGGTGTGAGCAACCAAAAGATCCTTCAATTGCTTCACATCATTCTTGAGGGAGGTGAGTTGATTATCATTTGATGGAGCTTCTTGGAAGTTGACTCTCTTAACTCCATTTTCAGCTTCTTGGTGGGAGTATTTCTCCATGTGCAAAGCTTGTTTTTCAATGAATTCCCAAGCTTCATTAATCGGCAAGTCCATGAATGTGCCGGCGGATAGTAGTTGAAGGCTGAATTGGGTAGCTCCATCCAATCCCTTGAAGTAAATCTCTAACAACTCTATCTTTGGAATCCCATGATGTGGGCAATCCAAAAGAACATCTTTAAATCTTTCCTATGAATTGGTCAAATTCTCCTTGTCCTTTGTTAGCATGACATATTGTGATATTTTAGGCACGCTTTCTAGATGTTTTTCATCCATTATAGTGTTCATTGATAAAGCATTGAAGCAATTGTGAACTAGTTTATCTATATTGTCGATATAGAGGTCTACATAAGCTTTGTGTTGATTGTAGGCGAATAAGAGCTAAAACCGAACGAATTAAGAGAGGATGGAGATGGATTGAGCACATCCAAGGATTGAGGACACCACAAAGGAGCTAAGGAAGATGCTAGGATGAAGAATGGCACAAAATAAAGGGAATTACGAGCAACCTATGCTTCCACGCTCTAAAATACGGCCGTAATGAAGTCCACGCTCTAAACCACGGCCGTGGAATTTGGCAACATGAGCGTGGAACATTCCAGACAGTTACACGGTATAAAGTACGGTCGTCGAAGTTGTGAAGAACCGTGATGGAATCCACGCTCTAAACCACGGGCATGGAATTCCATATAACCGTGATTTAGACAATCTTTTGACGAATAAAATATAGACACATTGTCTACGCACATGGGCCGGACACTTATTCTATCTTCCGCTATAAAAAGACTGAAGGAGGGAGATTTCGAGACCTTCGCTTACGCTTGCTTGCACGTGCCTAGGGTTCCAGTTGGACTTGCGGAGATTGCCATTTTGCAACGGAGATTTGCAAAGGCTCGAAGATTTGGAAGTTGCACTTTGTCCTTAGGTTTGATTAGAAGACGGATTGACATCCCGTTCTTCGTTCTTATCAAGGATTGTGATTTGTTTGTGTTATTCCAAATCTGATATACATCATTACTTTGTTTGTGGATTTGAGATTGATTTGAAGTTTATTGAAGGTTTTCGAAGGTTTTCATCTTTCTTACTTCTAAATCTTGAATTTGATATCATAATGACTGTTGTTGGCTAAAACCCTTTATCAATTCTAAGGTGAAGGGTTGATAGTTGTGGCTTAGATGATGATAGATCGATCGTAAACAGATTGGACCCTGAGAGTTAGAGAGATTTCGCCGACGAGCCAGAATCACGACCTGTTCTTGAGGTTCCACGGCCGTGGAACTCAAGATCCACCCGTAATTTTCCCTAGTTTACGAATATTGCTTTTACTTTAATCCAAAGTTAAAGATTTGCTTTAATCTAGTTTTGGCATGCCCTTTTCTAGGTAGTAGTGAAGCCTCAACAACCTCTACATCGATTTCGAGTGTCAGAACCTTAATCGGTTTAGTTAGTCTTGATCCTTGGGTTACAAGTTTGGGTATTTGATATTAATTCTTGTCTTTAGATCCTTTCTATACTGAAGCCTCAACAACCTTTATAGAGAGTGTCTTTAGATAAGTCATATAAAGCCTTAGAACTTCACCGTACATTGCTTTACCTTAGCATACCTTTGCAACTCTTAACTCTGTCCTTAGTTCTTTAGTATATCTTGAATCGATTGCCACAATTTGATACCTGGATCTTTAGGTTTGCTGTTTTCCCCAATATATTTGCAAAGCTCATACATTTAATTGCTTGACAATTTACAAACTGAATTTGTTCCCCCCAAATCCCTGTGTTCGATACTCTGGAATTCTTGCTTAACTACGTCGATCCGTACACTGCGGGTTCGCTTGCTTGATTCTAGTTTTATAAATTTAAGACTTATTTGCATGCACGCTAAGTGGCAAACAAGTTTTTGGCGCCGTTGCCGGGGATTTGGTCTAGGCCGAATTCGGTTATCGGTTGTCAAGCTTGGGAGCTCTTCCCTTGTTATTTGATATCTCTTTTGAGTGTATGCGCTGGTCTAGAAACAACGAAGACCTCTTACCTCTCGATCAAGAGCTTGAGAGGACTTTGAGGAGAAAGCTCAAGGAAAGAAAGATGGCTGAAGAAAGAGAGCGCGATTACCAAACGGAGTTAGCGGAATCCGAAGCTCAACTTAGTGGAGCGAGAAGACTCGCAAGGAAGAATCAGATCGCCATCAATCAAAAATCGAAGATCTAACGGATATGATGTTCCAAATGAGGCTGGAAATAAGCGACCTCAAGAAGAAAAAGAGAAGAAAGAGATCGAGAAGATCGGTTAGAACCAACTCATCCAATGAGGATAGTGACTCTTCCATGCCACCACTAGAGGACATTGATCCAACGATCAATGTGAATCCGTTTGTTCCACGAGCGACCGCAAATCGTCGTGCCCCAGCTGGAGGTGCGAGAGTCGATCGTGTGGATGAGGAGCCAAGAACTCTTGGCCAAAGGATTGATCCAACGCAGCAACCACGCCGTTTGGGTGTGAACTTTGATGTTGATGATGCACAAGGGTTTAGCTTCAACCCGCAAGTTATTACCATTGTCCGCCAAAATCAATTTGGAGGAACGAGCGCTGAATCTCCACATCAGCATCTACAAAATTTTGAGATCATGATGGAGACAATGAAGCCAAAGAATGCAACTACCAATAGTTATAAACTCAAGCCTTTCTTTTTCTCCTTGAAGGGGAAAACATTGTCTTGGTATCAAGCTCTTCCAAGTGGGAAACTCGAAACATGGGAGGATCTTTCTTCGGAATTCCTCACTAAGTTCTTTCCGCCATCCAAAACGGCGGAGTTGAGAGGTAAGATTAATGCATTTTCTATGAGATCTAACGAAAGTTTGTTTCAATCTTGGGAAAGATTTCAGGATTTGCTATTGGATTGCCCACATCATGACATATCCAAATTGGCGCTATTGGAAATATACTATAAGGGGCTGGATGTGGAGACACAATATAAGCTCCAATCCCTTTCATGTGGTACATTCATGGACATGAGGGAAGACGACGCTTGGGACTTCATTGAGAAGCAAGCGCGAGTCATTGAGAAGTATTCTCACCGGAAAGTAGAGGCGAATCATGTGGAACAAGGAGCAAAGCTATCACAAGCAGCTCAAACTCAAATCTTTTCTCTCAATACGGAGATTAAGGAATTGAAGGAAGCCATCAAAACCAACTTTCCAAAACAAAAGGAACAAGATGTAGGTTATTTGGGCAACAACAATAAATACAACAGGAATGAGAATACAAACCGCAACAGCCGGAACAACAACCGGAATAATTGGAACAACAACAACAACAACCAGAACAACAATTGGAACAACAATAGGGGTTCAAACAACAACAATTGGTGTCCCAACCAACAAAATTCCGGTAATTCTTATTCCAATTCAGGAAATTCACTAACTCCACCTTCCTCTTCTTCCACTCCTTTGAAAAGCCAGGGGCAAACATCTAATGGTGGAAGCACTTTGGGGAAAGAGAAGCCCGATCCCATGTTGGAAACAATTTTGGGCAAGCTTCACGGATTGGAGAGTCACATCATCAAGGTTGATGATCACATAACTAAGGTTGATAAAGCCCAAAAGGTTTTAGAGAACCAAATGTTTAGCCATGCGGAGGAAGTTCCTAGGAATCAAGGAAAACTTCCAGGAAAGACGGAGGATAACCCAAAGGGAAGGGTGATGGCAATCACAACTAGGAGCGGAGTAACAACTACCGACCCGTAGCCTAAGTTTATAGAAGTTCCAGCCGAAAAGGAGAAAGAAAAGGGGAAGGAGAAGGAAGATTTCTACGTTCTTCCTCCAGCTTTCAAACCTCCCATACCATTTCCGCAATCTAGAGCAAGAGCGCGTCTAGACAAGCAATTCGGTAAGTTTATTGAACTCATGAGCAAACTACATATTAATATACCTTTCATTGATGCAATTGTAGGTATGCCAGCTTATGGAAAGTTCCTAAAGGAGATCCTCTCTAACAAAAGAAAATAAGAGGATTTTGGAGAGGTTAAGATGAGTTCGGATTCATCGGATTTCATCAAGACAATGAAGGAGAAGATGCCCCCAAAGCTGAAGGATCCGGGGTCATTTTCTGTTCCCATAAGAGTGGAAGATGTCACATATGATGCATTATGTGATTTAGGAGCAAGCGTGAGCATCATTCCGCTTGCCTTATGCAGGAAGATCGGTTTAGGCGAACCTAAACCGGTAAAGATGACGTTATACATGGCGAATCGATCTATAACTCGTCCCGTCGGTATAGTTGAAGACGTCTCGGTCAAGCTTGGTAAGTTCTATGTTCCTATAGACTTTGTTGTGCTTGACATTCCTGCAGATAGTCCGGTCCCGATCATACTCGGAATACCGTTTCTTGCAACATCCGGTTACATAGTTAATTGCAAGAATGCTAGACTCGCCTTCGACATAGGAGAAGAAAAGGTAGAGTTCGTTCTCTCTACTTTGGTGAAGGAGCCAGTTTGCGATGAGGATATATTCAACATCCATGACGAAGAGCTATCTAGAGAAGAGGTAAGTTCGATTCTCTTCAAAGACCCCTTACAAAAAGTTATTTCTATGTGCATTATGGATGTAGGGGAAGAAGAGGAATGTAATGAGGAAGTAGAAGCTTTAGAAAAGCAAAAAGAAGTGTATGAAGAAGGATATGGGAAACTCTACGATGGGTCAGAAAACGTCAGAAATCACGGCCAGTCGTGCTATTCCACGGCCGTGGAATCTACCAACATGACCGTAATCAGCTATTCAGAGGACTCCAGTAAGTTACACGGCCAAAACCACGGCCGTGGAACAAACAGAGGTCCCGTAATTGACTTCCACGCCCAAAACCACGGCCGTGGAGGGATCAGAGTAGCCGTAATTTTGGGTGAATCTGAAGGAGATTGCATCTTCTCCACCACTTCTCTTGACTCTTCTCCAACACCTTCTACATCCTTAGACACTTCTAAGGAAGCATCGGATACCCCTCAAGAGACATTAGAGACTCCGATAGTGATGGAATTGAAGCCACTTCCTACACATCTAAGGTACGCATTTCTAGGACCTAATTCTACCTTTCCGGTAATTGTTAGTTCCGATTTGAGTATTGATGAACATAGTAAGCTCATGGTTGTTCTTAAGAAACATAGGAAAGCCTTAGGGTACACTATAGAGGATCTAGTAGGAATCAAACCTTCACTATGCATGCATAAGATCCTAATGGAAGAAGACTTTAGAACTTCGCGACAACCTCAAAGGCGGTTAAATCCGACCATGAAGGAGGTTGTCAAGAAGGAAATTCTTAAACTACTTGATGCAGGTATCATCTACCCTATCTCCGATAGCAAGTGGGTGAGTCCCGTACAGGTGGTTCCAAAGAAGGGAGGAATGACGGTCATCACCAATAAAAACAATGAACTCATTCCCACACGAACCGTAACTGGATGGAGGATGTGCATAGATTACCGGAAGCTAAACAACGCAACGAGGAAGGATCACTTCCCACTACCCTTCATCGACCAAATGCTTGAGAGGTTAGCACAACACTCACACTTTTGCTATCTTGACGGTTATAGTGGTTTCTTTTAGATCCTGATACATCTGGACGATCAAGAGAAGACCACATTCACGTGTCCGTGGGGAACATTTGCGTATAGGAGGATGCCGTTTGGGCTTTGCAACGCTCCAGCCTCCTTTCAAAGGTGCATGATGGCTATCTTCTCGGAATACATAGAGGAGGTCATGGAGGTCTTTATGGATGATTTCTCCGTTTATGGTTCTTCCTTTGATAATTGTCTTTCTAACCTTGCGCTTGTGTTACAAAGGTGTGAAGACACTAACTAGTTCTTAATTGGGAGAAGTGTCAATTTATGGTGAAAGAGGGCATTGTATTAGGACACTTAATCTCTAGTAGAGGGATTGAGGTGGATAAAGCTAATATAGAGATAATAGAAAAACTTCCTCCCCTAACTTCTGTGAAAGGGATAAGAAGTTTTCTAGGACACGCTGGATTCTATAGGCGTTTCATAAAGGATTTTTCCAAGATATCAAAACCGCTCACTAATTTATTAATGAAGGATGCAGTTTTTGATTTCTCGCAGGAATGCTTAGATGCGTTTAATATGATTCGGGAAGCTCTAATCTCAGCCCCGATTATCCAACCTCCGGATTGAAATCTTCCCTTTGAGGTTATGTGTGACGCAAGTGACGTAGCCATAGGGGCTGTGCTTGGGCAAAGAAAGGAAGGACGAACCCATGCAATTTACTACGCTAGCAAGACGCTAGATGAAGCGCAACTCAACTACGCCACTACCGAAAAGGAATTTTTAGCAATTGTATATGCATTTGAAAAGTTTCGCTCTTATCTTGTAGGTGCTAAGGTGATTGTGTACACGGATCATGCTGCGATCCGGTATTTGCTTGCGAAGAAGGATGCGAAACCAAGGCTGATTAGATGGATTCTTCTCCTACAAGAATTCGATCTAGAGATCCGTGACAAGAAGGGTTCGGAAAATTCTGTTGTTGATCATTTGAGTCGTCTACCACATCTAGAAGACGAACATCTACCTATAGATGACTCCTTTCCGGACGAGCATTTACACATCATAGAGGAGTGCATCGACGTGATCACCAAAGGTAACGAACCATGGTTTGCTGATTTTGTTAACTATTTGGTTTGCCAGGAATTACCACCCGGATTATCCTACGCACAAAGAAAGAAGTTCTTTAAGGATGTTCAGGAATACTTTTGGAACGAACCTCAACTCTTTAAGAGAAGTCCGGACGGCATCATTCGGCGATGTGTACCGGAAGATGAGATGCAAAGTGTCATCCGTCATTGTCATTCACTACCTTGTGGAGGACACGCTAGTTCGAACAAGACTAGCGCTAAGGTATTTGTTAGCATGAAATATTGTGATATTTTAGGCACGTTTTCTAGACGTATTTCATCCATATTAGTGTTCATTGATAAAGCATTGAAGCAATTGTGAGCTAGTTTATCTATATTGTCGATATAGAGGTCTGCATAAGCTTTGTGTTGATTGTAGGCGAATAAGAGCTAAAACCGAACGAATTAAGAGAGAATGGAGATGGATTGAGCACATCCAAGGATTGAGGACACCACAAAGGAGCTAAGGAAGATGCTAGGATGAAGAATGGGACAAAACAAAGGGAATTACGAGCAACCTATGCTTCCACGCTCTAAAATACGGCCGTAATGAAGTCCACACTCTAAACCACGGCCGTGGAATTTGGCAACATGAGCGTGGAGCATTCCAGAGAGTTACACGGTATAAAGTACGGCCGTGGAAGTTGTGAAGAACGTGATGGAATCCACGCTCTAAACCACGGGCGTGGAACCATCTATGACCGTGATTTAGGCGATCTTTTGACGTACTAATTAAAGCCACGATCTTTTACACAATGGGCTGAGAGGTTATTTCTATCCTTCCCTATAAAAGGACTAGAGGAGGGAGAAATCAGGGACCGCGCTTAGACCTCGCTTACCCCCTCGCATAGAACATCATCGCCTGGAGATTTGCTTCCGCAACATTGAGGGTATTATTGGACGTACGGAGATTAAGTCTTTTGTCCTTAGGTTTGATTAGAAGACGGATTGACATCCCGTTATTCGTTCTCATCAAGGATTGTGATTGTTTGTGTTACTCCGAATCTGATATACATCATTACCTTTGTTGTGGATTTGAGATTGATTTGAAGTTTATTGAAGGTTCTCGAAGGTTTTCATCTTTCATTCTTCTAAATCTTGAATTTTTTATCATAATGACTATTGTTGGCTAAAACCCTTTAGCAATTCTAAGGTGAAGGCTTGATAGTTGTGGCTTAGATGATGATAGATCGATCGTAAACAGATTGGACTCTGAGAGTTAGAGAGATTTCGCCGACAGCCAGAATCACGGTGTGTTCTTGAATTCCACGGCCGTGGAATATCAAGATCCACCCGTAATTTTCCCTAGTTTACGAATATTGCTTTTACTTTAATCCAAATTTAAAGATTACCTTTAACTTAGTCTTGGCTTGCCTTTTCTAGGTAGTAGTGAAGCCTCGACAACCTCTACTTCGATTTCGAGTGTCACAACCTTAATCGGTGTAGTTAGTTTGGATCCTTGGATTACAAGTTTGGGTATTTGATATTAATTCTTGTCTTTAGATTCTTTCTATACTGAAGCCTCAACAACCTTTATAGAGAGTGTTTCTAGATAAGTCATATAAAGCCTTGGAACTTCACCGTACATTGCTTTACCTTAGCATACCTTTGCAACTCTTAACTCTGTCCTTAGTTCTTTAGTATATCTTTAATCGATTGCCACAATTAGACACCTGGATCTTTAGGGTTGCTGTTTTCTCCAATATTTGCAAAGCTCATACATTTACTTGCTTGATGATTATTAACTGAATTTGTTCCCCCCACATCCCTGTGTTCGATACTCTGGAATTCTTGCTTAACTACGTCGATCCGTACACTGCGGGTTCGCTTGCTTGATTTCTAGTTTTATAAATTTAAGACTTATTTGCACGCACGCTAAGTGGCGAACAAGTTTTTGGCGCCGTTGCCGGGGATTTGGTTTAGGCCGAATTCGGTTATCGGTTGTCAAGCTTGGGAGCTCTTCCCTTGTTATTTGATATCTCTTTCGAGTGTATGCGCAGGTCTAGGAACAACGAAGACCTCTTACCTCTCAATCAAGAGCTTGAGAGGACTTTGAGGAGAAAGTTCAAGGAAAGAAAGATGGCTGAAGAAAGAGAACGCGATTACCAAACGGAGTTAGCGGAATCCGAAGCTCAACTTCGATGGAGCGAGGAAACTCGCAAGGAAGAATCGGAACGTCATCAAACGAAGGTTGATGATCTAACGGACATGATGTTTCAAATGAGGCTGGAAATAAACGACCTCAAGAAGAAAAAGAGAAGAAGGAGACCGGGAAGATCGGTTAGAACCAACTCATCCAACGAGGATAACGACTTTTCCATGGCACCACTAGAGGACATTGATCCAACGATCAATGTGAACCCGTTCGTTCCACGGGCAGCTGCCAATCGCCGTGCACCAGCTGGAAGTGCGAGAGTCGATCATGTGGATGAGGAGCCAAGAACTCTTGGCCAAAGGATGGATCCAACGCAGCAACCACGCCGATTGGGTGTGAACTTTGATGTTGATGATGCACAAGGGTTTAGCTTCAACCCGCAAGTTATTACCATTGTCCGCCAAAATCAATTTGGGGGAGCAAGCGCTGAATCTCCGCATCAACATCTACAAAATTTTGAGATCATGATGGAGACAATGAAACCAAAGAATGCAACTACCAACAGCTATAAACTCAAGCCTTTCTTTTCCTCCTTGAAAGGGAAAGCATTGTCTTGGTATCAAGCTCTTCCAAGTGGGAAACTCGACACATGGGAAGACCTTTCTTCGGAATTCCTCACTAAGTTCTTTCCGCCATCCAAGACGGCGGAGTTAAGAGGTAAGATTAATGCATTTTCTATGAGATCTAACGAAAGTTTGTTTCAATCTTGGGAAAGGTTTCAGGATTTGCTATTGGATTGACCACATCATGGCATATCCAAATTGGCGCTATTTGAGATATACTATAAGGGGCTGGATGTGGAGACACAATTCAAGCTCCAATCCCTTTCATGTGGTACATTCATGGACATGAGGGAAGATGACGCTTGGGACTTCATTGAGAAGCAAGCGCGAGTCATTGAAAAGTATTCTCACCGGAAAGTAGAGGCGAATCATGTGGAACAAGGAGCAAAGCTATCACAAGCAGCTCAAACTCAAATCTTTTCTCTCAATACGGAGATTAAAGAGTTGAAGGAAGCCATCAAAACCAACTTTCCAAAGCAAAAGGAACAAGATGTAGGTTATTTGGGCAACAACAATAACCACAACGGGAATGAGAATACAAACCGCAACAACCGGAACAACAACCGGAACAACAACCGGAATAATTGGAACAACAACAACAACAACCGGAACAACAATTGGAACAACAATAGGGGTTTAAACAACAACAATTGGCGTCCCAACCAACAAAATTCCGGTAATTCTTATTCCAATTCAGGAAATTCACTAACTCCACCTTCCTCTTCTTCCACTCTTTTGAAAAGCCAGTGGCAAACATCTAATGGTGGAAGTACTTCGGGGAAAGAGAAGCCCGATCCCATGTTGGAAACAATTTTAGGCAAGCTTCAAGGATTGGAGACTCGCATCATCAAGGTTGATGATCACATAAATAAGGTAGATAAAGCCCAAAAGGTTTTAGAGAACCAAATGTTTAGCCATGCGGAGGAAGTTCCTAGGAATCAAGGAAAACTTCCAGGAAAGACAGAGGATAACCCAAAGGGAAGGGTGATGGCAATCACAACTAGGAGCGGAGTAACAACTACCGACCCGCAGCCTAAGTTTGTAGAAGTTCCAGCCGAAAAGGAGAAAGAAAAGGGGAAGGAGAAGGAAGATGTCTTCGTTCCTCCTCCAGCTTTCAAACCTCCCCTACCATTCCCGCAATCTAGAGCAAGAGCGCGTCTAGACAAGCAATTCGGTAAGTTTATTGAACTCATGAGCAAACTTCATATTAATATATATACCATTCATTGATGCAATTGTAGGTATGCCAACTTATGGAAAGTTCCTAAAGGAGATCCTCTCTAACAAAATAAAATTAGAGGATTTTAGAGAGGTCAAGATGAGTTCGGATTCATCGGATCTCATCAAGACAATGAAGGAGAAGATGCCCCCTAAGCTGAAAGATCCGGGGTCATTTTGTATTCCCATAGGAGTGGGAGATGTCACATATGATGCATTGTGTGACTTAGGAGCGAGCGTGAGCATCATCCCGCTTGCTTTATGCAGGAAGATCGGTTTAGGCGAACCTAAACCGGTAAAGATGACGTTATACATGGCAGATCGATCCATAACTCGTCCTATCAGTATAGTTGAAGACGTCCCGGTCAAGCTTGGTAAGTTCTATGTTCCTATAGATTTTGTTGTGCTTGACATTCCTGCAGATAGTCCGGTCCCGATCATACTCGGAAGACCGTTTCTTGCAACATCCGGTTGCATAGTTGATTGTAAGAATGCTAGACTCGCCTTCGACATAGGAGAAGAAAAGGTAGAGTTCGTTCTCTCTACTTTGGTGAAGGAGCCAGTTTTCGATGAGGATATATTCAACATCCATGACGAAGAGCTATCTAGAGAGGAGGTAAGTTCTATTCTCTTCAAAGATCCCTTGCAAAAAGTTCTTTCTACGAGCATTATGGATATAGGGGAAGAAGAGGACTGCAATGAGGCAATTGAAGCCTTAGAGAAACAAAAAGAAGTGTATGAAGAAGAGTTCGAGAAACTCCACGATGAGTCAGAAAACGTACGGATCCACGGTTAGAGAGCCTATTCCACGGCCGTGGAATTCACCAACACAAGCGTGGAGCATTCCAGTAAGTTACACGGCCAAAACCACGGCCGTGGAGAAAACAGAGGCACCATAATTACTTTCCACGCCCAAAATCACGGCCGTGGAGAAGGCAGGGGTGCCGTAATTTTGGGTGAATCTGAAGGAAATTGTGTTTCCTCCACAACTTCTCTTGATTCTTCTCCAACACCTTCTACTTCCTTAGACAATTCTAAGGTACCATCGGATACTCCTCAAGAGCCATTGGAGACTCCTATAGTGATGGAATTGAAACCACTTCTTACACATCTAAGGTACGCATTTCTAGGATCTAATTCTACCTTTCCGGTAATTGTTAATTCAGATTTAAGCATAGATGAACATAGTAAGCTTATGGGTTGTCCTTAAGAAACATAGGAAAGCCTTAGGATATACTATAGAGAATTTAGTAGGAATCAAACCTTCCCTATGCATGCATAAGATCTTAATAGAAGAGGACTTTAGAACTTCGCGACAACCTCAAAGGCGGTTAAATCCAACCATGAAGGAGGTTGTCAAGAAGGAAATTCTTAAACTACTCGATGCAGGTATCATCCACCCTATCTCCGATAGCAAGTGGGTGAGTCCCGTACAGGTGGTTCCGAAGAAGGGAGGAATGACGGTCATCACCAACAAAAACAATGAACTCATTCCTACACGAACCGTAATAGAATGAAGGATGTGTATATATAGACTACCGCAAGCTGAACAACGCGACGAGGAAGGATCACTTCCCACTACCCTTCATCGATCAAATGCTTGAAAGGATAGCACAACATTCACACTTTTTCTATCTTGACGGTTATAGTGGTTTCTTTCAGATTCCGATACATCCAGACGATCAAGAGAAGACCACATTCACGTGCCATAGGGGTACGTTTGCCTATAGGAGGATGCCGTTCGGGCTTTGCAACGCCCCAGCCACCTTTCAAAGGTGCATGATGGCCATCTTCTCGGAATATATAGAGGAAATCATGGAGGTTTTTATGGATGACTTCTCCGTTTATGGTTCCTCTTTTGACAATTGTCTTTCTAACCTTGCTCTTGTGTTACAAAGGTGTGAAGACACTAACCTAGTTCTTAATTGGGAGAAGTGTCAATTTATGGTGAAAGAAGGCAGTATTAGGACACTTAATCTCTAGTAGAGGGATTGAGGTGGATAAAGGTAAGATAGAGATAATAGAAAAGTTTCCTCCCCCAACTTCGGTGAAAGGGATAAGAAATTTTCTAGGACACGCTGGATTCTATAGATGTTTAATAAAGGATTTCTCTAAAATATCAAAACCGCTTACTAATCTATTGATGAAGGATGCAGTTTTTGATTTCTCGCAGGAATGCTTAGATGCGTTTAATATGATTCGGGAAGCTCTAATCTCAGCCCCGATTATCCAACCTCCGGATTGGAATCTTCCCTTTGAGGTTATGTGTGACGCAAGTGACGTAGCCATAGGGGCTGTGCTTGGGCAAAGAAAGGAAGGACAAACCCATGCCATTTACTACGCTAGCAAGATGCTAGATGAAGCGCAACTCAACTACGCCACTACCGAAAAGGAATTTTTAGCAATTGTATATGCATTTGAAAAGTTTCGCTCTTATCTTGTAGGTGCTAAGGTGATTGTGTACACGGATCATGCTGAGATCCGGTATTTGCTTGCGAAGAAGGATGCAAAACCAAGGCTGATTAGATGGATTCTTCTCCTACAAGAATTCGATCTAGAGATCCGTGACAAGAAGGGTTCGGAAAATTCTGTTGCGGATCATTTGAGTCGTCTACCACATCTAGAAGATGACCATCTACCTATAGATGACTCCTTTCCGGACGAACATTTACACATCATAGAGGAGTGCATCGACGTGATCACCAAAGGTAACGAACCATGGTTTGCTGATTTTGTTAACTATTTGGTTTGCCAGGAATTACCACCCGGATTATCCTACGCACAAAGAAAGAAGTTCTTTAAGGATGTTCGGGAATACTTTTGGAACGAGCCTCACCTCTTTAAGAGAAGTCCGGACGGCATCATTCGGCGATGTGTACCGGAAGATGAGATGCAAAGTGTCATCTGTCATTGTCATTCACTACCTTGTGGAGGACACGCTAGTTCGAACAAGACTAGCGCTAAGGTATTTGTTAGCATGAAATATTGTGATATTTTATGCACGTTTTCTAGACATATTTCATCCATATTAGTGTTCATTGATAAAGCATTGAAGCAATTGTGAGCTAGTTTATCTATATTGTCGATATAGAAGTCTGCATAAGCTTTGTGTTGATTGTAGGCGAATAAGAGCTAAAACAGAACGAATTAAGAGAGAATGGAGATGGATTGAGCACATCCAAGGATTGAGGACACCACAAAGGAGCTAAGGAAGATGCTAGGATGAAGAATGGGACAAAACAAAGGGAATTACGAGCAACATATGCTTCCACGCTCTAAAATACGGCCGTAATGAAGTCCACGCTCTAAACCACGGCCGTGGAATTTGGCAACATGAGCGTGGAGCATTCCAGAGAGTTACACGGTATAAAGTACGGCCGTGGAAGTTGTGAAGAACGTGATGGAATCCACGCCCTAAACCACGGGCGTGGAACCATCTATGACCGTGATTTAGGCGATCTTTTGACGTACTAATTAAAGCCACGATATTTTACACAATGGGCTGAGAGGTTATTTCTATCCTTCCCTATAAAAGGACTAGAGGAGGGAGAAATCAGGGACCGTGCTTAGACCTCGTTTACCCCCTCGCATAGAGCATCATCGCCTGGAGATTTGCTTCCGCAACATTGAGGGTATTATTGGACGTACGGATATTACGTCTTTTGTCCTTAGGTTTGATTAGAAGACGGATTGACATCCCGTTCTTCGTTCTCATCAAGGATTGTGATTGTTTGTGTTATTCCGAATCTGATATACATCATTACCTTTGTTGTGGATTTGAGATTGATTTGAAGTTTATTGAAGGTTCTCGAAGGTTTTCATCTTTCATTCTTCTAAATCTTGAATTTGATATCATAATGACTATTGTTGGCTAAAACCCTTGAGCAATTCTAAGGTGAAGGGTTGATAGTTGTGGCTTAGATGATGATAGATCGATCGTAAACAGATTGGACCCTGAGAGTTAGAGAGATTTCGCCGACAGCCAGAATCACGGTGTGTTCTTGAATTCCACGGCCGTGGAATATCAAGATCCACCCGTAATTTTCCCTAGTTTACGAATATTGCTTTTACTTTAATCCAAATTTAAAGATTACCTTTAACTTAGTCTTGGCTTGCCTTTTCTAGGTAGTAGTGAAGCCTCGACAACCTCTACTTCGATTTCGAGTGTCACAACCTTAATCGGTGTAGTTAGTTTGGATCCTTGGATTACAAGTTTGAGTATTTGATATTAATTCTTGTCTTTAGATCCTTTCTATACTGAAGCCTCAACAACCTTTATAGAGAGTGTTTCTAGATAAGTCATATAAAGCCTTGGAACTTCACCGTACATTGCTTTACCTTAGCATACCTTTGCAACTCTTAACTCTGTCCTTAGTTCTTTAGTATATCTTGAATCGATTGCCACAATTAGACACCTGGATCTTTAGGGTTGATGTTTTCTCCAATATTTGCAAAGCTCATACATTTACTTGCTTGACGATTATTAACTGAATTTGTTCCCCCCACATCCCTGTGTTCGATACTCTGGAATTCTTGCTTAACTACGTCGATCCGTACACTGCGGGTTCGCTTGCTTGATTTCTAGTTTTATAAATTTAAGACTTATTTGCACGCACGCTAAGTGACGAACAAGTTTTTGGCGCCGTTGCCGGGGATTTGGTTTAGGCCGAATTCGGTTATCGGTTGTCAAGCTTGGGAGCTCTTCCCTTGTTATTTGATATCTCTTTCGAGTGTATGCGCAGGTCTAGGAACAACGAAGACCTCTTACCTCTCGATCAAGAGCTTGAGAGGACTTTGAGGAGAAAGCTCAAGGAAAGAAAGATAGCTGAAGAAAGAGAACGCGATTACCAAACGGAGTTAGCGGAATCCGAAGCTCAACTTCGATGGAGCGAGAAAACTCGCAAGGAAGAATCGGAACGTCATCAAACGAAGGTTGATGATCTAACGGACATGATGTTTCAAATGAGGCTGGAAATAAACGACCTCAAGAAGAAAAAGAGAAGAAGGAGACCGGGAAGATCGGTTAGAACCAACTCATCAAACGAGGATAACGACTCTTCCATGGCACCACTAGAGGACATTGATCCAACGATCAATGTGAACCCGTTCGTTCCACGGGCAGCTGCCAATCGCCGTGCCCCAGCTTGAGGTGAGAGAGTCGATCGTGTGGATGAGGAGCCAAGAACTCTTGGCCAAAGGATGGATCCAACGCAGCAACCACGCCGATTGGGTGTGAACTTTGATGCTGATGATGCACAAGGGTTTAGCTTCAACCCGCAAGTTATTACCATTGTCCGCCAAAATCAATTTGGGGGAGCAAGCGCTGAATCTCCACATCAACATCTACAAAATTTTGAGATCATGATGGAGACAAGGAAACCAAAGAATGCAACTACCAACAGCTATAAACTCAAGCCTTTCTTTTCCTCCTTGAAAGGGAAAGCATTGTCTTGGTATCAAGCTCTTCCAAGTGGGAAACTCGACACATGGGAAAACCTTTCTTCGGAATTCCTCACTAAGTTCTTTCCGCCATCTAAGACGGCGGAGTTAAGAGGTAAGATTAATGCATTTTCTATGAGATCTAACGAAAGTTTGTTTCAATCATGGGAAAGGTTTCAGGATTTCCTATTGGATTGCCCACATCATGGCATATCCAAATTGGCGCTATTTGAGATATACTATAAGGGGCTGGATGTGGAGACACAATTCAAGCTCCAATCCCTTTCATGTGGTACATTCATGGACATGAGGGAAGATGACGCTTGGGACTTCATTGAGAAGCAAGCGCGAGTCATTGAGAAGTATTCTCACCGGAAAGTAAAGGCGAATCATGTGGAACAAGAAGCAAAGCTATCACAAGCAGCTCAAATTCAAATCTTTTCTCTCAATACGGAGATTAAAGAGTTGAAGGAAGCCATCAAAACCAACTTTCCAAAGCAAAAGGAACAAGATGTAGGTTATTTGGGCAACAACAATAACCACAACGGGAATGAGAATACAAACCGCAACAACCGGAACAACAACCGGAACAACAACCGGAACAACAACCGGAATAATTGGAACAACAACAACAACAACCGGAACAACAATAGGGGTTTAAACAACAACAATTGGCGTCCCAACCAACAAAATTCCGGTAATTCTTATTCCAATTCAGGAAATTCACTAACTCCACCTTCCTCTTCTTCCACTCTTTTGAAAAGCCAGGGGCAAACATCTAATGGTGGAAGTACTTCGGGGAAAGAGAAGCCCGATCCCATGTTGGAAACAATTTTGGGCAAGCTTCAAGGATTGGAGACTCGCATCATCAAGGTTGATGATCACATAACTAAGGTTGATAAAGCCCAAAAGGTTTTAGAGAACCAAATGTTTAGCCATGCGGAGGAAGTTCCTAGGAATCAAGGAAAACTTCCAGGAAAGACAGAGGATAACCCAAAGGGAAGGGTGATGGCAATCACAACTAGGAGCGGAGTAACAACTACCGACCCGCAGCCTAAGTTTGTAGAAGTTCCAGCCGAAAAGGAGAAAGAAAAGGGGAAGGAGAAGGAAGATGTCTTCGTTCCTCCTCCAGCTTTCAAACCTCCCCTACCATTCCCGCAATCTAGAGCAAGAGCGCGTCTAGACAAGCAATTCGGTAAGTTTATTGAACTCATGAGCAAACTTCATATTAATATACCATTCATTGATGCAATTGTAGGTATGCCAACTTATGGAAAGTTCCTAAAGGAGATCCTCTCTAACAAAATAAAATTAGAGGATTTTGGAGAGGTCAAGATGAGTTCGGATTCATCGGATCTCATCAAGACAATGAAGGAGAAGATGCCCCCTAAGCTGAAAGATCCGGGGTCATTTTGTATTCCCATAGGAGTGGGAGATGTCACATATGATGCATTGTGTGACTTAGGAGCGAGCGTGAGCATCATCCCGCTTGCTTTATGCAGGAAGATCGGTTTAGGCGAACCTAAACCGGTAAAGATGACGTTATACATGGCAGATCGATCCATAACTCGTCCTGTCGGTATAGTTGAAGACGTCCCGGTCAAGCTTGGTAAGTTCTATGTTCCTATAGATTTTGTTGTGCTTGACATTCCTGCAGATAGTCCGGTCCCGATCATACTCGGAAGACCGTTTCTTGCAACATCCGGTTGCATAGTTGATTGTAAGAATGCTAGACTCGCCTTCGACATAGGAGAAGAAAAGGTAGAGTTCGTTCTCTCTACTTTGGTGAAGGAGCCAGTTTTCGATGAGGATATATTCAACGTCCATGACGAACAGCTATCTAGAGAGGAGGTAAGTTCTATTCTCTTCAAAGATCCCTTGCAAAAAGTTCTTTCTATGAGCATTATGGATATAGGGGAAGAAGAGGAGTGCAATGAGGCAATTGAAGCCTTAGAGAAACAAAAAGAAGTGTATGAAGAAGAGTTCGAGAAACTCCACGATGAGTCAGAAAACGTACGGATCCACGGTTAGACAGCCTATTCCACGGCCGTGGAATTCACCAACACAAGCGTGGAGCATTCCAGTAAGTTACACGGCCAAAACCACGGCCGTGGAGAAAACAGAGGCACCGTAATTACTTTCCACGCCCAAAATCACGGCCGTGGAGAAGGCAGGGGTGCCGTAATTTTGGGTGAATCTGAAGGAAATTGTGTTTCCTCCACAACTTCTCTTGATTCTTCTCCAACACCTTCTACTTCCTTAGACAATTCTAAGGTACCATCGGATACTCCTCAAGAGCCATTGGAGACTCCTATAGTGATGGAATTGAAACCACTTCTTACACATCTAAGGTACGCATTTCTAGGATCTAATTCTACATTTCCGGTAATTGTTAATTCAGATTTAAGCATAGATGAACATAGTAAGCTTATGGTTGTCCTTAAGAAACATAGGAAAGCCTTAGGATATACTATAGAGGATTTAGTAGGAATCAAACCTTCCCTATGCATGCATAAGATCTTAATGGAAGAGGACTTTAGAACTTCGCGACAACCTCAAAGGCGGTTAAATCCGACCATGAAGGAGGTTGTCAAGAAGGAAATTCTTAAACTACTCGATGTAGGTATCATCTACCCTATCTCCGATAGCAAGTGGGTGAGTCCCGTACAGGTGGTTCCGAAGAAGGGAGGAATGACGGTCATCACCAACAAAAACAATGAACTCATTCCTACACGAACAGTAACAGAATGAAGGATGTGTATAGACTACCGCAAGCTGAACAACGCGACGAGGAAGGATCACTTCCCACTACCCTTCATCGATCAAATGCTTGAAAGGTTAGCACAACATTCACACTTTTTCTATCTTGACGGTTATAGTGGTTTCTTTCAGATTCCGATACATCCAGACGATCAAGAGAAGACCACATTCACTTGCCATAGGGGTATGTTTGCCTATTGGAGGATGCCGTTCGGGCTTTGCAACGCCCCAGCCACCTTTCAAAAGTGCATGATGGCCATCTTCTCGGAATATATAGAGGAAATCATGGAGGTTTTTATGGATGACTTCTTCATTTATGGTTCCTCTTTTGACAATTGTCTTTCTAACCTTGCTCTTGTGTTACAAAGGTGTGAAGACACTAACCTAGTTCTTAATTGGGAGAAGTGTCAATTTATGGTGAAAGAAGGCATAGTATTAGGACACTTAATCTCTAGTAGAGGGATTGAGGTGGATAAAGCTAAGATAGAGACAATAGACAAGCTTCCTCCCCCAACTTCGGTGAAAGGGATAAGAAGTTTTCTAGGACACGCTGGATTCTATAGATGTTTAATAAAGGATTTCTCTAAAATATCAAAACCTCTTACTAATCTATTGATGAAGGATGCAGTTTTTGATTTCTCGCAGGAATGCTTAGATGCGTTTAATATGATTCGGGAAGCTCTAATCTCAGCCCCGATTATCCAACCTCCGGATTGGAATCTTCCCTTTGAGGTTATGTGTGACGCAAGTGACGTAGCCATAGGGGTTGTGCTTGGGCAAAGAAAGGAAGGATGAACCCATGCCATTTACTACGCTAGCAAGACGCTAGATGAAGCGCAGCTCAACTACGCCACTACAGAAAAAGAATTCTTAGCAATTGTATATGCAATTGACAAATTTCGCTTTTATCGTGTAGGTGCAAAGGTGATTGTATACACGGATCATGCTGCGATCCGGTATCTACTTGCAAAGAAGGATGCAAAGCCAAGGCTAATTAGATGGATTCTTATCCTACAAGAATTCGATCTAGAGATCCCCGACAAGAAGGGTTCGGAAAATTCTATTGCGGATCATTTGAGTCGTCTAACACATCTAGAGGACGACCATCTACCTATAGATGACTCCTTTCCGGACGAGCATTTACATATCATAGAGGAGTGCATCGACGTGATCCCCAAAGGTAACGAACCATGGTTTGCTGATTTTGTTAACTATTTGGTTTGCTAGGAATTACCACCCGGATTATCCTACGCACAAAGAAAGAAGTTCTTTAAGGATGTTCGGGAATACTTTTGGAACGGAAGATGAGATGCAAAGTGTCATCCGTCATTGTCATTCACTACCTTGTGGAGGACACGCTAGTTCGAACAAGACTAGCGCTAAGGTATTGCAATCTGGATTCTTTTGGCCTACTCTATTTAAAGATGTGCAAACCTTTGTTTCCTGCTGCGATGCTTGTCAAAGAACAGGGAATATATCTTGGAGGAATGAGATGCCTCTTAACAACATCCAAGAGGTGGAGATCTTTGACGTTTGGGGAGTAGACTTCATGGGACCTTTCCCATCATCTTGTGGAAACCAATACATACTTTTAGCGGTGGATTATGTTTTGAGATGGGTTGAAGCTATTGTCTCTCCCACCAATGATGCTATGGTAGTGGTTAAGTGCTTTAACAAGACCATCTTCCCACGATTCGGGACACCACGAACTATCATTAGTGATGGAGGTTCTCACTTCATTGCCCGACGCTTTGAAGCTCTTTTAGCTAAGTATGGGGTAACTCACAAGATCGCCACCCCTTATCATCCACAAACTAGTGGACAAGTGGAGATCTCAAACCGGGAGATTAAAGGAATCCTAGAGAAGACGGTTTCAAGGACAAGGAAGGATTGGTCTTTGAAGCTAGATGACGCATTATGGGCGTACCGGACTGCATACAAGACTCCCATCGGAACAACGCCATATAACCTTGTGTATGGGAAGTCTTGCCACTTACCGGTAGAGTTGGAGCACAAGGCGTATTGGGCAATAAAGTGGTTGAACTTCAACATGAAGGAGGCGGGAGAGAAGCGTCTCTTGGACCTCAATGAGCTTGAAGAACTTCGCTTGAATGCCTACGAAAACGCCAAGATCTATAAAGAAAGAGCGAAGCGTTGTCATGATAAGCATATCATCCCAAAGGACCTCAAAGAAGGAGATCAAGTTCTCCTCTTCAATTCAAGGCTTCGTCTCTTTCCAGGTAAGCTTAAATCTCGTTGGACTGGACCTTTTCTAATCAAACGTGTTTTTCCCCATGGTGCAGTTGAAGTATGGGGTGAAAAGGGCGGAAGCTTTAAGGTGAACGGTCAACGACTCAAGAAGTATTCACCGGAACTCCAAGCTGAAGAGTTCGCGCCCACCGCACTCGAATAAGTGCGAATTTGGTCTAGCTACGGACCTTAAACAAGCGCTTCTTGGGAGGCAACCCAAGGTATTGCACTTACGTTTTTGTTTTTGATTCATAGATTAGAATAGTATAGACTTTTTTGTTTTGTTTTGCCTTCGATGCCTTCCGGTAAGTTCGTGTTTTTGGATGTAGGATTAGTGGAAAAGAAAGGGGGAAGGAAAAGTTTGAAGAAAATTGACGAAACTTAGACTTTGACACATTACAGAGAGTTCCACGGTCAAAACCACGGCTGTGACAGCTACATTGGCCGTAATTTTCAAAAGCCTGAGAAAAATCACCAAAACGACGGTTCCGTACATTTCCACGGCCGTGGAAACCCCCGAGTGACCGTAATTTTCGAAAAAATTTACGGCCACTATAAAAACCACGTTTCTTTACAAAACACACAAAATACCCCAATTCCACGCCCCTATTTCGCTGAAATCTTCCCCCTCTCCCAAATTCTCGTTCGTTAATCGTTTCGAACGATTCTTTAACCAAAACTGAAGCAAATCCAATCACCTACAAGATCCAAGCAACGATTCGAGCGGCAAATCACCGGAGAAGGCAAAATTCGGATTTTAAAATCCGAAAACCTAGGTTTTTCACCTCTTCTCTTGCTTTGTCGATTTGTCTCAATTTTTGCAAGAAATATTTGGAGAACTGATTGAAATTGGATTGGAATTAGTCTAGGGCTGCTTGCTGTTGAATTTGGTGAAAATCTGCTTAGTTTTGAGATTTTGCGTAACGAATCACGGTCCCTGGACATTCCACGGCCGTGGAAACTGAAGAACAGACCGTGGTTTTGAACAGAAACATGGATCTCGTTAGGAGAATGTCCAATAGAACAAAGAAGAGGAAAGGCAATGCTTCCTCCTCTTCTCAGGCACCGCCTTGAGAGCCAACACCACCACCATCACCCCCACATCCTAGAATCCCTACTATCCATGAGGATTACCTCGATGCTTTAGAGAGGATCCATAGCGAGCGGTCATAGGACCTAGGTATTTGCTGCTTGAGGAGCTAGAACCACTAAATGTGGTTAATGATCTTACTTGGTTGTTGGATAGAGCAGGGTTGATCATCTTCTCCGCTATTCGGGAAAATGCATATGAGGAGATCACTAGGGAGTTTGTGACCTCCTTCGAGCATAGTCATGTAGACCGTAAGGTTTCTTTCCGGCTGATGTAGAGAAACTATGATTTCTCGATTCGGGAGTTTGGAGCCTTCTTTGGGTTCCATGAGACCTTCAATGGTCGCTTCCCTAGTGGCGTGTACGCCAAGGATTTTTGGGAGGATATAACTATGGTATACGCCAGTGAGGACCGCTGGCAACCAGCTGATACCAAGGCTAAGTTGATTTATCACTTAGCCTTGAAGATTGCTCACCGGGTGCTTTCTGAGTGTCTCTTTCCCAGGACGGAGACACCTCAGAAGATCAAGACAAACGAGTTGTTTTTGTTGTATTGCATGTTGTACGGCAGGCAGGCTAATTGTGCCACCCTCTTACCTTCTACTATGAGTAAGCTAAAGAACAAGAGGGCTGGCAACATAGGATATGGTGGGATGGTTACCCACATTATTAGGCAGCTGGGGATCGATTTTTCTGCATGCACCATGATAGCTGCTAGACCCCTAGGACTTCAGAGCCTCATGACTAGAGGCATTATTTTTCCTAGACATAGAGGTCCACCTACAGTTGCCATGCCTTGGGAGGACAGAGGAGGTAGAGGAGTAGCATGGATCCCAGAGTATTCCATTATGGCCGGACGCCATAACTGGAAGGAGACGTTCGCTGCCATGCATGCGAACAGACTAGTAGCGCCTCCCTACGTTCCACCACCACCGGTTGTAGATGAGAAGGGATGATGAGTTTGAGGAAGGAGGAGATGAGCATGATTTTGGTACCTTTCCGGATCAGCCGGACGCAGTTCCTGACCTTCCTAGACACTCTCCCCGCCCCGCTAGAGCTTCTAGTTCCTCCTCTCGCCGTGCTAGTGTGAGCGAGAGACCTACATGGATGGCAGATCCTCCTTCATGGTATAGCACTCAGCCGGAGTGGATGGGAGCTCCACCACCTTGGCATGCCCAGCCACCATCTGCACCAGCACCGTCAGACGCACCAACATGGTATAGCCAGCCGCCGGGATGGTATGAGCAGCTGCCGGAGTGGGCCACCGATCTTTCCAGTAGGGTCGGAGCCTTGGAGATTCGTGCAGATGCTAGGGATGCACGAGCCGACGATCATGACCACATGATGAGAGATATTTACCGCCAGCAGTTTGGGCGGAACTATGATCCCGGCTTCTTCCCGTTTACACCACCACCGGCACCCCAGTGATGACCTTGGACGATCTACCGCTTTAGCCGCTCCACCACCGTCTTGTGAGTTCTTTTTCTTTCTTTCTTTTCTTTATTTTCTTTTTGAACATTAGGGACAATGTTTGTCTCAAGTATGGGGTGGGGTGTGACTATTCGTTTGTAATAACTCTACTCACTTTGTATGCTTTGATCGAGAACACCTTGCATGTTTCATTCCATTGTTACATGTTTCATTATCGCATTGCATGAAAAAGCTTTTTGAAAAACCCATAAAAATTGAAAAATTTTGAAAATTTTGTGCTTCTAAGGATAGAGATGACTTCTATGATAATCACTACTTGTGAATTAAGTTTTGATGACAATCGCATGCTTAAACAAATAGTGAATTGAAAAAAAAAATTGAATGAGTTAATTATTCCTCTTTTGCAAGTTTCATAATGTGAAGAATGTTACCTAAATCATATTGAGAAATCGAGGTTGAAATCACATGATAAGTTCTTATATTTCTTGTTGAAATGATTAAGGCAATTCGATTTTCTTTCTTCTTTCTTTGATCATTTAGCCCCTCAATGAAATAATGGCCTCCTTTACCTATCCGGGAATTTGGAGGAGTTGATATTTGGCATGTTTGATGTGGAAGGGCCATGAAAGCAAAATTTTGCATTCAAAGAATAGAAAGAACTTATAGGTTTGGGGAAGTCAATCATGACGATGAGTAACTCGGCACCATTCACATAGCCGGGTGTTTGTGTCTTGCCAAAGTCGGATTGAGCGATATTCCTAGCAGATTATGGTATGTGCATCAAGGGTTTGAGGCATCTCGAAAAAATGAGAACCGCCAATCTCCTAGGCTTCGGTTTTTGTGCACCTCTGTCCATAACTCCAAAAGTAAAGTCGAAAAATGAATTGAAAAGAAGAGAGCAAAGCTCTAAGTTGAAAGTGTTGCAAAACCGCAAGAGAAAAAGAAAATAGTTGATTATCCACTTTCCCGGATTCATGCACCACATTCCTTATAATTTCCTCTCCCCTTCCGCATTCTAGACCTTACTTGAAAGTCCTTGAGATCATGAGAATGTTATATGACTTGGTGATCTAAATTGAAGTTTCTTATGATTGATTTTAATAATGTTTGAAGGTTATGATGTTTACATGGAAGTTTGATCAATTCATGAGTTTTCTTTACTCTTTACTCTTTGATTATGTATATGAGAGTCTTAGAAACGAATAAAGCAAGATTTGAGAATGATCTATTGACGTGGAAGCACATTCATCTAAAAAACGTTTTGTTTTTGAGAGTGCATCCATATTTCATCCTCACTTGAGTTTTAAAGCTTTTGAAAGACCATGCTTAGGGACAAGCAAGTAGCAAGTATGGGGTATTTTGTTAGCATGAAATATTGTGATATTTTAGACACGTTTTCTAGACGTATTTCATCCATATTAGTGTTCATTGATAAAGCATTGAAGCAATTGTGAGCTAGTTTATCTATATTGTCGATATAGAGGTCTACATAAGCTTTGTGTTGATTGTAGGCGAATAAGAGCTAAAACCGAACGAATTAAGAGAGAATGGAGATGGATTGAGCACATCCAAGGATTGAGGACACCACAAAGGAGCTAAGGAAGATGCTAGGATGAAGAATGGCACAAAATAAAGGGAATTACGAGCAACCTATGCTTCCACGCTCTAAAATACGGCCGTAATGAAGTCCACGCTCTAAACCACGGCCGTGGAATTTGGCAACATGAGCGTGGAACATTCCAGACAGTTACACGGTATAAAGTACGGTCGTCGAAGTTGTGAAGAACCGTGATGGAATCCACGCTCTAAACCACGGGCGTGGAACCCTCTATGACCGTGATTTAGGCGATCTTTTGACGTACTAATTAAAGCCACGATCTTTTACACAATGGGCTGAGAGGTTATTTCTATCATTCCCTATAAAAGGACTAGATGAGGGAGAAATCAGGGACCGCGCTTAGACCTCGCTTACACCCTCGCATAGAGCATCATCGCCTGGAGATTTGCTTCCGCAACATTGAGGGTATTATTGGACGTACGGAGATTACGTCTTTTGTCCTTAGGTTTGATTAGAAGACGGATTGACATCCCGTTCTTCGTTCTCATCAAGGATTGTGATTGTTTGTGTTATTCTGAATCTGATTTACATCATTACCTTTGTTGTGGATTTGAGATTGATTTGAAGTTTATTGAAGGTTCTCGAAGGTTTTCATCTTTCATTCTTCTAAATCTTAAATTTGAGATCATAATGACTGTTGTTGGCTAAAACCCTTTAGCAATTCCAAGGTGAAGGGTTGATAGTTGTGGCTTAGATGATGATAGATCGATCGTAAACAGATTGGACCCTGAGAGTTAGAGAGATTTTGCTGACAGCCAGAATCACGGTGTGTTCTTGAGTTCCACGGCCGTGGAATCTCAAGATCCACCCATAATTTTCCCTAGTTTAGGAATATTGCTTTTACTTTAATCCAAAGTTAAAGATTACCTTTAACTTAGTCTTGGCTTGCCTTTTCTAGGTAGTAGTGAAGCCTCGACAACCTCTACTTCGATTTCGAGTGTTACAACCTTAATATGTTTAGTTAGTCTTGATCCTGGGATTACAAGTTTGGGTATTTGATATTAATTCTTGTCTTTAGATCCTTTTTATACTGAAGCCTTAACAACCTTTATAGAGAGTGTTTCTAGATAAGTCATATAAAGCCTTGGAACTTCACCGTACATTGCTTTACCTTAGCATACCTTTGCAACTCTTAACTCTGTCCTTAGTTCTTTAGTATATCTTGAATCGATTGCCACAATTAGACATCTGGATCTTTAGGGTTGATGTTTTCTCTAATATTTGCAAAGCTCATACATTTACTTGCTTGACGATTATTAACTGAATTTGTTACCCCCAAATCCCTGTGTTCGATACTCTGGAATTCTTGCTTAACTACGTCGATCCGTACACTGCGGGTTCGCTTGCCTGATTTCTAGTTTTATAAATATAAGACTTATTTGCACGCACGCTAAGTGGCGAACAGTATTGTAATCTGGATTCTTTTGGCCTACTTTGTTTAAAGATGTGCAAACCTTTGTTTCCTGCTGCGATGCTTGTCAAAGAACAGGGAACATATCTAGGAGGAACGAGATGCCTCTTAACAACATCCAGGAGGTGGAGATCTTTGACGTTTGGGGAGTAGACTTCAAGGGACCTTTCCCATCATCTTGTGGAAACCAATACATACTTCTAGCGGTGGATTATGTTTCGAGATGGGTTGAAGCAATTGCCTCTCCCACCAATGATGCCATGGTAGTGGTTAAGTTCTTTAACAAGACCATCTTCCCACGATTTGGGACACCACGGACTATCATTAGTGATGGAGGTTCTCACTTCATTGCCCGACGTTTCGAAGCTCTTTTAGCTAAGTATGGGGCGACTCACAAGATCGCCACCCCTTATCATCCATAAACTAGTGGACAAGTGGAGATCTCAAACCGGGAAATTAAAGGGATCCTAAAGAAAACGGTTTCAAGGACAAGGAAGGATTGGTCTTTGAAGCTAGATGACGCATTATGGGCGTACCGGACTGCATAAAAGACTCCCATCGGAACAACACCATATAACATTGTGTATGGGAAGTCTTGTCACTTACCGGTAGAGTTAGAGCACAAGGCGTATTGGGCAATCAAGTGGTTGAACTTCAGCATGAAGGAAGCGGGAGAGAAGCGTCTCTTGGACCTCAATGAGCTTGAAGAACTTCGCTTGAACGCCTACAAAAATGCCAAGATCTATAAAGAAAGAGCGAAGCGTTGGCATGATTAGCATATCATCCCAAAGGACCTTAAAGAAGGAGATCAAGTTCTCCTCTTCAATTCAAGGCTTCGTCTCTTTCCAAGTAAGCTTAAATCTCGTTGGACTGGACTTTATCTAATCAAACGTGTTTTTCCCCATGGTGCAGTTGAAGTATGGGGTGAAAAGGGCGGAAGCTTTAAGGTGAATGGTCAACGACTCAAGAAGTATTCACCGGAACTCCAAGCTGAAGAGTTCGCGCCCACCGCACTCGAATAAGTGCGAATATGGTCTAGCTACGGACCTTAAACAAGCGCTTCTTGGGAGGTAACCCAAGGTATTGCACTTACGTTTTTGTTTTTGATTCATAGATTAGAATAGTTTAGACGTTTTTGTTTTGTTTTGCCTTCGATACCTTCCGGTATGTTCGTGTTTTTGGATGTAGGATCAGTGGAAGAAAAAGAGAGAAGGAAAGTTTTGAAGAAAATTGACGAAACTTGGACTTTGGCACATTACAGAGAGTTCCACGGCCAAAACCACGGCCGTGACAGCTACAGTGACCGTAATTTGCAAAAGCTTGAGAAAAATCACCAAAACCACGGTTCCGTATATTTCCACGGCCGTGGAAACCCCCGAGTGACCGTAATTTTCGAAAAAATTTACGGCCACTATAAAAACCATGTTTCTTCACAAAACACACCAAAACCCCCAATTCCACGCTCAAGAACGCCGAAATCTTCCCCCACTCTCAAATTCTCGTTCCTTAATCGTTTCGAACAATTCTTTAGCCAAAACTGAAGCAAATCCAATCACCTACAAGATCCAAGCAACGATTCGAGCGACAAATCACCGGAGAAGGCAGAATTCGGATTTTAAATTCCGAAAACCTAGGTTTTTCACCTCTTCTCTTTGTCGATTTGCCTCAATTTTCGCATGAAATTTTAGGAGAACTGATTGAACTTGGATTGGTTATTGGATAGGGCTGGGTTGATCATCTTCTCCGCTATTCGGGAAGATGCATATGAGGAGATCACTAGGGAGTTTGTGATCTCCTTCGAGCATAGTCATGTCGACCGTACAGTGTCATTCAGGCTGATGGAGGAGAACTACGAGTTCTCAATTGCTGAGTTCGGGACCTTCTTTGGGTTCCATGAGACCTTCAATGGTCGCTTCCCTAGTGGCGTGTACGCCAAGGATTTTTAGGAAGACATAGGTATGGTATACGCCAGCGAGGACCGCTGGCAACCAACTGATACCAAGGCTAAGTTGATTTATCACTTAGCCTTGAAGATTGCTCACCGGGTGCTTTCTGAGTGTCTCTTTCCTAGGACGGAGACACCTCAGAAGATCAAGACGGATGAGCTTTATTTGTTGTATTGCATGTTGTACGGCAGGCAGGCTAATTGTGCCACCCTCTTAGCTTCTACTATGAGTAAGCTAAAGAACAAGAGGGTTGGCAATATAGAATATGGTGGGATGGTCACCCACATTGCTAGGCAGCTGGGGATCGATTTTTCTGCATGCACTAGGATAGCTGCTAGACCTCTAGGACTTCAGAGCCTCATGACGAGAGGCATTATCTTTTCTAGACATAGAGGTCCACCTACAGCTGCCATGCCTTGGGAGGACAGAGGAGGTAGAGGAGTAGCATGGATCCTAGAGTATTCCATTATGGCCGGACGCCATAACTAGAAGGAGACGTTCGCTGCCATGCATGCGAACAGACTAGTAGCCCCTCCTTACGTTCCACCTGAGCCACCGGTTGTAGATGAGGAGGAGATGAGAGGGGATGATGAGTTTGAGGGAGGAGGAGAGGAGCATGATTTTGGTACCTTTCCGGATCAGCCAGACGTAGTTCCCGACCTTCCTAGACACACTCCCCGTCCCGCTAGAGCTTCTGGTTCTTCCTGTCGCCGTGCTAGTGTGAGCGAGAGACCGACTTGGATGGCGGATCCTCCTACATGGTATAGCACTCAGCCGGAGTGGATGGGAGCTCCACCAGCTTGGCATGCCCAGCCACCACATGCACCAGCACTATCAGACGAACCAGCATGGTATAGCCAGCCGCCGGGATGGTATGAGCAGCTGCCGGAGTGGGCCACCGATCTTTCCAGTAGGGTCGGAGCCTTGGAGATCCGCGCAGATGCTAGGGATGCACGGGCCGACGCGCATGACCGCATGATGAGAGATATTTACCGCCAGCAGTTTGGGCGGAACTATGATCCCGACTTCTTCCCATTTCCACCACCACCGGCACCTCAGTGATGACCTTGGACGATCTACCGCTTTAGCCGCTCCACCACCGTCTTGTGAGTTCTTTTTCTTTCTTTCTTTTCTTTATTTTTCTTTTTGAAAATTAGGGACAATGTTTATCTCAAGTATGGGGTGGGGTGTGACTATTCGTTTGTAATACCTCTACTCACTTTGCTTGCTTTGATTGAGAACACCTTGCATGTTTCATTCCATTGTTACACGTTTCATTATCGCATTGCATGAAAAAGCTTTTTGAAAAATCCATAAAAATCGAAAAATTTTGAAAATTTTGTGCTTCTAAGGATAGAGATGACTTCTATGATAATCACTACTTGTGAATTAAGTTTTGATGACAATCGCATGCTTAAACAAATAGTGAATTGAAAAAAAAAATTGAATGAGTTAATTATTCCTCTTTTGCAAGTTTCATAATGTGAAGAATGTTACCTAAATCATATAGAGAAATCGAGGTTGAAATCACATGATAAGTTCTTATACTTCTTGTTGAAATGATTAAGGCAATTCGATTTTCTTTCTTCTTTCTTTGATCATTTAGCCCCTCAATGAAATAATGGCCTCCTTTACCTATCCGGGAATTTGGAGGAGTTGATATTTGGCATGTTTGATGTGGGAGGGCCATGAAAGCAAAATTTTGCATTCAAAGAATAGAAAGAACTTATAGGTTTGGGGAAGTCAATCATGACGATGAGTAACTCGGCACCATTCACATAGCCGGGTGTTTGTGTCTTGCCAAAGTCGGATTGAGCGATATTCCTAGCGGATTATGGTATGTGCATCAAGGGTTTGAGGCATCTCGCAAAGTTGAGAACCGCCAATCTCCTAGGCTTCGGTTTTTGTGCACCTCTGTCCATAACTCCAAAAGTAAAGTCGAAAAATAATGTGAAAAGAAGAGAGCAAAGCTCTAAGTTGAAAGTGTTGCAAAACCGCAAGAGAAAAAGAAAAGAGTTGGTTATCCACTTTCCTGGATTCATGCACCACATTCCTTATAATTTCCTCTCCCTTTCCGCATTCTAGACCTTACTTGAAAGTCCTTAAGATCAAGAGAATGTTATATGACTTGGTGATCTAAATTGAAGTTTCTTATGATTGATTTTGATAATGTTTGAAGGTTATAATGTTTACATGGAAGTTTGATTAATTCATGAGTTTTCTTTACTCTTTACTCTTTGGTTATGTATATGAGAGTCTTATGAACGAATGAAGCAAGATTTGAGAATGATCTATTGACTAGGAAGCACATTCATCTAAAAGACGCTTTGTTTTTTGAGAGTGCATCCATATTTCATCCTAACTTGAGTTTTAAAGCTTTTGAAAGACCTTGCTTGGGGACAAGCAAGTGGCAAGTATGGGGTATTTTGTTAGCATAAAATATTGTGATATTTTAGGCATGTTTTCTAGATGTTTTTCATCCATTATAGTGTTCATTGATAAAGCATTGAATCAATTGTGAGCTAGTTTATCTATATTGTCGATATAGAGGTCTACATAAGCTTTGTGTTGATTGTAGGCGAAGAAGAGCTAAAACCGAACGAATTAAGAGAGGATGGAGATGGATTGAGCACATCCAAGGATTGAGGACACCACAAAGAAGCTAAGGAGGATGCTAGGATGAAGAATGACACAAAACAAAGGGAATTACGAGCAACCTATGCTTCCACGCTCTAAAATACGGCCGTAATGAAGTCCACGCTCTAAACCACGGCCGTGGAACTAGGCAACATGAGCGTGGAGCATTCTAGAGAGTTACACGATATAAAGTACGGTCGTGGAAGTTTTGAAGAACCGTAATCCAATTCCACGCTCTAAACCACGGGCGTGGAATTCCATATAACCGTGATTTAGACAATCTTTTGACGAATAAAATATAGACACATTGTCTACGCACATGGGCCGGACACTTATTCTATCTTCCGCTATAAAAAGACTGAAGGAGGGAGATTTCAAGACCTTCGCTTACGCTTGCTTGCACGTGCCTAGGGTTCCAGTTGGACGTGCGGAGATTGCCATTTTGCAACGGAGATTTGCAAAGGCTCGAAGATTTGGAAGTTGCACTTTGTCCTTAGGTTTGATTAGAAGACGGATTGACATCCCGTTCTTCGTTCTTATCAAGGATTGTGATTTATTTGTGTTATTCCAAATCTGATATACATCATTACTTTGTTTGTGGATTTGAGATTGATTTGAAGTTTATTGAAGGTTTTCGAAGGTTTTCATCTTTCATACTTCTAAATCTTGAATTTGATATCATAATGACTGTTGTTGACTAAAACCCTTTAGCAATTCTAAGGTGAAGGGTTGATAGTTGTGGCTTAGATGATGATAGATCGACCGTAAACAGATTGGACCCTGAGAGTTAGAGAGATTTCGCCGACGAGTCAGAATCACGGCCTGTTCTTGAGGTTCCACGGCCGTGGAACTCAAGATCCACCCGTAATTTTCCCTAGTTTACGAATATTGCTTTTACTTTAATCCAAAGTTAAAGATTTGCTTTAATCTAGTCTTGGCATGCCCTTTTCTAGGTAGTAGTGAAGCCTCAACAACCTCTACTTCGATTTCGAGTGTCACAACCTTAATCGGTTTAGTTAGTCTTGATCCTTGGGTTACAAGTTTGGGTATTTGATATTAATTCTTGTCTTTAGATCCTTTCTATACTGAAGCCTCAACAACCTTTATAGAGAGTGTCTTTAGATAAGTCATATGAAGCCTTGGAACTTCACCGTACATTGCTTTACCTTAGCATACCTTTGCAACTCTTAACTCTGTCCTTAGTTCTTTAGTATATCTTGAATCGATTGCCACAATTTGATACCTGGATCTTTAGGGTTGCTGTTTTCCCTAATATATTTGCAAAGCTCATACATTTAATTGCTTGAAAATTTACAAACTGAATTTGTTCCTCCCAAATCCCTGTGTTCTATACTCTGGAATTCTTGCTTAACTACGTCGATCCGTACACTGCGGGTTCGCTTGCTTGATTCTAGTTTTATAAATTTAAGACTTATTTGCACGCACGCTAAGTGGCGAACATCCTTCATGATAAATGCATTGATCTTCCCTCTCATTTCAGCAGTTTTGGAGGAAGGAAATAATTTTGTCAAGAACCCCGTCGTCATCTCCTCCCAAGTGTTGATCTTTTCGGGAGGAAGAGACTGGTACCAAGTAAGCGCCCTGTCTTTCAAAGAAAAGTAAAAAGGCCTTAACTTGTAACTATTATTTTCCACCCTTGAAGGTTTCAAGGTTTCCATCAAAATCTCATAGTTCTGCTAATGTTGATGTGGAGATTCCCTCTCTAAACCTCCAAATTGGCATTGGCGGATCATGAAAAGAACTTGCGGTCGAAGTTCATAATCATGCTCCGCAGGATCTCCTAGGTTAACTTCTGGACGCCTCACTTGTTGGTTTGGGTCCATCCTCTACCTTAGGGTCTGTGGAATACCTGCAAAAAGAACATCTCGGACTGGCATCCGAGGTGGAAGTATCTCGGCCGGGGCATCTGGAGCGGGATCCTGCCTCGGTCGAGGGTCTGGTCGAGGCAAGATATGAGCTCGTAACTCAGCCATGTCAGCTGCAATCTCTGTAGCTCTGGTGCGATTTTCCTCCCTTTCGCGCTGCAATTCCTCCCTATTAAGGCGCAGCTGTTCCATTGCCTCATTCAATTCGGCCTCAAGATTGCGATCGTCTCGATTGGCCATTTTCTCTTCTTTCAAGCGTCTCTTATATGTCTTTTCTTGTTCGGGATCGTAAGGAACGATTTCCTTCCCAGCACGGGTTCTTCGCATAAACCTAAAAAGAAGAACCTGCGAAAGTTACTCAAGTAGAGTGGTTAGTAGCAACAGGGGCAATAGCCCCGAAAGACAACCGTAACCGGCTCGGTCTAGACCAAGTCCCCGGCAACGGCGCCAAAAACTTGTTCGCTCCGAATGGTGTGTGCAAGCTTTAAATTTATAACCCAAGAAGTATGCTTAAAAGAAGGATGCAAACCCACAGTGTACGGATCAATTATAGTAAAAGCAAGAATTCCAGGGGTCGATCACAAGGACTTAGGTGAAACAAAGCAAGTATAGGTCGTCAATGCAACTAATAACCACAAAAGCGATTAAAGCAATCAAAGATGATAATAAAGTCAATTAAGGGAAATATGCAAATTCTAAGGATTAAAGTATCCAGCTGTGGTTCCAACTCAAGATCTCAAGATAAGCGGACAAAGCTGAGGTTTTGCAAAGGGAAGGTGTTACTAAAGCGGAATAGATCACCGGGTAAGTCTCACTACTCACAATCCCAAGCCAAAGAACCTATCACCGGGAAAGTCTCAAGGTACTAAGGAAATGAATTATAGTCTCAAACCAACACACCAACTAAGGGAATAGAATCAACCTTTACCGGGTAAGTCTCAGGCTAACTCACAAAGATGGAATGAAGGCACACTCGAACCCCAATATAGCATAAACCTTTATTACCTACACTTATGATCATGGGTAAATAAACAAAGGAATTACGGGGTAAGTCTCATCCTAAGCTTGCATTGAACCAGGAAAGGTGTAATAAGAATAGGATTTGGCAAACTCTAACACTTAACTCTTAGTTACAGATCAAATAAGTCAACTCGGTCAGTTAAGTTCCACCCCGGCCGAGATGTTCATCGACTGAACGAGATGTTCTAAGGTTAAGGATAAAGACTCGAGCTTTCAGGGTCCTACTGGGATTAAGATTGTTCTATCATTGTTTTTTCCACAACCTTCAGCCAATCACCCTAGAATCGCACAAAGAAATTAGCTACTCATCATCATGAAAGCAATAATCAAATATATGGGAAGTGAATGAATATTTGAACACAAAAACCTTAAGAACAAGGCTTCAATAACTGAATCAAATATCAAACGAATCAGCGTTCCTTGAATTACAAATCTAACAAGACAATCAAACAAAAGGAAATCTAAGAAAGGCTTACAAATCCCCTTAAAAGCTATCTCAAAGCTATCAACCCTTCCTTGATTGATCTTCAATCTTCCTTCCTAATTTTAGCTGGGAGAATATGGTGTAATGGATAAAAATCCAGAGGTGCGAGGTTAGCAGGTTGTTGAATTTGTGGAAAATCCAACCCTTTATATAGGAGAATTATCTTCCCAAGATAATAATATCTTAAAAAAATAATTTCCAAATAAAATATATCCATATCTCTAAAATAGATCTCCATAATATATGATCTTCCTTCCAGAAATCCAGCCTAAAAATATAAGATCTCTCCTTCCAAAAATAAAAGATCTCAGCCAAATAAAATATATCTCGCCGCGTCAGGGTATTCGCCTCGGTCGAGATGCTCCTCTAAATCACCTCGGTCGAGGTGACTCTGTGGTCAACCGAGGTGAATCTCAGCTAAAGGTGAAATCTCTTAAATCTAGTCCAATGTAAATCTTCTTTGTTAATTCTTTGTTTCATGAGCTCCATTCTAAGCTCCTGAATGTAGCTTCAATGACTCTTCTTCTCCTTAGCTCCATTTTGATGCAAAACGTGCCATTTTACCTACGATTACAACAAAACTTGGTGTAGACCTCGATTCCCGTAAAGGTAGATGAAACGACAATATAATCACATAATATACATTCAAGCATGCAGATTATTGAAGGTAAAACGTCTAAACATGTCCCAAAATACAGACTATAATACATGCTATCAATCTCTTATGATCACCCTTGGTGTTCTAAACCTAGGGAAGATCACTCGGTTGGAGAACCGCACCACAACCTTGACATCATTTGTGGGAGAGACGATTGCTTCTACCCATCTCGACACATAGTCTACCGCCAAGAGGATGTAGTGGTTGCCACATGAAGAGGGGAATGGCCCCATGAAGTCCACACCCCAAACATCAAATATCTCCACCTCTTGTATGTTGTTCAAGGGCATCTCATTCCTCCTTGAGATGTTGCCCGTCCTTTAGCAAGCATCACAAGCTACCACAAAATTCTGCACGTCCTTGAACAAACTTGGCCAATAAAACCCGGATTGCAACACCTTTGCACACGTCTTGTGTGAGCTAGCATGGCCTTCACATGGCAAGGAGTGACAATGGCGGATCACACTCTCCACCTCATCCTCCGGTATGCATCTCCTAAAGACCCAATCCGGCCCTCTCTTAAACAAGAGCGGTTCACTCAAATAGTAATGCCTCTTATCTTTGAAGAACTTTTTCCTTTGGGCATACGATAGACCGGGTGACATCTATTCACAAACGAGATAGTTCACTATATCCGCATACCATGGCTCACCCCCTCTAGTCACTTGAAGCAAGCATTCCTCCATCAATTGCAATTGCTCATCCCAGAATAAGTCATCAATCGGGATGTCGTCTCTCTCAATCTCCAATGGTGGTAGCCTACTAAGGTGGTCTGCCACAGAATTTTCGGACCCCTTTTTGTCCCGGATCTCCAAATCAAACTCTTGAAGAAGAAGGATCCACCAAATCAAATGAGGCTTGGCATCCTTCTTTGTAAGGAGGTAACGGATAGCAGCATGATCCGTATACACAATGACCTTTTCTCCAACAAGATACGAGTGGAACTTCTCACATGCATACACAACCGCTAGCAACTCCTTCTCGGTGGTAGCATAATTGAGTTGGGCATCATCTAGGGTCTTGCTAGCATAATAGATGGCATGTGTAAGCCCATCTTTCCTTTGTCCCAAAACAGCCCCAACGGCTACATCACTCGCGTCACACATGATCTCAAACGGTAAGCTCCAATTCAGAGGTTGCATGATAGGGGCGGTGATCAAAGCATTCTTCAACCTACAAAAAGCTTCAAGGCAATCCTTGGAGAAAACAAACTCAAAATCTTTCATTAGTAGGTTAGTGAGAGGCTTAGAAATTTTAGAGAAATCTTTTATGAATCTTCGGTAAAAACCGGCATGCCCTAAGAAACTCCTTACACCCTTCACCGAGGTAGGTGGTGGCAACTTCTCTATTGTCTCTATCTTAGCCCTATCAACCTCAATGCCTAGGTTGGACACCAAGTGTCCCAACACAATGCCTTCACTTACCATGAAGTGGCATTTCTCCCAATTCAGGACAAGATTACTCTCCTCACATCTCTTTAACACCAAAGACAAGTTAGCTAAACAATCATCAAATGAAGATCCATAAACAGAGAAATCATCCATAAATACTTCCATGATGTTTTCAATATATTCAGAAAAGATAGCCATCATACACCTTTGAAAGGTGGCGGGTGCATTACACAACCCAAATGGCATTCTCCTATATGCAAATGTACCCCAAGGACATGTGAATGTAGTTTTCTCTTGGTCATCCGGGTGGATAGGGATTTGGAAGAATCCACTATAGCCATCTAAGTACCAAAAGTGTGAATGTTGAGCTAATCTCTCTAGCATTTGGTCGATGAAAGGAAGAGGGAAGTGATCTTTCCTAGAGGCCACATTTAGTTTCCTATAGTCTATACACATCCTCCATCCCGTAACCGTCCTACTAGGGATTAGGTCATTATTCTCATTAGTCACTACGGTCATCCCACCCTTCTTAGGAACCACATGCACGGGACTAACCCACTTACTATCCGAAATCGGAAAATAATTCCCGCATCTAGCAATTTAAGGATCTCTTTCTTTACTACTTCTTTCATGATAGGGTTTAGTCTTCTTTGAGGTTCAATTGAAGGTTTATGATTATCTTCCATCAAAATTTTATGCATGCACAAGGAAGGTTTAATGCCAACTAAGTCATCAATGGTATAGCCTATAGCTCTCCATGCAATCTCAACTCATGCAACAATCTATTCAACTCATCATCATTCAAGCATGCATTAACAATCACCAGATAAGTAGAATTTTCACCAAGAAAAGCATACTTAAGATGAGAGGGGAGGGGTTTAAGTTCAAGTTTAGGAGGACCTTTATCGGTTGGAGACGCTCCATGCAATGTAGGTTGAGATGATTCCAAAGCTATGGAAGACTCTCCAAGACTCCATGAAGCTTGGTCAACAACTAAGGCATTTTCTGGAGAAACCACGGGAAAAATCACGGCATCTAGCACAACCACGGCCGTGGAATCTGAGAAACTGGAACTTTGGAGCATTCCAGAGAGTTTCACGGGTAAGTCCACAGGCGTGGTTCCTGGTGCCAAGCCGTGGTTCCTACAGTGGTTCAGCACAACTTCGTGCACTTCAAATTCAACACTTGTCTCCTTTTCTAATGCATCCAAGGCCTTGATTTCTTCATTGCAATCATCCTCAACCCCTTCCTCCATCAAACTTAATCTAAGAACCTTCTCCAAGGGGTCCTTGATCAAGATTGAGCTCACAACTTCTCTACATTCCTCTTGCTCGACAATGTTGAACACATCTTCACCAAGGGCTGGCCCCTTCATCATTGTGGATAGTCTGAACTTAATATTCTCCTCTCCTATGTTGAAATATAGGATTCCATTTTTGCAATCCATCAAGCATCCGGATGTAGCTAAGAATGGCCTTCCCAAAATGATAGGAACCGGGTAGTCTGCCGGGATGTCCAAGACAACAAAATCTATTGGTACATAGAACTTCCCGAGTTGCACTGGTATGTCTTCCAAGATTCCTACAGGGTGGGTGATGGAATGGTCCGCCATATAGAGGGTCATCTTGACCGGCTTTGGCTCTCCTAGCCCCACCTTGTTGCAAAGTGCAAGCGGGATAATGCTTACACTTGCTCCAAGATCACATATGGCTTCATACTTCACTTCTCCAACCCCAATTGGCACACAAAAAGATCCCGGATCTCTTAGCTTAGGAGGCATCTCCTCCTTCATAGTTTGGATCAACTTGGAAGGTCTCTTTGTCATTAGCACTTCTCCATACTCCTCCAATTTCCTCTTGTTGGAGAGTATTTCCTTCAAGAATTTTCCGTAGGCCGGCATACCTAGAATAGCATCCATGAACGGAATGTTAATATGCAATTTAGACATAAGTTCAAGGAATTTACCGAAGTGTTTGTCCAAACGAGCTCTTGCTCGTGATTGTGGGAACGGTAGTGGTGGCTTGTATGGAGGTGGTTCCACATATGTTGGCTCATCATCCTTGCTCTTTCCTCCTCCTTCTTGCAATGTCTCTTCTTCTATCACCACTTGCTTTCCCTTATCATTCCCCTTAGGTAAGGGGTCCTTCATGCTCAGCCCACTCCTTGTTGTGATGGGCAACACTTGGCCTCTTGGGTTATCTTCGGTTCTTCCAGGAAGCTTTCCCGGATCTCTATGAGCTTCACCCGCCTTTTGGAACACTTGTGCTTCTAGCACCTTTTGAGCTTTAGAAATGGAAGTCACCGTGCTCTCAAGACCACTCAACCTTCCAAGCAATTGCTCAAACATCATCTCGGTTCTATCCTTTGGAGGTTGAGTAAATCCAGTTGGAGGCTCTTGTGAAGCCTTAGGTGGTGGAGCTGTGCTTGTGGAAGCGGGAGGGTTCAAGGCACCATCCGGGTTAGAATTGGAAAACCCGGGATGGTTGTGGTTAGGCTGGTAATTATTGAATTGCCGGTTGTTGTTGAAGTTCCTAGGGCCTTGATAATTGTTGAAGTTTCCCCTTCCCATGTAGTTCACGTCTTCCTCCTTGGAAGACAAGTTTGCTTACAGTTGCACTTGAGGGCTTGCTTGATTCTTCAAATTTGTAGCACACAACTCCCTCAAAGACTTAATCTCATTGTTGATTGCATCAAGCTTGAAATTACTAATGGTGACTTCACTCACCTCATATGCTCCCGGTTTCGTCCCATCACTCTTCCTATTGGAGTACTTTTCTATCACCAAAGCTTGTTTCTCTACAAACTCCCAAGCCTCATCCACATTCTTCTCCATGAATGCTCCACCGGAAAGTGATTGAAGCTTGAATTGGTTATCCTCATCAAGCCCGTTGAAGTAAATCTCCAATAGCTCTATCTTCGGTATACCATGGTGTGGACAATCTAGGAGGAGGTCCTTGAACCTCTCCCAAGATTTTATTAGGCTTTCTCTATCCTTCATCACGAAGGCATTGATCTTCCCTCTTAGCTCGGTTATGTTGGAAGGTGGGAAGAACTTATTCAAGAACTCGGTTGTCATCTCCTCCCAAGTACTCACACGTCCTAGTGAAATGGATTGGTACCAGGCCAAGGCTTTATCCTTAAGTGAGAAGGAAAAAGCCTTAAGCTTATGGTTGTTGTTCTCCAATCTAGGCGGCCTTAGAGTCTCCATCAAGATCTCATAGTTCATCAAGTGTTGATGAGGAGACTCTTCTTCCATCCCTCAAAATTTATTATGCCGGATCATTTGTAGAACTTGAGGGGGGAGCTCGTAATCATGGGCTGCGGGATCTCCTAAGTTCACACCCGGACGGTGCACTCTTTGAGCAGGATCCATACGTTGCCCTAACATTTGTGGCTCCTCAATAGCAATGGGCATAACCCGAATATTAACCGCCGGCTGCGGTTGTGGTGGAGGTGGAGGTTGTTGACGATTAAGCTCTCTTTGCACAAGAGCTTGCCTAATCTCTTCAATCTCCCTCCTAGATGCTTCTTGCCTCTCATTGGCAAGTCTCCTCTCATTCTCCAAGGCTTCATCCCTTAGCCTAATTTGCTCTAAAGCTTCATCTAACTCAGCTTGGAGATCTCTTCTGGCCATCTCTTTTCCCCTTCTAATGCTCTTGGATCTAGTTCTAAGGGTTTTCTCCAATTCGGGATCGAATGGAGCTAAATCCTTACCACGAGATCTTCGCATACACCTAAAGGGTAAGAGATGTCCTGAAAATTCAAAGACACAAACCAAACAAGATCGAAAGCAACAAGAAAGACCTACATTATAAACAATCACAAACAATGACTCAATCTAGACCTAGTCCCCGGCAACGGCGCCAAAAACTTATTACGCTAGAATTTGTAGCACGCAAAAGTCTTAAATTTATAACTCGATATATTTTTCCTAACTCCTAGCGAACCCACAATGTATGGGTCGTTTTGTAGTAAGGATAGTATTTCGAGGTCGAACACAAAGACTAAGGTGAAATTGAATCAAATAGGTGATTAAGAATAGTATAAATCTAGTCTAAGAAAAGAGAAGGAAATAAAGAAATGAAAATCATGATGTTTTTGGGTTTGGTTTTATGGTGATCAAACAAAGATCACAAATGGTGCAAGATTATAAAAAAACTAACAAATCAAGCTAGAAATACAAATAAGCAAGGCAAACACGAAATATGTGATCAAAGAGACAAAAGCGGATTATAGGGGTTAGAAATTCCGGTTATGGCATTGGAATCAAGCTTCTAATCATTCCTTGGATTAACTATGGTATGTTGGGAAAGGGCGTTTCTTAGTTGGGATCAATCACCGGGTAGGTCTCATGGTCCACTAGTCCATTCCTAAGGTCCTATCACCTGGTAAGTCTCAAGGAACCTAAGGTTAGGAATTCTACACAAACATGATCATCATCTAGGGATCTAACCTCTCCTCACCAGGTAAGTCCCGGGAAGGCAAGTCAGAAACATCAATCCTAGCACACTCAGTCCAGTAGCGGCTTGTGAGGCTCACTACTACCTAGAGTTCATCATCCTTGGTACCTAAGGTCAATAATTACCGGGTAGGTCTCTTCTCTCACTTAGTTTTCTAACACTAGGTCACCCTAGGGTAGATTAAGCTCAACAAACACTAGGGTTTCAACAATGTAACATCCTAGCATTCAGATTTATCAATACAAGCAAGTCAGACAAAATCACGGGCAATTCATCTCATTCCACGGCCGTGGTTTGGCTAGAACGAACCGTGGTTTTCAACAACAGCTAGGCTCGAGCAAGCAAATCATCCAATGATACATTTAAGTCTATCCTATCATAGTCCAAGCCATAACCATCATTTCCTTACCCTAGAATCTCATCTATTTAGCCAACAACATGCATTTTAACAATCAAACTCAACAAGCATACATTCATGGCTTCCATACCAAGAAAATGAAATGAAAGAGAGATGAACAAGTAGAACAAGAAAACAAGCTGAATAAATGTTGAGAAAAACTTACAACCCTTCAAAAGAAGGTTCAAATTGTTCCTTGCAAACCCTTGCAAACGTTTCCAACAAGTTCACTCCAAAATCACTCTAAAAACTATGAAACTCTAAGATGGTGTGTTCTTCTTTTCTTCCCCAAAAATGAGAGTGTTTTCTCCCTCCAAGAGTAGCTCCAATCCAATGATGTGAAATGAGAGAGTGTGGGAGAGAATTGTGTGTCCAGCCTCCCCGCAACAGCCTGCAGGACCACCTCTTATACTCCATCAAGGGCAAGGGTCGGTTAAGGAGATCGTGGGACAGCTGTCACAGCTGTGCAGAGAGAACCACGGTCCTTTTCCATGCCCGTGGAAGTCCCAATGACCGTGGTTTTGGTGCCTCAGCCTTCTTTGGATCATTAAGCCACGAATTGGTGCAAGACATGCACCAACAAGGTCCCATGTGCTCTCCCTTGCCCCTAGCTTGCTTCTTAATGAGTCCGGAAGTGTGTCATCACGAGGAACGATCCTCGAATGTATTGATTAAGCTCCAAAAGCTCCCAAAATACCTATGACCGAAGGTATTTCTATGGTCGTCTATACCCAATCAAAAGTAAATCCCGACCTAGCACTAAGAACAAGTATAGTGATTAAGTAAGGGTCGAACCAAAGAGAGTTAACGTGTTTTAAATGCAATTATCGATTATAATGAAAAGTGACACAAAAGGGGGGGGGTTTGGTTGAATTAATGCACAAAAACTTATGAAAACGATTGATGCGACAAGTAAGACAATAATGGATGAATCTACACTAGGTTGGTTCTAAGCATGCAATTGCTACTTTGGTGCATTCCTTTTACAAGTTTTTAAGTAATCTCCCGTCTCGATCATACATATGTGTTGAGCCAACTGGCATCAACACAAATTAACCTATTAAAGTTCCGTAAACCTACAAGAACAAATAACAAGTTAGCATTCAAACAAAGACTAAGGTATCTAAAGAGAAGATTAAAACCGTTAAACTTATCTTTATATTTGTGTTCCTTTTCTTTAAGTAATTACAACCCGTTATTACTTAAAGTTGCTACTAGATTCAAGACCCGAACCCGGAACCTATTAATCCTAGTTGTTTACATGCACTTTAGAACCTAAGGTGATCAATCTCAAGTAATAGTTAACATGCAATTAAACAATGGAGATCAAGGAAACACAAAGCATTACTGGATAAAAACGTATATTAAAAGAACTTACAACCAAAGTAACAAAGTAGCTTCAAACCAACCCAATGTAGCAAGGAAGTTAGCAACTCATTACAATGGAAAACTCAAGTCTAAAAATGGATTTTGTGAGGAAAAGCATGGATCATTCTAGCAATTAGCCATGAACTATTTATACTACAAAAGACACCAAATTAGGAGTAAATAGCCGGCCTGAAACAACCACCTTTAATGCCATAAAGGTTGTGTAAACAGCCGGAGTAAATCTTCTGGCGTTAACCGCAGGGGCGGCCTTCAGCACCCGCAGGGGCGGTTTAGGCAGAATCGGTTGATCTTCTTCAGAACCACTGGGGCGGCTACACAACTCCACCGGGGCGGATCTTTAATGCACTTCAACGTCTGACCTTTCGCCTTCCTGACGTTTCTGATGTCAAGGCGCAGGGGCGCCTCAAGGCCAACGCAGGGGCAGTGACATAGACTCTTCGCCTTCCAGCTCCCAAGGCTAGGCGCAGGCAGGGTACAGTAGGAGGCGCAGGGGAGCTGGTCTTCGTCTCGTCAAGGCAAGTCCCTGCAGGGGCGGCTGCAAGGGCCCGCGGGGGCGGTGGAGCAACATAAACTTTGCTTCTTGATCGATCTTTACTCCTAAGTGCATATAACTCCTTCCTTAGCTTCTTCTGATCTTCCTCTTTTGGACCAAGGAGTTAGTAGCATAAACCGACACTAATGCAACCAAAAGACTCTAAAAACTACTCTAAATGATAGTGATTCCATCACCTATCAAACTCCCCCGTACTTAGACCTTTAACTCGTCCCGAGTAAAACAAATGACAACCATTAGACTCAAGGTCTCAAGAAGCAAGGGAAAGAAAGAAAAATAATGTAAAACAAGAGAAAAACCAAGAAAGAAAGAAGGGAAAAAAGAGGAAATGTGAGAAAAAGAGATACTACCATCCTTATCGCTCCAAGAGTGGCCTACCCGGACAACCTCCTTATGACTCCCCTTCTTATGTTGCCAAAACGCGGGAAGGGAAACCTACACTCGGTGTCGCTCATCTTGCCAAGGCGCCCTTTCGGGTTTTCACCTTGCCACTCTTCTTCTTTTCTTACTTAAGCTCACATCCCTCAAGTCCAATTTTGCACCAACCTAAGGTTGGTCGGACTACCTTCTTTTTACCTAAACTGCCCTTTCGGGTTTTCGGTTTATCCAAGGATTTTCATGTCTTTTTTCACTTCTTTGGCTTTTTTCTTTTTGTTTTATTTTTTTTACTCTAAAACTGAATTCAACAATGCAAAAAATAATCAAAACAACTAAATGAACTGTACAAGCAATGATATATATCCCTCCCCCATACTTGAAGTGCACTTTATCCTCCAAGTGAAAATGAGTCAAAGATAAATGTGGGATAAGGGAAAGAAATGTACCCCTCACTGGGGTGGTCCGGATGGACCAACAGGACCCTCCTCCGGCGGGTAAGGGAAATGGCGGAAGAAGTGCTCCTGCCGCTGGTAGATATCATCGATGCGGTCCTGCTGGGCAGTCATCTGGTGACCAAAAGAGGTCTCAAAACTGGCCTGCCAAGCCAGCTGCTGAGCCTCCAGCTGCTGCTGCTGGGCTGCCTGCCATGCCTCTTGCCTCTGGTCGAAGTGTGAGGTCATGGAGGTGGCAAAGGTGTCCTGCCAGCTCTGATGCTGCTCCACCATAGTCCGCTGGTAGTCGGACTGCCAAGCCCAGTGCTGGGTCGTCATGGCCGCCATCTGAGCCTGAAGGCTCGCAAGGGCCGGGTCCTCCTCTGGTTCCGTTGTGGGCATCTCCTCCTCATATGGGACGGGCATGTGCTCCTCCTAATGGGCCTGGCTGGAGTTGGTGGCATGCCTCTCCACAATGGCCACTAGTGGCCTCCTCGGCACGAAGGGATCTGCGGGTATTTAGAGCTCGGACAGCTCACCTCCTAGTGGAAAAGGTCAGGGGAGGTAGGTGAGGTGGCTCCCATCTACAAGGGAGATCCAAAACAGGTTCTCCCCATCCCTCCGGAGGAGCTTGCACCTCCTAAGCATCCCCTCAGTGTAGAGAGGAGCTGCCATCCCATCCTCTAACTCGGACAGGTCCATCACTTGTGAGGCGATCAAAGAGATCACCCTACCTCCGACAATATCCCTCGGCTCATTCCTCCTAATCCGCTTCAAAGCGGCGAGGAAGAGAGATGGCCAATCCATCAGCTGCGGGCTATGTGGAAGGCAGGAGTAGAGCAATGGAAGGTCCTTGAGAGCGATCTTGTTTTCCTCTTTGTGTCGATAGAAGACACTCATGAGGATCTTGGAAATCAACCTCAAACTGGGGTGAGTGAGTTTGTTGGAGTACTCACCCCCAACATGGAACTCCGACCCGGTAGCTGCTCGCCAAAAATCACATAGGTCCGTGGCCGGGACTGGATTCCACCAGTTCTCAAAGGGGTTTAGAGTCACCCCAAAAGCTTCCCGTAAATCATTGTAGTGAAGCGTGTACTTTGCCTTGTTGAACTTGAAGGTGAGGCCGGTACACACGTGATCTTCCTTCTGCATTGAAAAATTGGCGATGAATTGTCTACTGAGCTCCAGATATGTCGGAGCACTCTTCTGGAGGAAGTCTCCGAGCCCAGCATTCGCCAAAAACGTTTGTATGCTCTCTAGCATGCCCAGTTTCTCCAAGGTCAGAATATGCAGAAAACGAGTTGCATACACAACCCGATCCTATACAATCCTATATCTGTCCTTCTCCATTTCCGTCATTTTGTATTTCCTTGGGGCTTCCATTCTTGCAAGGATTCAAGCAAAGGATTAGTGAATGTTTGGAAAAAGTAAGAGAATCGACCTTTCTGTTGGTTTTTCCGCAGGGGCGGGTGCGCAGGCGCAGGGGCGGTGAGGCGTAGGGGCGGTTGCTTGCAGGCGCAGGTGCGGGAGAATAGCAGAAGACGATTTTTTGAATGCTTCGAAGGTGGTGGCGCCTTGGAGTGGCTCTGGTGGTTGGTTCGTTGGTGCAGGCGACTTTGAAGGTGGCCCAGGAGTGGAGAATCGTTGAAATTGAAGGGAGGTGGCATTTGGCACGAGGGTTGGTGGCGCAAGGGCGTTGGGGGTGTGCGTCCTTGGTGTTGGTGGCGCAGAGGCGTCGGAGAGGGTGGTTGGGTGGTTGCTCTGAGGGCGCAGGGGCGTTCGCAGCTTAGAGAGAGAGTGCAAGGAGTTGTGGTTGTGTTTGGTGAGGAGGGTTGGTGGGTGGGGCGTGGTAGGTATAGGTGTTTTTTCGAGATCCTATTTTTTTTTTCTGGGTAAACCCGTAGGGGCGGGGGTTGGAAACCGCAAGGGCGGCGAAAAGGGAGAGGAGCACGCAGACCCAGCGCCGGGGGCGGCGCTGAGAACTTGTGTCAAGGATGGCCGCCACAAGGGCGTGAGGATCTCACCGCGGAGGCGGTGACCGGCGTGTTGCAGGCGCAGGCCAAGCGCCGGGGGCGGTGCTGGCCTAAGTGTCACCGCAGGGGCGGTGTATTAAACCGCAGGGGCGGGTTTCTTGACATAAGCTCCTCTTCTTATTCCTTCGGGTTGCCTCCCGAGAAGCGCCTTTGTTTTACATCGTTGGCTCGACGTAAGATCTCTACTTCTCTGATTGTGCCTCCTCTAGTACCATCTTGTCAATCGGATCGTCCTTGACTCCTTCAAGGTAAAGCTTTAGCCTATGGCCGTTTACCTTAAACCCCTTGTGCGTTTGCGGGTCATAGAGATCCACAGCCCCGTGAGGGTATACTTCGGCTACTATGAACGGCCCTGCCCATCTTGAACGCAGCTTACCTGCAAAGAGTTTCAAACGGGATTGAAAGAGAAGTACCTTATTACCTACCTTGAAGTCCTTCCGGAGGATGTTCCGGTCATGCCATGCTTTGGTCTTTTCTTTGTATGTGGTAGCATGGTCATATGCATCTAGCGTGAGTTCCTCCAACTCTTGCAATTGGAGCTTCCGGAATTCTCCTACTTCTTCTATGTTCATGTTGCACTTCTTTACCGCCCACCAAGCTTTGTGCTCTAACTCCACCGGTAGGTGGCAGGCTTTCCCAAACACGAGCCTAAAAGGAGACATTCCTATGGGAGTTTTGTAGGCTGTCCGATATGCCCATAGGGCGTCATTTAGCCTTGCTCTCCAATCCTTCCGCCCGGGAGAAACCGTTTTTCAAGGATGGTCTTTATTTCCCGGTTGGATACCTCTGCTTGGCCGTTTGTTTGAGGATGATAGGCTGTTGATACTCGTTGGTGGACATGGTACTTCTTAAGGAGAGCCGTGATCGTCTTGTTGCAGAAATGGGTACCCCTATCACTGATTAAGGCTTTCGGAATTCCAAATCTAGCAAAGATATTTTCCTTCAGAAATGTTACAACCACTTTTGAATCACCAGTTTTGGTGGCCTTTGCTTCCACCCACTTGGAAACATAGTCCAACGCAAGCAAAATATATGTGTTCCCGAATGACGTAGGAAATGACCCCATTCCCCAAACTTCAAATATTTCACAAAATATAAGAGAGGTTTGGGGCATTTCATGTCTCCTTGAAAGATTTCCCACCCTTTGGCATCTATCACACACTTTACAAAACGCAAAAGCGTCTCAAAAAATGTGTGACCAAAAGAAACCGGCATCCAAAACTTTTCTTGTAGTTTTGTTTGCTCCAAAGTGCCCCTCACATGCTTCAGAATGATAGAAAGTTAGGGCGGATTGTACCTCATTGTCTGGAATGCAACGCCGGATCACTTGGTCACTACAATGTTTCCAAAAGTAAGGATCGTCCCAAACGTAGTGTCGAGCTTCAGCTTTGACCTTCTCTCGTTGTGCCTTGGTGAAGTCTGGAGGATACTCTTTCCTGACAATGAAGTTCCCAATGTCAGCAAACCAAGGCTTAAAAGATTGAAGCTTAAGACAAACCTCTGTCGACAATTCCGCAGGGGCGCCTGGACAGAGCCGTAGATACGGCTGGCCACAGGGGCGGCTGGTGTGAGGCGCGGGGGCGGTTATACCACAGAGAGTTGTGTAGAATGTATCGTTTGTAAAACTTCCGGCTATCTCTCTTTCTTTTCCTGATTCTTCCTCCTCGTGCACTAGTCTGCTCAAATGATATGCCACCACGTTCTCAGCTCCCTTTTTGTCCCTTATTTCTAGGTTAAATTCTCTTAGAAGGAGCACCCAACGGATTAATCGTGGTTTCGCCTCCTTCTTTGCCATGAGGTACCTAAGGGCTGCATGGTCAGTGAAAATAATTACCTTTACCCCAAGTAAGTATTGCCTGAACTTCTCAAGGGCAAAAACTACCGCCAACATCTCCTTCTCGGTGGTGGAGTAATTCCTTTGTGCTCCATTAGTGTCATAGACGCATAATGGATCACATGAGAGGCCCTTCCGTCTTTTTGTCCTAAGACAACTCCGACAGCGTAGTCACTGGCTTCACACATGATTTTAAAAGGTTTCTCCCAATCCGGAGAACGGATGATCGGAGCGGTGGTGAGACATGACTTCAGAGTGTTGAAAGCCTTCTTGCAATCCTCATCCACTATGAAGGTTACATCTTTCTTGAGCAATTTACACAGGGGAGCTGAGATCTTTGAGAAGTCTTTGATGAACCTTCGGTAGAAACCTGCATGACCAAGAAAAGATCGGATTTCCCGAACATTAGTAGGATAAGGTAAATTTTGAATAACATCAACCTTTGCCTTATCTACCTCTATACCTTTTGAGAATATTACATGTCCTAGCACAATTCCTTGTTCGACCATGAAATGACATTTTTCCGAATTAAGAACTAAGTTGGTTTCAACACATTTTTCAAGAACAAGTTTTAAATGCCCTAAACATGCGTCAAAACTGTCTCCATGGACGGTAAAATCATCCATGAAGACTTCAATGAAATTTTCTATGTATTCGGAGAAAATACTTATCATGCACCGTTGGAAAGTGCCCGGCACATTGCAAATTCCAAAGGGCATTCTGCGATATGCAAAAGTGCCAAATGGGCAAGTGAATGTTGTCTTCTCTTGGTCTTCTGGTGCGATGGCTACTTGGAAATAGCCCGAATATCCATCCATGAAACAGTAGTATTTATGACCTGCAAGATGTTCTAAAATTTGATCAATAAAAGGTAATGGGAAATGGTCTTTTCGTGTTACCTTATTGAGCTTGCGGTAGTCAATGCAAACTCTCCATCCAGTTTGTGTTTTGCTTGGTACCATCTCTCCATGTTGATTTTCCACCAAAGTGATGCCTCCCTTTTTTGGGACTACTTGGGTTGGACTAACCAAGTGCTATCTGAGATAGGAAATATCAAGTCCGCTTGGAGGAGTTTCAACACTTCCTTTTTGACCACATCCATCATTGGTGGGTTCAACCTCCTTTGAGGTTGCCTAGAGGGCTTGGCTTCGTCCTCAAGTAAAATCCTATGCATGCAAGTGGAAGGACTTATCCCCTTGATGTCCGCAATAGTCCATCCGAGGGCCGTCTTGTGCTCCTTTAGTAAGTTCGCCAACTTATCTTCTTGTCCGGTGGTCAACTTATTTGAGAAGATCACCGGCAAGGTATTGTGTGCTCCAAGGAAAACATACTTGAGGTGTGACGGAAGATCCTTCAATTCTATTTCCGGTGCCTGCACTATGGACGGAACAATCTTTTCGCTTGGGGTTAGTAAAGTGGGCCCAATGGCCAAATTGGAGATAGGTAGCCTTTTATGCCCATCTAATTCGGCTAGGACCTCTTTCATGCTAGATGTTAACACATAATTTGATTTGAAACCATCAATATCATGCTCAATCACATTTCTCAATTCATCCACATCAGAGTTATCAAAAACATCTTGCACAAAAGGTTCAACAACGTCAATAGCACATAGAGAATGATCATCGCTAGAAAATTTCATTGAATCATAAATGTCAAATTCCACTACTTCTCCATCAAACTCCATGGTCAATTTACCACTAACATAATCAATTTTAGTCCTAGCCGTTTTCAGAAATGGCCTACCTAACAAGATGGGTGCAGCATGCGAGTCATTTTCCATATCCATTACAAAGAAATTAGCAAGAAAAATTAGGTTGTCTACCATCACTAATACATCTTCAATTATCCCTTTCGGGTACACATTAGATCTATCAGCAAGTTGTACTACAATCCAAGTTTCCATTAGTGGCCCAAGGCCGAGTGATTTGTAAATCGAATATGGCAAAACATTAATAGAAGCACCGAGATCAAGCATTGCTATGTCAAAGAGGGTTTCCCCTATAACACAAGGAATGCTTACCATGCCCGGATCGCTGCATTTCTTGGGCATTCTCCGTTGGAAAACTGCCGACACATGCTCACTTACTTGCACTTTCTGTTTCCCCTTTAGTTTTTGATTTCTCTTGATAGTGCAAAGTTCCATAAAAAAACGAGCATACTTAGGGATGCTTTTCACTAGTTTAAGGAGAGGAATGTTTACCTCACATTTAGAGAAAGTCTTAAAAAGGCCCTTGTTCTCTATGATTCTTCGCTCCTTTAATGCTTCAGGAAAAGGAGATGGTGGCTTTTCGGAGTACAGCGGTGGAAAGTTTGGTCGGACGTAAGTATCCTTTTCAACAGGACCTTCTGTTGTGTTTTCCGCAGGGGCGTCAGCTTGAAGGTGCAGGGGCGGCTCAGGGGCTATCACCACAGGGGCGGGGGCAGCCAGCCGCTGGGGCGTCCTTCCTTCTGGGCTCGGCGCAGCTGCAGCCGCAAGGGCGGCTATGGGTGCGGAAATAACGACAGAGGGTTCGCTTTGTGGCTCTTTTGTTGGTTCTTGTCGAATTTGCTTCCCACTCCTTAATGTTAGGGCGCTGACATTCTCCTTGGGGTTTATAAACATCTAGGAAGGCAATCCCCCGAAAAGCCTTGATTCGGTCCTTGAAATAGCTTCCGCCATTTGACCAACCTGCTTCTCAAGGTTCTTGATGCTTGATTCTGTTGTTTGGACATCAATAGCAAAGTGTTAAGTCAAAACGTGCAACATATCTTCAGTTGAGTGATACTTACCTTGGCGGGGCTGCTGTTGTTGGTTTTGTTGATCCCTCTAATGAAAATTTTGTTGGTCACGCCAATTTGGCATGAAATTCTGTGCATAGGGATCGTTCCTAGGTCTTTGCTGCTGTGGTTGTCCATAACCCATTGCGTTAACTTCAAAATTGTCATCTTGAACTTGTGGACACATGTCCGATGGATGATATGGGTCAGCACAAACTCCACAAGCCTTGAGCTGTTGCGGTGTTCCCATAAGTGTTAGCCTCTTTACCATTTCCTTCAATTCCGCCAGCTCGGTGGAAATCTCGCTCTTCCAGGAACTCACGGCATGAACTCCTTTCTTAGCCGGGGTCCTTCCAAAGTTCCGAGTTCCTTCCGCTAGTTCCTGTATCTTTTCCAAAGTAAGGTGAGGAGTAGAGTTAAGAATATTACCTCCGCAAGACGCATCGACGATCCTCCTTTCATTGTCTAGCAAGCCATTGTACAAGTACAAGACTAGATCTTGAGTTGAATATCCGTGGAAAGGACAGCTGGATCGGAGGCGTGCAAATCTTTCGAAATACTCGTAGAGAGTTTCGGTTGCCTCTTGCTCGATGTTGTTTATAGCTTTCTTCAAGCTATTGGCCTTTTTAGCTGGAAAGTATTTCTCCAAATATGCTTTGTGAAGGTTCTCCCAAGTGTCAATGCTCCCGGATGGAAGGTGATAATACCAATCATCCGCCGAATCTTTGAGTGTGAAGCCGAATGCCCTCATCTTGATCTGTTCTTCGGTAATGTTGGCCGGCTTCATGCTCATACAAACGGTGTGGAACTTCCCAAGGTGCTTGATGGGGTCTTCACCACTTAGCCCATGGAAGGATGGAAGTAAGTGAATAAGGTCCGGTTTGAGCTCAAAATTGAATCCTTCCCCTAGTGCCGGTATAGCTACCCCAAGAGGGTTTTGAGCCAAAGTGGGCTGCGTAAGTTGACGAAGAGTACGGTCAACCATCTCCTGTTGTAGTTGTTATTGTTTTCGTTGCCAGATGTGCGCCCTCTCAATTTCTGGATCAAAAGAAGCTAAGCCGGAATTAGTAGCACGGGTTTGAACCATAAAAATGGTTCAAACCAATAATCAATAATAACAATAAAACACAAAAACTCCCCGGCAACGGCGCCAAAATTTGACCGAAGGTATTTCTATGGTCGTCTATACCCAATCAAAAGTAAATCCCGACTTAGCACTAAGAACAAGTATAGTGATTAAGTAAGGGTCGAACCCAAGAGAGTTAAGGTGTTTTAGATGCAATTATCGATTATAATGACAAGTGACACAAAAGGGGGGGGGGTTTGGTTGAATTGATGCACAAAAACTTATGAAAACGATTAATGCGACAAGTAAGACAATAATGGATGAATCTACCCTAGGTTGGTTCTAAGCATGCAATTGCTACTTTGGTGCATTCCTTTCACAAGTTTTTAAGTAATCTCCCGTGTCGATCATACATATTTGTTGAGCCAACCGGCATCAACACAACTTAACCTATTAAAGTTCCGTAAACCTACAAGAACAAATAACAAGTTAGCATTCAAACAAAGACTAAGGGATATAAATAGAAGATTAAAACCGTTAAACTTATCTTTATATTTGTGTTCCTTTTCTTTAAATAATAACAACCTGTTATTACTTAAAGTTGCTACTAGATTAAAGACCCGAACCCGGAACCTATTAATTCTAGTTGTTTACATGCACTTTAGAACCTAAGGTGATCAATCTCAAGTAATAGTTAACATGCAATTAAACAATGGAGATCAAGGAAACACAAAACATTAATGGATAAAAACTTATATTAAAAGAACTTACAACCAAAGTAACAAAGCAGCTTCAAACCAACCCAATGTAGCAAGGGAGTTAGCAACTCATTACAATGGAAAACTCAAGTCTAAAAATGGACTTTGTGAGGAAAAGCATGGATCATTCTAGCAATCAGCCATGGACTATTTATACTACAAAAGACACTAAATTAGGAGTAAATAGCCGGCCTAAAACAGCCACCTTTAATGCCATAAAGGTGGTGTAAACAACCGGAGTAAAGCTTCTGGCATTAAACCGCAGGGGCGGCCTTCAGGACCCGCAGGGGCGGTTTAGGAAGAATCGGTTGATCTTCTTCAGAACCGTTGGGGTGGCTACACAACTCCGCTGGGGCGGATCTTAAATGCACTTCAACGTCTGACCTTTTGCCTTCCTGACGTTTCTGATGTCAAGGCGCAGGGGCGCCTCAAGGCCAACGCAGGGGCGGTGACATAGACTCTTCGCCTTCCATCTCCCAAGGCGAGGCGCAGGCAGGGCGCAGTGGGAGGCGCAGGGGAGCTGGTCTTTGTCTCGTCAAGGCAAGTCACCGCAGGGGCGGCAGCAAGGGCCCGCGGGGGCGGTGGAGCAACAAAAACTTTGCTTCTTGATTGATCTTTACTCTTAAGTGCTTATAACTCCTTAGCTTCTTTTGATCTTCCTCTTCTGGACCAAGGAGTTAGTAGCATAAACCGACACTAATGCAATAAAAAGACTCTAAAAACTACTCTAAATGATAGTGATTCCATCACCTATCAACCTACAAAACATGCAAAAGTCCGTGTAGACGTCTATCTCGACAATATACATGATTTAAATGCAAATCATCACGAACTAATGTCAAACCATGCATGATTAATGGGAAAAACTATCTAAATGGATGCCTAAACCTACGTCATAAATTGTGTTATCACCTATGTTTCCTCAAAACATCCATAAGTTTCTCATGTTCATCTTCCTTTAAATCGGAACTAACAATAACGGGAAAGGTAGAATTAGTTCCAAGAAAAGCATACCGAAGATGTGTGGGAAGTGGCTTCAATTCCAAAGCTATTGATGCCTTTAATGTGTGTTGAGGCGTGCTCGTTGCTTCCTTAGAAGTCTCTAAGGACGTGGGAGTAGTGGAAGAAGACTTAAGAGTGGTTGTAGGAAAGACGGAATTGTTCTTAGAATTTCCCAAAATCACGGCACACCTGTTACTTCCACGGCCGTGGTTTAGGGCGTGGAAGTCTCTGATGTTCTCGAAATAACACTGTACGGGTTGAATTTGTGGAACCACGGCCGTGGAATAGCACGATTGGCCGTGGTTTCTTCTGTTTTCTGAGCCATCATGGAATTTTTCGAACTCTTCATTATGTAACTCTTTTAGCTCCTCAAAAGCTTCAACCTCAGCATTGCAATCCTCTTCTTCTCACTTTTCCATGATGCTCATGGTTATGACTTTTTGCAATGGATTTTAAACAAGATCGAACTTACTTCTTCTCTACACGGTTCTTCGTCATAGATGTTGAACATATCCTCTCCAAGTGCAGGCTATTTCACCAAGGTTGAGAGAATAAATTCAACCTTCTCTTCTCCTATATCGAAGGCTAGTCTAGCGTTCTTGCAATCCACCATACAACCGGAGGTTGCAAGAAATGGTCTCCCGAGTATGATCGGGATCGGACAATCTTCAGGAATGTCAAGCACAAGAAAATCTATAGGAATATAGAACTTACCGAGCTTGACTAGGACGTCTTCAATGATGCCTACGGGTCGAGTTATGGACCGATCCGCCATGTACAACGTCATCTTCACCGGTTTAGGTTCACCTAAACCGATCTTTCTACACAAAGCAAGCGGGATGATGCTTACGCTTGCTCCTAAGTCACAAAGAGCATCGTATGTGACTTCTCCAACTCCTATTGGAATACAAAATGACCCCGGATCTCTCAGCTTTGGGGGCATCTTCTCCGTCATCGTTTTGATGAGCTCCGAAGATTCCAAACTCATCTTGACTTCTCCAAAGTCTTCCTGCTTCCTCTTGTTAGAGAGGATCTCCTTCAAGAACTTCTCATAAGCGGGCATACCTAAGATTGCATCAAGAAAAGGTATGTTAATGTGCAGTTTGCTCATGAGATCAACAAACTTACCAAATTGTTTGTCAAGACGCACTCTTGCTCTAGATTGTGGGAACGGTAGAGGAGGTTTGTAAGCTGGAGGAGGAAGATAGACATCTTCCTTCTCCTTCTCCTTATCTTTTCCTTTCTCAGCAGGGACTTCTACAAACTTGGGTTGCGGATCGGTGGTTGTTACACCACTCCTACTAGTAATCGCCATCACCCTTCCTTTTGGGTTGTCCTCCGTCTTTCCGGGAACCTTCCCTTGGTCTCTAGAAACTTCTCTGGCTTTGCTGAACACTTGATTTTCTAAGGCTTTCTGTGCCTTATCAACCGAAGTGATGTGATTCTCCAATCCTTGGAACTTTCCTAAGATTGTCTCCATCATGGCATCATGCTTATCATTCTCCGGCTTGCCCGAGCCGTTCGATGTTTGACCCTGACTTTTCAAAGGAGTAGAAGAAGAATAAGAAGGTGTTCCTGAATTTCCATTTTGTGAATAGGAATTACCGGAGTTTTGTTGGTTGGATCTCTAACTGTTGTTGTTTGAGTTCCTATTGTTATTATTCCATTTGTTTTTCCGGTAGTCGTTCCTATTGCATTGGTTGTTATCCCTCCCTAGATAGCCAACTTCTTGCTCCTTTGGCCTTTGAAGGCCAGCTCTTATGATTTCCTTCAACTCCTTGATCTCGGTGTTGAGGGAGAATATTTGAGTTTGTGCAGCTTGAGTCAACTTTGCTCCCGGATCTCCTTGGTTCCGGTTACTAGGATCCACCTTTTGATGGGAATACTTCTCAATCACTTGGGCTTTCTTCTCAATGAATCCCAAGCGTCATCTTCTCTCATGTCCATGAATGTACCACAAGAGAGAGATATTGGAGCTTGAATTGTGTCTCCACATCCAATCCCTTGTAGTAAATCTCCAACAATTCCAGCTTTGAAATGCCATGGTGTTGGCAATCCAATAGAAGATCCTGAAACCTTTCCCAAGATTGAAACAAACTTTCGTTAGATTTCATAGAAAAAGCATTAATCTTACCTCTCAACCCCGCCGTCTTGGATGGCCGAAAGAAATTGGTGAGGAACTCCAAAGATAAATCTTCCCATGTGTTAAGTCTTCCAGCTGGAAGAGCTTGATACCAAGACAAAGCCTTGTCCTTCAAAGAGAAGAAGAACGGTTTTATCTTGTAGTTGTTGTTGACAACCCTCTTCGGCGTCAATGTCTCCTTAAGAATCTAGAAATTCTGTAATTGTTTGTGTAGAGATTCAGCACTCGTTCCACAAAACTCACTTTGGTGAACCATGGTAATAACTTGCGTGCTAAACCCGAAATCCTGGACGTCTTAACCTCCGAAATTCGCACCTAAACGGCGTGGTTGTTGAATTGGATCCATCCTTTGTCCAAGGGTTCCTGGTTCATCCCCTCCATCAGTGACTCTCACATCTCCAGCGGGAACGCGAAGATCGACATGTGGTCTAGGATTGTCACGAAATGGAAGGATTATCGGTGTAATATCCTCTAGGTCCGGCATGTTATCATCGTCGGATGATTCAACAATAGATTCCTTAGCTTTCTTCTTCTTTTTCTTAGCATCATTCCTCTCTAGTTTCATGTCTAGAATCATTGCTCGAAGCTCATCTATTTGAAACTGATTGCGTTCTTTTTCCTCCAAGCGAGCCTTCTCGCTCAAAAGGAGTTGAGTTCGAGCTTCATCCAACTCCTCTTGGATGTTTCTCTCATTTTTTTAAGCCATCTTTTTCTCCTTCAACTTTCTTCTTAAAGTTTTTTCAAGTTCGGGATAAAAAGGAACTAGATCTTTGGTAGATCTAGTCTTTCGCATATACCTAAAGAATCTACAAAAATTACTCAAAGAGACTAATCAAATCACAAGAGCAAAAGCTCCCAAGCTCGACAACCGAGAGTCGAATTTGGTCTTAACCAAATCCCCGGCAACGGCACCAAAAATTTGTTCGTCTCAAAGTGTGCGTGCAAATAAGCTTTAAATTTATAAAACTGAAATCAAAGCTAGTGAACCCGCAGCGTACGGATCGGCGTAGTAAAGCAAGAATTCCAGAGTATCGAACTCAGGGATTTTGGGGATCAAATTCAGTTCACAAATTATCGAGCGAGTAAAGTATAGAAACTTTGCAAATATTGGGAAAACAGCAATCCTAAAGATCCAAGTATCCAATTGTGGCAATCGATTCAAGATATTCTATATATATAAGGACAGAGTCAAGATTGCAAAGGTATAACTAATGTAAGGTTATGTACGGTGAGGTTCCAAAATCCTATATGTCTCACCCAAGGACTCTCTCTATAAAGGTTGTTGAGGCTACAATATAGAAAGGATCTAAGGATAAGAATTACTCTCAAATACCCATGCCCAAATCCAAGGAATCAAAGATAAGCAAAAACGGTTGAGGTTGTGACACTAGAAACCGAAATAGAGGATGTTGAGTCTCACTACTACCTAGAAAAGGCAAGCCAAGGCTAGGTTAAAGCAAATCTTTAACTTTGGATTAAAGCAAAAGCAAGGGTCGTACAATAGAGGAAATCACGGCTAGATCTTGAAGAACCACGGCCGTGGTTTTCAAGAACAGACCGTGGAAAAGGCTGTCGACGAGGTTTCTCGTACTCTCAGGGTCCAATCTGTTTACGATCAATCTATCATCATCTAAGCCACAACTATGAACCCTTTCACCTTAGAATTGCTAAAGGGTTTTGGCCAATAACCATCATCGTTGAATCAAATACCAAGTATAAAAGAGAAAAAGGTAAAACCCTCGAAAACTCAATAACAATACAAATTAATCTAAAATCCGAACAACTAAAGTATGTGTTTAATGAATGCGGAATAGGGAATAGAAATCCTCACAATAATCTTAAAGAAACAATGAAGAACGGGATGTCAATCCGTCTCCAAATGTAAACCCTTAATCTCGAAGTACACAATCTTCAAATCGCTTCCTTCTCGGAATCTTCCCAAGCAATGATCCAAAATCTCTCTCTTTGTGTATATACCACCATAAATGCAACCGTATACGAGATCTAAGTGAGGAGTCCTATTTTCTCCCTCCTTCAACCTTCTTATAGGGATAATTAGGGTTACGAGAAAGCCCAATAACCATCGTTGACGTGGCAAATATGACACGTCATAACGTCATGGAAATCACGGTCTAGTGTAATAAACCAAGGTCGTGGTTTAGGGGGATGAAATTTTTGTTGCTCTCCAAAATCACCTTCCACGAACTGAATGCATAACCATGGTCGTGGTTTAGGTCGTGGAGCTCAAAAGCCTTTATGAAAGCCTTTGTTTCGTAATGTTCTTCAATCATGCTCCTTCCTTAGCTTCTCCAAAGCATCTCCTTGACATCTAGCATGATCAAATACTCCTATCCCTCTCATATATGCTCCAATTCCAGCCTTTATTCACCTATAAACATAATAAAGCTTGTGTAGATCTCTATATCGACAAAATAGGTGAATGTGCTCATAAATGCTTCAAACTCATATCCATGTACACATCTAAGAGGGAAAAACAATCAAAACAAGTGCCTAAAATATAGTCATATTTCATGCTATCATTAACCTTTGTTTGGAAAACGGAGTTTTCATTGGAATATCTTTATGCGCTAAACCTTCCTTTCAAAATTAAAGTTCAAGCTAATTTTGCTTAGTTTTGTTCTTAGGTCCGGAAGCACTCGATAAAGTCCATCGAACCTGTTCTTGACTCCGTAGACCGTGCTTCACCTTGGATCTCGTGTGATTACCTTCTCCTTCGTTAGTTTGGTAATGGTAGTATACCATGCTAGGTGAATTTAGCATAACGTAGAGCAAATGCCATGCAGTGGCCTCGAACCATAGGCATTAGTAGTTGTATTTTGAGCTTGTTGAATTATCTTCTTTACGATCTTAGGATGACCTTCGACATTATAGGTTGGACCTAGCATGCTAGAGTTAGGACCTCATACATATATATTGGAGACTAGAAGTCCTAGTACTTCTAGCTTTTTAGTTGGTTATTGATAGAGTGCCTCGCTTGGCCAGGCTTTGGCGTTTTCCTGTGGGAAGTTGAGAGTGGTTTATTTGAGTTATCATGAGAGAGGTAAGTCTTCGGACTTACTTAGCTTGTATTCTATGTATTAGATTCATTGAGTGTTTGGTGGTGTGTGTTTTATCACTCTCGTTATAACATATAAACCGGGAATAGGACCACCGACTTTTACATATATAATTTTGGTCCAAGTGTATGATAACGGGCTGTGACAACTTGCATGGCGCCCGCAAGACCTAGGAGGTTCTTGGCGACTATCCCGTGCTGGTAGACGGTCGGATGCATCAGTACCATTCCATGCCGGTAAGTAGGACCGAGGCGAGTTTTGGGGATTCTCCTGTCACAAACCTAAGTTGAATTAGAACGAGATACGACCTAATAAATAAAGATAATAAACCGGCGAGTTTCGAGGATTCTCGTGTACGGGACCACCACTCCTCACGCAAACCTCGGCGACATAGATTCCTGGATTTGATGGATGTATATATATATATATATCATTATTATATAGTAATATATATATATATATATACGGCCTTAGGATGTTTTTGGGCTTGTATGTATCTAGTTATGTATATGACCTTAGGGTGATTGGGCTTATGGGCCTTGGTTGTATATTTGGATTTTGGTTGTCATCATCCTTTTGTGAGTTATTATAATATTAAGTTCATAAGTATTACAAATGTATTTATATAAATATACGTCATATGCTATCAGATGACACGTACGAGATCCACCGCTTACATAGGACCCGTTAGGGATAAACCCTCTCTTCCTCCTACTGCCCCCAGACGGGGACGAGTAGGGAGACCTCCAGGCACGAGAGGTTTGGGACGTATCCCCATTGTAGACCCACCAGCTGTGGATCCGCCAACAGCTGAGATTCCCGTAGAGGACGTGGCAGAGAGCGTCGTTCCCGAGGCTTGAGATAGGACAAGTGTGATGTCCGAGGCGCATAGTTCCCTATCCGTTGTCCAAAGGAGAGGCAGGTTGAGATAGTCCAGACCTTGTTTTGGGAGCAAGCCCAGTATTGGTGGAGGATGGTTAGAGGAGGTGTGACTAGGATGGAGCAGCTACTGAGTCTTGTTAGGGTGACATGTTAGTCGGATTCACTACAGAGAGATAGAGTCCGGGATTTCTTAGAAGCAGGATTTGAGGAAGTCCCAGTCATTGAGGCGATTAGACGTTTTCGAGCAGAGTTAGCCTTGCTGGGACCCGCTGCACCTCCAACGGACCAACATGTCTATCTCTTCTCCAAGACATTGAGGGAGTGCAACCGTTCTTACTTGGTGGGATTTCATTGTGATTCAAAGGCGGAGTACCAAGACCAAGCTTTGGCCTATTAGAGAGACCGCCCTGGGTATAGGAAGGAAGCATAGTCCGGAGGACCAGACAAGAGACAAAGGACCATACCAGCTAGCTCAGGGGCAGGAGTGGCAAGACATGGACGTAGTCAGACTTAGGGATGTCCTGGCCCTAAGCAGTCTATGTCGGCGTCCGTTCGGGAGCGCTAGTGCTTCAGTTGCGGAGAGTTTAGACACGTGAGGAATGCGTGTAAGAGACCATTGGTGATCTATTTTACTTGTGGGCAAGTGAGTCACCGGGCCAACTTTTTCCGCCAGAGCAAGGCCCAGTCACAACAGGGTTCTTCACGTGCTACCAGGGCAGCTAGGGGACATAGACCACCTTAGTTTCCAGCCTAGGGATTGCAACAGAGAGGTCAGAGTCAAACTTGGACACAGGGGTCAGCCCAGGGACAAGGCCGAGGCAGAGGCCGTGGTGGGGGTACCCAGGAGACAAGAGGCACACATGCCAGGGTGTTTGAGTTGAGGAGTGTTGTTGATCCAACAACGCCGGAAGCTACAGGTACTATTCAGATTAATGGCCTTCGGGTCCGATGATTGTGTAGCTAGGTTGTCCTTAGATACGGTAGAGGGGAGACCCTTCGTTGTGGGATACCCGATGGGGGTAGGGTTAGTGGTACCCCAGAGGTACACGGTTGTCCCATACGTTTGGGAAACTAGGATTGGTTAGTGTTCGCTCAAAAGTGTGTGTGCAAAGTCTTAAATTTATAAAACTGAAATTAAAGCAAAGAAAACCCGCAGTGTACGGATCGGCGTAGTAAAGAAAGAATGACAGAGTATCGAACTCAGGGATTTGGGGGGAACAAATTCAGTTCGCAAATTGTCAAGCAATAAAATAGAAAGCTTTTGCAAATAATTGGGAAAACAACGATTCTAAAGATCTGGGTACCCAATTGTGGCAATCGATTCAAGATATTCTAAAGATGTAAGGACAAAATCGTGATTGTAAAGGTATGTCTAAGGTAGGGTGTTGTACGGTAAAGTTCCAAACCCATATGTCTCACCCAAAGGCTCTCTCTATAAAGGTTGTTGAGGCTGGAGTATAGAAAGGCTTAAAGGATAAGAATTATTCTAAAATACTCATGCCCAAAGTCAAGGGAATCAAAGATAAGCCAAAACGGTTAAGGTTGTGACACTCGAAACCGAAGTAGAGGATGTTGAGTATCACTACTACCTAGAAAAGGTAAGCCAAGGCTAGTGTAACACCCAAATTCCGAGAACTCGGGGAGCTACTGGTTAGGACCTCACCATGGGTCCCGACCATAGTTTGACAACAATTTAACTAGGATCTTACAACAAGATACAAAAGTATTTAAAACATTTGAAAACTTTAAACAATATATACATGCAGAATATGTATCAGCCTTAAAAGAAAAGATACTAAAACGACGCATATGATGAACAAAAGACATCCCGTCCCCAACTAAAAGAGTACGTGGACCCGGCTGACCATTTCCTCCGGATCTCTCTACAACTGTCTTAACCTGCAAGGCATCTACAAGCGGTATAAAACCGTTAGCTAACATTCTATGCATAAGTATAAAGGTAAAAGCACAAACACACAACTAAAAGTCCTTAGACTTCTAGGCTCAACATCCTCACAAGAACATAAACGTATAAGATTGATTGACACTTAAAATCTAACACAACTCTTCTAAACTAAGCTATACTTATACCCAACTTCGGAACATCCTAAATCTGGATTAACCCAACGGACCGTTCTCAACTTTTACCACATGATCCTATATATATCCATCAACAACATATCCAAAAATCACGACCAACAGAGGTCAATAACCCCTCCAAATCTATTTCACAAAACTTCATCTCAAGCAGTTTTTCTCATACTTAGAATATATCAGCATAACCTAAAAACGACATGAGGAACCAACTTTGGTGAATCATAACTCCTTAACTATAACTCGGAATATTCTCAAATTTTAGTATGTAATACTATATAGTACCAACTACAATATATCCAAAAATAATCACTAAAGGAGGAGTCTAACTTACACAAATCTGGATCAAAAAACTGTATCGACATGCAGTTTTCCACACTTAGGAAATTCAGCAAACACTTAACAAAACAGCACACAGTCTTAACTTTGAAAAATCTTAACTCCTTAACCAATCGCTGGATTTATCCCAAATTTTGATATGTTCTACTATAATATGTCAACTATATCATACCCAAAATTCAAGTCCAACAGGGATCAAAAGCCTCTTCAAAACTATCTCACAAAACAGCATCACATGCTGTTTTTCCCAATACTCAGTACAATTATAAAAACTGTGGGAGGAGTCAACTTTGAAGCACCAAAACTCTCAAACTATAACATGGATTCCTCTGAAATTTTAGTATGATTTACTATGCAATACCGTCTATGACATATCCAAAAACCAGCTAAAAAGAAGGAGTCTAGCTTACCCAAAATTGGACCCGAAGTTGACTTCTCGTCACTTCCGAAAACTCAGAAAACGCCTCAGCTCTTCAAGTCATTTTTCGAGGCTGTTTGGGGTTGTTCTAAGATTCCAACGAAATTCTAATTAGCACGTATATACAGAGGGTACAGAGGTGAAGGGAAGTAGGGTCCTTACCCGCCAATCGAAACCCGACAAACTCGTATGTACGCGGAAGAAGGGCCAAGACGGTCTTCTGTTATTTCCGCCTCAGCGGTCTGGGCTTCTCCAGCTGTTTGTTGTCACTGGAGTGCTCGATCGGCTGGTTGTTTTGTTGCAGCAGGAGAAGATTGCAACCCGTGGACAGAAGGGAGGGAGAAAGACGGATCTAGTTGCGTGGAAGAAGGGTACGCACTCGCTGAGCAAGAAGGGAAGGTTACACCTTTATACACAAGGAAGGAAGGTTGACATCAGGGTAGTATCTTACCGGAGGCGCCGTCTGTAGTTGACTGAGCGATCGATCGGCTTCTGTTGATTTTCGATGAAGCGTGCAGTGGCTTGGGGCGCAAAGACGGGGCTTCAGCATCAAGTGCAGAAGGGCGGTATGGAAGTGGTTATGTGTGGCGTCTGCTGCTTGGCTATAAGTCGTCGGCTGTGCAACAGAAAAGTCCTCTGCAGGTCACTTGCCTCAGGAAGGGAAAGAGGGCGATCGGTACTCACCTGATCGATGCAGACGGCTCAACAGATAGAAGGAGCAGCAGCGGTGCCGGCGGCCTGTGCAGCGTGTTGAAGTAGTAGCGCCTCTCTTTGATCCCGGTGAAAGTGAGACGGTGAGCAGAGGCGAGAGTGGGAGGCGGTAATGATGTCCAGACGTGAAGAAGTTGTGCAGTAGGAAGGAGAATAGTTTAGCGTTGAATTAGATTAGGGCAAAACAAGGATTAGGTTAATTATTTAGGGTTAAGGTAGATTATGGGTTGGGCTGAAAGTTGTATATAGTGGGCTTAAACCGGTGGGCCTGCTCATTTAAATAGCAATTAAATGAGTCGTTAAATTGTACGGAATTACTCTTCGGTTTTCAAACATACGAATTTATTATTCAGTTTACATATCTATCATTTTATATGAGTTAAGTTACAATATCTATCACTTTATGTGAATTAAGGTTACATAAAATGATAGAATTTAGTGTTGTTTTATTTTGTTTAAAATTAAGAAAGGTTAGCGGATCGGAATCCGGTTCGATCATTTTTTAAACGGAACTTAAATTTTCCGGGTATTACATCAGTACCCCCTTAAAATAAGTTTCGTCCCGGTATTTAATCAAATGACTTCCAAAATTAAACTTGTATATCCTAGTCTCACTAAATTTTAATTTCGTTTTCTAAACTCCTCTAACCCTATCAAAGCGTAACGAAAAATCCGGTCGTTACATCAAATCCCCCTCAAAATAATTTTCGTCCCGAAACTTAGGGTAAGACAATCCTGATCGGCCTTTAAGGCACCAAATGGGTGTGTTTGATCACTACACAAAAGTCTCGTCGTTTCCACATCTAAGTATCCCGCACATAAAGGTTACCAAAAGAACACATCATTGACTAAACACTCAATCATGAAATAAACAAGCAATCAAACAATATCACACATACAAGGTCAAGCCCTAACTCATCACTCCCGAGGTTACAACCATCACTACATAGGTCTTTGAAATGTTACGTCTCTTACTATCCCCAATATCTTAGGCAGCCTTATCGGCTTTTTCATAAAACCACTAAATCTTAAATCTTTTTAGGTACTTAGATCACAAGCGTCTGCTACCACGTTCTAGAGTGGTTATCGGATATCTCACCGGCATCAGCCGGCTCAACTGTCTGATCCTCTGATCTGTTGACATAACTCGTGTTAGGTAGGTATCTCTCCAACTGAAATTCTCAACTCAGTTCCCAAACTTAGTCTCTGTGGAAAACTGAAGCTACACTCTCCAATAGGGTCAGGAATACTAGTCCATCAGTCATTTCTAAACCGCTTTAAAACTTCAAATGGTTGCCTTACACAAGTCACTTCTAGATACTTTGATGACCCTACGGAAACTAATCTATTCAACTTTCTTCCCTTCGTTATGACCACTTGCTTCCGGCCTTCTGAAAAGGTTCTGGCTACACACTCAGGCCAAAGGTCTTGGACATCCACCAACACTTACCAAGTGCCCAATGCTCTTCGTATCACGACCCACTTGGTCTTGTCTTTTAATATTACTCAGTCATCATGTTCCTCAGGTACGGAATCGTCACCGTTACCCTTTTCAGGTCTAACACTCGAGACAACTAAAAATCAAATCTAGTGGTCATCCTCTTTGTTCACCTGACATTATTATATTATTTACAGATCTCTAATATATTGTTTGCTTAAACTTAGGTTTATCACGCATTTTCCAAGATCTTAAGTGACCTAGAATATGTCTCTAATGACGGTATTAGACACAAAGTGATCTCCTATCACCGTTATTTGATCATCACTACTCAATAATTGTTAACATACCATCAGTAGTGCACTCTTTTATCCACCATGGTAATCAGACCGATAATATCCCTCTGACTCAAAACGCAACTAGGCTATGTTCCCATATAATATTACACATAATATCTACTCCGAGATTATGCTTTCTTTAAGCACGGTTACTAGGTTGCAAGTATGCTCCTGTCGCTTCTCTGTAATGTATCTTCGACTCAGGATGGTAATTATTGACTTTGAGGTTTCTAGTGCAGGCCATGCACAATACTTTTATTACATCGTCAATTCTTTCCTCAATCCATCAAGAAAACTCACTCTAGAATACTCCGTTACATATTGGATTCCGAACTAGTTATCTCACAACTTCTAACAAGCCGTCATTATTCACTTGAATCCATAATAAGGTACTAATCTCCTTCTATAACCTCTTACATGCACATACTTTCCCGTCTATCTTGATGGTGATAAAATTCTTCCACAAAATTATAGTCGCTCTGCATAGCCCATCTCATGTTTGTTCTCATCAAAATGCATTTTCCCAACTACCATCATCATGACCTCGACACGTCGTTTTTTTGCACCATTGCTTCCAACTCTTTCGGTTAGGTCCCACCACGCTTCCGTTGCGCTACTCTGATAATTCTGTTGTCGCTCAATAATCATAAGGACATTTTCTGTGAGTCCCAAGTGATTAACCTCAAACTTTTTCTTCCAATTATACATAAGTCCTAACCGGATGAAGTACCAAGTACCTTCCTTAATTGCCTTAATGAAACAAAATAAAGATTGGAGAACAACTTCTTCCGTTTACTTTCTTAATTCTCTTAGCACGGATCCGAACCCCCTGACTCGACCGGAGTTTGATTTTAATCAACCAAGCAGTAACCTCTAACACGAGTCTCTCTATACCTTTAGTTGTCTATGAAGATTTACATTGACTACTTGAGGAAATCCTCTAAAGCATCGGTATAGTTACTTCAATAATCCTCAATCATAGATATCTCCTCTTAACTGTACATAGCTCGTCAATACCAAATAACCCTTGCACGTACTTAGTTGACGCCAGTCATTCCATAGTTGACTTATCTCAATATCCCGGACTTACTCTTCTCATACCTCTACCGGCATTAAAATTCTTGGTGTGCGTCACCTACTCGATTAATCCTTTTATACTTCTTTAGTTCATTCTATCTTCCATTCTTCCATTCTTTAGTTCGTTCTAACACAACTCTTCTAATATAAGCTATACTTATACCCAACATCGGAACATCCTAAATCTGGATTAACCCAACGGATCGTTCTCAACTTTTACCCCATGAACCTATATATATCCATAAACAACATATCCAAAAATCACGACCAACAGAGGTCAATAACCCCTCCAAATCTATTTCTCAAAACTGCATCACAAGCAGTTTTACTCATACTTAGAATATATTAGCATAACCTAAAAACCGCATGAGGAACCAACTTTGGAGAATCATAACTTCTTAACTATAACACGGAATATTCTCAAATTCCAGTATGTAATACTATATAGTACCAACTACAACATATCCAAAAGTCAGCACTAAAGGAGGAGTCTAACTTACACAAATCTGAATCACAAAACTTTATCGACATGCAGTTTTCCACACTTAGGAAATTCAGCAAACACTTAACAAAAGAACACACTGTCTTAACTTTGAAAAATCATAACTCCTAAACCACTCGCTGCATTTATCCCAAATTTTGATATGTTCTACTATAATATGTCAAATATATCATATCCAAAATTCAAGTCCAACATAGATCAAAAGCCTATTCAAAACTATCTCACAAAACAGCATCACATGCTATTTTTCCCAACACTCAGCACAATTATAAAAACTGTGGGAGGAGTCAACTTTGAAACACCATAACTCTCAAACTATAACATGGATTCCTCTAAAATTTTAGTATGATTTACTATGCAATACCCTCTATGACATATCCGAAAACCAGCCAAAAATAAGGAGTCTAAATTACCCAAAATTGGACCCGAAGTTGACTGCTCGTCACTTCCGAAAACTCAGAAAACGCCTAAGCTCTTCAAGTCATTTTTCGAAGCTGTTTGTGGCTGTTCTAAGATTCCAACGAAATTCTAATTAGCACATATATACCGAGGGTGTCGAGGTGAAGGGAAGTAGGGTCCTTACCCGCCAGTCGAAACCCGACAAACTCGCGTGTACGCGGAAGAAGGGCGAAGACGGTCTTCTGTTATTTCCGCCTCAGCGGATCTGGGTTTTTCCTGCTGTTTGCTGTCACTGGAGTGCTCGATCGGGTGGTTGTTTTGATGTAGCAGGAGAAGATTGCAACCCGTGGACAAAAGGGAGGGACAAAGACGGATCTGGCTGCGTGGAAGAAGGGTACGCACTCGGTGAGCAGGAAGTGAAGGTTACAACTTTTACACAAGGAAGGAAGGTTAACATCAGGGTAGTATCTTACCGGAGGCGCCGTCTGCAGTAGGTTGAGCGATCGATCGGCTTCTGTTGATTTTTGATGAAGCGTGCACTGGCTTGGGGCACAGAGACGGGGCTTCAGTGTCAAGTGCAGAAGGGCGGTATGGAAGTGGTTGTGTGTGGCGTCTGCTACCTGGCTATAGGTCGTCGGATGTGCAACAGAAAAGTCCTTAGCAGGTCGCTTGCCTTAGGAAGGGAAAGAGGGAGATCGGTACTCACCTGATCGATGCAGATGACTCAGCAGATTGCAGGAGCAGCAGCGGTGCCGGCGGCCTGTGCAGCGTGTTGAAGCAGTAGCGCCTCTCTTTGATCCCGGTGAAAGTGAGACGGTGAGCAGAGGCGAGAATGGGAGGCGGTAATGATGTCCAGATGTGAAGCAGTTGTGCAGTAGGAAAGAGAATGGTTTAACGTGGAATTAGATTAGGGCAAAACAAGGATTAGATTAATTATTTAGGGTTAAGGTAGATTATGGGTTGGGCTGAAAGTTGTATATACTAGGCTTAAACCGGTGGGTCTGCTCATCTGAATAGAGATTAAATGAGTCGTTAAATTGTACGGAATGACTCTTCGGTTTTCAAACATAAGAATTTATTATTCAGTTTACATATCTATCATTTTATATGAGTTAAGTTACAATATTTATCACTTTAGATGAATTAAGGTCACATAAAATGATAGAATTTAGTGTTGTTTTATTTTGTTTAAAATTAAGAAAAGTTAGCGGATCGGAATCCGGTTCGATCGGGTTTTAAACGGAAATTAAATTTTCCGGGTATTACATCAGTACCCCATTAAAATAAGTTTCGTCCAAAAACTTAGAACAAGGTATTTAATCAAACGACTTCCAAAATTAAACTTGTATATCCTAGTCTCACTAAATTTTAATTTTGTTTTCTAAACTCCTCTTACCCTATCAAAGCGTAACGAAAAATCCGGTCATTACAGCTAGATTAAAACAAATCTTTAACTTTGGATCAAAGCAAAAGCAAAGCACGAACAACAAAGGAAACCACGGTCTGATCTTGAGGAACCACTGCCGTGGAACTAAAGAACAGGCCTTGGAAACCCTCGACGACGAGGTTTCTTGCAACTCTCAGTGTCCAATCTGTTTTGGTTCAATCTATCATCATCTATGCCACAACTTTCAACCCTTTCACCTTAGAATCGCTTAAGGGTATTAGCCAACAATCATAGTCATCAAATCAACAATCAAATATGAAAGGAATAAAGGATAGAACTTTGAAACCTCAATGATAAACACCGAATCAATCTCAATAAAACTCAAAATTTGTAAGTCGTGTTCAATGTATGTGGAATAGGGCAAAAATATCTCACAAATCTCAGAAGCAAAAGAAGAACGGGATGTCTATCCGCCTTCTATTGAAAACCTAAGATCTTTTCCCAAGTACGCAATCTTCAAGTGCGTACTTCCCCGAATCTTCCTTCCAATAATCTCGTAAATACGGCGCGGGATTCGGATGATAGCCAATGATCTCCGATGATAGCGTGTTGTCCTATTTTCTCCCTTTCTCAGCTTTCTTATAGGAGGAAAGTATGGTTACAAAAGCCCAATAACCGCTGCTGACGTGGCAAATATGACACGTGGCGACCATTACAAGAATCACGGCCTAGTACGACTTTCCACGCCCGTGGAATGGACCGTGTAACCTCTTCATTGCTCTTGACCTTGTTCCCACGGTTGGAATAAAATTAAATTACAAAACCACGACCGTGGAAACTCATGTATGACCGTGGAATGCTTGAAACGTGCATGAAATCTCTTATTTCCGAAAGCTTTCTACTCATCTCTTTTCCTTGGCTACTTCAATGCATCTTCTTGATGCCTATCATGATCAAATGCTCCTACATACTCCATTCATGCTCCAATCTATGCCTTTATTCACCTATAAAAACAACAAGGCTTGTGTAGATCTCTATATCGACAAAATAGGTGAATATGCTCATAAATGCTTCAAACTTGTATCCACATACACAAAAGATGGGAAAAACAACCAAAACATGAGCATAAAATATCGTCATATTTCATGCTATCAAAATACCCTATACTTGTCTCTTGCTTGTCCCCAAGCAAGGTTTTCAAAAGCTAGAACATAAGGTAGAATGAAGTATGAATGCAAAACAAAGAAAAACAAATCTTTTTGGTAATGTGCTTCTAATCAATAGATCACCCTCAAATCTTGCTTCATGTCTCCTTGAAAACTTCTACGTACATAAATCAAATCATGTAAAGCAAGAGAAACATCGTATATTGCATAAGCTTCAAGACAAACATCATAACCCAAAGCAATGTCAAAATCAATCATGCAAAATTCTAATTTAGATCACCAATTCAAACAACATTCCATAGATCATAAGGACTTTCAAGCAAAGGTCAAGAAACGCGAATAGGTGGGAAAAATATAAGGGAATGTGGTGCACAAATCTGGAAAAAGGACAACACAAACTCTTTTCTTTTACAAATTGAACCAACCACCATTTGAGAGCTTTGCTCTCCCTTTTCAGCACAAAATTCTTTTTCGACATTACATTTTGGAATTATGGACTGCGGTGCACAAAAACCGAAGCCTAGGAGATCGGAAATTCTCAATTTCGAGATGCCTCGAACCTTTGATGCACATACCATAATCCGTTAGGAATATCGCTCAATCCGACTTTGGCAAGACATAAACACCCGGCTATATGAATGGTGCCGAGTTACTCATCATCAAGATTGACTTCCCCAAACCTATTTTCTATACTTTGAATGCACAATTTTCTTTCGTGTCCCTCCCACATCAAACATGCCAAATCAACTCTTCCTAATTCCTGTATAGGTAAAGGAGGCAATAATTTCATTGAGGGGCTAAATGAATATAGAAGAAGGAAGAAAAATAGAGGTGCCTTAATCATTTCATAAAGAAGTGCAAGAATTTATAATGTGATTTCAACCTTCATTCCTCAATATGATTTAAACAAAAACTTTCACATTATGAAACTAGCAAGAAGATCAAACAATGTATTCAATTTCTTTACAATTCACAACTTAATTCAAGCACATAAATGTCATCAAAAAGTAGATTCATCATAGAGGTCATTTCCAATCCTAGAAGCACAATAATTTTCAATAATTTTCAAATTTTTATGGGTTTTTGAAAGCTTAATAATGCAATGCAATAAGGAAACGTGTGAAAATAAAAAGAATGATGCAAGTGTTCATGGATAAAGCGAAGCAAATGTATCGAGTTATTACATCAACGAGAGTCAAACGCCACCCTATACTTAGAAATACACATTGTCCTCAAAGTTGCAAGAAAGAAAAATAAAGAAAAGAAGTAAGAAAACTCACAAAGGTGGCGGGTAGCTCGAACCATCCAAGTCATCTCACTCCGGAGGAGGTGGTGGTGGGTAAGGGAAGAAGTTGCGGTTGAATGTACGCCCAAACTGCTGTCAGTAAATGTCACGGATAATCCTCGCGTTTTCTCGACGCTCATCATCACGCTCGTTAAAGCGTGTCTCTAGACTATCTATGCTTTGTGTAAGACCGGTCACCCACCCCGGCTGCTGGTCCATCCAAGCAGGCCGCTGCTGCATCCAATTTGGTGGAGTCGCCGCCCTAGCTGGAGGAGCACCCATCCAAGCCGGTTGCTGTTGCATCCACTCCGGTGGACCCTCCATCTATGTAGGACGCTCGCTCACGCTGGCACGGCGGGACGAGTAAGAAGCGGAAGGCTTCTAATGATATGTGGACCGCCTAGCTGGCTCCTGAAAATCTGCTGACTGATCCGGAAAGTCTCCAAAGTCCTGCTCACCACATCCAACATCCGGGAACTCGTCTCCACCAATCTCCTCATCCTCATCATCATCAACTGTAGGTCGTAGCTAACCAAATGATGAATAAGATTTACTTTTGACCAGATTCGAGAGATTTCACATTCAATTGAGATTCACCTCGGTCAACTACAGTGTCACCTCGACCGAGGTAATCTTGAGGAGCGTCCCGACCGAGGCGAATACCCTGCCGCCGGCGAGATCCATATTTTTGGCTGAGATCTTTTAATTTTGGAAAGAAGATATCTTATATTTTGGGTTGGATTTCCAGCGAGATCCATATTTTTTGGCTGAGATCTTATATTTTTGGCTGAGATATGGATATATTTTATAGGAAATTATCTTTTTATGATATTATTATCTTTGGAAGATAATTCTCCTATATAAAGGGTTGTATTTTCCACAAGTCCAACCATGCTTGGATCATCCAGCAATTGAGGGATTTTCTGGAGGTTTTGAAGGAAGGTTTGAAGGAAGTATTGAATATTGAAGTTCAAGGAAGGAAGGAGTCATAGTTGGAATTGCTTTTTGGAAGGAGTTTGTAAGACTTTCTAGATTGTCTTTTGGTTTATTGTCTTTGCTGGGTTGTGATTGAGGAACGCTTGTTTGTTGATTATTTGATTCAGTTATTGAGACCTTTTTCTTAAGGTTTTCGTGTTCGAATATTGATTCCTTTCATATTAAATTGATTATTGTTATCATGATGATTGTTGGCTAAGTTTCTTATGCTATTCTAGGGTTATTGGCTGAAAGTTGTAGGGAAGACGATGATAGAATGATCTTAATCCCAGCAGGACCCTGAAAGCTCGAACCTTTAACCTTAACCCTAGAACACCTCGCTCAGTCGAAGAATATCTCGGCCGGGGTGGGATCTGACTGAACGAGGTGACCTTTCTTGAATCCTATTCTGAGTTAAGAGTTTAAGTTTGCCAAATCCTATCCTTATTATACCTTTCCTAGTTCAATGCAAGCCTAGGATGAGACTTACCCGTGATTCCTTTGTTTGTTTACCTAAGATCATGAGTGTAGGTAATAAAGGTTTATCCTTTATTGGGGTTTGAGTGTGCCTTCATCCCATCTTTGTCAGTTAGCCTGAGACTTACCCAGTAAAGGTTGATTCTATACCCTTGGGTGGTGTGTTGGTTTGAGATTATAGTTCCTTTCCTTACTACCTTGAGACTTACCCGGTAATAGGAGCTTTGGTTTGGGATAGTGAGTAGTGAAACTTACCCGGTGATCTATTCCCACCTTAGAAACACCTTCCCTTTGCAAACCTCAGCTTTGTCCGCGTTATCCTTTGAGATCTTGAGTCGGAACCACAACTAGATGCTTTAATCCCTAGAATCCACATTTCCCCTTACTTGACTTTTATATCATCTTGATTGCTTTAATTGCTTATTTGCAATATTTGACAACCTGATTTTGTGCTTTGTTTCACCTAAGTCCCTGTGATCGACCCCTAGAATTGTTTCTTTTTATTACAATTGACCCGTACACTGCGGGTTCGCATATTTGTTCAAGCATACTTCTTGGGTTATAAATTTAAAGCTTGCACACACCGTTTGGAGCGAACATTAGGCAATCCACGGCCGTGGTTTTGTACGGTTACCCGTGGAAACCTCTGTTCTTTGCCAAATATCCAAGTTTTCGTCGTTCTTTTGGCTTTCTCCACTTCTTTTGCTCGTTTCTTATCCCTGACATCCAAAGACACAAACATACCGGAAGGTATCGACGAAAAAAACTAATCTAATCTAATCTAAGAAAGAAAACAAAAACAAAAGCGTGGATGCAATACCTTGGTTTGCCTCCCACGAAGCTCTTTGTTGTAGCTCCCTAGCTAGACCGTTCGTTTATAATTAAGATAGGATAATCGGAGCGATATCCTCAGTTTGGAGTTCCGGTGAGTACTTCCTGAGTCGTTGACCATTAACCTTGAAACATCCGCACTTCTCACCCCATACTTCAACTGCACCATGGGAAAAAACGTGTTTAATTACATAAGGTCCTGTCCAACGAGATTTAAGCTTACCAGGAAAGATGTAAAGTCTAGAATTGAAAAGGAGAACAAGGTCTTCTTTGAAGTCATTCGGGATGATATGCTTATCATTCCAACGCTTCACTCTTTCTTTATAGATCTTGGCGTTCTCATAGGCGTTTAAGTGGAGTTCCTCCAGCTCGTTAAGATCCAAGAGACGCTTCTCTCACGCTTCCTTCATGCTGAAGTTCAACCATTTAACAACCCAATACGCCTTATGTTATTCCGATGGGAGTCTTGTATGCCGTTCTATACGCCCACAATGCGTCGTCCAGATTTAATGACAAATCTTTCCTTGTCTTTGACACCGTCTTCTCCAGGATTCCTTTGAAATCTCCACTTGTCCACTTGTTTGTGGATGGTAGGGTTTGGCAATCTTGTGAGTCACCCCATACCTAGCTAGTAGAGCTTCAAATCGTCGGGCGATGAAATGTGAACCTCCGTCACTAATGATGGTTCGAGGTGTCCCAAACCTTGGGAAAATAGTTCGGTTAAAGAACTTAACAACCACCATCACATCGTTAGTTGGAGAGGCAACAACTTCAACCCATCTTGAAACATAGTCTACAGCTAGAAGTATGTATTGGTTTCCACAAGATGATGAGAATGGTCACATTATAAGAGCCTAGTTGCTGAGTTGCTGAGAGTGTGAGCTGAGGACCCAGTTTTAGCCTAGACTGCCCCTGCGTGACCAAGTGGCCGCCCCTGCGGTTTGCCTAGGCCGCACCTGCGCCTCACAGGTTCCACCCCTGCGGCTCTATGCGGCTGCAACCGTCTTTGTTGACCCTTTGGCACGTGCTTTACCCTTTTCATGCAAGAGTCTAGTTGTTGAGTTGCTGAGAGAGTGAGCAGAGGGCCAGGAAGTAGCCTAGACCGCCCCTGCGTGACCCTAGACCTGCCCCTGCGGTTTGCCTGGGCGGCCCCTGCGGCTCACAAAGTCCGCCCCTGCGGCTCTGTGTGCTGCAGCCGTCTTTTTTGACCCTTTGACCCGTGCTTTACCCTTTTTACCTCCTTTATATACTTCATCTCTTACCTCATGATGAGGGTTTATATTTCTCAGCTCCATCTCTCTCTCTCTCTTGCGTACATTTCTTCTCATCTCTTCTCCCTTGGATCATCTTTGAGCTTTTGTGAGTTTGCGAGCTTTTATGCTTGGCTTTGATGATGTTTGTGGTTGTTGAGCCTTGTGAGCCAGCTTGAGGACGTTTGGTGTTGTGTTGAGCTTCTGGATCTTCACCTTGGTGAGATTTCATGGCTTCCATCTCTTCCTTCTTCTTTTGTTCATCTTTTCATCTCTTTTCCTATCTTTCTTTAGTTAGCTTAGGTTTCCTTAGGCTTGGATCATGTTCCAGCCATATTTAGCTTGTGTTTTATATATATATGTTATATTTTTATGTTGTTGTTGGAGTGAAGGAGTAAAGGATCGAAGCAAAGAGTGAAGAAGAGGATGAAGTGGTGTCTTCTGCACACCAACCGCCCCTGCGCCTGTCTTGAGCCGCCCCAACGCCGACAATGCACCACCCCTGCGCCACCTCCTAGCCGTCCCTGTGCCACCTACATCAACTTGGTGTTTCACTTGGTTCTACAGGTGTGTGTTGCTTCTAGGCTTTCCTTAGGATGTCTTTGTTCCCTCCTTTCCTAGTGTGAGAGCATAGGATCATGCTAGAGGTATGAGGATGTGTTTGGTTGAGGTTATGATCGGTTTATGCCTTGTAAGACTTTCAGGACTTAGGTTGATGTTAGTTGAGGTTTTGAGGTTGAGCTTGATCCCTATGGACCCCTTTCGGTCTAGGTGATGTGGGACCATCTTCGACACTTTCCATACAAGGACCCATCACTAGGTCAAGAGCTAGAAGGATCCAAGAGAAGACATCATCAAGGAAGATCAAGGGGAGTTGGAAATGAAGAAATTGATCCACAACATGAAGAAATCAGTCGATTTTCTTATTACAGGAAAATTGAGTCACATGTAAGAAAAATCGGTTGAACTCTTCTTTTGCAAGTCGATATTTCTCCTTTCCAACGTATCTAGAAGATCCGGCCATGATCTTTATCTTTTGGCAATTATATCTTGTAATAATTCCTTAAATCTCTCAAACTATCTTAAGGGATTATTTAGATTCTATCTTTTTATATTTTATATTTTATATCTTTTAAAAGTTATCTTTCCTAGATTATCTTTTCAAAGGATATATTTTATAGATCATATGTTTTTAGTTTAGCCTAGTCTTAGTAGGTTTAATCTCCCTTATAAATAGCCTTAGAGGGGGAGATTATTAGATAGCTGAGTTGTGATTATATTTTCCACATTATTGTGAGATACTTATGACTTCGCTCACGGGGTTTGTATTTTATCATTTCTATTCAATCAAAAGGAGAATTTTTGGTTGAAAAGTTGTGAACCTTTGCTAGGTTATTCTTGTGTGTGTTAATCTTGTTGAAGGTTGGTGCTACAAGTCAAACTATGTCCCTCCTTGTGCTTGTCTTATCTAGAAGGCTTGTATAAGGTTAAAGAAGGAAGGGTGAAAGGTAATTCTTTGTTAAGGGTTTTGATCCATCGAGTCCAAGGTTCTTTGCAAGTTTTATAATAGTCCTATCTTCCTATATTAATTATTTATCATTCCATATTCATCTTCTTTTCTTTCCATATCGTTCACTAATCCGCTTTTGAGTTTCAAGAAAAATCGACCTAATCTTCATATAAATCGACCGATTTATTCCTAGAAAAGCCACATTTTTATCCCAGTTAAGGACTTTCAATCTAGATCGGGAACTAGGGCTTATCCCCGCATCAACGTGGTATCAGAACTAATTGATTGAAGTCCGAACGTTCATCAAAAGGTTTGATTTTTTTGAGTCTTCTTTGAGTCTTCAAAAGTTGAGTCTTTTCTTGTTCGCAATCTTTGCGAGATTATTTGAGTTTAACGTGCCTTGATTTGTGTAAGTTCGGGAAGAGAGAAACGCTATCAACCAAACACAAGGCAGCCGTTGACCTTTGAAACCTCGCCAATACCAAAAAAAAAAAGGGAAAGAAAGAAAAGAAAGTTATTGTACATCAAATCCAAGAATCGAAATTTTACCAAGAAAATCGGCCTGTTCTTCACTAGATCGACCAATTTTTCACCCGATTTTTGCAACTTTTGCCAAAATTCAAAGAAATATTTGAGGTATAATTTGCAGAATTGAAGTGCACCCTGTGCAAGAGTACTACAACAGAAGAGTTCCAGTATATACCTTGAAATAGTCAAAGAGATCTAGCTATACCCAAACCCAAATCTGGCTATCTCTCTTTCTTAACTTCGTAACTCAAGGTATGTTCTTCTCTCTTCTTAGTCTCTTGTGTGCTTTTCATAGCCCTTTCTACTCTAAACACATTGAGTCTTTTCTTTGGGTGTGTTAGTTAGTCTCTTTGCTTTCTAACATACTAGTTGTGTCATACTTACAATACTTCTTTCTACCTTGAATCTTTGTGTGAAGAGACCTACAACAGGAAACATCGCGCTAACTTCCAACTCAAGAACCTTTCTTCCGAACACAAGTTAAATACTTGAGACACCCAAGGGAGTTCTAGTGGATGCTAGTGCATTGATTAGTAAAGGAGCATTAATCCATCTAAGATAACTACGTCAAACCAGCTTGTGATTCACAACGAGTGTGAGCGCGAGAAAAGACAAGTAAGAAACCCTTGTTTCCGCTAATATCACACGTTTGTTGTTACTTTGTGTGTTTGTGCAGGATGTCTAAAAGTCCACAAGGATCACCACGAGGTGACCTAAATAGTCCCGGAACCAATGACCAACTGTCCCAACTCATAAAGATGGTCTCAGGATTAACTCAACGGATGGAACAACTAGAAACTCGTCCCAGAGAAGAAAATTCGACCCAAAAAATCGACCCTAACTCGATTTTTCGTCCGATTTTCCCTTCCGGAATGGGCGAAAGCTCACAAAATCCTCCCCTACCTCCAGCCCCGGATCCAAGACGTCATCGAGGATCAGGTACACCTCATCATAATCCCAATTTTCAGGTTCCTAATGCAACCAATATTGTTTATGAATTTCAGGAACTAGAAGAGGAGGTTGATGACGAGAGGTGGAGAGGTTACCGTAGGCGCAATCCGCAACCTAGGAGAAGACAAGACTTGGAACCATATAGACTTTACTAAGACAACGATGGAATAGGAAGGGTAAAGGTCAAGATTCCGAGTTTTGAGGGCAAAGTAGATCCGGATGTTTACATGGAATGGGAGACTAAAATTGAACAAATTTGGTCTTGCCATACTTTTAACGAGGAAAGGAAGGTCCAACTTGTTGCGTTGGAATTCCAAGGATATGCCTTAGTTTGGTGGGATCACCTCCTCAAAGAACGGAGACAAACTTTAGAGCCGGAAATCCACACTTGGGAACACATGAAGGCATTGATGAGAGCAAGATTCATACCTCCTTATTACGCTAGGGAAGCAAGGCAAAGGTTGGAGAACTTTAAGCAAGATACCCACAACATAGAGGAAAGTTACACCTTCATGCAAATGGTGATGATCAATGCTAATGTCCACAAGGATGAGGAGTCTACTATGGCTCGTTTTTTAAGAATATTGCATCAAACTATTGGAACCAGAACAAAAATCGACCCAGTCAGGAGAAAATCGGCCGATCTTGGGACCGATTTTCTTCCCAGGGAGAGTCTCGGAGTGGAATCCATAGCCAAGAAGTCTTCAAAGCTTCATCATCCAATCCCCAAACGTCTAAACCTTTGAATGAGCCTTCCAAGGACCCTATAGGGAGTACTTCTAACTCTACTTTACATTCTAGGGACATTGTATGTTTTAAATGCCAAGGTAGAGGTCATTATAAGAAGGATTGTCCTAACAATAAGGTTTTATTCATTAATCAACATGGGGAATATGAAAGTGAAGAAGATCATAAAAGTGCTAGTGAAAGTGATGAGAGTTGCGAATTTGAACATGGAGAATCTTTGATTGCTAGAAGAACTTTGCATGTTAATTTTTCTGTTAGTGAAAATACCCAACGAGAAAATCTCTTTCATACTAGGTGTCTAGTCAAGGGAAAGGTGTGTAATATGATCATTGATGGAGGTAGTTGTTGTAATATTGCTAGCATTGAAATGGTTAATAAGTTGCAACTTCCTACGTTTCATCACCCTAAACCCTATAAACTTACATGGATGAATGATTGTGAAACTTTGAAAGTCAACAAGCAAGTTAAGGTGACTATCACAATAGGACATTATACTGATGAAATCTTATGTGATGTGGTACCTATGCAGGCTTGTCATATTTTATTAGGTCGTCCATTGCAATATGATCGGAAAGTAGAACTTGATGGTCATACCAACAAATACATGTTCACTTTCAATGGAAAAAAGGTGAAACTGAAGCCTATGACCCCTTTATAGATCATTGAGACCTATGAGAAGCAAAATAAAGGACGCAAGGAATGAGCATTGGAAAGACAAGTGGTCGAAGAACCATCCAATGAAGAAAATCGACCTGCTCTTAGCACCAGATCGGTCGATTTTCCTAGAAGTAATCCGATTTTTCATCAAAATCAATCCACTACAGCCACCAATGAAACACCTTCAAGGGCTCCTTTGGTTGATCTAGAACCACTACAGAATGAGCACAATCCTGTGGATTTTCAGGTTATATCATTCATGTCTTTTGATGAATTCATTGAAAGATGTGTGCTTAAGGAAGTTAGGAATTATCACTCTTTCCTATCTTCTCGTTGTCATGACTATTCGATTAAGTTATTTTCCTTAACTTCTTTTGATCTTATACCGTTGTCTTTCGGGAAGCGAGTAAGTGTCTTTGTAGGAAGTTTAGGAGAGAACAATGGAGATCAAAAGGATATGACATTGTTGGATCCCGGAGATATTAAGGAACCACCACCGGGAGAAGATGGAATTGTTGTTCATTCTCAATTACCATCATCAACATCAACATGTGAATACTTAGTAAATATCGCGGCAATTCCTGAAGCAAACTCTCATTCGAGATGGATGTTTGATGACCGAGATTCATTGATGTTGAGTGTTGCACGGCTCGTCTTCAAGCTACGAGTTCTACAAACCTCTAGAGATCCTCTAGGAGAAGGAAAACTGCACTCCTTATCATTACAAAACTTGAATTCCGAAGTGACTAGTGATGAGAAAGACGAAGATTTGAGGACGAATCCTTTTCAAGAAGGGGAGTCTGATGTGGGACCATCTTCGACACTTTCCATACAACAACCCATCACTAGGTCAAGAGCTAGAAGGATCCAAGAGAAGACATCATCAAGGAAGATCAAGGGGAGTTGGAAACGAAGAAATCGATATTTCTCCTTTCCAACGTATCTAGAAGATCCGGCCATGATCTTTATCTTTTGGCAATTATATCTTGTAATAATTCTTTAAATCTCTCAGACTACCTTAAGGGATTATTTAGATACTATCTTTTTAGATTTTATATTTTATATCTTTTAAAAGATATCTTTCTTAGATTATCTTTTCAAAGGATATATTTATAGATCATATCCTTTTAGTTTATCCTAGTCTTAGTAGGTTTAATCTCCCTTATAAATAGTCTTAGAGGGGGAGATTGTTAGATATCTGAGTTGTGATTACATTTTCCACATTATTGTGAGATACTTGTGACTTCGCTCACGGGATTTGCATTTTATCATTTCTATTCAATCAAAAGGAGAGTTTTTGGTTGAACAGTTGTGAACCTTTGCTAGGTTGTTCTTGTGTGTGTTAATCTTGTTGAAGGTTGGTGCTACAAGTCAAACTTGTCCCTCCTTGTGGTTATCTTATCTAGAAGGCTTGTGTAAGGTTAAAGAAGGAAGGGTGAAAGGTAATTCTTTGTTAAGGGTTTTGATCCATCGAGTTCAAGGTTTTTTGCAAGTCTTATAATAGTCCTATCTTCCTATATTAATCATTTATCATTCCATATTCATCTTCTTTTCTTTCAATATCGTTCACTAATCCGCTTTTTGAGTTTCAAGAAAAATCGACCTGTTCTTCATATAAATCGACCGATTTATTACTAGAACAACCCGATTTTTATCCCGTAAGGACTTTCAATCTAGATCCGGAACTGCGGCTTATCCCCGCATCACTAGGTGTGACCCTTGTGATGTTAAGAGATTGATATATCTCTTTATGGCCTATTTATAAGCTATGTTGTCCCTCCAGTGTAGAGGTGATCGTGGTTGAGTTGTGATCGAGGTTGAGGTAAGTCCGTAGGAATTACTTATGCATTGATTACAGAGAGCTGAACAAGGTGACCATCAAGAACAGGTACCCATTACCTCGTATTGATGATCTACTTGATCACCTTTAGGGAGCTAAAGTTTTCTCCCGGATTGACTTGCGCTCAAGATATAACCAGCTGAGGGTGAGAGAGCAGGATGTACACAGGACGGCATTTTGTACCCGTTATGGACACTACGAGTTCTTAGTGATGCCATTCGAGCTGACAAATGCCCCAACAGTCTTTATGGAGTTGATGAACGGTATACTGATCGACTTTCTTGATCAGTTTTTCGTGGTTTTTATTGATGACATTTTGGTATACTCTCGTAGCAGAGAAGAGCATGCCGGTCATTTGAGGACGGTTTTGCAGATTCTGAGGGATAGAGAGCTATATGCTAAACTCTCTAAGTGCGAGTCCTGGATGTCTGAGGTTTCTTTTCTTGGACATATCGTCTCCACCGACGGGATTATGGTTTACCCGGCGAAGATTGAGTCTGTGGCTGCATGGACAACACCCACGAACGTCAAGGAAGTGCGTAGCTTTCTTGGCCTAGCCGGTTATTACACACGCTTTATGGAGGGATTTTCTGTGATCGCCCGTCCACTGACGAGTCTTTTGAGGAAGACTACTAGATTTGTATGGACCGAACATTGTGCCCAGAGTTTTGAGGAGTTGAAGAGGCGTTTGACTTCTTCTCCTCTCTTGGCACATCCAGAGGGTTCTGATGATTTTGTGGTCTAGAGTGATGCATCCAAGCTAGGCTTGGGATGTGTATTGATGCAGAGAGGCAGAGTGATTGCATATGCATCTCGACAGCTGAAGACGTACGAGGAGAACTACCCGACTCATGATCTGGAGTTGGCAGCGGTCGTTCATGCTTTGAAGATCTGGAGACATTATCTGTATGGTGCTACATGTCAGATCTTCACAGACCATAAGAGTCTGAAGTATATTTTCACGCAGCGGGAGTTTAATAACCGCCAGCGTCGATGACTTGAGTTGATCAAGGACTTTGACCTTGAGATTTTGTATCATCGTGGAAAGGCGAATGTTGTAGGTGATGCCTTGAGCAGGAAGACGCCTCGAGAGAAGGCGATTGCAAGATTGACATTACAACCTCAGCTTCAGAGGGATTAGCTTGGCTAGAGTTGGACATCTAGTTTCCTGATGAGGATGCCTAGTTATATGCTTTAGAGATTTTACCTGATCTGTTGGATGAGATCCAGCAGAAGCAGGAGACCTGCCCGACCTTGTTGAGGATTAGAGAGAGGATGTCTCGTGGAGAGGCACCCCAGTTTTCTATTGGAGCTGATGGAGTGATGAGGCGACATGATCGCATCTGTGTTCCTCCGATGTAGAGTTGAGACAGAGGATCTTACAAGAGGCTCACTATACACCTTACTCTGTACATCCAGGTATGAGTAAGATGTACCATGATGTGTAACGTTCATATTGGTGGGAGGGCTGAAGTCTGATGTACCTAGATTTGTGGCTCAGTGTGCGACATGTCAACAAGTCAAGATAGAGCAATGCAGACCGGGAGGTGAGTTCCATCCACTGCTAGTACCGCAGTGGAAGTGGGAGGATGTCTTAATGGATTTTGTGACCGGTTTGAGACCAAGTAGGAGTTTTGATGCTATCTGAGTTATTGTTGATAGACTGACGAAGACGGGTCGTTTCATTCCTATCAGGGAGACGTGGCCAGTGAGTAGATTTGCTTAGGAGTACACTAGACAGATAATGAGACTCCATGGTGTACCGAGGACGATCGTCTCTGATCGAGATGGACGATTTACCTCGAGGTTTTGGCAACAGATTTAGACTGCTCTGGGGACGAGTCTACAGTTCACGACTTCGTTTCACCCCTAGATTGATGGTCAGTCTGAGAGGATCATCCAGACTTTGGAGGATATGCTGCGAGCTTGTGTGTTGGATTGGGGACAGGGGTAGTCTAATTAGCTCCCACTTGTTGAGTTCTCATACAACAACAGCTGGCATGCATTTATTGGGATGTCTCCTTACTAGGCACCGTATGGACGTAGGTCTCGTACACCTCTATGCTGGGATGAGCCTAGCAGTATCAGTGGGATAGTGCCAGAGCAGATTCAAGATGATATGGCTCGAGTAATGTTGATTAGAGAGAGGATGATGTCTTCAAAGAGTCGCTAGAAATAATATGCAAACAAGAGGCGTCGGCCTCTAGAGTTCAAGGTAGGAGCTCATGTCTGGTTGAGAGTATCTCCGACGCGTGGCGTCAGACGTTTTGGCATAAAAGGAAAGTTGAGTCCCCGATATGTCGGTCCTTTTGAGATACTGGACAGAGTTGGGAGGGCTGCCTACAGATTAGCTTTGCCTCCGAGGTTAGAGGGTGTTCACCTTGTGTTCCATGTGTCTCAGCTGAGGAAGTATATACAAGATCCGAGGCACATTGTGAGTTATGATGATTTGGTGGTGGAGCTAGACCACACCTTTGTTGAGCATCCTATTGCAGTCCTAGAGCGAGGTATGAGACACATGCGTTCGAAGGACAATCCTATGATGAGGATACAGTGGTCTAGACGTTGACCTGAGGACGCTACATGGGAGATTGAGGATAGTATCCAGAGGAACTATCCATAGTTTTATGCCGAGATAGATGCGCCTAGGGTCGATGAGTAGATCTTAGTGCTATCTTGGTGAGTATGTGATTATGTGTTTATATGCTTACATGCCTTGATGTGTTTACTCCATGATGTTTATAATCTGCTTTATGATCTTATTAGATCTTGCTATGCTAGCATGATGTATGTTTATAGCTGGAGATGATTATTCCCTCCATGCCATTCGAGTATGATACATGTTTATAGCTGGAGATGGTTCTTTCCTCCATGCTATCTGAGTTGATTAGGATTTAGCTGGAGATGGTTCTTTCCTCCATGCTACTTTGATGGACATAGTCCCAATGGAGATTTTATTCCTTCATGCGATATATATGTTTATGTTTTGGCTGATATGCTTCCCCTATGCCTTGTGATGTGGTATGGCGAGAGATGTGATTCCTCTACGCCTTTGGGTAGCGTTATGGCCTTGCTTTCTGGAGTAGATGATTCCTCCATGTTGGTTGTGTTGAGATTATAGATTTATATAGGTTCTGACCTTCTGAGCGGAGATGTGATTCCTTCGATAGAGAGAGTGAGAGCTATACCTCGGCTTGTGGATCCAAGAGGTTTTGGGATCTTGCAAGTTTCGGGACGAAACTTGTTTTTAGGGGGCTGAGATGTAAGAGCCTAGTTGCTGAGTTGCTGAAAGAGTGAGTAGAGGGCCAGGAATTAGCCTGGACCGCCCCTGAGTGACCGCGGAACCGCCCCTGCGGTTTGCCTAGGCCGCCCCTGCGGCTCACAAAGTCTACCCCGCGGATCTGTGTGTTGTAGCCGTCTTCTTTGACCCTTTGACCCGTGCTTTACCCTTTTTACCTCATTTATATACTTCATCTCTTGCCTCCTGATGAAGGTTTATATTTCTCAGCTCCATCTCTCTCTCTTGTGTACATTTCTTCTCCTCTCTTCTCCCTTGGATCATCTTTGATCTTCTTTGAGCTTTTGTGAGTTTGTGAGCTTTTATGCTTCACTTTGATGATGTTTGTGGTTGGTGAGCCTTGTGAGCCAGCTTGAGGACGTTTGGTGTTGTGTTGAGCTTTTGGATCTTCAGCTTGGTGAGCTTTCATGGATTCCATCTCTTCCTTCTTCATTCTTTCATCTTTTCATCTCTTTTCCTATCTTTCTTTAGTTAGCTTAGGTTTCTTTAGGCTTGGATCATGTTCCAGCCATGTTTAGCTTGTGTTGATGTGTATATATGTATGTTATATATGTATTTTGCTGTTGGAGTGAAGAAGGAGTAAAGGATCGAAGGAAAGAGTGAAGAAGAGGCCGAAGTGGTGTCTTCTGCACACCATCCGCCCCTGCGCCTGTCTTGAGCCGCCCTAGCGCCGACAGTGCACCGCCCTTGCGAGCCGCCCCTGCGCCACCTGCATCAGCTTGGTGTTTCACTTGGTTCTGTAGGTGTGCTGCTTCTAGGCTTTCCTTAGGATGTCTTTGTTCCCTCCTTTCCTATGTGACAGCATAGGATCAATCTAGAGGTGTGAGGATGTGTTTGGTTGAGGTTATAATCGGTTTATGCCTTGTATGGCTTTAAGGACTTAGGTTGATGTTAGTTGAGGTTTTGAGGTTGAGTTTGATCTCTATGGATCTCTTTGTGTCTAGGTGTGACCCTGATGTGGTTAGGAGTCTAATATATCTCCTTATGCCTTGTTTATATGTTGTGTTGTCCCTCCAGTGTAGAGGTGATCGTGGTTGAGTTGTGATCAAGGTTGAGGTAAGTCCGTAGGACTTACTTAGCTGCTATCCTTATATTGGGTGTTTGCATGAGTGATGTGTACTTTGTATGTTTGCTATGATAGCATGAGATGTCGTATATACCGACCTATGTTTTATTGATTGCCCGTATGAGTGGCTGTGATAACCTTTCCCTTTCATCCCGCCGTGGAGTCTGGGAGGTTCTCTGATGTCAGGCCAGACTGACTTTACAGGAAGGGCACAATCCACTCTCACAAGGTACACGGATTGTGTGACCGATACTTGTGCAGCTGGCTAGCAGGCTCAGAGGCGAGGATGTATCGGTCCTCGTGTCACATAGTTTCATATATATTTATATATACGATTTGAGTGAATGACCATTATTATTGAGATGATAAAATGGGTAAATGTGTGAAAGCATGCTAATGTGTTTATCTTTCCTTACTCGTGATTATGCTTATGCATTACTCTATATATGTGTATGGATAGCTACTGGTTTATTACCATGTTGTAGATGCCCCACAGGATAGGCATGTTGTTGGGTGACCTAGCAGAGTGGGAGGATGAGGACTTCTCGTACATAGGTTGTTGTGGGATTTTGGGATTTGTTTACCTTTCCCTCCTACGTGAGGATGATCTTTTGTTACCTCCTGTGTGAGGGCATTATGGTTTATACTCGGCTATGTTGTTGTAACACCCCGAATTCGCGGGACTCGGGGCGCTACAGGTTGGGACCTCACAATCGGTCCCGACCCTTAGCTTGACAACAATTTCACCGGACCTTTTGAACATGGCATAAATAGGCAAAAGATCAAAACACAAGACAACCCCAACTCAAAACCCTTCCTAAAATGTACGGACCCAGGCTGCCCACCTTTCCGGATCTCTCGGAGTATGCCTAACCTGCAAGGCAAACTACAACATTCAGTATAAAACCGTTAGCTCATATTCGAAGCATTAGAATTCAAGGGAAAGGCACAAACACAAATAATTCAACATAGTCACACAACATACTCAAAAGCACACAAATCCGGTTTATTATCTTTATTATTATTAAGTCATATCCCGTTCTAATTCAACTTCTTTTGTGACACGAGAATCTCCCGAGACTCGCCTCGGTCCCTTCTTCCGGCAATGGAACGGTTTGGATGCCTCCGACCGTCTAACCAGCATGGGCCAGTCGCCGAGAACCTCCTATCTCTCACGAGGAGCTAGGCAGTGATGTCACTGCCCGTTATCATACACTTGGGCCAAATAATATAAAGGTCGGTAATCCTATTTTCGGTTTAGTTGTTATAAACAATAATAAACACACACCACCCAACACACATCAATGCTAATACAAGGAATACGAGATAAGTAAGTCCGGAGACTTACCTCATCACCACACTCAACTCACAACACTCTCGCTTCCTTAGGGAGGAAGCCCGTAACATGCTCACAAGAAGATAACTATATCAACAACATCCCACTCACATTAGAAGTCTTAGACTTCTATACAAATGATTTACGCAAGACCATTTGACTGTCAATTCTAGGACCGCATCCTAGAATCTCTCATGCTCACATCACACTCAACACAAGCTAGAAGTCCTAAGACTTCTAAAACCTCGGATCTCGCAAGATCATAACTCACAACGCAACTAGGATAACCCAAACCTAAACTCCAAAATCCCTCAAGATCATACAATTCAACCTCGAGCCTCAAAACCCTCACCACATCAACCATATAACTTAAAGCCTTATAACAACCTCACAAGATAACCAACACCTCAAGCTTAGAATCAACCTCAATCCATCAAACACTACAAAACCTCAAAACTCACGTAAGGGTCTAGGCCACTACTTGGCATTCACAACTATCTTAGGTCCAACCTTGCATGATACTACCATAAAACATAACTAGATTGAGGAAGGAGATACTCACACGAGGTCAAAGGCCGAAGACGAACTACCGATGTCGAGAACGGGTTTGATGGCCTTTATCGGGGCGCTTCCGGACCTAAGACCAAAACTAAGCAAAATTAGCTTAAACGCTAATTTTGAAAGGAAGGTTTAGCTCATAAAGATTTCCCAATGAAAACTCCGTTTTCCAAAACCGAGGTTAAACTCGTTAGAACCAATTCCGGGCAAAATATCCGAAATGGAAAGTTGATTGTAAAACCGAATTTCAAATTTATCCAACAACCGGATTTAAACCATCAAGGGAACCAAATTAACTTGTAAAGGAGTTGGGTCACAAATCTCAACAAAAATTAAGGGTTTAATAATTTTAATAATTTACTGTTGGGTATAAATGTTCCTTTTCCAAACTTATTGGGTCATAACTGCAATTACACACAAAATGGGTACAAATTGGAATTATCCATAAAAATGGGGTCACAATAGGAATTAGATGCAAATAGAGGGGCACATTTACAATGTTTTCAAAACCCCTTCTTCACCCTACTGTAACACGACATAAGAAAGGGAAGAGAAGGAGGATGCTTGCGGCGGCTGCCAGGCAGAGGGAGAACAAGACCGGCGTTTCTGGTGGCGGCTCCGGCGGTGGTTAGCGACGGCCCAGACTACGGCTAGAGGTGACCCACTCCGGTAGTTTCTACATGAGATTAGGGCATAGGTGTCATACAAAGGAAAGGAAAGGAAGAAAGGAGGGAGATGGAGGCCGCCCACTTACAGCGCCTGCAGCACAGGTGGCTCGGGCGGATGACGACGGATGCGGCTCATTCCTACAAGTCCCTTGGCGGCATCGAGTAGCCCTTGCACAGATCGGGTGGACAGGGGTGAGTTGGGAGGTTCACAAAGAGAGGGGAATGAGAGTAGTGTAAGGAAGAGACTGAGAGAAGGAGTGAGGGTGAGTGAGAGAAGGTGGACTGCTGAGGGGGTCATCACAGGGAGGCGGGGCTCAAGGGGTCGGATGCAGCTAGTGTAGGCTGCAGGCTAGGGCCGGAGGTCGAGGGGCCGGCTGCGGAGAGGTCGGCCTCTGGCCTTCCTCTGCTGAGACGCCACACGCAGGAAGTAGCGCAAGGGAAAAAAATGAAATAAGAAGAAAAAAAAGAAAAGAGAGAAGAGAATAAATAAAAGGAAAAATTAAATAAAAGAGTAAAGATGAGGGCTCTTTAAAAATAACCAACTCGCTTAACATTCGGAACGGAATTTTCCGGATCAGTAAATCCCGATTTCCGACAAAATTAAGTTAATTAAATACGGGAATACATACATGTATCCCAAAATAATATAATACCCGAAAAAGTTATTTTTAAATCTATAAAAATATACTTCAAATAAGAACTTGAGCTATAACGAATCGAGGGAAGGAAGAAAAGCAAAGTCGGAACGCACTCGAATGAACGGGGCGTTACATCACGTCCTCCTAAACAAAAGTTTCATCCCGAAACTTGCTAAACGTGGAACTCTCAAACAAACAGGTCTCGATATTCTCGTGGAACACTATAACTTGGTAACTATGGCCCTTCTAATCCAAAGTCTACTCGCCTAGACTAGCCAGATATAGACATAGGAAACACACATAATACATCACGTCACAAATCACATAAGAATAACCAAGGAAAGATCTCGGGACTAACCCGACGGTCCTACAGATGTCGCTAAACCTGCGTAAAACTCGACCAAAGATATTATCCTACGTCTTCTAGTTAGCCTTATTGGCTCTTCGTCTCGACTAGATCATCACAACGGACTACATGTCTCGAGTCATGTATGTACTCCCTCGACTGATGCACATGAACCCCGGGTGAACACCCTTTACTCTCGACAGTCACGCGGCCACGCCAACCGGTAAACCACTTACCCCACTCGTGCTAAGATCTCCAAAAGTCCGATATATCGGAAACTCAATTTCCTTCTCGGGTCTTTCTCAATACAGTATTTCCATTATGTTTCTCTTTGATAGTCTCTAACAAGGAAGATTGAACTTCACATTTACACTGTTTGCTTTGGTTTTTGTCAACCAACTTTGATGTTACGTTTTCTCATTTCTTGCCGCGAGTTCCAAGTAATGAAGGTAGTATTTTACTCCACACTGCTTCTACTCATGATACACGTATGCTATTACTTTTACATCGTTCCTCAATATTCCATTAAGACCTTGTTTAGGAGAACCGCTTGTACACTCAAGACCCATCATACCTCAAGACAAATCAAAGTAGTTGGACAATTGAATCTCCCTTTAACTCTCAACACTGTAATGTCAATTCTTCGTCCCATTTAATACTTCATTGTCATCGGGGCATCAGTAAGCCCATATGGAATCACTACAACTCGTAGTGACCTTGGTTGGTCCAACATGCCGTATTTGCAATATCCCAGTCTCGAACTCTCAAACGGTGACAATCAAATCTTAACTCAATCTTAGAAGAGACTACCAACCCTTGCAACTGATTGAGTAGATCATCCATTCGTTGTAAGGGATAGTTGCCCTTCATTATTATCTTATTCAACTTATGGTAATCGATGTATAAACGGAGATAACTGTCTCACTTTTCGCAAACTGATGTTCTCTATAACAACTTCAAATCAAGAGTTCAAGATAACGTCAGGTGTTCTCTATGGCATTTCACTAGTTCTAATGAAATCTTATCACTAAGTTCTTGCAATTTCTCCTCCACTTGCTTCCACAACTCATTTCTCTGCACAAGTGTTATTCTATACGGCGCCTTAGACATCGGAATTAAATTAAACTCGACCTTAGTGGAAAATTCCACATTCTGACGTATTGGAATCCGTGATATCTCAGGTTTCATCTTTTCTCTTCCCGTCACATATCATAATAACCGACACAATCTTGTCTTATCACTTTACAAGTGGTCATGATACTAATGATCTACCTCGATCTGTTGGGGTTATGTCCTTTAAACACGTGTATTATTCCATTCGTAGCTACCATGTCGACTGCCTTTCTTTTACAAATCCTTCATTTCCTAGACTCGTGGAACTTGCTCGAGTCTTCCGAGTATTGAAGCGTTGGTTAAGCAATAGTTCAGCTTTTTCACTTCAAAGGAAAGGCGATAATACATCTCTTGACTTCGCACATATGTTCAGTCACAAAGGTCCTCATTACAAGACACAATCATGCCTTAAGACAAACCGATACAATCTTCTTCGCTTCTCTGGCATCCCCACATATGGGAGAAGCTCCTCGTATTCTACATAAACTTTCATCATAGACATCTTTTCTTCAAGTAGGTGTAAAAATTTATACTTTACTTTCTTTTGCAAATTCAATCCGACAAGGAGGTTCTCAATTTAAAACTTCCATATACCTCACGTACATCTCAGGTCGACATCAAATCTCCAAATTTCGGTCTTCTCTTTCTCTTGTTGATCACCTTAGGCATCTATTGGTATCCCATTAACAACGTCACAACCGTACTAGTATGCCCCGTGGAGAACGCAAGATCCACTCCATACTTCACCAAGCACTCACATCATAAACTCTAAGCTTGTAGCGTTTCCCTCATCTAGGTCCCCCCTTTCACGCCATACCCACCATGGCTCTTCCGTGTGAGTCTGAGACATCTGACTCAGCTTTTGCTTATGAAAACATACCATCCATTTCATACCATGCATCCTCTATATACTCCCGTTTACGTACCACCTCCATGAAGCCTTTCCTTCTTCTTGATTCGCTACTTCCCCTTTAACGTGGTCAAACTTTAAAACCTCTAATCCGTGTCGTTCTCCCATATGCCAATTTCATGACCTACAAAGGTAGGATAAGGTCATCCTAACCCCTCTATAAAAGGTCCGCTAGAGTTACTTGCTTGACTTCATTCAACATTATTTGAATTAAGACAAATGCCCCTCCGTTGACGTCCTTCCTTACCATAGACATTGATCCACCGCGAATACTTTAAGCTCTTATTGTCGATTCTCTAAATGCCCCAAATCTTGTTTACTCATCCCCTCTACACTCACCAATAGACAACTCGCACCTGTGTGTTCTTAGTTGTCACCGCTTAACTTATAATTGACCTACTCCGAAGTCAACGACTTATTATCCTACTACTCTTCTCATGTTACCATTCTCATGAAGGCTACCCTCCTCGGGGTACTTTACCTTAAACCTCATTAGTTCTTTCCCCGTTCCATGCTTTCTTCCTCTTCCACAAGGTAACTATACTCTTTTAGGCCTCGCGCGCCGTATAACTCATCTTCATAAGCTTAACCGCGCCTCATGCTATCTTGTAAGTGTGTCTTCTCAAATCTCTAATGTTACTCGGCAACCGTTCGCGTTTCTCTTTGTTGTGGTCTAACGTATTTTCATAACTAAAATCTCCTTGTTGTGTTTCTCCTCTTCTCGGAATCACGTCTACTCACACTTCTTTCTTCTAGGCGTTTCTTAATGGTATCTTAAATCTTTCGCAAAAGGTCTGATCACTCTTCCCATCTTGACTCCAATGTTTAGGAGCGCCTAAGGAAACTTCCACATCTTAATGGAATACCACCTTTAACCTTGCTAGGTGTAGCCATCTCCTCCTCGATTCGCATTTGTAGTTGTCCACGCGTCTTCTTGAAGAAATAAGTTTGTTATCTTTATTGGTTTCGTTTTCTTTCCAATTGTGACTTCTTTGTAGCCACTTCCACACCTTCGTGTTACTCCTTTTTCTTGTATGGTCTCCATCTCGATTTATCTTAAGTTGCGGCGAGTTTTCTTTTACTTGGTTGTCCTTCGTTTACGTCATATCTAATCCTCCTCTTCGACCTTCTCTTAAAGGAGTACGAGAACTCCAAGGTTTTCGCCCGAATATAGCGCTCAACTCGATTCTTGAGCATATTCATCCTCGTATGTACACTATCCTATGTCAAACATCATCGTCCAAGGGCGATGATATCATACAATCATTTTTTCTATTAGGTCCTAAAACTCCATATGCTACTACTATATAGAATAAGAATACGTATACATAACTATAGAAGTCCTACGTTTATATCACTACCAATATAACACATCTAGCATTTCATCCACAATATAAGGTCCCATAACATATAACCGTCCACATATATAACTATACACATATATATCAAGTCCAACATACAACTACAATCAATATATACATATCTACACATATACATATATATAGATACATAAATCCAATAAACTAAGCTGCCGAGATCCGTGGAAGGAGTGGTGGTCCGTACATTCTACCCCGACTCATGCATGCAATTTTGAAAACGAAAACTCAGAACCCGTGGGGTTCTGTTTATTCCTTATTCGGCCTTTAGAAGATTGCGAGTGCCATTGTTGTCAACCTAGGGCTCTGATACCACTTTTGTAACACCCCGAAACCGCGGGACTCGGGGCGCTACGGGTTGGGACCTCACAATGGGTCCCGACCCTTAGCTTAACAACAATTTCACCGGAATCTCCCGAAACTCGCCTCGGTCCCTTCTTCCGGTTTATTATCTTTATTATTATTAAGTCATATCTCATCCTAATTCAACTTCTTTTGTGATACGAGAATCTCCCGAAACTCGCCTCGGTCCCTTCTTCCGGCAATGGAACGGTTCGGATGCCTCCGACCGTCTAACCAGCACGGGCTAGTCGCTGAGAACCTCCTAGCGCTCACGGGGAGCTAGGCAGTGATGTCACCACCCGTTATGATACACTTGGGCCAAATAATATAAAGGTCGGTAATCCTATTTTCGGTTTAGTTGTTATAAACAATAATAAACACACACCACCCAACACACATCAATGCTAATACAAGGAATACGATCTAAGTAAGTCCGGAGACTTACCTCATCACCACACTCAACTCGCAACACTCTCGCTTCCTTAGGGAGGAAGCCCGTAACCTGCTCACAAGAAGATAACTATATCAACAACAACCCACTCCCAATAGAAGTCTTAGACTTCTATACAAATGATCTACGCAAGACCATTTGACTCTCAATTCTAGGACCGCATCCTAAAATGTCTCATACTCACATCACACTCAATACAAGCTAGAAGTCCTAAGACTTCTAAACCCTCGGATCTCGCAAGATCATAACTCACAACGCAACTAGGATAACCCAAGCCTAAACTCCAAAATCCCACAAGATCATACAATCCCACCTCGAGCCTCAAAACACTCACCAGATCAACCATATAACTTAAAGCCTTATAACAACCTCACAAGATAACCAACACCTCAAGCTTAGAATCAACCTCAATCCATCAAACACTATCAAAACCTCAAACTCACCTAAGGTTCATGGCCACTACTTGGCATTCACAAGTATCCTAGGTCCAACCTAGGATGATACTACCATAAAACATAACTAGATTGAGGAAGGAGATACTCACACGAGGTCAAAGACGGAAGACGAACTACGGATGTCGAGAACGGGTTCGATGGCCTTTATCCGGGCGTTTCCGGACCTAAGACCAAAACTAAGCAAAATTAGCTTAAACGCTAATTCTGAAAAGGAAGGTTTAGCGCCTAAAGATTTCCCAATGAAAACTCCGTTTTCTAAAACCGAGGTTAAACTCGTTAGAACCAATTTCGGGCAAAATATCCGAAATGGGAAGTTGATTGTAAAAACGAATTTCAAATTTATCCAACAACCAGATTTAAACCATCAAGGGCACCAAATTAACTTGTAAAGGAGTTGGGTCACAAATATCAACAAAAATTAAGGGTTTAATAATTTTAATAATTTACTGCTGGGTATAAATGTTCCTTTTCCAAAGTTGTTGGGTCATAACTGCAATTACACACAAAATAAGCACAAATTGGAATTATCCATAAAAATAGGGTCACAATAAGAATTAGATGCAAATAGAGGGGCACATTTACAATGTTTTCAAAACCCCTTCTTCACCCTACTGTAATACGACAGAAGAAAGAGAAGGGAAGGAGGATACTTGCGGCGGCTGCCAGACGGAGGGAGAAGAAGACCGGAGTTTCCGGTGGCTGCTCCGGCGGTGGTTAGCGATGGCTCAGACTACGGCTAGAGGTGACCCACTCCAGCGGATGCTACACGAGATTAGGGCACAAGTGTCATACAGAGGAAAGGAAAGGAAGAAAGGAGGGAGATGGAGGCGGCCCACTTATAGCGCCGGCGGCACAGGTGGCTCGGGTGGAGGACGACAGCTGCGGCTCGTTCTTGCGAGTCCCTTGGCGGCGTCGAGAAGCCCTTGCACATTTTGGGTGGACAGGGGTGAGTTGGGAGGTTCACAAAGAGAGGGGACTGAGAGTAGTGTAAGGAAGAGACTGAAAGAATGAGTGAGGGTGAGTGAGAGAAGGTGGACTGCTGGGGGGTCATCACAGGGAGGCGGGGCTCAAGGGGTCGGACGCAGCTAGTGTAGGCTGCAGGATAGGGCCGGAGGTCGAGGGGCCGGCTGCGGAGAGGCCGGTCTCTGGCCTTCCTCTGCTGAGGCGCCACACGCAGGAAGCAACGCAAGGGAAAAAATGAAATAAGAAGAAAAAAAAAAGAAAAGAGAGAAGAGAATAAATAAAATTAAGTTAATTAAATACGGGAATACATACATGTATCCCAAAATAATATAATACCCGAAAAAGTTATTTTTAAATCTATAAAAGTATACTTCAAATAAGAACTCGAGCTATAACGAATCGATGGAAGGAAGAAAAGAAAAGTCGAAACGCACTCGAATGAACGGGGCATTATAGTTGTCTTACCTTTTTGTTGTACAGTTTTTACCGTTTTATGTATTTGTTTTCATATGTGTCAGTGCCATGTTGTAAGGTCCAGTGAACTTGTTGTCAGGCTAGGGCCAAGATCCATTGTGAGATCCTAGCCAATATGGCACTTCGAGCCCCGAGGATTCGGGGTGTTACATTTTACCCCTTTTTAACCTTCTTCTCTTTCCTTCTTATGAGGGTTCTTCATCTTCACCTCCATGTCTCTCCCTGTGTTCTTCTTCTCCTCTCATCTCTCCTTTGATCATCTTTGATCTTCTCTTGAAGTTTTGTTTAGTTTGAGAGCTTTGTGCTTGGCTTTGCTTGTTTCTCGAAGATAAAACATCAACATCTCGGATTTCAGTTTTTGATAGGCTTGAAACCGGTTCCACAATTGGAGAAACAAGAGCTTATGTTTTTCAAAGGCTTGAATATGTTGATAAGCCTAAAAACAAAGCAAAACAAATCAAAAAATGGAGGATCGGTAAGAAAAAGAAGAAAGCAAGGTTGCTTGTGCAAAAGCCAAATGAAGATTTCATGAATGCCGAAGTAGAAGAGGTGAACATGGTGTCTGTTGATATAGAGGAGGATTCAAAAGAATTCATCAATACAGTTCAACCAGCACCAACAAAAATGGAAGATGGTGGACAAGCTACAATTGATGATCTTCAAGAAATCAATTTAGGCACTCATGAGTGTCCTAAACCCGTCCTTGTTAGTGCATTGTTGACTAATGAAGAAAAAACAATCTATGAAGAACTTCTCAAGCAGTACAAAGATGTTTTTCCTTGGGGTTATCACGATATGCCTGGTTTAAAATCAAAAGTGGCAATGCATAAACTAGCAATTTAACGTCCCGCTTAATTAGTTGCGTTTCGATATTTATTTCTCCTACTTTTATCGATATTCTATTAGCTCAAGTATTTTGTTTAAAGTATTTTAAGGTTTAAACTGTTTTTCCCAAGTATAATTATATTTTTGGTAAATTTTTTCGAAAAAGTGCGGAAAATTTCCCAATCCGTAAATCCCATTCAGATAGTCCGTATTGGATTTGTGTTATCTTAGTCTACTTATTTTATTTTTATTTTTCTCTCCTCCTCTGACCCGGAGGTCACGGGTTCGAGCCAGCCGGGCGGGATTTTTGCTCCTTATCCCTTCTCAGCCCTTCCTTGCTTTTTCTTTTATCCTTGTCCTCTTTCCTGTGTGAAATGAGAGGAGTAGCCTTGTGCCCAGACCCGCCTAGCCGCCAGGCTGCCCTACCCCTCCTAGGCCTCGACCCCTCGCCTTTCCCTCGGGACTGAGCAAGGCTTATGATGCTGAGTAGCCTCCTGCCTCACCTTTCTTCATGCAACTGTGAACAAACGACCCTCCTGCTCAACCTCTGCTGCATATCAAACTCTCCTTCCCTCTCTCACCGGTCGAACCACCTCTCCTTCTTCTCTTTGCCGGTTTGCATCCACCAGGAAACCAGTTCGCCTTCACTGGGAACCGCCTCATCGACGCATGGAAACAACCGCCCTCCTGCCTGCATTGATTCGCCAATGAGCCCACTTCCGCCAGAGAATCAGGGTTGCCTCGCTCTATTGCTGCCTTGAGACCACCGGGCCCCGCTACGGCAAACACCGCTACTATCACCAGGTTAACCAACCCCGCCCCTGCCGTCACAGCTTTGGTCACGCCCGATGGAGGAGCCCAGTTCCTTGCCGCCTGCTTCGGCTCGCCCGGAGCCATGGCTGCCAGCCTGCCTCGCAGCGAACCACACTCTGCGTTCCCACCCCACCTCCGATCAAGCTCCAGAGTCCAAAGCGGCCATAAGAAAGGGGTTCTGAGAACCCTTTTTGTTTTTAAATCGGGATACCCAGATTATAGGTGTAATTACAAAACACCTCCCTTATTTTATATTTACAGTTTATGCCCCAGATTTGATTATTGCAGTTTTGAACCCAAGTTCTTGAATGTGAGCATTATACCCTCCTGTAAAAACTATTTACATATTATGGCCCAAGGAATTAATTATGGATTATTACCCACATTTTTGGAACTATATAATTGGCTCAGAAAATATAGTTACGGTTTTTATTTTTTTAAACTTGAGTTTTACTTCGAGATATATTCTTATATTTACATATACAATATTTTATGCCCTTGTTGGATTAATTTGGGTTTATGGCTCCAGTTGTAAATTTCGGGTTTTTGACCAAGTTGCTAGATTCACATATTTTGCCCGGAAGGGTTATTACGGGTTTTAAAGTTGACTTTTGAAAACAAGTCTTCCTTAGATTTATTTATATTATATATTCCGTTCAAGTTTAGCGTATGACCAAAACTTGCTTATTTTTGGTATTAGGTTTGGAAGCGTCCCGATAAAGGCCTAACGAGTCCAACTCGTCATCCGTTGAACGACTACCGTCTTTGGAGTCGCGTGAGTATCCTTTCCCTCGATCTAGTTATATTTAGCGGTAGTATCATGTTAGGTTGAATCTAGCATAACTTAGAGTGAATGCCAAGTAGTGGACTTGAACCTTAGGTGAGTTTTGTTGATTGTGAAATGTTGTAAGACTTGAGGAGTTGATATTATCTTGTGAGGTTGTTGTAAGGCTTTAAGTTATAAGGTTGATCTTGTGAGCGTTTTGAGGCTCGAGATGGGGTTTTATGATCTTGTGGGATTTTGGAGTTTAAGATTGTTTATCCTTGTATGTGTTATGGGTTATGATCCTGCGAGATCATAGGTTCTAGAAGTCTAAGGATTTCTAGCTTGTGTTGAGTGTGATATGAGCATGAGAGATTCTAGGATGCGGTCCTAGAATGTGAGTCAAATGATCTCGCGTAGATCATTTGTGTAGAAGTCTTAGACTTCTTGAGTTTAGCTAGTTGTTGATATAGTTATCTTCTTGTGAGCAAAATGTGGGCTCCTTCCCAAGGGAAGCGAGAGTGTTGTGAGTTGAGTGTGGCGATAAGGTAAGTGTCCGGACTTACTTAGCTTGTATTCTACATATTAGACTCGATGTGTGTTTGGTGGTGTGTGTTTTATTACTTTCATTATAACTTATAAAACCGGAAATAGGATTACCGACCTTTATATATTATTTGGCCCAAGTGTATGATAACAGGAGGTGACAACTTGTCTAGCTCTTGGGCAGAGTTAGGAGGTTCTTGGCGACTAGCCCGTGTGGTTAGACGGTCGGATGCATCTGTACCGTTCCATGCGGTAAGTGGGGACCGAGGCGAGTTTCGGGTGATTCTCGTGTCACAAAAGAAGTTGAATTAGAACGGGATATGACCTAATAATAAAAAGATAATAACCGGACTTGTGTGTTTTGAGCATGTTATGTGTTATGTTGATGTATGTGTGTATGTGTCTTCACCTTGCTTCTAATGCTGCGAATATTAGCTAACGGTTTTATACAGATTGTTGTTGATTGTCTTGCCGGGATTCCGTATATTTTAGGAGTGGGCTTTGATTGGAGTCGGGTTGTGTTTATTCTTCGTTTATTGTGTTTGTATGCCGCATGTATGACATTTGGTCTTTGTAGTTGTTTTCGGCTGAAGTCCGTGTTTATTTTCTTTCGGGTTTTCTTACATTGCATAAAAATGTATTTTGGTTTTGGCCTTTATTTGTGCCTTGTTGCAAGATCCGGTGAAATTGTTGTCAGGCTAAGGGTCGGGGCCCATTGTGAGGTCCCAACCCGTAGCATCCCGAGTCATGCGAATTTTGGGTGTTACAAAAGTGGTATCAGAGCCCTAGGTTGACAACAATGGCACTCGCAATCTTCTAAAGGCCGAATAAGGAATAAACAGAACCCCGCGGGTTCTGAGTTTTCGTTTTCAAAATCACATGCATGAGTCGGGGTAGAATGTACGGACCACCACTTCTTCCGCGGATCTCGGCACCTTAGTTTATTGGATTTATATATATATATATATATATATATATATATATATATATATATATATATATATATATATATATTTATATATATATGTATGTATGTATGTATGTATGTATATATGTAGATATGTATATGTGGATTGTAGTTGCATGATGAGCTTGATATATATGAATAGTTATATATGAGGACTATAGTATGTTTTGGACCTTGTATTGTGGTAATGGATTTCCGATGTGATATATTAGTAATGTGGACATAGGACTTATATAGTCTTATATATACGAATAGTAACATATGGAGATATGAGATCTAATTGATAAGATGATAGTATGACATAATCACTTATAGGACAACACCGTTTGGCTTAGGATAGTGTACATACGAAGATAAGCATGCTCAAGTTACCAAATGGAGCATCACATTCTGGAAAATACACCGGCGAATCATTGGGCTCCTTTAGAGGACGTCAAAGCAATCCTATGAAGACTAAAGAGGACATTAACGGCAAGGACGAACAAGTAGAAGGAAACTCAAAACAACTAAAGAGAAAGTGAGATGGAGACAATACAAGTGCGGAAGTGGTTCCAAAGAAGCCAAGATGGAAAGACGACGAGACCAAGAGAGATAACGAACTTAAGTTCTTCAAGAAGACGCGTAGACAACTAAAGATGCGAATCAGGGAGGAGATGGATACTTTCTAGCAAGTTTAAAGGTGGTATTTCATTAAGATGTGAAGTTTTCTTTAGGTGCTCCTAAGCATTGGAGTCAAGACGAGCAGAGTGATCGATCCATTTGCTAAAGATTTAAGATATCGTAAGTTAAGCTTACGAGGTACCAATTAGTGAAGTGTCAACAATACTAGAGTTACGAGAAGAAGGGCATGGTAGGGATTCACGTGGAGTTGACCGGTTTCCGTTACAATGATAAGGCTAAGAAACGCCAAGAAGGAGGAAGTGTGTATAAATGATGACCCCAATAAGATGAAAGACGAAACAAAGAGCTTTGATCGAGAGACGTAAGATACCAACCAAGAGGAACGCGAGTGATGCTAGCTAGGGCTATAATATTTGGGAAGGTTCTCTTGAAAGACATCAAGGAGAAATGGTTAAGTCTATGAAAGAGAGTTATATGAAACAACAAGGCAAGGAAGATATAGTTACCTTATAAAGAAGAGGAAGCATGTAATGAAGAAGGGACTAACGGATTTTAAGGTAGAGTACACCGAGAGGGTAGTCTTCATGAGAATGGTAACATGAAAGTATAGAAGAATGGTGACCCGTTGAACTTGGAGAAGGTCAACTATAAGCTAATCGACGACAACAAAAAACTCGCTTGTGCGGGTTGTCTATGGATGAGTGTCGAGGGGAAGAGTAACCCAAGTTGTGGAACCATATAAGAATGGTAACAAGAACTTGAAATATTTCTAGTGGTTCAAAGTTAGTAGTGAGGAGTTGTATCGACAAAAGTGCAAGTGTCTTAACCAAGTAACATTGAATGAGGTCAAAGCATGTAACCGCAACATACCCCTTAGGGAGAGATTGCAACGATCTGGTGTGACCTTCTTAGGTCATGGGTTTGTCATATGGAGGAATGGCACAGATCAAGGTAAAGGGGACTGGAACGACGAGGAGGAAGGTGAGTCTTCTATAGTTGTTGTGCGGAAAGGGGGTATATATATAAGAGGAGGTATGATATGTTTGTTCTAAGGTTATGGATGTCATGTTTTCACGAGCCAAGGTAAGTCAAGGTTTTTGTGACTCGTGTGGCGAAGCCGTAGTGGCTATGACGTGAAACGAGGAATCTAGATTGGGGCAATGCAACAAGCTTAGGGTTATGATGTTAGTGCTTGGTGGAGTTACGAGTGGGTCTTTTAGTGATTGTGGTTTGGGAATTTTACCTAAAGGCATATTCGTACGGTTGTGAAGTTGTTCGTGGATTACGAGAGATACATAAAGGGGGCCAACAAGAGTGAGAGAAGACTGAAACTTGGAAGCTATAAAGTCTACACAAGACATACGAGAGGTTTAAGAAAGCTTTAGAATTTGAACATCCGATTGTCAGATGGACGAGTGCATAAGAAAATAAAGTGTAAATTTCTACGCCTACTTGAAGAAGGATGTCTATGGTGAAAGCTTAGGTAGAATACGAAGAACTTCCCAATATGTTGGGATGTCCGGGAGAGCGAAGAAGATAAGATCGATTTGTTATAAGACGTGATTACGTCCTACAGTTATGACGCTTATGGAAAAACATAAGTATGAGTTCTTAAAAGGATATTACGACCAGAGCTTCAAGGTGGAAAAGTTGGAACAATACGAATTTGAGAGAAAAAGGACCCTTGAAAGAGAACAGACACAACCATAGTTGAAGATGGAACAATACACGAGTCTTAAAGACGTCACCTTAATAGATCGAGGTAGATCAATTGTGTCATGACCATTTGTAAAGTGATAAGGATGTGTTGGTTATTATGATATGAGACGGGAAGAGAAAATATGGAACTTGAGATATCCCGGATTTTAATACGTCAGAATGTTGATTTTCCAACTAAGGTCGAGCTTGATTCAATTCCGATGTCTAAGTCGCCGTATGAAATGGCATTTGTGTAGAGGCATGAGTTGTGGAAGCAAGTGAAGGAGCAATCACAAGAACTTAGTGATAAGGTTTCATTAGAATTAGTGAAATGCCATAGAGAACACCATACATTATCTTGAACACTTGATTTGAAGTTATTATGGAAAACATCAATTGCGAAAAGAGAGATGGTTATCTCTATTTGTACATTAATTACAATGAGACAAACAAGATAACAATGAGGAACAAGTATTCCTGACCACAGAGAGACGATCTACTCGACCGGTTGCCAGGGTCGGTAGTCTCTTCTAAAATTGATTTAAGGTTTGATTGTCACTAGTTGAAAAGTTGAGACTAGGATATTGCAAACACGACATTCCGGACAAACCATGGTCACTACGAGTTGTAGTGATTCCATATGGGATTACTAATGCCCCGAATAAGATATTTTGGTCTACTCTCAAACAAGAGAGAAGTTGTATGATAAGTTTTCTCGGTATGACGACCCCCAAAGGATGTGAAATAAGTTACAAGTTTTCTAGGATGTGCGGGTCATTACCGGATTTGTGGAGAGATTCTCCAAGTAACACAATCTATGACTAACTTATTGAGAGTTAAGAGGAGATTCTTTGGTGCAACTGTTTTGAGAATGCCTCGAGGTATGACGAACTTGAAGTGTACAAGTGATTCTCCAAGACAAGGTCTTGGTTGAGTATTGAGGAACGAGATAAAGTAATAGCATACATGTCTCGTTAGTAGATGCGGTGTGAAGTAAGTACTTCCTTCGTTACCTGGAACTTGGAACAAGAATGGAGGGAACGTAACATCAAAGTTTGGCTTCATAAGGACCAAAGCCAAGGTGTAAATGGGAAGGTTCGATCTTCTTTGTTAAAGACAAGCAAAGAAGAAACATAATGGAAATGCTGTATCGAGAAAGACCCAAGAGGGAAGCTGAGTTTCCGATATATCGGACCTTTTTGAGATCTTAGCACTGATTGGGAAAGTGGTTTACCGGTTGGCGTGGCTGCCGAGAGTAGAGGGTGTTCACCTGGTGTTTTATTTGTATCAGTCTAGGAAGTACATGCATGACTCAAGATGTATTGCCGGTCTTGATGATTTAGTGACAGACAAAGAACCAATGAGGCTTGTAGGAAGACGCAAGATAGTATCTTTGGTTGAGTTTTACGTCGAGCTAGTAGCATTGATAGAATCGACAAGTTACACCTAGTTCTTCCTTTGGTTGCGTTATGTGCATGTGTGGTGTTATGTGTAGTTTGAGCCCTGTGCGGGAATGTGCTATGACCAAATATGTCTTGCGGTAGTAGTTTGACTAGATTGTGTGTATAGATTAGAAGGTTTAAACCTTCTTAGTTTGAGAGTTCATACCTTGGCCTTAGGGACCGAGAAGTTCGTCGTATAGCAAGTTTTGGGAAGAAACTTGTTTTTAGGGGGATCTAATGTAACGTCCCACTTAATTAGTTGCGTTTCGATATTTATTTCTCCTACTTTTATCGATATTCTATTAGCTCAAGTATTTTGTTTAAGGTATTTTAATGTTTAAAATGTTTTTCCCAAGTATAATTATATTTTTGGTAAATTTTTTCGGAAAAGTGCGGAAAATTTGCCGATCCGTAAATCCCATTCGGATAGTCCGTATCGGATTTGTGTTATCTTAGTCTACTTATTTTATTTTTCTTTTTCTCCCCTCCTCTGACCCGGAGGTCACGGGTTTGAGCCAGCCGGGCGGGATTTTTGCTCCTTATCCCTTCTCAGCCTTCCCTTGTTTTTTCTTTTCTCCTTGTCCTCTTTTCTGTGTGACAGGAGAGGAGTAGCCTTGTGCCCAGACCCGCCTAGCCGCCAGGCTGCCCAACCCCTGCCCTGCAAGCCTACCCCTCCTAGGCCTCCACCCCTCGCCTCTCCCTCGGGACTGAGCAAGGCTTATGATGCTGAGTAGCCTCCTGCCTCACCTTTCTTCACGCAACAGTAAACAAACTACCCTCCTGCTCAACCTCTACTGCATATCAAACTCTACTTCCTTCTCTCACCGGTCGAACCACCTCTCCTTCTTCTCTTTGCCAGTCTGCATCCACCAGGAAACTAGTTCGCCTTCACTGGGAACCGCCTCATCGACGCAGGGAAACAACCGCCCTCCTGCCTGCTTCGATTCGCCAGTGAGCCCACTGCCACTAGAGAATCAGGGTTGTCTCGCTCTATTGCCGCCTCGAGACCACCGGGCCCCACTACAGAAAACACCACTACTGTCACCGAGTTAACCAACCTCGCCCCTGCTGTCGCAGCTTTGGTCACGCCCGATGGAGGGGCCCAGTTCCTTGCCGCTTGCTTTGCCTCGCCCGGAGCCATGGCTGCCAGCCTGCCTCGCCGCGAACCACACTCTACGTTCCCACACCGCCTCCGATCAAGCTCCAAAGTCCAAAGCGGCCAAAAGAAAGGGGTTCTAAGAACCCTTTTTGTTTTTAAATCGGGATACCCAGATTATAGGTGTAATTACAAAACACCTCCCTTATTTTATATTTACAGTTTATGCCCCAGATTTGATTATTGTAGTTTTGAACCCAAGTTCTTAAATGTGAGCATTATACCCTCCTGCAGACACTATTTACATATTATCGCCCAAGGAATTAATTACCGATTATTACCCATATTTTTGGAACGGTATAATTGGCTCGGAAAATATAGTTACGGTTTTTTTTTAAAACTTGAGTTTTACTTCGAGTTATATTCTTATATTTACATATAATATATTTTATGCCCTTGTTGGATTAATTTTGGTTTATGGCTCCACTTGTAAATTTCGGGTTTTTGACCAAGTTGCTAGATTCACATATTTTGCCCGGAAGGGTTATTACGGGTTTTAAAGTTGACTTTTGAAAACAGGTTTTCTTTAGATTTATTTATATTATATATTCCGTTCAAGTTTAGCGTATGAGCTAAACTTGCTTAGTTTTGGTATTAGGTTTGGAAGCGTCCCGATAAAGGCCTAACGAGTCCAAGTCGACATCCGTTGAACGACTTCCGTCTTTGGCGCCGTGTGAGTATCCTCTCCCTCGATCTAGTTATATTTAGCCGTAGTATCATGTTAGGTTGGATCTAACATAACTTAGAGTGAATGCCAAGTAGTGGCCTTGAACCTTAGGTGAGTTTTGTTGATTGTGAAATGTTGTAAGACTTGAGGAGTTGATATTATCTTGTGAGGTTGTTATAAGGCTTTAAGTTATAAGGTTGATCTTGTGAGCGTTTTGAGGCTCAAGATGGGGTTTTATGATCTTGTGGGATTTTGGAGTTTAGGATTGTTTATCCTTGTATGTGTTATGGGTTATGATCCTGCGAGATCATAGGGTCTAGAAGTCTAAGGATTTCTAGCTTGTGTTGAGTGTGATATGAGGATGAGAGATTCTAGGATGCGGTCCTAGAATGTGAGTCAAATGATTTCGCGTAGATCATTTGTGTAGAAGTCTTAGACTTCTTGAGTTGAGCGAGTTGTTGATATAGTTATCTTCTTGTGAGCAGGATGTGGGCTCCTTCCCAAGGGAAGCGAGAGTGTTGTGAGTTGAGTGTGACGAGAAGGTAAGTCTCCGGACATACTTAGCTCGTATTCTACGTATTAGACTCGATTTGTGTTTGGTGGTGTGTGTTTTATTGCTTTCATTATAACTTATAAAACCGGAAATAGGATTACCCACCTTTATATATTATTTGGCCCAAGTGTATGATAACAGACGGTGACAACTTGTCTAGCTGTTGCGCAGAGTTAGGAGGTTCTTGGGGACTAGCCAGTGTGGTTAGACGTTCGGATGCATCCGTACCGTTCCATGCGGTAAGTTGGGACCGAGGCGAGTTTTGGGAGATTCTCGTGTCACAAAAGAAGTTGAATTAGAACGGGATATGACCTAATAATAAAAAGATAATAACCGGACTTGTGTGTTTTGAGCATGTTATGTGTTATGTTGATGTATGTGTGTATGTGCCTTCACCTTGCTTCTAATGCTGCGAATATTAGCTAACGGTTTTATACCGATTGTTATAGATTGTCTTGCAGGTTAGGAATGCGGCCGAGAGATCCGGAAGAGTGGGCAGCCGGGCTTCCGTACATTTTAGGAGTGGTCTTTGATTGGAGTTGGGTTGTGTTTATTCTTCGTTTATTGTGTTTGTATGCCGCGTGTATGACGTTTGGTCTTTGTAGTTATTTTCGGCTGAAGTCCGTGTTTATTTTCTTTCGGGTTTTCTTACATTGCATAAAAATGTATTTCGGTTTTGGCCTTTATTTGTGCCTTGTTGCAAGATCCGGTGAAATTGTTGTCAGGTTAAGGGTCGGGACCCATTGTGAGGTCCCAACCCGTAGCATCCCGAGTCCCGCAGATTCGGGGTGTTACAGCAATCTCTGAAGAGAAAATGCAAGTAAAACAAGCACAACGTCGCTTTCGTCCCGAGTTGATAGTCCAAATAAATATTGAGGTTAAGAAGCTTATTGAGGCGGGTTTCATTCGTGAGGTACAATATCCGATTTGGCTAGCCAACATTGTTCCGGTGAGGAAGAAAAATGGCTAACTCCGTATTTGTGTGGACTTTAGGGATTTGAATGAAGCATGCCCTAAAGATGAATTTCCATTACCTACAACCAAGTTATTGGTTGACGCCACCACCGGATTCAAGGCTTTGTCTTTCATGGATGGATTCTCGGGATACAATCAAATTAAAATAGATCCTCATGACGAAGAGCTAACAGGTTTCCGAACACCTCAAGGCACCTATTGTTATATAGTAATGCCTTTTGTTCTGAAAAATGCGGGAGCAACTTCTCAAAGAGCCATGACAATTATCTTTCGGGATTTGCTCCATAACACAATTGAGTGCTATGTGGATGATTTATTTGTTAAAACAAAAGAAAGAGAAGATCACCCAAATGATCTTCGAAGGGTTTTTGAAAGGCTACGCAAGCACCAGTTGAAGATGAATCCCCTCAAATGTGCTTTCGGTGTAACATCCGGAACATTTGTTGGTTTTATCGTTCGGGCTTGGGGAATTGAAATTGATCCTGATAAAATTAAGGCAGTCATGAACATGCCTCCTCCAAGGAATCTCCGCGAGCTTCGGGGATTACAAAGGAAACTTGCTTACATCGATCCGACGTTTCATTTTGAATTTGACCGGAAGATGTCAGCCATTTCTAAGGTTAATGAAGAAAGATACTCCATTTATATGGGATCAATCATGCCAAAATGCCTTGGATAACATCAAGAGGTATATGATGAATCCACCAATTTTGATGGCACCAATATCAAGAAGGCCTTTAATCTTGTACACTACGGCTCTTGAGCGGTCCTTAGTGGCTATGTTTGCTCAAAACAATGATGAGGGAAAAGAAAATGCCTTATACTATATCAGCCGAACCTTGGTAGGGGCAGAACACAATTATTCTGCTATGGAAAAGATATGTCTTGCTTTGGTGTTTATCGTTCAAAAGTTACGACATTATCTTTTAACCCATCAAATCACCTTGATCTCAAAGGCTGATCCGCTAAGATACATCTTATCAAAAGCGGTTTTGTCTGGAAGATTGGCCAAGTGGGCAATGTTATTAGCTCCTTTTGACATCAAATTTGTGTCCCAAAATGCAGTAAAAGGACAAGTCATAGCTGATTTTTTAGCTGCCCATCCAACCCCTGACAATGAAGAATTGTCATATGATCTACCAGATGAAGAAGTTCTTATGGTTGAGGAAACATCATGGCAATTATATTTCGACGGAGCGGCAAAAAAACAAGCGTCTAGAGTTGGTATTGTGTTTATCACTCCTTATGGCGGCTTGGTGCCATATTCCTTCTCTCTTTTAGAGACTTGCACAAACAATGTGGCGGAATATGAGGCACTAATTATCGGTCTTGAAATAACTCTTGAGTTGCATATTAATCCATTACAAGTGTTTGGTGATTCTCAATTGATCATTAGACAAATAAATGGACAATATGAAGTAAAGCACCCAAATTTAGTTCCTTTACACGAAAGAGCAAAATGTCTCATGCAACAATTTCAACAAATAGAGTTAATGCATGTGTCAAGATCTAGAAATGATAAGGCTGATGCCCTAGCCAAATTAGCGGCATCCCTAACACTACCTTATGAAAGAGAGATTCAAATCCCAATTGGGGAGCGTCATTTGCTTTCATCGGCTCTAGACCGATTCAACTCAACCGAAGAAGTGCACGTTGCCTCGGTATATGAGATTGATGAAGACCCTGATTGGCGACAATCAATCATTGAGTATCTTCAACATGGAATTTTACCTGATGATGCCAAAAAGAAAGTGGATATCAAACGGCGGGCACCGCGTTTCTTGTTGAAAAATGATACATTGTATCGTAGAGCCTTTGATGGTATATTGCTTCGGTGTTTATCAAAAGAAGAAGCAAAATATATTCTCACAAAAACTCATACGGAATATGTGGGGCACATCAAGGTGGTCCTAAGTTAGCTGATAAAGTTAAACGACTAGGCTATTATTGCCCGACCATGGTGAAAGACGTAGTGAATTTTGCTAAGACGTGTCATGCGTGTCAAATTCATGGTGATTTCATTCATCAACCTCCTCAACTCCTTCATCCGACAATCTTATCTTGGCCCTTCAATGCATGGGTTCTTGATGTTGTAGGGCCTATACATCCGTCATCATCACGGGGTCATCAATACATTTTGGCCGCAACTGATTATTTCTCCAAATGGGCCGAAGCTTTACCATTGAAAGTAGTGGGGGCAAAAGAAGTTGCCAACTTTATCAGAATCCATTTGGTATACCGATATGGAGTTCCTTTGAAGATAATATCGTACAATGCCCTCTGGTTCAAAAATCAAGTAATGGTGAAACTAGCTGAAAAATTCGGTTTCAAACACAGTTTTTCATCAAGCTACAATCCATCCTCGAATGGTCAAGCTGAAGCATTTAATAAGGTCCTATGCAGAATTCTCAAGAAGATTGTGTCAAAATCAAGAAGAGATTGACATGAAAGATTGCATGAAGCATTATGGGCATACCGGACAACAGTTCGAGCATCTACCGGATGTACGCCATACAACTCGGTATTTGGATCTGAAGCCGTCTTACCTTTGGAGGTACAATTACCTTCTCATAGGGTAGCCGTACAACTCACCGATCCTGAGGAAAATGTCAAAATCCGTCTAGCTGAACTAGAAGCATTAGACGAGTGTAGGTTGACGACACAACAAAGACTCGAAATTTACCAAGCTCAAGTAGCTGGTGCATTTAACAAACGATTCAAGTTCCGATCCTTTTCGGTGGGTGATCTGGTTCTTACAGTAAGACGACCAATTGTCATTAACCAAAAATCAAAAGGAAAATTTGAGCCAAAATGGGAGGGCCCGTATGCTATCACAAAAATTTTCCTTAAAGGAGCTTATGAGCTATCAAATAATGAAGGCAAGATTTTATATCCTTGTGTAAATGGGAAGTTTATAAGGAAGTTCTTTACTTGATGTAAAAAAAAGAAAGAAAGGAAAGAAAAAAGGCCATTGTACACAAATGATAGTGAAATAACTTGAAAAAACCCTTCATACAAGGTGGGTTCGAGTTGTTTTGGTGATGTGTATAGAAAAAAAGGGCTAAAAAAAAAAGTTCCCAAACGAACTACGGAAGGCTTTATCCCTCACAAAGAGGGTACATAGGTAGTCTAGCTAATCCAAATGCTAGGTGCAGCCACAAAAAAAAAAATCATCAGTTCCCAAACGAACTACGGAAGGCTTGATCCCTCACAAAGGGGGTACGTAGGCAGTCTAGCAAGTCAAAACACTAGGTGCAGCCACAAAAACCAACAAAATATTTTCTTTTCTTTGTTAAAAAGAAAAGAAGAGTAAGCAAAATACATCTACAAAAGATGATAAGTTGAAGGCTTCTATGCCTAAATTGCTATACCTTAAAATCATTCTCAAACTTGATGGTTAATCCAAATTTCTTCAAAACAAAATTTCCTTTCAAGGAATAAAATTTTAAATTATCCAAAACATATGATCAAATTCACAATTGCTTCGCAATGTGAATTTTCGCATACCCTCAAATAAACAAACAAAAATCATATTCTTCCAAACTCCTTTATTTTTATCTCAAACAAAGAGAGATAAATCATGTTGACTAAAGTCATCAAACTACTTGATTAATAAAGCCCCAAAAAACTTAAAAGAGATATCTACAAAGTCTCTAAACCAATGGCATAAAGCTCTCAAAACTAAACACTTGTCCGCCACAAAAAGGCCTCAAGCCAAATATCATATATCAAAAACAATTTCCAAAGAAAAAATGCTATAAAGTTCAAAGTTTTTGTACCCATATATCATATTCTTGACCAAGTGATTTGGGTAAATTTCATATCCAAACATATTTTCGTTGGAACTATTCAAATATATAAAATATGTTCCTCTTTCATTCATGCATAAATGAAACCAAATGGTTTCAAATGTGAAGCGTCTTACAAGAAAGAAATCTCGAACTTTAAAGGTGTTTTTATACTCACACGCATAAAGTTCGGGGGACAACTGTTTATGGGTAAATTTTGATGAATTGATTATTAGTTACCCACTCACAAAAAATATGAAGTTCATGACAAAATGTCATTTTGATTAATTTGTATGAAACAAATTAATAAATTAAATCGTGCAAAATGTAATCGGGTATACTTGAGGGATTTACGTTTATAAGCACCAAGCCTAATAAAGAACAAAAAAAATTAATGCATAAAATGATTTATAAAAATCTATCATCTAAAGTTAAATAAATTAAAAAAAGAGATTAAGAGAGTGTTTGAACGTGGAACGTGAGTTCAGCTCTCAAATCCAATTTATTTAAAATTGATTAATTAATTCCAAAAGTGGCTTAATGGGTAGTTAATTAACTTTATTTAAAAAAGCTTTTAATTAATTTCAAATTAAGTGATATGTCATTACTAATGATACTTATTTTATGACACGAGGGATTCCCAAGCCTCGCCCCTGTCCCCGTTTACCAACGAGGAATGGTACTAATGCATCTGACCGTCTAACTGACTAGGCTGGTCGCAGGGAACCTCCTAGACTCTCGCAAAAGCTTGGCAGATGATGTCACGACCCGTTATCATACACTTGGGTCAATTACATTATATAATAAAGTCGGCCTAATACGGTTTCGTTGTCCATCATAACTAACAAACACCACTCATACACATTACACTCATACAAGAAGCCAGCTAAGTAAGTCCGTGGACTTACTAGTCTCCAAGAGCAACTGATCAGCACACTCCCAATTTCCCCTCGGGAAAACGCATAACGCCTGTTCAAGACAAGGCACACAAATCAAACAACACTCTAGTCAACTAGAAGTCCTTAGACTTCTAGGCTCAACATCCTCACAAGAACATAAACGCATAAGATTGATTGACACTTAAAATCTAACACAACTCTTCTAAACTAAGCTATACTTATACCCAACTTCGAAACATCCTAAATCTGGATTAACCCAACGGACCGTTCTCAACTTTTACCACATGATCCTATATATATATCCATCAACAACATATCCAAAAATCACAACCAACAGAGGTCAATTACCCCTCCAAATCTATTTCATAAAACTACATCACAAGCAGTTTTTCTCATACTTAGAATATATCAGCATAACCTAAAAACGGCATGAGGAACCAACTTTGGAGAATCATAACTCCTTAACTATAACTCGGAATATTCTCAAATTTCAGTATGTAATACTATATAGTACCAACTACAACATATCCAAAAATCAGCACTAAAGGAGGTGTGTAACTTACACAAATCTGGATCACAAAACTGTATCGACATGCAGTTTTTCACACTTAGGAAATTCACCAAACACTTAACAAAACAGCACACTGTCTTAACTTTGAAAAATCATAACTCCTAAACCAATCGCTAGATTTATCCCAAATTTTGATATGTACTACTATAATATGTCAACTATATTATATCCAAAATTCAAGTCCAACAGGGATCAAAAGCCTCTTCAAAACTATCTCACAAAACAACATCACATGTTGTTTTTCCCAACACTCAGCATAGTTATAAAAACTGTGGGAGGAGTCAACTTTGAAACACCATAACTCTCAAACTGTAGCATGGAATCCTCTAAAATTTTAGTATGATTTACTATGCAATATCGTCTATGACATATCCGAAAACCAGCCAAAAAGAAGGGTCTAGCTTACCCAAAATTGGACCCGAAGTTGACTGCTCGTTAGTTCCGAAAACTCAAAAAACGCCTCAGCTCTTCAAGTCATTTTTCGAGGCTGTTTGGGGTTGTTCTAAGATTCCAAAGAAATTCTAATTAGCACATATATATAGAGGGTACGGAGGTGAAGGGAAGTAGGGTCCTTACCCGCCAATCGAAACCCGACAAACTCGCGTGTACGCGGAAGAAGGGCGAAGACGGTCTTCTGTTATTTCCGCCTCACCGGATCTGGGCTTCTCCTGCTGTTTGCTGTCACTGGAGTGCTCGATCGGCTGGTTGTTTTGCTGCAGCAGGAGAAGATTGCAACCCGTGGACAAAAGGGAGGGAGAAAGACGGATTCACTCGCTGAGCAAGAAGGGAAGGTTACACCTTTATACACAAGGAAGGAAGGTTGACATCAGGGTAGTATCTTACTGGAGGCGCCGTCTGCAGTAGGCTGAGCGATCGATCGGCTTCTGTTGATTTTTCGATGAAGCGTGCAGTGGCTTGGGGCGCAAAGACGGGGCTTCAGCATCAAGTGCAGAACGGCGGTATGGAAGTGGTTGTGTGTGGCGTCTGCTGCCTGGCTATAAGTCGTCGGCTGTGCAACAGAAAAGTCCTCAGCAGGTCGCTTGCCTCAGGAAGGGAAAGAGGGCGATGGGTACTCACCTGATCTATGCAGACGGCTCAGCAGATAGAAGGAGCAACAGCGGTGCCGGCGGCCTGTGTAGTGTGTTGAAGCAGTAGCGCCTCTCTTTGATCCCGGTGAAAGTGAGACGGTTAGCAGAGGCGAGAATTGGAGGTGGTAATGATGTCCAGACGAGAAGCAATTGTGCAGTAGGAAGGAGAATGGTTTAGCGTTGAATTAGATTAGGGCAAAACAAGGATTAGGTTAATTATTTAGGGTTAAGGTAGATTATGGGTTGGGCTGATAGTTGTATATACTGGGCTTAAACCGGTGGGCCTGCTCATGTAAATAGCAATTAAATGAGTCGTTAAATTGTATGGAATTACTCTTCGGTTTTCAAACATACGAATTTATTATTCACTTTACATATCTATCATTTTATATGAGTTAAGTTACAATATTTATCACTTTATGTGAATTAAGGTCACATAAAATGATGGAATTTAGTGTTGTTTTATTTTGTTTAAAATTAAGAAAGGTTAGCGGATCGGAATCCTGTTCGATCAGGTTTTAAACGGAACTTAAATTTTTCGGGTATTACATCAGTACCTCCTTAAAATAAGTTTCGTCCCGGTATTTAATCAAATGACTTCCAAAATAAAACTTGTATATCCTAGTCTCACTGAATTTTAATTTCGTTTTCTAAACTCCTCTAACCCTATCAAAGCGTAACGAAAAATCCGGTCGTTACATCAAATCCCCCTCAAAATAAGTTTCGTCCTGAAACTTATGGTAAGACAATCCTGATCGGCCTTTAAGGCACCAAATGGGTTAGTTTGATCACTACACAAAAGTCTCGTCGTTTCCACATCTAAGTATCCCGCACATCAAGGTTACCAAAAGAACACATCATTGACAAAACACTCAATCATGAAATAAACAAGCAATCAAACAATATCACACATACAAGGTCAAGCCCTAACTCATCACTCCCGAGGTTACAACCATCGCTACATAGGTCTTGAAATGTTACGTCTCTTACTATCCCCAATATCTTAGGTAGCCTTACCGGCTTTTTCATAAAACCACTAAATCTTTAATCTTTTCAGGTACTTAGATCACAAGCGTCTGCTACCACGTTCTAGAGTGGTTACTGGATATCTCACCGGCATCATCCAGCTCAACTGTCTGATCCTTTGATCTGATGACCTAACTCGTGTCTGGTAGGTATCTCTCCAACTAAAATTCTCAACTCAGTTCCCAAACTTAGTCTCCGTGGAAAACTGAAGCTACACTCTCCAATAGGGTGAGGAATACTAGTCCATCAGTCATTTCTAAACCGCTTTAAAACTTCAAATGGTTGCCTTACACAACTCACTTCCAGATCCTTTGATGACCCTACAGAAACTAATCTATTCAACTTTCTTCCCTTCGTTAAGACCACCTGCTTCCGGCCTTCTGAAAAGGTTCCGACTACACACTCAGGCCAAAGGTCTTGGACATCCACCAACACTTACCAAGTGCCCAATGCTCTTCGTATCACGACCCACTTGGTCTTGTCTTTTAATATTACCCAATCATCATGTTCCTCAGGTACGGAATCGTCACCGTTACCCTTTTCAGGTCTAACACTCGAGACAACTAAAAATCGAATCTAGTGGTCATCCTCTTTGTTCCTTGACATTATTATATTATTTACAGATCTCTAATATATCGTTTGCTTAAACTGAGGTTTATCACGCATTTTCCAAGATCTTAAGTGACCTAGAATATGTCCGGAATGACGGTATTAGACTCAAAGTGATCTCCTATCACCGTTATTTGATCATCACTACTGAATAATTGTTAACATACCATCAGCAGTGCACTCTTTTATCCACCATGGTAATCAGACCGATAATATCCCTCTGACTCAAAACGCAACTAGGCTCTGTTCCGATATAATATTACACATATTATCTACTCCGAGATTATGCTTACTTTAAGCACGGTTACTAGGTTGCAAGTATGCTCATGTCGCTTCTCTTTGTTATGTATCTTCGACTCAGGATGGTAGTTACTCACTTTGAGCTTTCTAGTGCAGGTCATGCACAACACTTTTATTACATCGTTAATTCTTTCCTCAGTCCATCAAGAAAACTCACTCCATAATAAGGTACTAATCTCCTTCTATAACCTCTTACATGCACATACTTTCCCGTCTATCTTGATGGTGATAAAATTCTTCCACAAAATTATAGTCGCTCCGCATAGCCCATCTCATGTTTGTTCTCATCAAAACGCATTTCCCCAACTACCATCATCATGACCTCGACACGTCGTTTTTCTGTACCACTGCTTCCAGCTCTGTCGGTTAGGTCCCACCACGCTTCTGTTGCGCTACTCTGATAATTCTGTTGTCACTCATTAATCATAAGGACATTTTTTGTGAGTCCCAAGTGATTAACCTAAAACTCTTTCTTCCATTTATACCATAAGTCCTAACCGGATGAAGTACCAAGTACCTTCCTTAATTGCCTTATTGAAACAAAATAACGATTCGAGAACAACTTCTTCCGTTTACTTTCTTAATTCTCTTAGCACGGATTTGAACCCCCTGACTCGACCGGAGTTTGATTTTAATCAACCAAGCAGTAACCTCTAACACGAGTCTCTCTATAACTTTAGTTGTCTATGAAGATTTACGTTGACTACTTGAGGAAATCCTCTAAAGAATCGGTATAGTTACTTCAATAATCCTCAATCATAGATATCTCCTCTTAACTGTACATAGCTCGTCAACACCAAATAACCCTTGCACGTACTTAGTTGACGTTGGTCATTCCATAGTTGACTTATCTCAGTATCCCGGACTTACTCTTCTCATACCTCTACCGGCATTAAAATTCTTGGTGTGCATCACCTACTCGATTAATCCTTTTATACTTCTTTAGTTCGTTCTATCTTCCATTCTTCCTCTTCCTTTGGGCTAACTTCACTTCTCGAGTCCACCAAGGTCGTTCTCACGTACCCATTTCTTCAGTGGTACTGATAGTAATATCGACTTCATGAAACTCCGTTGACCCTACTACAGGCCTCCATTCTTTGCATATTGGCGTCGCGATTTCTTTCAACTTCTTATATCTTCGAGGAGGTCAAAACCTCTCCACACTTGTGGGGTCTACCTTTTCGCTTTTACACTCAATTGTAGGTCTTCATTCTGTGCACCTCAGATCCTCATATCCGGTTCGACACCCAATCTCTTAAGATCTCTCATGTTGATAATTGTCTATGGGGCATTCGCCACGATTGTAACGTCCTTTATCTCGCCCTCTTGGTTGTACTCCGTTCTACTTGGTTCTTGTTCTAATGTCTCTATCTCCACTCAGAGATCTTCTCGTCTCCTGCATGATCCTTCTAATTCATCTCTCGGCTTCAAATAATCATGTCCCTGATATGACCTTATATCCTTTCTATTTGAGCTGACTCGGGATCTTCTTCCTGATCTGATTATCCTTGTGGTGAAAATTATCCCAACATTTATACTTATGTGCTCATTCATTCTTCGGATGAATTATATGGGTCACCAGGACGCCCACCAAAGTATAATACTCATTCCAAGATTTGAGTTCGTTGTCTCATGTTGAAAACTCTTCAAGTCCACTACCGATATATAATAAGGCGATAATCGTTTCATTATATCACAACTAAAGGATACAAAATATCCTTTAGGATACTAACATGCTATACATATACACATATATAATCATACATTAGAACATATCGATATAAGTCTATCTACTAACTAACACACCTATCATTGTAAGTTGCAAAGATCCATGAAGAGCGATGGTAGTCCGACGTACTACTAACCCACAACCCAACTATGCTCGTGTAAAAACATAAATCCGTTTTGAAAATTTTAGACCCCTTTGGGGTTCTAGTTATTTTATACATTCGGTCTTTCAAAAGATTTAAAGTGTTATTGTTGCCAACCTAGAGCTCTGATACCATATTGTAACACCCCAAATTCTGAGAACTCGGGGAGCTACTGGTTAGGACCTCACCATGGGTCCCGACCATAGTTTGACAACAATTTTACTAGGATCTTACAACAAGACACAAAAGTATTTAAAACATTTGAAAACTTTAAACAATATATACATGGAGAATATGTATCAGTCTTACAGGAAAAGATACTAAAACGACGCATATGAAGAATAGAAGACATCCCGTCCCAACTAAAAGAGTACGTGGACCCGGCTGACCATTTCCTCCAGATCTCTCTACAACTGTCTTAACCTGCAAGGCATCTACAAGTGGTATAAAACCGTTAGCTAATATTCTATGCATAAGAATAAAGGTAAAAGCACAAACACACAACATACACAATCAACATGCAACAATCAATCCTTTTATTATCTTTAATTAGGTGATATGTCATTACTGGTGATACTTATTTTGTGACACGAGGGATTCCCAAACCTCGCCCCTGTCCCCGTTTACCAACGAGGAATGGTACTAATGCATCTGACCATCTACCTGACTGGGCTGGTCTCAGGGAACCTCTTAGACTCTCGCAAGAGCTAGGCAGATGATGTCACGACCCATTATCATACACTTGGGTCAATTACAAAATATAATAAAGTCGGCCTAATACAGTTTCGTTGTTTATCATAACTAACAAACACCACTCATACACATTACACTCATACAAGAAGCCAGCTAAGAAAGTCCGTGAACTTACTAGTCTCCAAGAGCAACTGATCAACACACTCTCAAGTTCCCCACGAGAAAACGCACAATGCCTGTTCAAGACAAGGCACACAAATCAAACAACGCTCTAGTCAACTAGAAGTCCTTAGACTTCTAGGCTCAACATCTCACAAGAACATAAACGCATAAGATTGATTGACACTTAAAATCTAACACAACTCTTCTAATATAAGCTATACTTATACCGAACATCGGAACATCCTAAATCTGGATTAACCCAACGGATCATTCTCAACTTTTACCACATGATCCTATATATATCCATAAACAACATATCCAAAAATCACGACCAACAGAGGTCAATAACCCCTCCAAATCTATTTCACAAAACGGCATTACAAGCAGTTTTTCTCATACTTAGAATATATCAGCATAACCTAAAAACTGCATGAGGAACCAACTTTGGAGATTCATAACTCCTTAACTATAACTCGGAATATTCTCAAATTTCAGTATGTAATACTATATAGTACCAACAACAACATATCCAAAAGTCAGCACTAAAGGAGGAGTCTAACTTACACAAATCTGAATCACAAAATTGTATCGACATGCAGTTTTCCACACTTAGGAAATTCAGCAAACACTTAACAAAACAGCACACTGTCTTAACTTTGAAAAATCATAACTCCTAAACCACTCTCTGGATTTATCCCAAATTTTGACATGTTCTACTAAAATATGTCAACTATATCATATCCAAAATTCAAGTCCAACATAGATCAAAAGCCTATTCAAAACTATCTCACAAAACAGCATCACATGTTGTTTTTCCCAACACTCAACACAGTTATAAAAACTGTGGGAGGAGTCAACTTTGAAACACCATAACTCTCAAACTATAACATGGATTCCTCTAAACTTTTAGTATGATTCACTATGCAATACCGTCTATGACATATCCGAAAACCAGCCAAAAAGAAGGAGTCTAGCTTACCCAAAATTGGACCCGAAATTGACTGCTCGTCACTTCCGAAAACTCAGAAAACGCCTCAGCTCTTCAAGTCATTTTTCGAGGCTGTTTGGGGCTGTTCTAAGATTCCAACGAAATTCTAATTAGCACATATATGCAGAGGGTACGGAGGTGAAGGGAAGTAGGGTCCTTACCCGCCAATGGAAACCCAACAAACTCGCGTGTATGCGGAAGAAGGGCGAAGACGGTCTTTTGTTATTTCCGCCTCAGCGGATCTGGGCTTCTCCTACTGTTTGCTATCACTGGAGTGCTCGATCGGCTGGTTGTTTTACTGCAGCAGGAGAAGATTGCAACCCGTGGATAGAAGGGAGGGAGAAAGACGGATCTGGCTGCGTGGAAGAAGGGTACGCACTCGCTGAGCAGGAAGGGAAGGTTACACCTTTATACACAAGGAAGGAAGGTTGACATCAAGGTAGTATCTTACCGGAGGCGCCGTCTGCAGCAGGCTGAGCGATCGATCGGCTTCTGTTGATTTTCAATGAAGCGTCCAGTGGCTTGGGGCGCTGAGACGGGGCTTCAGCGTCAAGTGCAGAAGGGTTGTATGGAAGTGCTTGTGTGTGTCGTCTGTTTCCTGGCTATAGGTCGTCGGCTGTGCAACAGAAAAGTCCTCAGCAGGTCGCTTGCCTCAGGAAGGGAAAGAGGGAGATCGGTACTCACCTGATCGATGCAGACGGCTTAGCAGATCGCAGGAGAAACAACGGTGCCGGCGGCCTGTGCAGCGTGTTGAAGCAGTAGCGCCTCTCTTTGATCCCGGTGAAAGTGAGACGGTGAGCAGAGGCGAGAATGGGAGGCGGTAATGATGTCCAGACGTGAAGCAGTTGTGTAGTAGGAAGGAGAATGGTTTAGCGATGAATTAGATTAGGGCAAAAGAAGGATTAGATTAATTATTTAGGGTTAAGGTAGATTATGGATTGAGCTGAAAGTTGTATATATTGGGCTTAAGCCGGTGGGCCTGCTCATCTAAATAGAGATTAAATGATTCGTTAAAATGTACGGAATTACTCTTCGGTTTTCAAACATACGAATTTATTATTCAGTTTACATATCTATCATTTTATATGAGTTAAGTTACAATATTTATCACTTTATGTGAATTAAGGTCACATAAAATGATAGAATTTAGTGTTGTTTTATTTTGTTTAAAATTAAGAAAAGTTAGCGGATCGGAATCTGGTTAAATCGGGTTTTAAACGGAAATTAAATTTTCCGGGTATTACATCAGTACTCCCTTAAAATAAGTTTCGTCCCGAAACATAGAACAAGGTATTTAATCAAACAACTTCCAAAATTAAACTTGTATATCCTAGTCTCACAAAATTTTAATTTCGTTTTCTAAACTCCTCTTATCCTATCAAAGCGTAACGAAAAATCCGGTCATTACAGCTAGATTAAAGCAAATCTTTAACTTTGGATCAAAGCAAAAGCAAAGCACGAACAACAGAGGAAACCACGGTTAGATCTTGAGGAACCACGGCCGTGGAACTAAAGAACAGGCCGTGGAAACCCTCGGCGACGAGGTTTCTTGCAACTCTCAGGGTCCAATCTGTTTTGGTTCAATCTATCATCATTTGTGCCACAACTTTCAACCCTTTCACCTTAGAATCGCTTAAGGGTTTTAGCCAATAATCATAGTCATCAAATCAACAATCAAATATGAAAGGAATAAAGGATAGAACTTTGAAACCTCAATGATAAACACCGAATCAATCTCAATAAAACTCAAAATCTGTAAATCGTCTTCAATATATGTGGAATAGAGAAAAAATCTCTCACAAATCTCAGAAGCAAAAGAAGAACGGGATGTCTATCCGCCTTCTATTGAAAACCTAAGATCTTTTCCCAAGTACGCAATCTTCAAGTGCGTACTTCCCCGAATCTTCCTTCCAACAATCTCATAAATACGGCGCGGGATTCGGATGATTGCCAAAGATCTCCGATGATAGCGTGTTGTCCCATTTTCTCCCTTTCTCAGCCTTCTTATAGGAGGAAAGTATTGTTACAAAAGCCCAATAACCGCTGCTGACGTGGAAAATATGACACGTGGCGACCATTACAAGAATCACGGCCTAGTATGACTTTCCACACCCGTGGAATGGACGGTGGAACTTCTTCATTGCTCTTGACCTTGTTCCCACGGTTGGAATAAAATTAAATTACAAAACCACGACCGTGGAAACTCATGTATGACCGTGGAATGCTTGAAACATGCATGAAATCTCTTGTTTCCGAAAGCTTTCCACTCATCTCTTTTCCTTGGCTACTTCATTGCATCTCCTTGATGGCTATCATGATCAAATGCTCCTACATACTCCATTCATGCTCCAATCTATGCCTTTATTCACCTATAAGAACAACAAGGCTTGTGTAGATCTCTATATCGACAAAATAGGTGAATGTGCTCATAAATGCTTCAAACTTGTATCCACATACATAAAAGATGGGAAAAACAACCAAAACATGAGCATAAAATATCGTCATATTTCATGCTATCAAAATACCCGATACTTGTCTCTTGTTTGTCCCCAAGCAAGGTTTTCAAAAGCTAGAACATAAGGTAGAATGAAATATGAATGCAAAACAAAGAAAAACAAATCTTTTTGGTAATGTGCTTCTAATCAATAGATCACCCTCAAATCTTGCTTCATGTCTCCTTGAAAACTTCTACGTACATAAATCAAATCATGTAAAGCAAGAGAAACATCGTATATTGCATAAGCTTCGAGACAAACATCATAACCCAAAGCAATGTCAAAATCAATCATGCAAAATTCCAATTTAGATCACCAAGTCAAACAACATTCCATAGATCATAATGACTTTCAAGCAAAGGTCAAGAAACGCGAATAGGTGGGAAAAATATAAGGGAATGTGGTGCACAAATCCGGGAAAAAGGAACAACACAATTCATTTCTTTTACAAACTGAACCAACCACCATTTGAGAGCTTTGCTCTCCCTTTTCAACACAAAATTCTTTTCTCGACATTACTTTTTGGAAGTATGGACAGCGGTGCACAAAAACCGAAGCCTAGGAGATCGGAAATTCTCATTTTCAAGATGTCTCGAACCTTTGATGCACATACCATAATCCGTTAGGAATAACGCTCAATCCGACTTTGGCAAGACACGAACACCCGGCTATATGAATGGTGCCGAGTTACTCATCATCAAGATTGACTTCCCCAAACCTATTTTCTATACTTTGAATGCACAATTTTCTTTCATGGCCCTCCCACATCAAACATGCCAAAACCAACTCTTTCTAATTCCTGGATAGGTAAAGGAGGCAATAATTTCATTGAGGGGCTAAATGAATAAAGAAGAAGCAAGAAAAATAGAGGTGCCTTAATCATTTCATAAAGAAGTGCAAGAACTTATAATGTGATTTCAACCTTCATTCCTCAATATGATTTAAACAAAAACTTTCACATTATGAAACTAGCAAGAAGATCAAACAATGTATTCAATTTCTTTACAATTCACAACTTAATTCAAGCACATAAATGTCATCAAAAAGTAGATTCATCATAGAGGTCATTTCCAATCCTAGAAGCACAATAATTTTCAATAATTTTCAAATTTTTATGGGTTTTTCAAAGCTTAATAATGCAATGCAATAAGGAAACGTATGAAAATAAAAAGAATGATGCAAGTGTTCATGGATAAAGCGAAGCAAATGTATCGAGTTATTACATCAACGAGAGTCATACGCTACCCTATACTTAGAAATACACATTGTCCTCAAAGTTGCAAGAAAGAAAAATAAAGAAAAGAAGTAAGAAAACTCATAAAGGTGGCGTGTAGCTCGAACCATCCAAGTCATCTCACTCCGGAGGAGGCGGTGGTGGGTAAGGGAAGAAGTTGGGGTTGAATGTACGCCCAAACTATTGTCGGTAAATGTCACGGATAATCCTCGCGTTTTCTCGACGCTCATCATCACGCTCGTTAAAGCGTGTCTCTAGACTATCCATGCTTTGTGTAAGACCGGTCACCCACCCCGGCTGCTGGTCCATCCAAGCAGGCCGCTGCTACATCCAATTTGGTGGAGTCGCCGCCTAGCTGGAGGAGCACCCATCCAAGCCGGTTGTTGTTGTATCCACTCCGGTGGACCCTCCATCTATGTAGGACGCTCGCTCACGCTAGCACGGCGGGAGGAGGAAGAAGCGGGAGGCTTCTAATGATATGTGGACCGCCTAGCTGGCTCCTGAAAATCTGCCGGCTGATCCGGAAAGTCTCATAAGTCCTGCTCACTACCTCCAACATCCGGGAACTCGTCTCCACCCATCTCCTCATCCTCATCATCATCAACTGCAGGTCGTAGCTAACCAAATGATGAAGAAGATTTACTTTTGACCAGATTCGAGAGATTTCACATTCAATTGAGATTCACCTCCGTCAACTACATGTCACCTCGACCGAGGTGAGCGTACCGACCGAGGCGAATACCCTGCCGCCGGCGAGATCCATATTTTTTGCTGAGATCTTTTAATTTTGGAAAGAGGATATCTTATATTTTTGGGCTGGATTTCTGGAAGGAAGATATTATTTTTTGGGAGATCTATTTTTGAGATATGGATATATTTTATAGGAAATTATCTTTTTAAGAGATTATTATCTTTGGAAGATAATTCTCCTATATAAAAGGTTCGATTTTCCACAAGTCCAACCATGCTTGGAGCATCCAGCAATTGAGGGATTTTCTGGAGGTTTTGAAGGAAGGTTTGAAGGAAGTATTGAAGATTGAAGTTCAAGGAAGGAAAGAGTCATAGTTGGAATTGCTTTTTGGAAGGAGTTTGTAAGACTTTCTAGATTTTCTTTTGGTTTATTGTCTTTGCTGGGTTGTGATTGAGGAACGCTTATTTGTTGATTATTTGATTCAGTTATTGAGACCTTTTTCTTAAGGTTTTCGTGTTCGAATATTGATTTCTTTCATATTAAATTGATTATTGTTATCATGATGATTGTTGGCTAAGTTTCTTATGCGATTCTAGGGTGATTGGCTGAAAGTTGTAGGGAAGACGATGATAGAATGATCTTAATCCCAACATGACCCTGAAAGCTCGAACCTTTAACCTTAACCCTAGAACACCTCGCTCAGTCGAAGAATATTTCGGCCGGGGTGGGATCTGACTGAACGAGGTGACCTTTCTTGAATCCTATTCTGAGTTAAGAGTTTAAGTTTGCCAAATCCTATCCTTATTATACCTTTCCTAGTTCAATGCAAGCCTAGGATGAGACTTAGCCGTGATTCCTTTGTTTGTTTACCTAAGATCAAGAGTGTAGGTAATAAAGGTTTATCCTTTATTGGGGTTTGAGTGTGCCTTCATCCCATCTTTGTCAGTTAGCCTGAGACATACCCGGTAAAGGTTGATTCTATACCCTTGGGTGGTGTGTTGGTTTGAGATTAAAGTTCCTTTCCTTACTACCTTGAGACTTACCCGGTAATAGGAGCTTTGGTTTGGGATAGTGAGTAGTGAAACTTACCCGGTAATCTATTGCCACCTTAGAAACACCTTCCCTTTGCAAACCTCAGCTTTGTCCGCGTTATCCTTTGAGATCTTGAGTGTGAACCACAACTAGATGCTTTAAGACCAAGAATCCGCATTTCCCCTTACTTGACTTTTATATCATCTTGATTGCTTTATTTGCTTATTTGAAATATTTGACAACCTGATTATGTGCTTTGTTTCACCTAAGTCTCTGTGATCGACCCCTGGAATTGTTGCTTTTATTACAATTGACCCGTACACTACGGGTTCGCATATTTTTTCAAGCATACTTCTTGGGTTATAAATTTAAAGCTTGCACACACCGTTTGGATTGAACATTAGGCAATCCACAGCCGTGGTTTTGTACGGTTACCCGTGGAAACCTTTGTTCTTTGCCAAATATCCAAGTTTTGTCGTTCTTTTGGCTTTCTCCACTTCTTTTGCTCGTTTCTTATCCCTGACATCCAAAGACACAAACATACCGGAAGGTATCAACGAAAAACAAACAAAAATAACTAATCTAATCTAATCTAAGAAAGAAAACAAAAACAAAAGCGAGGATGCAATACCTTGGGTTGCCTCCCAAGAAGCGCTTTGTTGTAGGTCCGTAGCTAGACCGTTCCTTTATGTTTAAGTTAGGACAATCGGAGCGATTTCCTCAGTTTGGAGTTCCGGTGAGTACTTCTTGAGTCGTTGACCATTAACCTTGAAACATCCGCACTTCTCACCCCATACTTCAACTGCACCATGGGGAAAACGTGTTTAATTACATAAGGTCCTGTCCAACGAGATTTAAGCTTACCGGGAAAGATGTAATGTCCAGAATTGAAAAGAAGAACAAGGTCTCCTTTGAAGTCCTTCGGGATGATATGCTTATCATTCCAACGCTTCACTCTTTCTTTATAGATCTTGGCGTTCTCATAGGCGTTCAAGCGGAGTTCCTCTAGCTCGTTAAGATCCAAGAGACGCTTCTCTCAAGCTTCCTTCATGCTGAAGTTCAACCATTCAACAACCCAATACGCCTTATGTTTCAGCTCCACCGGAAGATGACAAGACTTCCCATACACAAAATTGTATAGTGTTATTCCGATGCGAGTCTTGTATGCCGTTTTATACGCCCACAATGCGTCGTCCATCTTTAATGACCAATCTTTCCTTGTCTTTGACACCGTCTTCTCTAGGACTCCTTTGATCTCCCTATTTGAAATCTCCACTTGTCCACTTGTTTGTGGATGGTAGGGTGTGGCAATCTTGTGAGTCACCCCATACTTAGCTAGTAGAGCTTCAAATCGTCGGGCGATGAAATGTGAACCTCCGTCACTAATGATGGTTCGAGGTGTCCCAAACCTTGGGAAAATAGTTCGGTTAAAGAACTTAATAACCAGCATCACATCGTTATTTCGAGAGGCAACAACTTCAACCCATCTTGAAACATAGTCTACACCTAGAAGAATGTATCGGTTTCCACAAGATGATGAGAATGGTCCCATTGTAAGAGCCTAGTTACTGAGTTGTTGAGAGTGTGAGTTGAGGACCCAGTTTTAGCCTAGACTACCCCTGCGTGACCAAGTGGTCGCCCCTGCGGTTTGCCTGGGCCGCATCTGCGCCTCACAGGTTCCGCCCCTGTGGCTCTATGTGGCTGCAGCCGTATTTGTTGACCCTTTGACACGTGCTTTATCCTTTTCATGTAAGAGCCTAGTTGTTGAGTTGTTGAGAGAGTGAGCAGAGGGCCAGGAAGTAGCCTGGACCGCCCCTGCGTGACCCTAGAACCGCCCCTACGGTTTTCCTTGGCCGCCCCTACGGCTCACAAAGTCCGCCCCTGCAGCTCTGTGTGCTGCAGCTGTCTTCTTTGACCCGTGCTTTACCCTTTTTACCTCCTTTATATACTTCATCTCTTACCTCATGATGAGGGTTTATATTTCTCAGCTCCATCTCTCTCTCTCTTGCGTACATTTCTTCTCCTCTCTTCCCCCTTGGATCATCTTTGATCTTCTTTGAGCTTTTGTGAGTTTGCAAGCTTTTATGCTTGGCTTTGATGATGTTTATGGTTGTTGAGCCTTGTGAGCCAGCTTGAGGACGTTTGGTGTTGTGTTGAGCTTCTGGATCTTTACCTTGGTGAGCTTTCATGGCTTCCATCTCTTCCTTCTTCTTTCTTTCATCTTTTCATCTCTTTTCCTATCTTTCTTTAGTTAGCTTAGGTTTCCTTAGGCTTTGATCATGTTTCAGCCATGTTTAGCTTGTGTTGATGTTTATATATGCATGTTATATTTGTATGTTGTTGTTGGAGTGAAGGAGTAAAGGATCGAAGGAAAGAGTGAAGAAGAGGACGAAGTGGTGTCTTCTGCACACCAACAGCCCCTGCGCCTGTCTTGAGCCGCCCCAACGCCGGCAGTGCACCGCCCCTGCGCCACCTCCTAGCAGCCCTTGCGCCACCTACATTATCTTGGTGTTTCACTTGGTTCTGCAGGTGTGTGTTGCTTCTAGGCTTTCCTTAGGATGTCTTTGTTCCCTCCTTTCCTAGTGTGAGAGTATAGGATCATGCTAGAGGTGTGAGGATGTGTTTGGTTGAGGTTATGATCGGTTTATGCCTTGTATGGCTTTAAGGATTTAGGTTGATGTTAGTTGAGGTTTTGAGGTTGAGCTTGATCCCTATGGACCCCTTTCGGTCTAGGTGATGTGGGACCATCTTCGACACTTTTCATACAAGGACACATCACTAGGTCAAAAGCTAGAAGGATCCAAGAAAAGACATCACCAAGGAAGATCAAGGGAGTTGGAAATGAAGAAATCGATCCATAACATGAAGAAATCGGTCGATTTTCTTATTACAGGAAAATTGAGTCACATGTAAGAAAAATCGGTCGATATCTTCTTTTGCAAGTCGATATTTCTCCTTTCCAACGTATCTAGAAGATCGGGCCATGATCTTTATCTTTTGGCAATTATATCTTGTAATAATTCGTTAAATCCCTCAAACTATCTTTAGGGATTATTTAGATTCTATCTTTTTAGATTTTATTTTTTATATCTTTTAAAAGTTATCTTTCCTAGATTATCTTTTCAAAGGATATATTTTATAGATCATATATTTTTTGTTTATCCTAGTCTTAGTAGGTTTAGTCTCCCTTATAAAGAGCCTTAGAGGGGGAGATTGTTAGATAGTTGAGTTGTGATTATATTTTCCACATTATTGTGAGATACTTGTGACTTCGCTCACGGGGTTTGCATTTTATCATTTCTATTCAATCAAAAGGAGAGTTTTTGGTTGAAAAGTGGTGAACCTTTGCTAGGTTGTTCTTATGTGTGTTAATCTTGTTGAAGGTTGGTGCTACAAGTCAAACTACGTCCCTCCTTGTGCTTGTCTTATCTAGAAGGCCTGTGTAAGGTTAAAGAAGGAAGGGTGAAAGGTAATTCTTTGTTAAGGGTTTTGATCCATCGAGTCCAAGGTTCTTTGCAAGACTTATAATAGTCCTATCTTCCTATATTAATCATTTATCATTCCATATTCATCTTCTTTTCTTTCCATATCGTTCACTAATCCGCTTTTTGAGTTTCAAGAAAAATCGACCTGTTCTTCATATAAATCGACCGATTTATTTCTAGAACAGCCCGATTTTTATCCTAGTTAAGGACTTTCAATCTAGATCGGGAACTGTCGCTTATCCCCGCATCAAAGTGGTATCAGAACTAATTGATTGAAGTCCGAACGTTCATCAAAAGGTTTGATTTTTTTGAGTCTTCTTTGAGTCTTCAAAAGTTGAGTCTTTTCTTGTTTGCTATCTTTGCGAGATTATTTGAGTTTAACGTGCGTTGATTTGTGTAAGTTCGGGAAGAGAGAAACGCTATCAACCAAACACAAGCCAGCCGTTGACCTTTGAAACCTCGCCAATACCAAAAAAAAAGGGGAAAGAAAGAAAAGAAAGTTCATGTACGTCAAATCCAAGAGTCGAAATTTTACAAAGAAAATCGGCCTGTTCTTCACTAGATCGACCAATTTTTCACCCGATTTTTGCTACTTTTGCGAAAATTCAAAGAAATATTTGAGGCATAATTTCCAAAATTGAAGTACACCCTGTGCAAGAGTACTACAACAGAAGAGTTCGAGTATATACCTTGAAATAGTCAAAGAGATCTAGTTATACCCAAACCCAAATCTGGCTATCTCTCTTTCTTAACTTTGCAACTCAAGGTACGTTCTTCTCTCTTCTTAGTCTCTTGTGTGCTTTTCTTAGCCCATTCTACTCTAAACACATTGAGTCTTTTCTTTGGGTGTGTTAGTTAGTCTCTTTGCTTTCTAACATACTAGTTGTATCATACTTACAATACTTCTTTCTACCTTGAATCTTTGTGTGAAGAGACCTACAATAGGAAACCTTGAGCTAACTTCCAACACAAGAACCTTTCTTCCGAACACAAATTAACTACTTGATAAACCCAAGGGAGTTCTAGTGGATGATAGTGCATTGATTAGTAAAGGAGCATTAATCCATCTAAGACAACTACGTCAAACCAGCTTGTGATTCACAACGAGTGTGAGCGCGAGAAAAGACAAGTAAGAAACCCTTGTTTCCGCTAATATCACACGTTTGTTGTTACTTTGTGTGTTTGTGCAGGATGTCTAAAAGTCCACAAGGATCACCACGAGGTGACCTAAATAGTACCGGAACCAATGACCAACTGTCCCAACTCATAAAGATGGTCTCGGGATTAACTCAACGGATGGAATAGCTAGAAACTCGTCCCAGAGAAGAAAATTCGACCCAAAAAATCGACCCACACTCGATGTTTCGTCCGATTTTCCCATCTGGAATGGGCGAAAGCTCACAAAATCCTCCCCTACCTCCAGTCCCGGATCGAAGAAGTCATCGAGGATCAAGTACACCTCATCATAATCCTAATTTTCAAGTTCCTAATGCAACCAATATTGTTTATGAATTTCAGGAACTAGAAGAGGAGGTTGATGACGAGAGGTGGAGAGGTTACCCTAGGCGCAATCCGCAACCTAGGAGAAGACAAGACTTGGAACCATATAGACCTTACCAAGACAATGATGGATTAGGAAGGGTAAAAGTCAAGATTCCGAGTTTTGAGGGCAAAGTAGATCCGGACGTTTACATGGAATGGGAGACTAAAATTGAACAAATTTGGTCTTGCCATACTTTTAATGAGCAAAGGAAGGTCCAACTTGCTGAGTTGGAATTCCAAGGATATGCCTTAGTTTGGTGGGATCACCTCCTCAAAGAACGGAGACAAACTTTAGAGCCAGAAATCCACACTTGGGAACACATGAAGGCATTGATGAGAGCAAGATTCATACCTCCTTATTACGCTAGGGAAGCAAGGCAAAGGTTGGAGAACTTCAAGCAAGATACCCGCAGCGTAGAGGAAACGTACACCTTCATGCAAATGGCGATGATCAATGCTAATGTCCACAAGGATGAGGAGTCTACTATGGCTCGTTTTCTAAGAATATAGCATCGAACTATTGGAACCAGAAAAAAAATCTACCCAGTCAGGAGAAAATCGGCCGATCTCGGGACCGATTTTCTTCCCAGGGAGAGTCTCGGAATGGAATCCATTGCCAAGAAGTCTTGAAAGCTTCATCATCCAATCCCCAAACGTCTAAACCTTTGAATGAGCCTTAGAAGGACCCTAAAGGGAGTACTTCTAACTCTACTTTACATTCTAGAGACATTGTATGTTTTAAATATCAAGGTAGAGGTCATTATAAGAAGGATTTTCCTAACAATAAGGTTTTATTCATTAATCAACATAGGGAATATGAAAGTGACGAAGATCATAAAAGTGCTAGTGAAAGTGATGAGAGTTGCGAATTTGAACATGGAGAATCTTTGATTGCTAGAAGAACTTTGCATGTTAATTTTTCTCTTAGTGAAAATACCCAACGAGAAAATCTCTTTCATACTAGGTGTCTAGTCAAGGGAAAGGTGTGTAATATGATCATTGATGGAGGTAGTTGTTGTAATATTGCTAGCATTGAAATGGTTAATAAGTTGCAACTTCCTACGTTTCATCACCCTAAACCCTATAAACTTACATGGATGAATGATTGTGGAACTTTGAAAGTCAACAAGCAAGTTAAGTTGACTATCACAATAGGACATTATACTGATGAAATCTTATGTGATGTGGTACGTATGGAGGCTTGTCATATTTTTATTAGGTCGTCCATGGCAATATGATCAGAAAGTAGAACATGATGGTCATACCAACAAATACATGTTCACTTTCAATGGAAAAAAGGTGAAACTGAAGCCTATGACCCCTTTACAGATCATTGAGACCTATGAGAAGCAAAATAAAGAATGCAAGGAATGAGCATTGGAAAGAGAAGTGGTCGAAGAACCATCCAGTGAAGAAAATCGACCTGTTCTTAGTACCAGATCGGTCGATTTTCCTGGAAGTCATCCGATTTTTCATCAAAATCAATCCACTATAGCCACCAATGCAACACCTTCAAGGGCTCCTTTGGTTGATCTAGAACCACTGTAGATTGAGCACAATCCTGTGGATTTTCAGGTTATATCATTCATGTCTTTTGATGAATTCATTGAAAGATGTGTGCATAAGGAAGTTAGGAATTATCACTCTTTCCTATCTTCTCGTTGTCATGACTATTCGATTCAGTTATTTTCCTTAACTTCTTTTGATCTTATACCGTTGTCTTTCGGGAAGCGAGTAAGTGTCTTTGTAGGAAGTTTAGGAGAGAACAATGGAGATCAAATGGATATGAAATTGTTGGATCCCGGAGATATTAAGGAACCACCGCCGGGAGAGGATGGAATTGTAGTTCATTCTCAATTACCATCATCAACATCAACATGTGAATACTTAGTAAATATCGCGGCCATTCCTGAAGCAAACTCTCATTCGAGATGGGTATTTGATGACCGAGATTCATTGATGTTGAATGTTGCATGGCTCGTCTTCAAGTTACGAGTTCTACAAACCTCTAGAGATCCTCCAGGAGAAGGAAAACTGCACTCCTTATCATTACAAAGCTTGAATTCCGAGGTAACTAGTGATGAGCAAGATGAAGATTCGAAGACGAATCCTTTTCAAGAAGGGGAGTCTGATGTGGGACCATCTTCGACACTTTCCATACAAGGACCCATCACTAGGTCAATAGCTAGAAGGATCCAAGAGAAGACATCATCAAGGAAGATCAAGGGGAGTTGGAAATGAAGAAATCGATCCACAACATGAAGAAATCGGTCAATTTTCTTATTACAGGAAAATCGAGTCACATGTAAGAAAAATCAGTCGATCTCTTCTTCTGCAAGTCGATATTTCTCCTTTCCAATGTATCTAGAAGATCCGGCCATGATCTTTATCTTTTGGCAATTATATCTTGTAATAATTCTTTAAATCTCTCAGACTACCTTAAGGGATTATTTAGATACTATCTTTTTAGATTTTATATTTTATATCTTTTAAAAGATATCTTTCTTAGATTATCTTTTCGAAGGATATATTTATAGATCATATCTTTTTGGTTTATCCTAGTCTTAGTATATTTAATCTCCCTTATAAATAGCCTTAGAGGGGGAGATTGTTAGATAGCTGAGTTGTGATTATATTTTCCACATTATTGTGAGATACTTGTGACTTCGCTCACGGGGTTTGCATTTTATCATTTCTATTCAATCAAAAGGAGAGTTTTTGGTTGAAAAGTGGTGAACCTTTGCTAGGTTGTTCTTGTGTGTGTTAATCTTGTTGAAGGTTGGTGCTACAAGTCAAACTACGTCCCTCCTTGTGCTTGTCTTATCTAGAAGGCCTGTGTAAGGTTAAAGAAGGAAGGGTGAAAGGTAATTCTTTATTAAGGGTTTTGATCCATCGAGTCCAAGGTTCTTTGCAAGACTTATAATAGTCCTATCTTCCTATATTAATCATTTATCATTCCATATTCATCTTCTTTTCTTTCCATATCGTTCACTAATCCGCTTTCTGAGTTTCAAGAAAAATCGACCTGTTCTTCATATAAATCGACCGATTTATTCCTATAATAGCCCAATTTTTATCCCAGTTAAGGACTTTCAATCTAGATCGGGAACTGCGGCTTATCCCCACATCACTAGGTGTGACCCTTGTGATGTTAGGAGATTGATATATCTCTTTATGCCCTATTTATAAGCTATGTTGTCCCTCCAGTGTAGAGGTGATCGTGGTTGAGTTGTGATCGAGGTTGAGGTAATTCCGTAGGAATTACTTATGCATTGATTATAGAGAGCTGAACAAGGTGACCATCAAGAACAGGTACCCATTGCCTCGTATTGATGATCTACTTGATCAGCTTTAGGGAGCTATAGTTTTCTCCCGGATTGACTTGCGCTCACGATATCACCAGCTGAGGGTGAGAGAGCAGGATGTACACAGGACGGCATTTTGTACCCGTTAATGGACACTACGAGCTTTTAGTGATGCCATTCGAGCTGACAAATGCCCCAACAGTCTTTATGGAGTTGATGAACAGTATATTGATCGACTTCCTTGATCAGTTTGTCGTGGTTTTTAATGATGACATTCTGGTATACTCTCGTAGCAGAGAAGAGCATGCCGGTCATTTGAGGACGGTTTTGCAGATTCTGAGTGATAGAGAGTTGTATGCTAAACTCTCTAAGTGCGAGTCCTGGATGTCTGAGGTTGCTTTTCTTGGACATATCGTCTCCACCGATGGGATTATGGTTTACCCGGCGAAGATTGAGTCTGTGGCTGCATGGACGACACCGACGAACATCAAGGAAGTGCGTAGCTTTCTTGGCCTAGCCGGTTGTTACACACGCTTTGTGGAGGGATTTTCTGTGATCGCCCGTCCACTGACGAGTCTTTTGAGGATGACTACTAGATTTGTATGGACCGACCATTGTGCCCAGAGTTTTGAGGAGTTGAAGAGGCGTTTGACTTCTTCTCCTCTCTTGGCACATCTAGAGGGTTTTGATGATTTTGTGGTCTAGAGTGATGCATCCAAGCTAGGCTTGGGATGTGTATTGATGCAAAGAGGCAGAGTGATTGCATATGCATCTCGACAGCTGAAGACGTATGAGGAGAACTTCCCGACTCATGATCTGGAGTTGGCAGCGATAGTTCATGCTTTGATGATCTGGAGACGTTACCTGTATGGTGCTACATGTCAGATCTTCACAGACCATAAGAGTCTGGAGTATATTTTCACGCAGCGGGAGTTTAATAACCGCCAACGTCGATGGCTTGAGTTGATCAAGGACTTTGACCTTGAGATTTTGTATCATCGTGGCAAGGCGAATGTTGTAGCTGACGCCTTGAGCAAGAAGACGCCTCCAGAGAAGGTGATTGCAAGATTGACAGTACAACTTCAGCTTCAGAGGGATTAGCTTGGCTAGAGTTGGACATCTAGTTTCCTGATGAGGATTCCTAGTTATATGCTTTAGAGGTTTTACCTGGTCTGTTGGATGAGATCCAGCAGAAGCATGAGACCTGCCCGACCTTGATGAGGATTAGAGAGAGGATGTCTCGTGGAGAGGCACCCTAGTTTTCCGTTGGAGCTGATGGAGTGATGAGGCGACATGATCGCATCTGTGTTCCTGCCGATGCAGAGTTGAGATAGAGGATCTTACAGGCGGCTCACTGTACACCTTACTCTGTATATCCAGGTATGAGTAGGAAGTACCATGATGTGAGACGTTCATATTGGTGGGGAGGGCTGAAGCCCGATGTAGCCAGATTTGTGGCTCTGTGTGCAACATGTCAACAGGTTAAGATAGAGCACTGCAGACTGGGAGGTGAGTTCCATCCACTGCCAATACCGCAGTGGAATTGGGAGGACGTCTCCATGAATTTTGTGACGGGTTTGAGACCAAGTAGGAGTTTTGATGCTATCTGGGTTGTTGTTGATAGACTGACGAAGACGGAACGTTTCATTCCTATCAGGGAGACGTGGCCATTGAGTAGATTGGCTGAGGAGTACACTAGACAGATAGTGAGACTCCATGGTGTACCGAGGACGATCGTCTCTGATCGAGATGGACAATTTACCTCGAGGTTTTGGCAGCAGATTCAGACTGCTTTGGGGACGAGTCTACAGTTCACGACTGCGTTTCACCCCCAGACCGATGGTCATTCTGAGATGATCATCCAGACTTTAAAGGATATGTTGCGAGCTTGTGTGTTGGATTGGGGACAGGGATGGTTTGATTAGCTCCCACTTGTTGAGTTCTCATACAACAACAACTAGAATACATTTAATGGGATGTCTCTTTATTAGGCACTGTATGGACGTAGGTGTCGAACACCTTTATGCTGGGATGAGCCTAGCAGTATCAGTGGGATAGTACCAGAGCAGATTCAGGATGATATGGCTCGAGTAACGTTGATTAGAAAGAGGATGATGGCTGCAAAGAGTCGCCAGAAATCATATGCAAACAAGAGGCGTTGGCCTCTAGAGTTCAAGGTAGGAGCTCATGTCTGGTTGAGAGTATCTCCGACGTGTGGCGTTAGACGTTTTGACATAAAGGGGAAGTTGAGTCCCCGATATGTCGGTCCTTTCGAGATACTGGACATAGTTGGGAGGGCTGCCTACAGATTAGCTTTGCCTCCGAGGTTAGAGGGTGTTCACCCTGTGTTCCATCTATCTCAGCTGAGGGAGTATATAACAGATCCGAGGCACATTGTGGTTATGATGATTTGGTGGTGGAGCCAGACCACACCTTTGTTGAGCATCCTATTGCAGTCCTAGAGCGAGGTATAAGACGCCTGCGTTCGAAGGACAATCCTATGATGAGGATACATTGGTCAAGACGTTGACCTGAGGAGGCTACATGGGAGATTGAGGATAGTATCCAGAGGAACTATCCAGAGTTTTATGCCGAGATAGATGCGCTTAGGGTCGATGAGTAGATCTTAGTGCTATCTTGGTGAGTATGTGATTATGTGCTTATATGCTTACATGCCTTGATGTGTTTACTCCATGATGTTTATGATGTGCTTTATGATCTTATTAGATCTTAATATGCTAGCATGATGTTTCTTTATAGCTGGAGATGATTATGCCCTCCATGCCATTCGAGTATGATACATGTTTATAGCTGGAAATGGTTCTTTTCTCCATGCTATCTGAGTTGATTAGGATTCAGCTGGAGATGGTTCTTTCCTCCATGCTACTTTGATGGACATAGTCCCAATGAAGATTTTGTTCGTTCATGCGATATATATGTTTATGTTTTGGCTGATGTGCTTCCCCTATGCCTTGTGATGTGGTATGGCGAGAGATGTGATTCCTCTACGCCTTTGGGTAGCATTATGGCCCTGCTTTCTGGAGTTGATGATTCCTCCATGTTGGTTATGTTGAGATTATAGATTTATATAGGCTCTAACCTTCTGAGCGGAGATGTGATTCCTCCGATAGAGAGAGTAAGAGCAATACCTCGGCTTGTGGATCCAAGAGGTTTTGAGATCTTGCAAGTTTCGGGACGAAACTTGTTTTTAGGGGGGTGAGTGTAAGATCCTAGTTGCTGAGTTGCTGAAAGAGTGAGTAGAGGGCCAGTAAGTAGCCTGGACCGCCCCTGCGTGACCCCGGAACCGCCCCTGCGGTTTTCCTAGGCCGCCCCTACGGCTCACAGAGTCCGCCCCCGCAGCTCTGTGTGCTGCAGCCGTCTTCTTTGACCCTTTGACCCGTGCTTTACCCTTTTTACCTCCTTTATATACTTCATCTCTTACCTCCTGATGAGGGTTTATATTTCTCAGCTCCATCTCTCTCTCTTGCGTACATTTCATCTCTTCTCTTCTCCCTTGGATCATCTTTGATCTTCTTTGAGCTTTTGTGAGTTTGTGAGCTTTTATGCTTGGCTTTGATGATGTTTGTGGTTGGTGAGCCTTGTGAGCCAGCTTGAGGACGTTTGGTAATGTGTTGAGCTTCTGGATCTTCAGCTTGGTGAGCTTTCATGGATTCCATCTCTTCCTTCTTCATTCTTTCATCTTTTCATCTCTTTTCCTATCTTTCTTTAGTTAGCTTAGGTTTCCTTAGGCTTGGATCATGTTCCAGCCATGTTTAACTTGTGTTGATGTGTATATGTATGTTATATATGTACGTTGCTGTTGGAGTGAAGAAGGAGTAAAGGATCAATGGAAAGAGTGAAGAAGAGGCCGAAGTGGTGTCTTCTGCATACCATCCACCCCTGCGCCTGTCTTGAGCCGCCCCAGCGCCGGTAGTGCACCGCCCTTGCGCCACCTCCTAGCCGCCCATGTGCCACCTGCATCAGCTTGGTGTTTCACTTGATTCTATAGGTGTGTTGCTTCTAGGCTCTCCTTAGGATGTCTTTGTTCCCTCCTTTCCTATGTGACAGCATAGGATCATGCTAGAGGTGTGAGATGTATTTGGTTGAGGTTATGATCGGTTTATGCCTTATATGGCTTTAAGGACTTAGGTTGATGTTAGTTGAGGTTTTGAGGTTAAGTTTGATCCCTATGGATCTCTTTGGGTCTAGGTGTGACCCTGATGTGGTTAGGAGTCTAATATATCTCCTTATGCCTTGTTTATAGGTTGTGTTGTCCCTCCAGTGTAGAGGTGATCGTGGTTGAGTTGTGATCGAGGTTGAGGTAAGTCTGTAGGACTTACTTAGCTGCCATCCTTATATTGGGTGTTTGCATGAGCGATGTGTGCTTTGTATGTTTGCTATGATAGCATGAGATGTCGTATATACCGACCTATGTTTTATTGATTACCTGTATGAGTGGTTGTGATAACCTTTCCCTTTCATCCCGCCGTGGAGTCTGGGAGGTTCTCTGATGTCAGGCCAGACTGACTTTACAAGAAGGGCACAATCCACTTCCACAAGGTACACGGATTGTGTGACCGATACTTGTGCAGCTGGCTAGAAGGCTCAGAGGCGAGGATGTATCGGTCCTCGTGTCACATAGTTTCATATATATTTATATATACGATTTGAGTGAATGACCATTATTATTGAGATGATAAAATGGGTAAATGTGTGAAAGCATGCTAATGTGTTTATCTTTCCTTACTCGTGATTGTGCTTATGCATTACTCTATATATGTGTATGGATAGCTAAAGGTTTATTACCATGTTGTAGATGCCCCACAGGATAGGCATGCTGTTGGGTGACCTAGCAGAGTGGCAGGACGAGGACGTCTCGTACATAGGTTGTTGTGGGATTTTGGGATTTGTTTACCTTTCCCTCCTACGTGAGGATGATCTTTTGTTACCTCTTGTTTGAGGGCATTATGGTTCATACTCGGCTATGTTGTCTTACCTTTTTGTTGTACAGTTTTTACCGTTTTATGTATTTGTATTCATATGTGTCAGTGCCATGTTGTAAGGTCTAGTGAACTTGTTGTCAAGCTAGGGCCACGATCCATTATGAGATCCTAGCCAATATGGCACTTCGAGCCCCGAGGATTTGGGGTGTTACATTTCACCCATTTATAACCTTCTTCTCTTTCCTTCTTATGAGGGTTCTTCATCTTCACCTCAATGTCTCTCCCTACGTTCTTCTTCTCCTCTTATCTCTTCTTTGATCATCTTTGATCTTCTCTTGAAGTTTTGTTTAGTTTGAGAGCTTTGTGCTTGGCTTTGCTTGCTGATTGTTGAGGGCTGCTGTTGTTGTGCCTTGTGAGCCAGCTTGAGATTGTTGTGGTGTTGTGTTTGATCTCATGGAGAGCTCAGTTGGTGAGTCTCATGGCTTCTTCTCTTCCTTTCTTCATTCTTTCATCTTTTCCTCTCTTTCCTTAGTCTAGCATAGAGTCCCTTAGGATGGATCTTGCTCCAACCATGATTGGCAAATGTTGATGTATATATATGTATGTTTCTGTATGTATATGTATTGGTTGAAGATGGAGTTAAGAAGGTGCTGGATTGGAGTCTTCTGTTGTCCAGCCGCCCCAGCGCCACCTTGCAGCCGCCCCTGCGCCGGCTAAGATCCGCCCCTACGCCACCTGTGAGCCGCCCCTGCGGCCACCTGCACCAGCTGGTGTTTCCACTTGGTTTTGCAGGTGTGTGTTGCTTCTAGGCTTGCTTTAGGATGCCTTTGTACCCTCCTTTCCTAGTGTGAGTGTATAGGATCATGCTAGATGTGTGAGGATGTGTTTTGATGAGGTTATTATCGGTTTATGCCTTGTACAGCTTCTGAAGATTATTAAGTTGTGAGGTTAGGTTGAGGATGATCCTATTGATCCCTTGGGTGTAGGTTTGACCCCCTTTGATGAATAGAGGTTGATTACTTTCTATGCCTTGTTCTTAGGCAATGCCCCTCTCTCAAGATTGGAGGTTGATCGTGGTTGAGGTTATACGAGGTTAAGGTAAGTCTGTAGGACTTACTTAGCTACCATTCCTATATTGGGTGTTTGCATGAGTGGTATGTGCGTTGTATGTTTGCTATGATAGCATGAGATGTTGTTTATACCGACTTATGTTTTATTCACTGCCCCGTTGCGTGGCCGTGATAACCTTCCCCTTTCATCCCGTCGTGGAGTCTAGGAGGATCTCTAACGTCAAACCAGACTGGTTTACAGGAATGGCGCAATCCACTCCCATAGGGTACACGGGTTGTGTGACCGATACTAGTACAGCTGGTTATAGCACTTAGAGGCGGGGATGATACGGTCCTCGTGTCACATATCTTCATCTATCTATATATGCACGATTTGAGAGAATGACTATTATATAAAGATGATAAATGGGTCAATGTGTGATAACATACTGATGTGTTTATCTTTCATGATTGTGCTTGTGCTTATACATTAACTTATATATGTATGGTTAGCTAATGGTTTATTACCATGTTGTAGATGCCCTACAGGTTAGGCGTGCAGCTGAGTGATCTAGCAGGGTGGCAGGCCGAGGACCTCTCGTACATAGGATGGTTGTGGTCTTTTGGGGTTGTTTACTTTTCCCTTCTGCGTGAGGATGATCTTTCGTTACCTCCTGTGTGAGGATGTTGTTGTTTATACTCGGCTATGATGTCTTTACCTTTTGGTTGTACAGTTCACACAGTTTTATGCATTTGTTTTATATCTCTCAATGCCATGTTGTAAGGTCCATTGAACTTGTTGTCAGGCTAGGGTCAGGATCCATTGTGAGATCCTAGCCCAATGTGGCACTCTGAGTCCCGCGGATTCGGGGTGTTACAGAGTTGGTATTAGAGCCTTAGGTTGACAACAATGGCACTTGCTACCTGCAATGAGGTTTGATAGGTAAAATAAACAGAACCCAAAAGGGGTCTGACGTTTTCAAGGATTTTTGGTTTTAAGTGTGGTTTTGGGTTAGAATGAACGAGAAGTGGCCACCTCTGCTATGGATCTCTGTAGCATAGATATGTATATGTGTATTATGGATTATGTGGATGTGTTATCTACATATATACCGATACATATGGCATATATACAGCCTTATAAGATTAGGTGTGTATACTCTGCAGATGGCTCAGACTAGATGTGTTATATACATTTTCCGTTGTTATATCGCCTATAGCAGAGGACGACCATGAAGAGCTTGATTACGTCTCGATGAGCGGACTCTAGTTTCGAGAATATATACAACAAGTATATGAAGTTGCAAGAGAAGGTAAACCTACACCGGGCTTACCAACTTTTGTGGGATCAACAGAAGCTTCCAGATCAAAGAAGAAACAACGGATCGAGCTAGTGAATGAGGAAGTAGACCCTTCAAGAGGTACTTAGAGTCTAGCACATGGACGTTCGAGTGATCCCCATTCTATACGGACTGATGCTGGGATTAGATCTTGTTATAACTGTGGGAATTCTGGACATCTGCGACCCAAGTTTACAAGACCACCAGTGACTTGCTACACCTGTGGTAGACTAGGTTATAGAGTTGCCTTCTATAGGTAAGGTAGAGTTGCATCACAGCAGGGATCTTCCTTTGCTAGTGTGGCGGAGGTGGCCAGAGGACACCTCAGCAGTAAACACAAGGACAGCAGAGAGCCCCAGATCGTCCTTCTACTCAAGGATCTGTTCCCAGGTCGAGTAAAGGTAGAGGTCATGGTGGAAGTACCATTGACACAAGAGGAGCTCAGGGTAGAGCCCTTGAAATGAGAAGTGCACAGGAGTCACCCGTATCGGTAGCAGAGATGGGAAGTCTATGTCTCAACTGTGGCGATCCTGATCATTTGCGCCCTGAGTGTTCCTTGGCACCGATAGCGTGATTTTCATGTGATGAACTAGGCCATTTGGCCCCTTTTTGTCAGCAAGGTAGTGTTTCTTCTCAAGACCTTCCTCTTTCCGGTGCAGAAAGAGTAGAAGTGGAGGATATGGTGATGACCTCAGTGATACCTAAGGAGCATAGGTCCGAGGTTTGAGTGATGATACACAATAGCGCTGCTAGCGTTAGCTGTTACAGGTACCATTCTCGTTAATGGTTTACCTAGTGGAGTTTTGTTTGATATGGGTGCTCTGCACTCTTCGCTTTTGATGCATGTATTGATTGATTTTAGATACAATAGAGGGTACATTTAACTTGATAGGGATACCAGTTAGGGGTCTAAGGTACCCGCGAGATATGTGATTGTCCCCTTTATGTAAGGACTTGTGTGTTGCTTGTAGACTTCTTTGTCATGCCATATGTGCATGAGGAGGTCGTTATGTGTATGGATGGGACGGATATATATCATGTTGTGTTAGATGTCAGTTGGAAGACTGTTATAGTCTCTACTGAGATAGATTAGATAGAGGTCTTCCGAGGTTAAGACCTATGAAGAGACGGGTTTTGTCGTTAGTGTCATACGGGCAGCAAGGCTTATAGCATAGGCATGTGATGCCTTTTGACGTTATGCCATGAAGGAGGAAGAGAGTCCAGCCTTGGAGGATATTCCAGTGGTTTTTGAGCTTAGAGACGTGTTACTGAACCGTCTAGTTTGCTGCTTTAGTGGAGTGTGGACCTTGATAGTGAGTTGAATATGGTATGAGATCGTTTTGAAAGGCCCCATATCGTATAGCGCCTTTTGAGATGTTAGAGCTGAAGGGACAACTTGAGGAGTTGGCTAGAAAGGGCTTCATTACCCCAGCGTATTTCCATGTGGAGTACCTGTCCTCTTCATGTGAAGGTAGGACGAATCGTTGAGATTACGTATCGACTATAATCATTTGAACCAGGTGATTATCAAGAACGAGTACCTACTATTTCATAATGACGGTTTATTGGACCAACTTCAGGGAGTGACTATGTTCTCCCAGTTGGATCTGCACTTTATATATCACCAGTGAAGGGTGAGAAAGAGTAGAATGTATACAAGACAACATTTCGGATCCGATGGACAATATGAGTTAGTAATAATACCATTAGGCTTATAGAATGCCCAGTGATTTTCATGGAGTTAATGAACAACATTTTCATCGACTTCCTAGATCAGTTATGGTAGTCTTTATAGATGACATCTTGGTATACTCTCGTAGTAGAGAGGAATATGAAGGACATCTGAGGGCATTGATGCGAGCTTTGAGGAATAGGGAAATGTGTGCTAAGTTCTATGGGTGCGAGTTCTGATGCAGAAGGTAACATTTCTGAGTCTCGTTGTTCCGCCGATGGGATCAAGGTTGATCTGGCGAAGATTGAGTTGGTACGTAGCTTTCATAACCTAGTTGGTTAACACCGACGAGTGGTAGAGATTTCTGATGACTACCTGTTCACTTATCACACTAATGAGGAAGAGTATCCAGTTTGTATGGTCCGAGCTATATATCCAGAATTTAGAGGAGTTGAAGTGATGTCGAATTTCCACTTTTATCTTTAAGCATAGTCGGAGGACTTGATTGTTTAGAGTGACCTATCCAAGCTAAGCTTAGGATAAACTTTTATGCAGCAGAGCAGAGAGGTTGTATATATGTCTAGACCATTTAAGATGTATGAGGAGAACTATCCTACTAATGATCTAGAGTTAGTAGCGGTAGTTCATGCTTTGAGAATCTGGAGACATTACCTGTATGGTGCTACATGTCAGATCTTCACAGACCATAAGAGTCTGAAATATATTTTCACGCAGCGGGAGTTGAATAACTGTCAGCTTCGATGGCTTGATTTGATCAAGGACTTTGACCTTGAGATTTTGTATCATCCTGGGAAGGCAAATGTTGTCGCCGACGCCTTGAGCAGGAAGACGCCTCGAAAGAAGACGATTGCCAAATTGACAGTACAACCCCAACTTTAGAGGGAACTAGTTTGGCTAGAGTTGGACATCCAGTTTCCTAATAAGGATGCCCAATTACATGCTTTAGAGGTTTTACCTGATCTGTTGGATGAGATCCAGCAGAAGCAGGGGACCAGCCCGACCTTGATGAGGATCAGAGAGAGGATGTCTCGTGGAGAGGCACCACAGTTCTCCATGGGAGCAGATGGGATGATAAGGCGTCATGACCGCATTTGTGTACCTTTTGATGTAGAGGTGAGACGGAGGATTTTACAAGATGCTCACTGTACACCTTACTCAGTACACGAAGGTACGAGTGAGATGTACCATGATGTGAGATGCTCATACTAGTGGAGAGGGCTGAAGTCCGATGTAGCCTAGTTTGTGGTCAGTGTGCGACCTGTCAACAGGTCAAGATAGAACATTGCAGACTTGGAGGTGAGCCCATCTACTGCCAGTGCCGCAGTGGAAGTGGGAGGACATCTTCATAGAGTTTGTGACTGAATTGAGACCCAGTAGGAGTTTTGATGTTATTTGGAGGGTTGTAGATAGAATGACGAGGACGGTACGTATCATTCCTATCAGAGAGACGTGGCGAGTGAACCAATTAGTTAAGGAGTACACTAGACAGATAGTGAGACTCCACGGTATACCAAGGACGATCGTTTCTGATCGAGATGGACGATTTACCTCGAGATTTTGGCCGCATATTCAGATTGCTTTGGGGACGAGTCTACATTTCACGACTATGTTTCACAACTAGACTGATTGTTAGTCAGAGAGGACCATCCAGACCCTTGAGGATATACTAAGAGTTTATGTGTTGGATTGGAGACAAGGATAGTCTGATTACCTCTCATTAGTTGTGATATCATATAACTATGATTGACATTTATCTATTGGGATGATCCTTATGAGGCAATCCAAGGACATAGGTACCGTACACCTTTATGTCGGGATGAGCCTAGCAGTATCAGTGGGATAGCGCCAGAGCAGATTCAGGATATTATGACTCTAGTAGCGATGATTAGAGAAAGAATTTTGGTTGCACAGAGTCACCAGAAGCCGTGTGCAGACAGGAGGCGTTGACCTCTAGAGTTCAGAGTGAGAGCTCATGTATGGCTGAAAGTATCTGTGATGCAAGACGTCAAAACATGTTAGCATAGAGGGGAAGTTGAGTTCCCAATATGGCGGTTTACTTGAGATCTTAAACAGAATTGTGAAGGTAACATAGCGATTAGCTTTCTCTCCGGGGTGAGAGGGTGTTTACCTTGTGTTGCCTGTGTCTCAAATGAGAGAGCACATACCAGATCCGAGACACCTTACGAGTTAGGATGATTTAGTGGTTGAGCCAAACCACATCTTTGTTGAGCATTTGATTACATTTGTAGAGTGACATATGAGACGTCTATAGTCGAAGGACTTTCCCATATTGAGGACATAGTAGTCGAGACGAGGACTCGATGAGGCTACATGGGAGACTGAGGATAGTATCCAGAGGAACTATGCAGAGTTTATGTCGGGACGGATCCATCTGTAGGGGCATGAGCAGATCTTAGTGCTATCTTGATGAATCTTGTGCTTATATGCTTGTTTATGGGTAAATTTTGATGAATTTGATTATTAGTTACCCAATCACAAAAAAATATGAAGTTCATGACAAAATGTCATTTTGATTAATTTGTATGAAACAAATTAGTAAATTGGATCGTGCAAAATGGAATTCGGTATACTTGAGGGATTTACGTTTATAAGCACTAAGTCTAATAAAGACTAAAAAAAATTAATGCATAAAATGATTTATAAAAAAACTATCATTTAAAGTTAAATAAATTAAAAATAGAGATTAAGAGAGTGTTTGAACGTGAGTTCAGCTCCCAAATCCAATTTATTTAAAATTGATTAATTAATTCCAAAAGTGGCTTAGTGGGTAGTTAATTAACTTTATTTTAAAAAGCTTTTAATTAATTTCAAATTGGCTTAGTGGGTAGTTTTACGTAACCTCCCCTTAAAATTCCTCTATTAAGAGGGTTAGAATATTGCTTCGTCTTCTTCCCTAGAACTGCAAAAAAGAAGAAGAGAGAGACTGTAATATTGAGAGCTTTAACAGGAAAAAAAAAAAAAAAAAAAAAAAAAAAGTGAAAGACAATAGAAGAACCACAATTCACATCTACAAGTGCAGAGCAGAAGATAAACAAATCAGAATAGGGATTAATTCCAGAAAGCGTTTTGAATTTTCATGCTTACTTTCTTCTCTTCGTCTATATCTTAACATAAATCTTCTTTTAAAGTGATGAGTGTTCCTTCTTTTAATTGTAAAGTCAGATGTATACAACTTCAAATTTAAGCCTCCATTTACTTTTGACAGAAAGTTGATTCTTTCAGCATTTGCTTTTCAAATTGAAAAGAACGACAGTTTTGTTACAAAACTATTCAAAAAGTTGTAGTTGATTCATGTTGCTAGGATTCACCACTCTAACCCAGCATTATTGATCATCGTAGTTGGATCGAAAGTGATTATTTTTTACCGCTACACCAAACTCGTAAGCTGAATTTTGTTCGATCGTCAAGCCCAGTAGTCGGTTCAAAAGTGAGTACTTTCGTCTACTACATTACTTTCGTCCGCTACACCAAATTCGTGTTGATTTGAATATAATTACTCTTATCTTCACATTCGAGTATAGATTCAAATTCTCAAAACATGTTGATTTGTTCATAAGGTTTAAGACCTTTTTTCTCCCAGAGATTTTCATCAATTTTAGAAGAGTATTGTACAAATAAGCAAACTTTTAGTTTATAAATTCAGTAAATGCAAGTATCTTTCTTCTTTTGCACAAAGACAAGAGAAATCAAAGAGGGTATCCGGTTGCTTCTTCTAAACAAGCCAACCTAAATGATCGAGATTAGCATTTAGCAAGCGCATAAAAAGTACCAATACAAGGCTTCTGAACTATATTGTTGATACTCAATCAAATACACAAGCGCATGTCTTTGCTATTGTACTCAAACTCGTAGCTATCGGAATCAATGGATTCCGTCGCTGCAAAACCCGTAGTTGGTTGGATTCGAGTGATTCCTCTTCTACCGTCGAACCGCTTGGTTTCGATACAATGGCAACTGAGCAAAGTTCATGAAGGATCATAAGTCGTGGTGATTTGAATCTTGAATCTTCTCATAAAATTTCAAGCATGGTCTCGCATCTTCGGTTTTTCTTCCCAACCGTAGACAAAATATTGGCCATCTCCATATTTGAAGTATTGAATCTCCTCTTGTAGAAGACAAACAAAAAAAGAGAAAGAGACGGGGATAAGAAAAGAAAGAAATGAAGAAACGTCAAGGAGCTGCGAAAGAAAATTAAAAGAAGAAAGCATACTTGGGATATTAAGGGCTCTTATTTTTTTTTAATTCTAAAAAAAACAAATTTATGCTCTTCTTTTTTAAAGAAGACAAAACAAACAAAACTGAAAAAAGTAAAATAAATGTCAAAAGTTACTCACGTGATGGATGTTCCACAATCCCATTCAAAATTGGGTTTATTACGATATAGATTCATGATATACATTTTTTAGAAAAAAGATCTCATTAAGACAAAAGTCTTATAAATAGGATCATAAACTTACGATTATGTATTATAAATAAATATCTTTTATTTAGAACTACGTAAGGACTTGCGCCACTCAAATGGCTACGTAGGTAGCTCGATATATTATCGGGCACAGTCGCAAATCAAATCCAAAATTTACTTTTTAAAAGAACTACGGGTGGTTTGATCTCTCGTAAAAGAGTATGTAGGAAACTCGATTAATGAATTGTCGAGTTCAACCGCTAAACCAAAAATGACTTTCATACAAAGCTAAAGTCAAGAAAAATATATACAAATTAGTTATTTTTAAACGAACTACGGGTGGTTTGATCTCTTTTATAAGAGTACGTAGGAAACTCGACTAATAAATTGTTGAGTCCAACCGCAAATATTAAATCGACTTTTATGTAAATGTAAAAGTCCGAAAAAAGTAAAAGTTCATTAAAAAGAACTACGTAATGATTTGATTCCAAATTCACGGATATGTAGGATATTTGATGCGAAATAAATAATGTATCGAATTCAATCGCCATATTTAAATCAAATTATTTTCTTAAATCGAGAACTACGTGCGACTTGATTCCTAATAAAGGATACATAGGAAATTTGGTAAATTAAGAACCGAACTCAGTCACAAGTCACGGAAAATAAAATAACAAAATAAATAGCCTAACACTTTTTCTTGATCATGCGCATGATAGTGGGATTAATTAAGCAACCCTTCCTAGAAGGTGCGTTTAATTTAATCATTTGATGCATGATCGAGATATAAAATACCATGCAAATGGTAGTTGAATCATCGTCTAGGCAACCCTTCCTAGAAGGTGGGTCGGGACTTTGATTCTCTGATGCATGAAAACACCGCACGGAACTACGTAAGGCTTGATCCTCTTTAAAGAGGTACGTAGGCAACCCGTCCAGAAACGGGTGCAGCACAAATCACCAAAACCAAACCAAACATCGGTATTTATATAACTTAGAATCAAAAGGTCAAAAAGAGAGGGTCGAACTTATATAAAAAAAACAAAATGTGTTTTTTTGTAAATTTGTATTTGAATAAAACATAAAATATGTTTCGTAAATTAATGTACATTTTTGCTCAACATATTTTTGGCACGCCCAGTGGGACCTTTTCTTTCTTTTCATCTCTAAGTTATACATATACTAATGTTTGATCTTATTTAATTGCAAGGAAATGGCATCAAGGGCGATTGTGAACTTCAATAAACTCCTGGCTACCTTCGTCATTCAAGGAGGGCGATGGCTCCGCCGCAAGTCATTTGAAGTTGTCTTTGACATTGCTCCTAATGCAATCTGTGTCAAAATCCCTTTGAAGAACTCTTTCAAGAGTCTTCAAGGGTTGGAGGAACATGCAACTCCGAGGACGTCCATGACTCTTTTGGGACATGGGGGCATGAAGCTCAACAACAAGTTCAACAAAAAGAAACCTACTTATGTCAAAGTTGGACATGACAATTCTCCTAGCTTTAATGGCACAAAGCCTTCTTCTTGGGTTGTCCCAAGGCCAATCCTTTGAATCATCAAGAAGAATGTTGTGCCGTTGGTATTCCTGCCGAAAACACTCTTAAGAAGGTGAACAAGTCTCGGAAAAGGAGGGGACGCAAGAATGGTTCCCGCCGTAACACTAGACCTCTTCGTAAACTAGCTTCCTCACCGGCTTTAAAGCAAGCCAACGCAATCCTTTGTGAAGCTGCAAAAGAGCTTTTAAACTCAAAGCACACAATGGATAATTATTCAATGACTACCGCAAGGCAAATTCTTGTAGGGTCAATTCCTATCACATTGGACAAGTTTGAGCAAGTCTACATGACTTCTTATTCTGAGGAAGGTACTCAACCAAAAGCTCCAAATCTTAAAATCACCAAACCCTCACGGGCCAAGAAAAATCAAAATGAGAAAGAAGTGATTGAAGAAGCTTCTAAAACTCAAAAGAAAGAAAGAAGTCTTTGTATTTCGAAAATCTCAATCTTGCAAGAGGCTCAAGTTGTGTCTTGTGATGGTGCAGTTACAAGATCAAAAGCTAAGTCAATGACTTATGCTCAAGTAACTTCAAAACCATCAAGTCCACAACGAGAATTGGAGGAAAACTCAAGTTCTCCTTTGTATGGAGATTTATCTTCTTGTTCCAAGAGGAAGAATTTCCACAAGTTGTTACAAAAGAAGGAGCAACGAGAGTTGTAACCCAAGATGAATCTGATAACATGCAAGTGTTCATGACCGGAACAACAAGTATTGAGGAACAACTTCAAGACTTGCAAAGGTCATTAGCCGCAAGGGAAGCCTAAATAGCTACACTTATGGCTCAAATTGAGAACCAAGCTAATGCTAGTCGACATGAGCAAGTAAGGACGAATGATGAAAGTCCTGGTGGTAGCTCATCCATTTCCCCACAAGAGATTAGGGAGATGATTGCTCAAGGAATCCGAGAATTCCAAGTGTCACAAAACCCCTAGTACTTGCGTATAGAAAGCCATATCCAATCCAATATGATTCAGTATCATTCCCTCCCGGTTATCAAAGACCAACTTTTGACAAGTTTGATGGAATGCATGGATCACCACACGAGCATTTGGCTCATTTCTACTCAGCATGTGGTGAGACCGCATTGAGTGATGTTTGTTGATCCGACAATTTGTCCAATCTTTAAAGGGATCGGCATTTACTTGGTATACTCAACTTCAACCGGGATCAATCCACACATGGGAAGATTTACAAAGAGCATTCCTAGCTTAATTTGTGAGTTCTAAGGCAAAGGTCTCTATTATGGATCTTGCTAATACCCTTCAAAGGTCAAATGAGGTTGCAAATGATTTTATCGCCAAATGGCGAAGTTTGAGACTCCAATGCCCAAAAAAGTTAAGTGAAGAGGCATGTGTCCAGATGTGTACTAATAACATTATTCCTGAGTTAGCAGTGCATGTTGGTAATGTTAGGCCTCGTTCTTTTGATGCCTTAGTTTCAAAGGCTTGCAATGTTGAACGAAAATTGGCTCGACGTGATGCAAAAACCTATCGTCCTCAAGCAAATGAATTTAAAAGAGATGACAGAAAAAGAACCTTTAAAAAGGGAGAGTCTATGGCAACATTTATTAAACCAGGAAATAAAGTTTTCACGGGAAATAATTCCCAAAATCAAGAAAGAGGAAGGGGTAAAGACACCATTAAAAGACTCACTCTTGAGGAAAGGAAGCAAAAGAAATATCCTTTTGATGATGATGATGTCCAAGGAATTTTCGATGAGTTGATGTCGTCTAAGCTTCTTACACTTCCAAAGTCAAAAAGGCCAAATGAAGTTGGAAGGACAAATGATCCAAAGTATTGACCTTATCACCAAATTATTAGTCACCCTATCAAAGATTGTTATGTCTTTAAAGATATAGTTGAGAGGATGATTAACAAAGGAGAAATCGAGATTGAAGGTGAAGACTCGGTAGCTCCAAAGGCTTCATCAAATACTACATCCTTAGTGGATGCGGATAATTTGGTGACTCCAAATACACTCGAAGAACAATCAGGGTCAAATGAAGATGAGGGTATTCCCACGGTTTCCTTACCTATGATGGCGATACCCGTACAATTTTCAATAGACGGTGGCAATGATATCCACATCGTTTGGGCATACCCTGATATGCCAAGAGATGGTCCCGGAGTCCTAACTCTATATGAGATCATGACGAGCTCAGATATTGAAGATTTGTTTTCAGATGACGATCATCTTGACATTGATAGTGATTTTGAGTGGAAAACTTGTGTAACTCGAAAGACCTGGCCAGAAGCCACTCAAAAATCTAGTTCTCCCGGGTTTAGAATGATCGGAATAAAACCCGAGAAAATTAAAAACAAAAAGAACAAAAAGAAGACAAACAAGAAAGAAAAGAAACCAAATTGTGATTCTGAGGAAGAATACATTCAACTTGAGAGAGTACCGGTTACCCTAAAAGATTTTGTCCCAAAGAAGTTTTATGGTGATGGAGATCCTTCAGAAGATGAGGTATTTTGGGGCGATGAAGTTGCTCAATGTTGCATGGCCACATGGGCCGACATATGTGAAGGAGTGGAGGAACCAGAAGTTGATACGGTTTCTCTTTGTTCCGGACGTCAACTTCTATCTCCGAAACCCAATGAAAAAAGAAAGGAGAAAGAATCTATGTCCAATGAACATTCAAAAGTGACAAATTTTGATGAACGTCTTGATAATGAAAATTCTCAATTACCTCAGAAAAATATGGATGACATTTAGGCGTTACAAAAAGAATCCACTTCTCGCATACCGGTTTCGCTTCATAAATCTCCGTACAAAGAGAAAGTAAAATATGACGTCATTAGTCACTTGAAGCGCATTCCTGCACGCTTGAGTGTTTAGGATGCCCTACAAATGTCAAACGAATTGAGGAAAACGCTAATTCAAGCTCTTATGGATCCCGATGATTATAAAGATCAAGTTGAACTAGTGGGGGTTAATGATGTTTCATTATCCCCGTCAACTCAATGTGCCTCATGCATGACTTGTATAACATTCTCGGATGAAGATCTTCAATTGGGGAATGAATATCATAATCGGCCATTATATGTTACGGGCACCATTGGGGATACAAAGGTCAATCGAATCCTTTTGGATTCTGGATCCGCAATAAATCTTAACCGCACATTTATCTCCTATTTTGCTAACCATCCAAGGTTTCAATCAAGTAGGACAAAAAGCCATGGATACCATTGCATTACAGATTATTCTTGACAATCTTTATAAAGATTCTTTGTTCCATCTCATAGATGCGGACACCTCTTATAATGCCTTACTTGGTCGACCATGGCTTCATGCTAGTAAATCCATTGTTTCTACTCTTCATCAATGTTTGAAATACACTGATGATAATGGAAATGAAAGGATTATTCGAGGTGACCCAAACCCTTTTCATGGAGAAAGTGTTAATTATGCCGATGCCAAGTTTTATAAGGTAGTTAGTTTCAATTCAAACATACCCATGAAGGTTGTCAATGGTAAAAATACCAATAATGTTCACCAAGCATCAAAAGTTTCTCTCAAAGAGAAGAATGAGAAAGGTGATCCATGTTCTAAGGTGTTGTTTAAGTACACACCAAAAGGCCCATGAAGGTTGTCAATTGTAAAAATACCAATAATGTTCACCAAGCATCAAAAGTTTCTCTCAAAGAGAAGAATGAGAAAGGTGATCCATGTTCTAAGGTGTTGTTTAAGTACACACCAAAAGATAGGCGACAAGCCGGCCAAAAACCCTTGAACTCGGTAGAGAAGGTTGTGAACTCTCTCATGACAAGTTACACCTTTCCTCTACGAAAAATTGACTAGTCTATTCCAAATACGACTTTGGTCATTCAAAGGTCCTTCGGGTTTAAAACAAGTGATAACAAAAGGGTAGTGTCAAGAGTTGGAACCAATAATCCTCCTTCTAAATCACTTTCAAGGAAGTTGAACAAAAAGTTCAAAGTTAAAGTGAAAAATTCGAAGTTCTTATCAAAAAGCAAAGCTCCATATATCCCTTACAATGAGGATGATATTGAAAAGTTGAAGGTGTCTCACAAAGGGGTTATATTGACAGCGAGTTTTGAAGAGCCTATGACATTGACTCCGGAGGAGCAAAGCTTGTTTCTCTAATATAAAACATCAACATCTCGGATTTCAGTTTTTGATAGGCTTGAAACCGGTTCCACAATTGGAGAAACAAGAGCTTATGTTTTTCAAAGGCTTGAATATGTTGATAAGCCTAAAAATAAAGCAAAACAAGTCAAAAAAATGGAGGATCGGTAAGAAAAAGAAGAAAGCAAGGTTGCTTGTGCAAAAGCCAAATGAAGATTTCATGAATGTCGAAGTAGAAGAGGTGAACATGGTGTTTGTTGATATAGAGAAGGATTCAAAAGAATTCATCAATACAGTTCAACCAGCACCAACAGAAATGGAAGATGGTGGACAAGCTACAATTGATGATCTTCAAGAAATCAATCTAGGCACTCATGAGTGTCCTAAACCCGTCCTTGTTAGTGCATTGTTGACAAATGAAGAAAAAACAATCTATGAAGAACTTCTCAAGGAGTACAAAGATGTTTTTGCTTGGGGTTATCAAGATATGACTGGTTTAGACTCGGAAGTGGAAATGCATAAACTAGCAATTGTAACGTCCCGCTTAATTAGTTGTGTTTCGAAATTTATTTCTCCTACTTTTATCTCTATTCTATTAGCTCAAGTATTTTGTTTAAAGTATTTTAAGGTTTAAAATGTTTTTCCCAAGTATAATTATATTTTTGGTAAATTTGTTAGGAAAAGTGCGGAAAATTTCCCGATCCGTAAATCCCATTCAGATGGTCCGTATCGGATTTGTGTTATCTTAGTCAACTTATTTTATTTTTCTTTTTCTCTCCTCCTCTAACCCGGAGGTCACGGGTTCGAGCCAGCCGGGCGGGATTTTTGCTCCTTATCCCTTCTCAGCCTTCCCTTGCTTTTTCTATTATCCTTGTCCTCTTTTCTGTGTGACAGGAGAGGAGTAGCCTTGTGCCCAGACCCGCCTAGCCGCCAGGCTGCCCAACCCCTGACCCTGCAAGCCTACCCCTCCTAGGCCTCGACCCCTCGCCTCTCCCTCGGAAGTGGAAATGCATAAACTAGCAATTGTAACATCCCGCTTAATTAGTTGTGTTTCGATATTTATTTCTCCTACTTTTATCGATATTCTATTAGCTCAAGTATTTTGTTTAAAGTATTTTAAGGTTTAAAATGTTTTTCCCAAGTATTATTATATTTTTGGTAAATTTGTTCGGAAAAGTGCGGAAAATTTCCCGATCCGTAAATACCATTGAGATAGTCCGTATCGGATTTGTGTTATCTTAGTCAACTTATTTTATTTTTCTTTTTCTCTCCTCCTCTGACCCGGAGGTCACGGGTTCGAGCCAGCCGGGCGGGATTTTTGCTCCTTATCCCTTCTCAGCCGTCCCCTGCTTTTTCTTTTCTCCTTGTCCTCTTTTATGTGTGACAGGAGAGGAGTAGCCTTGTGCCCTGACCCGCCTAGCCGCCAGGCTGCCCAACCCCTGACCGTGCAAGCCTACCCCTCCTAGGCCTCGACCCCTCGCCTCTCCCTCGGAACTGAGCAAGGCTTATGATGCTGAGTAGCCTCCTGCCTCACCTTTCTTCACGCACCAGTGAACAAACAACCCTCCTGCTCAAAATTTGCTGCATATCAAACTCTCCTTCCCTCTCTCACCGGTCGAACCACCTCTCCTTCTTCTCTTTGCCAGTCTACATCCACCAGGAAACCAGTTCGCCTTCACTGGGAACCGTCTCATCGACGCAGGGAAACAACCGCCCTCCTGCCTGCATCGATAGGCTAGTGAGCCCACTTCATCCAGAGAATCAGGGTTGCCTCGCTCTATTGGCGCCTCGAGACCACCGGGCCCCGCTGCGGCAAACACCGCTACTGTCACCGGGTTAACCAACCTCGCCGCTGCCGTCGCAGCTTTGGTCGCGCCCTATGGATGAGCCCAGTTCCTTGCCGCTTGCTTCGCCTCGCCCAGAGCCATGGCTGCCAGCCTGCCTCGCCGTGAACCACACTCTGCGTTCCCACCCCGCCTCCGATCAAGCTCCAGAGTCCAAAGCGGCCACAAGAAAGGGATTCTGAGAACCCTTTTTGTTTTTAAATCGGGATACCCAATTTATAGGTGTAATTACAAAACACCTCTCTTATTTTATATTTACAGTTTATGCCCCAGATTTGATTATTGCAGTTCTGAACCCAAGTTCTTGAATGTGAGCATTATACCCTCCTGCAAAAACTATTTACATATTATGGCCCAAGGAATTAATTACTGATTATTACCCATATTTTTGGAAAGGTATAATTGGATCGGAAAATATAGTTACGGTTTTTTTTTTAAACTTGAGTTTTACTTCGAGTTATATTCTTATATTTACATATACTATATTTTATGCCCTTGTTGGATTAATTTGGGTTTATGGCTCCAGTTGTAAATTTCGGGTTTTTGACCAAGTTGCTAGATTCACATATTTTGCCCGGAAGGGTTATTACGGGTTTTAAAGTTGACTTTTAAAAACAGGTTTTCCTTAGATTTATCTATATTATATATTCCATTCAAGTTTAGCGTATGAGCTACACTTGCTTAGTTTTGGTATTAGGTTTGGAAGCGTCCCGATAAAGGCCTAACGAGTGCAAGTCGACATCCGTTGAACGACTTCCGTCTTTGGCGTCGCGTGAGTATATTTTCCCTCGATCTAGTTATATTTAACGGTAGTATCATGTTAGGTTGGATCTAGCATAACTCAGAGTGAATGCCAAGTAGTGGACTTGAACCTTAGGTGAGTTTTGTTGATTGTGAAATGTTGTAAGACTTGAGGAGTTGATATTATCTTGTGAGGTTGCTTTAAGTTATTAGGTTGATCTTGTGAGCGTTTTGAGGCTTGAGATGGGGTTTTATGATCTTGTGGGATTTTGGAGTTTAGGATTGTTTATCCTTGTATGTGTTATGGGTTATAATCCTGCGAGATCATAGGGTCTAGAAGTCTAAGGATTTCTAGCTTGTGTTGAGTGTGATATGAGCATGAGAGATTCTAGGATGCGGTCCTAGAATGTGAGTCAAATGATCTCGCGTAGATCATTTGTGTAGAATTCTTAGACTTCTTGAGTTGAGCGAGTTATTGATATAGTTATCTTCTGGTGAGCAAGATGTGGGCTCCTTCCCAAGGGAAGCGAGAGTGTTGTGAGTTGAGTGTGGCGATAAGGTAAGTCTCCAGACTTACTTAGCTCGTATTCTACGAATTAGACTCGATGTGTGTTTGGTGGTGTGTGTTTTATTGCTTTCATTATAACTTATAAAACCGGAAATAGGATTACCGACCTTCATATATTATTTGGCCCAAGTGTATGATAACGGGCGGTGACAACTTGACTAGCTCTTGCGCAGAGTTAGGAGGTTCTTGGCGACTAGCCCGTGTGGTTAGACGGTCGGATGCATCCGTACCGTTCCATGCGGTAAGTGGGGACCGAGGCGAGTTTCGGGAGATTCTCATGTCACAAAAGAAGTTGAATTAGAACGGGATATGACCTAAATATAAAAAGATAATAACCGGACTTGTGTGTTTTGAGCATGTAATGTGTTATGTTGATGTATGTGTGTATGTGCCTTCACCTTGCTTCTAATGCTGCGAATATTAGCTAACGGTTTTATACCGATTGTTGTAGATTGTCTTGCAAGTTAGGAATGCGGCCGAGAGATCCGGAAGAGTGGGCAGTCGGGGTTCCGTACATTTTAGGAGTGGACTTTGATTGGAGTCGGGTTGTGTTTATTCTTCGTTTATTGTGTTTGTATGCCGCGTATATGACGTTTGATCTTTGTAGTTGTTTTCGGCTGAAGTCCGTGTTTATTTTCTTTTGGGTTTTCTTAAATTGTATAAAAATGTATTTCGGTTTTGGCCTTTATTTGTGTCTTGTTGCAAGATCCGGTGAAATTGTTGTCAGGCTAAGGGTCGGGACCCATTGTGAGGTCTCAACCCGTAGCATCCCGAGTCCCGCGGATTCGGGGTGTTACAAAAGTGGTATCAGAGCCCTAGGTTGACAACAATGGCACTCGCAATCTTCTAAAGGCCGAATAAGGAATAAACAGAACCCCGCGGGTTCTAAGTTTTCGTTTTCAAAATCACATGCATGAGTCGGGGTATAATATACGGACCACCACTTCTTCCGCGGATCTCGGCAGCTTAGTTTATTGGGTTTATATATATATATATATATGTAGATATGTAGATATGTATATGTGGATAGTAGTTGCATGATGAGCTTGATATATATGAATAGTTATATAGGAGGACTATAGTATGTTTTGGACCTTGTATTGTTGTAATGGATTTCCGATGTGATATATTAGTAATGTGGACATAGGACTTATATAGTCTTATATATACGGATACTTATTATATATATAGTAACATATGGAGATATGAGATCTAATAGATAAGATGATAGTATGACATCATCACTTATAAGACAACGCCGTTTGGCTTAGGATAGTGTACATACGAAGATGAGCATGCTCAAGTTACCAAATGGAGCATCACATTCTTGAAAATACACCGGCGAATCATTGGGCTCCTTTAGAGGACATTAAAGCAATCCTATGAAGACTAAAGAGGAAATTAACGGCAAGGACGAACAAGTAGAAGGAAACTCGAAACAACTAAAGAGAAAGTGAGATGGAGACAATACAAGTACAGGAAGCAACATTAATGTGCGGAAGTGGTTCCAAAGAAGCCAAGATGGGAAGACGACGAGACCAAGAGAGATAACGAACTTAGGTTCTTCAAGAAGACACGTAGACAACTAAAGATGCGAATCGGGGAGGAGATGGATACTTTATAGCAAGTTTAAAGGTGGTATTTCATTAAGATGTGAAGTTTTCTTTAGACGCTCCTAAGCATTGGAGTCAAGACGAGCAGAGTGATCGAACCATTTGCTAAATATTTAAGATATCGTAAGTTAAGCTTACGAGGTACCAATAAGTTAAGTGTCAACATTACAAGAGTTACGAGAAGAAGGGCATGGTAGGGATTCACGTGTAGTTGACCGGTTTCCATTATAATGATAAGGCTAAGAAACGCCAAGAAGGAGGAAGTGTGTATAAATGATGACCCCAATAAGATGAAAGACGAAACGAAGAGCTTTGATCGAGAGACGTAAGATACCAACCAAGAGGAACGCGAGTGATGCTAGCTAGGGCTATAATCTTTGGGAAGGTGCTCTTGAAAGACATCAAGGAAAAATGGTTAAATATATGAAAGAGAGTTATATGAAACAACAAGGCAAGGAAGATATAGTTACCTTATAAAGAAGAGGAAGCATGTAATGAAGAAGGGACTAACGGATTTTAAGGTAGAGTACACCGAGAGGGTAGTCTTCATGAGAATGGTAACATGAAAGTATAGAAGAATGGTGAGCAATTGAACTTGGAGAAGGTAAACTATAAGCTAATCAACGACAGCAAAAAACGCGCTTGTGCGGGTTGTCTATGGATGAGTGTAGAGGGGAAGAGTAACCCAAGTTGTGGAACCATATAAGAACGGTAACAAGAACTTGAAATATTTCTAGTGGTTCAAAGATAGTAGTGAGGAGTTGTATCGACAAAAGTTCAAGTGTCTTAACCAAGTAGCATTGAATGAGGTCAAAGCACGTAACCGCAACATACCCCTTACGGAGAGATTGTAACGATCTGGTGCGACCTTCGTAGGTCATGGGTTTGTCATATGGAGGAATGGCACGGATCAAGGTAAAGGGGACTGGAACGACGAGGAGGAAGGTGAGTCTTCTATAGTTGTTGTGCGGAAAGGGGGTATATATATAAGATGAGGTATGATATGTTTGTTCTAAGGTTATGGATGTCATGTTTTCACGAGCCAAGCTAAGTCAAGGTTTTTGTGACTCGTGTGGCGAAGCCATAGTGGCTATGAGATGAAACGAGGAATCTGGATTGGGGCAATGCTGCAAGCTTAGGGTTATGATGTTAGTGCTTGGTGGAGTTACGAGTAGGTCTTTCAGTGATTGTGGTTTGGGAATTTTACCTAAAGGCATATTGGTACGGTTGTGAAGTTGTTTGTGGATTACGAGAGATACATAAAGGGGGCCAACAAGAGTGAGAGAAGACTGAAACTTGGAAGCTATAAAGTCTACACAAGACATACGAGAGGTATAAGAAAGCTTTAGAATTTGAACATCCGATTGTCAGATGGACGAGTGCATAAGAAAATGAAGTGTAAATTTCGACGCCTACTTGAAGAAGGATGTCTATGGTGAAAGCTTAGGTAGAATACGAAGAACTTCCTAATATGTTGGGATGTCCAGGAGAGCGAAGAAGATAAGAGCAATTTGTTATAAGACGTGATTACGCCCTACAGTTATGACGCTTATGGCAAAACATAAGTATGAGTTCTTAAAAGGATATTACGACCAGAGCTTCAAGGTGAAAAGTTGGAACAATACGAATTTGAAAGAAAAAGGACCCTTGAAAGAGAACAAACACAGCCATAGCTAAAGATGGAACAATACACGAGTCTTAAAGACGTCGCCTCAATAGATCGAGGTAGATCAATTGTGTCATGACCATTTGTAAAGTGATAAGGATGTGTCGGTTATTACGATATGTGACGGTAAGAGAAAATATGGAACTTCAGATATCATAGATTTTAATACGTCAGAATGTGGATTTTCCCACTAAGGTCGAGCTTGATTCAATTCCGATATCTAAGTCGCCGTATGAAATGGCACTTGTGTAGAGGCATGAGTTGTGGAAGCAAGTGAAGGAGCAATCACAAGAACTTAGTGATAAGGTTTCATTAGAATTAGTGAAATGCCATAGAGAACACCATACGTTATCTTGAACTCTTGATTTGAATTTCATATTGGAATATATCTTAAACTCTTGATTTGAAGTTATTATGGAAAACATCAATTGCGAAAAGAGAGATGGTTATCTTTGTTTGTACATTAATTACAATGAGACGAACAAGATAACAATGAGGAACAAGTATTCCTGACCACAGAGAGACGATCTACTCGACCGGTTGCCAGGGTCGGTAGTCTCTTCTAAAATTGATTTAAGGTTTGATTGTCACTAGTTGAGAAGTTGAGACTAGGATATTGCAAACACGACATTCCGGACAAACCATGGTCACTACGAGTTGTAGTGATTCCATATGGGCTTACTAATGCCCCGAATAAGATATTTTGGTCTACTCTCGAAGAAGAGAGAAGTTGTATGACAAGTTATCTCGGTATGACGACCCCCGAAGGATGTGAAATAAGTTACAAGTTTTCTAGGATGTGCGGGTCATAACCGGATTTGTGGAGAGATTCTCCATGTAACAAAATCTATGACTAACTTATTGAGAGTTAAGAGGAGATTCTTTGGTGCAACTGTTTTGAGATTGCCTCGAGGTATGATGAACTTGAAGTGTACAAGTGATTCTCCAAGACAAGGTTTTGGTTGAGTATTGAGGAACGGGATAAAGTAATAGCATACATGTCTCGTTAGTAGATGCGGTGTGAAGTAAGTACTTCCTTCGTTACCTGGAACTTAGAACAAGAATGGAGGAAACGTAATATCAAAGTTTGGCTTGATAAGGAACAAAGCCAAGGTGTAAATGGGAAGGTTCGATCTTCTTTGTTAAAGACAAGCAAAGAAGAAACATAATGGAAATGCTGCATCGAGAAAGACCCGAGAGGGAATCTGAGTTTCCGATATATCGGACCTTTTTGAGATCTTAGCGCAGGTTGGGAAAGTGGTTTACCGGTTGGCGTGGCCGCCGAGAGTAGAGGGTGTTCACCTGGTGTTTTATGTGTATCAGTCTAGGAAGTACATGCATGACTCAAGATGTATTGCCTGTCCTGATGATTTAGTGACAGACAAAGAACCAATGAGGCTTGTAGGAAGACGCAAGATAGTATCTTTGGTTGAGTTTTACGTCGAGCTAGTAGAATTGATAGAATCGACCGGTTACACCTAGTTCTTCCTTTGGTTGCGTTATGTGCATGTGTGGTGTTATGTGTAGTTTAAGCCCTGTGCGGGAATGTGTTATGGCCTGATATGTCTTGCGGTAGTAGTTTGAGTAGATTGTGTGTATCGATTAGAAGGTTTAAACCTTCTTAGTTTGAGAGTTCATACCTTGGCCTTAGGGACCGAGAAGTTCGTCGTATAGCAAGTTTCGGGACAAAACTTGTTTTTAGGGGGATCTAATGTAACGTCCCGCTTAATTAGTTGCATTTTGATATTTATTTCTCCTACTTTTATCGATATTCTATTAGCTCAAGTATTTTGTTTAAAGTATTTTAAGGTTTAAAATGTTTTTCCCAAGTATAATTAAATTTTTGGTAAATTTTTTCGGAAAAGTGCGGAAAATTTCCCGATCCGTAAATCCCATTCGGATAGTCCGTATCGGATTTGTGTTATCTTAGTCCACTTATTTTATTTTTCTTTTTCTCTCCTCCTCTGACCCGGAGGTCACGGGTTCGAGCCAACCGGGCGGGATTTTTGCTCCTTATCCCTTCTCAGCCTTCCCTTGTTTTTTCTTTTCTCCTTGTCCTCTTTTCTGTGTGACAGGAGAGGACTAGCTTTGTTCCCAGACCCGCCTAGCCACCAGGCTACCCAACCCTTGACCCTGCAAGCCTACCCCTCCTAGGCCTCGACCCCTCGCATCTCCCTCGGGACTGAGCAAGGCTTATGATGCTGAGTAGCCTCCTGCCTCACCTTTCTTCACGCAACAGTGAACAAACGACCCTCCTGCTCAACCTCTGCTGCATATCAAACTCTCCTTCCCTCTCTCACCGGTCGAACCACCTCTCCTTTTCTTTGCCGGTCTGCATCCACCAGGAAACAAGTTCGCCTTCATTGGGAACCGCCTCATCGACTCAGGGAAACAACCGCCCTCCTGCCTGCATCGATTCGCCAATGAGCCCACATCCACCACAGAATCAGGGTTGCCTCGCTCTATTGCCGCCTCGAGACCACCGGGCTCCGCTGCTGCAAACACCGCTACTGTCACCGGGTTAACCAACCTCGCCCCTGCCGTCGCAGCTTTGATCGCGCCCGATGGACGAGCCCAGTTCCTTGCCGCCTGCTTCACCTCGCCCGGAGCCATGGCTGCCAGCCTGCCTCGCCGCGAACCACACTCTGCGTTCCCACTCTGCCCCCGATCAAGATCCAGAGTCCAAAGCGGCCACAAGAAAGGGGTTCTGAGAACCCTTTTTGTTTTTAAATCGGGATACCCAGATTATAGGTGTAATTACAAAACACCTCCCTTATTTTATATTTACAGTTTATGCCCCAGATTTGATTATTGCAGTTTTGAACCCAAGTTCTTGAATGTGAGCATTATACCCTCCTGCAGAAACTCTTTACATATTATGGCCCAAGGAATTAATTACTGATTATTACCCATATTTTTGGAAAGGTATAATTCGCTCGGAAAATATAGTTACGGTTTTTTTTTTTAACTTGATTTTTACTTCGAGTTATATTCTTATATTTACATATACTATATTTTATGCCCTTGTTGGATTAATTTGGGTTTATGGCTCCAGTTGTAAATTTCGGGTTTTTGACCAAGTTGCTAGATTCACATATTTTGCCCGGAAGGGTTATTACGGGGTTTAAGTTGACTTTTGAAAACAGGTTTTCCTTAGATTTATTTATATTATATATTCCGTTCAAGTTTAGCGTATGAGCTAAACTTGCTTAGTTTTGGTATTAGGTTTGGAAGCGTCCCGATAAAGGCCTAACGAGTCCAAGTCGACATCCGTTGAACGACTTCCGTCTTTGGCGTCGCGTGAGTATCCTTTCCCTCGATCTAGTTATATTTAGCGGTAGTATCATGTTAGGTTGGATCTAGCATAACTTAGAGTGAATGTCAAGTAGTGGCCTTGAACCTTAGGTGAGTTTTGTTGATTGTGAAATGTTGTAAGACTTGAGGAGTTGATATTATTATCTTGTGAGGTTGTTGTAAGGCTTTAAGTTATAAGGTTGATCTTGTGAGCGTTTTGAGGCTCGAGATGGGGTTTTATGATCTTGTGGGATTTTGGAGTTTAGGATTGTTTATCCTTGTATGTGTTATGGGTTATGATCCTACGAGATCATAGGGTCTAGAAGTCTAAGGATTCCTAGCTTGTGTTGAGTGTGATATGAGAATGAGAGATTCTAGGATGCGGTCCTAGAATGTGAGTCAAATGATCTCGCGTAGATCATTTATGTAGAAGTCTTAGACTTCTTGAGTTGAGCGAGTTGTTGATATAGTTATCTTCTTGTGAGCAGGATGTGGGCTCCTTTCCAAGGGAAGCGAGAGTATTGTGAGTTGAGTGTGGCGATAAGGTAAGTCTCCGGACTTACTTAGCTCGTATTCTACGTATTAGACTCGATGTGTGTTTGGTGGTGTGTGTTTTATTGCTTTCATTATAACTTATAAAACCGGAAATAGGATTACCGACCTTTATATATTATTTGGCCCAAGTGTATGATAACGGGCGGTGACAACTTGTCTAGCTCTTGCGCAGAGTTAAGAGGTTCTTGGCGACTAGCCCGTGTTGTTAGACGGTCAGATGCATCCATACCGTTCCATGCGGTAAGTGGGGACCGAGGCGAGTTTTGGGAGATTCTCGTGTCACAAAAGAAGTTGAATTAGAACGGGATATGACCTAATAATTAAAAGATAATAACCGGACTTGTGTGTTTTGAGTATGTTATGTGTTATGTTGATGTATGTGTGTATGTGCCTTCACCTTGCTTCTAATGCTGCGAATATTAGCTAACGGTTTTATACCGATTGTTATAGATTGTCTTGCAGGTTAGGAATGCGGCCGAGAGATCCGGAAGAGTCGGTAGCCGGGGTTCCGTACATTTTAGGAGTGGGCTTTGATTGGAGTCGGGTTGTGTTTATTCTTCGTTTATTGTGTTTGTATGCCGCGTGTATGACGTTTGGTCTTTGTAGTTGTTTTCGGCTGAAGTCCGTGTTTATTTTCTTTCGGGTTTTCTTACATTACATAAAAATATATTTCGGTTTTGGCCTTTATTTGTTCCTTGTTGCAAGATCCGGTGAAATTGTTGTCAGGCTAAGGGTCGGGACCCATTGTGAGGTCCCAACCCGTAGAATCCCGAGTCCCACGGATTCGGGGTGTTACAGCAATCTTTGAAGAGAAAAAGCCAGAAAAACAAGCACAACGTCGCTTTCGTCCCAAGTTGATAGTCCAAATAAATATTGAGGTTAAGAAGCTTATTGAGGCGGGTTCATTCGTGAGGCACAATATCCGATTTGGCTAACCAACATTGTTCCGGTGAGGAAGAAAAATGGCCAACTCCGTATTTGTGTGGACTTTAGGGATTTGAATGAAGCATGCCATAAAGATGAATTTCCATTACCTATAACCGAGTTATTGGTTGACGCCACCACCGGATTCAAGGCTTTGTCTTTCATGGATGGATTCTCGGGATACAATCAAATTAAAATGGATCCTCATGACGAAGAGCTAACAGCTTTCCGAACACCTCAAGGCACCTATTGTTATACAGTAATGCCTTTTGGTCTGAAAAATGCGAGAGCACCTTATCAAAGAGCCATGACAATTATCTTTCGGGATTTGCTTCATAACACAATTGAGTGTTGTGTGGATGATTTATTTGTTAAAACAAAAGAAAGAGAAGATCACCCAAATGATCTTCGAAGGGTTTTTGAAAGGCTACGCAAGCACTAGTTGAAGATGAATCCCCTCAAATGTGCTTTCGGTGTAACATCTGGAAAATTTCTTGGTTTTATCGTTTGGGGTCGGGGAATTGAAATTGATCCTGATAAAATTAAGGCAGTCATGAACATGCCTCCTCCAAGGAATCTCCGCGAGCTTCGGGGATTACAAGGGAAACTTGCTTACATCCGACGTTTCATTTCGAATTTGACCGGAAGATGTCACCCATTTCAAAGGTTAGTGAAGAAAGATACTCCATTTATATGGGATCAATCATGCCAAAATGCCTTGGATAACATCAAGAGGTATATGATGAATCCACCAATTTTGATGGCACCAATATCAAGAAGGCCTTTAATCTTGTACACTGCGGCTCTTGAGCGGTCCTTAGTGGCTATGTTGGCTCAAAACAATGATGAGGGAAAAGAAAATGCCTTATACTATATCAGCCGAACCTTGGTAAGGGCTAAACACAATTATTCTGCTATGGAAAAGATATGTCTTGCTTTGGTGTTTGTCGTTCAAAAGTTACGACATTATCTTTTAACCCATCAAATCACCTTGATCTCAAAGGCTGATCCGCTAAGATACATCTTATCGAAAGAGGTTTGTTGGAAGATTGGCCAAGTGGGCAATGTTATTAGCTCCTTTTGACATCTAATTTGTGTCCCAAAAGGCAGTAAAAGGACAAGTCATAGCTGATTTTTTTAGCTGCTCATCCAACCCCTGACAATGAAGAACTGTCATATGATCAACCGAAGAAGTGCATGTTGCCTCGGTATATGAGATTGATGAAGACCCTGATTGTCGACAATCAATCATTGAGTATCTTCAACATGGAATTTGACCTTATGATGCCAAAAAGAAAGTGGATATCAAACGGCAGGCACCACGTTTCTTGTTGAAAAATGATACATTGTATCGTAGAGCCTTTGATAGTATATTGCTTCGGTGTTTATCAAAAGAAGAAGCAAAATATATTCTCACAGAAACTCATGTCGGAATATGTGGGGCACATCAAGGTGGTCCTAAGTTAGCTGATCAAGTTAAACGGCTATGCTATTATTGGCCGACCTTGGTGAAAGACGCAGTGAATTTTGCTAAGACGTGTCATGCGTGTCAAATTCATGGGGATTTCATTCATCAACCTCCTCAACTCCTTCATCCGACAATCTTGTCTTGGCCCTTCAATGCATGGGGTCTTGATGTTGTAGGGCCTATACATCCGTCATCATCACGGGGTCATCAATACATTTTGGCCGCAACTGATTATTTCTCCAAATGGGCCGAAGCTTTACCATTGAAAGTAGTGGGGGCAAAAGAAGTTGCCAACTTTATCAGAATCCATTTGATATACCGATATGGAGTTCCTTTGAAGATAATATCGGACAATGCCCTCTATTTCAAAAATCAAGTAATGGTGAAACTAGCTGAAAAATTCGGTTTCAAACATAGTTTTTCATCAAGCTACAATCCATCCTCGAATGGTCAAGCTGAAGCATTTAATAAGGTCCTATGCAAAATTCTCAAGAAGATTGTGTCAAAATCAAGAAGAGATTGACATGAAAGATTGCATGAAGCATTATGGGCATACCGGACAACAGTTCGAGCATCTACCGGATGTACGCCATACAACTTGGTATTTGGATCTGAAGCCGTCTTACCTTCGGAGGTACAATTACCTTCTCATAGGGTAGCGGTACAACTCACCTATCCTGAGGAAAATGTCAAAATCCGTCTAGCTGAACTAGAAGCATTAGACGAGTGTAGGTTGGCGACACAACAAAGACTCGAAATTTACCAAGCTCAAGTAGCTGGTGCATTTAACAAACGATTCAAGTTCCGATCCTTTTCGGTGGGTGATCTGGTTCTTACAGTAAGACGACCAATTGTCATTAACCGAAAAATCAAAAGGAAAATTTGAGCCAAAATGGGAGGGCCCGTATGCTATCACCAAGATTTTCCCTAAAGGAGCTTATGAGCTCTCAAACAATGAAGGCAAAATTTTATATCCTTGTATAAATGGGAAGTTTACAAGGAAGTTCTTTACTTGGTGTAAAAAAAAAAGAAAGAAAGGAAAGAAAGAAAAAAGGCCATCGTACACAAATGATAGTGAAATAACTTGAAAAACCCTTCATAGAAGGTGGGTTCGAGTTGTTTTGGTGATGTGTATAGAAAAAAGGGCTAAAAAAGAAGTTCCCAAACGAACTACGGAAGGCTTGATCCCTCACAAAGAGGGTACATAGGCAGTCTAGCTAATCTAAATGCTAGGTGCAGCCACAAAAACAAAAAAAAATTATCAGTTTCCAAACGAACTACGGAAGGCTTGATCCCTCACAAAGAGGGTACGTAGGCAGTCTAGCAGGTCAAAACACTAGGTGCAGCCACAAAAACCAACAAATATTTTCTTTTCTTTGTTAAAAAGAAAAGAAGAGTAAGCAAAATACGTCTATAAAAGATGATAAGTTGAAGGCTTCTATGCCTAAATTGCTATACCTTAAACATCATTCTCAAACTTGATGGTTAATCCAAATTTTTTCAAAACAAAATTTCCTTTCAAGGAATAAAATTTTAAATTATCCAAAACATATGATCAAATTCACAGTTGCTTCGCAATGTGAATTTTCTCATACCCTCAAATAAACAAACAAAAATCATATTCTTCCAAACTCCTTTATTTTACTCAAACAAAGAGAGATAAATCATGTTGACTAAAGTCATCAAACTACTTGATCAATAAAGCCCCCAAAAACTTAAAAGAGATATCTACAAAATCTCTAAACCAATGGCATAAAGCTCTCAAAACTAAACACTTGTCCGCCGTAAAAAGGCCTCAAGCCAAATATCAAATATAAAAAACAATTTTTAAAGAAAAAATGCTATAAAGTTCAAAGTTTTTGTACCCATATATTATATTCTTGACCAAGTGACTTGGGTAAATTTCATATCCAAACATATTTTCGTTGGAGCTATTCAAATATATAAAATATGGTCCTCTTTCATTCATGCATAAATGAAATCAAATGGTTTCAAATGTGAAGCGTCTTACAAGAAAGAAATCTCGAACTTTAACGTGTTTTTATACTCACACGCATAAAGTTCGGAGGGCAACTGTTTATGGGTAAATTTTGATGAACTTGATTATTAGTTACCCACTCACAAAAAATATGATGTTCATGACAAAATGTCATTTTGATTAATTTGTATGAAACAAATTAATAAATTGGATCGTGCAAAATGTAATCGGGTATACTTGAGGAATTTACGTTTATAAGCACCAAGCCTAATAAAGAATAAAAAAAATTAATGCATAAAATGATTTATAAAAAACTATCATTTAAAGTTAAGTAAATTAAAAAAGAGATTAAGAGAGTGTTTGAACGTGGAACGTGAGTTCACAGCTCTCAAATCCAATTTATTTATAATTGATTAATTAATTCCAAAAGTGGCTTAGTGGGCAGTTAATTAACTTTATTTCAAAAAGCTTTTAATTAACTTCAAATTGGCTTAGTGGGTGGTTTTACGTAACCTACCCTTATAATTCCTCTATTAAGAGGGTTAGAATACTGCTTCGTCTTCTTCCCTAGAACTGCAAAAAAGAAGAAGAGAGAGACTGCAATATTGAGAGTTTTAACAGAAAAAAAAGTGAAAGACAAGAGAAGAACCACAACTCACATCTACAAGTGCAGAGCAGAAGATAAACAAATTAGAGTAGGGATTAATTCCAGAAAGCGTTTTGAATTTTCATGCTTACTTTCTTCTCTTCGTCAATATTTTAACAAGAATCTTCTTTTAAAGTGATGAGTGTTCCTTCTTTTAATTGCAAAGTCAGATGTATACAACTTCAAATTTAAACCTCCATTTACGTTTCACAGAAAGTTGATTCTTTTAGCATTTGCTTTTCAAATTGAAAAGAACGATAGTTTTGTTACAAAACTATTCAAAAACTTGCAGTTGATTCATGTTGCTAGGATTCACCACTCTAACCCAGCATTATTGATCATCATAGTTGGATCGAAAGTGATTATTTTCAACCGCTAAACCAAACTCGTAAGGCTGAATTTTGTTCGATCGTCAAGCCCAGTAGTCGGTTCGATTGTGAGTACTTTCGTCTACTACATCAAACTCGAGTTGGTCCGAAAGTGATTACTTTCGTCCGCTACACTAAATTCGTGTTGATTTGAATATAATTACTCTTATCTTCACAGTTGAGTATAGATTCAAATTCTCAAAACATGTTGATTTGTTCATAAGGTTTAAGACCTTTTTTTTCCCAGAGATTTTCATCAATTTTAGAAGAGTACTATATAAAGAAGCAAACTTTTAGTTTATGAATTCAGTAAATGCAAGTATCTTTCTTCTTTTGCACAAAGATAAGAGAAATCAAAGAGGGTATCCGGTTGCTTCTTCTAAACAAGCCAACCTAAATGATCGAGATTAGCATTTAGCAAGCGCATAAAAAGTACCAATACAAGGCTTCTGAACTATATTGTTGATACTCAATCAAATACACAAGCGCATGTCTTCGCTATTGTACTCAAACTCGTAGCAATCGGAATCAATGGATTTCGTCGCTACAAAACCCGTAGTTGGTTGGATTCGAGTGATTCCTCTTCTACCGTCGAACCGCTTGGTTTCGATACAATGGCAACTGAGCAAAGTTCATGAAGGACCATAAGTCTTGGTGATTTGGATCTTGAATCTTCTCATAAAATTTCAAACAAAAGAAAATTAAAAGAAGAAAGCATACTTTGGATAATAAGGGCTCTTATTTTTTTTAATTAGAAAAAAACAAATTTATGCTCTTCTTTATTAAAGAAGACAAAACAAACAAAACTGAAAAAATTAAAATAAATGTCAAAAGTTACTCACGTGATGGATGTTCCACAATCCCATTCAAAATTGGGTTTATTACAATATAGACCCATAATATATAATTTTTAGAAAAAAGATCTCATTAAGACAAAAGTCTTATAAATAGGATCATAAACTTACGATTATGTATTATAAATAAATATCTTTTATTTAGAACTACGTAAGTACTTGCGCCACTCAAATGGGTACGTAGGTAGCTCGATATATTATCGGGTACAGTCGCAAATCAAATCCAAAAATTACTTTTTAAAAGAACTACGGTGGTTTGATCTCTCGTAAAAGAGTATGTAGGAAACTCGATTAATGAATTGTCGAGTTCAACCGCTAAACCAAAAATGAATTTCCTACAAAGCTAAAGTCAAGAAAAATATATACAAATTAGTTATTTTTAAACGAACTACGGGTGGTTTGATCTCTTTTATAAGAGTACGTAGGAAACTAGACTAATAAATTGTTGAGTCCAACCGCAAATATTAAATCGACTTTTATGTAACTGTAAAAGTCCGAAAAAAGTAAAAGTTCATTAAAAAGAACTACGTAATGATTTGATTCCGTATTGACGGATACGTAGGATATTTGATGCGAAATAAAAAATGTATCGAATTCAATCGCCAAATTTAAATCAAATTATTTTCTTAAATCGAGAACTACGTGCGACTTGATTCCTAATAAAGGATACGTAGGAAATTTGGTAAATTAAGAACCGAACTCAGTCACAAGTCACGGAAAATAAAATAACAAAATAAATAGCCTAACACTTTTTCTTGATCATGCGCATGATACTGGGATTAATTAAGCAACCCTTCCTAGAAGGTGGGTTTAATTTAATCCTTTGATGCATGATCGAGATATAAAATATCATGCAAATGATAGTTGAATCATCGTCTAGGCAACTCTTCCTAGAAGGTGGGTCGGGACTTTGATTCTCTTATGCATGAAAACACCGCACGGAACTACGTAAGACTTGATCCTCTTTAAAGAGGTACGTAGGCAACCCGTCCAAAAACGGGTGTAGCCCAAATCACCAAAACCAAACCAAACATCGGTATTTATATAACTTAGAATCAAAAGGTCAAAAAGAGAAGGTCGAAGTTAAATAAAAAAAATAAATAAATTGTGTTTTTTTGTAAATTTGTATTTGAATAAAACATAAAATATGTTTTGTAAATTTATGTACATTTTTGCTCAACAGTGCTTATATGCCTTGATGTGTTTATTTTCGTGCTAGCGATGATGTGATGTATTATGATCTTAGTAGATCTTGTTGTGCTAGCGTGATTGATATTATCGCTGGAGATGATTATTCCCTCCATGCTATCTGAGTATGATTTATATTTATAACTGGAGATGGTTCTTTCCTCCATGCTATTTTAGTGTGATTAGGATATAGCTGGAGATGGTTCTTTCCTCCACGCTACCTTGATGGACATAGTTTCATTGGAGATGTTATTCCTTCATGTGATGTATATGGGATTGATTTGGCTAGAGATGTGCTTCCTCTATGCCTTGTGATGTGGTATGGCGAGATATTTGATTCGTCTACACCTTTAGGTAGCGTTATGGCCCTGTTATCTGGATTTGATGATTCCTCCATGTTCATGTTTGAGGTTATAGACTGTGATAGGTTATGATCTTCTGAGCGGAGATGTGATACCTCCTATATAGAGAGAGAGGGATACCTCGGCTTATGGGTCCGAGAGGTTTGATATTTTGCAAGTTTTGGGACAAAACGTGTTTTTAGGGGGGTGAGATGTAAGAGCCTAGTTACTTAGTTGCTGAGAGTGTGATCTGAGGACCCAGTTTTAGCCTAGACCGCCCTTGCGTGGCCCAGTGGGCGCCCCTACGGTTCGCCTGGGCCGCACCTGCTCCTCACAAGGTTTGCCCCTGCGGCTTTGTGTGGTTGCAGCCGTCTTTGTTGACTCTTTGACCCGTGCTTTACCCTTTTCACCCCTTTATAACCTTCTTCTCTTTCCTTTTGATGAGGGTTCTTCATCTTCAGCTCCATCTCTCTCCCTACGTTCTTCTTGTCCTCTCATCTCTCCTTGGATCATCTTTGATCTTCTCTTGAAGTTTTGTTAAGTGTGAGAGCTTTGTGCTTGGCTTTGCTTGCTGATTGTTGAGGGCTTATGTTGTTGTACCTTGTGAGCCAGCTTGAGACTATTGTGGTGTTGTGTTTGATCTCTTGGAGAGCTCAGCTGATGATTCTCATGGCTTCTTCTCTTCCTTTCTACATTCTTTCATCTTTTTCTCTCTTTCCTTAGTCTATCTTAGATTCCCTTAGCATGGATCTTGCTCCAGCCATGATTGGCATATGTTGATGTATATATATGTATGTTTCTGTATGTATGTGTATTTGTTGAAGAATGAATGAAGATGGGGCTGGATTGCAGTCTTTAGTTGTCCAGCCGCCCCATAGCCACCTTGCAGCCGCCCTTGCGCCGGCCAAGATCCACCCCTACGCCACCTGTGAGCCGCCCTGCGGCCACCTGCACCAGCTGGTGTTTCCACTTGGTTCTACAGGTGTGTGTTGCTTCTAGGCTTGCTTTAGGATGCATTTTTTCCCTTCTTTCCTAGTGTGAGTGTATGGGATCATGCTAAATGTGTGAGGATGTGTTTTGATGAGATTATGATCGGTTTATGCTTGTATAGCTTCCGAGGATTATTAGGTTGTGAGGTTAGGTTGAGGATGATCCTATGGATCCCTTGGGTCTAGGTGTGACCCCCTTTGATGAATAGAGGTTCATATCTTTCTATGCCTTATTATTAGGCAGTGCCCCTCTCTCAGGATTGGAGGTTGATCGTGGTTGAGGTTATACGAGGTTGAGGTAAGTCCGTAGGAGTTACAAAGCTACCATCCCATATATTGGGTATTTGCATGAGTGGTGTGTGTGTTGTATGTTTGCTATGATAGCATGAGATGTTGTTTATACCAACTTATGTTTTATTGACTGCCCCGTTGCATGGCCGTGATAACCTTCCCCTTTCATCCCGCCGTGGAGTTTGAGAGGTTCTCTGACGTCAGACCAGACTGGTTTACAAGAAGGGCGTAATCCACTCCCATAGGGTACACGGGTTGTGTGACCGATACTAGTACAACTGGTTATAGCACTCAGAGGTGGGGATGGTACGGTCCTTGTGTCACATATTTTCATCTATCTATATATACACAATTTGAGTGAATGACTATTATACAAAGATGATATATGGGTAAATGTGTGATAGCATGTTGATGTGTTTACCTTTCATGATTGTGCTTGTGCGTATGCATTACCTTATATATGTATGGTTAGCTAATGGTTTATTACCATGTTATAGATGCCCTACAGGTTAGGCGTGCTGCTGAGTGATCTAGCAGGGTGGCAGGCCGAGGACCTCTTGTACATAGGATGTTTGTGGTCTTTTGGGGTTGTTTACTTTTCCCTCCAGCGTGAGGATGATCTTTTTTTACCTCTTGTGTGAGGATGTTGTTGTTTATGCTCGGCTATGATGTCTTTACCTTTTGGTTGTACAGTTCACACAGTTTTTTGCATTTGTTTTATATATGTCAGTGTCATGTTGTATGGTCTAGTGAACTTGTTGTCAGGCTAGGGTCAGGATCCATTGTGAGATTCTAGCCCAATGTGGCACTCCAAGTCCCGGGAATTCGGGATGTTACACCCATTAAGTGAACTCCCCAAACGTCAAAGATCTCCACTTCTTGGATGTTGTTGAGAGGCATCTCATTCCTCCTAATAATATTCCTTGTTCTTTGACATGCATCACAACAAGCAACAAAGGTTTGCACATCCTTAAATAAAGTAGGCCAAAAGAATCCGGATTGCAATACCTTAGCGCTAGTTTTGTGAGAACTAGCATGTCCTCTGCAAGGAAGAGAATGGTAATGATGAATGACACATTGCAATTCGTCTTTTGGCACGCATCTTCTAATGATGTCATCAGATTCTCTCTTAAAGAGTAGAGGTTTATTCCAATGATATTGACGGACATCCCTAAAGAACTTCTTCCTTTGTGCGTAGGATAGTCCGGGAGGTATTTCTTGACAAACCAAATAATTCACAAAATCAGCAAACCAAAGTTCGTTACCTCTAGAAATATGATCGATGCACTCTTCCATTATATATAATTTTTCGTCCGGGAAGGAGTTATCGATGGGCAAATCGTCACTTGTGGTATTTTGTAGACACCTTAAGTAATCCGCGACAGAATTTTCGGATCCTTTCTTGTCGCGAATCTCATGGTCGAATTCTTGAAGAAGAAGAATCCATCTAATCAGCCTTGGTTTTGCATCTTTCTTGGCAAGCAAATACCGAATTGCTGAATGATCCGTGTATACAATCACATTCGCTCCTAAAAGATAAGAACGAAAATTTTCAAATGCATAAACAACTGCAAGAAATTCCTTTTTTGTTATGGCGTAGTTAAGTTGTGCTTCATCTAGCATCTTGCTAGCATAATAGATGGCGTGAGTGCGTCCATCTTTCTTTTGTCCAAGCACCGCCCCAACAGCTACGTCACTTGCATCACACATGACCTCGAACGGGAAATTCCAGTCTGAAGGTTGTATTATTGGGCCTGAGATTAGAGCTTACCGAATCCTATAAAAGGCATCCAAACATTCTTTCGAAAATTCAAAAACTGCATCCTTCATCAATAGATTAGTTAGCGTTTATAGATTTTCGAAAAGTCCTTAATGAATCTCGTATAGAATCCCGCATGTCCTAGAAAGCTCCTTATCCCCTTTACAGAAGAAGGAGGAGGAAGCTTCTCTATGGTCTCAATCTTAGCTTTGTCAACCTCAATCCCTCTATTGGAGATCAAATGCCCTAAAACAATGCCTTCTCTAACCATAAATCGACACTTCTCCCAATTTAGAATCAGGTTAGTGTCTTCACATCTTTTCAAAAGAAGAGAACGGTTAGGAAGACAATTATTGAATGAGGAATCAAAAACAGAAAAATCATCCATAAAAACCTCCATGATTTCCTCAATGTATTCTGAGAAGATGGTCATCATACACCTTTGGAAGGTGGCTGGAGCGTTGCAAAGTCCGAATGGCATCCTCCTATAAGCAATCGTACCTAATGGGCACGTGAATGTGGTGTTCTCTTGATCGTCCGGATAAATCGGAAGCTGAAAGAAACCACTATAACCGTCAAGTTAACAAAAGTAGGAATGGTGTGCTAACATCTCAAGCATTTGATCAATAAATGGTAGCGGGAAGTGATCCTTCCTTGTCGCGTTATTTAGCTTGCGGTAATCGATGCACATCCTCCATCCTGTTACCATTCTTGTTGGAATGAGCTCGTTGTTCTTGTTTGTTACAACGGTCATTCCGCCCTTCTTCGGGACCACTTGAACCGGGCTCACCCACTTTCTATCAAAGATAGGGAAGATGATTCCTGCATCAAGTAATTTAAGGATCTCCTTCCTCACGACCTCTTTCATGATCGGATTTAACCGTCTTTGAGGTTGACGTGAAGGCTTATAATCCTCTTCCATTAGAATCTTGTGCATACATAAAGATGGTTTGATTCCTACAAGATCCTCTATGGTATAACCTAAAACTTTCTTATTTTTCCTCAAAACAGTCATAAGTTTTTCATGTTCATCTTCATTTAAATCGGAACTAACAATAACGGGAAACGTAGAATTAGTTCCAAGAAATGCATACCTAAGATGTGTGGGAAGCGGCTTCAATTTCAAACTTGTTGATGCCTTTGGTGTGTTGTGAGGGCTGTCCAATGTCTCCTTGGAAGCCTCCAAGGGTGTGGGAGTGGTGGAAGAAGAATCAAGAATGTTTGTAGAAAGAACGGAATGATCCTCAGCATTTTTCAAATCCACGGTGCCACTGTTACTTCCACGGCCGTGGAAAGTGTCTTGGAGGCCGTGGTTTTGCATGTCAATTAAATATTTTCTCTCGACATACATTTTCACCGGTGGAATAAGAGAAGCCACGCCCGTGGAAAAGCACGACTGGCCGTGGTTTCTAACGTTTTCCGAGTCATCGTACAATTTCTCGAATTCTTCAACTTGCTCTTCTTCTAGCTTCTCCAAAGCCTCAATCTCAGTGTTGCAATCCTCTTCTTCTCCTTTTTCCATGATGCTCATGGTTATGACCTTTTGCAACGGATCTTTGAACAAGATCAAACTTACTTCCTTTCTAGATACTTCTTCATCATAGATGTTGAACATATCCTCTCCCATTGCTTGTTCTTTTGTCAAAGTTGAGAGGACAAATTCAACTTTCTCTTCTTCAATATCGTAGGCCAATCTAGCGTTCTCGCAATCAACCATACAGTCGGAAGTTGCAAGAAAAGGCCTCCCGAGTATGATCGAGACTGGATAATCTGCAGGAATATCAAGCACAACAAAATCTATAGGGATATAGAACATACCGAGCTTGACCGGGACGTCTTCAATGATTCCTATGGGTCGAGTAATGGATCGATCCGCCATATATAACGTCATCTTTACCGGTTTAGGTTCACCTAAACTAACCTTCCTACATAATGCAAGTGGAATGATGCTCACACTTGCTCCCAAGTCACAAAGTGCATCATAAGTGACTTCTCCAACTCCTATTGGTATGCAAAATGATCCCGGATCTCTCAGCTTTGGGGGCATCTTTTCCGTCATCGTTTTGATGAGCTCTGAAGATTCCGAACTCATCTTGACTTATCCAAAGTCTTCCAGCTTTCTCTTGTTAGAGAGGATCTCTTTTAAGAACTTCCCGTAGGCGGGCATACCTAGAACTGCATCGATAAAAGGTATGTTAATATGCAGTTTGCTCATAAAATCAACAAACATACCGAATTGATTGTCTAGACGCGCTCTTGTTCTAGATTGCGGGAATGGAAAATGAGGTTTATAAGCTGGAGGAGGAACATAGACATTTTCCTTCTCCTTCTCCTTTTCTTTCTCTTTTTCAGCGGGGACTTTAGTGAACTTAGGCTGCAAGTTGGTGGCTTTTACAACACTTATAGTTGTAATCGCCATCACCTTTCCTTTTGGATTGTCCTCCGTCATTCCAGGAAGCTTCCCTTGGTCTCTAGGAACTTCTCCGGCCTTGCTGAATACTTGATTCTCTAAAGCTTTTTGTGCTGTATCAATCGAAGTAGTATGACTCTCCATTCCTTGGAACTTCCCTAAGATTGTCTCCAACAAAACATCGTGTTTATCCTTCTCCGGTTTGCTTGAACTATTTGAAATTTGCCCTTGACTTTTCAAAGGAATAGAAGAAGGTGGTGATGTTAGTACATTTTCAGCATATGAATAGGGATTACCGGGATTTTGTTGGTTGGACCTCCAATTGTTGTTAAAGTTCCTGTTGTTGTTGATGTTCCAATTATTGTTCCGGTAATTATTCCTATTTCCTTGATTGTTGTTGTCCCTTCCTAGATAGCCAACGTCCTGCTCCGTCGTCTTTTTAAGGGTGGATTTTAGGACTTCTTACAGCTTCTTAATCTCAGTGTTGAGGGAGAAAATTTAAGCTTGAGCTTCTAGATTTGATTTTGCTCCTTGATCCCCGGAACTTTAATTCTCATCATCAGCTTACATATGGGAATATCTCTCAATCACTTGGGCTTGCTTCTCAATGAAATCCCAAGCGTCATCTTCCCTCATATCCATAAAAGTTCCGCAAGAAAAGGATTGAAGATTGAATTGCGTTGCCACATCTAATCCCTTGTAGTAGATCTCTAATAATTCCAACTTTTAAATTCCATGGTGCGGGCAATCCAATAGAAGATCTTGAAACCTTTCCCAAGATTTAAACAAACTTTTGTTAGGTTTCATATAAAAAGCATATATCTTACATCTCAATTCCGTTGTTTTTGATGGCGGAAAGTACTTGGTGAGGAATTCTGAAGTCAAATCCTCCCATATATTAAGTCTTCTAGAGGGAAGAGTTTGATACCAAGCTAAAGATTTGTCCTTCAAAGAGAAGAAGAATGGCCTTAACTTATAGTTGTTGTTGACAGCACTCTTAGGCTTCATAGTCTTCATAAGAATCTCAAAGTTTTGCAAATGTAGGTGCAGAGATTCAGCTTCCATTCCACAAAACTGACTTTGGCGGATCATAGTAATGACTTGTAGGCTAAATCCGAAATCATTGGCATCTTGATCTCCAAGATTCACACCTAAACGGTGTGGTTGCTGAATTGGATCCATTCGTTGCCCAAGGGTTCGTGGTTCATCCACGACATTGGCAGCTCTCGCATTTCTAGCGGGAATGCGAGGATCAACATAGGCTTGAGGAATAAATTGTGGTATTTCCTCCAGCTCCGGCATATCATCATCATCGGATGATTCACCTCTAGATGATTTAGCTTTCTTACTCTTGGAGCCTTTATTCTCCAATTGTATTTGTAAAACCATCGCCCTAAGCTCCTCAATTTGAGCTTGACTTCGCTCTCTATCAGCACGAGCAACAACTTGCTCTTCAATACGCATTCTTTCACTTGTATTGAGTTGAGCTCTAGTCTCATCCAACTCTTGTTGGTTGTTCCTTTCATTATGGGCAGCCATCTTTTTCTCTCTTAACTTTTTCTTCAAAGTTTTCTCCGGTTCAGGATCAAAAGGAATGAGGTCTTTCGCTGATCTAGACCTTCTCATATACCTAAAAATTCTGCAACATCACTCAAGTAGATAGATCAAATAACAAGAGCAAAAGATCTCAAGCTTGACAATCGAAAACCGAATTTGGCCTAAACCAAATCCCCGGCAACGTCGCCAAAAACTTGTTCGCTCGAAAGTGTGCGTGCAAAGTCTTAAATTTATAAAACTGAAATTTAAGCAAAGCAAACCCGCAGTGTACGGATCGGCGTAGTAAAGCAAGAATTCCAGAGTATCGAACTCAGGGATTTGAGGGGAACAAATTCAGTTCGCAAATTTTCAAGCAATAAAATAGAAAGTTTTTGCAAATAATTGGGAAAACAACAATTCTAGAGATCTGGGTATCCAATTGTGGAAATCGATTCAAGATATTCTAAAGATGTAAGGACAGGGTCGGGATTGCAAAGGTATGTCTAAGGAAGGGTGTTGTACGGTGAAGTTTCAAACCCATATGTCTCACCCAAAGGCTCTCTCTATAAAGGTTGTTGAGGCTGCAGTATAGAAAGGATCGAAGGATAAGAATTATTCTCAAATACCCATGCTCAAACCCAAGGGAATCAAAGATAAGCCAAAACGGTTAAGGTTGTGACACTCGAAACCGAAGTAGAGGATGTTGAGTCGCACTATTACCTAGAAAAGGTAAGTCAAGGCTAGATTAAAGCAAATCTTTAACTTTGGATCAAAGCAAAAGCAAACCACGTACAACAGAGGAAACCACGGCCAGATCTTGAGGAACCACAGCCGTGGAACTCAAGAACAGGAAGTGGAAAGCCTCGACAATGAGGTTTCTCACAACTCTCAAGGTCCAACCTGTTTTGGTTCAATCTATCATCATCTATGCCACAACTTTCAATCCTTCACCTTAGAATCGCTTAAGGGTTTTAGCCAACAATCATAGTCATCAAATCAACAATCAAATATGAAAGGAATAAAGGATAGAACTTTGAAATCTCAATGATAAACACCGAATCAATCTCAATAAAACTCAAAATCTGTAAATCGTGTTCAATGTATGCGGAATAGAGCAAGAATCTTTCACAAATCTCAGAAGCAAAAGAAGAACGGGATGTCAATCCGCCTTCTATTGAAAACCTAATATATTTTCCCAAGTACGCAATCTTCAAGTGCGTACTTCCCCGAATCTTCCTTCCAACAATCTCGTAAATGCGGCGCGGGATGCCGATGATAGCCAATGATTTCCGATGATAGCGTGTTGTCCCATTTTCTCCCTTTCTCAGCCTTCTTATAGGAGCAAAGTAGGGTTACAAAAGCCCAATAACTGCTGCTGATGTGGCAAATATGACATATGGCGCCCGTTACAAGAATCACGGCCTAGTACAACTTTCCACGCCCGTGGAATGGACCTTGGAACCTCTTCATTGCTCTCGACCTTATTTCCCACGGTTGGAATTAAATTAAATTACAAAACCATGACCGTGGAAACTCATGTACGATCGTGGAATGCTTGAAACGTGCATGAAATCTCTTGTTTCCGAAATCTTTCTACTCATGTCTTTTCCTTGGCTAATCCAATGCATCTCCTTGATGCCTAGCATGATAAAATGCTCCTACATACTCCATTCATGCTCCAATCTATGCCTTTATTCACCTAAAAACACAACAAGGCTTGTGTAGATCTCTATATCGAAAAAATAGGTGAATGTGCTCATAAATGCTTCAAACTTGTATCCACATACACAAAAGAAGGGAAAAACAACCAAAACATGAGCCTAAAATATCTTCATATTTCATGCTATCAGTTAGCCGACTTCTATGTCATGCACTTAGTGCATGAAGAAGTCATCCTTGGGATAGATTGGATGGACCGCCACCGAGCCGTTTTGGACATCAGCTTGAGGACCGTGACGGTCACTATAGAGACGGGACATGAGGTGATTTCCGAGGTTGGGACCTCGAAAAGACCGGTACAGTCATTAGTGCGGTCCGAGCCGTGAGACTTATCGGGCAGGGATGCGAGGCCTTCTGGTGCTATACCATGAAGGAGGAGACAGGACGATCACTGGAGGAGATTCCAGTAGCATGTGAGTTTGAGGACGTTTTCGGGGAGCCACCCGGATTACCACCACAGAGGAGCGTTGATTTATCTATTGAGTTGGAGCCCGGCACGAGGCCGATCTCCAAGGCTCCGTACCGCATGGCGCCGATGGAGATCCTGGAGCTGAAGAAGCAGCTCGAGCAGTGTTCGCTCGAAAGTGTGCGTCACTAATTCTTAAATTTATAAAAACTGAAATCAAGCAAAGGGAACCCGTAGTGTACGGATCAGTATACTAAAGCAAGAATTCCAGAGTATCGGACTCAGGGATTTGGGGGATCAAATTCAGTTCGTAAATTATCCGGAAAATAAAAAGCTTTTGTAAAGATAATTGGGAAAACAACGATTCTAAAGATTCATGTATCGAAATATGGCAATCGATGCAAGATGTTCTAAAGGTATAAGGACATAGTTAGGATTGCAAAGGTATAGATCTAAGGTAGGGTGTTGTACGGTGAAGTTCCAAAACTCATAAGTCTCACCCAAAGGCTCTCTCAATAAAGGATGTTGAGTCTCGTTATAAAAAAAATTGAAGGACAAGATTAAACTCTGAAATACCCATGCCCAAACCCAAGGGAATTAAAGATAAGCCAAAATGGTTAAGGTTGTGACACTCGAAACAGAAGTAGAGGATGTTGAGTCTCACTAATACCTAGAAAAGGTAAGCCAAGGCTAGGTTAAAGCAAATCTTTAACTTTGGATCAAAGCAAAAGCAAAGAACGTACGACATAGGAAAACCACGGTCGGATCTTGAAGAACCACGGCCGTGGAATTCAAGAACAGACCGTGGAAAGCCTCGACAACGAGGTTTCTTGCAACTCTCAGGGTCCAATTTGTTTTGGTTCAATCTATTATCACCTATGCCACAACTATCAACCCTTCACCTTAGAATCGCTTAAGGGTTTTAGCCAACAATCATTGTCATCAAATCAATAATCAAGATTAAAAGAAAGAAAAGATAAAACCTTGAAATCTCAATATCAAACACAAAACCAATCTCAATCAAACTCAAAATCCGTACTTGTGTTCAATGAATATAGAATGAACTAAGAAATCTCTCACAAATCTTAAAGAAAAATGCCTTCAAAGTGAAACCCAAAGATCTTCCAATTACGCAATATTAAAACTGCGTACTTCTCCAAATCTTCCGAAATTGATCTTGTCTCTAGCGTGGTGTGCAAAAATGTAGCGAAGATACCTGGTGCCATCCATCGCAGCTGCCCAAGTCTCCCCAAGTCTGTCTTTCAATGTTGAAGGCTATCGGATATTTGTAGGGATAAATCTAGGGTTTAAAGAAAAAAACCTAAATATTTGGGATGAAAAGAAATTGAGCCCGCTGGTATCAGAGCCCACTCTGGTGCGCGGTATCAAAAAATACTCTGGATCATTAGACGGTATCAAAAGATACTTTGGTGCGTCACACGGTATCAGAAGATACTTTGGCGCGTCCTAGCTCCCTTTTATGCTCCTTTATTGTCCGCATCGAGGCTTAATCCTTACCAGGCGGATTGCACCCGCCGCCTTCATGGAGTTATTGAACGGCATCTTCATCGAGTTCTTGGACCAGCTTGTGGTAGTATTCATAGATGACATCTTAGTATACTCTCATAGTAGAGAGGAGCATGCGGGACACCTGAGGACGGTGCTTTGAGTCCTTTAGGATAGAGAGCTTTATGCAAAGCTCTCTAAGTGCGAGTTATGGATGTCCGAGGTGGCATTCCTAGGTCACATAGTTTTCGCCGAGGGTGTCATGGTTGACCCGGCGAAGATTGAGACCATTTCCTATGGCCGCCTCCTAGGACGGTCAAGGAGGTGCGTAGTTTTTTGGGCTTAGCGGGATACTACCGCCCATTTGTTGAGGACTTCTCCGTGATTGCACGGCAACTTACTTCCTTGTTGAGGAAGTCGACTAGGTTCGTATGGTCCGAGCCTTGTCATCGCAGTTTTGAGGAGCTGAAGAGGAGGTTGACCTCTGCTCCTGTTTTAGCCCAGCCTGAGGGCGTAAGGATTTTGTAGTGTATAGTAACGCCTCCAAGCTAGGCTTGGGGTGCGTTTTGATGCAGAGGGGTAGGGTTATTGTGTACGCTTCATGGCAGCTGAATTCGTACGAGGAGAATTATACTACCCATGAGCTTGAGCTAGCGGCAGTGGTTCATGCCCTGAAGATCTGGCGACACTACTTGTACGGGGCCACGTGCCAGATCTTCACAGACCATAAGAGTCTGAAGTACATATTCACTCAACAGGAGTTGAATAACCGCCAGAGGAAATGGTTAGAGCTGATTAAGGACTTTGATTTGGAGATTTTGTACCATCCAAGGAAGGCAAATGTGGTCTCCGATGCTTTGAGTAGGAGGACTCCTCGAGAGGAGGCAATAGCTCGGCTGATAGTTCTGCCTCAGTTTTAAAGGGATGTGATAGAGTTAGAGATGGATATCCGGTTTCCGGATACGGCTTGTCACTTGTCCGAGTTAGAGATATTACCTGACCTGTCCGGAGAGATCCGACAGAAGCAAGAGGGATGTCCCATTTTGACGAGGATTTGGGACAGGATGGCCCGAGGAGAGGCACCGTAGTTTGTCATAGGAGAAGACGGGTTGTTGAGACGTCAGGGTCGTGTTTGTGTACCGTCAGACCCAGAGTTGAGAGAGCGTATCTTGCAGGAGGCACATTCTACACCTTACTCAATGCATCCAGGCACGAGTAAGATGTACCAAGATATAAGGTGGTCTTATTGGTGGGGCAGCTTAAGCCCGATGTAGCTAGATATGTGGCCAGATGTGCGACCTGCCAGCAGGTCAAGATCGAGCACCAAAGACCTGGAGGAGAACTCCACCCACTGCATGTGCCGCAGTGGAAGTGGGAGGACGTATCCATGGATTTTGTTACCGGTCTTAGACCGAGTAGGATCTTAGATGCGATATGGGTGGTAGTAGATTGGCTGACGAAGACTGTACATTTCATTCCTATTCGGGAGACGTGGCCGGTGAGTCGTCTAGCTGAGGAGTTTAACAAGCGGATTATGAGGTTACATGGAGTTCCGAGGACTATCATCTCGGATAGGGACGGGCGTTTTACCTCCAGGTTCTGGAAGCAGGTACATGCCGCCCTAGGTTTGAGTCTTCATTTCACCACCGCATACCATCCACAAACAAACGGCTAGTCTGAGTGGACTATCCAGACCTTGGAGGACTTGTTGCGTGCATGTGTGCTAGATTGGGGTCAGGTATGGCCCGACCACCTCCCGTTGGTGGAGTTTTCATATAATAACCATGGCACGCGTCGATCGGGATGGCACCATATGAGGCATTGTATGGACGGAGATGTCGTACTCCCTTATTGTTGGAAGATCCGGGGAGTTCTAGTGTTGTAGCTCCATGATAGGTGATGGAATCACTATCATTTAGGATAGTTTTTAGAGTCTTTTTATTGCTTTTGTGTCGGTTTATGATACTAACTCCTTGGTCTAGAAGAAGAAGACTAAAAGAAGCTAAGGAAGGAGTTATAAGCACTTAGGAATGAAGTTCGTTCACGAAGCAAAGCTTCTGTTGCTTCACCGCCCCCGCGGATCCTTGTCTCCGCCCCTGCGTTGACACTGGGACGCCCCGGCGGCTTGGCATCAGAAACGTCAGGAAGTTGAAGAGTCATACGTTTGAAGAGCATTAAAGATCCGCCCTGCGGAATTGCCTAGCCGCCCCTGCGGCCATGAAGAAGATCAAGCGTTTTTTCCTTCACCGCCCCTGCGGAGCTGAAGGCCGCCCCTGCGGTTCAACGACAGAAGCTTTACTCCGGCTGTTTACACCACCTTTATGGCATTAAAGGTGGCTGTTTTGGGCCGGTCATTTACTGCTATTTAGTGTCTTTTGTAGTATAAATAGGCCTTGGTTGATTGTTGGAATCATCAACTTATTATCCATCATTTTCCACTTAGAATCCAATTTTTTCATCATTTCCATTGTAATGAGTTACTAACTCCCTTGCTACATTTGGGTTGGTTTGAAGTTGCATTGTTACTTTGGTTGTAAGTTATCATTAATATAAGTTTTCATTCAGTAATGCTTTGTGTTTCCTTGATCTTTATTGTCTAATTGCATGTTTGATTAACACTTAAGATTGATCACCTTAGGTTCTAAAGTGCATGCAAAGAACTAGGATTAATAGCTTCCGGGTTCGGGTGTTTAATCTAGTAGTAAACTTTAAGTAATAACGGGTTGTAATTACTTGAAGAAAAGGAACACAAATATAAAGATAAGCTTAACGGTCTTAATCTATTCTTTATATCCCTTAGTATTTATTTGAAAGCTTACTTGTTAATTGTTCTTGTAGGTTTACGGAACACTAACCTGGTAAGTTGTGTTGATGCCGTTTGGCTCAACACATATATATGATCGAGATGGGAGATTACTTGAAAGCTTGTAAAAGGAACTCACCAAAGTAGCAATCGCATGCTTAGAATCAACCTAGTGTACATTCATCCATTATTGTCTTACGTGCTGTGTATTCGTTTTCATAAGTTTTGTGTGCATCAATTCAACCAACCCCCCCCCCCTTTGTTACTTGTTCTTATAATCAATAATCGCATTTAATAAAAATACCTTAACTCTCTTGGGTTCGACCCTTACTTAACCACTATACTTGTTTTAGTGTTAAGTCGGGATTATATTTTGATAGGGTATAGACGACCATAGAACTACCTCTAGTCAAATTTTGGCGCCGTTGCCGGGGAGTTTAGTGTTTTTATTCTATTGTTATTATTAATTATTGATTTGAACCATTTTTATGGTTCAAACCCGTACTACTAACTCTGGCTTTGCTTCTTTTGATCCAGAAATTGAGAGGATGCACATCCGGCAACGAAGACAACAACAAATCCAACAAGAAATGGTTGATCGTACTCTTCGTCAACTCACTCAGCCCACTTTGGCTCAAAACCCTCTTGCGGTTACCATACCGGCATTAGGGGAAAGAATCAACTTTGAGCTCAAGCCGGGTCTCATCCACTTGCTTCCATCTTTCCATAGGCTAAGTGGTGAAGACCCCATCAAACACCTTGGGAAGTTCCATACCGTGTGTATGAGCATGAAGCCGGCCAACATTATCAAAGAGCAAATCAAGATGAGGGCATTCGGCTTCACACTCAAAGATTCAGCGGATGATTGGTATTACCACCTTCCATCCGGGAGTATCGACACTTGGGAGAACCTCCACAAGGCGTTTTTGGAGAAAAATTTCCCAGCCAAGAAGGCGAATAGCTTGAAGAAAGCTATAAGCAATATCGAGCAAGAGGCGGACGAAACTCTCTACGAGTACTTCAAAAGATTCGCACGCCTCCGATCCAGCTGTCCTTTTCACAGATATTCAACTCAAGATATAGTCTTGTACTTGTACAATGGCTTGCTAGACAACGAAAGAAGGATCGTCGATGCAGCTTGGGGAGGTAATATTCTTAACTCTACCCCTGACCTTGCTTTTGAAAAAATTCAGGAACTAGCGGAAGGGACCCGGAACATTGGAAGGACTCCTTCCAAGAGAGGTGTTCATGCTGTGAATTCCGGGAAGAGTGAGATCTCCACTAAGCTCGCGGAGCTGAAGGAAATGGTGAAGAGACTAACACTTATGGGAACCTCACAGCAACTCAAAGCTTGTGGAGTGTGTGTTGACCCATATCATCCAACGGACATGTGCCCACAAGTCCAGGATGATGATGTTGAGGTGAACGCGATGGGTTATGGGCAACCACAGCAACAAAGGCCTAGGAATGATCCTTATGCACAGAATTTCATGCCAAACTGGCGTGACCAACAGAACTTTCGTTGAAGGGATCAACAAAACCAACAATAGCAGCCCCGACAAGGTAAGTATAAATCAACTGAAGATATGTTGCAGGTTTTGATTAAACACTTTGTTACTCATGTCCAAACAACAAAATCCAGCATCAAGAACCTTGAAAAACAGGTTGGGCAAATGGCGGAAGCCATTACAAGGATTGAAACTAGGTCCTCCGGAGGATTACCTTCACAGATGGTTATAAACCCTAAGGTGATGCTGGAGGAGGCTCAATCATAAAGGTAGAGTCCTTACGTCGAGCCAACGACGTAAAACAAAGGCGCTGTTCGGGAGGCAACCCGAAGAAATAAGAAGAGGAGCCTCTGTCAAGAAAACCGCCCCTGCTGCTCAGTGTCCCCACCCCCGTGGTGACACCCCTGCCCAGCACCGCCCCCGGCGTTGGGCCAGCGTCTACAACACACTGGTCACCGCCCCCGCGGTGACACCCCACGCCCCTGCGGCGGCCATCCTTGACACACATCCTCAGCACCGCCCCCGGCGCTGAGGCTGCGTGCCTCCTCTTCCTTGTCAACGCCCCTGCGGTCCTTTTAAGGAAAGAAAAAAATACACTTCCTAAAAATAACCTACAACTACCGCCCCTTCCCCTCCCTCTCTATTCACTCTTCGAACCCTACACCGCCTCGCCTCCCACGCCCATGCGCCCTCCGGAAACTCTCACACGCCACCTTGTGCAACGCTCCCGTGCTACCTCCGGCGACCTATCCACAACCGCCCCCTGTGACACCGGCCCTCTCTACCACCACACACAAACCTCATCCTCTCAAACCTCTCACTCTCCAACACTCTCGCCCCTCACACTCCTCCCTTCATCGCTCAACACCACCGGCGACATCTACACCAACAAAGAAGTCACCGGAACAGCCCCAACACCACCACCTTCATAGGCTCCCAAAATCGCCCTCTGCTCTTCTCCCGCCCCTGCGCCTGCAAGTTGCCGCCCCTGCGGCCAAGCCTCCCCTACGCAAGCCTCAGCCGCCCCTGCGGAAAACACAACAGAGGGTTCGTCTCTTAAACCAACTTTTGAACTTTCTAATTCCTTTCCTTGTTTACTTGCAAGAAATGGAAAAACAAAAGAAATACAAGTTATCGGACGCTGAGAAGGATCGGTATAGGATTGTGCAAGGTCGGGATGTGTATGCAACTCGATTTCTGCACGTTCCTACTCTGGAAAAATTGGGCATGTTGGAGAGCATGCAGGCATTCCTCAACAATGCTGGGCGCGGCGATTTCCTGAAAATGAATGCTCCAACATATCCTGAGCTCAGCCGCCAATTCATTGTCACATTCAACATGGAAACGATGGACCACAGTTGTGTTGGACTTTCATTCAAGTTCAACAAGAGAAAGTATAGATTGGACTACACCCAACTGCAGGAGGCATTAGTGATGTGATCGAACTCGATTCGAACACGATGATCCACCGGCACAAGTTCACACTCGGATTGGAATCGGTGAAATGGAACTCTTTTTTTTGGATTTTTGTGTTTTTGGATATGAAGAGCAAATTCCCTCGGCCTCTCACTTAGGGAATCCCTCAACTCGAACGAACTACCCTCGGAATCTCACTTTGGGGTTCGAACCTTCGTTCCTCGGCCTCTTACCTTAGAACCACCTAAGCATCTCACCTAGATGTTTGAAAACTAAGCATCTCACCTAGAATTCGGGTTTTGTTTTTCTCAAAGTGAAAACACAACTTTTGATTGAACTCAACTCTATTTCTCCTCTAAAAACGTTTGTGGGAGAGGCCTTATATAGGCTGAAAATTAGCACCTACTCCCAACATTAAAGGGTTACAAGTTCAAGAGTTGTGATATTAAACAAAGAGTAAACATAGGGACTTTCAACCACCTACTTTTCCACCTACTTTTCTCCACCAACTTTCACATAATTAATACATAAATTCATGCATAATATATGAATAATATGAGGATGATATGCTGCATAAAATATGTATTGGGTGGACGTGCATAAGTTTGTATAACCATCTTCCATGCCTCCATGAGTGATCTTGGTCAAAAATCGACTCAAGTATAAACGCTGCTTCATTGTCGGTTCATTTTCACCCTGTTCCTCTTGGAGTCTTGACTTCCCATTAACTACAAAGTTGTAGATCTTGAAAATACCTTTGAAAGTAGTACTTGTGGGTCTTCTAACTCCAAACGAAGCTCCAGATATAGCATTTTACAAAGAGTGCATACATTTGACAGCTTAGCCAGATCGAGCGAAATATGACGTAACTTGACCACACTCGGAGTGAACATTTTCGGCTTCATCTTGGGGCTCTCGGGGATCACATCAATTAGGGTTGACTATTGGCGCCTCCGAAGACTGGTGGGAACCTATCCCGACACCTGACTTATGTGAGTTTTGGCAAGGCGCCACCAGATCTGAGTTTCATGCAGGGAGTGAGTATTCCAACAAATTCACTCACCCTGTTTGAGGCTCATCTCGAAGATCTTCAAGAGTGTCTTCTGTGGACACAAGGAGGAGAACAAGGTCGCCCTCAAGGACCTTCCACTGTTATACGTCTGCCTCCCCACAAACGATTGGGTACCAGATTGGTCATACCTCTTCCTTACCGGTTTGAAGCGGATTAGGAAGAATGAGCCACAAGACATTATGGGAGGTGGGGTGATCTCCTTGTTGGCTGCACAAGTGATGGATATTCCTGACTTGGAGGAAGGTTTTGAGGCCCCACTGTGTACGGAAGGGATGCTGAGGAGGTGCAGGCTCCTCAAGAGAGACGGGGAGAACCTCTTTTGGCTCTCGTTGGAAGATGGGAGTCACATCACATACCTTCCCCGACCATTCCACTTGGAGACGAGCTCTCCGAGTTATACATATCAGCTGACCCCTTTGCTTTGAGACGACCTCATGGGGACATTGTTGAGAGGTATGTTGCGGGCTCCAGCCGGGCTCCTATTACTAATGAGGAGATGCCTCCTGCAGCGCCGGAGGAGGATCCAGCTCTTGATAGCCTTCAGGCTCAAATGGCCGCCCTGACCACCCAGCATCAGGCATGGCAGACCGAGTACCAGCGGTCCATGCTTGAGCAGCAGCAGGCGTGGCAGTCCAGCTTCGCCTCCTCCATGACCACCCATTTTGACCGCCGGTAGGATGCTTGGCAGGCGGCTCATCAGTAGCAGCTTGAGGCTCAGCAGCTGGCTTGGCAAGCCAGTTTTGAGACTTCATATAGGCAGAGGATGGACGCTCAGGAGGATCATATAGACACGGTCTACCGCCGGCAGGAGCACTATTTCAGCCCCTTTCCATACCCACCGGAGGAGGGTCCGGATGGTCCAGCAGGACCATCCCACTAGTGGTATCATTCTCATCCCTTTCCCACATTTATCTTTGCTTCATTTTCACTTTGAGGACAAAGTGTACTTCAAGTATGGCGGAAGGACATATTATTGCATGTATAGGTTGTTTTGAGTTGTTTTACATTGAATCTTATGAAGTTTGAAATTCATAGTAAAAAAAAAAGAAAGAAAATGCCAAAGAAAATGAAAAAAGGCATGAAAAATCCTTGGATAAACCGAAAACCCGAAAGGGCGGTTTAGGCAAAACGAAGGTAGTCCGACCAACCTTAGGTTGGTGCAAAATTGGACTTGAGGGATGTGAGTTCAAAGTGAGATCATCGAAGAAAAGAAGAAGAGTGGCAAGGTGAAAACCCAAAAGGGCACCTTGGTAAAATGAGCGACACCGAGTGTAGGATCCCTTTCCGGCGTTTGGAGACATAAGGAGGGGAGTCATAAGGAGGTTGTCCGGGTAGGTCACTCTTGGAGCAATAAGGATGGTAGTTTTTCACCTTTTTCTCACATTTCCTCTCTTTTGCTTCTTTCTTTCTTGGCTTTTCTTTTGTTTTCATTGTCTTTTCTGCTTACCCATGCTTCCTGAGGCCTTTGAGTCTAGTTGCTATCATTTGTTTTACTCGGGACAAGTAAAAAGGTCTAAGTATGGGGGAGTTTGATAGGTGATGGAATCACTATCATTTAGGATAGTTTTTAGAGTCTTTTTATTGCTTTTGTATCGGTTTATGCTACTAACTCCTTGGTTCAGAAGAAGAAGACTAAAAGAAGCTAAGGAAGGAGTTATAAGCACTTAGGAGTGAAGTTCGTTCATGAAGCAAAGCTTTTGTTGCTTCACCGCCCCCGCGGAGCCTTGTCACCGCCCCTGCATTGACATTGGGACGCCCCGGCGGCTTGGCATCAGAAACGGTAGGAAGTTGAAGAGTCAGACGTTTGAAGAGCATTAAAGATCCGCCCCTGCGGAATTTCCTAGCCGTCCCTGCGGCCATGAAGAAGATCAAGCGTTTTTGCCTTCACCGCCCCTGCGGTTCAACGACAGAAGCTTTACTCCGGCTGTTTACACCACCTTTATGGCATTAAAGGTGGCTGTTTTGGGCCGGTCATTTACTCCTATTTAATGTTTTGTGTTTCCTTGATCTTTATTGTCTAATTGCATGTTTGCTTAACACTTAAGATTGATCACCTTAGGTTCTAAAGTGCATGCAAAGAACTAGGATTAATAGGTTCCGGGTTCGGGTCTTTAAACTAGTAGTAAACTTTATGTAATAACGGGTTGTAATTACTTAAAGAAAAGGAACACAAATATAAAGATAAGGTTAACGGTCTTAATCTATTCTTTATATCCCTTAGTATTTATTTGAAAGCTAACTTGTTAATTGTTCTTGTCGGTTTACGGAACACTAACCTGTTAAGTTGTGTTGATGCCGGTTGGCTCAACACATATATATGATCGAGACGGGAGATTACTTGAAAGCTTGTAAAAGGAAATCACCAAAGTAACAATCGCATGCTTAGAATCAACTCAGTGTAGATTCATCCATTATTGTCTTACGTGTTGTGTATTCGTTTTCATAAGTTTTGTGTGCATCAATTCAACCAACCCCCCCCCCCTTGTTACTTGTTCTTATAATCAATAATCGCATTTAATAAAAATGCCTTAACTCTCTTGGGTTCGACCCTTACTTAACCACTATACTTGTTTTAGTGCTAAGTCGGGATTATATTTTGATAGGGTATAGACGACCATAGAAATACCTCTAGTCACTCCATATCATGTACAGGATGACATGGATAGGGTTGCTTTGATCCGAGAGAGGATATTGGCTGCGCAAAGCCGTCAGAGATCGTATGCGGATAGGAAGCGTAGGCCCTAGAGTTCAGAGTAGGAGCTTAGGTCTGGTTGAGGGTATCACCGGAGTGTCAGGCGATTTGGCATTAAGGGGAAGTTAAGCCCCCGATATGTCGGTCCATTTGAGATTTTGGAGAGAGTCGGAGAGGTGGCATATAGGTTAGCATTACCACCGACGTTGGAGGGTATTCACCCGGTGTTCCATGTATCTCAACTGAGAGAGTACATACATGACCCGAGGCACGTCATTAGCCATGAGGACCTGGTGGTCGAGCCGGACCATACTTTCGCGGAGCATCCGATTGCAGTTTTGGAGCGTGGTACGAGACGCCTTCAGTCGAAGGAGATATCGATGTTGAGAGTGCAGTGGTCGAGGCGACGACCCGATGAGGCTACTTTCTCTTTTCTCTCTTCCCTGTGTAACACTGTGGGCCGGGTTCTCTGTGACAGCCTGCTGCCGGAGACGCCGCCGTGCACCGACGCCGGTCAATTGCTTCTCCGCCGCCTGTGCCAGCCAAGGGCATTGCCCCTTTTCCCCTTGCTTCTCCTCTATCGATTGTAGCAGATGGGTGAAGAGAGAAATTTTCAATAATTTTAAACGTGCCCACCCTTTTCTGCTATTTGCTATTTTGGCCCCATTATGTTGATAATTGCCATTGTGACCCAAGAACTTTGAAAAAGGAACTATTATGCCCCTGCAGTAGATTATTATATTATTGAACCCTTAATTTGTTGTAATTGTGACCCAACTCCTTTGCATATTAATTTGGTGTCTTTGTTGGTTTAAATCCGATTGATGACTAAATTTGAATTGGGGGTTTACAATCAACTTTTCATTTTGGATATTTTGCCCGGAAATGGTTTTAACTAGTTTAACCTCGGTTTTGGAAAACGGAGTTTTCATTGGAATATCTTTATGAGCTAAACCTTCCTTTCAAAATTAGCGTTTAAGCTAGTTTTGCTTAGTTTTGTTCTTAGGTCCGGAAGCGCCTGATAAAGGCCATCGAACCTGTTCTTGACTTTGTAGACCGTGCTTCACCTAGGATCTCGTGTGTGTACCTTCTCCTTCGTTAATTCGGTAATGGTAGTATAACATGCTAGGTGAATTTAGCATAACGTAGAGCAAATGCCATGTAGTGGTCTCGAACCATAGGCATTAGTAGTTGGATTTTGAGCTAGTTGAATTATCTTCTTTACGATCTTAGGATGACCTTCGAGATTATAGGTTGGACCTAGCATGCTAGAGTTAGGACCTCATATATATATATATATATATATATATATATATATATATATATATATATATATATATATATATATATATATATATATATGTTGGAGACTAGAAGTCCGAGGACTTCTAGATTTTTAGTTGGTTATTGATAGAGTGCCTCGCTTGGCCAGGCTTTGAGCGTTTTCCTGCGGGAAGTTGAGAGTGGTTTATTCGAGTTACCTTGAGAGAGGTAAGTCCTTGGACTTACTTAGCTTGTATTCTATGTATTAGATTCATTGAGTGTTTGGTGGCGTGTGTTTTATCGCTTGCGTTATAACATATAAACCGGTAATAGGATCACCGACTTTTACATATATTATTTTGGCCCAAGTGTATGATAATGGGTTGTGACAACTTGTCTGGCTCCTGCGAGAGCTAGGAGGTTCTTGGAACCGAGGCAAGTTTTGGGGATTCTCGTGTCACAAACCTAAGTTGAATTAGAACGGGATACGACCTAATAAATAAAGATAATAAACTGGATTGTTTGTTGAGCATGATTATGTGATGTAATGATGTATGAGTGTGTATGTGCCTTCACCATGTTTATAATGCTTAGAATAGAGCTAACGGTTTTAAACCACTTGTGTAGATACCCCACAGGTTAGGGACGCCGCCGAGTGAGGTGGAGGAGTGGACAACCGAGGGTCTCCGTACATTATAGGACGGGAGAGTTTTAGGATTATTCTGTTTATGTTTGGTTTTATGGTTTTGGATGTATGGATTCGGATTTATGTTTTGAGACTTGTGACGTTTTGAGAAATCGGCTAAGTTTCCACCTTGTATCTTTACCTTTCAGTTTCCCGCATACATTATAAATGACTTCATTTTTGCCTTTATTTGTGCCATGTTAGATGCAAATGAATTCAACCGCATCTCATCATGCAAGAGTGCAAAGGAAATATGGGACAAACTCGTTGTCACATACGAAGGAACAAGTCAAGTCAAATAAACAAAGATTAGCATCTTCCTCAGATAGTATGAGTTATTTAAGATGAACCCAAATGAACCAGTCAAAGAAATGTTCACAAGATTTACTGAGATTGTGAATAATCTGGACCCACTTGGAAAGGTCTTCATAAACGAAGAAATAGTTAGGAAGGTTCTAAGGAGTCTGCCTAAAGCTAAGTGGGGACCAATGATGACTGTCATCGAAGAAGCTCAAAATCTCTCAACTCTTCCTCTCTATGACCTCCTTGGAAAACTCATCACACACGAAATGGTTCTTGGTGAAGAAAATGGAGAGCTCACATCCAATACAAAGAATCTAGCATTGAGATCGAAAAAGGATGAGTTACAATCTGAAGAGGAAGACAGTGATGATGATGGAGAAGATGCAATTGCTATGATCTCTAAGGGTCTCGCGAGAATTCTCAAAATAAAGAAACAAACTGCAAACAATAGAGAATATCCACGAATATCAAGACCCCGAGGTAAGTTCTCTAACTCTAACAAGAAAACTAAAGTTCTGACTTGTTTTGAATGTGGTGATACAGATCATCTCGTTAAGGATTGTCCACAAAAGAAGAGGATCAACTTTAAGAAGAATGATCGGAAGACGAAAGTTATGGTAGGTTCATGGATTGATTCAGATTCCTCAAATGAATCAGAAGACGAAAAAGAACAAGCAAACCTATGTCTTATGGCCGATCATGAAGAAGATTCAAATCTCTACGTTGATAATGTGGTGTGTACTATCATATCTCAACCTAAATCTAATCTCACACAATTCTTTAAAGACATTATCATATGTGACAAAGAACATAGGATAAGGATAAATCCCCTAAAAGAAAAGTATCTTGAACAAGAAAAACAATTAAGTGAGATGTCTCTGGAGATTGAAAATCTTAACACGGAGATATCAAAGTATCAAGGCCTTGGAATCGGAAATTGCGATTCTTAAGGACAACCTCTCTTCCCTTCATCGAAACTATATCGATCTAGAGAAAGAGAAAGTTGATCTAACTTTAATGTGTCAAGACTAGAAGACTGCACTTGTTAAATTCACTCGTTCAAAATCCAATCTTGAAAGAATGATGGGTGAAAAACATTCCTCACATAACAAAAATGGTATAGGTTATCATAGGAGTTTTCCTAGAAAACCGACTACCACCTTTGTCAAGGCTAAAAAAAGTATTCATATGCCCACATGTTTCTACTGTTGTAAAAAGGGTCATGTAAAATCTACATGTCTATATAGAAGAAATGATCCTTACATCATTAGATACACTTATCATCTATGCTTAAGGAAACAGGTCAAGCAAATCTGGGTTCTTAAAGGTACTAGACCACCAAACATGATCAAGCCTGAATATGGACCAAAATATGTCATTTGATCGACCCGGAAAGGTTGATGTTTGCTGTTTTGCAAGATATCACCAAGGTAAAGGAGAATAAATAGATATTAGATAGTGGTTGCTCAAGAATGAGTGGAAAAAGCTCACTATTCTCAGATTTAAAGAAGCAATCATCTGGAACCATTACGATTTGTGATAAATTAAAGTGTGACATTATTGGCATTGGTAAAATATGTTATAATTCATCTAACTTTATTGATGATGTATATCTTGCTAACGGTTTGAAGTATAATTTGCTTAGCATCTCTCAAATATGTGCTAAAGGCAACAAGGTAATGTTTGATTCAGAAAAATGTGAAGTTCAAGACAAGACGACGGGTGATATTGTGCTTACTGCTCCTAGATGGAACAACGTTTATTCTATGAGTACTAACAAAGTTCCATGAACTAAGCTAAAGTGTCTCAAGGCCTTGACTGATGATCCAAGGCTTTGACATAGAAGACTTGGTCACGTAAGCATGCATACAATGCAGAAGTTACTTTCAAAGGATTTGGTACGTGGCTTGCCAAACCTAAACTTCAAGGTAGATGATCTATGTAAAGCTTGTACACAAGGTAAACAAACAAGAGGTTCATTCAAACCAAATAAAGTTGTAAGTTCTTCTCGACCCATTAGACTTTTACATATGGATCTTTGTGGACCTATGCGTGTTAAATCTCCGAAAGCTAAGCTGTACATCCTTGTTATTGTGGATGATTTTTCTCACTTTACATGGATATCTTTCTTACGAGAAAAATCTGAAGCATTGTTTGATTTTTCAAAATTGTGTAAGGAGTTGCAAACTTTGAAAAACCTACCAATCGTTTCTGTAAGAAGTGATCATGGTAGAGAATTTGATCAACTAAAGTATTATTTATTTTGTGCAAAATACGGTATTTCACATAACCTTTCAGCTCCTAGAACTCATCAAAAAAATGGGGTTGTAGAACGTAATAACCCCACCCAAGAGGATATGTCTAGGACTATGCTTTTAAAAAACAGTTTGCCAAAAAGATTTTGGGCAGAAGCAGTAAACACTGCAAATTACATCTTGAATAGATGTTTAATTCGCCATATTTTATAAAAGACTCCTTATGAACTCTTTAAGGGTAGAAAACCTAATATTTCTTATTTTAAACCCTTTAGATGTACATGCTTTGTTCATAACAATGACAAAGATAATTTTGGGAAATTTTATGCATGTAGTGATGAAGCTATATTCATTGGAGATGCTTCAAATAGAAAATCTTATCGAGTTTATAACAAGCGTACCACAATTGTCGAAGAAAGTATTCATGTCATATTTGATGAAAGCAATGATGGTACTTTGAGTGAAAGTTTTGCAGATCTTAATCTGAATCAAGGAGAAAATCACAATTCCGATGAAAAAGAAGATCATAAAGATCAAGAAAAGAATATGCAAGAGAAGATTCAGATATCGGAGAAAACTCTCAAGACCTTGAAACAAATCTTCAAGACCTTGAAACACAAAACTGCGATGTCAGAACTCCGTTCAAGGCCTTGAAACCCAAATTCAAGGCCCTGAGATAGGATCCAAGGGCAACACTCCAACGATACCTGAATCTAGTCAAGCATATGAACCTCAGTCGTCAGGATCTATTCCATCTTACAAACAAAGGAAATTTCAACACTCTTCATACCATTCACAAGAGAATGTGATCTCGGATCCAAACGCAGGAGTTCAAACTCGATCCAAAGTAAACAACCTATATGCGTTCTTTGCGTTCGTGTCTCTTATTGAGCCAAAGAATTATGTTCAAGCTCTTCAAGAAAACGACCGGATCATTGCCATGCAAAACGAACTAAATGAGTTTGAGAGAAACAAGGTTTGGACTCTTACTACAAAACCAAAGCATCAATCCCTCATTGCCACGAAATGGGTTTTTCGAAACAAGTTGGATAAAAATGGTAAAGTCATTCGAAATAAAGCACGACTTGTAGCTCAAGGCGAAAATCAAGAAGAAGGTATTGATTATGAGGAGACTTTTGCTCCGGTTGTCAGGTTAGAAGCCATACGTATGCTACTTGCATTTGCATCTTTCATGAGCATAAAGTTATTTCAAATAGATGTAAAATGTGATTTCCTGAATGGCTTCTTAGAAGAAGAAGTCTATGTTACTCAACCACCTGGTTTTGAAAATGATGAATTTCCTGATCATGTTTTTAAACTATACAAGGCTCTTTATGGTCTTAAGCAAGCTTCTCGAGCTTGTATGAAAGTTGTCCAAGTATCTCCTTGAAAACAATTTCAAAAGAGGTTTGATTTATAAAACTTTATTTATCAAAAACAGAGGCAAGGATATTTAAGTAGTACAAATCTATGTTGATGATATATTATTCGGTGCTACTAATGATTCCCTATGCAAGGAATTTTCAGATATCATGTGCAGAGAATTCGAAATAAGCTTAATGCGTGAGCTAAATTTCTCTTTTGTACTTCAAGTTACACAAGCAAATAAAGAAGTTTTTTCTCAATCAAAGCAAGTATACCAAGGACTTGCTTAAGAAGTATAAGATGGATCAATCTACGGTCACAAAGACTCCTATGAGTTCTACACTTATTGCTTGACCATGACAAAGATGACAAAAGTGTTGTACAAAAGAAGTATCGAGGTATGATCGGTTCATTGTTATATCTAACCGCTAGTCGATCTGACATTATGTTTAGCGTGTACATGTGTGCAAGATTTCAAGTTGATCCTAAAGAGTCACACTTGATAGCTGTGAAAAGGATTTTTCGGTATCTCAATGGCACTAAGGATTTAGGGTTATGGTACCCATATCAAAGCTCGTTTCACCTTGTTGGCTATTGAGATGTAGACTTTGCACGTTATAAGGTCGATAGAAAGAGCACTTTTAGATGTTACCAATTCTTAGGAGCTTCCCTAATCAGTTGGCACTCCAAGAAGCAAAACTCTGTCGCCCTATCCACAGCTGAAGCCGAATATATAGCTGCAGCAGCCTGTTGTGCACAAATTCTATGGATAGCTCAACAACTTCGTGATCTTGACTTTGATTTGAATGTTATTCCGATAATATGTGATAATACTAGTGCTATTTCAATTACTAAAAATCTTGTGTAGCATTCAAGGACTAACGATGTAAGACATCACTTCATACGTGATCATGTTGAGAAAGGTGGTGTTTCGATTTCTTTTATATCAACTCACTTGCATCTTGCAAATATCTTTATCAAGCCTCTACTTGAAGATCAATTTAATTTTATTCGTTTAGAGCTTGGTATGTTGAACAAGGAAACATTAATGTAGGGGGGTAAATTGTTTTATTTTCTCCTTCGTATGCAGCCTTTTCGTTTTCAAAGGCCTTGAAATGCAATTCAAGGGCATTGAAACGAGTTTCAAAGGAAAAATTGAATATCACAGATCTATTTGGGGGTTAATATCTCTTAGATATTTTAATCTCTAAATAATTTTTTAATGATTTCAAAATCTCATTTTTGGGTTCAAAGTTTTGAAAAAGAGTTGTTGAAGATTTTATTGAAAACAAATTTGGCTTTTCAAGAGCTTGATTTTCTTAAGATCTTGTTTAATCTTAAATTGTTTTCTTTCTTTTAAAAGGAAAAAGGCTTCTATCTTTTTCATTTACCGTCTTTCCAGAAACCCTTTTCAAAAACCCTTGTCTTCTCTCTCAATATCATCCATGGCTCCTAGAAACAAGAAATATGCTCCTCATCCAGTCTCATCCTCTAAAAAGTAATCAGCTCAGATTCCCTATGGCACAAAGGAAGAGAAACCTTTTGAAGAGTTGAAAACTTCTCAGACAACTAGTCTTCCATCGTCTTGGTTCATAAATTTTCAAGCTACGGGATCTTGGCTTGATGGATTTCACAATCGGCCTCTCTGTATGTGTGATCTGGTGGATACTATATTTCTAGAAACCCTTCAAATACCCTGCATTGCTCAGCTCAAGAGGTCTACAGTCTGGAAAGTTTTAAATCCTGGAGATTTTGCTTTCCCAAGGCTCACAAGATTGTTCTATGTCAATCTAGTCAGAAAACGGGACAAAGGAATAATCACCTTGAGTCTTATGTAAAAGGTATCTCAATTCTTCTCACTTCTACTGTTTTGGGTGAGATTTTAAGAACTCCTACATACATCTTTTTTACACATCCCTCGCGATCGGAGAGTGTTCGACTCGCTAAGGAGAAATTTCTGGTTCCAACTCAACCTCACGCCAACTTACTCATACTTCCCTAACCCTAAATGCTAAAATTGTGTTTACCATTCTAGTTTGGTTTATGATTCCTCGAGCAAACTCAAGAGAACTTTTGACTGATCAATCCTTGGAACTAATTCATCGGATTTTGTTTGGGTTAGACATTGATGTACCTAATCCCATCCTTAACCATATGATCCATTCAGTCAATTCTAAACGAGCTATCCCTTTGCCCTATGGAAATCTTCTGCCCAAGATCTTCGACTATTTTTCAATTGATACATCCTTTGAAGATCGATAGCCTATTGCTGGCAAGACTGATGAGTCTTGTTAAAAAGGCTAGGAATTGAGAAGACACTTGCAGGAGCATGGACATTAAAGGGAAAATGAGCTATTCCACGTCCATCTCAAGAAGCTCCAACATCTTCTCCTTCTACTCTAGAAATCAGGTTAGATGGATGTTAAAAAGAATTGGCTTGTCTAAATCGTGAACTTTCTGATTTTCAGTTTGACACTAAGAGAAGACTGGATGCAAATCATGAACTACTATCCATCATGAATGCTAAGGTAAATGAAATGTATCTGATGAATGCTCTTACTCTTACCACCATGGGAAGGATCCTACCTATGACTGAAGATGCAGCTCAACATACTCAAGAAAAAGTGGGAAATGTTTTGATGAACTACAAACGTCGTGTACAAAATAACTTTATTTTGTATCCTACCCATGTTGAACCAACTATTCTGCCAGTGCTTGAATATGAAATGGTTAAGGAACGACGAGTTGAAGAAAAGAGACGACGCTTAGCTTCTGAAATGGATGATTGAAGTCACAAGAAAACTTCACTCAAGGGAGAAAGGAAATTCTATGAAGAAGATTCAGACTGAGCATAAGATGATTGTGGGATTGTTATTTGAAAGACTTGATTTTTATTGTGGTTTTTGAAATACTTTTCTGGGGTTGTAATCTTTAAAATTACCGTGCTTTTACTATTTTTCTCCCTTGTTGAAAGACAAAGGGGGAGAAATAATTGATCCGACATTTTCGATATTTCTGCATTTTGCATTTTAAATTTGTTTTGATATTCATATATGCATCGCTAACTTTACAATGCAGGTACGATATTTGTGTTGTCTTCCATCAAGGGGGAGATTGAAAACTCCACCTTGATTATATATTTGTATAGGTGATGATGATGGAAGACTTAAACACAAATGAAGTGGTTTTCTATACTAACAATTTATCGATTATATATCGAGTTGCTTGGTTTGGTTTGGTGGTTTGTTTAGAATGTGTGCAGGTCTTGAAACGCATTTCAAGGGACCTTCGAAGGCCTTGAAATCGGATACAAGGGACAGACGAAGAGTTTAGAGATATTCAAGACGGAGGCCTTGAAAGCCATTTCAAGGGACCAGAAGCCAAGGCCTTGAAATCGAAATCGGAACAACGCAAGAGGCTGAAAGAAATTCAAACTTCAACAAACTAAATCTACCAAACATCAAAGAAGATCTTCTAAGGAGATATGCCCAACAAGAACATACGTTCAAAGAAGATCTCAACCGACCAAGTAGATTTGATTTGAAACAGGATCTCGCAAAGATCCTCAACCAAAAGCGCAAATATCCTCTCTCAACGGATTTTAAATATATTCACAACAAGTATGAGAAGATTACGGACAAGGGAGATCAACGTGCTTTAAGGAGATGAAGACAATAGAAGATCTACAACGTCTACCTCATCTCAACCAAAAAGCGGCCTTCATGGAGAAGAAGAATCATCTTCTCAACGGGTAGAAGACCTCTCCATAAAAGACTATAAATGAAGATGTCGATTGAAGAACAAAGTACAAAAAACTTACACGGAAACATTCAAAGTCTTCAAGCGATCCAAAACATCTTCATTCGATCAAAACAAGTTTTTCTTTCTCTCTTTTACAAAAAGCGTTATCTCCTAGAGAGAGATAAAACTTGAGAGCTCCATTGGAATATCTAAAAAGTGTTATACTAGAGTGTGTTACTCTGCGAAGTAACTAGGCTATTATAGCAAGATGAAGAGTTGAAGCTAGATCGTAGCGTTGGCTACAGTGAGAGAAGAATGAGATTTCTTCTAGTTTGTATCTAGGACTCTTTGAAGTTGATAATAGATAGTTAGATCCTACGACTATACCCTGGGACGGAGAGTAGGCTATTTATAGCCAAACTTCGTAAACATATTCTCGTGTCGATCTTTTACATTCCGCACTTTATCTGCTTTATTGTGACTAACTTTGTCTTGAAGGTGAACAAAGTCAAGGTCCTTGAAATAAGTTTCAAAGCCCTTGAAATCAAAGTGTGTCACAAAGAGCTCACATCAACACCAAGGCCTTTGAAATCAGTTTCAAAGCCTTGATATAGGTTTTTGCGAAAAGTTCTCATACTCTATTTAACCCCCTTCTAAAGTATATTTATCCTTTATATTCACCTAACGGTTATTCACTTGTAAATAATTTTATAAAAGGTGCATAATTTTATTTATTTATTATGAAAAAAATGGTTTACGGAAACCTCCTTCGTGCATTCATCTCTTATCGAGGCGATGTAAGTTTACAGGCTTTACCCCAATTTAGGGGGCGTATTCAATCTAGACTTTTAAAGATTTTGATTGATTCTTAATAATCATAGACTTTGTTGATTTTGTAAAATATTTTAATTCTATATAGAGTGAATACAGATTCTGTGAAAATCTTTGTGTTAGGGAAAGATTTCTATAAAGTTTAGGTATGTACAAAAGTAAAAAACAATCTTACAAAATCAATGAAATAATAGATTTTTTAAAATCAACAAACTTTTAAATACCATAAGAATTTTATGAAAAATTTTAAATCCTAATTGAATACCAAAAGATTTATATGAAATTTTAAAAATCTATATTAAATACCCATAGACTCTTAAACTCCAAAAAAAATCCTGTAAACTCTTAATTGAATTCACCCCTAGTTAGGGTTCAAATAAGAATTAGTCAAATATCGTAAAATTAACACTAATAAAAAGACCACCAAATCCTTAACTTATTTTCCTTTACAAACTTTGATAGTATTCAAGTTCATACTACTTATACACAACCCCAAAATCAAGAAGAATGCAATTTTGATAACTAGGCCTTTTTGAAAAATAGAATAGTAAATAGGTTTTTTAATATTTCAAATAATTAAATATACTCAAGCTTTTGTATTTATTCTGAAACTCTACCGTTACATTTACTAAACTCAAAAAATTATAAAAAGCCTAGTAATCCCACTAAAAAAAGCAAAAGCCCAGTTAAGCAAATTGTTTCAAATCAAAACTAACAACAGCTTCACATCACACTGACACTAATTTTCGAATTCCTTATACAATCAATACTTAATTACATGATTTGAAGCAGTGATAGCCTCGATATTGGCCTCCAATTGAAGCCGTCGAGTGGTATCCCCCAGCACACAACCCGTAATTGCATAGTCAGAAATCACAACCATGTATAATTACATAAATTAGAAACAGAGAAGCGGTGGAAATCAGAGATTTCGTCGGATCCAGCCGCTAATTCGGTACCTTATCATCATCATAATCACCGCCTGTTAAGCGATCCAGGCTCGTAGTAGGAGAATGGAGCCGCCTGCCATTTCTTGAAGACAACGGCGTGTTTCTGCTCGGAAACTCCGCCGGAAGTCTGGTGGTAGCCGTCCTTTCGCGAGTCGATCGGAGCCGACTGGTCGAACGGCGCCGGTGGAGAAGCAACGGGGGAGAGGAGCGGGATGGCGACGTTCCACTCAGTCGAACGGTTTATCTGTATCGTCGCCGGAGCTCGACGCTGGAGACGATTCGGCTGCCGGCGTCGGTTGGAAGATTCGGTTGCCATGGATGGGTTGCGTTTGTGTTTTCTTTGTGTTGTAGATAATTGTGGAGGAGAGGGACGTTGTGGGCATGTATATATAGAGATAATGTGAGCATGTGGTTAACACGCGCTCTCATTTATCGCTATTTCTATAAAGTTACCAAGTTCTACACCCTAATTTGCTTTTGTTTGTACAAAGTTACTTTTCACTCAAATTCATTCGTAAACAATCATCGTAAGTCATAACCCTTATTTAGATTTTGAGTAAAATGCACAACTACATCCATAGTTATCACTCTATTACGAGAATTACCATGCATAATTATTTTTTCATAAACCTACCCTTAATATTACATTACCATGTGTAATTATTTTTTTCATAAACCTACCCTTAATATTACAGTATTTGCTTAAATCGCATGTAAACGGGTACGGGAAACGAACGCGACGAGAAACGTAAAAGTGACAATCCGTAAAATCGTAGGAGATGAAACACGGCGACGGAGTATAAGTAATATATTATTTTATAGCGCTTGTGATGAGAAATTTATATAAAATAGGTTTGTTAAAAATCTTAGGAGATGAAACAACTACCCACGTAACATATATTAATTTCATGGTTTAATTAGTTATTTAGAAAAAAAATTTATTGGTTTTTTGGCTAAGTTAAACTATAATTTTTATTCATAACGAATTAATATCTATTATGTGGGTCGTTGACCTACTGTTTTGTGGTTTGTGGGTCGTTGACCTACTGTTTTATAGGTCGTTGACCTACTATTTTGTGTGTCGTTAACCTACTATTTTGTGGGTCGTTGACTTGCTGTATTGTGGGTTGCTAAATATTTTTAACGAATTTACTATCCTAGATGGTTTGAAAATTAAACAAATCATACATTTATTAGCATTTTGGTTAAGTTGAAGTATAATTTTTATTTTCATAACGGAATAATATCCATGATTTGGGTCTTTGATTTATTGTTTTGTGGGTCACCTATTGTTGCGTGACTCATTAACTTATATAAATAGAGTGTTTGAAGATTAAACAAATTATACATTTCTTGTCTATTGACTAAGTTGAACTATAATTTTTATTTATAATGGATTAATATCCGTTATATGGATATTAATCCGTTGACCAACTGTTCTTGGATTGCTAAATATTTTATATGATTTTACTATCACACATCGATTAGTAAGACAATAGCTTATCAAGTAAGACAGGTAGTTTGAGAGATCGTATAAATAGAGGATATTTGAAAATTAAACAAATCATACATTTATTAGCATTTTAGTTCATTTGAAATATAATTTATATTTTCATGACGGAATAATATCCAAGATCCGGGTTGTTGATTTATTGTTTTGTAGGTCACCTACTGTTTTGTGGATCGTGAACTTAAATAAATAGAGGGTTCGAAGATTAAACAAATCATACATTTCTTGACTTTTGACTAAGTTGAACTATAACTTTTATTCATAACGGATTAATATCTGTTATATGATATTAATTCGTTGACCTACTATTTCATGGGTTGCTAAATATTTTCAACGATTTTACTATCTCACGTCAATTATCAACTAAGACCATACATACATTATCAAGTAAGGTGATAATTTGAGAACATGTATAAATACAAGGTTTGAAGATTAAACTAATAATACATTTATTGAACTTTTTGGCTAAGTTGATGTAACGCCACGTTTATTGGGAGCGTTTCCGATATTTATTTTTCCAACTTATATCGATGATTTATTAACCTAAATATTTCTACGGGTATTTTCACATTGAAAATTAAATTTTATGAGTTTATATATTTTAATATATATATATATATATATATATATATATATATATATATATATATATATATATATTTCAATTTTTATTTATTTTCGAAAAATTTTAAAAAGGTTTTTCGAACCGAAAATCCCGTTCCGGCATTTTCGTTTCATCGAGTTTATTTTTAATTCCGGATTTCCTATTTTATTATTTTTATCATTTCTCTTTCCTCCTCTTATTCTTCTCTTTCCTTGGCTTTCCATCCCCCCGGCCATTGAAGGAGGAACTCCCAGCCAATTTTAGGCCATCTCATTGCCTTTGCCTCTACACCATGACAGGCTACAAACCTTCCTAGCCATGATTGTAGACGTGACCCTAGCCCTGTGGCTTAGCTCGTCTCCTCATCTACCCTGCAGCCTTCTAGCTTCCCTCAGTTGACCCCTCGACCCTGCCTTCCCCTCAGTGCAACTCCTCCACAGTAAGTTACCTCTACTCAGCACCCCTCCTCATGACCCCTATCTCTTCTCCATCTCTCCACCTTCTCTGTCTACACCCCAGCCCTCGGCATCGACCTCCACCGTGAAGCCCACTCCCCTCTAGAGCTTCTCTGTATCCCCCATACCGGATCGAAGACCGCCACCTAATTTACCCTCTCCTTTCGCCGGGAAACGCCGTTGAAATGACAAGAGAACCCCCAGCTTCTTCCACCACAGCCTCTGTTTTCCACCAACTACCTCCCCCTTTGTCGAGCGAACACCACTATCAGACCGCCGTAGTTGTGCCCTGCACCGGGAAGTCCAACTGGATCCACCTTCTACCCTCCTTTGTTTCTCGAGCCTGCATCCAGCTGCAACCTCCAGCCCTCTCTCTGCCACGCGAAGGAGCTCTCCGAGCCGCCGCCATCTCCTTACCCCTTTTTCTTCTCTGCTTACCTGTGCAGCACCTCTTTCTCCAGTGAGCTCCGCCGGGCAGAGAGAGTTGTCGATTCCTGCTGCACTTCGTCGCCGGAGGTCGGGACGAGCCTCACCACTAGCGCCCATGCCCTGTCAAAGCCGGGATCCCGACGGACAAATCAGCGCCACCCTGCACTCCTCTTCCTCGCTGCCGCTTTCATCTATCGGGTTAAGATAAAACCCTATTTCTAAATTCCAAATTGGGCACCTCACTTCTGGTATAATTAAAAATGTGACCCATTGTTTTGTATTTGCAGTTTTAAACCCAGTTTTTGAAATGTAACAATTTTCCCCCTGCAGAATTAATTACATGGAATGACCCATATTTTATATTGCGAATTATGACCCAGCTTTGTGCAAATTATCTTTTGTGCCCTTGTTGATTTAATATCGGGTTATGACCCTAAAGATTTTGGTTGTGGTTTATGACTAAGTTCCTATGTTCGTATAATTTGCCCGGAAAATGTATTGAGGGTTTTTTTAACGTTGGTTTTCGAAAACGATTCTTACCTCAATTAATATATCGTATAACTTACTATCAAATTTAGCGTATGAGCTAAATTTCCTAAGTTGTGGTTTTAGGTCCGGAAACGCCCCAATAAAGGCCATCGAATCCATATCGACATCCATAGACCGTCTTCCGTCTTTTGACATCACGTGAGTATCCTCTCCCTGAGCTTATGATCTTACTCGATCTAGTTATGTCTTATGGTAGTATCATGCTAGGTTGGATCTAGCATAACTTAGGGTTAATGCCAAGTAGTGGCTTTGAACTTTAAGTGAAGAATTGAGGACGGTATGAACGTTCTAAGGATTGAGGTGTGTATGTTATCATGTGAGCTTGTTGAGGTTGTGAGAATGTGTTTGTTGAGATTGTGGAGTTAGGATGGAAGTATCCTAGCATGTGGTTATAGTTGAGATCTCGTGAGTTTATGAGGGCTAGGAGTATATCCTAGATTATGAGAGTGTATGACCTAATAAGATCATATATGACTTAGACTTCTAGCTTGCGTGAGTGGTTGTTGATTAACGTGCCTTGTCTGCATAGGCCTTGGTTGTATTTCTACGGGAAGTGAGATCATTTATTCGGTTAGCTTCGAGACTAGGTAAGTCTACGGATTTACTTAGCTCGCTTGTACGCATTATATGGATATGTGATGGTGGTGTGTGCTTTATCTTTGTTTATAATCATGAAACCGGATTAGCACAACTTGGTTATATATATTTGGCCCATTGTTTATTATTATCGAGCGATGCCATCACTGCCCAACTCCCGAGGGAGACTGGGAGGTTCTTTGCGACCAGGTCATTCCACATGGTATACGGGCGGGCTTCTTCGCCATTCCACATGGTATACGGGTTGAGCTCCGCCACACTCATGTTGGTTGCACGGGGACAGAGGCGAGAGTTATAAGACTCTCGTGTCACACTTTAACGAATGAAATTGGAAATTTTATAACCTAAAAAGAGAATAAGAACCGGATGTGTATGTATATGAACATGATGTGTGTTATGTGTTATTATGTGTGTGTATGTGCCCTTGCTATCTTTATAATGCCTAGAATGTGAGCTAACGGTTTTATACCGATTGTTGTAGCTGATGTACAGGTTAGGTGTGGCCGAGTGATCCGGAGGAGTGGGCAGTCTGGATTCCGTACATCATAGGTCGAGTTTGGAGGTTTTAGTCCGTGCATTGTGTTGTATATTGTATATTGTTGGTGTCGTTGTATAGACGGCTGATGTCTTTCCTTCTTGTTGTATTCGGGGAATCATATCATTGCATTAAATTTGTTTTCGGTTTGGCCCTTATTTGTGCCTAATTGGAAAGGTCCGGTGAAATTGTTGTCAAACTAAGGGTCAGGACCCATTTTGAGGTCCTAACCCGTAGCATCCCGAGTCCTTCAGATTCAGGGTGTTACAAAAGTAGTATCAGAGCCCTACGTTGACAACAATGACACTCGCAATCTTCTAAAGGCTGAATAAAAATAAACAGAACCCTCAAGGGTTCCGAGTTTTAAACAAATGAATTTCGTTTTCTAATCATGTGCGTGAGTCAGTTGGGGTAGAATGTACGAGACCACCACTTCCTCCGCGGATCTCGACGACATAATTATTTATTATTATATTATGTGTATATATATAGAGTATAAATCCTATGAGAACAGACTTATCGTGTAATCATGAGAACAGATTCGTAATTATTATTAGTTTTGTTACGAAGGTGTCATATCGTTAGTCGTAGAAAACAGAAATTATATTAAGATCAAATTAATGTATTATTCGTAGTTCTTGTTGGTTGAGTTAATTATTCGTAGTTATATTAATTATGATATCTACTCTAAATCTCAACCCTTAATACTCATCATCCAACGATGTACGATTATTCTCATGTATACACGTTAGGAGTGTTCTCATGGGAACCACACCCTATATATATATCGAGAAAATTGTCGAAACCGTACCCCATCTTTTGGGCTGACTAAACTTTAGTACCCCGTCGTTTAAACTATCAGAACGGTACCTCAACAATTGAGCCCGACCAAAGATTAATACCTAGGTTCATGTTCACCCATTAACTTCACAAATCTGCGTTAAATTTCAGGGGCAAAATTGTCCACCTAAAAACAAACCCTAAGCCCCAATTTCCTAAGCCCTAAATTTCTACCAAAAATTATCTCTCCTTTCTCCCATTTGAACTCCTTGAACACGATCGAAGTCTTGAAGAGATTCACTCGAAGACTATCTCTGCCCTTACACTTCACAATTCAGATCCATCTCTCTACTCTCTCATTGAAGTTAGAGAGGAACTGCTCACCATGACCATGGCGACCAGAGCTTTTATTCTTCTCATCTTCTTCTTTACTTTCTTTTCCTCTGTATTCTCTCTATGAAGATCAATTCAAAGTCTTCTATTTGAATTAATTTGTTGCTTTGTGATGATGGTAGGCTTGTCCTTCGGAAGGGAAGAGGCGAAGAGCGTATATATGCTCTCCCTATTTACCTGAAGCTGAAGCACAGTGTCAGATCTGTGGAGAAGGCATTACTGATGGCAAAGACATCAGTAAACAAAATTGGGACTTAGGAGGAAAATTACAAGAATGAAACCAATTTTTTATTACTATATGTGGCATTTAATAGAACAAATTTCATTTTACTACAAAATGAAATTGCACTTCATACGTACAACAAATGAGGCATATAGAATCAACACTAGACTGTCCAGATATAATCTCATTCATCTAAACTGCTCCAATTCAATGTTAACAAATCGCTATACATCAAAAGATTCAAAACTTTGATCAAAATTTCAAAAAGTAAAACCATGTAGTACATTAACACAACTTGCTAGCAAATGTTGCCACATATGAATCAACTCAACAAAATTAGAATGTTAAATTTCAACATGTTTGCAGTACATCATGTAATTAATTTGCAATCCAAGGTCCATCGTGCTAACCTTGTCAAATCAGTTCAACCAAAAACCATATATATACTAGATGATATCACGATAATCAATAGAGGCTTCATCACAAGTTGATTACTGCACAAACGCAGATCAATCTTCCCTTTATCCTTCAAAAAAGTATGCACTCTACAGGCATACGGCTACACCAGCTCAACACCTCTTTCTGCTAATGAACTCATCTGCAACGTTCTTATGTTTCCAGATGCAAGAAAGTGAACTGAAGGTAGAGAAGGATCTATAACAGGTTCAATCTTGTGGAAACAGAATTGGGACTTAGGAGAAAAATTATATGAGCGAAACCAATTTTATGTTACTATCTATGGCATTTAATCGAGGAAATAACATATAAAATGAAGAAATTCTCTCCAAAATGTTACGAATTGGTGTTTGGTTGTTGAATTTGAGTGAAATTCCATGGAATCAGTATAACACCATTGTTTGTAAACAGAATTGAGACTCAAGAGAAAGTATGAGCTACGAGCAGTATGATGGGGAAAACAATGATGAAGATGAGTAAAATTCCCAAGAAGAAGCACTTTTACTGCTCTTTCGATAGGCCTTTGCAGCGTATTCATAACTTGGTGGTCAATGTTATCCTTCTGCTCGCCCTGCACCACCACCATAACCGTCGAACAATTGATAGAAATTTAGGGTTAGAAAATTGGGCATTAGGGTTTGTTGAGGTGAACAATTTTGCTCCTGAAATTTAACGTAGATCTGTGAAGTTAACCTAGGCATTAATCTTTGGTCGGGCTCAATAGTTGAGGTACCGTTCTGATAGTTTAAACGACGAGGTACTAAAGTTTAGTCAACCCAAAAGATGATGTACTATTTCGACAATTTTCTCTCTCTCTATATATATATATAGGGATAGGATCAAGTAAGAACCAAAGTTACGGTAAGAAATAAGAACAAATTTGTACCACATGATTAAACAAAATCAACGTACATGATTCAATTCTATATTTGCATAATAATTTCACCGGTTTTATATTATGATTGATATATTGTTACCATTTTAATATCAAAATATTTGCTACAATTATGTATACATGTTTTACTAATAACTATACACGTTTTACTGAATTTATTATTTTCTCGTGTCCGGCGTCTTAAATACGAAAGCACGACTATGAAAGCACGAATATAAAAACACAATATACCCTCAGGCACAAACATATAAACGTGCACATCATCAATTTTATTTATTTTTTTCATCTTAAATATTGTTAAACATTATTATTTTTATTCTTCTTAAATATTATGTGTTTGATTTTGAGTTTAACACACAACTAATAAAGCACAATGCACGACTAATAAAGCACGATGCACATATACTCATAAACTCATGCACAAACCTTAAACATGCATGATTATAAAAGCATGAGTAAGAAAATATATATACAATCGTGTTTAATATGTATATATATTCGTGCATTTGAATAAAAGCTATCGTGCTTATGAAGTTTTTTTAATATATTGAAATCGTGCTTGCTAGTGCACGTGTTAAGGTATATTGCTAATTGATTATGTAAATTACTTAATATACTGTAGTCGTGCTTGCACTAATAGTGCATGTGTTAAGTATATTGTTAGCTCCTAGTGTTGTTTAATATGTATATATATTGTAGTCGTGATTGCACAGACTTATTTATTCGTGCAATGCGGAAGAGACTAAACCTTTATTTCCATAAATGAATCAACACAATATGTAATTACCAAATAACACGTGTAGAATAAATCATGCACGGATATAGAATATTTTATTTACCAAACGTTGAAACCGCAATAAATCTTAATACAAATTTACCTTAATTAGACGTAAAATCTCGGCCTTTCGTGCTTTAATCTAACGCTATATAATTGTTCTTATTTCTTACCGTAACACTTGTTCTTACTGGATCCCGACCCTATATATATATATATATATATATATATATATATATATATATATATATAGGCTTTTGTTCAGGTACGGCTGCTAATTTATGGTACGGCCGTGCGGCTTAACGTAGAGCCGACACGTGTCCCGAAATTTATTTATTTTTTATTATTTTTTTCCCGGAAACGAATGAAATTTTTTTTGAACTACCATGTTATAATTTATGCACTATTCTCTTATAAACTTTGAACTATTCCCTTATAATTAATGAACTATTACTTTTTAATATATTATATCAAATTATTTATAAATTAATCCTTTATATGTTATGAACTATTCAATTGTAATTCATGAACTATCATTTTATAAGTTATGCACTATCCTTTATAAATTTTGCACTTTGAGCTATTCTATTATAATTCATGAACTATCCTTTTATAAGTTATGAACTATCCCTTAATAAGTTTGAACTATTACTTTCACTCCTTTATAAATTTTGCACTATGAACTATTCTATTATAATTCATGAACTATCCTTTTATAAGTTATGAACTGTTCCTTAATAAGTTTTGAACTATTACTTTCACTCCTTTATAAATTTTGCACTATGAACTATTCTATTATAATTCATGAACTATCCTTTTATAAGTTATGAATTATTCCTTAATAAGTTTTGAACTATTACTTTCACTCGTTTCTGGAAAAAAAAAATTTTCAGGACACGTGTCGGCTCTACGTTCAGCCGCACGGCCCTACCGGAATAATGTGCCTTACCTGAACAACACCCTATATATATATATATATATATATATATATATATATATATATACATATATATATATAGGGTGTGGTTCCCATGAGAACACCCCCTAACGTGAGAACATGAGAACAATCGTACACCGTTGGATGTGAGTATTAAGGGTTGAGATTTAGAGTAGATATAAAAAATAATAATAACTACGAATAATAATAATTAGGAATCCAACAATAACTACGAATAATCCACTCAACCAACAATAACTACGAATAATACATTATACGATATAGCACATTCGTAACAAAACTAATAATAATTACGAATCTGTTCTCATGTTCTCACGTTAGAGGGTGTTCTCATAGGATCTATACTCTATATATATATATATATGTATGTATATGTAGATATGTATATGCGGACTTAGGATGTTTTGGACTATACTTGTGTGTTGAACTGTAGATTGATTATGGACTGGTTATGTTTATAGTAGTAGCATGACGTTTATATATATATATATATATATATATATATATATATATATATATATATATATATATATATATATATATATATATAAACATATGATATTCTAATATCATATTAGTGATAGTGGACCTTATAGCTAAGATGATAGAAAGCTATCATCGCCCCCTTGGACAACGCCTTTTGGCTTTGGATAGTATACATGCGAAGATAAGTATGCTCGAGTTATCAAGTTGAGCATCAAGTTTTTGCAAGCACCCCGGTGATTTCCCGGACTCCTTTAAGAGGACGTCGAAGAAGAAGACGAGAGATGACATAACCGAAGGACAAACAAATAGAGAGGAACTCGAGTCAACATAAGCAAAATCGAGATGGAAGAAATAAAAGCAAGGAAGCAAAATGACGGTATGGAGTGATATGAAGGAGCAATGATGGAACAACAATGAAGCAACTAGAGTTAGCGAACTTAAGGTTCTTCTAAGTGCCGTGCCGATAAACTAAAGACACGTATCGAGAAGAGGAGGAGTACATTCTAACACGGGTGAAAGTGGTATTGCATTAAGACATAAAGTTCAATAGGCACTCCTAAGCGCGGGAGTCGAGATGAGAAGTATGATCAACAAATGATGAAAGGAATAAGAGACCCATAATTTAAGCTTACGGATGTACCAAAAGATGAAGTGTCAAGTTTTCTAGGTACCGGGGGGTTGACTTCTGCGGCCTTACGAGACTTATGAGAAGAATGGCGAGGTGAAGTTTCACATGGTAGAATTTCCTTCGTGGAGTCAACTGATTTCCGTTATGGTGATAAGGCTAAGCAACACTAAGAAGGAGGAAGTGTGTGAGGATGATGATCTTCAAAGGAAACAAGAAGCTGGATGGAAGAACTTAAGTTTCACATGGTAGAATGTCCTTTGTAATCTGTTTCAAGGCATGCGTTCTTCCTTTGAAATGCTTTTCAAGGCATGCATAGATTTAACAAACACAAACCAAAACAAGCAATTTAGAAATATGATCGATATTTGTTAGTTTATAAAACCGCTCATAAACGTTAAGTCTTTCATCATCCACATAGACAATTCATAATCAAGATGGAGTTATCAATCTCCCTCTTGATGGAAGACAAAACAAATATCGTATAATTTCTCCCCCTTTGTCTTTCAACAAGGGAGAAAAACAATATAAATTCAAGACCTTGAAATCAAAGAGTATACCACCGAATATGAAAGAGGGCAATGAGATAAGCATTTTAAAACACAATTGACATTGCTCCCCCTATGATAATGCTTCCTTAATCTTTGTGATATCCTGCAAAACAACCAAATATCAACCTTTCCGGCTAGACCAAATGGCAAATTTTGATTCATACTCCGGTTGAACCATGTTTGGTTGTCTAGTCCCTTTAGGAACCCAAATTTGCTTAACCTGTTCTCTTAGACATAGATGATAAGTATTTCGCATGATGTAGGGATCATTTCTCCTATAAGGGCAAGTTGATTTAACATGTCCCTTTTTACAACAATAGAAACATGTGGGTGTATGTGAACTTCTTTTAGCTTTAACAAACGTGGTCACTGTTTTACTTGGAAAATTTTTGTTATAACCAAGACCACTCTTGTTAAGAGAGGATTGTTGTTCACCCATCATCCTTTTGAGATTAGCTTAAGAACGAGTGAATTGAATGAGTGTTGTCTTCTGGTCTCTACACTTCACAATTAGATCAATCTTCTCTTTCTCTAGATTAATATAATCTTGATGTAGAGAAGAGAGATTTTCCTTAAGAATCGCATTTTCCGATTCCAATGCCTTGATATTGGCATCAAGGTCTAACTTTGAAGTGTTGGGATTTTCAACTTCCAGAGACAATTCACTCACTCTTTTCTCTTGTTTATTTAGCTTTTCCCTTAAGGATCTATTTTCAAGAAAGTGTTCTTTTTCACTAATGATCATATTTTGAAGAACTTCAGGAAGAACAACAGTGGGACTAGAAATTAAATTTCTTACAACTCCATCAAGGTATCGTTTAGGATTTTCTTCTTCATCACCCATCAAGCATAGATTCACTTGATCACTTTCATGTCTCACTAGAGGAATCCAAGTCACTTCTTGAGGCTACTGTTCGCTCGGAAGTGTGCGTCAAAGTCTTAAAATTTATATCCAGAACTTAAGCAAAAGCGAACCCGCAGTGTACGGATCAACTGTAGTAAGACAACAAATTCCAAAGTCGAACTCAGGGATTTGGTGAGAATAAAATCGAGTTCAAATATCTGGCAAAGTATAAAAGCTTTTGTGATTAATAAAGGAGACAAATGATTCCAAGGATTCAAGTATCCGACTGCGGCTTTCGATTCAAGACACTTCTAAAGGTCAAAGGACAGAGTTGATGTTGCCAAGGTTATGTGTTTCAAAGGAAGGTATCGTACGGCGAAGTTCCAAAACATATATGTCTAATCCAAAGGTTCTCTCTATAAGGGTTGTTGAGGATACAATATAGAAAGGTCTAAGGAAAAGAATTACACTCAAACTAACCACCCAAAACCCCAGGATATGCATCTCAAAGTTAAAGATGGAAATCACACTTAAACCTTAATAAAGGATGTTGAGTCTCTCTATTACCCAAATCTTGTAATCTTTAGCTATTAAATATAGAATCAATGATGAAGCCTCTTCACACACTTAAATAGAGGTTAAGAAGGTTAAGCAAGGTTGAGATTTAGGCAAGGATTAACTTTGGTTAAAGTATAAATCAATTAAAGATCGTCAGAAAGATAAATCGACCTGTTCATCAATAAATCGTTTGATTTCCTCAAGAACAACCCGATTTTCCTATTGTCGCGAAGTTAAATCTCAACTCTCGGGATCCAAATGGTTAAATGAGTTCAGCCTATCATCATCTAAGCCTCAATTATCAACTATTCTCCCTAGAATCACAAGATTTTTAGCCAACCATTTTCATAATCAAATCAAAATCAAGATTGAATGAATAAAATCAATTAAAACCCGAACTTTGAATAAAAACCAAGTAATCTCTGAATCTGTAATCAAATCTCAAAACCTATCAAAGAATCTCTCAAAACACTCAATAATGTGTTCACAAATCACAAGAATCAAAAGGGAAACAAAAGATCTCACAACAATGGTGTATATTGACTTCTTGACTCTTTCCTTCAATCTCCTCTCCAAGAATCTTCAATCCCACAAAATTCTGTAAATCTTTCCCACTGCGAACTCCCAATTTTCATTCCTAGGGTTCCAATGTATACTTTCTCGCTAATGGGCCGCTTGACATATCACTTCTCAAGCCCAAAAGTGATGGGCTTTGGGTCGTAATATTTTTAGTCGCAAACTGAAGGACATCGTGCTAATTAATTGTAAAGAAAACCGTTCGATTTTTAGTGAATAAAATTGTCCGATTTTTCTAGAAATTAACTCGATTTTCTTCAACAGAAAGTGCTCGTCTCTTGGCTCGTTTCCTTCCTCCCTTTGGTAACTCCTTTATACACTTCCTTTGCTCTTTGTGACTCCTCTAAGACTCCTTAAGCTTCCTTATTAGCCTTAGATGCTCCTTGCTCCACTTTTGCTCGCAAATCCACCGAATTCACCCATAATATAACCAAAACTCGTGTAGACCTTTATTTTTGGAATATAAATGAAATAAGCCTAAAAGGTACACAAATTCTCTCCAAATACAAGGTAAATTGAGGTAAACCTCTACAATATGCATGATTATAATGGCATATAATTCATGACATCAAAATACCCCATACTTGCCCCTTGTTTGTCCCCAAGCAAGATTCAAACCTAGAATACAAGATGTCATGGATTATATGATGAAAATCTCAAAAACTCTCTTTTGTTTTAAAAGTGCTTCTTCTTATTCGATCACCCTCAAAGTGATGTTTCAAGACATAGGAAGACAAAGTATGTATCAATAATAACCATAATATAAATAAACTATCCTTTCCTTCTCAAAGACACAAATAAAGGACATGATAATGATGTAAAGGCAATCAAAGTCAAACAAATCTAAGCCATGAAGTCTTAAATGTGTGCATAAAGGTCTCAAGGTCTTCCAATCAAAGAAAAAGGTCTAAGAAACGTGTCAAGGGTGGGAAATCTTTTAAGAAAATGTGATGCTAATCCGGGAAAGAGGAACAACACAAAACTTTTAAGAACAAAACTTCACCACACGTGCTTTGCATGTAAAATTTTTGATTTCTTTATACTTTACTTTTTGAGAGTATGGACAACGGTGCACAATAACCGAAGCCTAGGAGATCGGCGTTTCTGAATTTCCGAGATGCCTCAAACCCTTAATGCACATACCATATCCCGTTAGGACTTGTCGTTCAATCGGACTTTGTCAAGACACAAACACCCTGCTATGTAAATGGTGCCGAGTTACTCATCCTCATGTTCAACGTCTCCAAACCTATAATTTGCCAAAATTTCACATAACACTTTCATATTGGCCCTCCCACATCAAGCATGCCTTTTACAACTACTTATCCTAATTCCCGGATGGTCAAAAGGAGGTCAACTATTTCATTGAGGAGCTAGCATGAACAAGATTTGAACTAGAAAAGAAGTGAATTGCCTTGGTCATTCCTATGTGATGCAAAATAACTTATAATATAGCTTCGATCATTATTTCATTCTCCTATCAAGACATCAAGATCATATGAACTATTCATGCATTCAAGTAAGAAAATCAAGCTCATTCATGCTATAATTAATATCTCAACATAACTAAATCATCTTTTTGCCTTTTCCACATCACAATTCTCATCATAGAGGTCATTTCCATCATAAGAAGAACAAAATTTTTAAAAAACTCACAAATTTCGAATGAAAGCATGCAAATGCGAATGTCATAGTGGAAAGCAAATAGTGCAAGAATTATTACAAACCAATTAATCAAGTGCAACACAAAGTACATAAAGTGTGAAAAGTAGAAGAGATTGTAAGTACCCCCACCCCATACTTAACCTTCACATTGTCCCCAATGTGAAAAATCAAGCATAAGATGGAGAAAAATACTTACAATGTAAAATGGAGTGGAAACTCAATCCTCAGTCGGTGGCGGTGACGGATATGGATATCTCGGTGCGCTGGGATCATAGAAGTGGCCAAACTGATGATAGTACATGTCCCTCATCTGGCCATCGTAGGACGAGTGTCTAGCATCCGTCTCCTGGTGGTATGCCGTGAACTGAGTGTTCAAGGCGGCTTAGTTGGTGTGGAGGGCCTAATAATCTGTGCGAAGACCCTGGTAGTCGGTACGTAGACCCTGGAAGCTAGAAATCAATGCTCCAATCTGTCGGGGGAGCCTATGTCCGCGCCCAAGCCCTCGACCGTGGCTGGGAGTATGTGCAAAAGAATGATGGGGGTGGCTGCATCTCATCCTCCGTCTCCTCAGTACCGCGACTCATCCTGCTAGGTCCGGATCCATGAGTATTAGTATCCATGGCGTCCGTAGCGTGGTCGCTGTGGGTGTCACTCTCGAACTCCAGCATAGGTCCCTGATAAGCTGCAGCTCCATCCTCGTAGACCTCCTCCTCCTCTGTATCCTCTGCATCATCATAATAAACAGATGGAGGGGCTACCTCCTCAATCATAAGTACAAAAGTCTCCTTCCAGTTCCTCTTATTCCGAATAGTGTATTCGGACTTCCACACTATCTCAGCCGGCTTCTTGGATGGATCCTTTGCCCATGGCATGGGCACATGCAAAGCTCCTCTACCTTGAGGAATCAAAACCTGTCGCGCAACCAATCTCTATGAACCTAGAGGTTGGGCACTTTCATCTAAGTTGTATTCTGAAAAGTCTAACTCTAATGCCTTCGCCACGTGAGTGACAAGGCCTCCAGCACATAATCACCCTTCGACTTGTTGGCTATCTACCCAAGATAGTCAGCAAGCATGGAGGTGATGTCGGGGATAGTACCGCTAGTCATGCAATAGAGTAAGAAGAGCTCATCTGCCTTCAGCTTCTGTGGAGTCTCTGTCCGTGCAAACAAACTCTCACTAAGGATCCTATGAACTACTTTGAAGGAAAGGTTGTACATACTCGCCTCCTTGGAGTTCCCAGGTCTCCACTTATCTCCTCCATATTCTCCAACTGATATACTTTCCCAAATAGTACTAGCACTGACCCCTCTCGCAAATGTGCCTGCAGAAGAATAGGGAAAGCCAAACAAATATCCAAAATCATCAATGGACACAGCATGGTTTTGGTTCATGAGATGGAAGGTGACCGTCCTCTCTCTAGGATCATGCTCAAATGTACTCAAGAACTCTAGAGTGATCTCGGTGTAGGCATCCTCCCTAATCAGCGCAAACTGACTCAATCCCACTCTATCTAACATCATATCCACATCCTCTCTAACAAAGAAAGCATCTAGGTCATCTAGGACAATGTATTGAGGAGGGGTAAAAGGACGGTCTAAGAGACGTTCGTATCTCTTTTTATGTTTGGAAAGGGGAGGAGGAAGTTTTGGTTTAGCTTGGGAGGGTGGTGGTGGTGGTGGAGGTGCTTTGGAAGAAGATCCCTTCTTCTTGCCTGTATTTCTAGTGATACTCTTCAAAGTTTTCATTCTGCACAAGAAAATCGCCCTGTTCTTCACAAAAATCGGACGATTTATCTGGGTAGGGTCGATTTTTCTGTTGATTTTAACACAACTCACAAATCTGTAAAGTTTTGAGCAAACTAAAACTACACACAGTCTCCTAGGGGTATTTCTAAGCAAATCCCGCAATCAATCTCAGCAAACAAACAATTCCTAAGCAAGAATCAAAATCGAGCAAAAAATTTAGGTTTTGACTAGAAAAACCTGAATTCCGGGTGAATGAGCTATTTGCCAAGTTTGTTGTTGCTAGATCTTTCTTCCTTGTTGAAAGTGCTTCAGTTTGGGCTCAAGAATCACTCAAAACGGTTACAATTTGTGGAGATTGGAGATTGGCGATTTTTTTGGCTCTTTGGGACGAAGAGGAGACGAAAATGGTGAAGTGTGGAATGAAGGAATCTAGTGGAGAAGGCTTTATATAGACCGGCTAAATTTCAAAGAAAATCGGACGATTTTCTTAGTCGATTTTAATTGTCGGTCCGATTTTTCTTCACTTTCTCAACTTAACAATAAAAATCGGACGATTTGTTTTCTGTAGGGACGATTTTTGACTCGATTTTTCTCCCTGTTGCCAAAAATCGTCTTGCTCTGCACCTGAATCGATCGATTTAATTGTTGTAAATCGATTTTCTTCCTTCTTTTCCTTGAAAATTGCATTTGAACCATTTTATGTCCACTTTCTTCATTGATTCTCCAAAGTTGAACCTAGTTCCTGCGATTTTTGATACAAACAAACCAAGAGCGTATCGAGGAACAAACAAAAATAAAACTAAAGAAAGCAAACAACTAAACTAAACTACTCTATGATGAAAGGAAAGGGAAATAACTATACTACCATGGGTTGCCTCCCAAGAAGCGTTTGATTTATCGTCTTTAGCTGGACGTTGTTTGTTTTGATGTTCAATGGAGGAGGATAGGAGCTATCTCCTCAACCGGAACTTCCGGTATGTACTTATTCAACCGTTGGCCATTGACCTTGAAACTTCCGCTTTGTTCACCCCATACTTCAACTACACCATGGGGAAAAACACGTTTAATTACGTAAGGGCCTGACCAACGGGATTTAAGCTTACCTGGAAAAAGTTGAAGCCTTGAGTTGAATAGAAGAACTTGATCTCCTTCCTTCAAGTCCTTTGGAATGATATGCTTATCATGCCACCGGTTCGTTCTTTCCTTGTAGATCCTTGCGTTCTCGTACGCATTCAGCCGGATCTCCTCAAGCTCATTGATGTCTAGTAGCCGTTTCTCTCCGGCGTCTTTCATGCTGAAGTTGAGCCACTTGAAGGCCCAATATGCTCTATGCTCTAGCTCTACAGGGAGATGACAGGACTTTCCATACACAAGGTTGTATGGAGTTGTACCTATAGGTGTCTTAAAAGCGGTCATGTACGCCCATAACGCATCATCTAGCTTAATTGACCAATCCTTTCTTGTTCTAGAGACAATCTTCTCTAGAATTCCCTTGATCTCTCTATTGGATATCTCGACTTGTCCGCTAGTTTGCGGATGATATGGCGTGGCTATCTTATGGGTTACCCCATACTTAGCCAATAGAGCCTCAAATCGACGGGCTGTGAAGTGTGTTCCTCCATCACTAATGATGGTTCGGGGAGTCCCGAACCTTGGGAAGATCGTTCTATTGAAGAACTTCACCACCACCATTGCATCATTAGTAGGAGAAGCGATTGCTTATACCCATCTTGAGACATAGTCTACGGCTAGAAGTATGTATTGGTTTCCACAAGAAGATGGGAATGGTCCCATAAAGTCTACTCCCCATACATCGAATATCTCTACTTCTTGTATGTTGTTAAGGGGCATCTCATTCCTCCTTGAAATATTACCTGTACTTTGACAAGCATCACAAGCAACAACATAGTTCTGCACATCTTTGAATAAGGTAGGCCAAAAGAAACCGGATTGGAGTACCTTAGCACATGTCTTGTGGGAACTAGCATGTCCTCCACAAGGTAAAGAATGACAATGGAGGATAACACTTTCCACCTCATCCTCCGGAATTCATCTCTTGTATATGCCATCGGGACCTCTCTTGAAGAGAAGAGATCCGTTCCAATAGAAATGTCGAACGCCCTTCAAGAACTTCTTTCTTTTAGCATACGAAAGTCCGAGGGGAATTTCCTAACAAACAAGGTAATTTACAATGTCAGCAAACCATGGGTCATTACCTTTCGAGATTTGTTGAAGACATTCTTCAATCTCGTGGAGCTGTTCGTCAGGGAATGAGTCGTCGATAGGGAGCTCATCCGCCTCATTGGTGAGGTGTGGAAGACGACTAAGGTGGCCAGCAACTGAATTTTCCGAGCCCTTCTTGTCACAGATCTCTAGATCGAACTCTTGTAAGAGCAAGATCCATCTCAGAAGCCTAGGCTTCACATCCTTCTTTGTGAGCAAGTAACGGATTGCTGAATGATCCGTGTAGACTATCACTTTCGCACCTACAAGATAGGAACGAAATTTCTCAAATGCATAAACTACAGCTAGAAGCTCCTTCTCCGTTGTAGCATAATTCAATTGAGCTTCATCTAGCGTCTTGCTAGCATAGTAGATGGCGTGTGTACGACCATCTTTCTTCTGTCCAAGTACAACTCCTATAACTACGTCACTTGCGTCGCACATGATCTCGAAAGGAAGAGTCCAATCGGGCGGTTGGATGATAGGGGCTGAAATCAAAGCTTCTTTGATCCTGCAAAAGACATCTAAACATTCTTTCGAAAACTCAAAAGTTATGTCCTTCATCAAAAGATTAGTCAAAGGTTTTGAAATCTTAGAAAAAATCCTTTATGAATCTCCTATAGAAACCTGCATGTCCTAAAAAGCTTCTAACTCCTTTCACCGAAGATGGAGGAGGTAACTTCTCTATGGTTTCAATCTTGGCTCTATCAACTTTTATTCCTCTATTCGAAATCAAGTGACCTAACATAATTCCTTCGGTGACCATAAAATGACACTTCTCCCAGTTTAAAACTAGGTTAGTGTCTTCATATTTCTTAAGGACTATGGAAAGGTTAGAGAGACAGTTATCAAAGGAAGAACCATATACCGAAAAGTCGTCCATGAATACTTCCATGATGTTCTCTACATACTCCGAAACGATTGTCATCATACACCTTTGACCGGTTGCTGGAGCGTTGCATAAACCAAATGGCATCCTTCTACATGCAAACGTACCCCAAGGGCACGTGAAAGTTCTCTTCTCTTGATCATCCGGGTGAATGAGAATTTGAAAGAAACCGCTATATCCATCTAGATAACAAAAGTAAGAGTGTTGGGCTAACCTTTCCAACATTTGATCAGTGAAAGGAAGGGGAAAATGGTCCTTCCTGGTGGCAGCATTCAGTTTACGATAGTCGATGCACATTCTCCATCCCGTAACTGTCCCTGTGGGAATAAGCTCGTTGTTCTTGTTTGCAACAACGGTAATGCCTCCTTTCTTTGGTACCACTTGCACGGGACTCACCCACTTGCTATCGGAGATAGGGAAGATGATACTTGCATCAAGTAGCTTAAGGATTTCTTTCTTCACGACCTCTTTCATGATCAGATTTAACCGTCTTTGAGGTTGACGTGAAGGTTTGTAATCCTTTTCCGTCAAGATCTTATGCATACATAGAGAAGGTTTAATGCCTACCAAGTCATCAATAGTATAGCCTAATGCTTTCCTATGCTGTCTGAGAACATTCATAAGCTTCTCAAGTTCATCATCATTCAGATTTGCACTAACTATAACAGGATATGTAGAGTTAGGTCCAAGGAATGCATACCTTAAATGTGTAGGGAGTGATTTCAATTCCAATGAAGGAGGTACCTTGGTTGATGATTCATGATCATCTAGTGTCGTTGGAGAAGCCTCTGAAGGTGAAGGAAGTATGCTATTACAGTTTAGAACAACTGCAATCGAGTTCGTAGAAACCGGAGAAATTGCCAAAAAATCGACCTCCCCTGTTGTAAATCGTCCGATTTTTGGAACGATTTTTCTTCCTGTTGTCAAAAATAGACTTGCCTCTTCAGAAATCATGTGATCTTCTTTGTGTAGGTCGATTTTTTCAACAGATTACGGGGTTCTTTCTAGCTCTTCAAATCTTGCCTCCGGCTCTTCCTCTGCATCTTTTAATGCTCTGACTTCATCATCACAATCATGCTCCACTCCTTCCTTCATGATACTCATGCTAAGAACCTTTTGAAGTGGATCTTTCATCAAGATTGAACTCACCACTTCTCTAGACTCTTCTTCATCAAAAATGTTAAAAACATCTTCTCTCAAAGCTGGCTCTTTGATTAAGGAGGAGAGTACTAATTCCACTTTCTCTTCCCCTATATTGAAGGATAGCTGTCCATTCTTGTAATCAACCATACAACCGAAGGTTGCAAGGAATGGTCTCCCAAGTATGATGGGAACTAGATAATTTGCAGGAATGTCAAGAACGACAAAATTTATAGGAAAGTAAAACTTACCAAGTTTTACGGAAATGTCTTATGTGATTCCAACAGGCCTAGTGATGGAACGATCGGCCATGTAAAGTGTCATCTTCACCGGTCTAGGTTCTCCTAGACCAACCGCCTTACACAAAGCAAGTGGTATGATGCTTACGCTTGCTCCAAGGTCGCAAAGTGCATCATAGGTGACCTCTCCTAAGGTTAAGGGTATACAAAACGATCCTGGATCACGCAGCTTAGGTGGCATGTTCTCCGTCATGGTCTTGATGAGTTCGGTTGACTCCGTGCTCATCTTGACTTCACCAACATCTTCTAATTTCCTCTTGTTAGAGAGGATCTCCTTTAGGAACTCCCCATAAGCTGGCATACCTAAAATTGCATCCATAAAAGGTATATTAATATGCAACTTACTCATTAGATCAATGAACTTACCGAAGTGTCTATCTAGACGCGCTCTTGCTCTAGATTGGGGAAAGGGTAGAGGTGGTTTGTAAGCGGGAGGAGGAACATAGACATCTTCCTTCTCTTTTTCATTCTCCTTTTCTTTTTCAGTGGGGGTCTCAACTAGTTTGGGTTGTGGATCGGTGGTTGTTACACCACTCCTTGTAGTAATCGCCATTACTCGCCCCTTTGGGTTATTCTCCGTCTTTCCGGGAAGCTTCCCTTGATCTCTAGGAACTTCTCCGGCTTTGCTAAACACTTGATTTTCTAAGGCTTTTTGTGCCTTATCAACCGAAGTGATGTGATTCTCTAGTCCTTGGAGCTTCCCCAAGATCGTCTCTAGCATAGCGTCGTGCTTATCCTTCTCCTGCTTGCCCGAGCTATTCGATGCTTGACCTTGACTTTGCAAAGGAGTGGAAGAAGATGGAGGTGTTAAAGCATTTTCAGCATGTGAATAGGGATTACCGGGGTTTTGTTGGTTGGATCTCCAATTGTTGTTGTTGGAGTTCCTGTTGTTGTTGTTCCAGTTATTGTTCCGGTAATTGTTCCTATTGCCTTGGTTGTTATCTCTCCCTAGATAGTTGGCCTCTTGCTCCTTCGTCCTTTGAAGGCTAGTTTTTATTACTTCCTTCAACTCTTTGATCTCATTGTTGAGGGAGAATATTTGAGTTTGTGCAGCTTGAGTCAACTTTGCTCCCGGATCCCCTTGATTTCGATTATTAGGATCCACTTTTCGATGGGAATACTTCTCAATCACTTGGGCTTGCTTCTCAATGAAGTCCCAAGCATCATCTTCCCTCATGTCCATGAATGTACCACAAGAAAGAGATTGGAGTTTGAATTGTGTCTCTATATCCAATCCTTTGTAGTAGATCTCCAACAATTCCAACTTTGAAATGCCATGGTGTGGGCAATCCAATAGAAGATCTTGAAACCTTTCCCAAGAATTAAACAAGCTTTCGTTAGGTTTCATAGAAAAAGCATTAATCTTACCTCTCAATTCCATCATTTTGGATGGCGGAAAGAACTTAGTGAGGAATTCCGAAGTCAAGTCCTCCCATGTGTTAAATTTTGCAGCCGGAAGAGCTTGATACCAATAAAAGGCCTTGTCCTTCAAAGAGAAGAAGAACGGTCTCAACTTATAGTTGTTGTTATTAACCCTTTGAGGTTTCAAAGTTTCCATAAGAATCTCAAAATTTTGCAAGTGTTGATGCGGAGATTCAGCTTCCGTGCCACCAAACTGAATTTTGGCGGATCATAGTGATGACTTGTGGGCGTGTCCCAAAGTCTTGGTCATCTTGCTCTCCAAGATTCACACCTAGACGGCGTGGTTGTTGAATTGGGTCCATCCGTTGCCCAAGGGTTCATGGCGCAGCCACGATATCAGCAGCTCTCACCTCTCTAGCACGAGGGCGAGGATCAATGTAAGGTCGAGGACGTGGATCGACAAGAGCTTGAGGGTTAAGTGGTGGTATGTCCTCTAGCTCCGGCATCTCATCTGTAAGCGCCTAGTTGCTGAGTGTTGAGAGAGGGAGCAGAGGGGCAAGGTTTATGCCTGAGCCGCCCTGCGTCTAGCCTGGTCCGCCCTTGCTGCTCACAGGGTCCACCCCCACGGCTCTGTGTGCTGCAACCACCTTCTTTGACCCTTTGACCCGTGCTTTACCCTTTTACCTCCTATTTATACTTCTTCTTCTCCTCTTTGATGAGGGTTACCATTCTCAAACTTCTCTCTCTCTCTCCTTACACACATCTTCTCTTCTCCTCTTTCTTGGATCATCTTTGATCTTCTTTCAGATACAATGAGTTGTGAGCCTTGTGCTTGGCCTTGCTTGTGGTTTTCTGGATGATGATGATGATGTTGTGCCTTATGGAGCCAGCTTGAGGGTGTTGTTGGTGCTGTGTTGATCTCCTGGAGAGCTTGTTGGTAAGCTTCCATGGCTTCTCTACTTCCTTTCTTATTTTCTTCATCTTTTCTCTCTTTCCTTAGCTTAGTTTAGCTTTCCTTAGGATTTCATCATGTTCAGCCATGATTTGGCTTATGTTGATGTATATATATGTATGTCATACATGTATGTTGGTGTTGGAGTGAAGAAGAGTAGAGAATTCAAGGTAGAAGCGAAGAAGGAGTTGAAGTGGTGTCTTCTGCACACCAGCCGCCCCTGCGCCGCCCTACAGCCGCCCCTGCACCGGCCAGTGCACCGCCCCTGCGCCACCAGTAAGCCGCCCCTGCGCCACCTGCATCATCTTGGTGTTTCCCTTGGTTTTGCAGGTGTGTGTTGCTTTTAGGCCCTCCTTAGGGAGCCTTTGTTCCCTCCTTTCCTAGTATGAGTGTTTAGGATCATGCTAGATATGTGAGGTTGAGTTTGGTTAAGGTTATGATCGGTTTATGCCTTGTATGGCTTTTGAGGTTCGTTAGGTTGTGAGTGAGGTTGAGGTTGATCCTTTGTATCCCTTTGGGTCTAGGTGTGACCCTTATGTGGTTAGGAGTCTGATATATCTCCTTATGCCTTGTTTATAGGTTGTGTTGTCCCTCTGGTGTAGAGGTGATCGTGGTTGAGTTGTGATCGAAGTTGAGATAAGTCCGTAGGACTTACTTAGTTGCCATCCTTATATTGGGTGTTTGCATGAGTGGTGTGTGTTTTGCATGTTTACTGTGATAGCATGTGATGTCGTATATACCGACCTATGTTTTATATATTGCCCCGTATGCGTGGATGTGATAACCTTTCCCTTTCATCCCGCCGTAGAGTCTGGGAGGTTCTCTTGGGTCAGGCCAGACCGGTTTACAAGAAGGGCATAATCCACTCCCATAGGGTACACGGATTGTGTGACCGATACTAGTACGGCTGGCTAGCAGGCTCAGAGGCGAGGATGTATCGGTCCTCGTGTCACAGAGTTTCATATATATTATATACATACGTTTGGAGTGAATGACCATTATATTGAGATGAATAAATGGGTAAATGAGTGGAAGCATGCTGATGTGTTTATCTTCCCTTACTTGTGATTGTGCTTATGCATTACTCTATATATGTGTATGGATTGCTAATGGTTTATTACCATGTTGTAGATGCCTCACAGGATAGGCATGCTGCTAGGTGATCTAGCAGAGTGGCAGGCCGAGGACGTCTCGTACATAGGTTGTGTGGGCTTTTTGGTTTGTTATCTTTCCCTCCTGCGTGAGGATGGTCTTTTGTTACCTCCTGTGTGAGGGTGTTATGTTTCATGCTCGGCTATGTTGTCTTACCTTTTGGGTTGTACAATTTTATACAGTTTTATGTATTTGTTTTTATATTTATCAGTGCCATGTTGTAAGGTCCAGTGAACTTGTTGTCAGGCTAGGGTTAGGATACATTGTGAGATCTTAGCCCAATGTGGCACTTCGAGTCCCGCGGATTCGGGGTGTTGATCAAGGACTTTGGTCTTGAGTTTTTGTATCATCCTGGAAAGGCGAACGTGGTAGCTGACGCCTTGAGCACGAAGACGCCTCGAGAGAAGACGATTGCGAGATTGACTGTACAACCTCAATTTCAGAGGGATCTAGCTTGGCTAGAGATGGACATCCAGTTTCTTGGTGAGGTTGCCCAGTTGTATACTTTAGAGGTTTTACCTGGTGTGTTGGATGAGATCCAACAGAAGTAGGGGACCTGCCTGACCTTGATGAGGATCAGAGAGAGGATGTCTCGTGGAGAGGCACCACAATTTTCCATTGGAGCTGATGAAGTGATGAGGCAACGTGATCACATTTGTGTTCCTGTTGATGCAGAGTTGAGACAGAGGATCTTACAGGAGGCTCACTGTACACCTTTCTTTGCACATCCAGGTACGAGTAAGATGTACCATGATGTGAGACGTTCATATTGGTGGGGAGTGCTGAAGCCCGATGTAGCCAGATTTGTGGCTTAGTGTGCGACTTGTCAGCAGGTCAAGATAGAGCATTGTGGACCTGGAGGTGAGCTTCATCCACTGCCAATGCCGCAGTGGAAGTGGGAGGACGTCTCCATGGATTTTGTGACTGGTTTGAGACCCAGTAGGAGTTTTGATGCCATCTGGGTTGTTGTTGATAGACTGACGAAGACGGAAAATTTCATGCCTATCAAAGAGACGTGACCAGTGAGTAGGTTGGCTGAGGAGTACACTAGACAGATAGTGAGACTCCATGGTGTACCGAGGACGATCGTCTCTGATCGAGATGGACGATTCACCTCGAGGTTTTGACAGCAGATTCAGACTGCTTTGGGGACGAGTCTGCACTTCACGACTGCGTTTTACCCCCAAACAGACGGTCAGTCAAAGAGGACCATCCACACTTTGGAGGATATGCTGCGAGCTTGTGTGTTGGATTGGGGACGGGGATGGTCCGATTACCTCCCACTTGTTGAGTTCTCATACAACAACAGTTGACATGCATCTATTGGGATGGTTCCTTATGAGGCACTGTATGGACGTAGGTGCCGTACACCTTTATGCTGGGATGAGCCTAGCAGTATCAGTGGGATAGCACCAAAGCAGATTCAGGATGATATGGCTCGGGTACCGCTGATTAGGGAGAGGATGTTGGCTGCACAGAGTCGCCAAAAGTCATATGCAGACAAGAGGCGTCGGCCTCTAGAGTTCAGTGTAGGAGCTCATGTCTGGTTGAGGGTATCCCCGACGCGTGGCGTCAGACGTTTTGGCATAAAGGGGAAATTGAATCCCCGATATGTCGGTCCTTTTGAGATATTGGACAGAGTTGGGAGGGCAGCCTACAGATTAGCTTTGCCTCCGAGATTAGAGGGTGTTCAGCCTGTATTCCATTTGTCTCAACTGAGAGAGTACATACCAGATCCGAGGCACATCGTGAGTTATGATGATTTGGTGGTAGAGCCGGACCACACCTTTACTGAGCATCCTATGACAGTCTTAGAGCAAGGTGTGAGACGCATGCGTTCGAAGGACATACCTATGATGAGGATACAGTGGTCGAGATGTAGACTTGAGGAGGCTACATGGGAGACTGAGGATAGTATCCAGAGGAACTATCCAGAGTTTTATGCCGAGATGGATGCATCTAGGGTCGTTGAGTAGATCATAGTGCTATCTTGGTGAGTATGTGATTATGTGCTTATGTGCTTACATGCCTTGATGTGTGTATTCCATGCTAGTAATGATGTGCCTTATGATCTTATTAGATCTTGCTATACTAGCATGATGTGTGTTATAGCTGGAGATGATTATTCCCTCCATGGTATTTAAGTATGACTTATGTTTATAGCTGGAGATGTTTCTTTCCTCCATGCTACTTTGATGGACATAGTTTCAGTGGAGATGTGATTCCTCCATGCGATATATATACTTATGGTTTGGCTAGAGACGTATTTCCTCTATGCATGCGTTATGTTTCGGCTAGGGATGTGCTTCCTCTATGCCCTGTAATGTGTTATGGCGAGAGATGTGATTCCTCTCTGCCTTTTGGTAGCGTTATGGCCCTGTTTTCTGGAGTGGATGATTCCTCCATGTTAAAGTTTATGGTTATAGATCTGTTATAGGTTATGCCATTCTGAGCGGAGATGTGATACCTCCGATAGAGAGAGTGAGTTATGCCTCGGCTTGTGGGTCCGAGAGACTTTGGGATCTTGCAAGTTTCGGGACGAAACTTGTTTTTAGGGGGGTGAGATGTAAGAGCCTAGTTTCTGAGTGTTGAGAGAGGGAGCAGAGGGGCCAGGTTTATGCCTGAGCCGCCCCTGCGTGACCCAGAGGGCGCCCCTGAGCCTAGCCTGGTCCGCCCCTACGGCTCACAAGGTCCATCCTACGGCTCTGTGTGCTGCAGCCGCCTTCTTTGACCCTTTGACCCGTGCTTTACCCTTTTACCTCCTATTTATACTTCTTCTTCTCCTCTTTGATGAGGGTTACCATTCTCAGACTTCTCTCTCTCTCTCTCTCTCTCTCTCTCCTTACGCACATCTTCTCTTCTCTTCTTTCTTGGATCATCTTTGATCTTCTTTGAGATTTTGTGAGTTGTGAGCCTTGTGCTTGGCCTTGCTTGTGGTTTTCTGGATGATGATGATGTTGTGCCTTATGAAGCCAGCTTGAGGGTGTTGTTGGTGCTGTGTTGATCTCTTGGAGAGCTTGTTGGTAAGCTTCCATGGCTTCTCTACTTCATTTCTTCTTTTCTTCATCTTTTCTCTCTTTCCTTAGCTAAGTTTAGCTTTCCTTAGGATTTGATCATGTTCAGCCATGATTTGGCTTATGTTGATGTATATATATATGTATGTCACACATGTATGTTGCTGTTGGAGTGAAGAAGAGTAGAGAATCAAAGGTAGAAGCGAAGAAGGAGCTGAAGTGGTGTCTTCTGTACACCAGCCGCCCCTGTGCCGGCAAGTGCACCGCCCCTGCGCCGGCCAGTGCACCGCCCCTACGCCACCAGTAAGCCACCCCTGCGCCACTTGCATCAGCTTGGTGTTTCCCTTGGTTTTGCAGGTGTGTGTTGCTTTTAGGCCTTCCTTTGGGAGCCTTTGTTCCCTCCTTTCCTAGTGTGAGTGTTTAGGATCATGCTAGATGTGTGAGGTTGAGTTTGGTTGAGGTTATGATCGGTTTATGCCTTGTATGGATTTTGAGGTTCGTTAGGTTGTGAGTGAGGTTGAGGTTGATCCTTTGGATCCCTTTGGGTCTAGGTGTGACCCTTATGTGGTTAGGAGTCTGATATATCTCCTTATGCCTTGTTTATAGGCTGTGTTGTCCCTCCAATGTAGAGGTGATCGTGGTTGAGTTGTGATCGAGGTTGAGGTAAGTCCATATGACTTACTTAGCTGCCATCCTTATATTGGGTGTTTGCATGAGTGGTGTGTGCTTTGCATGTTTGTTATGATAGCAAATGATGTCATATATACCGACCTATGTTTTATTGATTGCCCTGTATGCGTGGCTGTGATAACCTTTCCCTTTCATCCCGCCGTGGAGTCTGGGAGGTTCTCTTGGGTCAGGCCAGACCGGTTTATAGGAAGGGCACAATCCACTCTCATAGGGTACACGGATTGTGTGACCGATACTAGTACGGCTGGCTAGCAGGCTCAGAGGCGAGGATGTATCGGTCCTCGTATCACATAGTTTCATATATATTATATATATACGTTTGGAGTGAATGACCATTATATTGAGATGAATAAATGGGTAAATGAGTGGAAGCATGCTGATGTGTTTATCTTCCCTTACTTGTGATTGTGCTTATGCATTACTTTATATATATGTATGGATAGCTAATGGTTTATTACCATGTTGTAGATGCCCCATAAGATAGCCATGCTGCAGGGTGATCTAGCAAAGTGTCAGGCCGAGGACGTCTCGTACATAGGTTGTGTGGGCTTTTGGGTTTGTTATCTTTCTCTCCTGCGTGAGGATGGTCTTTTGTTACCTCCTGTGTGAGGGTGTTATGTTTCATACTCGGCTATGTTTTCTTTCCTTTTGGGTTGTACAGTTTTATACAGTTTTATGTATTTGTTTTTACATCTGTCAGTGCCATGTTGTAAGGTCCAGTGAACTTGTTTTCAGGCTAGGGTCAGGATCCATTGTGAGATCCTAGCCCAATGTGGCACTCCGAGTCCCGCGGATTCGGGGTGTTACATCATCATCATCGGATAATTCAGCTATGGTTTCCTTAGCTTTCTACTTCTTCTTCGTATCATTCCTCTCTAGTTTCATGCCTAGAATCATTGCTCGAAGCTCATCTATTTGAAACTGGTTGCGTTCCTTCTCTTCCAATCGAGCTTTCTCACTCAATTTGAGTTGAGCTAGAGCTTCATCCAACTCCTCTTGGATGTTTCTCTCATTATTTTCAGCCATCTTTTTCTCTTTTACTTTTCTTCTCAAAGTTTTCACAAATTCGGGATCAAAAGGAACGAGATCTTTGGTGGATCTAGTCCTTCGCATATACCTAAAGAATCTACAAAAATCACTCAAGTAGACAAATCAAATCACAAGAGAAAAAGCTCACAAGCCAGACAACCGAAAACCGAATTTGGTATAGACCAAATCCCTGGCAACGGCGCCAAAAACTTGTTCGCTCGGAAGTGTGCATCAAAGTCTTAAAATTTATATCCAGAACTTAAGTAAAAGCGAACCCGTAGTGTCGGATCAGTTGTAGTAAGGCAAGAAATTCCAAAGTCGAATTTAGGGATTTGGTGAGAATAAAATCGATTTCAAATATTTGACAAAGAATAAAAGCTTTTGTGATTAATAAAGGAGACAAATGATTCCAAGGATTCAAGTATCCGACTGCCGCTTTCGATTCAAGACACTTCTAAAGGTAAAAGGACAGAGTTGATGTTTCCAAGGTTATGTGTTTCAAAGGAAGGTATCGTACGGCGAAGTTTCAAAACCTATATGTCTAATCCAAAGGTTCTCTGTATAAGAGTTGTTGAGGCTGCAATATAGGAAGGTCTAAGGATAAGAATTACACTCAAACTAACCACCCAAAATCCCAGGATATGACTCTCAAAGGTAAAGATGGAAAGCACACTTAAACCTTATTAAAGGATGTTGAGTCTCTCTATTACCCAAATCATGTAATCTTCAGCTATTAAATGTAGAATCAATGATGAAGTCTCTTCACACACATAAATAGAGATTAAGAAGGTTAAGTGATAGGTGATGGAATCACTATCAATTAGGGCAGTTTTTAGAGTCTTTTTATTGCATTAGTGTCGATTTATGCTACTAACTCCTTGGTCCAGAAGAAGAAGATCAAAAGAAGCTAAAGAAGGAGTTATAAGCACTTAAGGAGTGAAGATCGATCATGAAGCAAAGCTTTTGCTGCCTTACCGCCCCTGCGGGTCGTTGCAACCGCCCCTGCGGTGACTTGCTTTGACAAGACGAAGACCAACTCCCCTGCGCCTCCCACTGCACCCTGCGCCTCGCCTTGGGAGCTGGAAGGTGAAGAGTCTGTGTCACCGCCCCTGCGTTGGCCTTAAGGCGCCCCCTGCGCCTTGACATCCGAAACGTCCAGAAGGCGAAAGGTTAGACGTTGAAGTGCATTAAAGATCCTCCCCAGCGGAGTTATGTAGCCGCCCCAGCGGTTCTGAAGAAGATCAACCGATTCTGCCTAAACTGCCCCTGCGGTTCCTAAAGGCCGCCCTTGCGGTTTAACGCTAGAAGCTTTACTCCGGCTGTTTACACCACCTTTATGGCCTTTAAGGTGGATGTTTTAGGCCGGCTATTTACTCCTAATTAAGTGTCTTTTGTAGTATAAATAGTCTATGGCTAATTGCTAGAATGATCCATACTTTTCCCACAGAATCCATTTTAGACTTGAGTTTTTCCATGTAATGAGTTGCTAACTCTCTTGCTACATTAGGTTGGTTTGAAGTTGCTTTGTTACTTTGGTTGAAAGTTCTTTTTAATATAAGTTTTTATTCAGTAATGCTTTGTGTTTCCTTGATCTCCATTATTTAATTGCTTGTTAACTATTACTTGAGATTGATCACCTTAGGTTCTAAAGTGCATGTAAACAACTAGGATTAACAGGTTCTGGGTTCGGGTCTTTAATCTAGTAGCAACTTTAAGTAATAACGGGTTGTAATTACTTAAAGAAAAGGTACACAAATATAAAGATAAGTTAACGGTTTTAATCTTCTCTTTATATCCCTTAGTCTTTGTTTGAATGCTAACTTGTTATTTGTTCTTGTAGGTTTACGGAACTTTAATAGGTTAAGTTTTGTTGATGCCGGTTGGCTCAACACATATGTATGATCGAGACGGGAGATTACTTAAAAACTTGTAAAAGGAATGCACCAAAGTAGCAATTGCATGCTTAGAATCAACCTAGTGTAGATTCATCCATTATTGTCTTAATTATCGCATTTGTCGTTTTCATTAGTTTCTGTGCATCAATTCAACCAAACCCCCCCTCTTTGTGTCACTTGTCATTATAATCAATAATTTTATCTAAAACACTTTAACTCTCTTGGGTTCGACCCTTTCTTAATCACTATACTTGTTCTTAGTGCTAAGTCGGGATTTACTTTTGATTGGGTATAGACGACCATAGAAATACCTTCGGTCAAATTTTGGCACCGTTGCCGGGGAGTTTTTGTGTTTTATTGTTATTATTGATTATTGGTTTGAACCATTTTTATGGTTCAAACCCGTGCTACTAATTCCGGCTTTGCTTCTTTTGATCCAGAAATTGAGAGGACGCACATCCGGCAACGAAGACAACAACAACTACAACAAGAAATGGCTGACCGTACTCTTCGTCAACTTACACAGCCCACCTTGGCTCAAAACCCTCTTGCGGTCGCTATACCGGCACTAGGGGAAGGAGTCAACTTTGAGCTCAAGTCGGGCCTTATTCACTTGCTTCCATCCTTCCATGGACTAAGTGGTGAAGACCCCATCAAGCACCTTGGGAAGTTCCATACTGTATGTATGAGCATGAAACCGGCCAACATTACCGAAGAACAGATCAAGATGAGGGCATTCGGCTTCACACTCAAAGATTCGGCGGATGATTGGTATTACCACCTTCCATCCGGGAGTATTGACACTTGGGAGAACCTTCACAAAGCATTCTTGGAGAAATACTTTCCAGCTAAAAAGGCCAATAACTTGAAGAAATATATAAGCAACATCGAGCAAGAGGCAACCGAAACTCTCTACGAGTACTTCGAAAGGTTTGCACGCTTCCGATCCAGCTGTCCTTTTCACGGATATTCAACTCAAGATCTAGCCTTGTACTTGCACAATGGCTTGCTAGACAATGAAAGGAGGATCATCGATGCGGCTTGCAGAGGTAATATTCTAAACTCTACTCCTGACCTTGATTTGGAAAAGATACAGGAACTAGCGGAAGGAACTCGGAACTTTGGAAGGACCCCGGCTAAGAAAGGAGTTCATGCTGTGAGTTCCGGGAAGAGCAAGATTTCCACCGAGTTGGTGGAATTGAAGGAAATGGTGAAGAGGTTAACACTTATGGGAACACCGCAACAGCTCAAAGTTTGTGGAGTTTGTGCTGACCCGTATCATCCAACGGACATGTGTCCACAAGTTCAAGATGACGATGCTGAAGTAAACGCAATGGGTTATGGACAACTACAACAGCAAAGACCTAGAAACGATCCCTATGCACAGAATTTCATGCCAAATTGGCGTGACCAGCAGAATTTTCGTTGGAGGGATCAACAAAACCAACAACAGCAGCCCCACAAAGGTAAGTATCACTCAACTGAAGATATGTTGCAAGTTTTGACTAAACACTTTGCTACTCATGTCCAAACAATAGAGTCAAGCATCAAGAACCTTGCGAAGCAGGTTGGTCAAATTACGGAAGCCATTACAAGAATTGAAACTAGGGCCTCCGGAGGATTACCGTCGCAAACGGTTATAAACCCAAAAGGCATGTAGGAAGATGTTCAAACATAGAGGAAGAGTCCTTACGTCGAGCCAACGACGTAAAACAAAGGCGCTAATTCGGGAGGCAACCCGAAGGAATAAGAAGAGGAGCTTCTGTCAAGAAAACCGCCCCTGCGGCTCTAAACCCCGCCCCTGCAGCGACACCCCTGGCCAGCGCCACCCCCGGCGCTGGGCCTGCGTCTGCTCACGTAGGTCACCGCCCCCGCGGTGCCAACCCTACGCCCCTGCGGCGGCCACCCTTGACACGTACTCTCAGCTCCGCCCCCAGCGTTGAGGCTGCGTATCCCTTCTCTCTTGTCACCGCCCCCGCGGCGACACACACCGCCCCTGTGGTATAGTTAAGGAAAGAAAAAAATACACTTCCCAAAAATAACCTACATCTACCGCCCTCTCCACTCCCTCTCCATTCACTCTTCGAACCCTAGCCGACTCACCTCCCACGCCCTTGCGCCCTCCAGAAACCCATCGACACCACCTCGTCGCGTCCTTGCGCCACCTCCGGCAACCCTAGTGTCACCACCCCCTTACCAACACGAACCATCTTCACCACACAACCCTTCAATCCTCGCTCGACTGCTCCACCTCCGGCGACAACTGTAGCAACAAAAGAAAATACCGGAAAAGCCCCATCGCCACCACCTTTGTTGAATGACAAATTCGCTTTCTGCTCTTTGCCCGCACCTGCGCCTACAAGCTCCCGCCCTTGCCTTAAGCCACACCTGCGCCTGTTGCAGCCGCCCCTGCGGATTTTACGACAGAAGGTTCGTCTCTTGATCAAATTGCTGAACTTTCTAACTCTTGCACTTGATCAATTGCAAGAAATGGAACCACAAAGGAAATACAAGTTGACAGAAGGTGAGAAGGATCGGTATAGGATTGCTCAAAGCCGGGAGGTACATGCAACCCGGTTCCTTGATGTTTCCACCTTGGAAAATCTGGGGATGTTGGAAAGTATGTAGAAATTTTTTTAACAATGCCGGATTGGGTGATTTTCTGATAAAGAACGCCCCAACACACCCCGACCTCAACAAACAGTTCATAGCCACTTTCAAAATAGAGATGGAAGACTAATTGTGTATTGGACTTTCATTCAAGTATAACAAGAGGAAGTACACATTGGACTACACCCAAATACAGGAGGCATTAGGGGTGACCATAGCAGCTTCTGATGACTGGATGGAACCCATTCCGACGCCTGATTTGTTGGAATTTTGGCAGGCCGCCACTAAGACTGAGTTTCATACAGGAGGTGAGTACTCCAACAAATTCACTCACCCTTGTTTAAGGCTCATCTCAAAGGTCTTGAGTGTCTTCTGCGGATACAAGGAAGAGAATAAGGTCGCTCTTAAGGACCTTCCAATGCTATACGCTTGTCTTCCCAATGAGTTTGTGCCAGATTGGGCATATCTCTTCCTTACCGCTCTTAAGCGGGTTAGGAAGAATGAGCCTCGGGACATCGTTGGAGGTGGGATCATATCATTAATAGCGGCACATGTGATGAATCTGCCTCCATTGGAAGAAGGTTTGGAGGCACCCTTATACACCGAAGGATTATTGAGGAGGTGCAGGCTTCTCAGGAGAGACGAGGAGCATCGGTTCTGGATCTCCCTTGCGGATAGGAGTCACATCACATATCTATCTCGTCGACTCCCATTGGGAGAAGAACTCTCCGACCTATATGTACCGGCTGACCCTGTCCCTCCGAGACGGCCTCAGGTTGATATTGTTGGAAGGTACGCAGCCGGCTCTAGCAGGGCCCACACCACTGATGATGAGATGCCGACGGCGGGACACGACAGTTAGACCATGGAGAGTCAGCAGGATCAGATGTCAGCTTTGACTACACAACACCAGGAATGGCAGACCACGTATCAGCGGTCCATGCTTGAGCAGCAGCAGGCGTGGCAGTCCAACTTCATCTCCTCCATGACCACTCACTTTGACCGCCGTCAAGATGCTTGATAGGCGGCTCATCAGCAGCAGTTGGAGACTCAGCAGCTAGTTTGGCAAGCTAGCTATGAGAGTTCATTTAGAGAGAGGATGGGGGCTCAGGAGGACCGTATTGACACCCTTCACCGCCGCCAGGAGCACTTCTTCCGCCACTTCCCTTACCCACCAGAGGAGGGTCCTGGTGGTCCATCCGGACCACCCCAGTGAGGGGTACATTTCTTTCCCTTCTCCCACATTTATCTTTGACTCATTTTCACTTTGAGGACAAAGTGCACTTCAAGTATGGGGGAGGGATATATCATTGCTTGTACAGTTTATTGAGTAGTTTTTGGGCATTTGTTTTTGCATTGTTGAATTCAGTTTCATTTGAAAAAAAAGAAGAAAAAGCCAAAGAAGTGAAAAAGGCATGAAAATCCTTGGATAAACCGAAAACCCGAAAGGGCGGATTAGGTAAAAAGAAGGTAGTCCGACCAACCTTAGGTTGGTGCAAAATTGGACTTCAGGGATGTGAGTTTAAGTGAGAAAAGAAAAGAGTGGCAAGGTGAAAACCCGAAAGGGCGCCTTGGCAAAATGAGCGACACCGAGTGTAGGTTTCCCTTCCGGCATTTTGGTGACATAAGAAGGGGAGTCATAAGGAGGTTGTCCGGGTAGGCCACTCTTGGAGCGATAAGGATGGTAGCATCTCTTTTTCTCACATTTCCTCTCTTTTCCTTCTTTCTTTCTTGGTTTTTCTCTTGTTTTCCATTATTTTTGTTTCTTTCCCTTGCTTCCTGAGACCTTGAGTCTAATGGCTGTCATTTGTTTTACTCGGGACGAGTAAAAGGTCTAAGTATGGGCGAGTTTGATACGTGATGGAATCACTATCAATTAGGGTAGTTTTTAAAGTCTTTTTATTGCATTAGTGTCGGTTTATGCTACTAACTCCTTGGTCCAGAAGAAGAAGATCAAAACAAGCTAAAGAAGGAGTTATAAGCACTTAAGGAGTGAAGATCGATCACGAAGCAAAGCTTTTGCTGCCTTACCGCCCCTGCGGGTCGTTGCAATCGCTCCTGCGGTGACTTGCTTTGACAAGACGAAGACCAGCTCCCCTGCGCCTCCCACTGCACCCTGCGCCTCGCCTTGGGAGCTGGAAGGTGAAGAGTCTGTGTCACCGCCCCTGCGTTGGCCTTAAGGCGCCCCTGCGCCTTGACATCAGAAACGTCCGGAAGGCGAAAGGTCTGACGTTGAAGTGCATTAAAGATCCTCCCCAGCGGAGTTATGTAGCCGCCCCAGCGGTTCTGAAGAAGATCAACCGATTCTGCCTAAACTGCCCCTACGGTTCCTAAAGGCCGCCCCTCTGGTTTAACGCTAGAAGCTTTACTCCGGCTGTTTACACCACCTTTATGGCATTTAAGGTGGTTGTTTTAGGCCGGCTATTTACTCCTAATTAAGTGTCTTTTGTAGTATAAATAGTCTATGGCTAATTGCTAGAATGATCCATACTTTTCCCACAGAATCCATTTTAGACTTGAGTTTTTCCATGTAATGAGTTGCTAACTCTCTTGCTACATTGGGTTGGTTTGAAGTTGCTTTGTTACTTTGGTTGAAAGTTCTTTTTAATATAAGTTTTTATTCAGTAATGCTTTGTGTTTCCTTGATCTCCATTGTTTAATTGCATGTTAACTATTACTTGAGATTGATCACCTTAGGTTCTAAAGTGCATGTAAATAACTAGGATTAACATGTTCCGGGTTCGGGTCTTTAATCTAGTAGCAAATTTAAGTAATAACGGGTTGTAATTACTTAAAGAAAAGGAACACAAATATAAAGATAAGTTTAGCGGTTTTAATCTTCTCTTTATATCCCTTAGTCTTTGTTTGAATGCTAACTTGTTATTTGTTCTTGTAGGTTTACAGAACTTTAATAGGTTAAGTTGTGTTGATGCCGGTTGGCTCAACACATATGTATGATCGAGACGTGAGATTACTTAAAAACTTGTAAAAGGAATGCACCAAAGTAGCAATTGCATGCTTAGAATCAACCTAGTGTAGATTCATCCATTATTGTGTTAATTGTCGTATTTATCGTTTTCATAAGTTTATGTGCATCAATTCAACCAAACCCCCCCTTTATGTCACTTGTCATTATAATCAATAATTTCATCTAAAACACCTTAACTCTCTTGGGTTCGACCCTTACTTAATCACTATACTTGTTCTTAGTGCTAAGTCGGGATTTACTTTTGATTGGGTATAGACGACCATAGAAATACCTTCGGTCATTAAGCAAGGTTGGGATTTAGGCAAGGATTAACTTTTCTTAAAGAATAAATCAATTAAAGATCGTCAAAAAGATAAATTGACCTGTTCATCAATAAATCGTCATATTTCCTCAAGAGCAACCCGATTTTCCTGTTGTCGCGAAGTTAAATCTCAACTCTCAGGATCCAAATGGTTAAATGAGTTCAGTCTATCATCATCTAAGCCTCAATCATCAACTATTCTCCCCAGAATCACAAGGTTTTTAGCCAACCATTTTCATAATCAAATCAAAATCAAGATTGAATGAATAAAATCAATTAAAACCCGAACTTTGAATAAAAACCAAGTAATCTCTGAATCTGTAATCAAATCTCAAAACCTATCAAAGAATATCTCAAAACACTCAATAATATGTTCACAAATCACAAGAATCAGAAGGGAAACAAAAGATCTCACAACAATGGTGTATATTGACTTCTTGGCTCTTTCCTTCAATCTCCTCTCCAAGAATCTTCAATCCCGCAAAATTCTGTAAATCTTTCCCGCTGCGAACTCTCAATTTTCGTTCCTAGGGTTCCAATGTATACTTTCTCGCTAATGGGCCGCTTGGCATATCACTTCTCAAGCCCAAAAGTGATGGGCTTTGGGTCGTAATATTTTTAGTCGCAAACTGAAGGAAATCGTGCTAATTAATTGTAAATAAAACCGTTTGATTTTTAGTGAATGAAATCGTCCGATTTTTCTAGAAAGTAACTCGATTTTCTTCAACAGAAAGTGCTCGTCTCTTGGCTTGTTTCCTTCCTCCCTTTGGTAACTCCTTTATACACTTCCTTTGCTCTTTGTGACTCTTCTAAGACTCCTTAAGCTTCCTTATTAGCCTTAGATGCTCCTTGCTCCACTTTTGCTTCCAAATCCACCGAATTCACCTATAATTCAACCAAAACTCGTGTAGACCTCTATTTCCGAAATATAAATGAAATAAGCCTAAAAGGTACACAAATTCTCTCCAAATACAAGGTAAATTGAGGTAAACCTCTACAATATGCATGATTATAATGACATATAATTCATGTCATCAGCTACCATTGGTTTCTTCTTTCAATCATTCTTCCGATTGTTGTTCCTTTTCCTTTGTGGACACTCATTCACTAGATGATTTGTTCCTCCACATTTAAAACACGTCAGAACATTAGATTTCTTACTGGATTTAGAATAATTACCTTTATACTTTGATGATCTATGATATTCTTTGTTTGAGAGTTGTTTCAACATCTTCAAAATTTGAGCAAGTCCTCTTGTATTCAAAGTAAGAGGATCTTCTTCATCATCCTCCCTTTCTTCATCTTCCGATGAATCTTCTTCCCTTTTGGATTTTATAGCCAAGTTTTTCACTTTTGAGGATAGTTCTCCGTCTTCTTTATTTAGAACCATTTTGTGAGTGATAAGCTTTCCTAGTAGATCATCCAAGGGTAGAGTCCTCAGATCCCTGTGCTTCCACAATAGCAGTCACATTGACCCCCATTTCGACTTAGGTAGACTTCTCAAAATTTTCCTGACTTTCTCTTCATTTGTGAAAACTTTGCCGAGAGAATCTAGATTATTCACAATTTGAGTGAATCGTGTGAACATTTCATTTACCGTCTCATCAGGTGTCATCTTGAACAACTCATAATGCCTTAGGAATAGGTTGATTTTGGTTTGCTTTACTTGACTTGTTCCTTCGTATGTTACCACCAATTTATCCCATATCTCTTTTGCACTTTTACATGATGAGACACGGTTGAACTCATTAGCATCCAATCCACAATAGAGTAAGTTCATGGCTTTGTAGTTCTTATCCCCTTTTTCCAAATCAGCTTGGTTGAAATCATCTTCCTTTTTAGAAACAATAGTTCTAGTAGCATTGGTTGTAGTTGGAACTTTTGGACCAGTTTTGATGATGCTCTATAGTTCTAGATCTTGATCAATGATAAACATTTGCATTAGAGATTTCCAATGTATAAAATTATTACCACAGAAAAGGGGTGGTCGAAAGGTGTATCTTCTTTGTGTGAATCCTCCATGACCTACAAAATTAATGATCAGTCTCACTGATGGTTAAAACAAATTTACGTGAGCCTAGCTCTGATACCAATTGAAGAACCGTTAGGTGAATATAAAGGATAAAAATACTCTAGAAGGGGGGGGGGGGGTTGAATAGAGTATGAGAACTTTTTGCAAAAACCTATCTCAAGGCTTTGAAACCAATTTCAAAGGCCTTGATGTCGATCTGACCTCTTTGTGAGACACTTTGATTTCAAGGGCTTTGAAACTACTTTCAAGGGCCTTGACTTTGTAAACCTGCAAAACAAAGTTAGTCACAATAAAGCAAGATAAAGTGCGGAATGTAAAAGATCGACACGAGGATATGTTTACGAAGTTCGGCTTTAAATAACCTACTCTCCGTCCCAGGGTATAGCCTTAGGATCTAACTATCTATTATCAGCTTGAAAGAGTCCTAGATACAAACTAGAAGAAATCCTCTTCTTCTCTCACTGCAGCCAACGTTACGATCTAGCTCCAACTCTTCACCTTGCTATAATAGCCTAGTTACTTTGCAGAGTAACACACACTCTAGTATAACACTTTTTAGATATACCAATGGAGCTCTCAAGTTTATCTCTCTCTAAGGAATAAATCTTTTGCATAAAGAGAGAAAGAAAAACTTCTTGGATCGAATGAAGACGCTTTTAGATCTCTTGAAGACTTTGGATATTTCCGTGTAAGCTTATGTTCTTTTCTTCTTCAATCTTCATCTTCATTTATAGTCTTTTAGGAGGAACTTGTAGCCATTGTAGAGAGCCGTTGTAACATTCATATTTCCTCCATAGAACACGCTACTTGGTTGAGGTGAAGTAGCCGTTGTAAGATCTTCTATCTTCTCTCTTCTTCTTCTTCTTCTTCTTCTTCTTCTTCTTCTTCTTCTTCTTCTTCTTCTTCTTCTTCTTCTTCTTCTTCTTCTTTTTGACACTCGTTGAATATCTTCATCACCATAATCTTCTCTTTGCAAATCAGCCGTTGAAGATCTTTATTTTATGAAGATCTAGATCTTCTTGTTATCTTCGGTTGTTAAGATCTTTATGAGATCTTGTTGTTGGGGCCAAGATCTTCTAATCAAATCTTTTGAATATCTTCTAGTTGGCTAGTCAAGATCTTCTCTTAAAATATTGTTGGAAAATCTTCTTTTTTATCCTTTGAAGATCTTTTTGTTGGCTGGCCAAAATCTTCTCTTAAAATTTTGTTGGAAGATCTTCTTTAAATATCTTTTTATTGGCTGGCCAAAATCTTCTCTTAAAATCTTGTTGGAAGATCTTCTTGTTATCCTTGGTAAAGATCCTTGATTTTCTTGTTTAGATTTGAATCTTGTTTAAGAAAGCCTTCAGCCGAATCTTCCTTTGCATCACTTTTCAAGGCTTCAGTGTTTACCCCTTAAAACGTGTTTCAAGGCTTCATGTTTGTCCTTTGAATCATGTTTCAAATTTGTTTGTCCTTTGTAATCTGTTTCAAGGTCTGCAAGGATTTAACAAACACAAATCAAAACAAGCAATCTATAAATATGATCGATATTTGTTAGTTTATAAAACCGCTCATAAACATTAAGTCTTCCATCATCCACATAGACAATTCATAATCAAGGTGGAGTTATCATCAACCTTACTTGATGACCCGTTATGAAAATATTTGCTATCTCACATCGATTATCAAGTAAGATTGATAGTTTAAAAACTTGTATAAATAGAGGATTTGAAGATTAAACAAATCATACATTTCTTGGTTGTATAATTTTTATTCATAACTGCTTGATAATTGTTATATGGGTTGTTAAATATTTTCAACAATTTTACTATCCCACATCAATTTCTTGACACACAAAAAGTAGGTCGTTGAGCTATTGTTTTGTGGGAACTTATCAAAAAGGCAAACAAATATGATTTGTTTAATCCTCAAACCCTTTATTTATACAAATTCAGAATTATCAACCTTATTTGATAAAAAAATTTGCTATCCACATCGATTATCAAGTAAGATTGATAGTTTCAAAACTTGTATAAATAGATGGTTTGAAGATTAAACAAATCATACATTTTTTGGTTGTATATCTACTTGATAATTGGTATATGGGTTGTTGACCTATTGTTTTATGGACCGTATACTACTATTTTTTGAGTCAATAGGTCGTTAACCTACTATTTTATGGGTCATTGACCTACTATTTTGTGGCTCGCTAAATATTTTTACCTATTTTTTTTTGTTATCCGACATCGGTTATCAATTAAGATTGATAGTTTGTGAACCTATTTTTTTCTATTTCACATCTGTTGTCAAGGTTGATAGTTTATGAACTTGTATAAATAGAGGGTTTGCATATTAAACAAATCATATATTTTTTGGCCTTTTGGCTATGTTGAAGTATAATTTATTCATAAATTAATATTCGTTATATGGGTCGTTGACCTACTGTTGTTTTGTGGGTTGCTAAATATTATCTCATCTCGATTACGAAATAAGACTGATGGTTTGAGAACTTGCTAATTATTATCTCATCTCGATTATCAAAATAAGCTGATGGTTTGAGAACTTGTATAAATATATGTTAATAAATAGAGGATTTGAATATTAAACAAATAATACATTTCTTGACATTTTTTCTAAGTTGAACTATAAATTTTATTCATAATGGATTAATATCCGTTTTATGGGTCATTGACTTACTATTTTATGGGTCGTTGACTTGCTGTTTTCAACGATTTTTTCTATCCCACATCGATTATCAAGTAAGATTGATGGTTTGAGAAATTGAATAAATATAAGGTTTGGAGATTAAACAAATCATACATTTTTTAGTCTTTTGGATAAGTTGAACTATAATTTTTATTCATAACAGATTAATATCTGTTTTTGGTCGTTGACCTACAATTTTTTGGGTCGCTACATATTTTCAACAATTTTTCTATTTCACCTCGAATGTTGATAATTTGAGAACTTGTATAAATAAATGGTTACAAGATTAAACAAATCTTACATTTCTTATCATTTTTGCTAGGTTGATGTAATATCCGGAATTTTTATTTCCGTATAATTCCGAATCAAATCGGACTTCGAGCCGTTGACGGTTTTCCATTCTATCTAGCAATTCTTTCTTCACAAATTTTATCATTTTATGTAGAAGCTAATTCACAAAAAATGATAAAATTATAGCAAGCTCTAATTCCTATAATTATTTATCATTTTATGTAGAATTTAATTTACATAAAATGATAGAATTATATCAAATCCTAATTCTTATAATTATTTATCATTTTATGTAGAATTTAATTCACATAAAATGATAGAATTATATCAAACCCTAATTCTTATAATTAATTCGTAACGATGACTTTAGACGAGATCATGACAAGGCTGAGACGAGATTTCGACAAGGCTGAGACGAGACCATGACAAGGCCAGGACACGTTTTGACAAGCCTGTGACAAAGCCAAGACAACTCTTTCAGCCCACTATCCCTACCTTGTTTTCAGCCCAGTTCGCAGCCCACTCTTCCTCTGCTGCAGCCAGAAGCAGCCCAAACTCAGCCCATCCCTGCTCAGCTCCAGCCAGCCCATCCCTGCTCAGCTCCAGCGCCAGCCCACGTACCTGCTGCTACTCGGCCCAACTGTGAGAGACGTCTTGCCCTAGCGCCCTTGTGAACAGCTGCACGCCAAGGATCACGACGTCTCTTCACGTCTCTCCCCATCACGTATACCGGCGCTTCCCTACACACCAAGCCAGCAACTGCCTCCCCCTCTTCTCCTGCCTTGCTGCATCTCGCCCTAACTGAGACCACAGCACCACACCCTCGTCTATCTTGCACACGAGCAGCAAGGGAGGCCTTGGCATCTCCTCCTGGTGCAGCACGCAAAACGCTCCTCTTTGATGGCACACGAGCAGCAAGGGAGGCCTTGGCATCTCCTCCTGGTGCAACACACAGAATGCCTCCTTGATAGCCTCCAGTCGCGCCACAGACAACAACGCCTAGGGCTGCTGAGCCTGCACCGCCCCATGGTTGCACTCAGGAGTTCACGCAGACAGTCCTCATGGGGTGAGCCTTGTAGATGAGTAAGACCTCACTCCTTCTTCCTTACTTTACTTCAGCCATATATGTGCTTATAGCTGATGCCAAACCATCTAGGAGTCCATATAATTCAGTCAAAGGAACAACTACAGTGAGCTGTTGCAGTGGCTCAGTTTTCCAACAGTGATGAGCAGTCAACTTCGGGTCCAAATTTGGGTAAGCTAGACTCTTCCTTTTTGGCTGGTTTTCGGATATTTCATAGACAGTAGTACATAGTATAACATACTAAAATTTGGGAAGAATCGGAGTTACGGTTTGAGAGTTATTGTGTTCCAAAGTTGACGCCTCATGCAGTTTTTATATATGTGCTGAGTGTTGGGGAAAACAGCAAGTGATGCTGTTTTGTGAGATGGTTTTGAATAAGCTCTTGATCTCCGTTGGGCTTGAATTTTGGATATGATATAATTGACATATTGTTGTAGAACATAATAAAATTTGAGAGGCATCCAACGAGTGGTTTGGGATTTATGATTTTTCCAAGATTGAGTCGTAAGCAGTTTTTCTGTTGTGCTGAAATTCGGTTTTGTGAGATAGTTTTAAATAGGATTTTGATCTCCTTTGCGGCTAAATTTTGGATATATTAGAGATAAGATTTTATAGTGGAACATATCAAAATTTGGGATAAATCAAGCGAGTAGTTTAGGAGTTATGATTTTTCAAAGTTAAGACAGTGTGCTGCTTGTTAAGTGTTGTAACCAACTTTAGAAATTTTTGTAGAAGTGATGTTTTAACAGTTTTAAGAAATTCTTTCTCCTATGAGTAGATGGGATATCATAGATGATCTAGGGAATTATTTCGGAATTTTTATAATATTATTCGAATTTTATATTTGAAGTTGTAGTTGGACTTTAGTGACTTTTCGGGAAATAGAAAATGGGTAGTTTTTCTAGTTGTTACCTAAAATCATCCTAGGGAGTAGAATATGGTTAGTTAGCCACAAATCATAATTTAAGTACATATTCCGAGTTTTTGGAAGTTCCGGGACTAAGGGTAAAATAGTCATTTTACCTTAAATAAACACTGTAATAACTTCTGCACATAGAAGCGTATATCTTAACAGTTTTACACTTATAAGTATCCAGGGAAATGTGTTGACCCACGTGCCTCCTCTGACAGGCAACGGAGTTCTGCACTTACGGATTTAGTGGTGGTTAAGAGAGAGTCGAGATTTGATTCTAGTAAGTCCACGGACTTACTTAGCTGGCATCTTGTATGAGTGTAATGTGTATGAGTGGTGTTTGTTAGTTATGATAAACAACGAAACCGGATTAGGCCGACTTTATTAATTACGTAATTGACCCAAGTGTATGATAACGGGTCGTGACATCATCTGCCTAGCTCTTGCGAGAGTCTAGGAGGTTCCCTGCGACCAGCCCAATCCGGTAGACGGTCAAATGCATTAGTACCATTCCGTGTTGGTAAACGGGGACAGGGGCGAGGTTTGGGAATCCCTCGTGTCACAAAATAAGTATCTTTAGTGATGACCTATCACCTAATTAAAGATAATAAAAGGATTGAGTGTTGCATGTTGAATGTGTATGTTGTGTGTATGTGCTTTTACCTTTATCCTTATGCATAGAATGTTAGCGAACGGTTTTATACCGCTTGTAGATGCCTTGCAGGTTAAGACAGTTGTAGAGAGATCCGGAGAAAATGGTCAGCCGGGTCCACGTACTCATTTAGTTGGGGACGGGGATGTCTTCTGTTCTTCATATGCATCATTTTAGTAGCTTTTCTTGTAAGGCTGATACATATTCTCCATGTATATATTGTTTACAGTTTTCAAATGTTTTAAATACTTTTGTGCCTTGTTGTAAGATCCAAGTAAAATTGTTGTCAATTTATGGTCGGGACCCATTGTGAGGTCCTAACCAGTAGCTCCCCGAGTTCTCAGAATTTGGGGTGTTACAATATGGTATCAGAGGTCTGGGTTGGCAACAATGGCACGATTGTATAAAATAACTAGAACCCGAAAGGGGTCTAAAATTTTCAAAACGGAGTTATGTTTTTACACGAGCATAGTCGGGTTGTGGGTTAGTAGTACGTCGGACTACCATCGCTCTCTGTGGATCTCTACAACTTAGCATGATAGGTGTGTTAGTTAGTAGATAGACTTATATCGATATGTTCTAATGTATGATTATATATATGTATATGTATAGCATGTTAGTATCCTAAAGGATATAAAATATCCTTTAGTCGTGATATCACGAAGCGATTATCGCCTCTCGATAAATCAACTGCGGACTTGACAAATCTCCAACACGAGGCAATGGAATCGGACCTTGAATTGAGTATTACACTCGGGTAGGCCGCTTGGTGATCCTTAGAATGCATCCAAAGAACAAGTGAGCAAGGAAGTAAAGTTGTGAAGATAATTTTTACCACAAGCACAATCAGATGAGGAAGAAATCCCTGAGTCAACTCAGATAGAAGAAATAGAAGGTCATACAAGGGACTTGGTTGTATGAAGCCGAGAGATGAATTATAAGAACCATGCAAGAGACTACAAGAGTGCGGGGTAGAGATAACAATATTGGAACGAGACAAGTAGAATTGAGTACAACCAAGATTGCGGAATCAAGGACATTACCATCGAGGTGGATGCCCCATAGACCATATGGGCATTAGAAACCAGAAGAGACATAGTGTCAATCTGGGTGTCTAAGGTGCACGGAATGAAGACCTACAATGGAGTGTAAAAGCGAAAAGGCAGACCCCATAAATGTGGAGAGGTTTTGACCTCCTCGAAGATGTAAGAAGTTGATATTACCACCAACATCAGTGAAGAAAAGGGGTATGGGAGAACGTCCTTGCTGGACTCGAGAATCCAGGGTAACCCGAATTATCACGGGACCTAAGCCACCAACACAGATGGTCCATGCAAAAGGAACTGCAAGTGGATGATCATTTCGGCCATAATAATTTCAAAGACGCTTGCAAGCTATCGTGGAAACTTGAAACGACTATTTAGCCAGATGAATGACACAATCGGACTAGAGAAATGGAGTTATCCCATAAGAATCGGAAGGGTGGTAGGTAGAACGAACTAAAGAAGTATAAAAGGATTGTTGTGAGCAACTGCTTACCTAGTAGTCAAGGAAATTTTGACAGATCACAATTAACACAGAATGGAGAATTACAACTTAATGTAAGAGCGAAAGGTAGACTTCACAAGACTGAAGACGTTTTGTCTTCTTTCAAGATAAGAATTTTAAGAAGAATCACAACGCCAGTATCGAAAGGATCGAATCCATGTAACATAGTCAACAGAGATTTGGAAGGAAATATTACAAACAACGCCGATTAAGGAACCTGTGCTTGTGAGAATCGTGTGGTGGACTCAAGAGTACAGGGTAACCCCCATTTATAACAGAACATAGTTCATCAACATAGACGGTCCCTGTAAAGGGACTACAATTGGGAGGTAATTAAAAGTCATCGGAACTTCAAGACGCTTACCATCTATCGTGGAGTGTTAGGAACGACTTTTGACATCCGGCGAATGGCACAATGAGACTTGAGAAAGAGGGTTGTCCCAAAGGAAGCAGAAGAGTGAAAGATAAGACGAACTAAAGAAGGATAAAAAGGATTAATCTAGTAGGTGATGTGCACCAAAAGTCTAATACTAGTAGAGGTATGAAATTGAGATAAGTCAATTATAGACTGACCGATGTCAACCAAGGACGTGCAAGTATTGTTTGGTATTGACGAGTTATGCGCCGTTAAGAAGAGATATTTGTAACGGTGGATCTATGGAGTAGTTGTACCGACGCCTTAGAGGATTTCCTTAAGTAGGCAGCGACAACCTTCTTGGATGAATTAAAGGTATAAAGAGAAACGTTTTAAGGGTTACTTCTTGGCCAGTTAAGATCAAAATCCGGTCAAGTCAGGGAGTTTGGATCCGTGGTAGAAGAATTAAGAAAGTAAGCGGAAGAAGTTGTTTTTCAATCATTGTTTTATTTTCTTAAGGCAAATAAAGAAGGTACTTGGTACTTCATCCGTATACGACTCATGGTGTAATTGGAAGAAAGAGTTTTGAGGTCAACCATTTTATACTTACAGAAAAGGTCCTTAGGATTAATGAGTGACAACAGGATAATCAGAGTAGCGCAGAGGAAGCGTGGTGGGTCCTAACCCACAGAGCAAGAAGCTCAAGGGTGTTGAGGGATGTCGTGTCGAGTTTAAGATGGTGATAGTTTGTGAAATGCATCCTAGTTGGAAGGAACGTGAGTTAGGCTATGTGGAGTTACTAAAAATATTATACGGAAACTTATGTGCATGTAGAGGTAATAGAAGGAGGCTGGTACCCTATTATGGATCCGAGTGAAGAGTGACGGCTTTGCTACATGTTTCCAGACAAGTAGTTTTGGAATTTCATACTAATGGAATACTCTAGAGTGAGTTTTTTGGATGGATTAGGAAATAATCAATGATGTAATAAAAGTATTGTGCATGTCTTGCACTAGAAAGCTCCAAGTGAGTAACTACCATCCTGAGTCGAAGATACATAAGAAAGAGAAGCGACAGGAGCATACTTACAACTTAGTAACAGTGCTTAAGGAAAGCATAATCTCGGAGTAGATTTTATGTGTAATGTTATGTCGGAACAGAGCCTAGTTGCGTTTTGAGTTAGGGGGATACTATCGGGCTGGTAACAATGGTAGATAAAAGAGTGCACTTCTGATGGTATGTTAACAATTATTGAGTAGTCATGATCAAATAACGGTGTTAGGAGATCACTTTGTGTCTAATACCGTCATTCCAGACGTATTCTAAGTCACTTAAGATCTTGGAAAATGCGTGATAAACCTAAGTTTGAGCAAACGATATATTAGACATCTGTAAATAATATAATAATGCCAGGTGAACAAAGAGGATGACCACTAGATTTGATTTTTAGTTGTCTCGAGTGTTAGACCTGAAAAGGGTAACGGTGACGATTCCGTACCTGAGGAACATGATGACTGAGTAATATTAAAAGACAAGACCAAGTGGGTCATGATACGAAGAGCATTGAGCACTTGGTAAGTGTTGGTGGATGTCCAAGACCTTTGACATGATTGTGTAGACAGAACAATTTCAGAAGGCTCGAAGCAAGTGGTCATAACGAAGGGAAGAAAGTTGAATAGATCATTTTCCGTAGGGTCATCAAAGGATCTAGAACTTCAGTTTTCCATGGAGACTAAGTTTGGGAATTGAGTTTGAGAATTTCAGTTTGAGATATACCTACCAGACACGAGTTAGGTCATCAGATTAGAGGATTAGACAGTTGAGCCGGATGATACCGGTGGACATCCGGTAACCACTCTAGAACGTGGTAACATACACTTGTGATCTAAGTACCTGAAAAGATTTATGATTTAGTGGTTTTATGAAAATCCGATAAGGCTACCTAAGATTGGAGATAGTAAGAGACGTAACCTTTCAAAGACCCATGTAGCGATAGTTGTAACCTCGGAAGTGACTAGTTAGGGCTTGACCTTGTATGTGTGATATTGTTTGATTTCTTGTTTATTTCATGACTTAGTGTTTAGCCAGTGATGTGTTCTTTTGGTAACCTTGATGTGCGGGATACTTAGATGTGGAAACGACGAGAGTTTTGTGTAGGGATCAAACACACCCATTTGGTGTCTTAAAGGCCGATCAGGATTGTCTTACCCTAAGTTTCGGGACGAAACTTATTTTGAGGGGAATCTGAAGTTACGACCAATTTTTTTTTTTTTCGTTAAGCTTTGATAGGGTTAGAGAAGTTTAGGAACGAATAAAAATTTAGTGAGACTAGGACAAACCAGTTTATTTATGGAAGTCGTTTATTAAGTACCTTGTTCTAAGTTTCGGGACGAAACTTATTTTAAGGGGGTACTGATGTAATATCCGGAATTTTTATTTCCGTTTAATTCCGAATCAAATCGGACTTCGAGCCGTTGACGGTTTTCCATTCTATCTAGCAATTCTTTCTTCACAAATTTTATCATTTTATGTAGAAGCTAATTCACATAAAATGATAAAATTATAGCAAGCTCTAATTCCTATAATTATTTATCATTTTATGTAGAATTTAATTTACATAAAATGATAGAATTATATCAAATCCTAATTCTTATAATTATTTATCATTTTATGTAGAGTTTAATTCACATAAAATAATAGAATTATATCAAACCCTAATTCTTATAATTAATTTGTAACGATGACTTTAGACGAGATCATGACAAGGCTGAGACGAGATTTCGACAAGGCTGAGACGAGACCATGACAAGGCCAGGACACATTTTGACAAGGCTGTGACAAAGCCAAGACAACTCTTTCAGCCCACTATCCCTACCTTGTTTTCAGCCCAGTTCGCAGCCCACTCTTCCTCTGCTGCAGCTAGAAGCAGCCCGAACTCAGCCCATCCCTGCTCAGCTCCAGCGCCAGCCCATCCCTGCTCAGCTCCAGCGCCAGCCCACGTACCTGCTGCTATTCGGCCCAACTGTGAGACACGTCTTGCCCTAGCGCCCTTGTGAACAGCTGCACACCAAGGATCACGACGTCTCTTCACGTCTCTCCCCATCACGTATACCGGCGCTTCCCTACACACCAAGCCAGCAACTGCCTCCCCCTCTTCTACTGCCTTGCTGCATCTCGCCCTAACTGACACCACAACACCACACCCTCGTCTATCTTGCACACGAGCAGCAAGGGAGGCCTTGGCATCTCCTTCTAGTGCAGCACGCAAAACGCTCCTCTTTGATGGCACATGAGCAGCAAGGGAGGCCTTGGCATCTCCTCCTGGTGCAGCACACAGAACGCCTCCTTGCTAGCCTCCAGTCGTGCCACAGACAGCAACGCCTAGGGCTGCTGAGCCTGCACCGCCCCATGGTTGCACTCAGGAGTTCACGTAGACAGTCCTCATGGGGTGAGCCTTGTAGATGAGTAAGACCTCACTCCATCTTCCTTACTTAGTTCAGCCATATAATTCAGCCAAAGGAACAACTACAGTGAGCTGTTGCAGTGGCTCGGTTTTCCAACAGTGATGAGCAGTCAACTTCGGGTCCAAATTTGGGTAAGCTAGACTCTTCCTTTTTAGCTGGTTTTCGGATATGTCATAGACAGTAGTACATAGTATAACATACTAAAATTTGGGAAGAATCGGAGTTACGGTTTGAGAGTTATTGTGTTCCAAAGTTGACGCCTCATGCAGTTTTTATATATGTGCTGAGTGTTGGGGAAAACAGCAAGTGATGCTGTTTTGTGAGATGGTTTTGAATAAGCTCTTGATTTCCGTTGGACTTAAATTTTGGATATGATATAGTTGACATATTGTTATAGAACATATTAAAATTTGAGAGGCATCCAACGAGTGGTTTGGGATTTATGATTTTTCCAAGATTGAGTCGTAAGCAGTTTTTCTGTTGTGCTGAAATTCGGTTTTGTGAGATAGTTTTAAATAGGATTTTGATCTCCTTTGCGGCTGAATTTTGGATATATTAGAGATAAGATTTTATAGTGGAACATATCAAAATTTGGGATAAATCAAGCGAGTAGTTTAGGAGTTATGATTTTTCAAAGTTAAGACAGTGTGCTGCTTGTTAAGTGTTGTAACCAACTTTAGAAATTTTTGTAGAAGCGATGTTTTAACAGTTTTAAGAAATTCTTTCTCCTATGAGTAGATGGGATATCATAGATGATCTAGGGAATTATTTCGGAATTTTTATAAGATTATTCGAATTTTATATTTGAAGTTGTAGTTGGAGTTTAGTGACTTTTCGGGAAATAGAAAATGGGTAGTTTTTCTAGTTGTTACCTAAAATCATCCTAGGGAGTAGAATATGGTTAGTTAGCCACAAATCATAATTTAAGTACATATTCCGAGTTTTTGGAAGTTCTGGGACTAAGGGTAAAATAGTCATTTTACCTTAAATAAAAACTGTAATAACTTCTGCACATAGAAGCGTATATCTTAAGAGTTTTAGACTTATAAGTATCCAGGGAAATGTGTTCACCCACGTGCCTCCTCTGACAGGCAACTGAGTTCTACACTTACGGATTTAGTGGTGGTTAAGAGAGAGTCGAGATTTGATTCTGGTAAGTCCACGAACTTACTTAGCTGGCATCTTGTATGAGTGTAATGTGTATGAGTGGTGTTTGTTAGTTATGATAAACAACGAAACCGGATTAGGCCGACTTTATTAATTACGTAATTGACCCAAGTGTATGATAACGGGTCGTGACATCATCTGCCTAGCTCTTGTGAGAGTCTAGGAGATTCCCCGCGACCAGCCCAGTCCGGTAGACGGTCAAATACATTAGTACCATTCCGCGTTGGTAAACGGGGACAGGGGCGAGGTTTGGGAATCCCTCGTGTCACAAAATAAGTATCTTTAGTAATGACCTATCACCTAATTAAAGATAATAAAAGGATTGAGTGTTGCATGTTGATTGTGTATGTTGTGTGTATGTGCTTTTACTTTATCCTTATGCATAGAATGTTAGCTAACGGTTTTATATCGCTTGTAGATGCCTTGCAGGTTAAGACAGTTGTAGAGAGATCCGGAGGAAATGGTCAGCCGGGTCCACGTACTCATTTAGTTGGGGACGGGAATGTCTTCTATTCTTCATATGCATCATTTTAGTAGCTTTTCTTGTAAGGCTGATACATATTCTCCATGTATATATTGTTTACAGTTTTCAAATGTTTTAAATACTTTTGTGCCTTGTTGTAAGATCTAAGTAAAATTGTTGTCAAACTATGGTCGGGACCCATTGTGAGGTCCTAACCAGTAGCTCCCCGAGTTCTCAGAATTTGGGGACAGTTGAAGTATAATTTTTAACGATTTTGTTATCCCACATCGATTATCAAGTAAGGTGGATGGTTTGAAAACTTGTATAAATAGAGGGTTTGAAAGTAAAACAAATCATACATTTTTTGACCTTTTGACTAAGTTGAATTATAATGTTTTTTATAATATATTAATATCGTTAAATTGGTCGTGGAGGTATTGTTTTAAGGGCCATTAACCTATTATTATGTGGGTCGCTAAATATTTTGAGCGGTTTTGCTATCCCACATCGATTATCCGTTATATGGATCGTTGGCCTACTGTTTGATGGGTTGCTGAATATTTTCAGGCATTTTGCTATCTAATCTCGATTATCTAATAAGGTTGATAGTTTGAAAACTTGTATAATTAGAGGGTTTGAAGATTAAACAAATCATACATTCCTTAGCATTTCGATTAAGTTGAACTATAATTTTTATTCATAACGGATTAATATCCGTTATACATCAAGTAATGCTCATAGTTTCTGAACTATTTGTTATATGAGTCATTGATCTACGGTTTTGTTGATTGTTTACCTACCGTTTTGTGGGTCGCTAAATATTTTTATATCCTTATATCGAATCAATTATATACGTACAGTAACTTTCGGTTTATATTACCAGCATACACAACTTTCAAATCGTTTCTTAACAAATACTTGTGCAAGACACGAGATATAAACTAGTATGTGATATAAACAATATTACATGAATGTGTCATTAATGATAAAAGTATTGAGAAATAGGCTTATTAGTTGCTTTAAGCGATATTGAGATAATAGCTATGAATGTATTGTTCATATTAATTTTCAAAAAAGAAAACAAAACGTAGCGGTTATTGATGTTTTGTTCATCTCTTTTGTGTTCCTCCTTGAACCCACATTGAGCTGCCATCCGTGACCATGGTTTAAATGTGTCATTAATTATGGAAACTTTGAGTAACCTATCTTAAATTTTAATAAAAAAATTGAAATTAAATAATTTAAAAAATGAATAATAAAATTATAAAACTTTACTAGGGTAAAATTATATAGGATTACTCTAGGTCAATGTTAGACGAACACATGTACATTATTTATAAAACTACCTACTTCCGTACTTAGGTGCTACATTGAGTTATATATTTGGATAAATCATTTTATTATGCACTTCACGTCCGGAATCAATGTAAGACAATTTATTCAACATCATCAACCAACCATAAAAACAAAATGAAAAAAATAAAGAATATCAAATGGCAGAGACCTTCACAAGAATTTGTAAAAATCAACTTCAATTCATCTAGAAACTTGATAGACCAATATGTTTTTGGCTACATCATACGAAACCAGAACGTCATCCCATTGTTGTAGACAAGGGAAGAAATGAAGATGAATATGTCCTTGAGGTAGAAGCGTATGCTCTAAGAAAGGGTCTCCAAAAGGCTACAAGTTTAGGACTCACGACCATTGATATCAAAGGAGCTAATCTAATGCTCATAAATTCAATCAACCACGTTTGAAAATAACCTTGGGAAGAAGACATGATGATATCCGACATCTCCTTCGTGATCTCAAGATTCAATCAAACTAGAGTTCAGTACAATTTTAGATAAATCAACACTATTGCGGACAATCTTACGTCTCTAGGCCATAACTAAGACTCAGATTATGAGACCATTCAACAAGAAGTTGAAAACCTCATCCATAAGGGTGCTTTAGAACGATCGAATTTTTAAAGTTGACCTCCTTTTTTCTTACCTTTGTATCAAAAAAGAGTTAGACAATTTCTTGTCTGCACTCAATGTGCGAAATGAATTGAACTTATTGAATATTTTTTTCTCTCTAAATTTCTATTCCGCACGATATATGCGGAATTAATTAAACTCAATTTCTATTCTGCACTCCATGTGGGGAATCAAGTGAGCACAAATTCCGTACATCGGGTACGCCGTTAGGGAGATGTTTAAAGAAAAATATAGGTTTGTTAAAAATCTTTGTCACTCTATTATAAGATTATCCTAAATAATATACATAAATCATAACGGAATATCTTTATAGATTATAAATAGGTTTGTTAAAAATCTTTACAGAGACCGAGCCGGGAAAAGAAGGTGGATATGAATCCAACTACTCTTAAACGTTTTTCATTATATATACCGTTATGTTATGGGTACACAATATCGTGTGTATATGGTATGGTATGGGTAGACAATTTGATGTGTAAAATATGGAGATGGCAATTGAAACGTCGCAATCAAGTCTAAATTCGGTCACGTTTAAATTCCACACATGTATGTATTAGGCTCCACACTAATGGAATTGAACGACATGATCTAATCTTGTAATTGACTATCCAATGAGGGTTGGTCTATGAAAACAAAAGAGTGGCCCTAAAAAGAGTACTCGAAAAGAACGAGTAACCTTTTACAAAATGGTACAAATATTTTTGTGAGATTGTCGAATATATCCTAATGCTACATACTACCATTTTACACTTTCTAGTCAAAGATCCTAAAGCTAATTCAACACCACACTACAAGAAAATTGGAGACCGTTGAATCTCTATGCAACAAATATAGTGGGAGAATCGAATCTTCCATCACCCTTTTACTCCTCTAATAAACATATGATAATCGATGCATAAAGACACATCTCTTCAAAATGATATATATATATATATATATATATATATATATATATATATATATATATATATATATATATATATATATATATATATATATATATATATATATATATATATCCTAACTCAAATGTAAACAACTCTTATCGTGTGAACGTGTAAACACCGAATATATATGAGTATACCGCCGAATATACGTGATTATACCGTCGAATATATAGATTCAGGTCCGGCGAATCTTTTTCCATTAATAACATGATTTTTTTTATCCTTTAATATCGTATAATCTCAGCCATCTATTTAACGATCTAACGGATACAATTTGTTCTCATTGAACACTATAAGGGTTGTTTTACTTGTTTACATGAGAGCCAAACTCTCTCTCTCTCTCTCTCTATATATATATACATATATTTGTCAAATGCGGATCAATGAACCTACAAAATCCTTCAAATTGTATCTGATGAATCCCAAGTATTGTTGACATTCCCTCATTTTCATCCCGGAATATTTGACAAAATTTCCCATTTATAGAAAAATCCCATTATTCGCGCATTCTTCATCGAATCCAATCCTATAGATCAACCCAACGCCGATAAAATTTATATTCTTTTTACTAAATCACATAAAATTTTACCCAATTCCATATCAGACCGTATGGGAAAGTATGAAATATATATGAACAGGGGAATAGAGAATAGATGAAATTTTCTGCTCAAGTAAAATTTTGGAATTAAATTTGTAAGAGAATAGATGAAAGGAATTCATAAAATATTCTTGGAACCAAATTCTTCTGCTTTTATATATATATATAAGGGTAAGTTCCGGTCAGGAGAAGGCTCGTAGCTAGGAATTAGGAGGGTTGTGAGCCATTTGATGAGATTTAAATCAACGACTCTCACACACTCATCATTAATGACATTTTAGTAATTATATAAATTTGAAAAAAGAGAAGAAAATTAGACACTACTTCATACGTTCAACCCTCCCTCACATTCTTCCTCCCATGATGTGAGCCTCTCTCCCCCCTAACACACAACTTCATATTTGCTCTGATTTTCAACCAAATCAAAGATTTGTTACATAAAAAATTGTGAAAAAAGAAAATACAAAACGATTCAAGTATTGTTTCTTCGAATTTCTACTCTCATTGTTTAGGTTTCCATTGTTAAGGTTTATGTTTCATTATGATTGATGTTTGTTTTTGAAATCAAATTTGTTTGAATCATTTTTGTGTTTGATAAGTTTGATTGAGAAAATACACGTGTATACATATGTTGAGTTGGTCTAAGAGCTTCAATTGAACAATCTATATGCTCATTTTAGTGTGCACGCAAATTGTTCGACAAAATGCATTATACAAAAATAGTTTATAATATTTACAGGAACAACGACGTAAGAAGTATGAACACCAATGAATAAAAGCATGAACAATGACGTATAAAAGTATGAACACCGATGACTTATCTATAACCTCTACACATACATAACATATTATGATCATCTTTTAACATTTTGTGATGATTTTTTTATTTTTATTTTTTGTGGTTATATAATGTAAATGAACATCTATGCATTATAAAATGAACACAAAAGATTAAATGAACATGACACTTTGATGAATAAAAACACTATGAACACCGATGTATATGAACATGAACAATGACACATAAAAGTATGAACACTTATGACTATTTTTGAATGTCAGGGTATTGTTCTAGATTTTAAGTCAATTTAAAAAAATGCCATTAATAATGAGCGTGTTGGAGCCCTTGATTTAAAATCCATCCAATGACTTACAACCCTCCTAATTCCTATCTACAAGCTCTCTCCTCACTTGAACTAATATATATATATATAAATTTTTTTGTTGGTACTACATGTTCAATTTTAATTCTCTAACCATTCATCTTTCCAAATTTTCAAAAATGAACGCTTATTCTAAAAATGAACCCATATTTTTGATGATTATCGGAAAAAATGAACCGTGATACCCAAATTAAAATGAACAATTAATGTAGAAAAATGAACAAAATTTCTCCTCACCTCCTCTCTACAAGGACCCTCCTCACCTAAACAATATCTATATATATTTGTTGATTAAATGTCACACTTCACAGATTCTGTTAGGAGTCGAGGTGGAAAAATCCTCCTCGTTTGGGGTTCGGGGACGGAGTCTCCCCTGGGTCTTGAACGGGGGTCTCGTTATCTATATATTGCAGCGTTCTCTTTTCCTCCATTCATATGCTAATCTAGAATCCAAAAATCCTTAATAAAATCTCTTTGAAAGTGGACATAACCGTTATTGAGTGAGCCTTTATAAAACCATGTTTCTTTCATTCTTGTTTGTTGAATTTTGTTCTTCTCATAATTCCGAAAATAAAACTAGTTTAAGAGCTTCGGGTTCTTTGATTTTTAATAATCACGGAAACATATGTCTTCTTTCAACCTGAAGATCGACAAGTTCACTGGGAGAAATAGTTTCAGTTTGTGGAAAATTAAGATACAAGTGTTGTTGAAATAATAAGGCTTATGAGGGCCGAATGATGGAATCCGATAAAGAAAAGGATGATGATGCTGAGATGGCCGCTCAAGAGGAAAAGACGCATTATACCATCATGCTATGTCTCGCATATATATGATGTCTTATGTGAGATTTCAGATAAATTTACCGCAACCAAACTATGGTTGAAGTTGGAGAGCCTTTACATAACGCAAGCTCTCACCAACAAGTTGATTCCAAAACTACAACTTTTTCAGCGTACGAATGCAGGAAGGTACCAACTTCGTGAACACTTTGATCACTTATACACAATTCTTCTAGATATGCGTAATATTGATGTGAAGATTAAGGACAAGGATGTTGTGTTGATTCTGTTGGTATATATGCCATCATCATATGGAAACTTTGTTCAGTTATTTATTGTTAGAACGGATACTATCACTGTAGAAGACATCAGGTGGCTAGCGTAAATTCCTACGGTCATTATATTTAACTTATAAAAGGGAATTTCAACTTAATACTAACACAAGTATATTGATTAAGCAAGGGTTGAACCTAAGAGAGTGAGAGGATTAAAGAACAAGGGTTGAACCTAAGAGAGTGAGAGGATTAAAGAACAATTGAGATTAGATTATCAATTATGAGTAACGGGGGGGGAGGGTTGGATTGTAAAATGTGATAAGACAAAAGCATGTGAGATAAGCAAACATGATGATAATATTGAGAATTCCAAACTTAATACTAACACAAGCATAGTGATTAAGCAAGCGTCTTCAAAGCTTTGAAAATGCTTGACTCTTCCTCTTTTGACGTTTCTGTCGTCGATGTGCAGGTGCGGCCCAGTGTCATCATGGGGGAGGTGACATTGTTTCTGCAATAGCTAGGATTTCCGAATTCTAATTAATGTTGATTAACTTAATCAGTGATAGTAATTGACATATAACTCGCGAAGATTGCGTAAGTGCTGAGTATAAGTCCCACCGTTATGTTCCTGGCGTAATTTTGGGCTGATGGTGAAATTTTCACTTTTTCCCCGGATAATTATTGTTACCCTCCGGTATTATTTGGAGCATTTGGGAGCTCCAATTAATAAAAATGCAGTTGAGAGAAATGATGAGTACATATCGGACATGTCCTAGATATGAAATAACATGGAAAGACAAAACGGCCAAAAGAGTCGCTATTTTGTTTCTTAACGGCTAAGAAAGACGGCTTAGGAACACACGTTTTCTGAGGCAATTGTGGGATAATTATCTCTACAATATTCGAGATTTATTGTTCCAATTTCAAGAAGTTTGGAGAAGGGGGTTCAACCCGCCATTGGATCGGTTAAAGGATAATTATCGACTTCAGTATAAATAGAAGAAAATCGTTTATTAATTCATTTCCTTTCACGTTTCCTCGTAAAAGCTCTAATTTCTCTCAAACTTCAAACTCAAATCTACTATCCCTTTCTAATCCGATTTCAATTCCGTTTGAGTTTTTGGATTCCTCTCTTCATTCTCTTCATATCGGTACCAAGTTTCTGCATTTCCGAGTAGATGAAGACCTGGTCGAGCATATATGTCACCAGGATAGTTCCGTAGCCTGCGTCGTTGTGATTCGGAATCTTCTTTCAGATCGTCAATCGGGTTAGTAACGAATAAGTTATGAATTTATTTGTTTTCCGTACTGCGATTTGGCCTAATTTGACCTTAGGCTTTTCAAAATGGATAATTAGAAATTCCATTATGATCATTATATTATTCTGGTGTTATGCGTTATTTGTTTGATGAAATCTTATGACAGGTGGGTTTAGAAATGGTCTGCGGGTAAAACGTTATTTTGGTGAAATTTAATTAATTAATTAAAGGTTAATTAATAAAATTAGGATTAAATTTGAGATTGGGGAATACTGATTAGATGCATGCTAGGTGTCAGAATGAGTTGAGGATCATGATGATGTTATGGATATCGGTTATGACTGTAAGGTTTAGTATGTGTACGAGTATGATGAGATGTTATGTTGAGAATATGCCTTAGGCATTTATGAATGTGTTGAGGATATGAGGTTTAGATTTGAGATATAGGTTGGTTGTGGTTAGTGAGACAAGTCTCCTAGCCTTTACAGTATGTGATTGTGTGTGCCTTGCTGTTGCAGGCGTTGATTACTTCCCCAAGGGGAAGCTGTGACGTGGTATAGGTTACGAGTATATCAGGTAAGTCCATAGGACTTAATTAGCGTGCACTTGTGGATTGTATGATTGTGATGGTTGTGTGTGTTCATATGATTGTGCATTTATAACCTAAACCGGACTAGGATGACCATTTATTACATTTATTTGGCCCAAGTGTATTATAACGGGCGAAAACCACCAGTCTCCGCCTGCTGGTTAGGAGGAGGTGCCTAGAAGCCAGTAACACAGGGAGGGACGAGTGACGATCACCCCTAATGCAAACCCCTGTGTTAACGGGGAAATGGACGAGGTTCTTTAGGTTCCTCGTGTTACAAAAGAAGTTGAATTAGTAATGGAATAACGTAATGAAAGATAATAAATGAATTTGTGTGGCATTGCATGTATGAGATGTTGATGTGTGGTTGTGCTATTACCTTCATGCTTTTCATTGCTGTAGCTAACGGTTTCATACCATGTTGTAGATGATCTGCAGGTTAGGAAGACTGCAGGGTGAGACAAATGGTGTGGCCAACCGAGGACTTCTGTACAATAGGATGTGCGGGATATGGGATCTTTTGTATCAGATGTTGTGGTTTTATATTTTGTACTCGGCTCTGAGTTTGGAAACTCTTTTGATGTATCATATACAACTTTTATGTATTTGGTTTTAATCTACCTGTGCCTTGTTGTATGATCCAGTGAACTTGTTGTCAGGCTAGGGTCAAGATCCATTGTGAGATTCTAGCCCAATGTGACACTCCAAGTCCCGTGGATTTGGGGTGTTACAGAGTCGCTATTAGAGCCTTAGGTTGACAACAATGGCACTTGCTATCTACAATAAAGGTAGAGTGGATAAATAAACAGAACCCACATGGGGTCTGACTTTTTAAAGGATTTTGGTTTTAAAGCGAGTTCAGATGTTTTGGGATAGTATGTACAGAAGTCGTCACCCATCTTGAGAATCTCGACAGTGTAGATATATATACAGATATCTTTTATTTGCTGATGTGTATGCATGTAGTAATGAGTATTATATACATATATATATATATATATATATATATATATATATTTATATATCAATACATATGGTATATATATATAGCCTTATAAGTTAGGAGCGTATATTCTACAGATGGATCAGACCAGAGCAGTATCTATAGTGGGACGAGATAGGGGTACACCCCCTCTTCCTCCAGTAGCGTCAAGTCAGGGATCAGTATCCGCTGTTGTGTTGCCTATGGCAGAGAACGAGTTTGAAGAGGCTGATCGTGTCTCCATGAGTAGATTCGAGTTTCAAGAGTATATGCAGCAAGTATATGAGGTGGTGATAGAGGGTAGATTTACACCGGATTTACCAACATCTGTGAGATCGACTGAAGCTTCTGAATTAGAGAAGAAATAACGGGTTGAATCAGTGAAAGATGAGGTTGGATATCCGGGTTGCAAACCGAGCCCGACTTGTGGACGTTTGAGTACTTCTCGTTCACACGGACTTCTGGTGAAACGAGGACTTGTTACAATTGTGGGAAGCCCGGACATGTACGACCACAATGTCCAAGATCGCTAGTGACTTGCTTAACTTGTGGTAGACAGGGTCTATTTGTTTTCTATAAGCAAACTGGAGTGGTATCACGACAGGGTTTTATTTCTACTAGTGTGACGGGAGGTGGTCAGAAGACACCTCAGGAGTAGACGCGGGGGCAGCAGAGAATCCCAGATCATTCGCCTACTTAGGAATCCGTTCCCAGGCTGAGTAGAGGTAAGGGTCATGGTAGGAGTACCACGGATACTAGAAGAGCTCAAGGTAGAGCCTTTGAGTTGGAAAGTGCAGAGGATCCATCCGTACTAGTGGCAGGGATGAGACATATATGTCTCAACTGTGGTTATCCACATCATGTGCGCTCTGAGTGCCCCATGGCACCGATAGCTTGCTTCACCTGTGGTGAACTAGGCCATCTGGCCCCTTTCTGTCAGCAAGGTAGTGTTTCTTCTCATCAAGACCTTCCTCTTTCCGATGCAGAAAGAGTGGAAGTGGAGGCTATGGCGATGACCTCAGTGATACCTGAGGAGCATAGGTTTGAGATTGAGTAATGATATGCAGTAGAGCTTCGGGCGTTAGCTGTTACAAGTACCATTCTTGTTAATGGTTTACCTAGTGGAGTTTTGTTTGTTGTGAGTGCTATGCACCTCTTGTCTTTTGATGCATGTGTTAATAGTTAAATGTGGATACAGTAGAAGATAGATCTTCCTTTATAGGATTACGAGTTACGGGTCTTAGGTACCCGGAAGATATGTGGTTGTTCCCTTTGTTCAGGGACTTGTGTATGGTTTGACGACTTCTTTGTCATGCCTTAGGTGCATGAGAAAGTCTTTATGTGTATGGTGGACGAATAGATATCATCTTGGTTTAGATAGCAGTAGGAGGACTATTATAGTCTCTACTGAGATCGACTAAGTAGAGGTTTTCCGAGGTTATGACCTTTAAGGAGGTGAGTTGTCTTTAGTGCCGTATGAGCAGCGAGGTTGATAACACCAGAGGGTGATGTTTTTTTTAATGTTGTGCCATGAAGGAAAGAGATAGTTCCACGTTGAAGAGTATTCTAGTGGTATATGATCTTATAGACGTGTTACTGAACCGTCTAATCTATCGCCTCAGCGAAATGAGGACTTTGATATTGCATTAACGTATTGTACAAGACTGGTTGGGAGAAGGCCTATGAGGTATATGGCTTGTTGAGTTGTTAGAAATTGAAGAAGCAATTTGAAGAGTGGTTTGAGACGGGCTCCATTCGCCCTAGCACGTTCATTGCTACGTATGAACGACTTGTTGGATCAACTAAGAGAAGCAATTGTGTTTTTAAGATTTCCGTATGCTTAGGATATCATCAGCTAAGGATGAGAAAGCAACGTGGGCATAGGACAACATTCCATACCCGTTATGGACACTACGAGTTGTAGTGCTGTCATCTGAGTTGAGGAATGTCCTAGTAGTCGTTATAGGAGTTGATGAACAGTGTCTTCATCTACTTCCTTGATCAGTTGGTGGTAGACCTTATTGATGACGTTTTGGTGTACTCTCACAACGGAGAGGAACGTACTGGTTATTTGAGGACGGTTTTGTAGAATCCGAGGGATAGAAGCCAGTGATTTATGCTCCCTAAATGTGAATTGAGATGCCATAAGTAACCTTCAAGGTCATGTTGTTCCACCACTAGGATCATGATTGATGCGACGAGGAGTAAGTATGAAGTCTTATGGATGATATTGATGAATGTTAAGGGAATGCGTACTTCTCAGCCCAGCCGATTGCTACCAACGCTTTGAGGAAGGATTCTATGTGATTGTGCATCCATTTACGAGTGTCCTGAGGAAGACCACCATAATTGTGTGGTTGAAGTAGTATGTCGAAGCTCTGAAGAGTAGAGGAAGCATTTGACCTCTGCTTCTATTCGGTGATAATCAGAAGATTCAGGGAATCACGTGACTACGGTGCTGAGAACGTATGAGGAGAACTGCCCGACTCATGATTTCGAGTTAGTGGTGGTAGTTCAAGTTCCAAGATTTGAAGACAATACCTGTGTGACATTTCGTGTCAGAGTTTCATAGATCATAGGAGGTTGAAGCATATTTTTTTGCAATAAGGTTGAATAACTGCCAGCGTCGATGGTTTGAGTTGATCAAGGACGCTGACTTGAGATTTGTACCATTCTGGCAAGGAGAATGTGGTCACTGATGCCTTGAATAAGAAGACGCCTCGAGAGAAGGCGATTGTTGGAATTCCTATACAGTCTCGGTTTCAAAATGATCTAGCTTGGTTAGAGTTGGACCTACAACAACTGATAAGGACGTTAGTTTCATTTTTAGGGATTTTACGTGGTTTGTTGGATGAGGTCCAACAAAAACAAGGGACTTGCCTGACCCTGAGAGAACTTGATGGAAGGATGCCTCATGGCGAGGCACCACAGTTCTTTAATGGAACAGAAGGAGTATGAGGCGCTGCAACTGCGTCAGTATAACCGCATATGCGGAGTCGAGTGGAGAAGATTACAGTACACTCATAGTACACCTTCTTTAGTACATCCATGTACGAATAAGAGGTACCACGAAGTAGTAAATCAGGTTAAAGTGTTACTGACCTGGAGATGAGCTCATCCACTACCAGTGTTGTAGTGGAAGTGAGAGGACTTTTCTGTGGACTTGTGATGGGATTGAGACTCAGTAAGAGTTTTGGTGTTATCCATATTATTAGTAGTAGATTTACCAAGTTGACACGTTCCATCTCTACAAAGAGACGTGGCCAATGAATGAAGTAACAAAGGAGTACACTAGACAGATGGTGGGACTCCATAAGTGTACCGAGGACGATCGACTATGATTGTAGTAGACGGTTTACTTTGAGGTTTTGATAGCAGATTCAGACTACTTGGGGAACGCGTCCACATATCATAATTGAGTTTTACCTCAGACAGACGGTCAGTCTGAGAGAACCCTCCAGACCGTAGAGGACATATTGTGAGCTTGTGGGATGGATTGGGAACATGGACGATCTGTTTATCTCCTACTCGTTGAGTTCTTATACCACCACCGTTGGTATGCATCTATAGGGATGGCCCCTATGAGGCGTTGTGTAGACATAGGTGTCATACACCTTTATGTTGGGAGGAGCCTAGCAGTACCAGTGGGATAGCGCTTGAACAGATTCAAGATGATATGGCTCGAGTAACGCTGATTAGAGAGAGGATGCTGGCTGCACAGAGTCGCCAGAAGTTGTATACAGATAGGAGGCGTCGACCTCTAGAGTTCAGGGTAGGAGCTCATGTATGATTGAGAGTAACTCTGACGCGAGGAGTCCGACATTATGGCATAAAGGGGAAGCTGAGTCTCCGATATGTCAGTCCTTTCGAGATACTGGATAGAGTTGGGAGAGCAGTGCACAGACTGGCTTTGCCACCGATGTTAGAGGGTGTTCACCCTATGTTTCATGTGTCTCAGCTGAGGGAGTACATACAAGACCTGAGGCACATTGTGAGTTATGATGATCTAGTGGTTGAGCCGGACCACACTTTTGTAGAATAACCTTTTGCAGTTCTAGAAAGAGAGGTGTGAGACGCCTGCATTCGAAGGATATTCCTATGATGAGGATACTGTAGTCGAGACGAGGACCGGATGAGGCTACCTGGGAGACAGAGGATAGTATCCAGAGGAACTATCCAGAGTTCTATGCGGAGTTAGAAGCACCCGTAGGATCCATGAGTAGATCTTAGTGCCTTTTTGGGGAGTGCTTGTAAGCTATGTGCTTATGTGATATGATGTGTTTTCGTGCTAGCTTTGATATGTGCATCTGATCTGTTAGATCTTGTTTGCTAGCACGATATAGGTATAGCTGGAGATGGTTCTTTCCTCCATGCTATTGTAATATGTTTAGGATTAGCTGGAGATGGTTCTTTCCTCCATGCTATTATTGATGGACATAGTGTGAGTGGAGACGGTTTTCCTCCACATCGTTGTGTTACGAGTACGATTGGCTGGAGACGGCTTTCCTCCATGCCTTGTGACGTGGTTAGTAGTTGGCTAGAGATGATTTTTCCTCTATGCCTTTGGATAGCGTTATGATCTTGTTGCTGGAGTTGGTGATTCCTCCATGCTGTGTTTTGAGGCTATAGAGTGTTATAGGTTGATACGTTTGAACGGAGATGTGATACCTCCGATAGAGAGAGTGTCTATACCTCGGCTTATGGGTCCGAGAGGATTTGGGAATTGTTCAAGTTTCGCGACGAAACTTTTTCATAAGGGGTGTGTGATGTAATAGCTAGGATTTCCGAATTCTAATTAATGTTGATTAACTTAATTAGTGATAGTAATTGATATATAACTCCCGAAGATTGCGTAAGTGCTGAGTATAAGTCCCACCGTTATGTTCCTGGCGTAATTTTGGGCCTATGGTGAAATTTTCACTTTTTTCCCGGGGTAATTATTTTTACCCTCCGGTATTATTTGGAGCATTTGGGAGCTCCAATTAATAAAAATGCAGTTGAGCGAAATGATCAAGACATGAGACATGTCCTAGATATGAAATAATATGGAAAAGCAAAACGGCCAAAAGAGTCGTTATTTCGTTTCTTAACGGCTAAGAAAGACGGCTTAGGAATACACGTTTTCCGAGGCAATTGTGGGATAATTATTCCTACAATATTCAAGATTTACTGTTCCAATTTCGAGAAGTTTGGAGAAGGGGGTTCATCCCGCCATTGGATCGGTTAAAGGATAATTATCGACTTCGCTAAAAAATAATTATCGACTTCACTATACATAGCGGAAAATCGTTTATTAATTCATTTCCTTTCACGTTTCCTCGTAAAAGCTCTAATTTCTCTCAAACTTCAAACTCACATCTACTCTCCGTTTCTAATCCGATTTCAATTCCGTTTGAGTTTCTGGATTCCTCTCTTCATTCTCTTCATATCGGTACCGAGTTTATGCATTTCCGAGCAGATGAAGACCTGGTCGAGCATATATGTCACCAGGACAGTTCCGTCGCTCAGTTTCCGGTGAATTTGATGTTGTACATGCGTAGCCTGCGTCGTTGTGATTCCGAATCTTCTTTCAGATCGTCAATCGGGTTAGTAACGAATAAGTAATGAATTTATTCGTTTTTCGAACTGCGATTTGGGCTAATTTGACCTTAGGCTTTTCAAAATGGATAATTAGAAATTCCATTATGATCATTATATTATTCTAGTATTTATGGGTTGTTTGTTTGATGAAATCTGATGATAGGTGGATTTAGAAATGGCCTGCGGGCAAAACGTTATTCTGGTGAAATTTAATTAATTAAAAGTTAATTAATTAAATGAGGATTACATTTGAGATTGAGGAATACTGATTAGATGCATGCTAGGTGTCAGAATGAGTTGAGGATCATGATGAAGTTATGGATATCGGTTATGGCTTTGAGGTTTAGTATGTGTACGAGTATGATGAGATGTTATCTTGAGAATATGCCTAAGGCATTTATGAGTGACGATCACCCCTAATGCAAACCCTTGTGTTAACGGGGAAAGGGACGAGGTTCTTTAGGTTCCTCGTAATACAAAAGAAGTTGAATTAGTAATGGAATAACGTAATGAAAGATAATAAATGAATGTTTGTGGCATTGCATGTATGAGATGTTGATGTGTGGTTGTACTATTACCTTCATGCTTTTCATTGCTGTAGCTAACGGTTTCATACCGTGTTGTAGATGATCTGCAGGTTGGGAAGACTGTAGGGTGAGACAGATGGTGTGGCCATCCGAGGACTTCTGTACATTAGGATGCGCGGGATATGGGATCTTTTGATTCAGATTTTGTGGTTTGATGTTTTGTACTCGGCTTTGAGTTTGTAAACTCTTTTGATGTATCATATACAGCTTTTATGTATTTGGTTTTAATCTACCTGTGCCTTGTTGTAAGATCCAGTGAACTTGTTGTCAGGCTAGGGTCAGGATCCATTATGAGATCCTAGCCCAATGTGACACTCCAAGTCCCGAGGATTTGGGGTGTTACAGTTTCTTGAGCTTCTCAGATATGCAGGCAGCGGCGCTGACATAGGCTTCCAGGTGATGTCACCGCGGGTGCGGGGCAGGGCTGGCGCGGGGGCGGTGATAAGGAGCCTTCTGGGCGCTGGCAAGGCGGAAGGAGGAGCACTAGGTGCAGCATGTCGCCGCGGGCGGTGCTCTTCTAGCGCAGGGGCGGTTGACCTATAGTAGGTCATCTTGGTTGTCTTCTTTGATCTTCTTTCTCTTCCAAGTGTTGCTAATCCCTTAGATTTCTTCATTGTGGACTCCTTCATCTGGATTTAAACAATAACAACACAATACAACCAATAGACTCTAATAACTTGCTAAAACTACCTAGATAAAATAGTGATTTCATCACCTATCAAACTCCCCCATGCTTATACTCTTACTCACCCCAAGTAAACCATAAAATCTAACAAATGTGAATCAAAAGCCTCAGGAAGCATGATTATGTAGAGAGGTAACAAAACAATGCATGCTAAAGAGGAAAAACAAATGAAAATCTATCAAGGTGATGTGAGAAAAGAGAAAAACTACCATCCTTGTCGCTCCAAGATTGGCCTACCCGGAATCCTCCTTATATCGATCTCCTCTTCTTATATCGCTAATGTCAGAAAAGGAGAACCTATCACTCAGATTTCGCTCATTTTGCCAAGGTGCCCTTCCGGATTTTTACCTTGCCACTCTTCATTTTTCTAAGTTAATCTTACCAATTCTCACATCCCTCAAGTCCATTTTGCACCAACCTAGTGTTGGTCGAACTCCCTTCTCTTTACCTAAGCCGCCCTTTCGGGTTTTTGGCTTATCCAAGGAATTCATTGCCTTTTGTCATTTTCTTTGGCTTTTTCTCTCTCTTTTTTTAACTGAATATTCAACATTACAATTCAACAACCACACTATACAAACAAACAACTGCAAGATAGATCCCCCCTCATGCTTGAAGATCACTTTATCCTCAAAGTGTGAAAATGAAGGCAAATATACAAATGGAGAAGGGAGGAGGACACTCATTGGTGAGATCGTCCGGCTGGACCATCGGGGTCCTGTGGCGGATACAGCAAGTGAGAGAAAAAGTGCTCTTGGCGCTGGTAGAGTTGAGAGATCTTGTGGCCCTACTCGTCCATCGATCAAAAATCTTCTGCTCAAAACCTGCGTGCCAGGACTATTGTCCATCGATAAAAAATCTTCCGCTCAAAGCGTGCGTGCGAGGACTATTGTTGCTCACCAATATGAGCTGTCATCCGCTCCTCATAGTCAGATTGCCACGTCTGCTGCTGCTGTTGCATCCTATGCTCATAACCCATCCGTCACTCCGTTTGATGGTCACGGAGTGAAGACGTGACTCTCCCCTCGAACCTTGTTTGCCACTCGTTTTGCTGAGTGGTTAGGGCTCTTATGTAAGCAAGCAACTGCTCATGGAAATAGATCTATATCAGCAACAATAGGATGTTAGTACCGTCAACTAGTTCTATATCAATGACATGAAGGTGTGCATGTTATGTTCCATATCAATGACAACGAAATCAGGAGGAAATATAAATTTGTCAACTTTTATTAGAACATCTCCAACTAAACCTTTAGGATGGATGTTAGAACCATCAACTAGTTGCACAGTTATACGTGTTTCATGCAAAGGTTCCAAGCCAAGAGATTTGTAAATGGAGTATGGTATGACATTGATAGGGGCACCTAAGTCTAGCATTGCTTTGTCAAAACGAGTATTGACTATGACACAAGGAACGCTTACAATACCCGGATCACTGCGCTTCTTCGGCATTTGAGTTTGGAAAACAGCGGACAGGTGCTCACTCTCATTCACCTTGTATTTTCCTTTCATCTTTTGCTTCCTCTTGATGGTACACAATTTCTTCAAGAAACGAGCATACTTAGACACACTTTTCACGAGTTTAAGGAGAGGAATGTTTACCTCTCATTTTGAAAAAGTCTTTAAAATTTCGTTGCCCTCGATCACTCTTCTTTTTTTGATTGTTTCATTGAATGGGGCATGTGATTTTTCTTCATAGAGAGGTGGAAAGTTTGGACGGATCTAAGGATCCTCTTCCAATGCACTTTTGTGGGTTTAGCCGCGGGGGTAGTTCTTGTAGCCATGGGGGCGGCATGCTGTGTTCAGCCGTGGGGACGGGCTCCTCAAGCCGTAGGGGCGGCTTACCAACATAAGGTTTGTTAGCCGTCTCCATTTCTTGACTTTTGCTCACAAGCTTCCCACTCCTGAGTGTTAAAGCTAAAACTCTCTCCTTTGGATTCACTACCGTTTAGGAAGGCAAATTTCCCGAGGTTCGAGCTTGGATCCTCGTAATTGCTTCCACCATTTGCCCAACTTCTTTTCTATGTTTTTTATGCTTGATTTTGTGTTTTGGACATGAGAAGCAAAATGTTTAGTTAAAACATACAACATTTCTTCAGTTGAGTCAGAGTTACCTTCTCGAGATTACTGTTGTGGGTTCGATTGATCCCTCAATCTGAAGTTGGAATGATCACGCCATCCCGGATTGTAGTTTTGGGCATAGGGATAATTTCATGGACGTTGTTGCTGTTGTCCATACCCCATGACATTCACTTCAACAGTGGAGTCGTCTTGGACTTGAGGACAAAAGTCCGTTGGGTGAAATGGATCAGTGCATACTCCACAAGCCTTCAATTGTTTAGGGGTTCCCATCAAAGTGAGCCTTTTGACCATCTCCTTTAATTCAACAATCTCTCTTGATATCTCCCGTTGGCTGGGATTTATGGCATGGACACCTCTTTTGGTAGAAGGTTTTACCAAAATTCCTTGTACCATCCAAATTTTTTCCATAGCAATTGCAAGAGTTGAATTTAGAATATTACCTCCACAAGCGGCGGCTATAATTCTTCGTTCGTTATCTAGGAGCCCGTTGTACAAGTACAACACAAGGTATTGAGTGGAATATCCATGGAAGGGACAACTTGACCTTAGATTAGCAAACCTTTCAAAGTACTCATAAAGAGTTTCGGCGGCTTCTTGCTCTATGTTGCTAATGACATTCTTCAAGTTGTTGGCCTTCTTTGCCGGAAAATACTTTTCTACGAAGGCCTTGTGGAGGTTCTCCCAAGTATCGATGCTTCCGGATGGGAGATGGTAGTACCAATCATCCGCCGAATTCTTGAGATTAAAACGAAAGGCCCTCATCTTAATTTGCTCTTCGGTCACATTTGCCGGCTTCATGCTCATGCAAACGGTGTGGAACTTTCCCAAGTGCTTGATGGGGTCTTCTCCACTTAACCCATCAAATGACGGTAGTAAATGGATCAAGCCCAACTTGAGCTCGAAATTGACCCCTTCTCCAATTGGGTAAGTTGTCAGAGTGTTCGGTTTACCATTGGTTCTTCTTCGTTCTGACGGTTTCTCCTTTGTCTATTGCACGTTCTCTCGATTTCTGGATCAAAAGGAGCAAAATTTGAATTAGTAGCACAGGTTTGAACCATGAAAATGGTCCAAACCAATAATTGATAATGAAAAAACAAAAGAATTTAAAAACTCTAGCTCGCCGGCAATGGATTTTACAAGCATTAATTCCTATGGTCGTTATAATTAATTTATCAAAGGGTATTCCAAACTTAATACTAACACAAGTATAGTGATTAAGCAAGGTCGAACCCAAGAGAGTGAGAGGATTAAAGAACAATTGAGATTAGATTATCAATTATGAGTAACAGGGGGAGGGGGTGCATTGTAAAACGTGACAAGACAAAAGCATGTGAGACAAGCAAATGTGGTGATAATATTGAGAGACAAACACTACACTCGCTTAGACATCCACTTTCATACAACTTGGTTGGTTCTTTTTAGAAGCATTCAAATATTTGTTCTCAACTTGATCTTCTATATATATATATATATTAAGCCAACCGGCATTAATATAACTTACAAAGTTGCTAATCCGTAAACCTACACGATCAAACAACAAGTTAGCATTCAAACAAAGATAAAGTATACATAAAACATAACCAACCCGTTAATCTTGATTATGTAGTTATATTCCTTTTTACATAGATATTCACAACTCGTTATTACCTATTGTGTTTGCTATTGGATTAATGACCCGAACCCGAAATCAATTAACCTTAGCGTTTTGCATGAGATTTAGACTACTTGGGTGATTAAACTAGGTAGGAAACAACATGCAAAAAAAGTTAGAAACTAAGAATATAACACAAATATGACGTGAGTAAAACTTCTATTTAAAAAGGCTTACAACTAGTTTGTATGAAGCTTCAATCAACCCAATGTAGCAAGGAGACTTAACACTTCATACAAAGACTAAACCAAACAAATGACAAAGAGAGGTTTTTGTTGGAAAATAGATGATTATAACATTAGCCTAACCTCTCTATTTAAAATACAAAGGGCACTAAATTGTAGTAAATGAGCTGTCTAAACCATCACCTTAATGGCCATAAAGGGAGAGTTTAAACAACCAAAGTAATGACATCTGTTGCACAACCGCGGGTGCGGATCTGGGAGCCGCGGGGGCGGTTAAGTGCAAAACGTTCTATCTTCAACTTAGCCGCGGCGCGGAGTGAGAGTGCCGTGGGGGAGGCGTCTTCAATGCATTGGAAACGCTTGACTCATCATCTTCAGACGTTTTTGTCATCGATGCACAGGTGCGGCCCAATGTCACCGCGGGGGCGGTGACACTGTCTCTTGAGCTTCACAAATCTGCAGGCAGGGGCGCAGTGGCATTGACATAGACTTCTAGGCGATGTCACCGCGGGGCGGGGCAAGGCCGGCGTGGGGGAGGTAACAAGGAGCCTTCTGTGCGCTGGCGAGCCGTAGGGAGGAGCGTTGGGTGTGGCATGTCGCCGTGGGGGAGGTGCTCCTCTAGCACGGGGGCGACTGACCGACAGAAGGTCATCTTGGTTGTCTTCTTTGATCTTCTTTCTCTTTCAAGTGTTGTTTGTTGTAATATCCGGAATTTTATTTCCATTTATTTCCGAGTCGAACCGAATTTCGACCCGATGATCCGTGTAAATGATATCTAGTGTTGTCTACAATCACTAATCCTATCATTTTTATGTAAGTCTAAACTTACATAAAATGATGATTATTCCAACAAAACCATAATCTTACAAACCCTAGTTTATATCTATGTGTTTTGACAAGGTCATGACATGCTTTTAACAAATTCATGACATGCACTTGACAAGGCCATGACAACATTTCAGCCCATCTCTTTTTCCCTTGGATCAACACACCTCTTCATGAATTGATTAGCCTTGGACAGCTTGTCTCCAACCTTGCATGATAGCCCAACAGTGCCTGCCTTACGCCCTGCCCAACAATTTATTGCCTCACGCCAGGCCAGTCCTACCCTGCCTCACGTCATCCAACAAAGACAGAGGATCTCTCTCTCTCTCCTTCAAAACGTAATAACAGATCTCAAAGATCTTCCGTTGATTCAGCGCTGAATCTATCTCTCTTCTTCCCTCTCTCCCCTGATCTCGCTACCTCTCTCCATGCTCACCTTCTTACCTAAATCACTCGGAACCCTCTGCATGCAACAGGAGATGTCTTACACTCGCAAAACCAACGCAATGGAATCTTCCTCCTCGATCGGTAACAATAGTGGCGACCAAGAGCATGTTTTACACCGGTTCTATCCCTCTCTCCTCTGTGGAACTATCCCTGCAGATTGGTAGCAGTGGACGACAACCAACAACTCGAGAAGGAGCGTCCTCCATCCTTCTCTTCAAAACAGGTGTAGCAGTCCTTCTGCACGCCTCCATTGAAACAGACGCAACAACCGGATCGAGCCTTCTTCAACCTTCTGTTCAAGAGACTCCCCTTGTAAGACGTTGTCCCTCCCTCACTCTTCTTGGAGCCTTCCTTGGATCATACTGAACCACGTTGCCGCAGATCAGGACCCACTGCAAAGGTTGGACAAGAAGCGTCTTCAGCGAGCCATCATCGCCCGGTTCCTCCTCTCCGACCCACCTTTGAGCCATCTAAGTAGTCTTGCACAACAGCAAGGAGAAACAGTAGGAAGCTGTTCAGTTTTTCTGAGCTTTAAGACTGTGTCAAGCAACCAAGTTTTGGACCAAATTTATGTATGCTAGACTCATTCTTTTTGGCTGAATTTTTGATATGATATTTTTGGCATTATGTTGTAGAACATATTAAAATTTGAGAGGAATCCAGCGAGTGCTTAAGGAGTTATGATTTTTCGAAGTTGGGAGCTTGAATAGTTTTTCTGTTGTTGCTGAAATTTCTAAGTGTTGGAAAACTGCATGTTGATACAGTTTTGTGATCCAGAGTTGGGTAAGTTAGACTCCTCCTTTGTTGCTGATTTTCGGATATGTTATAGTTGGAGTTGTATAATATAACATACTGAAATTTGAGAGTATTCAGAGTTATAGTTTAGGAGATATGGTTCTCCAAAGTTGGTTCCTCATGCAGTTTTTATAAGTATGCTGAATATTCTAAGTGTTAGGAAACAACTACTTGTGATGCAGTTTTGTGAGATAGATTTGAATGGGTTATTGACCTCTGTTGGACTTGAATTTTGGATATGTTGTTTATGGATATACATAACATGTGGTAAAGTTTGAGAGCGATCCATGAGTTTAATCCGGATTAGTGACGTTCCGAAGTTGGGTCTAAGTATAGTTTGGTTTTACAAGAGTTGTCCTAGGTTTTAAGTTTGTATTCTTGGAGATGGTTAGGGATTGTGTATCTTTATGGATTATACCATAAGGAATCATGGTTGGGCATGTGAGTAAGAGTCTCAATATGTTTTGAGATTTAGTAGTAGTATGTTAGTTGAGCCTTAGTAGATAGTCAGTTTGAATGATAGTCATCGTTCAAACTCAACAGATCTTTTCCTTTTAGAGTTGGACTTTATCTCTTGTGGTTTATGCGGAAGTTCTTGAGACTAGGTTTGGGACACCCTAGCATATTGTTATATGATTGTGTGAGGGTCAGTGAGACTAGAAGTAGTAACCTTCTAGCGTATTGTTATATGATCCTGTAGAGATAAGAGAGGTGGGATTACCTTTGATACAGGCAAGTCCTTGCGACTTACTTAGCTAGTTTCTAGATGTTAGTTGAATGACGATAGTGGTGTGTGTTGTTTGTTTAATAATTTTAACATGCCAAGGACGACCTTTATTGTTTTTATGGCCCAAGTGTATGTATAACGGGCGGTGACATCACTGGCCAACTCTGACATGAGACTGGGAGGTTCTCTAAACCCAGACCATACAATTACAAGGTCAGGTGCATCGGATCCATTCCTGATGGTTACACGGGGGCGCAGTCGAGGTTTGGGAATCCCTCGTGTCATAAAATAAGTATCATTAGTAAGAGTGAATGACCTAAATGAAGATAATAAAAATGGATTCTCTAAAAGCATGATGTGTATTTAGTTATGCTATTGTGTGTGTGTGCTATTTTCATTTGTCTAACGTTGAGATAGCTAGCTAACGGTTGATTTGTTTGGTTGTTTAGCCTTATCACAAGTTAGAACAACATCTGAGTGATCCGAAAGTAGCGGTCAGCCGGTTCTCCGTACTCCCTAGGATGGGGTTGGATTTTTGGTTGATGTTTCATTCTTAGTATGATGTTATCTAGACTTTTATTATCTTAAGTACGTTGTTGGCTGTTAGACGCATGTTGTTACATTCATCACATTAAAACACCGTTTTATGAATTTCGGTTTTCTTATTTGTGTCTTGTTGTAAGATCGTAGTAAATTTGTTGTCAAACTAAGGTCGGGACCTATTGTGAGGTCCTAACTAGTAGCTCCCCGAGTTCTAAGAATTTGGGGTGTTACAACATGATATCAGAGCTTTAGGTTGGCAACAATGGCACTTGAAATCTTCTAAAAGACTGAATAAGTAAATAAACAAAACCCGAAAGGGGTCTGAACTTTTCCAAGAAATTTTTGTTTTCAAAATACATCCATAAGTCGGGGTGGGATAGAATGTACAGATGACCACCACTACCTCCACGGATCTCTTGCAGCTTAGTACTTTTAGAAATGTTATGTTGACTTATCAGCTTGATTATAAATATATGTTATATAGATACATATATGCCAAAGGTTAGTAGCATTTATAGTTATATTATTCCCTAAATAGAGATATCAGAATGAGATTCTCACTCCGTTGACACATCTAAGTAGATTTTGAAGGGTGTCAACAAGAGGATTAATATGCTCCGCTTATGGGCATTAGGGTAGGCGAACGACCGTACAACTCCTTCGAACTTGTTGAGGAATGTTGAGACGGAAAAGTGAAGACTAAAGGATAACACCAACGACAATGGCAAGAAGGGGATCCCGAGTCAACTTAACGGGATCAAATGAAAAATATAAATGAGATTAGTTCCGGAAAAGCGTTGGATGACCAACAATTATGCAAATTGGGAGCGACAACACAGAGGTTCTTTCAAGTGTTGTGTAAAATGACGTTACAACCAACGTGGATGCCTTCATATATACGCATAGGCATTAAAGTCAAAGTGAAATATAGTAACGATCTAGACAAGAGACTTTGAATCTAAGCTTACTGACGAACCAGAAGGTGAAAGTTTGATGCCGGAAGCAGGGCGGAATATGATCACTCTTGAAAATTAAATCAACACCACAATCGAGATGGTAACCTAGGCAGTCATAAGCGCATAAGTCAATATGAGATACATTGTCGATCCAAATATGAAGAATGAAAGAACCACCGAGTTAAAGCTTACGGATTAGCTAGAAAGTGGGGGGTAAATTTCATAAACATGGAGGAGGAGTAACTTCTTAGAAGACAAGAGAGTTACAACAAAGATTGTGATGCAGGCATCCAAAGGATAGAACCCTACAAGCACAATCGGCGGATTTCTAGAAAGGTGACATTACAAAGCAACACCAACCAAGGAGGAAGAATATGCAGGAATGATCTTGGTGGACTCGAGGGTCCATAATAACTCCTCACTCTAACTCCTCACTCACTAAGGGAATGATACATATGTACTCGTAAGAGTATAACGATCTTATAGAGAGAAAGAGAAGTGTAGATTGTAGAAGTAGCTAAAGGAGTATAAACGGAGAAACTGGTTGAGATAGATTTTTGCTAGGTATATCAAACTTCAAAAGAGATAGAAGAATAGTACATCTATGATCTTGTAAAAGGTCAACTACAGACTAATGATAACAACTTAGACTCACACATGCGGGTTAACTAGTGGTGACTGGTTGATAAATAAGAAGAATAACCACAAAGTTACAAAAGAATTTTATCGACATTTGAAGAAATCATTAAAGAGATCAACTACGACAATTGGGAGGTCAAATCAATACGAGTGCTAATAACACTGAATAAATTCAAGTCAGTAACTCAAATAAAAAATTTAGAGGAAGAGTTGGCAGTCAGAAATGAACCCCTTATGTCAGTAATAGTATAAAGAGGATTGTTGTGAGTAGTTGCTTACCTACTGGCTAAGGAAAAATTTTACAGATCACCGTTAGTAAGATGGACTCGGATAAGAAGAACTAGAGGAGTAAGAAGAACAGATGATTTTTACCAAATCCTACGTCAGTCCAGACAGAGGCTACTTAGCATTCCACATAAATGAGATTGGTGGCGCTCTTTCGAGAAAAAGTTGGGGTCAATTTTCTAGATTGACCGAGGAAGCCCGTGTGACTAAAGATGTAACACAAAATATTTGGAATTATAAAGGTGGCACAAACGTAGAAAGTATGATTTAATGCCTTGATGAAATGTCTTATCGAGTTGTAAGGTGATTGTAGATGGAATCTACATCTTTGTTGGAACAAACATGAGAAAGAGTAAAGTTGAATGATCGAAGATTGTTATACGGATCCGTATCACCCCAATAAGATGATTAACGAAAAGTGTTTATATAAGAGTTTACTGAGAAATGGTGGCACTACACTAGCCATCCGTGATAACCGGTCATAGTTGAACGGAGGAGTAGTTTTGGAACCGCGTATAAATGGTATACCTTGTAGTCTTCTCTCGACTGCTGAGAGAATAATTGATGAAAGCACCAAATCTAATAAACATAATCCATAAAGGTTGTACGAGAAAGCTTAAAGAGATTTAATTACCATACTTGGTGTAAGGATTTAGAAGATGGTAAAGCGACATGAGTATAAGGACAACATAATAAATACGGGTCGAGAAATTTTATTTTTGAGAAAATCATATGCATTTGATGTTTCTTATACAAATGGTACTGGTAGATGTTTAATAAAAGTCATACTATCGGACAGATAACACTGTGATTGATAAAGTGTAAACCAAGTGAACAACATAAGCAGTGAGAAGGAAAGTCACATAGCAAAAGAGGGGTCTTGTGAAATTTAAATAAAGTATTGAGATGAGGATACCTTTATGGAATCTGTGCAAGAGTACAATGTAACTGAGGTTCCAACACGGAATAGGTAGTAATGATGAAATGACAGTTAGAGACCGATTCGGAGAAGAAAAGTGTTATAAGATGAGTCACCTAGTAGAAGAGTTCACAAGTCAAGCATGAGACCATCATGTAGTTAGTATTATTGCCTAAGTGTAGGCTTATTACCACACCTCGATAAATTGGATCTAAATAGAAAACTCCATGCTAAGAATACAAATAGATCAAGGTAAGGACTTGTTGGTTAACGTGATGTGTCCTACGTTAGAGGTCAAAGGGGTTCTGGAAGGATAACCACATTGAGGAGTCTTGACGAGTAGTAAGTAGAGTTTTGATGACACTTAAGTGAATTCCTGGAAATTCTAAAACCGCACGTTCCAATCCCTCAAAGGAGGTGTAACCGGTGAGTTATTATGCTGAGGAGTTACTAGATCAATTGTAAACTCAATGGGGGTTGAGGACCATAATTTTGACAAAATACGGATAGTTAATCTCGAGGTTTGGGAAACCAGTACACATGGCTTAGAGTACGAGCTTTCATTGTACTATAGTGAATCATCCCTAGAATGACGATCGGTTGGGGAGGGCCTTACCGTTATTAGAAAGGAATTTATGGGAGAAAGTCTGGTAATCATCCTGACTCACGAAAGACGCAATTATGAGTAATGAGTAGCAACAAATTTATCAGGGTAGCGCATCGGAAGCGTGGTGGGCCCATAAGCCATAGATCTAGAAACTCAATGATATTATATCTATGACTTCAAGTTAGATAATTAGAGATCTTTATAGAAACCTCCACTGGGAGTATGACATTGGAGCTCAGCAAGTTGAGTGCCTGACAAGATGTACGTGTTGAGTCATTATTTGAGAAACAACCCGACTAAGTCATATTAGAGCGACAAGACCAAGTGAATGGTCTTGCAAAGAGCATTAGATACTTAGTAAAGTGTCGGGATATGTCTAAGATCATTGTTTCAGAACTTATAGTGGGGACCTTCCGAAAGGGTCAAAAGTGAGTGAATTCAACAAAAGGAATAATGTTTTACAAGTTATTTTGGTAAAATCACCTAGAGAGTTGGAAGTTAGTTTAGAAAGGCAACCGTTGATATCTTAAAGCGGATTGACGAGTAATTTATTGACTAGCACTCCTTACCATAGGGGAGGGTGTTCACCCTGTGTTCTACATGTATAAATCGAGAGAGTTCACACCGGATCCGAGACAGATCGTCATTTTGTATAGTCCCCAATAGCCGCCCTGGAGCGCAACACTAGATATCTACGGTCTAAAGATATACCGATACTGAGGATCCAATGGTCTAGGCGAAGAGAGGATGAGGCTACATGGGAGAAAGAGGAGATCGTTAGGCGTAGCCATCCTAAGTTCTCTACGGAGTTCCCGCTACTTCGGTATCGATGAGTTAGTACTCAGAGGTCGTTTTGTGTGCCCTACATGACTATGTATTGGTTTGAGTTTTTGTGATTTTATGTGCTACTTGACTATGATATTTGGGTGGTTCTTGCATGTTAGTAAGTAAGAATTGTAACCCCGGTTCTTTTTATAGGAACTTCTTTAGTGGGTCTCCTTTTTCTAAGTTTCGGGACGAAACTTATTTTAAGGGGGTACTGATGTAATATCCAGAATTTTATTTCCGTTTATTTATGAGTCGAACCGAATTTCGACCCGATGATCCGTGGAAATGATATCTAGTGCTATCTACAATCACTAATCCTATCATTTTTATGTAAGTCTAAACTCACATAAAATGATGATTATTCCAACAGAACCTTAATCTTACAAACCCTAGTTTATATCTATGTGTTTTGACAAGGTCATGACATGCTTTTGACAAAGTCATGACATGCATTTGACATGCACTTGACAAGGCCATGACAACATTTCAGCCCATCTCTTTTTCCCTTGGATCAACACACCTCTTCAAGAATTGATTAGCCTTGGACTGCTTGTCTCCAACCTTGCCTGATGTCCAGCCCAACACTGCCCTGCCTTACGTCCGGCCCAACAATTTATTGCCTTATGCCAGCCCAGTCCTACCCTGCCTCACGTCAGCTCTCAAAGACAGGGGAGCTCTCTCTCTCTCCTTCAAAACGTAACAGTAGATCTCAAAAGATCTTCCGTTGATTTAGTGCTGAATCTGTCTCTCTTCTTCTCTCTCCCCAGATCTCGCTACCTCCCTCCATGCTCACCTTCTAACCTAAATCACTCGAAACCCTCTGCACGCAACAAGAGACGTCTTACACTCGCAAAACCAACGCAACGGCATCTTCCTCCTCGATCGGTAACAGTAGTGGCGACCAAGAGCATGTTTTACACCGGTTCTATCCCTCTCGCCTCTGTGGAACTATCCCTGCAGATTGGTAGCAGTGGACGACAACCAACAACTCGAGAAGGAGCGTCCTCCAGCCTTCTCTTCGAAACATGTGTAGAAGTCCTTCTGCACGCCTCCTTTGAAACAGACGCAACATCCGGATCGATCCTTCTTCAACCTTCTATACAAGAGACTCCCCTGGTAAGACTTTGTCCCACCCTCACTCTTCTTGGAGCCTTCCTTGGACCATACAGAACCACGTTGCCCCAAATCAGGACTAACTGCAGAGGCTGGACAAGAAGCGTCCTCAGCGAGCCATCATCACACGGTTTCTCCTCCCCGAGCCACCTTTGAGCCGTCTAAGTAGTCTTGCACAGCAGCCAGGAGAAACAATAGGCACCTGTTCAGTTTTTCTGAGCTTTAAAACTTTGTCAAGTGACTAAGTTTGGGACCAAATTTAGGTATGCTAGACTCATTCTTGTTGGCTGAATTTTTGATATGATATTGTTGGCATATTGTTGTAGAACATATTAAAATTTGAGAGGAATCCAACGAGTGGTTTAGGAGTTATGATTTTTCGAAGTTGGGAGCTTGAACAGTTTTTCTGTTGTTGCTGAAATTTTTAAGTGTTGGAAAGCTGCATGTTTATCCAGATTTGGGTAAGTTAGACTCCACCTTTGTTTCTGATTTCCAAATGATATGTTATATTTGGAATTGTATAATATAACATACTAAAATTTGAGAGTATTCCGAGTTATAGTTTAGGAGATATTGTTCTCCAAAGTTGGTTTCTCATGCAGTTTTTATAAGTATGTTGAATATTCTAAGTGTTAGGAAAAACGGCTTGTGATGCAGTTTTGGAAGATAGATTGGAATGGGTTATTGACCTCTGTTGGAATTGAATTTTGGATATGTTTTTTACGGATATACATAGTAACATGTGGTAAAGTTTGAGAGAGATCCATGAGTTTAATCCGGATTTGTGACGTTCCAAAGTTGGGTCTAAGTATAGTTTGGTTTTAGAAGAGTTGTGCTAGGTTTTAAGTGTGTGTTCTTGGAGATGGCTTGGGATTGTGTATCTTTATAGATTATATCATAGGGAATCATGGTTGTTCATGTGAGTTAGAATCTCAATATGTTTTGGGATTTAGTAGTAGTATGTTAGTTGAGCCTTAGTAGTAGATAGTCAGTTTGAATGATAGTCATCGTTCAAACTCAGTAGATCTTTTCCTTTTAGAGTTGGACTTTATGTCTTGTGGTTTCTGCGGATGTTCTTGAGACTAGGTTTGGGACACCCTAGCATATTGTTATATGATCGTGTGAGGGTTAGTGAGACTAGAAGTAGTAACCTTCTAGCGTATTGTTATATGATCCTGTAGAGATCATTGAGACTAGAAGTTGAGGACTTCTAGCATATCGGATAGTTGTTGATTTTGCGTGCCTTGTTGTTCAGGCATAAATTGCTTTCTTGTAGAAAGCTGAGCGTGATATGAGAGCTGGGATTACCTTTGATACAGGTAAGTCCTTGCGACTTACTTAGCTAGTTTCTAGATGTTAGATGAATGACGATAGTGGTGTGTGTTGTTTGTTTAATAATTTTAACATGCCTAGGACGACCTTTATTATTTTTATGGCCCAAGTGTATGTATTACGAGCGGTGACATCACTACCCAGCTCTGACATGAGACTGAGAGGTTTTCAATACCCAAACCATACATGTACAAGGTGATGTGCATCAGATCTATTCCTGATGGTTACACGGTGGCGGAGGCAAGGTTTGGGAATCCCTCGTGACACAAAATAAGTATCATTAGTAAGAGTGAATGACCTAAATGAAGATAGTAAAAATGGATTCTCTGAAAGCGTGATGTGTGTTTAGTTTTGCTATTGTGTGTGTATGTGCTATTTTCATTTGTCTAACGTTTAGATAGCTAGCTAACGGTTGATTTGTTTGGTTGTTTAGCCTTATCACAAGTTAGAACAAAAATTGAATGATCCGGAAGTAGCGGTCAGCTGGTCTCTGTACTCCCTAGGATGGGGTTGGATATTTGGTTGATGTTTCATTCTTAGTATGATGTTATTTAGACTATTATTATCTTAAGTACGTTGTTGGCTGTTTGACGGATGTTGTTACATTCATGACATTAAACACCGTTTTATGAATTTGGGTTTTCTTATTTATGTGTTGTTGTAAGATCCTAGTAAAGTTGTTGTAAAACAAAGTTCGGGACCCATTGTGAACTCCTAACCAGTAGCTCCCCGAGTTCTAAGAATTTGGGGTGTAACACTTGTAACACCCGGAATTTTAGTTCCGGTAGAAGAGCGTTTTGATAGTCTTAGTGGTAGCCACCGCGCCTACGGCTGAGTTGTTTCCTCCCTAATGAGCAACCCTCTCTCTCTTCCCTTTCCCTTTCACTTAACTCTCATTCCTCTCTTCTTTCATTTCTCTCTTCCTCCATCTTCCCCATGGGAGATCTCTTGATGATTCCTTCCTCATCTATGAGCCGTGCATCTCCGTGGTGAGTGGTGGACTGCAAATCCGGATTGTAGGGTAAGTTCTTCCTCTTCTCCTTCTCTTCATCTCCTTCCTTCTTCCTTCTTCCATCTTTGAGCCCTAAGGTTATGGAATCCATGGATTCTTAAGTTATTCCCTCCTTGTGCTTGCATGTGCATGGATCGAGTCGGGATAATGATTGATAATGATGATCGAGTAATGGACATCAATTGCAGAGAAAGAAAGCTAGAAAACACTCTTCTCCGTGGCCGGGCTGCCGGTGCGGATCTGGCATAACCCGGGCTGCCGGTGCAGCTTTCTACTCTTCTCTGTGGCCGCGCGTCCTTGTTCCATGCCCGCGACCTTGCCCCAGTGAGTACCCTTCCTCGATCTTGCGTTCGTCTCTTATCCTAAGGAGGTTATATGTTAGTATCATGCTAGGTTGGATCTAGCGTAACCTTGTGGAATACCAAGTAGTGGCTTCGAACCTTAGGTGAGTCTTTGAGGTTGTTGATGTTCTAAAGCTTGATGTGTGCTGATCTTGAGTTGGTTATTATGTTGTGAGTGTATGGTTGATCTTGTGAGGCTTGAGGTTGTGATTATATGTCAGTTGAGATTGTGGAGTCTAGGATGAGAGGATCCTAGCACATGTTGTTATAGTTGTGATCTTGTGAATGTATATGGACTAGGAGTGCTATCCTAGCTTGTGGGTTTGTATGATCTTGTAAAGATCAATAGGACTAGAAGTCTAGCTTGTGAGAGAGGTGTTGATATTGTTCCTTGTTTTGACCAGGAATTGAGGATCTTCCTGCGGGGAGTAGAGAGTGAATGCTATCGGGTTTTGAGACAAGTAAGTCCCAAGACTTACTTAGCTAGCTTCCTTGTATTAGCATCGGTGTGTGATGGTTATGTGTGTGTTTAGTTATGTTTATTACAACGAAACCGTAAATAGGACGACCTTTATATATTATAACTTTGCCCAAGTGTAAGATAATGGGCGGTGACATCACTGCCTAACTCTTGCGAGAGCTAGGAGGTTCTCTACGACTAGTCCAAGTAGGTAGACAGTTGGATGTATCAATATCATTCCTTGCTGGTAAGTAGGGACAGAGGCGAGTTTTGGGGATTCTCATGTCACAAACTTAAGTTGAATTAGTAGTGGAATGATGTAAATGAAAAGATAATAACCGGTTTGCGTGATATTAGTTGTGTGTTTCCGTGTTGATATGTGTATGTGTTGTTACCATCTTTCTAATGCTTAGAATATTATATAACGGTTTTATACCGATTGTTTATTATGCCTTGCAGGTTACGTGTATCACCCCAAATCCGCGGGACTCGGGATCCCACATTGGGCTAGGATCTCACAGTGGATCCTGACCCTAGCAAGAGAACAAGTTCACTGGACCTTACAACATGACACTGACAGATATAAAACAAATACATAAAATTGTATGAAACTGTACAACCAAAAGATACACAAAATATAGCCGAGTATAAAGCATAATCCTCACGCAGGAGGTATACAAAACATCATCCTCACGCAGGAGGGAAACAAAAACATCCCCAACCATAACCACCTAATGTACGAGAGACCTCGGCCTGTCACCCTGCCAGATCACTCAGCAATTCGTCTATCCTGCAAGGCATTTACAACACAGTATATAATCGTTAGCTAACCATACACATATAAGGTAATGCATAAGCACAAACATAAGTCATAGAGGATACACATCATCATACTATCACACATTTACCCATTTAATTATCTTTATATATAAGTCATTCACTCAAATCGGATATATATATATATATATAGATAGATGAAACTATGTGACACGAGGACTGATATATCCTCGCCCCTATGCCTGACGTCCATCTGGAAATAGTGTCGGTCACACAACCCGTGTACCCATGGGAGTGGATTGCGCCCTACCTGTATATTAGATGGCATGGACACACAGAACCTCCCAGCCCCTTACAGGATGAAGGGAAGGGTTATCACTGCCACACATACGGGGCTATCGATAAAACATAGGTCAGTAATCATCGCATGCTATCGTGTAAAGCATATAACGCACACACCACTCATGCAAACACCCAATATAAGGACGGTAGCTAAGTAAGTCCTACGGACTTACCTCAACTTTTGAAGAACCTCAACCTCGATCAACCTCAAAGCAGATAACTACACAGCCTAATAACAAGGCATAGAGATATATCAATCTCTTATTCATCAAAGGGGTCTCACCTAGACCCAAGGGATCCATAAGATCATAATCAGCCTATAAGCCTCACAACCAACTAAACCTCAATATTTCAATATAACTCACAATTCCTCAAATCTCAAGGTAGCATCTAATCAACATTCCTTAATTTCAATTCTATTCCTAATACAATTAATTAACCTTTAATTAATTAATTAATTAAATTTCACCAGAAAAAATTTTTGCCCGCAAGCAATTTCTAAACCTCTTGTCATCAGATTTCATCAAACAAACAACCCATAATCACTAGAATAATATGAAGACCATAATAGAATTTCTAATTATCCATGTTGACAAGCCTAAAGTCAATTTAGGCCAAATCGCAATTCGGAAAACTAATAAATTCATAACTTATTCGTTACTAACCCGATTCACGATCTGAAAGAAGATTCGGAATCTCAACGACGCAGACTACGCATGGACAACATCAAATTCACCGGAATCTGAGCAACGGAACCTGACTGGTGACATATATGCTCGACCAGCTCTTCATCTGCTGGGAAATGTAGAAACTCGGTACCGATATGAAGAGAATGAAGAGAGGAATCCAGAACCTCAAACGGAATTGAAATCGGATTAAAAACGGAGAGTAGATATGAGTTTGAAGGTTGAGAGAATTCAGAGTTTTTACGAAGAAACGTGAAAGAAAATGAATTAATAAAGGATTTTCCGCTATTTATAGTGAACACGATAATTATCCTTTAGCGAAGTCGATAATTATCCTTTAACCGATCCAAAGGCGGGTCAAACCCCCTTCTCCAAAATTCTCGAGATTGGAATAATAAATCTTGAATATTGTAGGGATAATTATTCCACAACTACCTCGGAAAACGTGTATTCCTAAGCCGTCTTTCTTAACCGCTAAGAAACGGAATAGCGACTCTTTTGGCCATTTTTTCTTTCCATGTTATTTCATATATAGGACATAACCGATGTCCTATCATTTCTCTCAACTGCATTTTTATTAATTGGAGCTCCCAAATGCTCCAAATAACACTAGAGGTTAAAAATAATTACCCGGGGGAAAAAGTGAAAATTTCCTCATACATCCAAAATTACGCCAGGAACATAACGGTGAGACTCATACTTATCACTTGTGCAATCTTCCCGAGATATATGTCAATTAGTATCAATGATTAAGTTAATCAACATTAATTAGAATATGGAAATTCTAGCTATTACATCACACACCCCTTAAAAAAAAGTTTCGTCCCGAAAATTGAACAATTCCCAAATCCGCTCGGACTCATACGCCGACGTATAAACACTATCTCTATCGTAGGAATCACATCTCCGTTCAAAGGTATTAACCTATAACACTCTATAATCTAAAAACATAGCATGGAGGAATATCCAATTCCAGAAACAAGATCATTACGCTATCCAAAGGTATAGAGGAAAACCATCTCCAGCCAACCTATAATGTCATCACAAGACCTAGAGGAATCACATCTCTTGCCATAATCATATCACAAGGCATAGAGGAAACACATCTCTAGCCACATCATATTGATCCATAAAGCATGGAGGAAGAACGTCTCAAACGAAACTATGTCCATCAAGGTAGCGTGGAGGAAAGAACCATCTCCAACTAAATCCTAATCATACTCAAATAGCATGGAGGAAAGAACCTCAACCTCGATCAACCTCAAACCAGATAACTACACAACCTAATAACAAGGCATAGAGATATATCAATCTCTTATTCATCGAAAGTGTCACACCTAGACCCAAGGGATCCATAAGATGATAATCAACCTATAAGCCTCACAACCAACCTAGCTTGATGCTAACATATCAACCTATAAGATCATAATCAACCTATAAGTATCATTAGTAAGAGTGAATGACCTAAATGAAGATAATAAAAATGGATTCTTTGAAAGCATGATGTGTGTTTCGTTTTGCTATTGTGTGTGTGTGTATGATATTTTCATTTGTCTAACGTTAGCTAACGATTGATTTGTTTGGTTGTTTAGCCTTATCACAAGTTAGAACAGCAGCTGAGTGATCCGGAAGTAGCGGTCAGCCGGGTCTCCGTACTCCCTAGGATGGGGTTGGATATTTGGTTGATGTTTCATTCTTAGTATGATGTTATTTAGACTTTTATTATCTTAAGTACGTTGTTGGCTGTTAGACGCATGTTGTTACTTTCATGACATTAAAACACCGTTTTATGAATTTCGGTTTTCTTATTTGTGTCTTGTTGTAAGATCCTAGTAAAGTTGTAGTCAAACTAAGGTCGGGACCCATTGTAAGGTCCTAACCAGTAGCTCCCCGAGTTCAAAGAATTTGGGGTGTTACACTTATAACACCCGGAATTTTAGTTCCGGAAGAAGAGAAGTTTGATAGTCTTAGTGGTAGTCATCGCGCCTACGGCTGAGTCGTGCCGCAAGCACGGTGATCTGAGTGAATGGGATTTGTATTTTGTCTTCCTTCCGACCCTTCGTTTATGGAATCTAACCCCTCGTTCTCTAAGTGACCCTTGGCGGCCTTGACTTGTTTCCTCCCTAATGAGCAACCCTCTCTCTCTTCCCTTTCCCTTTCATGTAACTCTCATTCCTCTCTTCCTTCATTTCTCTCTTCCTCCATCCTCCCTATGGGAGATCTCTTGATGATTCCTTCCCCATGTATGAGTTGTGCATCTCCATGGTGAGTGGTGAACTACAAATCCGGATTGTAGGGTAAGTTCTTCCTCTTCTCCTTCTCCTCATCTTCTTCCTTCTCCCTTCTTCCACCTTTGAGCCCTAAGGTTATGGAAGCCATGGATTTTTAAGTTATTCCCTTCCTTGTGCATGCATGTGCGTGGATCGAGTCGGGACAATGATTGATAATGATGATCGAGTGATGGACATCAATGGCGGAGCAAGAAAGCTAGGAGACACTCTACACATCGAAGAGAAGCCCGACTGATCGCCCTTTCGGATTTTGACCGCACCTGCGGCTGGACAGCGCCGCGGGTGCGCCCACTGCACCAGTTCCGCAGGGCTGGCTGGCCTGAGTTGTGGGGAGGCCACCTGGGCCGCAGGTGCGGCTCGGGCATAACCCGGGCTGCCGGTGCGGCCTTCTGCTCTTCTTCGTGGCCGCGCTTCCTTGTTCCATGACCGCGACCTTGCCCCAGTGAGTACCCTTCCTCGATCTTGCGTTCGTCTCTTATCCTAAGGAGGTTATATGTTAGTATCATGCTAGGTTGGATCTAGCATAACCTTGTGGAATACCAAGTAGTGGCTTGGAACCTTATGTGAGTCTTTGAGGTTGTTGTTGTTCAAAGGCTTGATGTGTGTGGATCTTGAGTTGGTTATTATGTTGTGAGTGTATGGTTGATCATGTGAGGCTTGAGGTTATGATTATATGTCAGTTGAGGTTGTGGAGTCTAGGATGAGAGGATCCTAGCACATGTTGTTATAGTTATGATCTTGTGAGTGTATATGGACTAGGAGTGCTATCCTAGCTTGTGGGTTTGTATGATCTTGTAAAGATCAATAGGACTAGAAGTCTAAGGACTTCTAGCTTGTGAGAGAGGTGTTGATATTGTGCCTTGTTTTGACCAGGCATTGAGGATCTTCCTGCGGGAAGTTGAGAGTGGATGCTATCGGATTTTGAGACAGGTAAGTCTCAAGACTTACTTAGCTAGCTTCCTTGTATTAGCATCGGTGTGTAATGGTTGTGTGTGTGTTTAGTTATGTTTATAACAACGAAACCGTAAATAGGACGACATTTATATATTATAATTTTTCCCAAGTGTATGATAATGGGCGGTGACATCACTGCCTAACTCTTGCGAGAGCTAGGAGGTTCTCTACGACTAGTCCAGGTAGGTAGACAGTTGGATGTATCAATACCATTCCTTGCTGGTAAGTAGGGACAGAGGCGAGGTTTGGGGATTCTCGTGTCACAAACTTAAGTTGAATTAGTAGTGGAATGACGTAAATGAAAAGATAATAACCGGTTTGCGTGATATTAGTTGTGTGTTTCCGTGTTGATTTGTGTATGTGTTGTTACCATCTTTCTAATACTTAGAATATTAGATAAAGGTTTTATACTGATTGTTGTATATGCCTTGCAAGTTAGGTGTAACACCCCAAATCTGCGGGAATCGGAATGCCACATTGGGCTAGGATCTCACAGTGGATCCTGACCCTAGCCTGACAACAAGTTCACTGGACCTTACAACATGGCATTGACAGATATAAAACAAATTCATAAAACTGTATGAAACTGTACAACCAAAAGATACACAAAATAGGGCCGAGAATAAAAGGATCATCCTCACGCAGGAGGTATACAAAACATCATCCTCACGGTAATTGCTTCCATTAGAGAAACACCCTTTCCAACACCGCAACCTCATCCTTAGATCTTTAGAAGATTGAGTCCAATGCCATAACCGGAAATCTCGATCTCTAGAATCCGCTCTTCTTACTTTGATCTCATACCTTGTGTTTGTATTGTTTAGTTGTGTTGTTTGTTTGCTTGATAACCTTGCATGATTGTGATCCATGATTGATCACCATAAAAACCCAACCAGAATATCATGATTTTCATTTCTTTATTCCTTTATCTTTTCTTAGACAAGATTTGCACTATCCATGATCACTTGTTTGACTTGATTTCACCTTAGTCTTCGTGTTCGACCTCGGAGTACTATCCTTGCTGCAAAATGAACCATACATTGTGGGTTTGCTAGGAGTTAGGAGAATATATCGAGTTAGAAATTGTAAGGCTTTTGCGTTGTACATTTCTAGCGTAACAAGTTTTTGGCGCCGTTGCTGGGGACTAGGTCTAGATTGAATCATTGTGTGTGATTGTTTATAGTGTAGATCTTTCTTGTTGCTTTTGATCTTGTTTGGTTTGTGACTTTGATTTTTCAGGAGCTCTCTTGTTCTTTAGGTGCATGCGAAGATCTCGTGGCAAGGATTTAGCTCTATTCGATCCCGAGCCGGAGAAAACTCTTAAGAGTAGATCCAATGGCGTTAAGAAGAAGAAGGAGATGACCGGAAGAAATTTTTAAGGTGAGTTGAATGACGCCTTAGAGCAATTAAGGATAAGGGATGAGGCCTTGGAAAATGAGAGGATACTTGCAAATGAGAGACAAGAAGCAACTAGGAGGGAAATTGAAGAGATTAGGCAAGCTCTTGTGCAAAGAGATGTTAATCTTCAATCACCTCCACCACCATCGCAGCCGGCGGCACATGCACAGAATGCGCCGATTATTATTGAGGATCCGCAAACACTTGGGCAGCGTATGGATCTAGCTTAAAGAGTGCACTGTCCAGGTGTCAACTTAGGGGATCCGCAGCCCATGACTATGAGTTCCGCCCTCAAGTGCTACAAATGATCCGGCACAATCAATTTGGAGGGATGAAAGGAGAGTCTCCTCATCAACACTTGATGAGTTATGAGATTTTGATGGAGACTCTAAGGCCACCTAGATTGGAGAGCTACAACCACAAGCTTAGAGCATTTTCCTTCTCACTTAAGGATAAGGCCTTGGCTTGGTACCAATCCATTCCACTAGGACGTGTGGGTACTTGGGAGGAGATGACAACCGAGTTTCTTACAAAGTTCTTTCCACCTTCCAAGAAAACCGAGCTAAGAGGGAAGATTAATGCCTTCATGATGAAGGATAAGGAGGGCTTTTCAAGTCTTGGGAGAGGTTCAATGACCTCCTCCTAGATTGTCCACACTATAGAATACCGAAGATAGAGCTATTGGAGATTTATTTCAAGGGGCTTGATGAGGAAAGTCAATTCAAGCTCCAATCACTTCCCGGAGGAACACTCATGGAGAAGAATGTGGATGAGGCTTGGTAGTTTGTAGAGAAGCAAGCCTTGGTGATAGAGAAATACTCCCATATAAAGAGTGATTGGAGGAAACCAGGAGCATATGAAGTAAGTGAAGTCACCATGAGTAACTACAAATTTGATGCAATCAACAATGAGCTTATGTCCTTGAGGGAGTTGTGTACCACAACCTTAAAGAGTCAAGCATGTCCTCAAGTGCAAGCCAACTTGGCTTCCAAAGAGGAAGATGTTAACTACATGGGAAGGGGTAACTTCAACAATTAACAAGGCCCTAGGAACTTCAACACCAACAGCCGGCATTTCAACAATTACCGGCCTAATCACAACCATCTCGGGTTCTCTTACTCTAACTGGATGGGGCCTTGAACCCTCCCACTTCAACAAGCCAAGCTCCACCACCTAAGGCTGAACAAGAGCCTCCACCCGGTTTTGATCAACCTCTAAAAGATAGGACCGAAATGATGTTTGAACAATTGCTAGGTAGGTTGAGTGGACTTGAGAGCACGGTGACATCCATTTCCAAGGCTCAAAAGGTTCTAGAAGCACAAATGTTCCAAAAGGAGAGCGAGGCACAAAGGGATTCGGGGAAGCTTCCCAGAAGGACCAAGGACAATCCAAGAGGCCAAGTTTTGGCCATTACCACAAGGAGTGGACTGAGCATGAAAGAGCCCATACCCAAGGATAATGACAAGGGGAAGCAAGTAGTGGTGGAGGAAGAACCATTACAAGAAGAAGGTGGCAAGAGTAAGGATGATGAGCAAACATATGTGGCACCTCCTCCATACAAGCCACCACTATCATTTCCATAATAACGAGCAAAAGCTCGCTTGGATAAACATTTTGGTAAATTCCTTGAACTTATGTCTGAATTGCATATTAACATTCCTTTCATGGATTCAATTCTAGGTATGCCGGCTTATGGCAAGTTTTTGAAGGAGATACTTTCTAACAAGAGAAAGTTGGAGGAGTATGGCGAAGTTAGAATGACAAAGAGGTCTTCCGAGTTGATTCAAATCATGAAGGAGGAGATGCCTCCTAAGCTGCGCGATCCGGGGTCGTTTTGTGTGCCAATAGGAGTTGGAGAAGTGCAATATGAGGCCCTTTGTGACGTTGGTGCTAGTGTAAGCATAATCCCGCTTGCACTTTGCACGAAGGTTGGGCTAGGAGAACCAAAGCCGGTCAAGATGACCCTCTACATGGCAGACAATCCATCACTCACCCCGTAGGAATCCTAGAGGACATACCGGTTCAGCTTGGGAAGTTCTATGTGCTAATCGATTTCATTGTTATGGACATCCCATTGGACTAACCGGTTCTTATCATTTTAGGAAAACAATTCTTAGCCACCTCGGGATGTGATAGGTGATGCAATCACTATCATTTAGGATAGTTTTTAGAGTCTTTTTATTGCATTAGTGTCAGTTTATGCTACTAACTCCTTGGTCCAGAAGAAGAAGACTAAAAGAAGATAAAGAAGGACTTATAAGCACTTAGGAGTGAAGTTTGTTCACGAAGCAAAACTTCTGTTGCTTCACCGCCCCCGCGGAGCAGTGTCACCGCCCCTGCGGGTGACACCTTACTCCGAAGCGCTCCATGCGCCTTCGCCAGCGCCAACCAAGAAGAGTGTCACCGCCCCTACGCCACTCCTTGGTGCCCCTGCGGTGACTTGCCCTGAAGAAGTGAAGACCAGCGCCCCTGCGCCTTCCCCTGCGCCTCTGCCTGCGCCTCAACCTGGGAGCTAGAAGATGAAGAGTCAGTGCCACCGCCCCTGCGTCGAAACTAGGATGCCCCGGCGGCTTGGCATCAGAAACGACATGAAGTTGAAGAGTCGGACGATTGAAGAGCATTAAAGATCTGCCCATGCAGAATTGCTTGGCCGCCCCTTCGGCCATGAAGAAGATCAAGCGTTTTCGCCTACACCGCCCCTGCGGATCTGAAGGCCGCCCCTGCAGCTCAACGACAGAAGCTTTACTCCGGTTGTTTACACCACCTTTATGGCATTAAAGGTGGTTGTTTTGGGCCGGCTATTTACTCCTATTTAGTGTCTTTTGTAGTATAAGTAGTCCTTGGTTGATTGCTAGAATCATGCACTTATCATCCATCATTATCCACTTAGAATCCAATTTTCTCATCATTTCCATTGCAATGAATTGCTAACTCCCTTGCTACATTGGGTTGGTTTGAAGCTGCATTGTTACTTTGGTTGTAAGTTATGTTTAATATAAGTTTTCATTCAGTAATGCTTTGTGTTTCCTTGATCATTATTGTCTAATTGCATGTTTGATTAACACTTAATATTGATCACCTTAGGTTCTAAAGTGCATGCAAAGAACTAGGATTAATAGATTCCGGGTTTGGGTCCTTAATCTAGTAGTAAACTTTAAGTAATAACGGGTTGTAATTACTTAAAGAAAAGGAACACAAATATAAAGATAAGGTTAACGATTTTAATCTATTCTTTATATCCCTTAGCCTTTATTTGAAAGCTAACTTGTTAATTGTTCTTGTAGGTTTACGGAACACTAACCTGTTAAGTTGTGTTGATGCCGGTTTGCTCAACACATATATATGATCGAGACGGGAGATTACTTAAAACTTGTAAAAGAAACTCACTAAAGTAGCAATCGTCTGCTTAGAATCAACCTAGTGAAGATTCACCCATAATTGTCTTACTTGTTGCGTTATTCGTTTTTCATAAGTTTTTGTTTGCATCAATTCAATCAACCCCCCCTTTGTTACTTGTTTATATAATCAATAATTGCATTGAATAATACCAAACTCTCTTGGGTTTGACCCTTACGTAACCACTATACTTGTTTTAGTGCTAAGTCGGGATTATATTTTTGATAGGGTATAGACGACCATAGAAATACCTCTACTCAAATTTGGCGCCGTTTCCGGGGAGTTTAGTGTTTTTATTTTATTGTTATTATTGATTATAGGTTTGAACCATTTTTATGGTTCACACCCGTGCTACTAACTCCGGCCTTGCTTGTTTTGATCCAGAAATTGAGAGGACGCACATCCGGCAACGAAGACAACAACAACTCCAGCAAATGGCTGATCGCACTCTTCGTCAACTCACTCAGCCCATCTTGGCTCAGAACCCTCTTGCGGTTACTATACCGGCATTAGGGGAAGGAATAAATTTCGAGCTCAAGCTGGGTCTCATTCACTTGCTTCCATCTTTCCATGGATTAAGTGGTAAAGACCCCATCAAGCACCTTGGAAAGTTTCATACCGTGTGTATGAGCATGAAGCCGGCCAACATCACCGAAGAACAAATCAAGATGAGGGCATTCGGTTTCACACTCAAAGATGCAGCGGACGATTGGTACTACCACCTTCCATCCAGGAGCAACGACACTTAGGAGAATCTCCACATGGCGTTTTTGGAGAAATACTTCCCACCCAAGAAGGCCAATAGCTTGAAGAAAGCTATAAGCAACATCGAGCAAGAGGCGGACGAAACTCTTTATGAGTACTTCGAAAGGTTTGCATGTCTCTGATCCAGCTGTCCTTTCCACGGATATTCGACTCAAGATCTAGTCTTGTACTTGTACAACGGCTTGCTCGATAATGAAAGGAGGATCGTCGATGCGGCTTACGGAGGTAATATTCTTAACTCTACTCTTGACCTTGCTTTGGAAAAGATACAGGAACTAGCTGAAGGAACCCGGAACTTTGGAAGGACTCCTTCCAAGAGAGGTGTTCATGCTGTGAATTCTGGGAAGAGTGAAATCTCCACGGAGCTTGCAGAATTGAAGGAGATGGTGAAGAGACTAACAATTATGGGAACCCCACAGTAGCTCAAAGCTTATGGAGTGTGTGCTGACCCATATCATCCAATGAACATGTGTCCCCAAGTCCAGGATGACGATGCTAAGGTAAACGCGATGGATTATGGACAACTACAGCAGCAAAGGCCTAGGAACGATCCTTATGCGTAGAATTTCATGCAAAATTGGCGTGACCAATAGAATTTCCGTTGGAGGGATCAACAAAACCAACAACAACCCCGACAAGGTAAGTATCAAACATTTGAAGATATGTTGCAGGTTTTGACTAAACACTTTGCTACTCATGTCCAAACAACAAAATCCAGCATCAAGAACCTTGAAAATCAGGTTGGTCAAATGGCAGAGGTCATTACAAGGATTGAAACTAGGTCCTCGGAGGATTACCTTCACAGACGGTTATAAACCCCAAGGTGATGCTGGAGGAGGCTAAATCATAGAGGTAGAATCCTTACGTCGAGCCAACGACGTAAAACAAAGGCGCTGCTCGGGAGGCAACCCGAGGAAATAAGAAAAGGAGCCTCTGTCAAGAAAACCGCCCCGGTGGTTTAGTGTCCCCGCCTCTGCGGTGACACCCCTGCCCAGCGCCGCCCCCGGCGCTGGGCCTGCGTCTGCGACACACAAGCCACCGCCTCCGCGGTGACACCCTTACGCCCTTGCGGCGGCCACCCTTGACATGTATCCTCAGCGCCACTCCCGGCGCTAAGGCTGCACCCTGGCCTCTTCCTTGTCACTTCCCCGTGGTGACAAACTCCGCCCGTGCGGTTTTATCAAGGAAAGAAAAAAAAATGCTTCCCAAAAATAACCTACACAATCCCAACAATCCCTCATTCTCACCTTATCTACCCTCGTCTCGCCCAAACACACGCTCCTACGCCCTTCTCTTTTCTACAAACACTAGTTCTCCGACGCCCCTGCACCGCAATACCTCCTCTTCCACCTTCCTCTCTCTCAAAACTCAACCCCTCACCACATGCCCTCTCACGGACTTCCTAAAACACCCCTTGAGCTCCTCCGACGACGCGTACACCAACAAAAAAGTCACCGGAACAGTCCCAGCACCACCACCTTCGTAGGCTCCCAGAATCTCCCTCTGCTCTTCTCCCTCCCCTGCGGAAAACACAACAGAGGGTTCGTTTCTTTAACCAACTTCTGAACTTTCTAACTCCTTTGTTTGTTCAACTGCAAGAAATGGAAAAACAAAAGAAATACAAGTTGTCGGAAGCTGAGAAGGAGCGGTATAGCATTGTGCAAGGTCGGGATGTGTATGCAACTCGATTTCTACACGTTCCTACCTTGGAAAAATTGGGCATGTTGGAGAGCATGCAGGCATTCCTGAACAATGCTGGGCTCACCGATTTTCTAGAAATGAATGCTCCAACATACCCTGAGCTCAACCGCCAATTCATTGCCACATTCACCATGGAAACGGTGGACCACATGTGTGTTGGACTTTCATTCATGTTCAACAAGAGAAAGTATACATTGGACTACACCCAACTGCAGGAGGCATTATGGGTGACTATTTGTGCCTCCGAAGACTGGTGGGAATCCATCCCGATACCCGACTTATGCGAGTTTTGGCAAGGCGCCACCAGATCCGAGTTTCATGCAGGGGGTGATTATTCCTACAAATTCACTCACCCCTGTTTGAGGCTCATCTCCAAGATCTTCATGAGTGTCTTCTGTGGACACAAGGAGGAGAACAAGGTCGCCCTCAAGGACCTTCCACTGTTATACGCCTACCTCCCCACGAACGACTAAGTACCATATTGGCCATACCTCTTCCTTACCGCTTTGAAGCAGATTAGGAAGAATGTGCCACGAGACATTGTGGGAGGTGGGGTGATCTCCTTGTTGGCTGCACAGGTGATGGGCCTCCCTGACTTGGAGGAAGGTTTAAAGGCCCCACTGTACACGGAAAGGATGCTGAGGAGGTGCAGGCTCCTCAGGAAAGACGGGGAGAACCTCTTTTGGCTCTCATTGGCAGATGGTAGTCACATCACATACCTCCCCCGGCCACTTCCACTTGGAGACGAGCTCTCCGAGCTATACATACCAGCTGACCCCTCCGTTCCGAGACGGCCTCCAGGAGGCATTGTTGAGAGATTTGCTGCAGGCTCTAGCCGGGCTCCTGTTGCTGATGAGGAGATGCCTACTGCAACACCGGACGACAGTCCGGCCATGGAGAGCCTTCAGGCTAAGATAGCCGCCCTGACCACCCAGCATCAGGCATGGCAGACCGAGTACCAACGGTCCATGCTTGAGCAGCAGCAGGCGTGGCAGTCCAGCTTCGTCTCCTCCATGACCACCCATTTTGACCGCCGGCAGGATGCTTGGAAGGCGGCTCATCAGCAACAATTAGAGACTCAGCAGCTGGCTTGGCAAGCTAGCTACGAGACTTCATTTAGAGAGAGGTTGGACGCTCAGGAGGACCACATCGACACGCTCTACCGCCGGCAGGAGCATTTCTTCCGCCACTTTCCGTACCCACCGGAGGAGGGTCCGGATGATCCAGCAGGACCATCCCACTAGTGATATCATTCTCATCCCTTTCCCACATTTATCTTTGCTTCATTTCCACTTTGAGGGCAAAGTGTACTTCAAGTATGGGGGAGGGACATATCATTGCATGTACAGTTTGTTTTGAGTTGTTTTGCATTGAGTTTTATGAATTGTAATTCCTTTTGAAATTCAGTAAAAAAAAAGAGAAGAAAAAGCCAAAGAAAATGAAAAATTGCATGAAAAATCCTTGGATAAACTGAAAACCCGAAAGGGAGGTTTAGGAAAAAAGAAGGTAGTCCGATCAATCTTAGGTTGGTGCAAAATTGGACTTGAGGGATGTGAGATTAAAGTGAGATCATCAAAGAAAAGAAGAAGAGTGGCAAGGTGAAAACCCGAAAGGGCACCTTGGCAAAATGAGCGACACCGAGTGTAGGTTTCCCTTCCGGCGTTTGGCGACATAAGAAGGGGAGTCATAAGGAGGTTGTCCGGGTAGGCCACTCTTGGAGCAATAAGGATGGTAGTTTCTCCCTTTTTCTCACATTTCCTATCTTTTCCCTTCTTTCTTTCTTGGCTTTTCTTTTGTTTTCATTGTCTTTTCTGCTTGCCCATGTTTCTTGAGGCCTTTGAGTCTAGTTTGTTGTCATATATTTTACTCGGGACGAGTAAAAGGTCTAAGTATGGGGGAGTATGATAGGTGATGGAATTACTATCATTTAGGATAGTTTTTAGAGTCTTTTTATTGCATTAGTGTCAATGTATGCTACTAACTCCTTGGTCCAGAAGAAGAAGACTAAAAGAAGATAAAGAAGGAGTTATAAGCACCTAGGAGTGAAGATCGTTCAGGAAGCAAAGCTTATGTTGCTTCACCGCCCCCGCGGAGCAATGTCACCGCCCCTGCGGGTGACACCTTACTCCGAAGCGCTCCCTGCGCCTTCGCCAGCGCCTTCGCCAGCGCCAGCCACGAAGAGTGTCACCGCCCCTGCGCCACTCCTTGGCGCCCTTGCGGTGACTTGCCCTAAAGAAGTGAAGACCAGCGCCCCTGCGCCTTCCCCTGCGCCTCTGTCTGCGCCTCAACCTAGGAGCTGGAAGATGAAGAGTCAGTGCCACCGCCCCTGCGTCGACACTAGGACGCCCCGGCGGCTTGGCATCAGAAATGACAGGAAGTTGAAGAGTCGGACGTTTGAAGAGCATTAAAGATCCGCCCCTGCGGAATTGCTTGGCTGCCCTTGCGGCCATGAAGAAGATCAAGCGTTTTCGCCTACACCGCCCCTGCGGATCTGAAGACCGCCCCTGCGGTTCAACGACAGAAGCTTTACTCCGACTGTTTACACCACCTTTATGCCATTAAAGGTGGTTGTTTTGGGCCGGCTATTTACTCCTATTTAGTGTCTTTTGTAGTATAAATAGTCCTTGGTTGATTGCTAGAATCATGCACTTATCATCCTTCATTATCCACTTAGAATCCATTTTTCTCATCATTTCCATTGTAATGAATTGCTAACTCCCTTGCTACATTGGATTGGTTTGAAGCTGCATTGTTACTTTGGTTGTAAGTTATCTTTAATATAAGTTTTCATTCAGTAATGCTTTATGTTTCCTTGATCTTTATTGTCTAATTACATGTTTGATTAACACTTAATATTGATCACCTTAGGTTATAAAGTGCATGCAAAGAACTAGGATTAATAGATTCCGGGTTCGGGTCCTTAATCTAGTAGTAAACTTTAAGTAATAACGGGTTGTAATTAATTAAAGAAAAGGAACACAAATATAAAGATAAGGTTAACGGTTTTAATCTATTCTTTATATCCCTTAGTCTTTATTTGAAAGCTAACTTGTTAATTGTTCTTGTAGGTTTACGGAACACTAACCTGTTAAGTTGTGTTAATGCCGGTTGGCTCAACACATATATATGATCGAGACGGGAGATTACTTAAAACTTGTAAAAGAAACTCACCAAAGTAGCAATCGCATGCTTAGAATCAACCTAGTGTAGATTCACCCATCATTGTCTTACTTGTTGCGTTATTCGTTTTTCATTAGTTTTTATGTGCATCAATTCAATCAAACCCCCCCCCCTTCTTACTTGTTTATATAATCAATAATTTCATTTAATAATACCAAACTCTCTTGGGTTCGACCCTTACTTAACCACTATACTTGTTTTAGTGCTAAGTCGGGATTATATTTTTGATAGGGTATAGACGACCATAGAAATACCTCTAGTTAGGATGCTTGGTGGACTGTAAAAATGAAATCCTCTTATTCAACATTGGAGAGGAGAACATCAAGTTTAATTTGTCCACAATGGTAAAGGGGCGAGCCCTAGGTGAAGATGAATTCAACATTGTTGATAAAGAAGAGTCTAGAGAAGTTGTGAGCTCGATTATGATCAAGGATCCACTTGAGAAGGTTCTTAGCTGGAGTTTGATGGAGGAAGGAGTTGAGGAGGGTAATAACAAAGTGATCAAGGCTTTGGATGCATTTGAAGAGCTACCAAGTGTTGGATTTGAAGTAATAGAAGAAGGGACAATTTCCTGTAGAAAAATCGGATCACAAGGCCAAAAATCGGCCGATTTCAGCATTAATGCTGAATTTTCATCCGATATTGCAAATGCCGTAGCTGAAATCGACTAAAAAATCGACCGATTTGCTTCACAAGGGGTCGATTTCCCTGAGTCTTTAGAGAATCATCGAAGTGTTTTTGAGCAATCATCAAGGGACTTTGGTGAGGCTTCCATGGCTTTGGAATCATCTCAACCTACATTGTATGGATCATCTCCAACCGATAAAGGTCCTCCTAAACTTGATCTAAAACCTCTTCCTTCTCATTTAAAGTATGCTTTCCTTGGTTCAAATTCTACATATCTAGTGATTGTGAATGCATCTTTGAAAGATGATGAGCTTGTTAGATTATTGACTGAATTGAAACTGCATAGGAAGGCCATGGGATACACCATTGATGACCTCGTTGGCATTAAGCCCTCTTTGTGCATGCATAAGATATTGATGGAAGATGACCATAAACCCTCTATTGAACATCAAAGGAGATTGAATCCTATAACGAAAGAGGTAGTAAAGAAAGAGATCCTTAAGTTGCTAGATGCAGGAATCATTTTCCCGATTTTGGATAGTAAATGGGTTAATTCCATACATGTGGTTCCTAAGAAGGGTGGTATGGTCATAGTAACTAATGAGAACAATGAACTAATCCCTACTAGGACGGTTACGGGGTGGAGAATGTGTATTGACTATAGGAAACTTAATGTTACCTCTAGGAAAGATCACTTCCCTCTCCCCTTTATTGACCAAATGCTAGATAGGTTAGCTCAACATTCACATCTTTGTTACCTTGATAGATATAGCGGGTTCTTTCAAATCCCGATTCACCCGGATGACAAAGAGAAAACCACATTTACTTGTCCTTGGGGAACATTTGCATATAGGAGGGTTCCATTAGGTGTTTGATGGCTATCTTTTCTGAATATATTGAGAACATTATGAAAGTGTTTATGGATGATTTCTCAGTTTATGGTTCATCATTCGATAGTTGTCTTGCTAACTTGTCTTTGGTGTTGAAGAGATATGAGGAAACTAACCTTGTGTTGAATTGGGAGAAATTCCACTTCATGGTTAGTGAAGGGATAGTTTTGGGACACTTGGTTTCCCACCGAGGCATTGAGGTCGATAGAGCCAAGATAGAGACAATAGATAAGTTGCCACAACCTACCTCGGTGAAAGGGGTAAGGATTTTCTTAGGGCATGCCGGTTTTTACCGGAAGTTTATAAAAGATTTCTCTAAAATTTCTAAGCATCTCACTAACCTACTAATGAAGGATTTTGAGTTTGTTTTCTCCAAAGATTGTCTTGAATCATTTTGTAGGTTGAAGGATGCTTTGATCTCCGCCCCTATCATGCAACCTCCGGATTGGAGCCTACCATTCTAGTTGATGTGTGATGCGAGTGACGTGGTTGTTGGGGATGTTTTAGGAAAAAAGAAGGATGGGCTTACACATGCCATCTAATACGCTAGCAAGACGCTAGATGACACCCAACTCAACTACGCCACAACCGAGAAAGAGTTGCTAGCGGTGGTGTATGCCTTTGAGAAGTTCCGCTCATATCTTGTTGGAGCAAAGGTTATTGTGTGCACGGATCATGCTGCGATCCGTTAACACCTCACAAAGAATGATGCCAAGCCTTGCCTCATTCAGTGGATCCTTCTCCTCCAAGAAATCGACTTGGAGATTCATGACAAGAAAGGTTCCGAAAATTTAGTAGCGGACCACCTTCGTAGGCTACCACCATTGGAGGTTGAGAGAGATGAGATCCTGATTGATGACTCATTCCGGGATGAGCAATTGCAAGTAATGGAGGAGTTCTTACTTCAAGTGTCTAGAGGGAGTGAGCCATGGTATGCAGATATAGTGAATTATCTTGTGTGTGAAGAGGTGCCACCCGGTTTGTCATATGCTCAACGGAAAAAGTTTTTCAAAGATGTGAGGCATTTTTGTTGGAGTGAGCTTCTCTTATTCAAAAGTGGACCGGATGGAGTATTTAGTGCATTCCGGAGGATGAGATGTAGAGTGTTGAAGAACCGATAGGTGAATATAGAGGATAAAGATACTCTTGAAGGGGGTTGAATAGAGTATTGGAACTTTTTGCAAAACATATCTCAAGGCCTTGAAACCAATTTCAAGGGTCTTGATGTTGATCTGAGTTCTTTGTGAAACTTTGATTTCAAGGGCGTTGAAACAACTTTCAAGGGCCTTGACTTTGTACTCGTGCAAAAAAAAGTTAGTCACAATAAAACAAGATATAATACGGAATGTAAAAGATCAACACAAGGATATGTTTACGAAGTTCGGCTCTAAATAGCCTACTATCCGTCCCAGGGTATAGCCTTAGGATCTAACTATCTATTATTATCTTCAAAGATTCCTAAATACAAACTAGAAGAAATCCCCTTCTTCTCTCACTGTAGCCAATGCTACGATCTAGCTCCAACTCTTCACCTTGCTATAATAGCCTAGTTACTTCGTATAGTAACACACACTCAAGTATAACACTCTTTAGATATGCCAATGGAGCTCTTGAGTTTTATCTCTCTCTAGGGGATAAATCTTTTTAGAGAAAGAGAGAAAGAAAAACTATTTGATCGAGTGAAGATGTTTTGAATCGCTTTGAAGACTTTTGATGTTTCCGTGTGAGCTTTTGTACTTCTTCTTCAATCGCCATCTTCATTTATAACCTTCTATGGAGAGGTCTTCTAGCCGTTGGAAAGATGACCGTTTGAAGATCACTCTTCTTCTCCATGAAGATCGCTTCTTGGTTGAGATGAGATAGACGTTGTGGATCTTCATCTCCTGAGAACACGTTTATCTCTACCTCGTTGATCTTCTGATATTTATTGTAACAATATTCAATTCCAGAGGAGAAAATCTTCGTTCTTTTCGGTTGAGGATCTTTGTAAGATCTTCTTGAATGGCCGGTTGAGATCTTCACTTGATCATATCTTCTTGTTTGAGCAAATCTCTCGTAGAAGATCTTCTTAGTGATTTGAAATCGTTTTAAGTGTGGCCTTGACTTCTTTGTTCCCTTGGAATTCATTTCAAGGCCTTCGTCCTTTGAACACTCTAAACTCCTTGTCTTTCAAACTCTTCCAAAGTCCTTTGAAGTCTCTTGCAAAACCTGCACTTTGTTTAATCAAAACCACCATACCAAACCAAGTAACTCGATATATAATCAATTCATTTGTTAGTGTATCAAACTACTTCATTTGTGTTTAAGTCTTCCATCATCAACACCTGTATGACTTAATAATCAAGGTGGAGTTTTCAATCTCCCCCTTGATGGAAGACAACACAAATGTTTTCTTACCTGCATCTGTAAGGTTAGCGATGCATATATGACTATCAAAACCTAAAATGCAGAATGCAGAATATCAAATGTCGGATCACATTCATTTCTCCCCCTTTGTCTTTCAACAAGGGAGAAACATAGTTAAAGCACGGGAGTATTAAAACATTACAACCTAAAGAAAAAGAGTATTTCCACAAAACCACAAAACAAGTCAGTTCCCTCAAACATCAAGCTCAATCCTCCTCATAGAACTGCGTTTTTCCTTTAGATGAAGATTTCTTGTAACTCCAATCATTCATTTCAGTTGCTAAACGTCGTTTCTTTTCGTCAGCTCTTCGTTGCTTAACCACTTCATATTATACTACTGGTAGAAAAGTTGGCTCAACATGAGTTGGATATAAAATAGATTTATTTTGTACACGTCGTTTGCAATTCATCAACACATTTTTAACTTTCTCTTGAGTATGTTGAGCTACATCTTCAGGCATGGACAGAATACTTCCCATAGTAGTCAGAGTAAGAGCATTCATCATATACATTTCATTAACTTTAGCATTTATGGTAGATAGCACTTCAAAATTTGCATCCATTCTTCTCTTAGTATCAAACTAGAAATCAGACAGTTCACGATTCATACTATTTCTTTTTCACAACCTTCTAACCTGATTTCTGGAGTAAGAATAGGAGATGTTGGAGCCTCTTGAGTTGGAATTGGAGTAGCTCCTTTCCCTTTTAAAGTCCATGTGCCTGCGAGAGTCTTCTCAATCCCCAATCTTTGTAAGCAGTTCTCATCAATCTTGCCAGAAATTGACTGTCGATCTTCAGAGGATGTGTCAATTTTGAAATGATCAAGATCTTAAGCAGCAAGTTTCCATAAGGAAGAGGAATGGGTCGTTTAGAGTTGACAGAATGTATCATATGGTTGAGAATGAGGTTAGGAACATCAATGTCTAACTCATACATAATCACATGAATTAGTTCCAGGGATTGGTCAGTCAACAATTCTCTTGAGTTTGCACAAGGAACAACACATCAAACCAGAATGGTAAACACGATTTTAGCATCTAAGGTTAGAGAGGCATGAGTAAGTTCGCGTGAGGTTGAATTTGGAACAAGAAACTTCTCCTTAGCAAGACGACCTCTCTTTGATCGTGAAGGACGATTAAACACAATATATGTAGGAATTCCAAAGATCTCACTTAAAACATAATAAGTGAGTGAAATCGGAGTACCTTTCACTGGAGATTCAAGAGTGATAATTCCTTTGTCCCTTTTTGTGATGAGATTGACATAGAACAGCCTCGTGAGACGTGGAAAAGAAAAATCTCCAGGGTTTAGAATTTTCCAGATTATCGAACATTTGAGCGTGTTTATGCACGGGATCTGAAGAGTTTCGGGAAATTTAGTGTCCACCAGATCGTACATATAGAGCGGTCGATTGTGAAAATCATCAAGCCAAGATCCTGAAGCTTGAAAATTGATGAACCACGATGTAGGAAGACCGGTCGTCTGAGAAATGTCCAAATCCTCATAAAGTATTTCTTTCTTTGCAATTGAGGAGCTCTTAACACATTTCTTTTGGGAGCTTGAGGAGCGGATTTCTTGCTTCTGGGTGCCATGGTGATGTTTGAGAGAGAAAAATAAGGGGTTTTTAAAAAGGGTTTATGTGAAAGAGAAGCATGAAAAAGATAGGAAAAATTGGTCATTTTAAACGAATGCAAATAATAACAAGATCTTGAGAAAATCAAGCCTTTTAAATACTAGAGATGATTCCAATAAAAACTCAACAAATCTTTTTCAATTCCTAAACAAAAGAAACCATAAAAACAATTTAAGAATTAAAATATCTAAAAGATATTAATTCTTAAATAGATCCATAATTAAATTTACCCTTTGTAACGTGTTTCAAGGCCCTTAAATTGCCTTTCAAGGCCCTTGAAAACATTAATTGGGCTGTATACGTAGGAACAAATAAAATGATGTACTCCCCCTACGTTAATGCTTCCTTGTTCAACATATCAAGCTTCAATCTAATGAAATTAAATTGTTCCTTAGGAAGAGGCTTGGTAAAGATATCTGCAAGCTGCAAGTTAGTAAATATAAAAGAGATCGAAACATCACCTTTCTCAACATGATCACGTATGAAGTGATGCCTTACATCAATATGCTTAGTCCTTGAATGCTACACAAAATTTTTGTTTATACAAATAGCACTAGTATTATCACATTTTATGGGAATACCTTTCAAGTCAAAGTCAAGATCACGAAGTTGTTGAGCAATCCATAGAATTTGTGCACAACAGGCTCCCACATCTATATACTCGGCTTCGGCTGTAACCACCCAATTTTAGGCGCGTTTACATTTTTATTCTTGCGGTTTTTATCGATATTTAATGGCTTATATATTATTATTAAAAGTATTTTACGACGTGAACTATATTTTCGGACTATATTATTATTTTTGGATACGTTCGCGTATATCCACGTTATTATTTTCGGAAAAGTCGGAAGTTCTTACGGTTCAAAAATCTTGTTCCGGGTATTTCAGATCGAGTATATTTTTTTCCTTTTTTTTTGTTAGTTCTCTTTTCCCTTTTGTTTATTTTTTTTCCTTTCTCCTGGCTGGTGAGCAGCCTTGTAGATACAACCCCTCGTTCTCAACACTCAGTTGACCCTTCACGCTTCTCCTTGTTCCCTCATCTTTCACCTATTTCACTCTGAAGCATTTTCAGCACAGCCCTACCTCAGAGCTCTCTCCAGCAGTGACTTCTCTCAGCCTCACCACAACAACCCTACTCTCCCTCATAGGCCTTGTCGAACCCCGTCCGGACCCTCCCCCTCCCCTCGCTGCAACTCGCACCAGCAACCATATCCTTACATCCCTCTGTGTTTCCTTCGTCTTTTGGATCACTTCCGTCGCCCTCCCCCGTTCGGCAGCAGCGATCCACACCCCTCGAGCCTCAAAATCTCATCACCGGCCTTATGCTTGCCCTACAGTGCAGCCCATCACGCCGTTGGAACCTCCTTGCTCAGCCTCCATCGCGGCCATCGAGTCGGAACAATACCTCCTCTTGGATGCCGGAGCAGCCCCTGCCCAGCCTTCCCCTCGCCTCGCCTCGCCTGCCGGAGCCTCTGCCACCTCCCTCCTTGCCACTTGCACGCCACCGGAGGAAGTCTCCACTTCGTTTTTGTCTTTGCGGCATGCTGGATTAGAAAAAAAAAGAAGGGGTTGAAGACCCTATAATTTGCATTTGCAGTAATGTCCCTAATTTCTGAAGTTTGTATCTATGCCCCTGTTGAAATAATTACAGATTTTGGCTGGAACTTTAATTTACAAAATATAACCCACGTTTCTGAAATTGTATATTTTTCCCCGGAAAATATAATTGCGGATTCTAAACTCGGGTTTTACTTCGAGTTCTAGCCTATGTATTTACTTACACGATGCTTTATTCCCTTGTGTATAATCATGGTTTTTACCCAAAGTTTATTTCGGGAAATGGCCAAGTTTCGAGAGTTTCTTAGTTGCCCGGAAAGTTGTTTTGGTTTTGACCCGTATTTATAAATTGTTGTGATCACCCCGGAAAAGGTTTTGCAAGTTTTACCCATGTTTTGAAAGCGGGGTTTCTTTAGATTTTAATATGCGTTCATCTTCCTTTCAAAATTAGCGTTTAAGCTAATTTTGCTTAGCTTTGGTTTTAGGTCCGGAAGCTCCCCGATAAAGGCCTAACGAGTTCAAGTCGACATCCGTTGAACGACTTCCGTCTTTTGACGTCGTGTGAGTATTCTTTCCCCTCGATCTAGTTATGTTAAATTTTAGTATCATACTAGGATGGATCTAGCATAACTTAGAGTTAATGCCAAGTATTGACTTTAAACCTTACGTGAGTTTCGAGGATTTGATATTATTTGATGGATTACTGTTGATTCTAAGCTTGAGGTGTTGGTTATCTTCTGAGGTTGTTATAAGGCTTTAAGTTATATGGTTGATCTTGTGAGGGTTTTGAGGCTCGAGGTGGGGTTGTATAATCTTGTGGGATATTGGAGTTTAGGTTTGGCTTATCCTAGTTGCGTTGTGAGTTATTATCTTGCGAGATCCGGAGGTTTAGAAGTCTTAGGACTTCTAGGTTGTGTTGAGTGTGATGTGAGCATGAGGGATTCTATGATGCGGTCCTAGAATTGAGAGTCAAATGGTCTTGCGTAGATTATTTGTATAGAAGTCTAAGACTGCTATTGTGAGTGGGTTGTTGTTGATATAGTTATCTTCTTGTGAGCAGGTTACGGGCTTCCTTCCTAAAGAAGCGAGAGTGTCGTGAGTTCAGTGTGGTGACGAGGTAAGTCTCCGGACTTATTTAGCTCGTATTCCTTGTATTAGCATTGATGTGTGTTTGGTGGTGTGTGTTTATTCTTTATTGTTTATAACAATTAAACAGGAAATAGGATCACCGACCTTTATATTATTTGGCCGAAGTGTATGATAACGGGCGGTGACAACTTGTCTAGCTCTTGCATAGAGTTAGGACGTTCTTGGCGACTATCCCGTGTGGTTAGACGGTCAGATGCATCCGTACCGTTCTACCCGGTAAGTGGGGACCGAGGCGAGTTTCCGGACATTCTTGTGTCACAAAAGAAGTTGAGTTAGAACGGGATATGACCTAATAAATAAAGATAATAAACCAGACTTGTTTGCTGAGCATGACTATGTGATGTTATGATGTATGAGTGTGTTTGTGCCTTCACCATGATTCTAATGCTTAGAATATAGCTAACAGTTTTATACCGATTGTTGTAGATTGTCTTGCAGGTTAGGAATGCGGCCGAGAGATCCGGAAGAGTGGGCATCCGGGGTTCTGTACATTTTAGGAGTGGGTTTTGGTTAGAGTCGAGTTGTATATTATTCATGTATATTGTATATCGCGTGGTGGAATTTGGCCCTTGGTGTTGCTTATCGGCTGATGTCTTTTGTTGTTTATTTCGGGTTTCCTTTCATTGCATAAAAATGTATTTCGGTTTTGGTCTTTGTAAAATCCGGTGAAATTGTTGTCAGGCTAAGGGTTGGGACCCATTGTGAGGTCCCAACCCGTAGCGTCCCGACTCCCGTGGATTTGGGGTATTACAAAAGATGGTATCATAGCTAACCCTGATATACGAGTGTGCTCGCCCTAGTAGGCGGTCACTAGGCTCGGTGGACGGTCCTTTGGCTTAACGTGGACGTCAGGAGTTTAAGTGGGGGAGATTGAAACACCCCGTAAAATTTTCATCCCACATCATTTTAATGGGGATTTGGTCTTAGGGAAGTTGTCCCCATGCCAAACATGCTTGCACAGAAAACTTCCGCACGAGCACGCTTAACTCCAGAATTATTTGTCCTCGCTCTACCACTGAAAAGGAAGAATTCTTGTTGACATGGGTAGCAACTCATCCTTATAAGTCAATCACAAATCCCCATTCAAATGATGCGGGATGACAATTTTACGGGGTGTTACACAAACTCGATCTAAAGTGAATAATCTATGTGCTTTCTCTGCGTTCGTGTCTCTTATGGAGCCAAAGTTTTATGTTCAAGCTCTTCAAGGACCCGATTGGATCATTGCCATGCAAAACAAACTAAATGAGTTTGAGATAAACAAGGCTTGGACTCTTACTTCAAGACCAAAACATCAATCTGTCATCGGCACGAAATGTGTTTTTCGAAATAAGTTGGATGAAAGTGGCAAAGTCATAAGAAATAAAGAACGACTTGTAGCACAAGGCTATAACCAAGAAGAAGGTATTGATTATGAGGAGACCTTTGCTCTGGTTTCCAAGTTAAAAGTCATACGTATGCTACTTGTATTTGCATCTTTTATGGGCATAAAACTTTTTCAAATGGATGTAAAATGTGCTTTTCTAAATGGCTTCTTGGAAGAAGAAGTTTACGTTGCTCAACCTCCTAGTTATGAAAATGATGAATTTTTGGATCACGTATTTAAATTGGACAAAGCTCTTTATGGTCTTAAGCAATCTCCTCGAGCTTGGTATGAAAGATTGTCCAAATATTTTCTTGAAAACAAATTCAAAAGAGGTTTGATTGATAAAACTTTATTTATCTTAACCAAAGACAATGATATATTAGTAGTACAAATCTATGTTGATGATATATTATTCGGTGCTACTAATGATTCCCTTTGCAAGTTATTTTGCATATATTATGTGCATGGAATTTGAAATGAGCTTAATGAGTGAGCTAAATTTCTTTCTTGGACTTCAAGTTACACAAGCAAAGAAGTGAATTTTTCTCAATCAAAGTAAGTATACTAAGGACTTGCTTAAGAAGTACAAAATGGATCAATCTAAGGTCACAACGACTCCAATGAGTTCAACACTTTCGCTTGACCATGACAAGGATGGCAAAAGTGTAGTACAAAAGGAGTATCGAGGTATGATCGGTTCATTGTTGTATTTAACTACTAGTCAACCTAACATTATGTTTAGCGTGTGCATGTGTGCAAGATTTCAGTTGATCCTAAAGAGTCACACTTGATAGCTGTGAAAAGAATTTTTCGGTATCTCAATGGCACTAAGGATCTAGGGTTATGGTACCCAGGTCAAAGCTTGTTTCACCTTCTTGGCTATTCAGATGCAGACTTTGCAGGTTATAAGGTCGATAGGAAAAGCACTTCTGGATGTGGCCAATTCTTAGGATCATCCGTAATTAGTTGGCACTCCAAGAAGCAAAATTATGTCGCCCTATCCACAGTCGATGCAACACCCCGAATCCACGGGACTTGGGGCGCTACGGGTTGGGACCTCACAATGGGTCCCGACCTTTAGCCTGACAACAATTTCACCGGATCTTTCAACAAGACACAAAAAAAGGCTAAAACCGAAATACATTTTTATGCAATAAAAGGAAACCCGAAAGAAACAACAAAAGACTTCAGCCGATAAGCAACACCAAGGGTCAAATTCCACCACACGATATACAATATACATGAATAATATACAACTCGACTCTAAACATAACCCACTCCTAAAATGTACGAAACCCCGGCTGCCAACTCTTCCGGATCTCTCGGCCGCATTCCTAACCTACAAGACAATCTACAACAATCGGTATAAAACCGTTAGCTATATTCTAAGCATTAGAATCATGCTGAAGGCACAAACACACTCATACATCATAACATCACATAGTCATGCTCAACAAACAAGTCCGATTTATTATCTTTATTTATTAGGTCATATCCCGTTCTAATTCAACTTCTTTTGTGATACGAGAATCTCTCCAAACTCGCCTCGGTCCCCACTTACCGCGTGGAACGGTACGGATGCATCCGACCGTCTAACCACACGGGCAAGTCGCCCAGAACCTCCTAACTCTACGCAAGAGCTAGACAAGTTGTCACCGCCCGTTATCATACACTTAAGCCAAATAATATAAAGGTCGGTGGTCCTATTTCCGATTTAATTGTTATAGACAATAAAGAATAAACACACACCACCAAACACACATCAATGCTAATACAAGGAATACGAGCTAAGTATGTCCGGAGACTTACCTCGTCACTACACTCAACTCACGACACTCTCGCTTCCTTAGGGAGGAAGCCCGTAGCCTGCTCACAAGAAGATAACTATATCAACAACAACCCACTCAGATAGCAGTCTTAGACTTCTATACAAATGATCTACGGAAGACCATTTGACTCTCAATTCTAGGACCGTATCCTAAAATCCCTCATGCTCACATCACACTCAACACAAGGTAGAAGTCCTAAGACTTCTAAACCCTCGGATCTCACAAGATCATAACTCACAACGCAACTTGTTCGCTCCAAACGGTGTGTGCAAGCTTTAAATTTATAACCCTAGACTTAAGCTTAAAACAAGGATGCGAACCCGCAGTGTACGGGTCAATCGTAGTAAAAAGCAAGGAATTCCAGGGGTCGATCACAGGGACTTAGTGAAACAAAGTCCAGTCACGGTATGCTTATGTAAATACTAACCACAAGAGCAATTAAAACAATCAAAGATGAATAAGAAGTCAATAAAGCAAACATGCAATTCTAGGGATTAAAGCATCTAGTTGTGGTTCCAACTCAAGATCTAAAGATAAGCGGACAAAGCTGAGGTTTTTGCATGGGGAAGGTGTTACTAAAGTGGAATAGATCACCGGGTAAGTCTCACTACTCACTAATCCTAAACCGTAACTCCTATTACCGGGTAAGTCTCAAGGAATTAAGATAAAGAACCATAACCTCAAACTAACACACCATCTAAGGGAATAGAATCAACCTTTACCGGGTAAGTCTCAGGCTAACTCACAAAGATGGATGGAAGCACACTCAAACCCCAATAAAGGATAAACCTTTATTACCTACACTTATGATCTTTGGTACACAAACAAAGGAATTACCGGGTAAGTCTCATCCTAAGCTTGTATTGAACCAGGAAAGGTGTAATAAGAATAGGATTTGGCAAACTCTAACACTTAACTCTCAGTTTCGGATCAGATAAGTCACCTCGGTCAGCCAAATTCCACCCCGGCCGAGATGTTCATCGACTGAGCGAGATGCTTAGGGTTAAGGTTAAAGACTCGAACTTTCAGGGTCCTACTGGAATCTAAGATTATTCTATCATTGTTTTTCCCACAACCTTCATCCAATCACCCTAGAATCACGCAAGGAAATTAGCCACTCATCATCATCATGAAAGTATTAATCAAATATATGGGAAGAAGGTGAATATTTGAACAAGAAGAATTTAATGAAAAGACTTCAATAACTGAATCAAATATCACAACAAAAGCATTCCTTAGATATAAATCCAACAAGACAAGACAACAAGGAAGAGAATCTAAGGTAATCTTACAAGAAAACCTTCCAAACGCTATAAAAGCTAAAATCTTCAATCTTCCTTCAACCTTCAAAAAGGTTCTTCAAATCTCCCAACTGGATGCGGATTTTTCGGTGTAAGCGGGATGTGGTATGCGAGATGTTAGATTTGTGGAAATCCAACCCTTTTTATAAGAAAATAACCCTCCAAAGATAAGATATCTTAGAAAAGATCTCTTCCCATAAAAATAGGTAAAATATAAGATCTAATATATCTTCTTCCTTCCGGGAGCCAAGCCCAAAAATATAAGATCACTTTCCAAAGATAAAAGATCTCAGCCAAGAATAAAATATTCTCGCCGCGTCCTAGGTATTCGCCTCGGTCGAGTCGGCTTCTCTGGATCACCTCGGTCGAGGTGAATCTGTGGTCAACCGAGGTGAGTCATAACTGAATATGAAATCTCTCAAAACTGGTCCAAAGTGAATCTCAAATCCATGGCCATACGTCCTGGATGGTTCCTTATGTTCCTGAATGTAGCTCCAATGACTCCTTAGCTCTTTTTGCTCCTTTTTGATGCAAAACGTGCCATTTTACCTACGATTACAACAAAACTAGGTGTAGACCTCGATTCACGCAAAGGTAGATGAAATGGTAATAAAATCACATAATATACATACAAACATGTAGATTATGAAAGATAAAACGTCCAAACAAACCCCAAAATATAGACTATAATCCATGCTATCAAAATACCCCATACTTAGCCCTTGCTTGTCCCCAAGCAAGTTCGGCATATAAAAGACAAGATAGAATGGATTATAAGTCAATAAAATCAATGGAAAGTATTTCAAAAACATTTTTATGGTGTGCTACAATCATAGATCACTCTAAGAGAATACTTCATGGAATTTAAAATCAAAATATGATCAAAACATTTTATAAATATAGAAAAGTTGTTCATCTTTGCACAAAATTATAGAATGCATAATAAATCATAATTATCAAAATTAATCATGTATAATCCAGTTTAAACCACTAAGTCAATCAACAAACTCAAGGTCTCAAGGGCTTCCCAAAAGAAAGGTCAAGAAACGTGTAGGGTAGGGATGTATGTAAGGTAATGTGGTGCTAGAATCCGGGAAAAGGATGAACTTCACTTCACTTTGACTTGCAACATCTTCCACCAATAAGCTTTGCTTATTTCACACATTTTTTTTCTTTTACTTTACTTTTTGGGATGCATGGACAGAGGTGCACAAAAACCGAAGCCTAGGAAATCAGCAATCATCAATTTCTTGAGATGCATCAAACCCTTGATGCACATACCATGACCCGTTAGGAATATCGCTCAATCCGACTTTGGCAAGACACAAACACCCGGCTATGTGAATGGTGCCGAGTTACTCATCTTCATGATTGACTTCCCCAAACCTATTATTACTTTCTAACACTTTAACTTCCAGCCAACTTCTCAACTTTAACTTCACTTGCTTTCACCACTTCGCTTGCGTCCAAATTCCTGGATAGGTAAAGGGAGGCAAAATGTATATGAGGGGCTAAGCATGATCAAGAAGAAGAAGAGAGAAGAATGAATTGCCTTGGTCTTTCCAGGAAGAAAGTGAGAGAACTCATAATGTGGTGTCAACCTTCAAATTCAACATAATTTAGATAAAAACAAGGTATTAAATATGCCAATAATTTCACACAAAGCATTTAGCAACTTAAACATATTATAAAACCTTCCAAACACATAAAGAATTTAAAACCAGTCAGTAAGCAAGATCTTCACTGAGATCACATCCAGATAAGAAGCACAAAAATAGTTTTCGAAAACTCTCAATTAACCCACCTCGGTCGAGGTGTTCTTAGGTCAACCGAGGTGAAACACCTCGTTTGTCCAGAACTCCACCGGTTGAGGTCAAATTTTTTTTTTTAAAACCAGTTTTTTTAGTTTCGACGTTTTTCTCAATCAAATATCCTGTATGTATGCATGCAATCTCAGATAAACATATAAATGCAGAAGTGAAGCATAAACATAAATATCCGGTCAATAGAGTCATACATCAAAGTCAAATAATACATCAAATACCCCATACTTGGGACACACTGTCCCAGTGGGTCAAAATAAGTCTAAAGGATAAAAGTACTCACCGGATAAATAGCTAAACTGCATAAAAAATAATAAAGAAAATCCTGCAGCTCTTTGTAGTCACGATCCGGTGGTGGTGGTGGTGGCACGTACTGATACTGGGCTGGGTCGAACGGATAGCCCATGATGTGCTCAAACTGGATCTGGGCCATCATGTGCTGGTAGTGCTGCCGCTCCTGCATCTCGCGGATATCCAGTTACAAAGCAGCATATGAGTCAATAACCTGATCCGTCAGGTCATCGATCCGTCTGTGAGCATCTGGATCCCTGCGTCGGTGTGTCCTACACCTAGTAGGTCTCACTGGAGAAGTGGCAGGTGCAGGCTCAGTGTCCTCCTCATCCAGATCTATAACTGGTGGTGCGCTCGGCCCTGCAGTATCTGTCCCGGTATCCATCGGGAGTCCACCCTCTCTCTCATCAGCTGTCTCCTCATCATCAGCCTCCTTCTCCTCAGCTGGGGCAGCTGCTGCCTCTCTGTAATCCTCCATCAGTGGAGCCCAAGCGGTCTGCCAATAGTTTGAGTCATAAACAGTGAACTGGGCAGACCACCTAATCCCCTGTGGCGCAGTCAGCTCCCACGACATAGCCACGTACGGAGTAGTCAGACCTCGGGGAACTAGAATCTGCCGAGTGATCATCTCCTGCAATCCAAGCGGCTTGGCAGCCGCCACCATCGTACAAGCACTGAGATCCATGTCCTGATAGCTAGCTATATGGGTGACAAGCGCTCCGCAGCAGATGTCTCCCTTCGCCTTGGCCTTGATCCTGTGCAGATCCTCTGCCAGCATCAAGCCAAAGTCCGGGATACCCCCAGTAACCATGCAGTATAAACTGAAAAGCTCTCCCTGTCGGATCTTTTGGGGCGTCTCAGTACGCGCCAGAAGCATCTCACTGAAGATCCGGTGGGCTAACCTAAAGGCTAAGTGGAAGATGACCTTCTCCCTGGAATCTCTAGGGCGCCATCTGTCTGCGTGCTCAGTAATGTGGGCAATCTGTCCCCAAAACTCCCTAGCAACAGATCGGGAAGGGAAGTCAACGGCGGTGGGCTCAGGAAAGCCAAAGATATCTCTCCAGTACTCAAGTGGAACTATGAAGTTCCGGTTCATCAACCGGTACTTCACAGAACGCTCTGTGGGAAGGTAGGTGAAGGAGCTAACGAACTCTAGGGTCGGCTCCAAGTAGGTTGGGGCTCGGATCTCAGTAAACTGATCCAGCCTAACTGTAGAAATCATCCTCCTAAGGTCTCCGTCTACCTGAAGGCAATCAAAAGCAGACACGTCCAGGAAACGTGGTGCAATCACTGGACGGCCAGAAATACGCTCATAATCCACCCGGTGTCGCTCATGGATCACCGGGCGGTAAGGTCGGGAAGAAGAGGAAGAAGGGGAAGGTGAGGATCTATCCCTGAGGGTAAGGCGGCGGTCAGAACTCATTTTCAGAAAATCAAACTGTCAGGTCACCTCGGTCAACTGACGTCACTCAAGAATCACCTCGGCCGAGGCACAGCTCGACTGGACCGAGGCGGTGAACTGGATCTAATTTCTTCAAAAAATTCAGTTCTTTTCCCCCAAAAATCACTACAACTGCTTCCTATGGGGTACTTAAGCCTTTCCTCAACAAATGCAGGGGCAACCAAAGCCCAAATCGAAGCGAAACGGAGAGGTTAGGGTTTCGGTTCGTTTTACCTCGTTTCGGCCGAATCGGTTCGATTTTCTACAGATTTGTACTTGCAACATGATCCTCTATCCTTCAATCGTAGTTTGGAGACAGAAATCGTCGAAAACGAGCAAGAATCGAAGGGAGCGATGTGAACTGTCACCGCGGTCGAGGAGAAAGAGTAAAGTAAGGAGAGAGAAATCTTCCGCCTTTTATACCCTATTCTGGACTGCTGTCACCTCGGTCGAGATGGTCTCGACTGGACCGAGGTGGTACGGACCGAGGTGGTTCTTCAGAAAGCCCTAGTCGCCTCGGTTGCTCAGGAATCATCTCGGTCGAGGTGCTCTGATAGCAACCGAGATGCCTCAGTCAAACTCCGTCTTCTCAAATTCTCGAACTTCTGTCCTTCCAGTTATGCTCCTTCCTTAGATGTCTCCTGTTATCTGTCTAGAACGCCAAAACAAAACAAAGCAAAGCGAAAGCAAAAACTATCTAAGCTAGACTAGAAAATGGGAAAAGAAAGCAAAACCTTGGGTTGCCTCCCAAGAAGCGCTTGGTTTAAGTTCGCTAGCTGGATAAAAATGCGTCTCTCAAATGAGGTATATTGGTGCAACCTCCTCAACCGGAGTTTCCGGTTGGTACTTCTTAAGTCTATGACCGTTGACCTTGAAGCTTCCGCTAGTCTCGCCCCTTATTTCAATTGCACCATGAGAAAAAACATGTTTCACAACATAAGGTCCGGCCCATCTTGATTTTAACTTACCTGGAAAAAGGCAGAGGCGGGAGTTGAAGAGTAGAACTAGGTCTCCTTCGTTAAGCTCCTTTGGGACGATACGCTTGTCATGCCATTTCTTCGTCCTTTCCTTATAGATTTTGGCATTCTCATAAGCGTTCAAACGCAGCTCCTCCAGCTCGTTGAGTTCCAGTAGTCGCTTCTCGCCGGCCTCCTTAATGTCAAAATTTAACCATTTGATCGCCCAATATGCTTTGTGTTCCAATTCAACAGGCAAATGGCAAGACTTCCCATATACCAAATTATAAGGGGTGGTACCTATGGGAGTCTTAAATGCGGTCCTGTACGCCCAAAGAGCATCGTCCAATTTCATGGACCAATCCTTCCTCGTCCTAAAGACGGTCTTCTCCAAAATTGCTTTGATTTCTCTATTCGAGATCTCGACCTGTCCACTAGTTTGAGGGTGATAAGGGGTTTATACTTTGTTGGTTACCCCATACTTCGATAGAAGTGTCTTGAACTTCCGGTTGATGAAATGCGTTCCTCCATCGCTGATGATGATGCGTGGAGTTCCAAGCCGTGGAAAGATGGTTCTATTTAAGAACTTCACAACCACCTTGGCGTCATTAGTGGGAGAAGCAATGGCTTCAACCCATCTAGAGACGTAATCAACCGCAAGAAGAATATAGAGGTTTTCTCCGGAGGATGGGAAAGGTCCCACGAAGTCAATCCCCCATACATCAAAGATTTCCACCTCTTGGATGTTGTTAAGTGGCATCTCGTTTCTCCTTGATAAATTTCCTGTTCTTTGGCATGCATCACAAGAGACAACAAAGGATTGTACATCCTTAAATAACGTAGGCCAAAAGAAACCGGAACGCAATACCTTAGCGCATGTTTTATCGGTGCTAGCATGTCCTCCACAAGGAAGTGAATGACAATGCCGTATAACGCTATTAACTTCATCTTCCGGAATGCATCTTCGAAGCATCCCATCCGGTCCGCGCTTGAATAGCAGCGGCTCGTCCCAGTAATAGTGGCTGCCTCCTTGAAAAATCTTTTCTTTTGAGAGTACGTTAATCCGGGCGGAACTTCCTGGCAAAAAAGATAATTCACAATATCAGCATACCAAGGTCCGTTATTATCAGAAAGTTGGTGGATAGAATGTTCCACCAACTGAGGATGAATGTCAGAGAAGGGAGTAAGAAGTTTATTATTCTCAGTAGTCTCAGTTGACATCATCTCGCCATCGACCTCGGTCGAGGCGCAGAGGCGTTGACCGAGATGTTCTTCAGTCGCCTCGCTCAGTGCAGGAAGTGCCTCGGTCGAGGTGTTGGAACTGGAACCGAAACTGGAGATCTTCGTCTCCTGGGTTAGCTTCTCAGTTTTAGCTCCTGGATCCTCTTCTAGTGCCTTTAAGCTCCGTATATCTGCATCACAAGAAGCATCTATACCTTCCTCCATTAAACTGAAGCTAATAACTCTTTCGAGTGGATCGTTAATAAGGATAGAGCTCACCAATTCTCTTGACTCTTCTTCATCGTAGATGTTGAAGATATCATCAGTTAGCTGCTCCCCTTTCATGGCTGCAAGCAATGCGAACTCCACCTCATCGCCACCAATGTTGAATTTCAACTTGGCGTTCTTGCAATCCACGTTGCAACCCGAAGTTGCTAGAAATGGCCTCCCGAGAATGATAGGAACAGGATAATCTGCGGGAATGTCAAGTACAACAAAATCTATAGGTAGATAGAAGTTACCTAACTTGACCGGAACGTCCTCCAGGATGCCCACGGGATGGGTGATGGAGCGATCCGCCATGTAAAGTCGAATCTTGACCGACTTGGGCTCTCCAAGTCCGATCTTCACACATAGTTCCAGCGGGATGATGCTCACGCTGGCTCCTAGATCACAAAGGGCTTCACAAGTGACATCCCCAACTTGAATGGGAATGCAAAATGAGCCGGGATCTCTCAACTTAGGCGGCATCTTCTCCTTCATGATTTGTATGAGCTTCGAGGATTTAGATGTCATCCTAACTTCACCAAAGTCTTCCAGCTTCCTTTTCCTTGATAGGATCTCCTTCAAGAACTTCCCATAGGCGGGCATTCCTAGAATAGCATCAAGGAAAGGAATGTTAATATGCAGCTTATTCATCAAGTCAAGGAACTTACCAAAGTGCTTGTCTAGATGTGCTCTGGCCCTTGACTAGGGGAATGGAAGTGGTGGTTTGTGTGCAGGAGGTGGAACATAAACTTCAGTTTTCCCCTCCGCTCTCTGTGGCTCCACCTCGGTTGGTATCTCGGCCGAAGTGTTCTTCGAATGTATCTGGACCGAGGTGGTCTTTGTCGGTACTGGCACCGACCGAGGCACTGGATCTGTGGTTTTCAGTCCACTCCTCGTAGTTATGGCCATGACCTGGCCCTTAGGGTTGCTCTCCGTCCTTGCTGGAAGCTTCCCTGGATCTCTTGGCGCTTCATTCGCCCTACTTGCAAGTTGTTGTTCAAAGGCTTTTTGGGCTTTCGAAAATGAAGTCATAGAAGTCTCCATAGCGTTGAGCTTGATCAAGATAGCCTCCACAACTGCGTCTTTCTTTTCCGGCTGAGACGAACTTGATCCTTGCCCCTGGCTTTTTAATGGAGTAGAAGAGGAAGAAGAAGGGGAAGAGAGGAAAGGGTTAGAGGAATCGTTAGAGTTGGAGTTTGAATGATTGTTACCGTTATTTTGGTTGTTCGCCCTCCAATTATTGCTATTGGACCCTCTATTGTTGTTGTTGTTGTAATTGTTGTTCCGGGAACCGTTGTTGTTGTTACGGTATCCGTTGTTGTTGTTCCTTTGCCCTTGCTCTTCCTTCTTTGTTTGAGCGACCAAGAGTTCCTTCAATTGCTTCACGTCATTCTTCAAAGACGTGAGTTGATTGTTGTTGGGCTGAGTTTCTTGGAAATTAACTCTTTTAACTCCACCTTCAGCTCCTTGGTGGGTGTATTTCTCCATGTGCAAGGCTTGCTTCTCGATGAAGTCCCAAGCCTCGTCAATCGCCATGACCATGAAGGTACCGGCGGAGAGTAGTTGGAGGTTGAACTGGGTGCTTCCGGCCAGTCCTTTGAAGTATATTTCCAATAACTCTAACTTTGGAATCCCATGATGTGGGCAATCCAAAAGAATGTCCTTGAACCGCTCCCATGACTTGGACAAGCTCTCCTTGTCCTTCATAATGAAAGCATTGATCTTCCCTCTCATTTCAGTGGTCTTCGAGGGGGGAAAGAACCGTAGTCATCTCCTCCCATGTGCTGATTTTTCCTGGAGGAAGAGATTGATACCAAGTAAGAGCTCTATCTTTTAAAGAAAAGTAAAAAGGTCTTAGCTTGTAGTTGTTATTTTCAATCCTTGAAGGTCGCAAGGTTTCCATCAAGATCTCATAGTTTTGAAGATGTTGATGTGGTGATTCCTTCTCCATCCCTCCGAATTGGCATTGGCGAATCATGGATAGAACTTGCGGTCGAAGTTCGTAGTCATGGTCCGCTGGATCTCCTAGATTAACTCCTAGACGCCTCAGTTGTTGATTAGGGTCCATCCTTTGACCTAGGGTTCGTGGGATTCCTGCAAGAAGAACATCTCGGATTGGCATCCGAGGTGGAAGTACCATGGCCGGGGTGTCAGGTACTGGGACCTGCCTCGGTCGAGGATCAGCAACTGGGACCTGCCTCGGTCCAGCATCGGGAACTGGGTCTTCCCTCGGTCGAAGTAGAATCTGGTCTCGTATGACGGCCATCTCTGCTTCGATTGCTTCAGTCTTGGTGCGAGTTTCTTTCTTCTCTCGCCTTAGTTCTTCCCTGCAGAGGCGTAGCAGCTCTAACGCCTCTTTCAACTCGGCCTCAAGATCGCAGTTGTCTTGTTGGGCCATCTTCGCTTCTCTTAAGCGTCGCTTGTATGTCTTTTCTGGTTCGGGATCGTAAGGAACGATTTCCTTCCCAGTGCGGGTTTTTCGCATATACCTAAGAAAGAACCTGCAAAAGTCACTCAAGTAGAGTGGTTAGTAGACACGGGGGCAAGTGCCCCAAGAGCAAACCGTACCGACTTGGTCTAGACCAAGTCCCCGGCAACGGCGCCAAAAACTTGTTCGCTCCAAACGGTGTGTGCAAGCTTTAAATTTATAACCCTAGACTTAAGCTTAAAACAAGGATGCGAACCCGCAGTGTACGGGTCAATCGTAGTAAAAAGCAAGGAATTCCAGGGGTCGATCATAGGGACTTAGTGAAACAAAGTCCAGTCACGGTATGCTTATGTAAATACTAACCACAAGAGCAATTAAAACAATCAAAGATGAATAAGAAGTCAATAAAGCAAACATGCAATTCTAGGGATTAAAGCATCTAGTTGTGGTTCCAACTCAAGATCTAAAGATAAGCGGCAAAGCTGAGGTTTTTGCATGGGGAAGGTGTTACTAAAGTGGAATAGATCACCGGGTAAGTCTCACTACTCACTAATCCTAAACCGTAACTCCTATTACCGGGTAAGTCTCAAGGAATTAAGATAAAGAACCATAACCTCAAACTAACACACCATCTAAGGGAATAGAATCAACCTTTACCGGGTAAGTCTCAGGCTAACTCACAAAGATGGATGGAAGCATACTCAAACCCCAATAAAGGATAAACCTTTATTACCTACACTTATGATCTTTGGTACACAAACAAAGGAATTACCGGGTAAGTCTCATCCTAAGCTTGTATTGAACCAGGAAAGGTGTAATAAGAATAGGATTTGGCAAACTCTAACACTTAACTCTCAGTTTCGGATCAGATAAGTCACCTCGGTCAGCCAAATTCCACCCCGGCCGAGATGTTCATCGACTGAGCGAGATGCTTAGGGTTAAGGTTAAAGACTCGAACTTTCAGGGTCCTACTGGAATCTAAGATTATTCTATCATTGTTTTTCCCACAACCTTCAGCCAATCACCCTAGAATCACAAAAGGAAATTAGCCACTCATCATCATCATGAAAGTATTAATCAAATATATGGGAAGAAAGTGAATATTTGAACAAGAAGAATTTAATAAAAAGACTTCAATAACTGAATCAAATATCACAACAAAAGCGTTCCTTAGATATAAATCCAACAAGACAAGACAACAAGGAAGAGAATCTAAGGTAATCTTACAAGAAAACCTTCCAAAAGCTATAAAAGCTAAAATCTTCAATCTTCCTTCAACCTTCAAAAAGGTTCTTCAAATCTCCCAACTAGATGCGGATTTTTCGGTGTAAGCGGGATGTGGTATGCGAGATGTTGTATTTGTGGAAATCCAACCCTTTTTATAGGAAAATAACCCTCCAAAGATAAGATATCTTAGAAAAGATCTCTTCCCATAAAAATAGGTAAAATATAAGATCTAATATGTTCTTCCTTCCAGGAGCCAAGCCCAAAAATATAAGATCACTTTCCAAAGATAAAAGATCTCAGCCAAGAATAAAATATTCTCGCCGCGTCCTAGGTATTCGCCTCGGTCGAGTCGGCTTCTCTGGATCACCTCGGTCGAGGTGAATCTGTGGTCAACCGAGGTGAGTCATAACTGAATATGAAATCTCTCAAAACTGGTCCAAAGTGAATCTCAAATCCATGGCATGCTTCCTGGATGGTTCCTTATGTTCCTGAATGTAGCTCCAATGACGCCTTAGCTCTTTTTGCTCCTTTTTGATGCAAAACGTGCCATTTTACCTACGATTACAACAAAACTAGGTGTAGACCTCGATTCCCGCAAAGGTAGATGAAATGGTAATATAATCACATAATATACATACAAACATGTAGATTATGAAAGATAAAACGTCCAAACAAACCCCAAAATATAGACTATAATCCATGCTATCAAAATACCCCATACTTAGCCCTTGCTTGTCCCCAAGCAAGTTCCGCATATAAAAGACAAGATAGAATGGATTATAAGTCAATAAAATCAATGGAAAGTCTTTCAAAAACATTTTTATGGTGTGCTATAATCATAGATCACTCTAAGAGAATACTTCATGGAATTTAAAATCAAAATATGATCAAAACATTTTATAAATATAGAAAAGCTGTTCATCTTTGCACAAAATTATAGAATGCATAATAAATCATAATTATCAAAATTAATCATGTATAATCCAGTTTAAACCACTAAGTCAATCAACAAACTCAAGGTCTCAAGGGCTTCCCAAAAGAAAGGTCAAGAAACGTGTAGGGTAGGGATGTATGTAAGGTAATGTGGTGCTAGAATCCGAAAAAAGGATGAACTTCACTTCACTTTGACTTGCAACATCTTCCACCAATAAGCTTTGCTTATTTCACACATTTTTTTTCTTTTACATTACTTTTTGGGATGCATGGACAGAGGTGCACAAAAACCGAAGCCTAGGAAATCAGCAATCATCAATTTCTTGAGAAGCATCAAACCCTTGATGCACATACCATGACCCGCTAGGAATATCGCTCAATCCGACTTTGACAAGACACAAACACCCGGCTATGTGAATGGTGCCGAGTTACTCATCTTCATGATTGACTTTCCCAAACCTATTATTACTTTCTAACACTTTAACTTCCAGCCAACTTCTCAACTTTAACTTCACTTGTTTTCACCACTTCGCTTGCTTCCAAATTCCCGGATAGGTAAAGGGAGGAAAAATGTATATGAGGGGCTAAGCATGATCAAGAAGAAGAAGAGAGAAGAATGATTTGCCTTGGTCTTTCCAGGAAGAAAGTGAGAGAACTCATAATGTGGTGTCAACCTTCAAATTCAACATAATTTAGATAAAAACAAGGTATTAAATATGCCAATAATTTCACACAAAGCATTTAGCAACTTAAACATATTATAAAACCTTTCAAACACATAAAGAATTTAAAACCAGTCAGTAAGCAAGATCTTCACTGAGATCACATCCAGATAAGAAGCACAAAAATAGTTTTAAAAAACTCTCAGTTAACCCACCTCGGTCGAGGTGTTCTTAGGTCAACCGAGGTGAAACACCTCGTTTGGCCAGAACTCCACCGGTCGAGGTCAAATTTTTTTTTTTAAAACCAGTTTTTTTAGTTTCGACGTTTTTCTCAATCAAATATCCTGTATGTATGCATGCAATCTCAGATAAACATATAAATGCAGAAGTGAAGCATAAATATAAATATCCGGTCAATAGAGTCATACATCAAAGTCAAATAATACATCAAATACCCCATACTTGGGACACACTGTCCCAGTGAGTCAAAATAAGTCTAAAGGATAAAAGTACTCACCGGATAAATAGCTGAACTGCATAAAAAATAATAAAGAAAATCCTGCAGCTCTCAGTAGTCACGATCCGGTGGTAATGGTGGTGGCACGTACGGATACTGGGTCGGGTCGAACGGATAGCCCATGACGTGCTCAAACTGGATCTGGGCCATCATGTGCTAGTAGTGCTGCCGCTCCTGCATCTCGCGGATATCCAGTGACAAAGCAGCATATGAGTCAATAACCTGATCCGTCAGGTCATCGATCCGTCTGTGAGCATCTGGATCCCTGCGTCGGTGTGTCTTACACCTAGCAGGTCTCACTGGAGAAGTGGCAGGTGTAGGCTCAGTGTCCTCCTCATCCAGATCTATAACTGGTGGTGCGCTCGGCCCTGCAGTATCTGTCCCTGTATCCATCGGCACTCCACCCTCTCTCTCATCAGCTGTCTCCTCATCATCAGCCTCCTCCTCCTCAGCTGAGGCAGCTGCAGCCTCTCTGTAATCCTCCATCAGTGGAGCCCAAGCGGTCTGCCAATAGTGTGGGTCATAAACAGTGAACTGGGCAGACCACCTGATCCCTTGTGGCGCAGTCAGCACCCACGGCATAGCCACGTACGGAGTAGTCAGACCTCGGGGAACTAGAATCCGCCGAGTGATCATCTCCTGCAATCCAAGTGGCTTGGCAGCCGCCACCATCGTATAAGCACTGAGATCCATGTCCTGATAGCTAGCTATATGGGTGACAAGCCCTCCGCAGCAGATGTCTCCCTTCGCCTTGGCCTTGATCCTGTGTAGATCCTCTGCCAGCATCAAGCCAAAGTCCGGGATACCCCCAGTAACCATGCAGTATAAACTGAAAAGCTCTCCCTGTCGGATCTTCTGGGGCGTCTCAGTACGCGCCAGAAGCATCTCACTGAAGATCCGGTGGGCTAACCTAAAGGCTAAGTGGAAGATGACCTTCTCCCTGGAATCTCTAGGGCGCCATCTGTCTGCGTGCTCAGTAATGTGCGCAATCTGTCCCCAAAACTCCCTAGCTACAGATCGGGAAGGGAAGTCAACGGCGGTGGGCTCAGGAAAGCCAAAGATATCTCTCCAGTACTCAAGTGGAACTATGAAGTTCCGGTTCATCAATTGGTACTTCACAGAACGCTCTGTGGGAAGGTAGGTGAAGGAGCTAACGAACTCTAGGGTCGGCTCCAAGTAGGTTGGGGCTCGGATCTCAGTAAACTGATCCAGCCTAACTGTAGAAATCATTCTCCTAAGGTCTCCGTCTACCTGGAGGCAATCAAAAGAAGACACGTCCAGGAAACGTGGTGCAATCACTGGACGGCCAGAAATACGCTCATAATCCACCCGGTGTCGCTCATGGATCACCGGGCGGTAAGGTCGGGAAGAAGAGGAAGAAGGGGAAGGTGAGGATCTATCCTTGAGGGTAAGGCGGCGGTCAGAACTCATTTTCAGAAAATCAAACTGTCAGGTCACCTCGGTCAACTGACGTCACTCAAGAATCACCTCGGCCGAGGCACAGCTCGACTGGACCGAGGCGGTGAACTGGATCTAATTTCTTCAAAAAATTCAGTTCTTTTCCCCCAAAAATCACTACAACTGCTTCCTATGGGGTACTTAAGCCTTTCCTCAACAAATGCAGGGGCAACCAAAGCCCAAATCGAAGCGAAACGGAGAGGTTAGGGTTTCGGTTCGTTTTACCTCGTTTCGGCCGAATCGGTTCGATTTTCTACAGATCTGTACTTGCAACACGATCCTCTATCCTTCAACTGTTGTAGTTGGGACTTTGGGGCCATTCTGAATAATGCTCCATATTTCCATGTCCTGATCAATAATGAACATATGCATGAGTGCTCTCCAATAGGTAAAGTTGTTGCCACAAAAGAGTGGTGGTCGAGATGAGGATCTTCCTTGAGCAAATCCTCCATCACCTACAGGATTCATGATTAGTCTCATTGATGGTTAAATCAATATATGTGAGTCTAGCTTTGATATTAATTGAAGAACCGATAGATGAATATAAAGGATAAAGATACTCTAGATGGGGGGTTGAATAGAGTATGGGAACTTTTCACAAAACCAATCTCAGGGCCTTGAAACCAATTTCAAGGGCCTTGATGTCGATTTGAGTTCTTTGTGAAACTTGGATTTCAAGGGCTTTGAAACAACTTTCAAGGGTCTTGACTTTGTACTCCAACAAATCAAAGTTAGTCACAATAAAACAAGATATAGTGCGGAATGTAAAAGATTGACACAAGGATATGTTTATGAAGTTCGGCTCTTAATAGCCTACTCTCCGTCCCAAGGTATAACCTTAGGATCTAACTATCTGTTATCAGCTTCAAAGAGTCCTAGATACAAACTAGAAGAAATCCCCTTCTTCTCTTACTGTAGCCAATGCTACGATCTAGCTCCAACTCTTTACCTTGCTATAATAGCCTAGTTACTTCGTACAGTAACACACACTCAAGTATAACACTCTTTAGATATGCCAATGGATCTCTTGAGTTTTATCTCTCTGTAGGGGATAAAGCTTTTCAGAGAAAGAGAGAAAGAAAAACTATTTGATCGAATGAAGATATTTTGAATCGCTTTGAAGAATTTTGATGTTTCCGTGTGAGCTTCTGTACTTCTTCTTCAATCGCCATCTTCATTTATAACCTTCTATGGAGAGGTCTTCTAGCCGTTGGAAAGATGACCGTTTGAAAATCACTCTTCTTCTCCATGAAGATCGCTTCTTGGTTGAGATAAGATTGACCTTGTGGATATGCATCTCCTGAGAACACGTTGATATGTGGCACCTTGATCTTCTCATATTTGTTGTAACAATATTTAATTCCAGAGGAGAAAATCTTTGTGCTTTTCGGTGGAGGATCTTTGTAAGATCTTCTTTAATGGCCGGTTGAGATCTTCACTTAATCATATCTTCTTGTTTGAGCAAATCTCTCGTAAAAGATCTTCTTACTGATTTGAAATCTTTTTAAGTGCGGCCTTGACTTCTTTGTTCCCTTGAAATTCATTTCAAGGTCTTCGTCCTTTGAACACTCTAAACTCCTTGTCTTTCAAACTCTTACAAGATCCATTGAAGTCTCTTGCAAAACCTGCACTTTGTTTAATCCAAACCACCATACCAAACCAAGCAACTCGATATATAATCGATTTATTTGTTAGTGTATCAAACTACTTCATTTGTGTTTAAGTCTTCCATCATCAACACCTGAATAACTTTATAATCAAGGTGGAGTTTTTAAGTGTGATCCGCCATTGCCACTCCTTGCCATGTGGAAGTCATGCCAGCTCAAACAAAACGTGTGCAAAGGTATTGCAATCCGGTTTTTATTGGCCTAACTTGTTTAAGGATGTGCAGAATTTGTAGTGGCATGTGACACTTGCGAAAGGACGGGCAACATCTCAAGAAGGAACGAGATTCCCTTTAACAATATTCAAGAGGTTGAAGTCTTTGACGTTTGGTGTGTGGACTTCATGGGGCCATTCCCTTCTTCATGTGGAAACCTCTACATTCTCTTGGCGGTGGACTATATGTCAAGGTGGGTGGAAGCAATCGCCTTTCCCAAAAACGATGCCAAAGTAGTTGTGCGGTTCTTCAACGGAGTCATCTTTCCTAGGTTTGGAACACCAAGAGTGATCATAAGTGATGGAGGGAAGCATTTCACCGCTAGGAACTTTGGGACACTTTTGGCTAAGTATGGGGTGACCCATAAGGTGGCCACAGCTTACCACTCCCAAACTAGTGGCCAAGTGGAGATCTCCAACCTGGAGATAAAAGGAATACTTGAGAAGACGGTTTCTAGGTGTTCGCCAGAAAACGTGCGTGCAAATAAGCTTTATATTTATAAAACTGAAATAAAAGCAAGTGAACTCGCAGTGTACGGATCGACGTAGATTAGCAAGTATTCCAGAGTATCGAACTCAGGGATTTGGGAGATCAAACTCAGTTCACAAATTATCGAGCAATGAAAATAGAAGCTTTTGCAAATATTGGGGAAAACATCAACCCTAAAGATCCGGATGTCAAATTGTGGCAATCGATTCAAGATATTCTAAAGATATAAGAACAGAGTTGAGATTGCAAAGGTATAACTAATGCAAGGTTGAGTACAGTGAAGTTCCAAAACCCTAAATGTCTCATCCAAAGACTCCCTCTATAAAGGTTTTTGAGGCTGCAATATAGAAAGGATCTAAAGGTAAGAATTACTCCCAAATACACATGCCCAAACCCAAGGAATCAAAGATAAACTAAAACGGTTAAAGTTGTGACACTCGAAACCAAAGTAAAGGATGTTGAGTCTCACTACTATCTAGAAAAGGCAAGCCAAAGATAGGTTAAAGCAAACCTTTAACTTTGGATTAAAGCAAAAGCAAAGTTCGTAATCCGGGGAAAATCGGCTAGATCTTAAGAACCAAGGCCGTGGAACTCAAGAACAGACAGTGATTTAGGATGTCGACGATGTTTCTCACACTCTCAGGGTCCAATCAAATTACGATCAATCTATCATTATCTAAGACACAACTATCAACCCTTCACCTTAGAATTGCTAAAGGGTTTTAGCCAATAACCATCATCATCAATTCAATAATCAACTTTAAAGAGAAAATAGATGAAAACCTCAAAAACTCAAATATAATTGAAAACTCAATCTCAAATCCAATAACAAGTGTTTGTGTATAATGAATACAAATAAGAGAATAGAAATCCTCACAACAATCTAGAGAAAGAAGGAAGAACGGGATGTCAATCCGTCTTCAAGTGAAACTCTAAAATCTTCCAACTCCGCAAATAGAAAAGTGCGTCTTTCCCAAATCTTCCTTCAAAATCCCCGCGTCCAAGTCTCGGGGCTGTCACCGTCCCAAGTCTTTTGGAGATTTTGGCTCCCTTTCAATGTTGAAAGATCTCGAATATTTGTAAGGATAAAACTAGAGTTTAACGATGAAACCCTAAATATTTGGGCTGAAAAAAAATCGAGTCCGCTAGTATCAGAAAATACTCTGGGCCGCGTCAAAAGGTATCAGAAAATACTTTGGCGCGTCAGACGGTATCAGAGAATACTTTGGCGCGTCAGACGGTATGAGAGTATACTTTGGCGCGTCAGACGTTATCAGAGAATACTTTGACGCGTCCTATCTTCTTTTGATGTTCCTTTTTATCCCGCGTCAATGCTTAATCCTTAAATGTGCCATTTCGCTCCATAATTCGTCAAATTACCTACAAATGCAATAAAACTCTGTGTAGACCTCTATTCTTGCAAAGTAGGTGAATATAACCATAAATGCCATGAATGTATGTCTATGCATGCAAAATAAAGGGAAAATCTATATAAATGCATGCCTAAAAATAGGTCATAATTCATGTCATCAAAATACCCCATACTTGCCTCTTGCTTGTCCCTAAGCAAGGTTCAAACTTAAAATACAAGATGATATGGATTATGAATATGTAAAAATAAAGAAAAAACACAATATTTTGGTTGTGCTTCTATTCAGAAATCACCCTCAAATGGTTACTTCATAGCTAATGAAAATCATCATTTGATCAAAAGGAACTACATCATGAAAAGGATAATCACACTTTGGAAGAAAATCATAACATGCATCATAAATTACAATATATTAAAATCAATCATGTAGAATCCAGTTTAGACCACAAAGCCAAACTACATACTCAAAGATCTTAAGGTCTTTCAAGCAAAGGTCAAAAAACGTGAATAGGTGGGAAACTTATAAAGGAATGTGGTGTATGAATCCGGGAAAAAGGAACAACATAAACTCTTTCTCTTTTTACTATTTGAACTAACCATCAATTTAGAGCTTTGCTCTTTACTTTTTGCACAAAATTTTTCGACTTTACTTTTGGAAATATGGACAGCGGTGCACAAAAACCGAAGCCTAGGAGATCAGCGTTTCTCAATTTCAAGATGCCTCAAACGCTTGATGCACATACCATAATCCGTTAGCAATATCGCTCAATCCGACTTTGGCAAGACACAAACACCCGACTATGTGAATGGTACCGAGTTACTCATCATCAAGATTGACTTCCCCAAACCTAGAATTTCTATACTTTGAATGCAAACAATTGCTTTCATGGCCCTCCCACATCCAACATGTCAAAATTCAACTCTTCCTAGGTCCCGGATAGGTAAGGGAGACAATTATTTCATTGAGGGGCTAAATGAACAAGGAAAGAAATAAGAAAATCGAGGTGCCTTAATCATTTTAATAAGAAGTGTAAGAACTTATATGCGGTTTCAACCTTCAACACTCAACATGATTTAGAATGAAAGCAAATTATCAAACACGCATGAAATTCTAACAAAGTATTCAATTCCACATATGTCATAAATCAATTCAAACATATACGAATCATCATAGCTATTCCACTAAACAAATGTTATCATAGAGATCATATCCATCCTAGAAGCACAAAACTTTTAAAATTTTTCAAAATTTTTCAAAATTTTCAAAATCATATGATGCAAGACATTAAACATGCAAATGGTATTGCAAATACCTCCACCCCATACTTAAAACTCACATTGTCCCCAATGTGAAGAAAAGAAAAGATGGAAAAGAATACTCACAATGTAAGATGGCGAATCAGGCAAAACGAATCATCAATCGGGCGGTGGTGATGGAAATCTTTAGAAGCTCAATAGGTAATTCTGAATATTCCAATCAGTGTCAAAGAACGAAGAAGGGGAACGTCTTTCCGTCGAAAATTTTTCCGAGAAAAAAAAATATTTTTTTTCCACGGCCTATCGGGCATTTCCACGGCCGTGGTTTTGGCCGTGGAACTTTCTGTTGCTCTCTAAAATCACTTTCCACGACTCAATGCATAACCACGGTCGTGGTTTAGGTCGTGGAACTCTCTGATCAGTGCCAAAAATCCAAGTTTCGTCATTCTTTTTGGATTTTCTCATCTTCTCTTGCTTATTCCTTATTCTTGACATCCAAAAACACAAACATACCGGAAGGTATCGAAGAAAAACAAACAAAAACAACTACTCTAATCTAATCTAAGAAAAAGAAAAGGGGAAAAGGATGCATTACCTTGGGTTGCCTCCCAAGAAGCGCTTGGTTTAACGTCGCTAGCTGGACCTATCTCCATAGATGACTCAATGCACCTTGAACATCTTGGATTGTTCTTTAAATCCACAATTAAACTCTTCCAAGAAATCTCCGGTTCCTAATTTCACCGGAAAATGGTAAGATCTCCCACGTACAAGCTTGTACGGTTTGATTCTCACCGGAATCCTCCTAGCTTTCCTATGCTTTAATGGGACATAATTCAGCCTTGCGTCCCATCCTTTCCTAGATCGAGAAATTAGTTTCTCGAGGATCCACTTAGCTTCCCCAACTCCAGCTTGGGGATAATGTATGGTATTCTCCATATGAATGAACCCATACTTGAACAAGAAACACTTATTGGCATTAGCGTTGAAGCGCTTGCCAAATTTACTCCTTGTAGTCCAAGGAGCATCTACTTCCAACAGTTTTAATGGAGGCTTCATCTTCACCTTAGGAGGTTCTTTTGGAAGAGACCTCCAACTCTCCGGTGCATTCCTGGAAAAATTAGAAATTTTAATAGGAATTTCAAAAGAAGTAAGTGAATGTACCTTGTAAGGTTCTTCAAGGCTTGGGACAAGTTTCATGTTGGGATGATGATCCACACATGAAATGTCTCCCAACTCAGCTGGATCTTGTTCAACCTTGGCCACAATTTCAGTAATAGACTTCATAAAAGTTATGATAGGAGGAAGGCTTAAGACTTGGAATTCTTCCTCTTCTTTAATGAGGACTTCAAGAGGACTTCAAGAGGAGCTTCATGAAATGTCTCCCATTTCTTCCTCTTCTTTAATGAGGACTTCAAGAGGAGCTTCATGTTCGATAGGAGGAAGGCTTAAGACTTGGAATTCTTCCTCGTTGGATAGATGATTTTTCATGGCTTTATAAGATTCAGAAATAGACTTCATGCCGTCTTCCACCTTGTCTATCACTTTTAATATCTTTTCCAACATCATCTGTGTCCGGTCCTCGGATGGTTGTTGTGGAGGTTGCACTTGAGGAGAGTACTCATAAAAGTTATGAGGGGGATTGAGCTCATCCCAATCGGCAAGCTCATCCTCAATAACTTCATCTCTTTCTCTTTCACTGTCGAACCAATGAAAGGCATATTTCTCTTCTAAATATTCATAATGGTCCGCCCTAGCACCTTGCTATGCTATTCAGGCTGGATCAAATCCAGGTTCATAGCTCCATCCAGGCATTGGAAAACCTGAAAACTCAAAAACTCATACCGAAAAGTTTAAAAGCAAAAGCTCACAAGCCCGACAACCGAAAACCGAATTTGGCCTAAACCAAATCCCCGGCAAAGGCGCCAAAAACTTGTTCGCCCGAAAACGTGCGTGGAAATACGCTTTATATTTATAAAACTGAAATCAAAGCAAGCGAACCCGCAGTGTACGGATCGGCGTAGATTAGCAAGTATTCCACATTATCGAACTCAGGGATTTGGGGGATCAAATTCAGTTCACAAATTATCGAGCAATGAAAATAGAAGCTTTTGCAAATGTTGGAGAAAACAGCAACCCTAAAGATCCGGATGTCAAATTGTGGCAATCGATTCAAGATATTCTAAAGGTATAAGGACATAGTTGAGATTGCAAAGGTATAACTAATGTAAGGTTGAGTACGGTGAAGTTCAAAAACCCTATATGTCTCACCAAAAGACTCCCTCTATAAACGTTGTTGAGGCTATAGTATAGAAAGGATCTAAAGGTAAGAATTACTCTCAAATATCCATGCCCAAACCCAAGGAATCAAAGATAAACTAAAACGGTTAAGGTTGTGACACTCGAAACCAAAGTAGAGGATGTTGAGTCTCAACACTACCTAGAAAAGGCAAGCCAAGGCTAGGTAAAAGCAAATCTTTAAGTTTAGATTAAAGCAAAAGCAAAGTTCGTAATCCATGGAAAATCACGGGTAGATCTTAAGAACCACGGACGTGGAACTCAAGAATAGACCGTGATTTAGGATGTCGACGATGTTTCTCACTCTCTTAGGGTCCAATCAAATTACGATCAATCTATCATTATCAAAGCCACAATTATCAACCCTTCACCTTATAATTGCTAAAAGGTTTTAGCCAATAACCATCATCATCAATTCAATAATCAAGTTTTAAGAGAAAATGGATGAAAACCTCAAAAACTCAAATATAATTGAAAACTCAATCTTAAATCCAATAACAAGTGTTTGTGTATAATGAATACAGAAAAAGGGAATAGAAATTCTCACAACAATCTAGAGAAACAACGAAGAACGGGATGTCAATCCGTCTTCAAGTGAAACCCTAAAATCTTCAAACTCCGCAAATATGAAAGTGCATCTTTCCCAAATCTTCCTTCAAAATCCCAGCGTCCAAGTCTCGGGGCTGTTACCGTCCCAAGTCTTTTGGAGATTTTGGCTCCCTTTCAATGTTGATAGCTCTCGAATATTTGTAGGGATAAAACTAGGGTTTAACGATGAAACCCTAAATATTTGGGTTGAAAAGAAGTCGAGTCCGCTCGTAGCAGAAAATACTTTGGGCCACGTCAGAAGGTATCAGAAAATACTTTGGCGCGTCAGACGGTATCAGAGAACACTTTGGCGCGTCAAACAGTATCAGAATATACTTTGGCACGTCAGACGGTATTAGAGAATACTTTGGCGCGTCCTAGCTTCTTTTTATGTTCCTTTTTATCCCGCGTCAAGGCTTAATCTTTAAATGTGCCATTTCGCTTCATAATTCGCCAAATTAACTACAAATGCAATAAAATTCTGTGTAGACCTCTATTCTTGCAAAGTTTGTGAATATAACCATAAATGCCATGAATGTATGTCTATGCATGCAAAATAAAGAGAAAATCTATATAAATACATGCCTAAAAATATGTCATAATTCATGTCATCACTAGGACAAGACAAGAATGTGCTGTGAAGCTTGATGACTCTTTATGGGCATATAGAACCGCCTTCAAGACACCGATTGGAATAACTCCCTACAAGCTAGTTTATGGCAAGTCTTGCCACCTTCCGGTGGAAATGGATCATAGGACATATTGGGACATAAGGTGGCTGAATTTCGACCACAAGGAAGCCGGTGAGAAGAGGTTACTTGACATGAATGCACTTGAGATTCGGTTAGATGCTTATGAAAATGCCCGGATTTACAAAGAAAGGACCAAGCATTGGCATGACAAACGTCTCATCCCAAAGGATTTGAGTGAAGGTGACTTAGTCCTTCTCTCTCTTGTCTTGCCTCGAAGTGTAGTGTGGTGAGGCCTCAAGAGTGGTAAATTTGGGACAAAGCCAAAACTTAACTAACGCAGATTGAGGTATACTCCATGTTGCATAATTTCAACTCAAGGCTGCGGCTCTTCCCCGGAAAGCTCATGTCAAGATGGACGGGTCCTTATGTAGTGAGGAAGATCTTTCCTCATGGAGTGGTGGAGATAGGAGGAGATCATTGTGGTAACTTTAAGGTGAATGGGCACCGGTTGAAGAAGTACATCCCGGAAGCTCCGGTGGAAGTGATAGCCCCGCTTCATCTTGAGTGAAACGCTCTTGGATTTGGTCAAGCTAATGACCTTAAAAGAGCGCTTCTTGGGAGGAAAACAAAGGGTAAATATCTTTTCCTTTTATTTTGCTTGTTTTTGTTTGATTTTGTTCTTGGTATGCTTTGTTTTTCTTTTGTGTTTTTGGGTGCTAGGATCTTGTTGTTGGCATGTGTGATAAGATGCTGGAGGTCATGTGAAAACCTCATGAAACTATTGAGAGGAAGATGCAAGAACCGAGCACATGGACAAGGAATAAAGCACCCAGGAAAATCGGATTGTTCTAGCACAGAAATCGGCCGATTTTCCTGGGCATGTGGTCCGATTTTTCCTTCTGTCAAGGAAAGTGATGATCCCCAATCAAGCATGGGTGGAGTGGACGTAGAACTTGGACGGCTTGCGGTGCTATGTGCGGGTTCCGACACCATAATGAATATCAAGAGCTCTCTACCATCCTTGAATGATCATCCACCATCATCATTCGATGTGAACCGAAATACCAAAGCACTACCACTTTTACATTGTGAGATCTTCTTTCACTCTTTGTTTAACTCTCACATTGGGGACAATGTGATTTTAAGTATGGGGTGTGGTTTTCATAATCATTTGCATGATTGCATCTAGGATAGTTTCATATTATTGTCACATGTTTCATTATTTTTGCATTGTACATATTTATCTCAAAAATTCCAAAAAAATCAAAAAATTTAAAAAAATTTTGCGCTTCTAAGATTGATATGAATCTTATGATGATCTTGTTTTGTGAATTGGCTATGGATGGCCTTTTGTGTTGAATGAATTTATGCGTATGTGGACTTCAATACTTCTTTTGAATCCCATGTATGAATTGTGATGAAGATTGTTGTCTAAGTTGGATTGAGAATTGATTATCGAAATCGCATGCTAGTTCTTACAAATCATCTAGGAATGATTAAGGCATTCATTTCACTCTTCTTCTCATCCTTATCATGTTGTTTGAAGCACCTCACTTGATTAAAATTTTGACCTCTTTTGACCCATCTGGGAATAGGAGCATGATAGTGTGTTGTGTGTGAAAAGCAAGTGTGGGGTGTTGAAGGAAGTGTATGAATGTGGTTAATAAAGTGCTAATTGTGTTAAGAAAGTGTAGAAAAAAAGGTTTGGGGACGTTGGTTTTGATGACGATTAACTCGGCACCATTCACATAATCGGGTGTTTGTGTCTTGCCAAATTCGGATTAATCGATAGTCCTAACGAGCCTTGGTATGTGTGCCTGGTGTGAGGCACCTCGGAAAAATCTTGAGGACCGCTAATCACCAAGGTTTAGGCTTTTGTACACCAATGCGATTGTCTCAAAAATAAATGAAAGAAAAAGAAAAGAAAGAAAAGAAAAAGATGGAGAAAATATACACTTATGGTGGAGTTGAACAAAAATGAAGTTGTGGAGTTAGTTCCTTTCCCGGATTAGCATCACATGACCTAGAAATCCCCACCTTTGACATGTTTATTGGCTTCTTTCCTAAGTCCTTAAGACCTCTATGCACTTGTGTTTTGACTTAGTGATTTAGATTTGATATCTTCATGATCATCTAGACATTCTCGATTTAATTTGCATATGTAATTTCAAGTTAAGTGTGATTGTCTTTCCGCGCCTTTGTTCTTTTGATACACATTTGCTCATCCTTTGTCAATGAACATCACTATGAAGGTGATATATGACTAGAAGCACAATTGCAAAAAGATTTTCATTTTTCCGCATTCATAACACATGCCATCTTGTAGCTTAGGTTTGAAACTTGCTTGGGAACAAGCAAATGCCAAGTACGGGGTATTTTGATGACATGATTTATGACGTTCATTTAGGCATACATTTAGGTAGTTTTTCCCTTTATCCATGCATGATTGACGTTAGTTCGTGACGTTTATTGCTTAATTGAGATATATTGCTAGAAAAGACGTCTACACGAGCTTTTGTTGGTTTTGTAGGAATTTCAGGGATCTTTTGGACATTAATCGATACATTCGAGGATCGAGCCTCATGTTCGTACATATCCAAAGCTTTGAAGGAACATATTTGGAGCAAAGAAGGGCACAATGGCCCTTATTGGTGCAAGACTTGGAACAACTCATGACTAGATAATCATAACAAGCTTCTGTTGAAGAAAATCGGATCAACACTCAGGAAAATCGGTCAATTTCCTTCACAACTGGGTCGATTTTTGCCCCTGACAGCATTGACACATGTCTCATTTCTTCTATGTCCGACCTTTGCTTTTGCTTGTAAGAATGTGCCTTTGGATGTCCAGCCTGTGCCTTTTGCAGGGGGATCCATTGTTGTTGGAGACTTTGGAGGAGAAGAAAAACACTCTCATTTGAGAGGAGAAGAACATCATCTAAACTTAGATCTAGAGTAAGACTATGAGTGATTTTGAGTGACTTTTGTTGAGAAACCTTTGGAAGTGTTGAAAGGAACAATTTGGAGCTTCTTTTGAAGTGTTGTAAGTCTTGTTTAAACTCATATTCAGCTAAGAATTCTTGCTTTTACTTGCTTTCATTTACCATCTAGCTATGAAATCCATGTATGCTTGTATGATGATTTTAGATCTTGATATGCATGTTATTGGCTAAGTAGTTGTGATTCTAGGGTGATGGATTGATGGTTATGGCTTGGTTAATGATAGAATGGACTTGCATGTTAGCTTAGGATGATTTGTATGCACAAAAGCTAACCTAGGCAGAAAAATCGACCTGTTCATAGGCCAGATCGACCGGTTTACTTAATGATCCACCCAATTTTTCTCTCTATTGCTCTTTAATTGATGAATCTGTATGTTAGGATGTTAGGTTGTTGAAATCCTAGTATTTTTTAAGCATAATCTAGCTTAGGGTGACCTAAAGCTAGCAAATTAAGTGAGGGAAGAGACTTACCCGGTGATTTCTGATCTTAGATACCGAAGATGATGAAATATAGGTAGTAGTGAGCCTCACAAGCCGCTATTGGACTGAGTGTGCTAGGATTGTTGCTTCAGACTTGCCTTTCCCGAGACATACCCGGTAAGGAGAGGTTTGCCCAATAAGTAGTGTCCGGTTTGTGTAGAATTCCCAACCTTAGCTCCTTGAGACTTACCCGGTAATAGGAGTTTGGTGCGGGATTAGTGGAGCATGAGACTTTCCCGGTAATTGCTTCCATTTGTTTGGTAAACCGTCATTGGTTAGCCGACTTCTATGTCATGCACTTGGTGCATGAAGAAGTCATCTTAGGGATGGATTGGATGGACCGCCACCGAGCCGTTTTGGACATCAGCCGGAGGACTGTGATGGTCACTACAAAGACGGGACATGAGGTGATTTTCTGAGGTTGGGACCTCGGAAGACCGGTACAGGATTTAGTGCGGTCCGAGCCGCAAGACTCATCGGGCAAAGATACGAGGCCTTCTGGTGTTATGCCATGATGGAGGAGACGGGACCATCGCCGGATGAGATTCCCGTGGCATGCGAGTTTGAGGACGTTTTCGGGGAGCCACCCGGATTACCACCACAGAGGAGCGTTAATTTTTCTATTGAGTTGGAGCCCGGCACAAGGCCGATCTCCAAGGCCCCATACCGCATGACGCCGATCGCGATCCTGGAGCTGAAGAAGCAGCTCGAGGAGTTAGCGGAGAGGGGTTTCATACGCCCGAGCGTTTCCCCTTGGGGTGCACCGGTCCTCTTCGTCAGGAAGGACGGATCTTTGAGGCTATGCATTGATTACCGGGAGCTGAACAAAGTCACCATCAAGAACAAGTATCCGTTACTGCGCATTGATGATTTAATGGACCAGTTAAAGGGAGCCTCCGTGTTTTCTCGTATTGATTTGAGGGTGGGTGTCACGCTAAGGATGTGTGCACGCAATAAGCTTTAAATTTATAACTCGTTATATTTCTCCTAACTCCTAGCGAACCCGCAGTGTACGGGACGTTTGTAGTAGGGATAGTATTCCGAGGTCGAACACAAAGACTGAGGTGAGATTGATTCGATTAGTGATTAAGTTTAGTGAAGATCTAGGGTAAGAAAAGAGAAAGAAATTAAGAAATGAAAATCTCAATGTTTTTGGTTTTGTTTTTAGGTGATCAATCAAAGATCACAAATCATGCAAAATAAACAATCAACTAAGCTAACAACACGAATAAACAAGCAAACAAGAGATAGACAATCAAAGAGAGAGAAGCGGATTCTAGGGGTTGGAAATTCCGGGTATGGCATAGGACTCAAGCTATCTAATCATTCCTTGGGTTAACTATGATATGTTGGGAGTGAGTGTTTCTAGATTGGGATCAATCACCGGGTAGGTCTCATGGTCCACTAGTCCGTTCCTAAGGTCTCATCACCGGGTAAGCCTCAAAGAGCTTTAGGAATGGAATTCTACACAAACCGGATGGTATTCTGGGGACCTAACCTCTCTTCACCGGGTAAGTCTCGGAAAGGCAAGTTTAAAACACCTATCCTAACACACTCAGTCCAATAGCGGCTTATGAGGGTCACTACTACCTAAGGTTTGTCATCTTTGGTATCTAAGAGTAAGAATTACCGGGTAGGTCTCTTCTAACACTTAGTTGCTAACACTAGGTCACCCTAGGATAGATTTAACTCAACAAACACTAGGATTTCAACATCCTAACAATCTAGAACTTAGATCCATCAAATCAAACGAACCAGGCAAACCACGGGGTGTTCTACCACTTCCACGGCCGTGGAGTGGCAAGAACAAACCGTGGACTACAGCAATGACTTTGTTCTAGCTAATGAATCATCCAAGGGCGAATCTAAGTCCATCCTATCATAGTCCTAGCCATAACCATCCTTTCCTTGCCCTAGAATCGCATCTATTTAGCCTACAACATACATCATCACAATCGAAATCATCAAACATAAAATCATGGCTTCCATTTGTAAGATAATGAAGAGAAAGAGATGAACAAGTGAAACAAGTAGAACAAAGCTGAAAATGAGATTAGAGAGACTCACAACCCTTCAAAGAAGGTTTAATCGATTCTTACAACCATAGAAAACGATTCCGATAATCTTCGCTATAAATCCTATCAAAGACTAGCAATGGTGTGTTCTTCTCTTCTTCTCCAATAGATCTCTTCTTCCTCCTCCAATGGTAGCTCTTCTCCGAGCTTCATCTTAAGAGAATCTTCTTGTTGAGAGTATGGGAGAGAATGTGGATTGGATTCTGAAATTTGATACCCTTCTCAGCCTTGCAGGACCACTTTTTATACACAACTTTGCAAGAGTCGGCCATGAGATCGTGGCACAGCTGTCACAACCGTCTGGCAAAAACCACATTCAGATTCCACGGCCGTGGTTCCTCCAGTGACCGTGATTTTGGTGTTCCTGCACTATATGGATCATCAAGCCACGATTTAGTGCATGACATGCACCAACAAGGTCCCATGGGTCTTCCTTAGCCTCTAGTTTGCATCCTAATGAGTCCGAGGGTGTGTCATCTTGATGAACGATCCTCAAACGTATCGATTAAGCTCCTAAATCTCCCAAAATACCTACAAAGCAATACAAAAGTCCGTGTAGACGTCTATCTCGACAAAATACGTGAATTGAGTGCAAACGTCGTGAACTAGTGCTAAACCATGCATGAATGAGTGAAAAATCTATCTTAATAAGTGTCTAATCCTAAGTCATAAATCGTGTTATCAAAAATACCCCATACTTAAGGTTTGCTCGTCCCCGAGCAAATTCTCAACTATATACTAAGAGATGACACGATTTATGCATGCAGAAAAATGGCAAAATCTTTTTGGAGTTGTGCTTCTAATATTGGATCACCTTCATAGTCGTGTTTCATGGTAATGGACAAGCAATTATGTATCAAATAAATGAAGGCACGGAAAGACAATTGTACTTAACTCGAAAGCATGCATGAAATGTAAAAATGAGGAAGTCAAGATGATCAAGAGCATATCCAATCTAGATTACTAAGTCTTACACACATGCAAATGGGTCATAAGGTCTTGTGAAATAAAAGGCCAAGAAACGTTGTGATTAGGTGGGGATTTTTCTAGGCTATGTGATGCTAATCCGGGAATGGAACTAACTCCACAATTTTGTCCTCGATCAACTTCCCACAAGTGTATATTTTCTCCATATTTTCTATCTTTTCTTTTTCTTTCACTTATTTTTGAGACAATGGCATTGGTGTACAAAAGCCGAAACCTTGGTGATTAGCCGTCCTCGGGTTTTTTCTATTTTTCGAGGTGCATCCACACCGGGCACACATACCAAAGCTCGTTAGGACTATCGGTTTATTTGACTTTGGCAAGGCACAAACACCCGATCATGTGAATGGTGCCGAGTTACTCGTCATTTAAACCAACGTCCCCAAACCTATATTTTTGTCTACACTTTCACAACAAATTCAGCACTTCATTTCATAACATTCTTTCATCAACAACTTCACCCCACACTTGCTTTTAACACACATCAACACACTAACATGCTCCTATTCCCGGATGGGTCAAAAGAGGTCAAATTTATATCAATTGAGGTGCTGAAACAACATGATAAAGATGAGATGTAGAGAAGGATGAATTGCCTTAATCACTCCTAGATGGTGTGCAAGAACTAGCATGTAATTTCGACTTTCAATACTCAATCCAATCAAGACAAATATCCATGATCACAAATCATTTATGGGATTCAAGATAAGTACTTCAAGTCCACAAATGCATTCATCTATTCAACACACAAGGCCATCCATAGCCAATCCACAAGACAAGGTTCATCATTAGGGTCATATCCAAGCCTAAAAAGCACAAAAATTTTTAAATTTTCTGATTTTTTGAATTTTTCGAAATATCTATGTACAATGCAAGACATGATGAAGCATGTGACTAAAAGAAACTACCCTAGGTGCTACTCATGCAAAAGATCATGCAAACCCCAACCCATACTTAGAAACACATTGTCCCCAATATGGCATTCAAGTAAAGAAGAGTGAAAGAGGGTTCTCACAATGTAAAAATGGTTTGCTTTGGTATTTGGGATTACTCAAGTGGATTGATGGTGGATGATCCTATCAACAATGGTAGAGAGCTCAAAGTGTTCATCAAGGCGTCGGGACCCGCGCTAGGCACCGCTAGCCGTCCAAGTTCCGCGTCCGCTCCACCCATATTTGATGAGGGACTGATCATCATCCTTCACATGCCATGCAAGGCTTCCATGCTACCAAGATTCTAGCACACAACAAAGCACACCAAACACACAAAAACAGAAAAATCAAAACAAAAGCAAAAACGAAAAGGGAAAACGTTACCAATGGGTTGCCTCCCATCAAGCGCTTCTTTAAGGTCATTAGCTTGACCAAACTCGGGGGTGTCTCACTCAAGGTGAAGTGGGGCGATCCTGTCCACCGGAGCTCCCGGGATGTACTTCTTCAACCGGTGCCCATTCACCTTAAAGTCTCCACAATGCTCCCCTCCTATCTCAACCGCTCCATGGGGAAAAATCTTCTTCACCACATAAGGACCGGTCCACCTTGACTTTAGCTTTCCGGGGAAGAGCCGCAGTCTTGAGTTGAAGAGAAGGACAAGGTCGCCTTCACTCAACTCCTTTGGGATGAGGCGCTTGTCATGCCAACGTTTGGTCCTTTCCTTGTAGATCCGGGCATTTTCATAAGCATCCAACCGGATCTCTTCAAGAGCGTTTATGTCTACCAACCTCTTCTCTCCGGCCTCCTTGAGGTCAAAATTTAGCCACTTAATGGCCCAATAAGCTCTATGCTCCATCTCTACCGGAAGGTGGCAAGACTTTCCATAGACTAACTTGTAAGGAGTGGTGCCAATCGGTGTCTTGAAGGCGGTTCTATATGCCCACAAAGCATTATCGAGCTTCAAAGCCCAATCTTTTCTCGTCCTAGAGACCGTTTTCTCAAGAATTCCCTTTATCTCCCGGTTGGAGATCTCCACTTGGCCACTAGTTTGGGGATGGTAAGGTGTTGCCACCTTATGAGTTACCCCATAAATAGCCAAAAGTGCCCCGAAGTTCCTATTGGTGAAGTGCTTCCCTCCATCACTTATGATCACCCTTGGTGTTCCAAACCTAGTGAAGATCACTCGGTTGAAGAACCGCACCACAACCTTGGCGTCATTTGTGGGAGAGGCAATTGCCTCCATCCATCTCGAAACATAGTCAACCGCCAATATGATGTAGAGGTTGCCACAAGAAGAGGGGAATGGTCCCATGAAGTCCACACCCTACACATCAAATATCTCCACCTCTTGTATGTTGTTCAAGGGCATCTCATTCCTCCTTGAGATGTTGCCCGTCCTTTGGCAAGCATCACAAGCTACCACAAAGCTTTGCACATCCTTGAACAAACTAGGCCAAAAGAAGCCCGATTGCAACACCTTCGCACACGTCTTGTGTGAGCTAGCATGCCCTCCACATGGCAAGGAATGACAATGGCGGATCACACTCTCCACCTCATCCTCCGGTATGCACCTCCTAAAGACTCCATCCGGCTCCCTTTTGAACAAAAGTGGTTCACTCCAATAATAGTGCCTCACATCTTTGAAGAACTTCTTCCTTTGGGCATACGACAATCCGGGAGGCACTTCCTCTCACACTAGATGGTTCACAATGTTGGCATACCATGGCTCACTTCCTCTAGACACTTGGAACGAGCACTCCTCCACCATTTGCAATTACTCATCCCGGAATGAATCATCAATCGGGATGTCATCTCTCTCAAGTTCCAATGGAGGTAGTCTAATAAGGTGATCCGCCACAGAGTTTTCGGACCCCTTTTTGTCCCGGATTTCCAAATCAACCTCTTGAAGAAGAAGGATCCACCGAATCAACCTAGGCTTGGCATCCTTCTTCGTAAGGAGATAACGGATCGCAGCATGATCCGTATAAACAATGACCTCCGCTCCAACAAGATATGAGCGGAACTTCTCAAATGCATACACAACCGCTAGCAACTCCTTCTCGGTGGTAGCATAACTGAGTTGGGCATCATCTAGCGTCTTGCTAGCATAATAAATGACATGTGTGCACCCATCTTTCCTTTGCCCCAAAACAGCCCCAACGGCTACATCACTTGCATCACACATGATCTCAAACGGTAGACTCCAATCCGGAGGTTGCATGATAGGTGCGGAGATCAAAGCATTCTTCAACCTACAAAAAGCCTCGAGGCAATCCTTGGAGAAAACAAACTCAACATCTTTCATTAGTAGGTTAGTGAGAGGCTTAGAAATTTTAGAGAAATCTTTAATAAACCTCCGGTAGAAACCGGCATGCCCTAGAAAACTCCTTACCCCCTTCACCAAGGTAGGTGGTGGCAACTTCTCTATGGTTTCAATCTTAGCCCTATCAACCTCAATACCACGGTTGGACACCAAGTGTCCCAACACAATACCTTCACTTACCATGAAGTGGCATTTTTCCCGATTCAAGACAAGATTTGTCTACTCACATCTTTTAAGCACTAAAGATAAGTTAGCTAAGCAATTATCAAAGGAAGATCCATAAACAGAAAAATCATCCAAAAATACTTCCATGATATTCTCAATGTACTCAGAAATCATACACCTTTGGAAGGTGGCGGGTGCATTACACAACCCAAATGGCATTCTCCTATATGCAAAAGTTCCCCATGGACATGTAAATGTGGTTTTCTCTTGGTCATCGGGGTGGATAGGGATTTGGAAGAATCCACTATAGCCATCTAAGTAGCAAAAGTGAGAATGTTGAGCTAACCTCTCTAGCATTTGGTCAATGAAAGGAAGAGGGAAGTTATCTTTCCTAGAGGCCATGTTCAATTTCCTATAGTCAATGCACATCCTCCATCCCGTAACCATCCTAGTTGGGATTAGTTCGTTGTTCTCATTGGTCACTACGGTCATCCCACCCTTCTTAGGAACTACATGAACGGGACTAACCCACTTACTATCCGAAATAGGGTAGATGATTCCCGCATCTAGCAACTTAGTGATCTCTTTCTTAACTACCTCTTTCATTATAGGATTCAATCTTCTTTGATGTTCAATAGAGGGTTTATGGTCTTCTTCCATCAATATCTTATGCATGCACAAAGAAGGTTTTATGCCAACTAAATCATCAATAGTGTAGCCAATGGCTTTTCTATGCAATCTTAGCTCATGCAACAACTTAGCAAGTTCATCATCATTCAAGCATGCATTCACAATCACCGGATATGTAGAATTATCACCAAGAAAAGCATACTTCAAATGAGAGGGGAGGGGTTTGAGTTCAAGTTTAGGAGGACCTTTATCGAGCGGAGACGATCCAAATAACGTTGGTTGAGATGAATCCAAAGCAAATGAAGACTCTCCAAGGCTCCTTGAAGCTTGATCAATAACAAGGGCTGCTTCTGGGGAAACCACGGGCAAGTCCACGGATCCTGGCACATCCACGGCCGTGGACCTTGCAAGGCTTGCTCTTCGGAGCTCTCTAGAGAGTTCTACGGCCGTGGAACATCTTCCACGACCGTGGTTCCTACAGGAACTCAGCATACTCTCGTGGTCTTCAATTTCAGCTCTTGTCTCCTTTTCTAATGCTTCTAAGGACTTGATTTCTTCATTGCAAGCCTCCTCAACACCTTCCTCCATCAAACTTAAGCTAAGAACCTTCTCCAAGGGGTCCTTGATCAAGATCGAGCTCACAACTTCTCTAGGTTCCTCTTGCTCGACTATGTTGAATACATCCTCATCAAGGGTTGGCCCTTTCATCATTGTGGATAACTTGAACTTGATATTCTCCTCTCCAATGTTGAAGGAGAGAATTCCATTTTTACAATCCACCAAGCATCCGGAAGTGGCTAGGAAAGGTCTCCCTAAGATGATGGGAACCGGATAGTCCGCCGGAATGTCCAAGACAACAAAATCAATCGGCACATAGAACTTTCCTAGTTGCACCGGAATGTCTTCTAAGATCCCAACCGGGTGAGTGATAGAACGGTCCGCCATGTAGAGGGTCATCTTGACCGGTTTAGGCTCTCCTAGCCCAACTTTGTTGCAAAGTGCAAGTGGTATGATGCTCACACTTGCCCCAAGATCACAAAGGGCTTCATACTTCACTTCTCCCACTCCGATTGGTACACAAAAAGATCCCGGATCTCTTAGCTTTGGAGGCATCTCCTCCTTCATTGTTTGGATCAATTCCGAGGACCTCTTCGTCATCCTTACTTCTCCATACTCCTCCAACTTTCTCTTGTTGGAGAGTATTTCCTTCAAGAACTTGCCATATGCCGGCATACCTAAGATAGCATCCATGAACGGAATGTTAATATGCAATTTGGACATAAGTTCAAGGAATTTACCAAAGTGTTTGTCCAAGCGAGCTCTTGCTCGTGATTGAGGGAATGGTAGTGGTGGCTTGTATGGAGGTGGTGCCACATAAGTTGGCTCAACATCCTTGCTCTTCCCTCCATCGTCTTGCAATTGCTCTTCTTCATTCACCACTTGCTTTCCCTTAGCATTCTCCTTGGGCAAGGGATCCTTCATGTTCAACCCACTCCTTGTTGTGATGGCCAACACTTGGCCTCTTGGGTTGTCTTTGGTTCTTCCGGGAAGCTTTCCCGGATCTCTATGAGCTTCACCCGCCTTTTGGAACACTTGTGCTTCTAACACCTTTTGAGCTTTAGAAATAGAAGTCAACGTGCTCTCAAGACCACTCAAACTTCCAAGCAATTGCTCAAACATCATTTCGGTTCTATCCTTTGGAGGTTGAGTGAATCCGGGTGGAGGTTCTTGTGAAGCCTTTGGTGGTGGAGCTGAGCTTGTAGAAGCGGGAGGGTTCAAGGCTCCATCCGGGTTAGAGTAGGAAAACCCGGGATGGTTGTGGTTAGGCCGGTAATTGTTGAATTGCCGGTTGTTGTTGAAGTTCCTTGGGCCTTGATAGTTATTGTAATTGCCCCTTCCCATGTAGTTCACATCTTCCTCCTTGGAAGACAAGTTTGCTTGCACTTGAGGGGTTGCTTGGTTCTTCAAAGTTGTAGCACACAACTCCCTCAAAGATTTCAACTCATTGTTGATGGAGTCAAGCTTGAAATTGCTCATGGTGACTTCACTCACCTCATATGCTCCCGCCTTCCTCCCTTCACTCTTCCTATGGGAGTACTTCTCAATCACTAAAGCTTGTTTCTCTACAAACTCCCAAGCTTCATCCACATGCTTTTCCATGAAAGTCCCACCGGAAAGAGATTGGAGCTTGAATTGGCTATCTTCATCAAGTCCTTTGAAGTAGATCTCCAATAGCTCAATTTTTGGTATACCATGGTGTGGACAATCTAGGAGAAGGTCTTTGAACCTCTCCCAAGACTTGAACAAACTCTCTCTATCCTTCATCACGAAGGCATTGGTCTTCCCTCTTAACTCGGTAGTCTTGGAAGGTGGGAAGAACTTAGTCAAAAACTCGGTTGTCATCTCCTCCCAAGTATTCACTTGCCCTTGTGGAATAGATTGATACCAAGCCAAGGCTTTATCCTTAAGTGAGAAGGAGAAAGCCCTAAGCTTATGGTTGTTTCTCTCCAATCTAGGCAGTCTAAGAGTCTCCATCAAGATCTCATAGTTCATCAAGTGTTCATGAGGAGACTCTCCTTCCATCCCTCCAAATTGATTATGCCGGATCATTTGTAGAACTTGAGGGCAGAGTTCGTAATCATGGGCTGCGGGATCTCCTAAGTTCACACCCGGACGGTGTGCTCTTTGTGCCGGATCCATACGTTGCCCTAACATTTGTGGTTCTCCAATGGCAATGGGCACAACCCGTATATTAACCGCCTCCGGTTGCGGTTGTGGTGGAGGTGGAGGTTGTTGACGATTAAGCTCAACTTGGACAAGTGCTTGCCTAATCTCCTCAATCTCCCTCCTAGTTGCCTCTTGCCTCTCATTGGCAAGTCTCCTTTCATTCTCCAAAGCTTTATCTCTTATCCTAATTTGCTCTAAAGCCTCATCCAACTCAGCTTGGAGATCTCTTCCGGCCATCTCTTTTCCCTTTCGAATGCTCTTGGATCTAGATCTAAGGGTTTTCTCCGGTTCGGGATCAAATGGAGCTAAATCCTTGCCACGAGATCTTCGCATACACCTAAAGAGTAAGAGATGTCCTGAAAAGCAAAGACACAAACCAAAAAGAGATCAAAAGTAACAAGAAAGACCTACACTATAAACAATCACAAAAGACTCAATCTAGACCTAGTCCCCGGCAACGGCGCCAAAAACTAGTCACGCTAAGGATGTGTGCACGCAATAAGCTTTAAATTTATAACTCGTTATATTTCTCCTAACTCCTAGCAAACCCGAAGTGTACGGGACGTTTGTAGTAGGGATATTATTCCGAGGTCGAACACAAAGACTGAGGTGAGATTGATTCGATTAGTGATTAAGTTTAGTGAAGATCTAGGGTAAGAAAAGAGAAAGAAATTAAGAAATGAAAATCTCAATGTTTTTGTTTTGGTTTTTAGGTGATCAATCAAAGATCACAAATCATTCAAAATAAACAATCAACTAAGCTAACAACACGAATAAACAAACAAACAAGATATAGACAATCAAAGAGAGAGAAGCGGATTCTAGGGGTTGGAAATTCCGGTTATGGCATAGGACTCAAGCTATCTAATCATTCCTTGGGTTAACTATGATATGTTGGGAGTGAGTGTTTCTAGATTGGGATCAATCACCGGGTAGGTCTCATGGTCCACTAGTCCGTTCCGAAGGTCTCATCACCGGGTAAGTCTCAAAGAGCTTTAAGAATGGAATTCTACACAAACCGGATGGTATTCTAGGGACCTAACCTCTCTTCACCGGGTAAGTCTCGGAAAGGCAAGTTTAAAACACCTATCCTAGCACACTCAGTCTAATAGCGGCTTATGAGGGTCACTACTACCTAAGGTTTGTCATCTTTGGTATCTAAGAGTAAGAATTACCGGGTAGGTTTCTTCTAACACTTAGTTGCTAACACTAGGTCACCCTAGGATAGATTCAACTCAACAAACACTAGGATTTCAACATCCTAACAATCTAGAACTTAGATCCATCAAATCAAATGAACCAGGCAAACCACGGGGTGTTCTACCACTTCCACGGCCGTGGAGTGGCAAGAACAAACCGTGGACTACAGCAATGACTTTGTTCTAGCAAATGAATCATCCAAGGGCGAATCTAAGTCCATCCTATCATAGTCCTAGCCATAACCATCCTTTCCTTACCCTAGAATCGCATCTATTTAGCCTACAACATACATCATCACAATCGAAATCATCAAACATAAAATCATGGCTTCCATTTGTAAGATAATGAAGAGAAAGAGATGAACAAGTGAAACAAGTAGAACAAAGCTGAAAATGAGATTAAAGAGACTCACAACCCTTCAAAGAAGTTTTAATCGATTCTTACAACCATAGAAAACGATTCCGATAATCTTCGCTACAAATCCTATCAAAGACTAGCAATGGTGTGTTCTTCTCTTCTTCTCCAATAGAGCTCTTCTTCCTCCTCCAATGGTATCTCTTCTCCAAGCTTCCTCTTAAGAGAATCTTCTTGTTGAGAGTATGGGAGAGAATGTGGATTTGATTCTGAAATTTGATACCCTTCTCAGCCTTGCAGGACCACTTTTTATACACAACTTTGCAAGAGTCGGCCATGAGATCGTGGCACAGCTGTCACAACCGTTTGGCAAAAACCACGGTCAGGTTCCACGGCCGTGGTTCCTCCAGTGACCGTGGTTTTGGTGTTCCTGCACTATATGGATCATCAAGCCACGATTTGGTGCATGGCATGCACCAACAAGGTCCCATGGGTCTTCATTAGCCTCTAGCTTGCATCCTAATGAGTCCGAGGGTGTGTCATCTTGATGAACGATCCTCAAAGGTATCGATTAAGCTCCTAAATATCCCAAAATACCTACAAAGCAATGCAAAAGTCCGTGCAGACGTCTATCTCGACAAAATACGTGAATTGAGTGCAAACGTCGTGAACTAGTGCCAAACCATGCATGAATGAGTGAAAAATCTATCTTAATAAGTGTCTAATCCTAAGTCATAAATCGTGTTATCAGTGGGATATCACCAGCTGAGGGTGAGAGAGGAGGACGTGCCGAAGACGGCATTCAGGACGAGATACGACCATTATGAGTTTGTCGTGATGCCATTCGGGCTCACGACTGCACCAGCCGTCTTCATGGAGTTGATGAATGGCATCTTCATTGACTTCTTGGACCAGTTTGTAGTAGTATTTATTGATGACATCCGATTTTTCCTCTCCGTTGCTCTTTAATTGATAAATCTGTATGTTAGGATTAGGTTGTTGAAATCCTAGTGTTTGTTGAGCATAATCTAGCTTAGGCTGACCTAAAGCTAGGAAACTAAGTGAGGGAAGAGACTTACTTAGTGATTTCCGATCTTAGATACCGAAGATGATGAACTCTAGGTAGTAGTGAGCCTCACAAGCTGCTATTGGACAGAGTGTGCTAGGATTGTTGCTTGAGTAGTCCGGTTTTTGTAGAATTCACAGCCTTAGCTCCTTGAGACTTACCCGGTAATGCGGGATTAGTGGAGCATGAGACTTACCGGGTAATTACTTCCATTAGAGAAACACCCTTTCCCAACACTGCAACCTCGTCCTTAGATCTTTAGAAGCTTGAGTCCAATGCCATAACCGGAAATCTCAATCTCTACACTCCGCTCTTCTTACTTTGATCTCATACCTTGTGTTTGTATTGTTTAGTTGTGTTGTTTGTTTGCTTGATAACCTTCCATGATTGTGATCCTTGATTTATCACCATAAAACCCAACCAGAATATCATGATTTTCATTTCTTTATTCCTTTCTCTTTTCTTAGACTAGATTTGCACTATCCATGATCACTTGTTTGATTTGATTTCACCTTAGTCTTCGTGTTCGACCTCAGAGTACTATCCTTGCTGCAAAATGACTCATACATTATGGGTTCGCTAGGAGTTAGGAGAATACATGGAGTTATAAATTGTAAGGCTTTTGCGTGGTACATTTCTAGAATTATAGAGTCCACTCGTGCCTACCTTGAGGGATTCCGCTGTTACTCCGTGGCGGAGTACCAGGACTGAGCCACGACATACGAGAGAGACCGACCAGGGTCTAGGATAATAGCACAGTCCGGAGGGCGGGAGAAGAGACAAAGGACACGGCCATTTGGTTCAAGAGATGGAGCCCCAGGAAAGGGACGTTTTCCGACTCAGGGGCGTAGTCAGACTCAGGGGCGTTCAGAACCATAGCAGTCCGGGTAGGTATCAGATAGAGGAAGGCAGTGTTACAACTGCAGTGGGTATGGGCATATGCGAGCTGCATGCCCGAGGACGACAGTGACTTGTTATATTTGTGGCCGACCTGGACACCGAGCCACTTTTTGCCGACAGGGCCCGACCCCGTCCCAATAGGGTTCTTCACCTGCTGGCATTCGTACTGGTGGACAGAGACCACCCCAATGTCAGACACAGAGTCAGCACCAGCAGAGGGTCCCGGGATATTCACAAATGCAAACTTCTGCCCAAGGGCAGGGTAGAGGTAGGGGACATAGTGGAGGCACCCAAGAGACCAGAGGCCAACATGCCAGAGTATTTGAGTTGAGGAGTGCCGTGAGCCAACGACACCGGCAACCACAAGTACCATTCAGATTCACGGCTTTCTAGTTCGAGTTTTGTTTGATACGGGTGCTACGCACTCCTTTATATCCGATGGTTGTGTAGCTAGGTTGACCTTAGTTACGGTAGATGGAAGACCCTTCATTGTGGGGTTAACCGATGGGGGTAGGGTTAGTGGTACCCGAGAGGTAACGGTTATCCCATTCGTTTGGAAAACCGTGATTGGTTAGCCGACTTCTATGTCATGCACTTGGTGTATGAGGAAGTCAACTTAGGGATGGATTAGATGGACCGCCACCGAGCCGTTTTGGACATCAGCCGGTACAGTTATTAGCGCGGTCCAAGCCGCGAGACACATCCGGTAGGGAAGCGAATCCTTCTGGTGTTATGCCATGAACGAGGAGCCGGGACCTTCATTGGAGGAGGTTCCCGTGGCATGCGAGTTTGTGGACGTTTTCGGGGAGCCACCCAGATTACGACCACAAAGGAGCGTTGGTTTTTCTATTGAGTTGGAGCCTGGCACAAGGCCGATCTCCAAGGCCCCATACCGCATGGCGCCGATCGCGATGCTAGAGTTGAAGAAGCAGCTCGAGGAGTTAGCTGAGAGGGGTTTCATACGCCCGAGTGTTTACCCTTGGGGTGCACCGGACCTCTTTGTCAGGAAGAAGGACGGATCTTTGAGGCTATGCATTGATTACCTGGAGCTAAACAAAGTCACCATCAAGAACAAGTACCCGTTACCGTGCATTGATGATTAGCTGGACCAGTTGCAGGGAGCCTCCGTGTTTTCTCGTATTGATTTTAGGTCATGATATCACCAGCTGAGGGTGAGAGAGGAGGACGTGTTGAAGATGACATTAGGGACGAGATACGGCCATTATGAGTTTGTCGTGATACCGTTCGGGCTCACGAATGCACCAACCGTCTTCATGGAGTTGATGAACGGCATCTTCATCGACTTCTTGGACCACTTTGTAGTAGTGTTTATTGATGACATCCGATTTTTCTCCCAGAGTCGGAGGAGCATGCAGGACAGTTGAGGACGGTGCTTCGAGTCCTTTAGGATAGAGAGCTTTATGCAAATCTCTCTCAGTGCAAGTTATGGATGCCCGAGGTTGCATTCTTAGGTCATGTAGTTTCTGCCGAGGGTGTCATGATTGACCCTGCGAAGATTGAGTTCGTTTCTTCATGGCCGCCTCCTAGGACAGTCAAGGAGGTGCGCAGTTTCTTGGGATTAGTAGGATACCACCGCCGGTTTCTTGAGGTTTTCTCCGTGATTGCACGGCCACTTACTTCCTTGCGGAGGAAGTCCACGAGATTTTTTTGGTCCGAGCCTTGTCAACGCAGCTTTGAGGAGCTGAAGAGGAGGTTGACCTCCACTCCCGTTCTAGCCCAACCTGAGGGCATAGAGGAGTTTGTAGTATATAGTGACACCTCCAAGCTAGGCTTGGGGTGCATTTTAATGCAGAGGGGTAGGGTTATTGCGTACGCTTCTCGTAAGCTGAAGCCGTACGAGGAGAATTATCCTACCCATGATCTTGAGCTAGCGGCAGTGGTTTGTTAGCATGAAATATTGTGATATTTTAGGCACGTTTTCTAAACGTATTTGATTCATATTGATAGTTTTTGATTGAACTTTGTGAAGAATCACATTCTTGCCCTAAACCACGCTCTAAAATACGGCCGTACTACAAACCACGTTTAGTTCCACGGCCGTGGAACCTTGCAAGAGAAGCGTGATGCATTTCAGTAACTATTACGGTCATGGAATATATGATGCAAACCGTGACCTAATCCACGCCCTAAATTACGGTCGTGGAAACTTCCACGACCGTGATCTTGGCGAATCTTTTCGCCACATTTTGAAGCCACGATCTTTTGAAGGTTGGGCCGGGCCGATATTTTATCTTGCCCTATAAAAAGACGGACGAAAGGAGATTCCGTCATCGACGCTTAGGATCGTTTACGCCCGCTACCTCATTTTACACCGTCGCTTGGAAGCATTGATCATCTCATTGGAGATCGAATTTCGCATCGGGGAATTGCCCTAATCTCGCACTTTTGGTGGAGATTGCTGTTGAGATCTCCGGATTGGCGGAAGATCGAAGCTTTTGGAAGATTTTGCAAGAAGATATCTCTTCTTGTTTAGGTTTGTTTTGGAAATCGGATTGACATCCCGTTTTCCCTTCTTTCCTAAGGTTGTGATTGTTTACTTTATTTTGACTCCTTTGACAACACTCGTTCTTGATTATGACTTTGAGATTGGTTTGAAGATTATTGAAAGTTCTTGAAAGTTTTCATCTTTTTATCTTTTAATTCTTGAATTGATATCAACATGACTGTTATTGGCTAAAACCCTTAACAATTCTAAGGTGAAGGGTTGATAGTTGTGGCTTAGATGATGATAGATCGATCGCAAACAAATTAGACCCTGAGAGTTAGAGAAAATCGTCGACAAACCATAAATTACGGCCTGTTCTTGAGTCCACGACCGTGGAACACCAAGAACTAACCGTAATTTCTCCTAAATCTACGAGCTTGCTTTTACTTTAATCCAAAGTTAAAGATTTGCTTTAACTTAGTTTAGACTTGTCTTTTCTAGGTGGTAGTGAAGCCTCAACAACCTCTACCTCGATTGTGAGTGTCACAACCTCAATCGGTTAAGTTAGTCTTGATTTTTGGGTTATAAGTTTGGGTATTTGACATAAATTCTCATCTTTAGAATCTTTCTATATTGAGCCTCAACAACCTGTATAGAGAGTGCCTTGTAGGTGAGTTACATAAGGTTTTTGGAACTTCACCGTACGATTAAATTACATTAGTATACCTTTGCATATCTTAACTCTGTCTTCATATCATTAAGTATATCTTGAATCGATTGCCACAGCTGGATACTTGGATCTTTAGGATTGTTGTTTTCCCAATATTTGCAAAACTCTCATATTTACTCGCTTGATAATCTGCAATCGAATTTGTTCCCACCCAAATCCCTGTGTTCGATACACTGGAATTCTTGCTTAGCTACGTCGATCCGTACACTGCGGGTTCGCTTCTTGATTCTAGTTTTATAAATATAAAGCTTATTTGCACACACCTTTAGGGCGAACAAGTTTTTGGCGCCGTTGCCGGGGATTTGGTTTCGGCCGAATTCGGTAGCCGGTTGTCAAGCTTGGGAGCTTGCTCTCGTTATTTGATATTACTTTGAGTGCATGCGCAGGTCTAGGAACACCGAAGATCTCTTACCTCTTGATCAAGAGCTAGAGAAAACCTTGAGGCAAAAGCGCAAGGAAAAGAAGATGGCCGAAGAACACGAACGTGATCTTCAAACGGAGTTGGCAGAGAAGGAGGCTCAACTCCAATGGAACGAGAACCTCCGCCGGGATGAAATGGATCGTCATCAATCTAAAGTTAGCAAACTGCAGGATGCGATGTTCCAAATGAGGATGGAGTTAAGCGACCTTAAGAATAAAGGAAGCAAGAAATCCTCAAGGAGGGGATCAAGAACTAGAAGAAGAAGCCACTCGTCCGCTGATGATAGTGACTCTTCCATGCCACCGTTAGAGGAGATTGATCCCACGATCAATATGAATCCATTCCATCCACAAGGAGCTGCTAATCGCCGCATTCCACCTAGGAATGTGAGGGTCGAACGTGTGGATAATGAGCCAAGAACTCTTGGCCAGCGGATGGATCCAACACAACAACCACGCCGCTTGGGCGTGAATTTTGATGCTGAAGATGTGCAAGGGTTTAGCTTTAACCCTCAAGTTATTACTCTTGTTCGCCAAAACCAATTTGGCGGTACAAGCGCTGAATCTCCACACCAACACTTGCAAAACTTTGAGTGTATGATGGAGACGATGAGACCGAAGAATGCTACCACCAACAGCTACAAGCTTAAACCCTTCTTCTTCTCTTTGAAAGGGAAAGCGTTGTCTTGGTACCAAGCTCTTCCTAGTGGGAAACTAGATACGTGGGAAGACCTTTCCGCGGAGTTCCTCACCAAATTCTTTCCGCCTTCCAAAACGGCGGAACTTAGAGGTAAGATTAACGCTTTTTCCATGAGACCTAACGAAAGTTTGTTTCAATCTTGGGAAAGGTTTCAGGATTTACTCTTGGATTGCCCTCATCATGGCATATCCAAGCTTGCCTTGCTAGAGATTTACTACAAGGGGCTGGATGCGGGAACGCAATTCAACCTCCAATCCCTCTCATGTGGAACGTTCATGGACATGAGAGAAGATGACGCTTGGGACTTCATCGAGAAGCAAGCAAGAGTCATAGAGAAGTATTCCCACCGAAAAGTGGAGGGAAATCGTGTGGAGCAAGGAGCAAAGCTCACACATGAAGCCCAGAATCAGATTTTCTCCCTCAACAATGAGATCATAGAGTTGAAGGAGGCTATCAAGACCAACTTCCCAAAGCAACAAGGGAAAGATGTTGGTTATTTGGGCAACAACAATGGCGGCAACAACAATAACCGGAACAACAACCGGAATAATAACTGGAATGGAAACAACAACAACCGGAACAACGATTGGAACAACAATAGGGGTTCAAACAACAACAATTGGCGCTCAAATCAACAAAATTCCGGTAACTCTTACCCTTCCAACTCAAATTCACTAACTCCACCTTCCTCTTCCTCTACTCCTTTGAAAAGCCAGGGGCAATCATTTAATGGAGGAAACACTTCGGGGAAGGAGAAGCCCGATCCCATATTGGAAACGATTCTGGGAAAGCTTCAAGGGTTGGAGAACCGCCTCATCAAGGTTGATGATCAAGTCTCTAAGGTTGACAAAGCTCAAAAAGTTTTGGAAAACCAAATGTTCAACCACGCGGAGGAAGTTCCTAGAAATCAAGGGAAACTTCCAGGAAAGACGGAGGACAACCCTAAGGGAAGGGTGATGGCGATTACAACTAGGAGCGGAGTAACTACCACCGATCCGCAGCCTACGTTCGTTGAAGTCCCCGTAGAAAAGGACAAGGAAAAGGGGAAGGAGAAGAAAGATGTCTATGTTCCTCCTCCAGCTTACAAACCTCCCCTACTATTCCCTCAATCTAGAGCGCGAGCGCGCTTAGACAAACAATTCGGTAAGTTCATAGAACTCATGAGTAAGCTGCATATTAATATACCCTTCATTGATGCTATTGTAGGTATGCCGGCTTATGGCAAGTTCTTGAAGGAGCTCCTCTCCAACAAGAGGAAGCTAGAAGATTTTGGTGAGGTCAAGATGAGTTCGGATTCTTCGGATCTCATCAAGACCATGAAGGAGAAAATGCCCCCAAAGTTGAAAGATCCGGGGTCATTTTGCATTCCCATTGGAGTGGGAGATGTCACATATGACGCTTTATGTGACTTAGGAGCAAGTGTGAGCATCATACCACTTGCATTGTGTAGGAAGATCGGTTTAGGCGACCCTAAACCGGTGAAGATGACGTTATACATGGCGGATCGATCCATCACTCGCCCCGTCGGTATTGTAGAAGACGTCCCGGTCAAGCTAGGTAAATTCTTTGTCCCTATTGATTTTGTCGTGCTTGACATTCCTACAGATAGTCCGGTCCCGATCATACGCGGAAGACCGTTTTCTTGCAACTTCCGGCTGCATGGTCGATTGCAAGAATGGAAGACTCGCTTTTGATATTGGAGAAGAGAAAGTAGAGTTCGTTCTTTCCACTCTAGTGAAGGAGCCGATCTTCGACGAGGATATTTACGATGTCCAAGATGAAGAAGGTTTATCTAGGGAAGAGGTAAGTGCGATTCTCTTTAACGATCCTTTACAAAAAGTCATTACCATGAGTCTAACAGATATAGGGGAAGAAGTAGAGTGCAAAGAGGAAATTGAAGCCTTAGAAGCACAAGAAGAGATGCATGAAGTGGAGTTTGAGAAACTCCACGATGAGGCTGAGAATGTTAGAATCCACGGTCCTACCCTGTATTCCACGTCCGTGGATTTCACAACCAAAATCGACCTCCATTCCAGGGGATTACACGGCCGTGGAACATATGGAGAGCCCGTAATTCTGACCGTGGAAGAGGGTGATCGGCATACTTCTTCAACTTCTTTTGATTCTTCTCCAACTCACTCAACACCCTTAGAAACTTCTAAGGAAACGTCGGATACTCCTCAAGGATCATTGGAAGCTCCGAAAATGATGGAACTCAAACCGCTTCCTACTCATCTAAGGTACGCTTTTCTAGGATCTAATTCTACCTTTCCGGTTATTGTTAGTTCCGAACTGAGCATAGATGAACATGAGCAGCTCATGATTGTCCTTAGGAAACATAGAAAAGCCATAGGCTATACTATTGAGGACTTAGTAGGAATTAAACCCTCCCTATGTATGCATAAGATACTAATGGAGGAGGACTTTAGAACTTCAAGACAACCTCAAAGGCGGTTGAATCCGACCATGAAGGAGGTTGTCAAGAAGGAAATTCTTAAACTTCTTGATGCAGGTATCATCTATCCTATCTCCGATAGCAAGTGGGTGAGTCCAGTTCAAGTAGTTCCGAAGAAGGGAGGAATGACGGTCATCACCAACAAGAACAACGAACTCATTCCTACCCGAACCGTGACTGGATGGCGAATGTGCATAGACTACCGCAAGCTCAACAACGCAACGCGGAAGGATCACTTTCCATTGCCATTCATCGATCAAATGCTTGAAAGGTTAGCACAACATTCACATTTTTGCTACCTTGACGGTTATAGTGGTTTCTTTCAGATTCCGATACATCCGGATGATCAAGAGAAGACCACATTCACGTGCCCTTGGGGTACGTTCGCCTATAGGAGAATGCCGTTCGGGCTTTGCAACGCCCCAGCCACCTTCCAACGGTGCATGATGGCCATCTTCTCCGAATACGTAGAGGAAATCATGGAAGTCTTCATGGACGACTTCTCCGTATACGGTTCCTCTTTTAACGATTGCCTTTCTAACCTTTCTCTTGTTTTGCAAAGATGTGAAGACACTAATCTAGTTCTTAATTGGGAGAAGTGTCAATTCATGGTTAAGGAAGGAATTGTATTAGGTCACTTAGTCTCTAGTAGAGGGATAGAGGTAGACAAGGCTAAGATAGAGACCATAGAGAAACTTCCTCCCCCAATTTCGGTGAAAGGGATAAGAAGTTTCCTAGGACATGCTGGATTTTATTGACGTTTCATTAAGAACTTTTCTAAGATATCAAAACCTCTCACTAATCTATTGATGAAGGATGCGGTTTTTGAGTTTTCGCAGGAATGTTTGGATGCGTTTAACACCATTCGGCAAGCTCTAATTTCAGCACATATTATCCAACCTCCGGATTGGACTCTCCCCTTCGAGATTATGTGCGAAGCTAGTGACGTAGCAATTGGAGCTGTTCTTGGACAACGAAAGGAAGGGCGAACCCATGCCATATACTATGCTAGCAAGTCGCTAGACGAAGCGCAGCTCAACTACGCCACCACCGAGAAAGAATTTCTAGCCATTGTCTACGCTATTGACAAGTTTCGCTCTTATCTTGTAGGTACAAAGGTGATTGTCTACACGAATCATGCTGCGATCCGGTACCTCCTTGCGAAGAAAGATGCGAAGCCAAGGCTGATTAGATGGATTCTTCTCCTACAAGAATTCGATCTTGAGATCCGCGACAAGAAAGGTTCAGAAAATTCTGTTGCGGATCATTTGAGTCGCCTAACACATCTAAGGGACGACCATCAACCCATTGATGACTCCTTTCCGGACGAACACCTACACATCATAGAGGAGTGCATCAACGTGATCTCCAAAGGTAACGAACCGTGGTTTGCTGATTTTGTTAACTATTTGGTTTGCCAGGAGATACCGCCCGGACTATCCTACGCACAAAGGAAGAAGTTCTTTAAGGACATCCGGGAATACTATTGGAACGAGCCTCTCCTCTTCAAGAGAGGTCCGGATGGCATCATTCGGCGATGTGTGCCGGAAGATGAGATGCAAAGTGTCATCCGCCATTGTCATTCACTACCTTGTGGAGGACACGCTAGTTCGAACAAGACTAGCGCAAAGGTATTGCAATCTGGATTCTTTTGGCCTACATTGTTTAGAGATGTGCAATCTTTTGTTTCTTGCTGCGATGCTTGTCAAAGAACAGGCAATATTTCTAGAAGGAACGAGATGCCCCTCAACAACATCCAAGAGGTGGAGATTTTCGACGTTTGGGGAGTCGATTTCATGGGACCATTCCCATCTTCTTGTGGAAACCAATACATACTATTGGCGGTAGATTACGTTTCTAGATGGGTGGAAGCAATCGCCTCTCCCACAAATGATGCCATGGTGGTGGTTAAGTTCTTCAACAAGACCATCTTCCCGCGATTTGGGACACCAAGGACTATCATTAGTGATGGAGGTTCTCACTTCATAGCCCGTCGCTTTGAAGCTCTTCTAGCTAAGTATGGGGTTACTCACAAGATCGCTACCCCTTATCATCCACAAACTAGTGGACAAGTTGAGATCTCAAATAGGGAGATCAAAGGAATCTTAGAGAAGACAGTTTCAAGGACTAGGAAGGATTGGTCCTTGAAACTTGACGATGCATTATGGGCGTACCGGACTGCGTACAAGACTCCCATAGGAACCACACCATACAATCTTGTGTATGGAAAGTCTTGTCACTTGCCGGTAGAGCTGGAGCATAAAGCATTTTGGGCTATCAAGTGGCTGAATTTCGGTATAAAGGAAGCGGGAGAGAAGCGTCTCCTAGACATCAATAAGCTGGATGAACTTCGCTTGAACGCCTATGAAAACGCCAAGATCTACAAGGAAAGAGCAAAGCGTTGGCATGATAAGCATATCATTCCAAAGGACTTCAAAGAAGGAGATCAAGTTCTCATCTTCAATTCAAGACTTCGCCTCTTTCCAGGTAAGCTTAAATCCCGTTGGACCGGACCCTTTCTAATTAAGCGTATTTTCCCCCATGGTGCAGTTGAAGTATGGGGTGAAGCGAGCGGAAGTTTTAAGGTGAACGGCCAACGACTAAAGAAGTATACGCCGGAACTCCAAGCTGAGGAGTTTGCGCCTACCGCACTCGAATAAGTGCGAGATTGGTCTAGCTACGGACCTTAAACAAAGCGCTTCTTGGGAGGCAACCCAAGGTATTGCATTTTCGTTTTTGTTTTCGATTCATAGTTTAGCTTAGAATAAACGTTTTTGCTTTGTTTTTGCCTCGATTTCTTCCGGTATGTTCGTGTTTTTGGTTGTAGGATCGGTGGAAAAGGAAAAAGAGGAGAATAATGTCGAAGAAAAGTGACGAAATTCGGACTTTGGAGCTTTACAGGAGGTTCCACGGTCTATATTACGGTCGTCATAGCTACAGTGGCCGTAATTCCCAAAAGCCTTTGAAAAATCACCAAAACCACGGTTCCGTACACTTCCACGGCCATGGAACACCCCGACAGACCGTGATTTTCAAAATTTTGCCTGCAACTATATAAGCCACGTTCTTCACAAACTCATTCCAAAAATCCCTCTTTCCACGACCTAATTGCCGAAAATCCACGACCTCCTCAAAATCCTCGTTTCTTAATCATTTCTAACGATTCTTCTTCCCAAACTGCAACAAATTCAACCACAAACAATATCCAAGCGACGAATCGAATGGAAATTCATCAACAAACTCGCATTTCGGATTTTTCAATCCGAAAAAGAGGTTTAGTCTTTCTTCTTGATTCTCGCCAATTTGGTTCGTTTTTGCTATAGATTTTTAGGAAGAACTGATAGAGACTGGAAGGAATTAGATTAGGACTGCTTGTTGTGGTGATTGATTGCTGATTTGCTGAGATTCGTGATTTTCTGAGACGAATCACGGTCTTTGGGTAAACCATGGCCGTAATTCTTGAAGAACAGACCGTAATTTTTGTGCAGAATGGATTTCGTAAGGAGAGTGTCGGGAAGGATAAAAGAGAAGAAGGGTGAGAAGAATAAGAAAAGGAAAGGCAATCCCTCCACCTCCTCATCCTCTAGTGCACCACCACCCTCCTCTCCTTCACCTCCATCCTCACCTTCACTTCCATCCTCACCTCCTCACCCTAGAATCCCGACCATACATGAGAATCATCTCGCTGCTTTTGAGAAGATCACGAAGAGGCCAGTGATTGGCCCTAGATATTTGTTGTTGGAGGACCTATATCCTCTCAACATAGTTGATGATCTTACTTGGCTCTTGGATAGAGCCGGATTAGTTATCTTCTCGGCTATCCGAGAAGACGCCTATGAGGAGATCACCCGGGAGGTTGTGACGTCTTTCGAGCACAGCCACGTAGATAGGACCGTCTCTTTCTGTCTCATGGAAAGAGACTACCATTTGAGTATCGTTGAGTTTGGGACTATTTTTGGGTTTCATGAGACCTTCAATGGTCGATTTCCGAGTGGTGTTTACCCCAAGGATTTTTGGAAGGAAGTTGCAATGATTTACGCCGACGAGGACCGTTGGCAACCCGCTGATACCAAGGCTAGATTGATGTACCATCTAGCCTTGAAGATAGCTCACCGTGTTCTTTCGGAGTGTCTCTTTCCTAGGACGGAGACGCCCCAAAAGATCAAGACGGATGAGCTATTCTTGCTCTATTGCATGCTTTATGGACGCCGTGCAGATTGTGCTATTCTCTTGGCTGCTACTATGAGCAAGCTCAAGAATAAGGCGAAGGGAAACATCGGATATGGTGGGATAGTTACCGACATTCTAGGAGTTTTGGTGTGGATTTTTCTGCTTGCACCCGCATACCGGCCGTTCCTTTAGGGCTACATGCATTCATGGTTAGGGGTCTCATTTTTCCCACACATGGAGGTCCGCCTTACGCGGGCATGCCTTGGGAGAGTAGGACGGGCAGGGGTATAGAGTGGCTGCCGGAGTATTCCATTATGGCGGGATGCCATAATTGGAAGGAGACGTTCGCTGCGATGCATGCGAACAGGATAGTAGCTCCCCCTTACGTCCCACCACCGGTTATCGAGGAGGAGGATATGGGAGATCAGTTTGAGAGTGGAGGAGGAGCGGAGCAGGAGTTTGGCACATTTCCGGACCAGCCGGAGGCGGCCCCAGATGTACCTAGATGCTCTCCACGTCCAGCTAGAGCCTCAGGCTCGTCATCTCGCCGCGCTAGCGTGAGTGAGAGGCCTACGTGGATGACCACACCTCCCACATGGTATGGCGTTCCCCCTCCTTGGTCCACGGAGCAGCCAGCAGCACCACCACCAGCACCAGCACCATCCGATGCCCCAACATGGTACAGTCACGCCCCGGGATGGTACGAGCAGATGCCGGATTGGGCTACCGGACTTTCAGAGAGAGTTGGAGCGTTAGAGATCCGGGCCGACGCTAGAGACGGACGCCTCGACGACCTCAACCACATGATGAGGGACGTCTACCGCCAGCAGTTTGGGCGGCCCTACGACTCCAGCTTCTCCCCATTCCCGCCTCCGCCGGCGCCGCAGTGATTCGATGCATGACCGTTCATTTTAGACATTCCCGCCACCACTTTGTGAGTTTTTTTTTTCTTTTCTTTCTTTTCCTTCTTTCTTTTGAACATTAGGGACAATGTTCGTCCTAAGTATGGGGTGGGATGTACTAAAAAGTTTGTAATAACTCTACTTACTATGTTCGCTTTCATTTGAGACTATCGTTGCATGTTCATTATGTGTTGCACGTTTCCTTATTGCATTGCATGAAAAATGACTTGAAAAACCCATAAAAATTGAAAAATTTTGAAAATTTTGAGCTTCTAATGAATTGAGATGATTTCCATGATAATCACTACTTGTGAATTGAGTTTGATGACAATTGCATGCTTAAAAGGATTGTGAATTGAAAAGAATTTGAATGAATGAATTATACCTCTTTTGCAAGTTTCATAATGTGATTATGTTACCTAAATCATGCTAGGAAATTGAAGTTGAAATCACGTTATAAGTTCCTATACTTCTTGTTGAAATGATTAAGGCAATTCGATACTTTCTTTCTTCTTTCTTTGATCATCTAGCTCCTCATTGAAATATTAGCCTCCTTTACCTATCCGGGCATTTGGAGAAGTGAATGAGAAAAAGGCATGTTTGATGTGGGAGGGCCATGAGAGCAATTATTTGCAATCAAATGAATAGAAAGAAATTATAGGTTTGGGGAAGTCAATCATGACGATGAGTAACTCGGCACCATTCACATAGCCGGGTGTTTGTGTCTTGCCAAAGTCGGATTGAGCGATATTCCTAGCGGATTATGGTATGTGCGCTAAGGGTTTGAGGCATCTTTTGAAAAATTGAGAAACGCCGATCTCCTAGGCTTCGGTTTTTGTGCACCTCTGTCCATAACTCCAAAAGTAAAGTCGAAAAATGAAAAGAAGAGAGCGAAGCTCTAAGTGAAGTGTTGCGGGAACCGCATAAGAAGAAGAAGGTAGTTGTCCACTTTCCCGGATTCATGCACCACTTTCCCTTAAAGTTCTCCCTTCCCTTCCACATTCTAGACCTTTTCTTTGAAAGTCCTTAAGATCAAAAGAATGTTATATGACTTGGTGATCCAAATTGAAGTTTGTTGTGATTGATTTTGATAATGTTTGAAGGTTATAATGCTTGTTTAGAAGTTAAATTGGTTCATGAATTTTCTTTGCTTTTTACTCTTTAATTGAGTGTGTGAAAGTTTGATAAACGATTGAAGCAAGGTTTGAGAATGATCTATTCTTTAGAAGTCACATTCACCCAAAAAGAAGGTACACATATTTCATCCTAACTCTTGTTTAAAGCTTTTTGAAAGACCTTGCTTAGGGACAAGCAAGTGTTAAGTATGGGGTTATTTGTTAGCATGAAATATTGTGATATTTTAGGCACGTTTTCTAAACGTATTTGATTCATATTGATAGTTTTTGATTGAACTTTGTGCTTATGTGAGCTAGTATTACCTATATTGTCGATATGGATGTCTACACTAGTTCTATGTTGATTATAGGTGACTTGGAGCTATTTCCGAACGGAATCGAGCAAAAGAGGAGTTGATTGAGTGTGTCCGTAGATTGAGGACATTCTTAGGAAGCAAATTGAAGTTTAGCTTGAGGAATGCACGAGGCTAGGGAAGAATCACATTCTTGCCCTAAACCACGCTCTAAAATACGGCCGTACTACAAACCACGTTTAGTTCCACGGCCGTGGAACCTTGCAAGAGAAGCGTGATGCATTCCAGTAACTATTACGGTCGTGGAATATATGATGCAAACCGTGACCTAATCCACGCCCTAAATTACGGTCGTGGAAACTTCCACGACCGTGATCTTGGCGAATCTTTTCGCCACACTTTGAACCCACGATCTTTTGAAGGTTGGGCCGGGCCGATATTTTATCTTTTCCTATAAAAAGACGGACGAAAGGAGATTCCGTCATCGACGCTTAGGATCGTTTACGCCCGCTACCTCATTTTACACAGTCTCTTGGAAGCATTGATCATCTCATTGGAGATCGAATTTCGCATCGGGGAATTGCCCTAATCTCGCACTTTTGGTGGAGATTGCTGTTGAGATCTCCGGATTGGCGGAAGATCGAAGCTTTTGGAAGATTTTGAAAGAAGATCTCTCTTCTTGTTTAGGTTTGATTTGGAAAACGGATTGACATCCCGTTTTCCCTTCTTTCCTAAGGTTGTGATTGTTTACTTTATTTTGACTCCTTTGACAACACTCGTTCTTGATTGTGACTTTGAGATTGGTTTGAAGATTATTGAAAGTTCTTGAAAGTTTTCATCTTTTTATCTTTTAATTCTTGAATAGATATCAACATGATTGTTATTGGCTAAAACCCTTAACAATTCTAAGGTGAAGGGTTGATAGTTGTGGCTTAGATGATGATAGATCGATCGCAAACAGATTAGACCCTGAGAGTTAGAGAAAATCGTCGACAAACCATAAATTACGGCCTGTTCTTGAGTCCACGACAGTGGAACACCAAGAACTAACCGTAATTTCTCCTAAATCTACGAGCTTGCTTTTACTTTAATCCAAAGTTAAAGATTTGCTTTAACTTAGTTTAGACTTGTCTTTTCTAGGTGGTAGTGAAGCCTCAACAACCTCTACCTCGATTGTGAGTGTCACAACCTCAATCGGTTAAGTTAGTCTTGATTTGTGGGTTATAAGTTTGGGTATTTGACATAAATTCTCATCTTTAGAATCTTTCTATATTGAGCCTCAACAACCTGTATAGAGGGTGCCTTGTAGGTGAGTTACATAAGGTTTTTGGAACTTCACCGTACGATTACCTTACATTAGTATACCTTTGCATATCTTAACTCTGTCTTCATATCATTAAGTATATCTTGAATCGATTGCCACAGCTGGATACTTGGATCTTTAGGATTGTTGTTTTCCCAATATTTGCAAAACTCTCATATTTACTCGCTTGATAATCTGCAATCGAATTTGTTCCCACCCAAATCCCTGTGTTCGATACTCTGGAATTCTTGCTTAGCTACGTCGATCCGTACACTGCGGGTTCGCTGCTTGATTCTAGTTTTATAAATTTAAAGCTTATTTGCACACACCTTTAGGGGCGAACATGATTCATGCCCTGAAGATCTGGAGACACTACTTGTACGGAGCCACGTGCCAGATCTTCACAGACCATAAGAGTTTGAAGTACACATTCACTCAGCGGGAGTTGAATAACCGCCAAAGGAGATGGTTAGAGTTGATTAAGGGCTTTGATTAGGAGATTTTGTACCATCCGGGGAAGGCAAACGTAGTCGCCGATGCCTTGAGTAGGAGGACACCTCGAGATGAGGCGATAGCTCGGCTTACGGTTCAGCCTCAGTTGCAGAGGGATTTGAGGGAGTTAGAGATGGATATCCTGTTCCCGGATACGGATTGTCATTTGTCCGAGTTAGAGGTATTACATGACCTGTCCAGAGAGATCCGACAAAAGCAGGAGGGATGTCCCATTTTGACTAGGATTCGGGAAAGGATGGCCCGAGGAGAGGCACCGCAGTTTATCACAGGAGCAGACGGATTGTTGAGACGTTAGTGATGGATTTGTGTACCGTCAGACCCGGAGTTGAGAGAGCGAATTTTGCATGAGGCTCATTCCACACCCTACTCAGTGCATCTAGACACGAGTAAGATGTTCTAGGATATTAGGAGATCTTATTGTTGTGGCGGGCTCAAGCCCGATGTAGCTAGATATGTGGCCCGATGCGCGACATGCTAGCAGATCAAGATTGAGCACCAAAGATCCGGAGGAGAGCTCCACCCACTACCTATTCCATAGTGGAAGGGGAAGGACGTATCCATGGATTTTGTTACCGGTTTGAGACCGACTAGGAGCTTTGATGCGATTTGGGTGGTAGTGGATCGGCTGACGAAGACCGCACGTTTCATTCCTATTCGGGAGACGTCGCCATTGAGTCGTCTAGCTGAGGAGTTTACTCGTCAGATTGTGAGGTTACATGGAGTTCCGAGGACCATCATCTCGGATAGGGACGGGCGATTTACCTTGAGTTTCTGGCAGTAGGTACACGCCACCCTAGGTTCGAGCCTTCATTTCACCACCACATATCATCCACAGACAGACGGCTAGTCCGAGCGGACCATTTAGACCTTAGAGGACATGTTGCGGGCATGGGTGCTAGACTTGGGGCAGGTATGGCCATAGCACCTTCCATTGGTAGATTTTTTATATAATAACAGTTGGCACACATCGATTAGGATAGCACCGTATGAGGCGTTGTATGGACGGAGATGCCGCACTCCCATGTGTTGGGACGAGGCGGGCAATTCTAGCGTTTGAGCTCCAAACCACATACAAGATGACATGGCTAGGGTTTCTTTGATCCGAGAGAAGATGTTGGTTGCGTAGAGCCGTTAGAGGTCGTATGCGGATAGGAGACGTAGACCTCTCGAGTTCAGGTTAGGAGCTCAGGTGTGGTTGAGGGTATCACCGACACGGGGCGTCAGGCGATTCGGCTTCAAGGGGAAGTTATGCCCCCGATATGTCGGTCCATTCGAGATTTTGGAGAGTCGGAGAGGTGGCGTACAAATTAGTGTTGCCACCGAGACTGGAGGCTATTCACCCGGTGTTTCATGTATCTCAGTTAAGAGAGTACATACATCACCCGAGGAACGTCATTAGCCACGAGGACCTCGTGGTAGAGCCAAACCATACTTTTGCGGAGCATCCGATAGCGGTTTTGGAGCGCAGTACGAGACGCCTTCGGTCGAAGGAGATACCGATGCTGAGGGTGCAGTGGTCGAGGAGAGGAGCCGATGAGGCTACTTGGGAGACGGAGGATAGTATCCTGAGGAACTATCCCGAGTTTTAAGTAGATTTAGCCACATCAATAGGACCGTCGGGTTACTCTTGAGATCTTTCCTTGGTTGTATTTATGTGATTGTGACATGATATGATGTTTGTTTCTTATGTGTATATCTTGCGAGTCTTGATGTGTCTAGGCGGGTAGACTTTGGATTTGAGGGCCGTAGTGGCCACATTATAGGGTCCCGAGCGGTTATCGAGACGAGGTCGTTTGAGAGTTTCACGTTAGCAAGTTTCGGGACGAAACTTGTTTTTAGGGGGACCTGATGTAACACCCAGTTTCGATATTTTCTCCCTTGCGTATTCCTATCGATATTCCCTTTTTAATAAACTCCTCTTTATATGTTATAAAGTGTTTTTACGACGTAAAAAAAAATTCCCGATTATGTTTATATTTTGATTTATTTTCTGGAAAAGTCGGAAAATCTTTCCGAATTAGAATTTCCGTTCCGAGCGTATTGAGAATCGAGTCTAGCTTCTTTTCCTTTTTCTCTTTTTCTTATATTTTCTCTCCAATTTTTCCTATTCTTTTTCTTTTCGATTTCTTCTGGCTCCTGTCCGGCGTGCCCTTCTGCAGTGGTGAGAGCCTCGCAGGCCTAACGCTTGGCCTAGGGTAGCCCGACCCCTCACTCCCGGAAGCGTCTCTCCGCCCTCCCTCCTGGGTTAACTACTCCCCCCGAGCTGCTCTCTCTCCTCACACCACTCCCTCACTTCTCTCTATGCGCTCCTTTCCCGTATCACCCTTCTCTCGCTTCTGTGGAAGGCCACCATCCCAGAGCTGCAGCCATCGAAGAAGAGCCGCCGGACTGAAGGAGCCCGTCCTGCTGCTGCTTCGTCGACCGGAGCCACTGAGCCCCTCTCCCCGCTGGTGAACGCCACTTCTCTCTCTCTCTCTCTCTCTCTCTCTCTCTCCCCTTTCTCTTTTCTCTCTTCTGCGTAAAAATGGTGGCCAGGTTCCTTCGTGACAGCCGCCGGAAGACACTAGTGGAACGCCTCGCCAAGGAGCCTGTCGCTAGACCGCCTCCATCTCTCCTCCCTTCTTCCTCTCCTCTACAATGCGGCTAGGGCAAACCAGGAGAAGAAGTTGTTTGTGTAAATTACAATTTTTGCCCCCATCTTTTGTATAATTGCAATTGTGACCCTATTTTCTGGATAATTGCAGTTTGTACCCAAAATTATTAAAAATCACCGTTTTGGCCAATGTGGAGTTGTACATCCCACCGGAAAATGACCAAGTTGTTGAGTTGTACATCCCAACGGAAAAAAATATTGAATTCGGGAGTTTTAGTCTAAATCGTGTTTTTCACCTTAGAAATGTTTTAAGGTTTTTGACGTTGTTTTTGAAAAACGAGTTTCTCTAAGTTACAGTTAAACCGTTATTCAACCGATCTAGCTTATAAGCTAAATTTCATTAACTTTTGTTTTAGGTCAGGAAGTGGCCGTTATAGACCAATGAATCCAATATCGATGTCCGTAGACCAACTTCAACCTTGGATCGTGTGTGAGTACCTTCTCCGTCTTTTAGTTCGATAGCGGTAGTGTATCATACTAGGTGAATCTAGCATAACTTAGAGCAAATGTCATGTAGTGGCCGTGACCTTAGGTGTTAAGAATAGTTTATGGATTGTTGTGCGCATCAACAAGTTTTCTTAGATAATCAAGGATCTAGGAACCAGGATGCTAAGTTATGACCTTACGAGTTGAGAATATAGAAGTACGAGATTTGTTATCTTGTCGGATAGTTGATGATAGTATGCCTCGTTATGATCAGGCATTGAGCGTTTCCCGCAAGAAGCCTAGAGGATTTATTCGTGTACCTTGTGTGAGGTAAGTCTACGGACTTACATAGCTAGCTTTTAATATATGAGTTGTGATGTGTGAGTGGTGTGTGTTACTCCTATTAATTGTTATGATATAACTTATAATCGAACTAGGATGTAGACGTGTTATTATTTATTCGGCCCAAGTGTATGATAACAGGCGGTGATCACTTGTCCGGCCCAAAATGGGGTGGCCCGGAGGTGCCTTGCGACCAGTTCAACAGGTGATGCTGATTCGCATCCGGTCCAAACCTGCTTGGTGAAAGTGGACAAGGGCGGGATCCTTGTGATTTTCGTGTCACAAGTAAATAGAATTAGTAAGGGAATAACTTAACTAAAAGATAATAACCGGACTTCTTTGCAAGCATGTTTGTGTGTTTACTTTTTTATTATATGTGATTGTGCCTTATCATTTTTCTTGTATTCGAGTTGCTAGCTAACGGTTTAAAATCGGTTGTATAGATGCCCTGCAGGTTAGGGATGCCGCCGAGTGAGGCGGAGGAGTGGACACCCGGGGGGTCTCTATACATTATAAGACGGGGATGTTTTTGGGGTTATGTCTTATATTGTTGGTTTGTGGACTATATTGCACGTTTGGGATTTTTATCTCTTCAAAATTGTGTCGTTTTGAGGACTCGGCTGAGTTTCCAAGTTGTACCTTTACATTTCAGTTTCCCGCATACATTACAAATGTTTTGAGTTTTGCCTTTATTTGTGCCTTGTTGGAAAAGTCCGGTGAAATTGTTGTCAAGCTAAGGGTCGGGCACCATTGTGAGATCTCGCCCGTAGCATTTCCGAATCCCGTGGATTTGGGGTGTTATAGCTCAATCTATCATCATCTATACCACAACCATCAAGCCTTCACCCTAGAACCGCATGGGGGTTTAGCTAACAATCATCATCATCATAATCAATTCAAGATTAAGAACAGAAACCAAAAATGATATGCAACCAAGAACACAAAGAGGAATAAACGCAATATTCAAAGAATCAATAACTCAATCAATCAAACAATATAATTTCCAAATGTGTTCTCAAAGAAAAAATCAAAGACTAGAACAATCCCACAAATCTATAAAGAAGAACCAATGACTTCTTCAATCTCCTTCAACGGTGAAGCAATCTTTCCGACGTGCCGAAAATATAATCCAAGAGAATTCCATCCGGGCTAAAGCGTGATCTTCGTCCAAAGCGAGATATCTGAAATGCAGCCGTCAACCTCCTTTTATAAAAATAAAACTAGGTCAAAAGGCTCCTTTCTTTCATGCTGATGTGACAATTAACGTAACGAACTTTTCCGAAGAAAATCACGGTTGACGTCACAAAACCACGGCCGTGGTTTCTCCCATGGCGACTCTCGACCTTCGTTTCCACGTGTGAAATTCAATCAACTATCAAAACCCCGGCCGTGAAACTCCTTTCTTGACCGTGGTTCTTCCTTTTCGACGCTTTTCACCTCGCTTCACTTCATACTTCTTCCAATCACGTTCCAATGCCTCCCAATGAAATCCTTATTGACCAACACTCATTGAATGGCTCTTTTTCACTCCATTTTCAGCTCCAATTCACCTAAAATCACAACAAAGCTTGTGTAGATCTCGATTCTAAGATAATAGGTGTATATACTCGATAAATGCTACAAATGCATGTCCATGTACTCAAGAGAATGTGAAAAACAACCTATATGCACATCTAAAGTATGTCATATTTCATGTCATCAAGGAGACCCGAGATTTCTTCTTTGAGACTCTTTCTTCATCTTAGCCAACTTCTTTGCTTGCTGCCTCTTCTTGATCGTGGCTGGACTCTTGTATAACAGTCAACAATGTCACCAAAGGGTTCCTAAGAGTGAGTAGGGTCTCCTTGAGTGTATATGTTGTTAGAATGCTTGTAACTTCATCTTGACTAGACTTTTCTCATGACCTTGTGATGGCTCCTTCTATGATGGAACCTAAAGAAGATGTAGTTGGATTGTATTGCAATGCTTTAGCTCTTGATCTAGTGATTGGTCCTTGAGGCCGTGTTGGGGATGGTCCCTCATCATATTCCCCTTCTTGAAAAGGATTCGTCATCAAATCATCAACATGGTCATCGCTAGACTTGAAAGGACTCAAATTACCCAAATTGAAGATAAGACTTACACCATACTCAGCTGAAAGCTCCCAAACATAAGAATTGTCACCAACTTTGTGCTTCACTCTAAATGGTCCATCTCCTCTTCGAGAAAATTTAGATTTCATCTTCTCCGGAAATCGCTCTTTTCTTAGATGCAACCAAACTTTGTCTCCGGGTTCGACAACATCTCCTTGCGATTCAGATTCGCTTGTGAATTGTTTTCACTTTTTTGCTCTAGCCTTATGCATGTTTTCTCTTGCTATTCCTTAATGAACTCTACCTGTTTTCTTGCAATGAAATCTACTCACTCCTCTAAAGGCAACGGTATAAGATCAAAAGGATTCAATGTACGATTATAAGTAAATTCTAAATGTGGTAAAACAGCTTCCCAAGCATTCAAATTATCCTCTAAAGCAGCTCTTAAAATAGTAGTCAAAGTTTTGTTTTACCTCCGTTTTACCATCCGTTTGAGGATGACTAGAAGTGGAAAACAACAATTTGGTACCTAACTTTCCTTAAAGAGGCTTCCAAAAGATCTAAGGAACTTGACATCTCTATTACTTTTAATAGTCTGTGGCACTCCGTGCAATCTAACAACTTCCCTAAAGAACAAGTTAGCCACATTATAAGCATCATCAATTTTATGGCAAGTAATAATGTCAGCCATCTTAGAAAAGCGGTCAACAACCACAAAGATAGAATCTCTACCCTTCTTTGTCCTTTGTAAACCTACAACAAAATCCATACTGATATGAAGCCATGATGAGGTAGAAATAGGCAATGGAATATACAAACCATGGGTTTTCGACCTTGACTTCGGCTTCAAACGCACAATGCATCTCGTAATCACATGTTCAACAATTTTAAGCATATGAGGCCAAAAGAAATGTGAATGGAGAAAATGATAAGTCATATCTCTTCCAAAGTGTCCCATTAATCCTCCCATATGAGCCTCCTCAACTAATAATAATCTCATAGAACATCTAAGAATACAAACTTTATTCTCATGGACCAAAAATCCGTCGAAAAGATAATACTTACCTCTCGAATGGGGCAAATATCGGTCCAAATCTCGGCCGAGATTCGTGGTATTAGGCCGAGATTTACACTGGATGTAAATTTCTCCGAAATCCGCGTCATCCTCGCATAGGTCTTTAATATAAAGGAATCCTACGACCTTGGAATCCATGGTTGTGATCAAAGTATACCTTTTGGAAAGGGCATCTGCTACAACATTATCCTTCCCTTTCTTGCACTTGATAATATAAGGAAAAGTTTCAACGAACTCCATCCATCTTCCATGTCTCCTATCAAACTTATCTTGACTTTGAAAATGGTTCAAAGACTCATGATCAGTTCTAAGGATGAATTCATTAGGCCAAAGATAATGTTGCCATGTCTTAAAAATTCGAAATAAAGCATATAATTCTTTATCATATGTTAAATAATTCAAGCATGGTCCCTTTAATATCTCACTAAAATAGACAAGAGGCTTACCTTCTTGCATGAGTACTCCTCCAATACCAATACCTGAAGTATCACATTCCACTTCGAATGGCTTGGTGAAATCCAGAAGTGCAAGAAGAGGTTGTTTGATAGTTGCGTCTTTAGCTCCGTGAATGCTTTCTCTTGCGATTATCCCCACTCAAATTACACTTGCTTCTTCGTGAGATGTGTGAGAGGGGCTGCGATGATACTAAAATCCTTCACAAAGTGCCTATAAAACGTTGCCTATCCATGGATAGATCGCACATGTCCAATAGGTGTAGGCCATTCTTGAATGACTTTGATCTTCTCCTTGTGCACTTCAGGACCTCTTGTGCTTACTACAGATCCAAGGAAAATAACTTGATTAGTACTAAAGTCACATTTCTTAATATTAGCATAAAAAGATTCAGATTTGAGAGTTCCTAGTACTTCCCTTAAGTTTTCTTCATGCTCCTCAATGATTTTGCTATAGATGAGGATGTCGTCGAAGTAGACAACCACGAACTTTACAATATAACGACGTAAGATGTTACGCTTGGATTAGTAGCACAAAAAGCTTTAAATTTATAAACTCGAACTAAAATCCTAAACTACCTAGCAAAACCCACAGTGTACGGATCGTTTCGTAGAAAGGAAAGTATTCCGAGGTCAAACACAAGGACTGAGGTGAAATTACGTCATTAAATGATCAAAGATAGTGTAAATCCAAACTAAGACAAGACAAGGAATAAAGAAATGCAAAACACAATATTTTTTTGGTGGTTTTGGGTGATCAAACAAGGATGACAAAATATATGCACACAACAAGTAAACAAGCACACAAACAAAGATAGGAGAGAAGAGATAAAAAAAAATGCGGATTCTAGAGATTCGGAATTCCAATTATGCAAATGGACTCATGCATCTAATATCAAAGGAAAGCTGCGGTTGTTCGGAGTTGGGTGTTTCTGTTTGCTCCAAAAGGTGTGTGCAAGCTTTAAAACTTATAACCCAAGAAGTATGCTTGAACAATATGCAAACCCGCAGTGTATGGATCAATTGTAATAAAAGCAAGAATTCCAAGGGTCGAACACAGGGACTATGGTGAAACAAAACATGGAATCAGGTTGTCTAATATGCTAATGACCACAAATTAAAGCAATCAAAGATGATATAAAGTTAGATAAAGAAAATGCGGATTCTTGGGATTAAAGCATCTAGTTGTGGTTCCGACTCAAGATCTCAAAGGATAACACAGACAAAGCTGAGGTTTGCAAAGGGAAGATATTTGTAAGGTGGGAATAGATCACCGGGTAAGTCTCACTACTCACTATCCCAAACCAAAACTCCTATTACCGGGTAGGTCTTAATGTACTAAGGAAAGGAACTATAATCTCAAATCAACACACCACTGTCACGCTCAGGATGTGTGCACAATAAGCTTTAAATTTATACTCGTTATATTTCTCCTAACTCCTAGCGCACCCGCAGTGTACGGGACGTTCGTAGTATGGATAGTATTCCGAGGTCGAACACAAAGACTAAGGTGAGATTGATTCGGTTTGTGATTGAGTTTAGTGAAGATCTAGGTTAAGAAAAGAGAGAAATAAAGAAATGAAAATCTCAATTGTTTTTGGTTGGTTTTTAGGTGATCAATCAAGGATCACAATTCATGCAAAAGTAAGCAATCAACTAAGCTAACGAATCAACACAAAGAAACAAGCTAAACACGAGATATGAATCAAAAGAGAGAAATGGATTCTAGGGGTTGGAAATTCCGATTATGGCATAGGACTCAGGCTATCTAATCATTCCTCGGATGATCTATGATATGTCGGGAGTAAGTGTTCTAGAGTGGGATCAATCACTGGGTAAGTCTCATGGTCCACTAATCCATTCCTAAGATCTCATTACCGGGTAAGTCTCTAAGAACCTAAGGATTGGAATTCTACACAAACCGGATTGTTACCTAGAGGTCTAACCTATCCTTACCGGGTAAGTCTCGGAAAGGGAAGTTCTAAGCAACTATCCTAGCACACTTAGTCCAATGGCGGCTTGTGAGGCTCACCACTACCTAGGGTTTGTAATCTTCGAAATCTAAGGGTAAGAATCACCGGGTAGGTCTCTTCTAACACTTAGTAGCTAACACTAGGTCATCCTAGGCTAGATTAACTCAACAAACACCTAGGATTTCAACATTCTAACAATCTAAAGCTAGATTCATCGAACCAGGGAGAATCACGGGCTGTTCTACCCATCCACAGCCATGGAATGGGAAGATCCACCCGTGGACTTCAACAGAGAGTTCGTTCTTGTAAGTAACTCATCCAAAAGTAAATCTAAGTGCATCCTATCATAGTCCTAGCCACAATCATCCTTTCCTTACCCTAGAATCACATCTATTTAGCCTACGACATTCATCATAACAATCGAAATCATCATACATAAATTCATAGCATTCATTTGCAAGATAATGAAGGGGGAAGAGATGAACAAGTAAGGAAACAAAACCAAGCTGAAGTTTAGATAAGAATGACTCACAACCCTTCCAAAAGAAGGTTCAAATGGTTCATACAACTTTAGAAATCAAATCCGATACTCTTCACTACAAAAGCTATCAAAGTGTGGCAATGGTGTGTTCTTCCTTCCCCTCTCCAATGGAGCTCTTCTCCTTCCTTCCTTCTTTGAATCTTCTTGTTGAGAGAGTATTTTTGATTGGATGATGGTGGATAATGGAGGACTGCTCCAAGATGATTCTCTCAGCCAATGCAGGACCACTTTTATAACAATTTTGCATGAGCTGGCCATGACAATCGTGGCACAGCTGTCACAAGAATCTGGCAAAATCCACGGGTAGAACCACGGCCGTGGACTTGCTCCTAACCGTGGTTTTGCTCCAGAAACCTTCTTAGGCTCGTTTAGCTATGATTTGGTGCATGGCTTGTGTTTGCAAGGTTCCATGAGTCTCCTTTGGCCTCTAGTTTGCATCCTAATGAGTCCGAGGGTGTGTCATCTCGAGGATTGATTCTCGAATGCATCGGTTTAGCTCCTAAATCTCCCAAAGTACCTATAAAACAAGCACAAGTCCGTGTAGACGTCTATCTCGACAAAATACATGAATTGAGTGTAAAACGTCGTGAACTAATGCTAAACCATGCATGAATGAGTGAGAAATCTATCTAAATGACTACCTAAACCTAAGTCATAAATCGTGTTATCAAAATACCCCATACTTAAGGTTTGCTCGTCCCCGAGCAAATTCCCAACTATAGACTAAGAGATGACATGATTTATGTATGCAGAAAAATGACAAAATCTTTTTGGGTTTGTGCTTCTACTATTGGATCACCTTCATAGTCATGTTTCATAGCTCCGGATAAGCGATCATGCATCAAATAAGTGAAAGCATGGAAAGACAATTGTACTTAACTCAAAAGCATGCATGAAATGTAAAAATGAAGAAGCTAAGAAGATCAAGAGCATATCCAATCTAGATTACTAAGTCTTACAAACATGCAAATAGGTCACAAGGTCTTGTGAAATAGAAGGCCAAGAAACGTTGTGATTAGGTGGGATTTTTCTAGGGTATGTGATGCTAATCCGGGAATGGAACTAACTCCACAATCTTGTCCTCGATCAACTTCCCTCAAGTGTATATTTTTTCTCTATCTTTTCTTTCTTTTCATTTTCCTTTTCTTTGACTTATTTTTGAGACAATGACATTGGTGTACAAAAGCCGAAACCTTGGTGATTAGCCGTCCTCGGGCTTTTTCTATTTTTTCGAGGTGCATCCACACCGGGCACACATACCAAAGCTCGTTAGGACTATTGGCTTATTTGACTTTGGCAAGGCACCAACACCCGATTATGTGAAGTGTACCGAGTTACTTGTCATTTAAACCAACGTCCCCAAACATATGTTTTTGTCTACACTTTCACAACAATTTCAGCATTTTATGCATGCTATTCTTTCATCAACATCTTCACCACACACTTGCTTTTCATACACATCAACACACTATCATGCTCCTATTCCCGGATGGGTCAAAAGAGGTCAAATTTATCTCAATTGAGGTGCTCAAACAATCATGATCAAGATGAGAAGAAGAGAAAGATGAATTGCCTCATTCATTCCTAAATGGTGTGTAAGAACTAGTATTTTAAGTCCACATATGCAATTCACCAATTAAACACACAAGGCCATCCATAGCCAATCCACAAGACAAGATTCATCATTAGGGTCATATCCAAGCCTAGAAAGCACAAAATTTTTTTTTTAATTTTCTGATTTTTTTGGAATTTTCGAAATGAATATATACAATGCAAGACATGTGATAATATTAAACTACCCTAGATGCTCATCATGCAAAGGATCATGTAAACCCCACCCCATACTTAGAAACACATTGTCCCCAATGTGGTGTTCGAGTAAAGAAGAGTGAAAGAAGGTTCTCACAATGTAAAAATGGTTGCTATGGTATTTGGGATTTCTCAAGTGGAATTGATGTTGGATGATCCTATCAACAATGGTAGAGAGCTCTAAGTGTTGATCAAAGCGTCGGGACCCGCGCTAGGCACCGCTAGCCGTCCAAGTTCCGCGTCCGCTCAACCCATAGTTGATGAGGGGTTCATCATTATCATTCACATGCCAAGCAAGGCTTCCAATGCTACTAAGGTTCTAGCATACACACAAAACACACCAAACACACAAAGCACACAAAAACAGAAAAATCTAAGCAAAAACGAAAAAAAAAAAGGAAAAACGTTACCAATGGGTTGCCTCCCACCAAGCGCTTCTTTAAGGTCATTAGCTTGACCAAACTCGGGGGCGTCTACTCAAGGTGAAGTGGGGCAATTATGTCCACCGGAGCTCCCGGGATATACTTCTTCAACCGGTGCCCATTCACCTTAAAGTTCCCACAGTGTTCCCGTCCTATCTCAATAGCTCCATGAGGAAAGATCTTCTTCACCACATATGGCCCGGTCCATCTTGATTTGAGCTTTCCGGGAAAAAGCCGCAGCCTTGAGTTGAAGAGAAGGACAAGGTCTCCTTCACTCAACTCTTTGGGGATGATCCTCTTGTCATGCCACCGCTTGGTTCTTTCCTTGTAGATCCGGGCATTCTCATAAGCATCCAACCGGATCTCCTCAAGGGCATTCAATTCAAGCAATCTCTTCTCTCCCGCCTCCTTGAGATCAAAATTTAGCCACTTAATGGCCCAATAAGCTCTATGCTCCATCTCTACCGGGAGGTGGCAAGACTTGCCATAAACCAACTTGTAAGGAGTGGTGCCAATCGGTGTCTTGAAGGCGGTTCTATATGCCCATAAGGCATCATCAAGCCTCATAGCCCAATCTTTTCTCGTCCTAGATATCGTCTTCTCAAGGATGGATTTGATCTCCCGGTTGGAGATTTCCACTTGGCCACTAGTTTGGGGATGGTAAGGTGTTGCCACCTTATGAGTCACCCCATACTTGGCCAAAAGTGCTCCAAAGTTCCTATTTGTGAAGTGCTTCCCTCCATCACTTATGATCACCCTTGGTGTTCCAAACCTAGGAAAGATCACTCGGTTGAAGAACCGCACCACCACCTTGGCATCATTTGTAGGAGAGGCGATTGCCTCCACCCATCTTGACACATAGTCCACCGCCAATAGGATGTAGAGATTGCCACATGAAGAAGGGAATGGTCCCATGAAGTCCACACCCCATACATCAAATATTTCCACTTCTTGGATGTTGTTCAAGGGCATCTCATTCCTTCTTGAGATGTTGCCCGTCCTTTGGCAAGCATCACATGCCGCTACAAAACCTTGCACATCTTTAAACAAGTTAGGCCAATAAAAACCGGATTGCAATACCTTTGCGCACGTCTTGTGTGAGCTAGCATGGCCTCCACATGGTAAGGAGTGGCAATGCCGGATCACAGTCTCTACTTCATCTTCCGGTATGCATCTTCTAAACATTCCATCCGGGCCTCTTTTGAACAAGAGTGGCTCACTCCAATAGTAATGCCTCACATCATTGAAGAACTTCTTCCTTTGGGCATATGACAAGCCGGGAGGCACTTCCTCACACACAAGATAGTTCACAATGTGGGCATACCATGGCTCGCTTCCTCTAGACACTTGGAACAAGCATTCCTCCATCATTTGTAATTGCTCATCCCGGAATGAGTCATCAATCGGGATGTCATCTCTCTCAATATCTAATGGAGGCGATCTACTTAGGTGATCCGCCACTGAGTTCTCGGATCCCTTCTTGTCCCGTATTTCCAAGTCAAACTCTTGTAGAAGAAGGATCCACCGAATCAACCTAGGCTTGGCATCTTTGTTGGGAAGTAGATAACGGATCGCAGCATGATCCGTATAAACTATGACCTTCGCTCCAACAAGATATGAGCGGAACTTCTCAAAAGCATACACCACCGCTAGCAACTCTTTCTCGGTTGTAGCATAATTTAGTTGGGCATCATCTAGCGTCTTGCTAGCATAGTAAATAGCATGAGTGCGCCCATCTTTCCTTTGCCCCAAAACAGCCCCAACGGCTACATCGCTTGCATCACACATGATCTCAAACGGTAAACTCCAATCCGGAGGTTGCATGATAGGTGCGGAGATCAAGGCGTTCTTCAACCTACAAAAAGCCTCAAGACAGTCTTTGGAAAAGACAAAATCAACATCCTTCATTAGTAGGTTAGTGAGAGGCTTAGAGATTTTAGAGAAGTCTTGAATAAACCTCCGGTAAAAACCGGCATGCCCTAAGAAACTCCTTACCCCCTTCACTGAGGTAGGTGGTGGCAACTTCTCTATCGTTTCAATCTTGGCCCTATCAACCTCAATGCCACGATTGGACACCAAGTGTCCCAACACAATACCTTCACTTACCATGAAGTGGCATTTTTCCCAATTTAAGACAAGATTTGTCTCCTCACATCTTTTCAATACTAATGACAAGTTAGCCAAGCAATTATCAAAGGAAGAACCATAAACAGAGAAATCATCCATGAATACTTCCATGATATTTTCAATGTACTCAGAAAAGATAGCCATCATACACCTTTGGAAGGTGGCGGGTGCATTACACAACCCAAATGGCATTCTCCTATAGGCAAAGGTTCCCCATGGACATGTAAAGATGGTTTTCTTTTGGTCATCGGGGTGGCTAGGGATTTGGAAGAATCCACTATAGCCATCTAGGTAGCAAAAATGAGAATGTTGAGCTAACCTTTCTAGCATTTGGTCAATAAAGGGAAGAGGGAAGTGATCTTTCCTAGAGGCCATGTTAAGCTTCCTATAATCAATGCACATCCTCCACCCCGTAACCGTCCTACTTGGGATTAGTTCATTGTTCTCATTAGTCACTACGGTCATCCCACCCTTCTTAGGTACTACATGAACGGGGCTAACCCACTTACTATCCGAGATAGGGTAGATAATTCCCGCATCCACCAACTTAATGATTTCCTTTTTGACTACCTCTTTCATTATGAGATTCAATCTCCTTGGATGTTCAATAGAGGGTTTGTGGTTATCTTTCATCAATATTTTATGCATGCACAAAGAAGGTTTAATTCCAACCAAATCATCAATAGAATAGCCAATGGCTTTCCTATGCAATCTTAGTTCATGCAACAATTTAGCAAGTTCATCATCACTCAAGCATGCATTCACAATCACAGGATATGTTGAATTATCACCAAGAAAAGCATACTTCAAATGAGAGGGGAGGGGTTTAAGTTCAAGTTTAGGAGGACCTTTATCGATTGGAGACGATCCAAACAAGGTTGGATGAGATGAATCCAAAGCAAATGAAGGCTTTCCATGGCTCCTAGAAGCTTGATCATCATCCATGGCTGATTCAGGGGAAACCACGGCTAGAATCACGGTTGGCTCTACTTCCACGGCCGTGGACCTTGCCTGGCTTGCTTCTCGGAGTTGTCCAGAGAGTTCTACGGCCGTGGAACCACTTCCACGCCCGTGGAACGTCCAGTTGCTCAGCTCCTCTTCGTGGCCTTCATCTTGAGCACTTGGCTCCTCCTCTAATGCTTCTAAGGCTTTGATCTCTTCATTGCAAGCCTCCTCAACACCTTCCTCCATCATACTTAAGGTAAAAACCTTCTCCAAGGGATCCTTGATCAAGATCGAGCTTACAACTTCTCTAGATTCTTCTTGCTCGACTATGTTGAAGACATGTTCATCAAGGGTTGGCCCTTTCATCATTGTGGACAACTTGAACTTGATGTTCTCTTCTCCAATGTTGAAGGAGAGAGTCTCATTCTTGCAATCCACTAGGCATCTGGAGGTGGCTAGGAAAGGTCTTCCTAAGATGATGGGAACCGGATAGTCCGCCGGAATATCCAAGACAACAAAATCAATTGGCACATAGAATCCTCCTAGTTGCACCGGAATGTCTTCTAGGATCCCAACCGGATGAGTGATAGATCGGTCCGCCATATAGAGGGTTATCTTGACCGGTTTTGGCTCTCCTAGCCCAACCTTGTTGCAAAGTGCAAGCGGTATGATGCTTACACTTGCCCCAAGATCACAAAGGGCCTCATACTTCACATCTCCCACTCCAATTGGGACACAAAAAGAACCCGGATCTCTTAGCTTGGGAGGCATTTCCTCCTTCATCGTTTGGATCAATTCCGAGGATCTCTTGGTCATTCTTATCTCCCCATACTCCTCCAACTTCCTTTTGTTGGAGAGTATCTCTTTCAAGAACTTGCCATATGCCGGCATTCCTAAAATAGCATCCATGAACGGAATGTTAATATGCAATTTAGACATTAGTTCAAGGAACTTACCAAAGTGATTTTCCAAGCGAGCTCTTTCTCGTGATTGTGGGAACGGTAGTGGTGGCTTGTATGGAGGTGGTGCCACATAAGTTGGCTCTACATTTTTGCTCTTGCCTCCATCTTCTTGCAATGGTTCTCCTTCATTCACCACTTGCTTCCCTTTAGCATTGTCCTTGGGCAAAGGATCTTTCATACTCAACCCGCTCCTTGTAGTAAAGGCTAACACTTGGCCTCTTGGGTTGTCTTCGGTCCTTCCGGGAAGCTTTCCCGGATCTCTATGGGCTTCACCCGCCTTGTGGAACACTTGTGCTTCCAAAACATTTTGAGCTTTAGAGATTGAAATCACGGTGCTCTCTAGACCACTCCACCTTCCGAGCAATTGCTCAAACATCATTTCGGTTCTATCCTTTGGAGGTTGAGTAAATCCGGGTGGAGGTTCTTGTGAAGCTTTTGGTGGTGGAGTTGTGCTTGTGGAAGCGGGAGGGTTCAAGGCTCCATCCGGGTTAGAGTAGGAAAATCCGGGATGGTTGTGGTTGGGCCGGTAATTGTTGAATTGCCGGTTGTTGTTGAAGTTCCTTGGGCCTTGATAATTGTTGTAATTGCCCCTTCCCATGTAACTCACATCCTCCTCCTTGGAAGATAAGTTAGCTTGTGGAAGCACTTGAGGAGTTGCTTGGTTCTTCAAAGTTGTAGCACACAACTCCCTCAAGGACTTCAACTCGTTGTTAATGGCGTCAAGCTTGAAATTGTTCATGGTGACTTCACTCACCTCATATGTTCCCGCCTTTCTCCCTTCACTCTTCCTATGGGAGTACTTCTCAATCACTAGAGCCTGCTTCTCCACAAACTCCCAAGCTTCATCTACATGCTTCTCCATGAAAGTCCCACCGGAAAGAGATTGGAGCTTAAATTGGCTATCTTCATCAAGTCCTTTGAAGTAGATCTCCAATAGCTCAATTTTCGGTATGCCATGGTGTGGACAATCTAGGAGAAGATCTTTGAACCTCTCCCAAGACTTGAATAAACTCTCTCTATCCTTCATTACGAAGGCATTGATCTTCCCTCTTAACTCGGTAGTCTTGGAAGGTGGGAAGAACTTAGTCAAAAACTCGGTTGTCATCTCCTCCCAAGTACCAACTCGCCCTTGTGGAATAGATTGATACCAAGCCAAGGCTTTATCCTTAAGAGAGAAGGAAAAAGCCCTAAGCTTATGGTTGTTGCTCTCCAATCTTGGCGGTCTAAGAGTCTCCATCAAGATCTCATAATTCATCAAGTGTTGATGAGGAGACTCTCCTTCCATCCCTCCAAATTGATTATGCCGGATCATTTGTAGAACTTGAGGGCGGAGCTCGTAATCATGGGCTGCGGGATCTCCTAAGTTCACACCCGGACGGTGTGCTCTTTGTGCCGGATCCATAGGTGGGATTTTTCTAGGGTATGTGATGCTAATCCGGGAATGGAACTAACTCCACAATCTTGTCCTCGATCAACTTCCCTCAAGTGTATATTTTTTCTCTATCTTTTCTTTCTTTTCTTTTTCCTTTTCTTTGACTTTTTTTGAGACAATGACATTGGTGTACAAAAGCCGAAACCTTGGTGATTAGCCGTCCTCGGGCTTTTTCTATTTTTTCGAGGTGCATCCACACCGGGCACACATACCAAAGCTCGTTAGGACTATTGGCTTATTTGACTTTGGCAAGGCACCAACACCCGATTATGTGAAGTGTACCGAGTTACTTGTCATTTAAACCAACGTCCCCAAACATATGTTTTTGTCTACACTTTCACAACAATTTCAGCATTTTATGCATGCTATTCTTTCATCAACATCTTCACCACACACTTGCTTTTCATACACATCAACACACTATCATGCTCCTATTCCCGGATGGGTCAAAAGAGGTCAAATTTATCTCAATTGAGGTGCTCAAACAATCATGATCAAGATGAGAAGAAGAGAAAGATGAATTGCCTCATTCATTCCTAAATGGTGTGTAAGAACTAGTATTTTAAGTCCACATATGCAATTCACCAATTAAACACACAAGGCCATCCATAGCCAATCCACAAGACAAGATTCATCATTAGGGTCATATCCAAGCCTAGAAAGCACAAATTTTTTTTTTTAATTTTCTGATTTTTTTGGAATTTTCGAAATGAATATATACAATGCAAGACATGTGATAATATTAAACTACCCTAGATGCTCATCATGCAAAGGATCATGTAAACCCTACCCCATACTTAGAAACACATTGTCCCCAATGTGGTGTTCGAGTAAAGAAGAGTGAAAGAAGGTTCTCACAATGTAAAAATGGTTGCTATGGTATTTGGGATTTCTCAAGTGGAATTGATGTTGGATGATCCTATCAACAATGGTAGAGAGCTCTAAGTGTTGATCAAAGCGTCGGGACCCGCGCTAGGCACCCCTAGCCGTCCAAGTTCTGCGTCCGCTCCACCCATAGTTGATGAGGGGTTCATCATCATCATTCACATGCCAAGCAAGGCTTCCAATGCTACTAAGGTTCTAGCATACACACAAAACACACAAAACACACAAAGCACACAAAAACAGAAAAATCTAAGCAAAAATGGAAAAAAAAAGGAAAAACGTTACCAATGGGTTGCCTCCCACCAAGCGCTTCTTTAAGGTCATTAGCTTGACCAAACTCGGGGGCGTCTACTCAAGGTGAAGTGGGGCAATTATGTCCACCGGAGCTCCCGGGATATACTTCTTCAACCGGTGCCCATTCACCTTAAAGTTCCCACAGTGTTCCCCTCCTATCTCAATAGCTCCATGAGGAAAGATCTTCTTCACCACATATGGCCCGGTCCATCTTGATTTGAGCTTTCCGGGAAAAAGCCGCAGCCTTGAGTTGAAGAGAAGGACAAGGTCTCCTTCACTCAACTCTTTGGGGATGATCCTCTTGTCATGCCACCGCTTGGTTCTTTCCTTGTAGATCCGGGCATTCTCATAAGCATCCAACCGGATCTCCTCAAGGGCATTCAATTCAAGCAATCTCTTCTCTCCCGCCTCCTTGAGATCAAAATTTAGCCACTTAATGGCCCAATAAGCTCTATGCTCCATCTCTACCGGGAGGTGGCAAGACTTGCCATAAACCAACTTGTAAGGAGTGGTGCCAATCGGTGTCTTGAAGGCGGTTCTATATGCCCATAAGGCATCATCAAGCCTCATAGCCCAATCTTTTATCGTCCTAGATATCGTCTTCTCAAGGATGGCTTTGATCTCCCGGTTGGAGATTTCCACTTGGCCACTAGTTTGGGGATGGTAAGGTGTTGCCACCTTATGAGTCACCCCATACTTGGCCAAAAGTGCTCCAAAGTTCCTATTTGTGAAGTGCTTCCCTCCATCACTTATGATCACCCTTGGTGTTCCAAACCTAGGAAAGATCACTCGGTTGAAGAACCGCACCACCACCTTGGCATCATTTGTAGGAGAGGCGATTGCCTCCACCCATCTTGACACATAGTCCACCGCCAATAGGATGTAGAGATTGCCACATGAAGAAGGGAATGGTCCCATGAAGTCCACACCCCATACATCAAATATTTCCACTTATTGGATGTTGTTCAAGGGCATCTCATTCCTTCTTGAGATGTTGCCCGTCCTTTGGCAAGCATCACATGCCGCTACAAAACCTTGCACATCTTTAAACAAGTTAGGCCAATAAAAACCGGATTGCAATACCTTTGCGCACGTCTTGTGTGAGCTAGCATGGCCTCCACATGGTAAGGAGTGGCAATGCCGGATCACACTCTCTACTTCATCTTCCGGTATGCATCTTCTAAACATTCCATCCGGGCCTCTTTTGAACAAGAGTGGCTCACTCCAATAGTTATGCCTCACATTATTGAAGAACTTCTTCCTTTGGGCATATGACAAGCCGGGAGGCACTTCCTCACACACAAGAGAGTTCACAATGTGGGCATACCATGGCTCACTTCCTCTAGACACTTGGAACAAGCATTCCTCCATCATTTGTAATTGCTCATCCCAGAATGAGTCATCAATCGGGATGTCATCTCTCTCAAGATCTAATGGAGGCAATCTACTAAGGTGATCCGCCACTGAGTTCTCGGATCCCTTCTTGTCCCGTATTTCCAAGTCAAACTCTTGTAGAAGAAGGATCCACCGAATCAACCTAGGCTTGGCATCTTTCTTGGGAAGTAGATAACGGATCGCAGCATGATCCGTATAAACTATGACCTTCGCTCCAACAAGATATGAGCGGAACTTCTCAAAAGCATACACCACCGCTAGCAACTCTTTCTCGGTGGTAGCATAATTTAGTTGGGCATCATCTAGCGTCTTGCTAGCATAGTAAATAGCATGAGTGCGCCCATCTTTCCTTTGCCCCAAAACAGCCCCAACGGCTACATCGCTTGCATCACACATGATCTCAAACGGTAAACTCCAATCCGGAGGTTGCATGATAGGTGCGGAGATCAAGGCGTTCTTCAACCTACAAAAAGCCTCAAGACAATCTTTGGAAAAGACAAAATCAACATCCTTCATTAGTAGGTTAGTGACAGGCTTAGAGATTTTAGAGAAGTCTTGAATAAACCTCCGGTAAAAACCGGCATGCCCTAAGAAACTCCGTACCCCCTTCACCGAGGTAGGTGGTGGCAACTTCTCTATCGTTTCAATCTTGGCCCTATCAACCTCAATGCCACGATTGGACACCAAGTGTCCCAACACAATACCTTCACTTACCATGAAGTGGCATTTTTCCCAATTTAAGACAAGATTTGTCTCCTCACATCTTTTCAATACTAATGACAAGTTAGCCAAGCAATTATCAAAGGAAGAACCATAAACAGAGAAATCATCCATGAATACTTCCATGATATTTTCAATGTACTGAGAAAAGATAGCCATCATACACCTTTGGAAGGTGGCGGGTGCATTACACAACCCAAATGGCATTCTCCTATATGCAAAGGTTCCCCATGGACATGTAAAGATGGTTTTCTCTTGGTCATCGGGGTGGATAGGGATTTGGAAGAATTCACTATAGCCATCTAGGTAGCAAAAATGAGAATGTTGAGCTAACCTTTCTAGCATTTGGTCAATAAAGGGAAGAGGGAAGTGATCTTTCCTAGAGGCCATGTTAAGCTTCCTATAATCAATGCACATCCTCCACCCCGTAACCGTCCTAGTTGGGATTAGTTCATTGTTCTCATTAGTCACTACGGTCATCCCACCCTTCTTAGGTACTACATGAACGGGGCTAACCCACTTACTATCCGAGATAGGGTAGATAATTCCCGCATCCAGCAACTTAATGATTTCCTTTTTGACTACCTCTTTCATTATGAGATTCAATCTCCTTTGATGTTCAATAGAGGGTTTGTGGTTATCTTTCATCAATATTTTATGCATGCACAAAGAAGGTTTAATTCCAACCAAATCATCAATAGAATAGCCAATGGCTTTCCTATGCAATCTTAGTTCATGCAACAATTTAGCAAGTTCATCATCACTCAAGCATGCATTCACAATCACCGGTTATGTTGAATTATCACCAAGAAAAGCATACTTCAAATGAGAGGGGAGGGGTTTAAGTTCAAGTTTAGGAGGACCTTTATCGATTGGAGACGATCCAAACAAGGTTGGATGAGATGAATCCAAAGCAAATGAAGGCTTTCCATGGCTCCTAGAAGCTTGATCATCATCCATGGCTGATTCAGGGGAAACCACGGCTAGAATCACGGTTGGCTCTACTTCCACGGCCGTGGACCTTGCCTGGCTTGCTTCTCGGAGTTGTCCAGAGAGTTCTACGGCCGTGGAACCACTTCCACGCCCGTGGAACATCCAGTTGCTCAGCTCCTCTTCGTGGCCTTCATCTTCAGCTCTTGGCTCCTCCTCTAATGCTTCTAAGGCTTTGATCTCTTCATTGCAAGCCTCCTCAACACCTTCCTCCATCATACTTAAGGTAAAAACCTTCTCCAAGGGATCCTTGATCAAGATCGAGCTTACAACTTCTCTAGATTCTTCTTGCTCGACTATGTTGAAGACATGTTCATCAAGGGTTGGCCCTTTCATCATTGTGGACAACTTGAACTTGATGTTCTCTTCTCCAATGTTGAAGGAGAGAATCCCATTCTTGCAATCCACTAGGCATCCGGAGGTGGCTAGGAAAGGGCTTCCTAAGATGATGGGAACCGGATAGTCCGCCGGAATATCCAAGACAACAAAATCAATTGGCACATAGAATCCTCCTAGTTGCACCGGAATGTCTTCTAGGATCCCAACCGGATGAGTGATAGATCGGTCCGCCATATAGAGGGTTATCTTGACCGGTTTTGGCTCTCCTAGCCCAACCTTGTTGCAAAGTGCAAGCGGTATGATGCTTACACTTGCCCCAAGATCACAAAGGGCCTCATACTTCACATCTCCCACTCCAATTGGGACACAAAAAGAACCCGGATCTCTTAGCTTGAGAGGCATTTCCTCCTTCATCGTTTGGATAAATTCCGAGGATCTCTTGGTCATTCTTATCTCCCCATACTCCTCCAACTTCCTTTTGTTGGAGAGTATCTCTTTCAAGAACTTGCCATATGCCGGCATTCCTAAAATAGCATCCATGAACGGAATGTTAATATGCAATTTAGACATTAGCTCAAGGAACTTACCAAAGTGATTTTCCAAGCGAGCTCTTGCTCGTGATTCTGGGAACGGTAGTGGTGGCTTGTATGGAGGTGGTGCCACATAAGTTGGCTCTACATTTTTGCTCTTGCCTCCATCTTCTTGCAATGGTTCTCCTTCATTCACCACTTGCTTCCCTTTAGCATTGTCCTTGGGCAAAGGATCTTTCATACTCAACCCGCTCCTTGTAGTAATGGCTAACACTTGGCCTATTGGGTTGTCTTCGGTCCTTCCGGGAAGCTTTCCCGGATCTCTATGGGCTTCGCCCGCCTTGTGGAACACTTGTGCTTCCAAAACCTTTTGAGCTTTAGAGATTGAAATCACGGTGCTCTCTAGACCACTCAACCTTCCAAGCAATTGCTCAAACATCATTTCGGTTCTATCCTTTGGAGGTTGAGTAAATCCGGGTGGAGGTTCTTGTGAAGCTTTTGGTGGTGGAGTTGTGCTTGTGGAAGCGGGATGGTTCAAGGCTCCATCCGGGTTAGAGTAGGAAAATACGGGATGGTTGTGGTTGGGCCGGTAATTGTTGAATTGCCGGTTGTTGTTGAAGTTCCTTGGGCCTTGATAATTGTTGTAATTGCCCCTTCCCATGTAACTCACATCCTCCTCCTTGGAAGATAAGTTAGCTTGTGGAAGCACTTGAGGAGTTGCTTGGTTCTTCAAAGTTGTAGCACACAACTCCCTCAAGGACTTCAACTCGTTGTTAATGGCGTCAAGCTTGAAATTGTTCATGGTGACTTCACTCACCTCATATGTTCCCGCCTTTCTCCCTTCACTCTTCCTATGGGAGTACTTCTCAATCACTAGAGCTTGCTTCTCCACAAACTCCCAAGCTTCATCTACATGCTTCTCCATGAAAGTCCCACCGGAAAGAGATTGGAGCTTGAATTGGCTATCTTCATCAAGTCCTTTGAAGTAGATCTCCAATAGCTCAATTTTCGGTATGCCATGGTGTGGACAATCTAGGAGAAGATCTTTGAACCTCTCCCAAGACTTGAATAAACTCTCTCTATCCTTCATTACGAAGGCATTGATCTTCCCTCTTAACTCGGTTGTCTTGGAAGGTGGGAAGAACATAGTCAAAAACTCGGTTGTCATCTCCTCCCAAGTACCAACTCGCCCTTGTGGAATAGATTGATACCAAGCCAAGGCTTTATCCTTAAGAGAGAAGGAAAAAGCCCTAAGCTTATGGTTGTTGCTCTCCAATCTTGGCGGTCTAAGAGTCTCCATCAAGATCTCATAATTCATCAAGTGTTGATGAGGAGACTCTCCTTCAATCCCTCCAAATTGATTATGCCGGATCATTTGTAGAACTTGAGGGCGGAGCTCGTAATCATGGGCTGCGGGATCTCCTAAGTTCACACCCGGACGGTGTGCTCTTTGTGCCGGATCCATACGTTGCCCCAACGTTTGTGGTTCTTCCATAGCAATGGGCACAACCCTAATATTCACCGCCGGCTGCTGCGGTTGTGGTGGAGGTGGAGGAGGTTGTTGACGGTTAAGCTCTCTTTGCACAAGAGCTTGCCTAATTTCCTCAATCTCCCTCCTAGTTGCCTCTTGCCTCTCATTGGCAAGTCTCCTTTCTTCCTCCAAGAGCTCATCTCTTAGCCTAATTTTCTCTAAGGCTTCATCCAATTCAGCTTGGAGGTTTCTTCCGGCCATCTCTTTCTCCTTTCGAATGCTCTTGGATCTAGATCTAAGGGTTTTCTCCGGTTCGGGATCGAATGGAGCTAAATCTTTTCCACGAGATCTTCGCATACACCTATAGAGTAAGAAATGTCCTGAAAAGCAAAGACACACACCAAAGAGAGATCAAAAGCAACAAGAAAGATCTACACTATAAACAATCACAAAATAGACTCAATCTAGACCTAGTCCCCGGCAACGGCGCCCAAAAACTTGTCACGCTCAGGATGTGTGCACAATAAGCTTTAAATTTATACTCGTTATATTTCTCCTAACTCCTAGCGCACCCGCAGTGTACGGGACATTCGTAGTATGGATAGTATTCCGAGGTCGAACACAAAGACTAAGGTGAGATTGATTCGGTTTGTGATTGAGTTTAGTGAAGATCTAGGTTAAGAAAAGAGAGAAATAAAGAAATGAAAATCTCAATTGTTTTTGGTTGGTTTTTAGGTGATCAATCAAGGATCACAATTCATGCAAAAGTAAGCAATCAACTAAGCTAACGAATCAACACAAAGAAACAAGCTAAACACGAGATATGAATCAAAAGAGAGAAATGGATTCTAGGGGTTGGAAATTCTGCTTATGGCATAGGACTCAGGCTATCTAATCATTCCTCGGATGATCTATGATATGTCGGGAGTAAGTGTTCTAGAGTGGGATCAATCACTGGGTAAGTCTCATGGTCCACTAATCCATTCCTAAGATCTCATTACCGGGTAAGTCTCTAAGAACCTAAGGATTGGAATTCTACACAAACCGGATTGTTACCTAGAGGTCTAACCTATCCTTACCAGGTAAGTCTCAAAAAGGGAAATTCTAAGCAACTATCCTAGCACACTTAGTCCAATGGCGGCTTGTGAGGCTCACCACTACCTAGGGTTTGTAATCTTTGAAATCTAAGGGTAAGAATCACCACGTAGGTCTCTTCTAACACTTAGTAGCTAAAACTAGGTCATCCTAGGCTAGATTAACTCAACAAACACCTAGGATTTCAACATTCTAACAATCTAAAGCTAGATTCATCGAACTAGGGAGAATCACGGGCTGTTCTACACATCCACGGCCGTGGAATGGGAAGATCCACCCGTGGACTTCAACAGAGAGTTCGTTCTTGTAAGTTACTCATCCAAAAGTAAATCTAAGTGCATCCTATCATAGTCCTAGCTACAATCATCCTTTCCTTACCCTAGAATCACATCTATTTAGCCTACGACATTCATCATAAGAATCGAAATAATCATACATTAATTCATAGCATTCATTTGCAAGATAATGAAGGGGGAAGAGATGAACAAGTAAGGAAACTGTTCGCTCAAAAGGTGTGTGCGTCAAAGTCTTAAATTTATATCTAGAACTCAAAAGCAAAGCGAACCCGCAGTGTACGGATCAGCTGTAGAAAGGTAAGAATTCCAGAGTCGAACTCAGGGATTTGGTGAGAATAATTCCGATTTCAATTATCTAGCGAAAGTATAAAAGCTTTTGTGATTTGATAAAGAGAGAAATGATTCCAAGGATTCAAGTATCCGATTTAGGCTTTCGATTCAAGACACTTCTAGAGATATAGGACAGAATTTATATTGCCAAGATTAAATGTTCAAAGGTAGGATTCGTACGATGAAGTTCCGAAACCTATATGACTAATCTATAGGTTCTCTCTATAAGGGTTGTTGAGGCTGCAATATAGAAAGATCTAAAGACAAGAATTATGTTCAAACTAACTATCTAAAACTCCAGGATATGACTCTCCAAATCTTGCGACCTATATGACTTAATAAAGGATGTTGAGTCTCTTTATTACCCAAATCTTGCGACCTTAATCTATTAAATGTAGAAACAGGTTTGAAGTGCCTTCATACATTCAATTAGAGGGTAGAAAGGTTAATCAAGGTTGGGATTTAGGCAAGGATTAATTTTGATTAAAGATTAGTTCAATTAAAGTTCGTCAGAAGAATAAATCGCCCTGTTCATAAGAAAATCGGTCGATTTTCCTCAAGAACAGCCCGATTTTCCTGTTTATCGCAAAACTAAAATCTAAACTCTCAGGGTCCTAATGTTCAAATGAGTTCAGTCTATCATCATCTAAGCCTTAATCATCAACTATTCTCCCCAGAATCACAATGGTTTTAGCCAACCATTTTCAAAACCGAATCAAATTAATTCTTGAGTGAAAAATCGCAAAGAAAACCGAATCTTGAATAAAAATTCAATAACTTTCAAATCTGTAAACAATTGTCAAATCTGCTCAATGTATCTCTCAAACAACTCAATTTCGTGTTCATAAACCACAAACAATGCAATGGATAATGAAATCTCACAATCAAAGATCAAGAATAACTTTCCGGCAAAAGCTCTTCAATCTCTCTCCAAGATTCGTTGATTTCTTCAAAACGTGTAAAGATTATCTGGTGCGACCCCCCCGTCTTCGTTCGTAGGGTTCTCTTCTATAGTTTCTTGCAGATGGGCCGTTTGGCAAAACTCTCATCTAGCCCAAATTAATTGGGCTTTATGTCGTCTTTTCATTTGGCCGAATCGTGAAGAAAATTGACCCAATCGATTTTGGTACAAAACCGTTCGATTTCGATGTATGAAAATCGTCCGATTTATGTATACATTAGCACGATTTTCTTCAACAGAAAGTGCTCTTCCTTGGGTTCGTCTTCTATGCTTCTCCTTTGCAATTCCTTAGCCCTTTGTGATCCTTCTAAGACTCCTTTAGCTTCCTTTACATCCTTAGATGCTTCTTGCTCCATTTTTGCTTCCAATTCAACTCTATTTACCTGCAATTCATCAAAATCTCGTGTAGACCTCTATTTTCGACAATTGATCGAATAGAACATAAAAGGTATGCAAAATCCCTCTAAATGCAAGGTAAATAGAGATAATGTGCTGCAATATGCATGAATATGATGATACATAATTCATGTCATCAGAAACAAAACCAAGCTGAAGTTTAGATAAGAATGACTCACAACCCTTCCAAAAGAAGGTTCAAATGGTTCATACAACTCTAGAAATCAAATCCGATACTTTTCACTACAAAAGCTATCAAAGTGTGGCAATGGTGTGTTCTTCCTTCCCCTCTCCAATGGAGCTCTTCTCCTTCCTTCCTTCTTTGAATCTTCTTGTTGAGAGAGTATTTTTGATTCGATGATGGTGGATTATGGAGGGCTGCTCCAAGATGATTCTCTCAGCCAATGCAGGACCACTTTTATAACAACTTTGCATGAGCTGGCCATGAGAATCGTGGCACAGCTGTCACAAGAATCTGGCAAAATCCACGGGTAGAACCACGGCTGTGGACTTGCTCCTAACCGTGGTTTTGCTCCAGAAACCTTCTTAGGCTCGTTTAGCTATGATTTGGTGCATGACTTGTGTTTGCAAGGTTCCATGAGTCTCCTTTGGCCTCTAGTTTGCATCCTAATGAGTCCGAGGGTGTGTCATCTCGAGGATTGATTCTCGAATGCATCGGTTTAGCTCCTAAATCTCCCAAAATACCTATAAAACAAGCACAAGTCCGTGTAGACGTCTATCTCGACAAAATACATGAATTGAGTGTAAAACGTCGTGAATTAATGCTAAACCATGCATGAATGAGTGAGAAATCTATCTAAATGACTACCTAAACCTAAGTCATAAATCGTGTTATCAACCACCCAAGGGAATAGAATCAACATTTACCGGGTAAGTCTCAGGCTAACTCTCAAAGATGGGATGAAGGCACACTCAAACCCCAATAAAGAATAAACATTTATTACCCACACTCATGATCTTGGGTAAACAAGCAAAGGAATCACCGGGTAAGTCTCATCCTAGGCTTGCGTTGAACCAGGAAAGGTATAACAAGGATAGGATTTGGCAAACTGAAACTCTTAACTCAGATAAGATGCAAGAAAGGTTCACCTCGTTCAGTTAAATTCAATCCCAACCGAGATGTTCAATGACTGACCGAGGTGTTCTACGGTTAAGATAAAGATTCGAGCTTTCAGGGTCCTGCTGGGATTAAGATCATTCTATAATCGTCTTTCCCACAACCTTCAGCCAATCACCCTATAAATTCATAAGAAACATAGCCAACCATCATCATGATAATAATAATCAAATTTATAGGAAAGGAATCAATATTCAAACAAGAAAACCTTAACGCAAAGGTCTCAATAACTGAATGAATCAAACAACAAATCAGTGTTCTTCAAGTCACAAATCAGAAAAGACAACAAACCAAAAGCAATCTAAGAAGATCTTACAAACTCCTTCAAAAGCCAACTTCAACTATGATTCCTTCCTTCCTTGAGCTTCAATCCTTCAAAACTTCTTTCAACTCTTCTAGAAATCCTTCAGAAAACCGTTCAATTGCTGGATGCTCTAAGCATTGATGAACTTGTGGAAAATCCAATCCTTTATATAGGAGAATTATCTTCAAAAAGATCAAATATCTTAAAAAGATAATTTCCTAGAAAATATATTCATATCTCTGAAAATAAATCAGCCAAATATAATATTTTCCTTCCAGAAATCCAGCCAAAAACATATGATATTCTCCTTCCAAAAATAGAAGATCTTAGCCAAAAATAAAGATCTCACCGGCGACAAGGTGTTCACCTCGGTCAGGACGCTCCTCAAGATCACCTCGGTTGAGGTGATACTGTAGCTGACCGAGGTGAATCTCAGTTGAATGTAAATCATCTCGAATCTAGTCCAAAATCAATCTTCTTAATAATTTCCATGCTTCCTGAGATCTTCTCAATGCTCCAGAATGTAGCTCCAATGACTTCTTAGCTCCCTTAGCTTCATTTCGGTTCAAAACGTGCCATTTTCCCTACAATTACAACGAAACTAGGTGTAGACCTCGATTCCCGCAAAGGTAGACAAAACAACAATGTAACCGCATAATATACATCCATACATGCAGATTTATGAAGATAAAACCTCTAAACCAATCCCAAAATATAGACTATAATACATGCTATCAAAATACCCCATAGTTGTCCCTTGCTTGTCCCCAAACAAGTTCCAAATCTTAGATACAAGATAGACTGGATTATAAGTCAGAAAAGATCAATGAAAAACATTTCAAAACATTTTGATGGTGTGCTCCACTCATAGATCACCCTAAGAGCATGCTTCATGGCAAATAAAATGAAGATATGATCAAAACATTTAATAAATATAAGAAAGCCGTTCATCTTTGCATAAAATCATAGAATGCATAATAAATCATATTTATCGAAATCAATCATGTATAATCCAATTTAAACCACCAAGTCTATCAACAAGCTCGAGGTCTCAAGGGCTTCCAAAAGAGGTCAAGAAACGTCTCAAGGTGGGATGTATATAGGGCATGTGGTACTAGAATCCGGGAAAAGGATCTTACTTTACTTTCTTTCTTTGAAACTCAACATCTTCAACTAATAACCTTTTCTTATTTTACTTTACTTTTTGGGATGCATGGACAGAGGTGCACAATAACCGAAGCCTAGGAGATCATCAATCATCAATTTCTCGAAATGTCTCAAATTATTGATGCACATACCATGAACCGTTAGGAATATCGCTCAATCAGACTTTGGCAAGACACAAACACCCGGCTATGTGAATGGTGCCGAGTTACTCATCATCATGATTGACTTCCCCAAACCTAATTGTTTCTTTCTAACACTTTCAGCCAACATCTCAACTTCACTTTCACTTGCTTTTCTTTGCTTGCTTCTAAATCCCCGGATAGGTAAAGGGAGGCAAATATGTATATGTGGGGCTAAAGCATGGTCAAGAAGAAGAAGAGAAGAGAATGAATTGCCTTAGTTATCCCAAGAAGAATGTGATAGAACTCATCATGTGTTGTCAACCTACAAATCCAACATAATTTTGATAAAAACAAAGTATTAAACATGCCAAAACTTTAAACAAAGCATTTTGCAACTTAAACATATCATAAAATGTGTCGAGCATGTAAAGATTTCAAAACCAATATGCAAACAGAATCATCATTGAGGTCATATCCCGAGAAGAAGCACAAAACGTTTCGAAAACTCTCAGTTAAGAACCCACCTTGGTTGAGGTGTTATAGCGTCATCCGAGGTGGTCAACCTCGATCGGCCATGAACATCCCGGTCGAGGTCATAAAATATTTTTTTTCAAACCAGTTTTCCACGTTTTTTCTCAAACAAAAACCTCTATGTATGCATGTAATGGCAGCTAAACACATAGAGGCAAATAAAAAATAATAATCCGAAGAGTCATACAAATCATACAAGCAAATAAGTCAAGTAATACATCCATAATACTCCATACTTGGGACACATTGTCCCAATCGGTCAAATATAAGTCTAAGAAACAAAATACTCACCAGACCTAGCTGAACTGCATAATAAATAAGAAAGAAAACCCATGCAGCTCTATCCTCGTCAACATGCGGTGGTGGATGTGGAATGTAGGGGTGCTGGGTCGGATCAAAGGGATAACCCATAACCTGCTGATGCTGAATCTCCATCATGCGTCTAGTGTAGTGTTGGCTCTCCAACATCTGATGCGTCCAACCCTCAAAGCCGCGGCGTTGGTCCTCGAAAAGCTCATGAATGTCAACTTTCACAACAGCGTAAGCGTCGATCATTTGATCAGTGAGGTCATCAATCCTTTGGTATGCCTCGGGATCTCTGAACCTGGGGCGGGATCTGCGCTGAGGTGGTGGCGGTGGTGCTGTTGTCTCCTCCTCCGTCGCCTCATCATCAAGGTCGACAACCGGAACACTAGGGCCGCCGGTATTAGTACCGGTCTCCATGGCAGGTCCTCCATCATAATCATCATCATCATCATCAGCAGTAGCAGCAGCAGCGTCTCTGGCATCCTGCATGTAGGGAAACCAGGCAGCAGACCAGTTTGGCGGTCGAATACAAAGAACTGAGATGACCATAAAATGTCTTGTGGAGTTGTCATCTCCGATGGCATGGCGACGTAAGGCGTGCTAAGAACACGAGGATAGAGGATACGTCGGTGATCATCTCCTGCAATCCTAGCGGCTTCGCAGCCGCAACCAATGTACACGCAAAAAGGTCCAGACCCATAGCAGTAGCAATGTGGGTCACCAACCCTCCACAACAGATGTTGCCCTTCGACTTGCTGTTCGCCACTTAGCGTGCGTGCAAATAAGCTTTAAATTTATAAAACTAGAAATCAAGCAAGCGAACCCGCAGTGTACGGATCGATATAGTTAAGCAAGAATTCCAGAGTATCGAACACAGGGATTTGGGGGGTTAAATCCAGTTATAGATTATCAAGCAAGTAAATGTATGAAGCTTTTCAAATTATTGGGAAAACAACAATCCTAAAGATCCAGGAATCCAGCTGTGGCAATCGATTCAAGATATACTGATGATATAAGGACAGAGTTGAGATATGCAAAGGTATGCTAATGTAAGGTAATCGTACGGTGAAGTTCCAAAAACCTTATATGACTCACCTACAAGACACTTTCTATAAAGGTTATTGAGGCTTCAATATAGAAAGGTTCTAAAGGTAAGAATTAATGTCAAATACCCAAACTTGTAATCCAAGGATCAAGACTAACTAAACCGATTACGGTTGTGACACTCACAATTGAGGTAGAGGTTGTTGAGGCTTCACTACCACCTAGAAAAGGCAATCCTAAACTAAGTTAAAGCTAATCTTTAACTTTGGATTAAAGTAAAAGCAAGTTCGTAAACTTAAGGGAAATCACGGTTGGATCTTGAGGTTCCACGGTCGTGGACTCAAGAACAGACCGTAATTTAGGGTTCGTCAGCGATTCTCTCTAACTCTCAGGGTCCAATCTGTTTACGATCGATCTATCATCATCTAAGCCACAACTATCAACCCTTCACCTTAGAATTGTTAAGGGTTTTTAGCCAACAATAGTCATGTTGATATCAAATTCAAGAATTGAAAGATTGAAAGATGAAAACTTCCGGAAACTCTCAATAAACTTCAAACCAATCTCAAAGTCACAATCAAGAACGAATATTGTCACTAGATTCGGAATAGAACAAACGAACACAATCTTAGATAAGAAGGAAGAACGGGATGTCAATCCGTCTTCTAAATCAAACCCAAACAAGAAGAGGAATCTCCTTGCGAACAATCTTCCAAATCTTCGATCTTCCGTCAATCCGGAAATCACAATAGCGCTGCACAAATCTCTCAAACACAACTTCCACTAAAAGCGAAATTAGGGTAATCCCAAGCGCAAACGGAAGTGCGTCTAAGCGTAAGCGAAGGTGTAAGCCAAGGTCTAAAGCGAGGTGACGGAATCTCTCTTCGTCCGTCCTTTTATAGTGTAAGATAAAATATTGGCCCGGCCCAATTGCGTAGGAGATCGTGACTTAAAGTATGGCGAAAAAGATCGCCAAGATCACGGTCGTGGAAGGTTCCACGGCCGTAATTTAGAGCGTGGGAATCAACACGGTTTGAACCATCTTCTCCACGGCCGTAGAAGTTGCTGGAATGAACCACGCTTCCCTAGCCATGGTTCCACGGCCGTGGAAATGAACGTGAAAAGTAATACGGCCGTATTTTAGAGCGTGGTTTAGGGCAAGAACGTGATTCTTCCCTAGCCTCGTGCATTCCTCAAGTTGGCACTCCCTTAGCTCCTAGAAATGCCTTCAATCTATGGACATTGCTCAACAACTCCATCCTTGCTCGATTCCGTTCGGAAATAGCTCTCAATCACCTATAATCAACATAAAGCTTGTGTAGATCTCTATATCGACATTATAGACAAACTAGCACACAAATGCATCTATGCTCAATCAATGACTATCAATATGAATCAAATACACTTAGAAAACGTGCCTAAAATATCACAATATTGCATGCTAACAAATAACCCCATACTTGCCACTTGCTTGTCCCTAAGCAAGGTCTTTCAAAAGCTTTAAAACAAGAGTTAGGATGAAATATGTGTACCTTCTCAAAGCAATACTTTTTTTGGATGAATGTGCCTTCTAAACAATAGATCATTCTCAAATCTTGCTTCAATCGTTTATAGGACTTTAATACACTTAATCAAAGAGTAAAGAGTAAAGAAAACTCATGAATCAATCAAACTTCCATACAAACATCATAACCCTTAAACATTATCAAAATCAATCATAAGAAACTTCAATTTAGATCACCAAGTCATATAACATTCTTTTGATCTTAAGGACTTTCAAAGAAAAAGGTCTAGAATGTGGAAAGGGAAGGAAACTTTAAGGAATGTGGTGTATGAATCCGGGAAAGTGGACAACTACTCTTTTCTTCTTCTCTTGCGGTTTCCGCAACACCTTCAACTTAGAACTTCGCTCTCTTCTTTTCATTTTTCGACTTTACTTTTCGAGTTATGGATAGAGGTGCACAAAAACCGAAGCCTAGGAGATTGGTGTTTCTCAATTTTTATGAGATGCCTCAAACCCTTAGCGCACATACCATAATCCGCTAGGAATATCGCTCAATCCGACTTTGGCAAGAGACAAACACCCGGCTATGTGAATGGTGCCGAGTTACTCATCATCATGATTGACTTCCCCAAACCTATAATTTCTTTCTATTCCTTTGAATGCAAAGTATTGCTTTCATGGCCCTCCCACATCATACATGCATTTTTCAATCAACTCCTCCAAATTCCCGGATAGGTAAAGGAGGCCATAATTTCAATGAGGGGCTAAATGATCAAAGAAAGAAGAAAGAAAAATCGAATTGCCTTAATCATCTCAACAAGAAGCATAAGAACTTATTGTGTGATTTCAACTTCAATTCCTCAACATGATTTAAGTAACATTCATCACATTATGAAACATGCAAAAGTGGTATAATCAACTCATTCAATTTCTTTTCAATCCACTGTTCGTTTAAGCATGCAATTGTCATCAAACTCAATTCACAAGTAGCGATTATCATAGAAATCATCTCAATTCTTTAGAAGCACAAAATTTTTCAAAAATTTTCAATTTTTATGGGTTTTTCAAACTCTTTTTCATGCAATCCAATAATGAAACATGCAACAATATAATGAACATGCAATGATAGTCTCGATAGAAGCAAACATAGTGAGTAAGAGTTATTACAACTTTTAGTCACACCCCACCCCATACTTGGAACAAACATTGTCCCTAATGTTCAAAAGAAAGAAAGAAAAGAAAGAAAAGAAAAAAAAAATCACAAAATGGCGGTGAAGCGGCTAAAGCTATCGGTCATCATCATCATCACCGCGGCGCTGGTGGGGGTGGGAATGGAGAGAAGCTAGGATCATAAAACCGCCCAAACTGCTGGCGGTAGACATCTCTCATCATGTGATCGAGGTCGTCCAAGCGTCCATCTCTAGCATCGGCTCGAATCTCCAATCCTCCTACTCTCTCCGAAAGACCAGTAGCCCAATCCGGCATCTGCTCATACCATCCCGGAGCCTGGCTGTACCACTCTGGAGCGTCGGACGGTGCTGGTGCTGGTGCAGATGGTGTCTATGTAGCCATGGAGGTGGAGCTCCATACCATGCAGGAGGTGTCTCTGCCCAAGTGGGTCTCTCACTCACGCTGGCGCGGCGAGAAGACGAGCCTGAAGCTCTAGCGGGACGTGGAGAACGTCTAGGCACATCGGGGGCCGCATCCGGCTGATCCGGAAACGTGCCAAACTCTTGCTCGGCTCCTCCTCCACCCTCAAACTGATCCCTCATCTCCTCCTCCTCAACTACGGGCGGTGGTGGGACATATGGGGGAGCTGCAATCCTGTTCGAGTGCATAGCAGCGAACGTCTCCTTCCAATTATGGCGTCCAACCATAATGGAGTACTCCGGTAGCCACTCAATACCCCTACCCGTCCTGCTCTCCCAAGGCATGGCCGCATAAGGCGGACCTCTATGTGTGGGGAAGATGAGACCTCTAGTCATGAAGGCATGAAGTCCTAAGGGTACGGCTGGTATGCGGGTACAGGCAGAAAAATCAACTCCCAACATCCTAGCAAGGTGGGTAACTATCCCACCATATCAAATGTTGCCCTTCCTCTTGTTCTTAAGCTTGCTCATAGTAGCAGCTAAGAGGGTGGCATAGTCAGCTCGGCGCCCATACAGTAGAGAATATAACAGAAAGAGCTCATCCGTCTTGATCTTTTGGGGTGTCTCCGTCCTAGGGAAGAGACACTCCGAAAGAATACGGTGAGCAATCTTCAAGGCTAAGTGATACATCAACTTAGCCTTGGTGTCAGCAGGTTGCCAGCGGTCCTCGCTGGCGTAAATCATAGCAACCTCCTCCCAAAAGTCTTTGGCGTAAACGCCAATAGGAAAACGACCATTGAAGGTCTCATGGAACCCAAAGAAGGTTCCGAACTCACGGATGGTAAAATCATAGTTTCTTTCCATAAGACGGAAAGAAACGGTCATATCCACATGGCTTTGCTCGAAAGACGTCACAACCTCCCTCGTAATCTCCTCATAGGCGTCTTCTCGGATAGCCGAGAAGAAAACTAGTCCGGCTCTATCCAAGAGCTAAGTAAGGTCATCTATGATGTTAAGAGGAGCTAGATCCTCTAACAATAGGTACCTAGGTCCAATCACAGGCCTCTCATGGATCCTCTCGAGTGCATCGAGGTGATCCGCATGAATGGTCGGTACTCTAGGGCTAGGAGGTGAGGGTGATGAAGGTGATGATGGAGGTGAGGGGGAAGAAGGTGGTGGTGCCCTAGAGGATGAAGAAGAAGAGGGATTACCCTTTCTCTTCTTGTTTTGGTCATTCTTCTTCTCCTTGATTCTCCCAGAAACTCTCCTCACAAAGTCCATCACTGTTCAAAATTACGGTCTGTTCTTGGTAATTCCACGGCCGTGGAACTGTCAGCGACCGTGGTTCGTCTGGTTTTTTCGTAAATCTCAGCAAACAACACTCAAACTCAGCAGTCAGGCAGCCCTAGTCTAATTTCTTCCAATTTCAATCAGTTCTTCCTAAAATTTCTAGCAAAAACGAACCAAATTGACAAAGATCAAGAAGAGTGGAAAAAACCTAGGTTTCGGATTTTAAAATCTGAATTGTGCATTCCGTGATGATTTTCCGCTCGATTCGTTGCTTGGATCTCGTTGGTGGTTGAATTTGCTTCAATTTGGGAAGAAGAATCGTCGAAAACGATTAAGGAACGAAGATTTTGGAAGAAGGGCGTGGAATCGTCGTTTTGGGTCGTGGAATTGGGTATTTGTGGAGGGTTTTTGTGAAGAACGTGGTTTATATAGGGACAGGCAAAATTTTGAAAATCACGGTCAGTCGGGGGGTTCCACGGCCGTGGAAATGTACGGAACCGTGGTTTTGGTGATTTTTCAAAGGCTTTTGGAAATTACGGTCACTGTAGCTGTCACGACCGTGGTTTAGGCTGTGGAACTCTCTGTAAAGCTCCAAAGTCCAAATTTCGTCACTTTTTTTCAACATTACCCTTCCCTTTTCCTTTTCCATCGTTCCTACGTCCAAAAACACAAACATACCGGAAGGAATCGAAGGCAAAACAAAGCAAAAATGTATAAACTAAGCTAACTATGAATCGAAAACAAAAAACAAAAATGCAATACCTTGGGTTGCCTCCTAATAAGCGCTTTGTTTAAGGTCCGTAGCTAGACCAATCTCGCACTTATTCGAGTGCGGTAGGCGTGAACTCTTCAGCTTGGAGTTCCGGCGTATACTTCTTGAGTCGTTGACCGTTCATCTTAAAGCTTCCGCCCGCTTCACCCCATACTTCAACTGCACCATGGGGGAAAATACGCTTAATTAGGAAAGGTCCGGTCCAACAAGATTTAAGCTTACCTGGAAAGAGACGAAGCCTTGAATTGAAGAGGAGAACTTGATCTCCTTCTTTGAAGTCCTTTGGAATGATGTGCTTATCATGCCAACGCTTTGCTCTCTCCTTATAGATCTTGGCGTTTTCGTAGGCATTCAAGCGGAGTTCTTCCAGCTCATTAAGGTCTAAGAGACGCTTCTCTCCCGCTTCCTTCATGCCAAAATTCAACCACTTAATAGCCCAAAACGCCTTATGTTCCAACTCTACCGGTAGGTGGCAAGACTTTCCATACACAAGGTTGTATGGTGTGGTTCCTATGGGAGTCTTGTACGCAGTCCGGTATGCCCACAATGCATCATCAAGCTTCAAAGACCAATCTTTCCTAGTCCTTGAAACCGTCTTCTCTAGAATTCCTTTGATCTCCCTATTTGAGATCTCAACTTGTCCACTAGTTTGTGGATGATAAGGGGTAGCGATCTTGTGAGTAACCCCATACTTAGCTAGAAGAGCTTCAAAGCGCCGGGCAATGAAGTGAGAACCTCCATCACTAATGATAGTCCTTGGCGTCCCAAATCGTGGAAAAATGGTCTTGTTAAAGAACTTAACCACCACCATGGCATCATTGGTGGGACAGGCAATTGCTTCCACCCATCTAGAAACGTAATCTACCGCCAATAGTATGTATTGGTTTCCACAAGAGGATGGGAACGGTCCCATAAAGTCTACTCCCCAAACATCGAAAATCTCCACCTCTTGGATGTTGTTGAGGGGCATCTCATTCCTCCTAGAGATATTACCTGTTCTTTGGCAAGCATCGCAGCAAGAAACAAAGGATTGCACATCTCTAAATAAAGTAGGCCAAAAGAATCCAAATTGCAATACCTTTGCGCTAGTCTTGTTCGAACTAGCGTGTCCTCCACAAGGTAGTGAATGACAATGGCGGATGACACTTTGCATTTCATCTTCCGGCACACATCGCCGAATGAAGCCATCCGGACCTCTCTTAAAGAGGAGAGGCTCATTCCAAAAGTATTCCCGGACATCCTTAAAGAACTTCTTTCTTTGTGCGTAGGATAATCCGGGTGGTATCTCCTGAGAAACCAAATAGTTAACAAAATCAGCAAACCATGGTTTGTTACCTTTGGAGATCACATCGATGCACTCCTTAATAATGTGTAGGTGTTCGTCCGGGAAGGAGTCATCGATGGGTAAATTGTCGTCCTCTAGATGTGTTAGGCGACTCAGATGATCCGCAACAGAATTTTCTGAACCTTTCTTGTCACGGATCTCTAGATCGAATTCTTGTAGGAGGAGAATCCATCTAATTAGCCTTGGCTTCGCATCTTTCTTTGCAAGGAGGTACCGGATCGCAGCATGATCCGTGTAGACAATCACCTTTGCACCTACAAGATAAGAGCGAAACTTGTCAATATCATAGACAATGGCTAAAAACACTTTTTCGGTAGTGGCGTAATTGAGCTGCGCTTCATCTAGCGTCTTGCTAGCATAGTATATGGCATGGGTTCGTCCTTCCTTCCATTGTCTAAGAACAGCTCCTATAGCTACGTCACTAGCATCGCACATAACCTCAAAGGGAAGAGTGCAATTCGGAGGTTGGATAATAGGTGCTGAAATTAGAGCTTTCCGAATGGTGTTAAATGCATCCAAACATTCCTACGAAAACTCAAAAACCGCATCCTTCATCAATAGATTAGTGAGAGGTTTTGATATTTTATAAAAGTCTTTAATGAAGCGTCTATAGAATCCGGCATGTCCTAGAAAACTTCTTATCCCTTTCACCGAAGTTGGGGGAGGAAGCTTTTCTATGGTCTCTATCTTAGCCTTATCTACTTCTATCCCTCTATTAGAGATTAAGTGACCTAATACAATTCCTTCCTTAACCATAAATTGACACTTCTCCCAATTAAGAACTAGGTTAGTGTCTTCACACCTTTGTAAGACAAGAGAAAGGTTAGAAAGGCAATCGTTAAAAGAGGAACCGTATACGGAGAAATCGTCCATGAAGACCTCCATGATTTCCTCTATGTATTCGGAGAAGATGGCCATCATGCACCTTTGAAAGGTGGATGGGGCGTTGCAAAGCCCGAACGGCATTCTCCTATAAGCGAACGTACCCCACGGGCACGTGAATGTAGTCTTCTCTTGATCATCCGGGTGTATCGGAATCTGAAAGAAACCACTATAACCGTCAAGATAGCAAAAGTGCGAATGTTGCGCTAACCTTTCAAGCATTTGATCGATGAAGGGTAGTGGGAAGTGATCCTTCCTCGTCGCGTTGTTAAGCTTGCGGTAGTCAATGCACATCCTCCATCCCGTTACGGTTCGGGTAGGAATTAGTTTGTTATTCTTGTTGGTGATGACCGTCATTCCTCCCTTCTTTGGAACTACTTGAACCGGACTCACCCACTTACTATCGGAGATAGGATAGATGATACCTGCATCAAGAAGTTTAAGAATTTCCTTCTTGACAACCTCCTTCATGGTCGGGTTCAACCGCCTTCGAGGTTGTCTTGAAGTCCTAAAGTCTTCCTCCATTAATATTTTGTTCATGCATAGGGAGGGTTTAATTCCTACTAAGTCCTCAATAGTGTAGCCTAAAGCTTTTCTATGTTTCCTAAGGACAATCATGAGCTGATTATGTTCATCTATGCTTAGATCGGAACTAACAATAACCGGAAAGGTAGAATTAGGTCCTAGGAAAGTGTACCTTAGATGAGTAGGAAGTGGTTTTAGTTCCATTGCTTTCGGAGCTTCCAATGGCTCTTGAGGAGCATCCGATGTCTCCTTAGAAGTTTCTAAGGGTGTTGAAGGTGTAGGTGAAGAATCGAAAGAAGTTGAACGAGTGTCTCGTTCACCCTTTTCCACGGCCAGAATCACGGTTTCCCTATGTCCTCCACGGCCGTGGTTTAGGGCGTGGAAGGTGGTTACGGTTGCTCTGCCTTCTCCACGACCGTGTAACCCCCTGGAGTGAGCCACGCTTTGGGTTGTGAGATCCACGGCCGTGGAATATAGTGTATGGCCGTGGATTCTCACGTTTTCTGCCTCGTCGTGGAGCTCCTCGAATTCCACTTCACCCATTTCTTCTTGTGCTTATAAGGCTTCAATTGCCTCATTGCACTCCTCTTCTTCCCCTACATTCGTTAGACTCATAGTAATGACCTTTTGCAAAGGATCGTTGAAGAGAATAACACTTACCTCCTCTCTAGACAACCCTTCTTCATCTTGGATATTGAATATATCCTTATCAAAGATTGACTCCTTCACTAGAGTGGAAAGAACGAACTCTACCTTCTCTTCTCCTATGTCAAAGGCGAGTCTAGCATTCTTGCAATCGACTATGCAGCCGGAAGTTGCAAGAAACGGTCTTCCGATTATGATCGGGACCGGACTATCTGCAAGAATGTCAAGCACGACAAAGTCAATAGGAACAAAGAATTTACCTAGCTTGACTGGGACGTCTTCTACAATACCGACGGGGCGAGTGATAGATCGATCCGCCATGTATAACATCATCTTCACCGGTTTAGGGTCGCCTAAACCGATCTTCCTGCATAATGCAAGTGGTATGATGCTCACACTTGCTCCTAAGTCACATAATGCATCATATGTGACATCTCCCACTCCTATGGGAATGTAAAACGACCCCGGATCCTTTAGCTTGGGGGGCATTTTCGACTTCATGGTCTTGATGAGATCCGAAGAATCCGAACTCATCTTAACCTCACCGAAATCTTCTAGCTTCCTCTTATTTGAGAGGAGCTCCTTTAAGAACTTGCCATAAGCCGGCATACCTACAATAGCATCAATAAAGGGTATATTAATATGCAGCTTGCTCATGAGTTCTATAAACTTACCAAACTGTTTATCTAGGCACGCTCTCGCTCTAGATTGAGGGAATGGTAGGGGAGGTTTGTAAGCTGGAGGAGGAACGTAGACTTCTTCCTTCTCCTTCCCCTTCTCTTTGTCTTTCTCTACGGGGACTTCAACAAACTTAGGCTGCGGATCGGTAGTAGTTACTCTGCTCCTAGTTGTGATTGCCATCACCCTTCCCTTAGGGTTGTCCTCCGTCTTTCCTGGAAGTTTCCCTTGAGTCCTAGGAACTTCCTCCGCATGGCTGAACATTTGGTTTTCTAAAACCTTTTGGGCTTTATCAACCTTAGAAATTTGATCATCAACCTTAATGATGTGGTTCTCCAAACCTTGAATCTTTCCCAAGATCGTTTCCAACATGGGATCGGGCTTTTCCTTCCCCGAAGTGTTTCCTCCATTAGATATTTGCCCCTGGCTTTTCAAAGGAGTAGAGGAAGAGGAAGGTGGAGTTAGTGAATTCGAATTGGAAGGATAAGAGTTACCGGAGTTTTGTTGATTGGAGCGCCAATTGTTGTTGTTTGAACCCCGATTGTTGTTCCAATTGTTGTTCCGGTTGTTGTTATTGCCATTCCAATTATTCCGGTTGTTGTTCCGGTTGTTGTTGTTGTTGTGGTTTGTGTTCTCACCTCCATTGTTGTTGTTGCCCAAATAGCCAACATCCTTGCCTTGTTGCTTTGGAAAGTTGGTCTTAATTGCCTCCTTCAACTCCTTGATCTCATTGTTGAGGGAGAAAATCTGATTTTGAGCTTCATGTGTGAGCTTTGCTCCTTGCTCCACACGATTTCCCTCCACTTTCCGGTGGGAATACTTCTCTATGACCCTTGCTTGCTTCTCAATAAAGTCCCAAGCGTCATCTTCCCTCATGTCCATGAATGTGCCACATGATAGGGATTGGAGCTTGAACTGTGTCTCCACATCCAGCCCCTTATAGTATATTTCCAACAATGCAAGTTTGGATATGCCATGATGAGGGCAATCCAATAACAAATCCTGAAACCTTTCCCATGATTGAAACAAACTTTCGTTAGATCTCATGGAAAATGCATTAAGCTTACCTCTAAGTTCCTCCGTCTTGGATGGCGGAAAGAATTTGGTGAGGAACTCCGCGGAAAGGTCTTCCCACGTGTCTAGTTTCCCACTAGGAAGAGCTTGGTACCAAGACAACGCTTTCCCCTTCAAGGAGAAGAAGAAAGGCTTGAGCTTATAGTTGTTGGTATTCGCGTTCCTCGGCCTCATTGTCTCCATCATACACTCAAAGTTTTGCAAGTGTTGGTGTGGAGATTCAGCGCTTGTCCCGCCAAATTGGTTTTGGCGAACAAGAGTAATAACTTGAGGGTTGAAGCTAAACCCTTGTACATCGTCAGCATCAAAGTTCACGCCCAGACGGCGTGGTTGCTACGTTGGATCCATCCTTTGGCCAAGAGTCCTTGGCTCATTATCTACACGGTTCACCCTTACATTCCTAGGTGGAATGCGTCGGTTTGCGGTCGTCCGTGGAGCGAATGGATTCACATTGATCCTCGGATCAATCTCCTCTAACGGTGGCATGGAAGAGTCTCTATCATCAGCGGATGAATGACCCCTATTCGACCTTAATGATCTCCTTGAGAATTTCTTGCTCCCCTTATTCTTAAGGTTGCTTATTTCTATCCTCATCTGGAACATCATGTCCTTCAGATCATTAACTTAGGATTGATGACGATCCATCTCATCCCGGCGAATATTCTCATTCCATTGGAGTTGAGCTTCTTTCTCCGCTAAATCCGCTTGAAGATCACGTTCGTGTTCTTCAGTCATCTTCTTTTCCTTACGCTTTTGCCTTAAAGTTCTCTCAAGCTCTTGATCAAGAGGTAAGAGGTCTACGGTGTTCCTAGATCTGCGCATGTACTTGAAAAGATATCAAATAACAAGAGAGAAGCTCCCAAGCTTGACAACCGAAAACCGAATTCGGTCTAGACCAAATCCCCGGCAACGGCGCCAAAAACTTGTTCGCCACTTAGCGTGCGTGCAAATAAGCTTTAAATTTATAAAACTAGAAATCAAGCAAGCGAACCCGCATTGTACGGATCGATATAGTTAAGCAAGAATTCCAGAGTATCGAACACAGGGATTTGGGGGGTTAAATCTAGTTATAGATTATCAAGCAAGTAAATGTATGAAGCTTTTCAAATTATTGGGAAAACAACAATCCTAAAGATCCAGGAATCCAGCTGTGGCAATCGATTCAAGATATACTGATGATATAAGGACAGAGTTGAGATATGCAAAGGTATGCTAATGTAAGGTAATCGTACGGTGAAGTTCCAAAAACCTTATATGACTCACCTACAAGACACTTTCTATAAAGGTTGTTGAGGCTTCAATATAAAAAGGTTCTAAAGGTAAAAATTAATGTCAAATACCCAAACTTGTAATCCAAGGATCAAGACTAACTAAACCGATTACGGTTGTGACACTCACAATCGAGGTAAAGGTTGTCGAGGCTTCACTACCACCTAGAAAAGGCAATTCTAAACTAAGTTAAAGCTAATCTTTAACATTGGATTAAAGTAAAAGCAAGTTCGTAAACTTAAGGGAAATCACGGTTGGATCTTGAGGTTCCACGGTCGTGGACTCAAGAACAGACCGTAATTTAGGGTTCGTCAATGATTCTCTCGAACTCTCAGGGTCCAATCTGTTTACGATCGATCTATCATCATCTAAGCCTTAACTATCAACCCTTCACCTTAGAATTGTTAAGGGTTTTTAGCCAACAATAGTCATGTTGATATCAAATTCAAGAATTGAAAGATTGAAAGATGAAAACTTCCGAAAACTCTCAATAAACTTCAAACCAATCTTAAATTCACAATCAAGAACGAATATTTTCACTAGATTCGGAATAGAACAAACGAACACAATCTTAGATAAGAAGGAAGAACGGGATGTCAATCCGTCTTATAAATCAAACCTAAACAAGAAGAGGAATCTCCTTGCGAACAATCTTCCAAATCTTCGATCTTCCGTCAATCCGGAAATCACAATAGCGCTGCACAAATCTCTCAAACACAACTTCCACTAAAAGCGAAATTAGGGTAATCCCAAGCGCAAACGGAAGTGCGTCTAAGCGTAAGCGAAGGTGTAAGCCAAGGTCTAAAGCGAGGTGACGGAATCTCTATTCGTCCGTCCTTTTATAGTGTAAGATAAAATATCGGCCCGGCCCAATTGCGTAGGAGATCGTGACTTAAACTATGGCGAAAAAGATCGCTAAGATCACGGTCGTGGAAGGTTCCACGGCCGTAATTTAGAGCGTGGGAATCAACACGGGTTGAACCATCTTCTCCACGGCCGTAGAAGTTGCTGGAATGAACCACGCTTCCGTAGCCATGGTTCCACGGCCGTGCAACTGAACGTGGAAAGTAATACGGCCATATTTTAGAGCGTGGTTTAGGGCAAGAACGTGATTCTTCCCTAGCCTCGTGCATTCCTCAAGTTGGCACTCCCTTAGTTCCTAGAAATGCCTTCAATCTATGGACATTGCTCAATAACTCCATCCTTGCTCGATTCCGTTCGGAAATAGCTCTCAATCACCTATAATCAACATAAAGCTTGTGTAGATCCTATATCGACATTATAGACAAACTAGCTCACAAATGCATCTATGCTCAATCAATGACTATCAATATGAATCAAATACACTTAGAAAACGTGCCTAAAATATCACAATATTTCATGCTAACACTTGCCCTTGATCATGTGCAAGTCCTCCGCTAACATCCCAGCAAAGTTAGGAACTCCCCCTGTGACCATATAGAATAAACTCAAAAGTTGCCCCTGAAGGACCTTCTGGGGCGTCTCAGTACACGCCAGAAGTGTCTCACTGAATATCCTGTGAGCTAGGCGGAAGGCCAGATGGAATATGACGCGCTCGTGGAAATTTCCGGATCTCCACCTGTAACATCCCGAATCCTAGAGGACTCGGAATGCTACGAGCTGGGACCTCACAATGGATCCCGGCCCTTAGCCTGGCAACAACTTCATCGGACCTTACAACTCGGCACAAATAAAAAGGCAAAACAACATAGTTTTGCATCATGAGCGAAAGCAACGTACAAACTCAAAACAATTCAGCCGAGTCTCAAAACCAAAAATAAAAACGTAAGTCTCAAAAGACATAAAAAGATAACAGTCCCGTCCTATAATGCACGGAACACCGGCTGCCTACTACCACCGGATCACTCGATCGCATCTCTAACCTGCAAGACATCTACAAGCGGTATAAAATCGTTAGCTAACATTCTATGTATAAGTATAAATGTAAAAGCACAAACACACAACATACACAATCAACATGCAACACTCAATCCTTTTATTATCTTTAATTAGGTGATAGGTCATTACCAATGATACTGATTTTGTGACACGAGGGATTCCCAAACCTCGCCCCTAATCCCGTTACCAACGAGGAATGGTGCTAATGCATCTGACCGTCTACCAGCATGGGCTGGTAGCTGGGAACCTCCTAGCTCTCGCAAGAGCCAAGCAGTGATGTCACGACCCATTATCATACACTTGGGTTAATTATGTAATATAATTAAGTCAAACTAATCCGGTTTCGTTGTTTATCGTAACTAGCAAACACCACTCATACACATTACACTCATACAAGAAGCCAGCTAAGTAAGTCCGTGGACTTACCAGTCTCTGAAGCGCAAAAGATTACCTTACTCTCAAGTTCGCTCGGGAAAACGTACAACGCCTGTTCAAGACAAGGCACATAATCAAACCACACTCTAGTGCACTAGAAGTCTTTGGACTTCTAGGCTCAACCTCCTCAACCACCTAATCCAAGAAGACTACACTCTCAGTCCATGACCTTTGCAACTCTCAACATAACGATAAACACAAAGGTTGTTTCCACAAAGTTCGAAACGAACCCTCCACAACATACCAACAACGAGACTTATGTAACTCACACTAGACCTCTTAGGTCCAACCACTCTATAGCATTCCAGTTCAACTACTCTAAGCCAGCCTAGCATGCTTCTACGATATATCGAATCTAAGGAATGAAGGAAGGAAAGGAAAGAACAAGATTCGGGAGTCACTGGAGCAAAACCGCCCCCGCGCCTGACTGAGCCGCCCCTGCGCCTATGTGGGTCCGCGCCTGCGCCAAGCTGGGTCCGCCCCTGCGCATGAATGAAACCTCCCCTGCGCCTCTGTGAACCCGCCCCTGTGCCTATTTGTACAGAAAGTCCGTCTGTTGAGTTCTTCGATTGTGCAGCCGGTCCTTTAGGGTCTCCTTTGGTGCTAGAAACGTCTTCAACTTCTCAAACTTGGTCTTAGCCTCCCTCTAAGGTCTATTTTCGTCATCAAACCAACAAGACAATGATAGATCGCTGAGCAAGGATTCTTAAAGATCTTCCATTCAAGCCATGGAAGAGGAACCAAGAAAGAAGAAGAAGAAGAGAGAGAGGAAGGAGTCTTAACCTCGTCACGTCACTATAGTTCCAACCTCAAGGAAGGTGAATCCAAGCTGGAGTAAGCCAAGAAGGTGTAAGAGGGTGAGGTTGGAAGGGAGAAACAAGTAACGTGAAAAGAAAATGACAGAAGGAAGGAGAGTAGGCTGCAATATGGAGGGAGGATACCAAAGGTCCTCAGCCACCAAGTCCCCATTGAATGAAAGAGAGGGGTTAAAAGGATCGGAAGGTGAACGTTTGCCCAAAACGCTACTACCCCGCCCTCTCGTGTCACCGCCCCTGCGGGAATCCTAGACGCTCCTACGGCCTACTCGACTGCGTCGTCTAAGCCATAAGGGCGTGAGCCCTTGTGCACGGCTTCTACCTTCTTCTGCCCCTATCAAAGCATAACGAAAAATCCGTTCGTTACACCACCTATCACTATGCTCCGTCACATGGGCTATCTCGCCCCAAAAATCTCGAGCTACAACTCGAGAAGGAAAGTCATAAACTATCGGGGTAGGGAAGCCAAAAATCTCCCTAAACTAGTCAATGGGCACGATATAGTTCAGGTTCAGCAACCGGTACTTGGTTCCTGTCTAGAGGACGCAAAAGCAAAGCGAAGCTAACTATCTAAAACAAAGCTAGAAAAGGGAAAAGAAAGCAATAACTTGGGTTGCCTCCCAAGAAGCGCTTGGTTTAAGGTCGTCAGCTGGACCGTACATCATCCTCAAACAAGGTGGAAGGTGTTCTCACCCCATACTTCTCCTTCATCATGGGGTGAAACAAAGGACTCTATCCAATGCTCCAATAAATGCAAGTGCTCATCGGAAAATGAATCATCTATGGGTAGGTCATCCTTCTTGAGCGAGGAGGGAGGTAGCCGGGTGAGGTGATCCGCTAATGAGTTCTCTGATCCCTTCGTATCGCGAATCTCTACGTCAAACTCTTGAAGCAAGAGAATCCAACAAATAAGACGCGGCTTCGCATCTATCTTAGCGAGCAAGTAAGAAATAACTACATGGTCAGTGTAAACAATAACTTTCGCTCCCACTAAGTAAGAGAGAAACTTCTCAAAAGCATATACAACTGCCAAAAGATCGTTTTCGGTGGTGGCGTAGTTCAATTGAGCTTCATCTAGCATCTTGATAGCATAGTAAATGGCGTTGGCCCGGCCGTCCTTCTTTTGTCCAAGTACTGCTCCTACGGCCACATCACTAGCATCACACATGATCTCAAAGGGCAAGGTCCAATCGGGAGGTTGAATGATGGGAGCGGTGATCAATGCTTCCTTTATCCTGTAAAAAGCATCAAGGCATTCCTGCGAAAACTCAAAAACAACATCCTTATTCATGAGATGAGTGAGTGGTTTTGAGATTTTAGAGAAATCCTTGATGAACCTCCTGTAGAAACCTGCATGCCCGAGAAAATTCCGCACACCCTTAACAGAACAAGGGGGAGGAAGTTTTTCAATAGTCTCGATCTTAGCTCGATGACCTTAATACCTCGGTTAGAAATGAGGTGTCCTAGAACAATTCCTTCCCTAACCATAAAGTGACACTTCTCCCAATTCAAAACAAGATTAGTGTCTTCACAACGTTGTACCACTAGAGAAAGATTAGCTAAACATTCATCAAAAGATGAAGCATATACCAAAAAGTCATCCATGAATACCTTCATGATCTCCTCAATGTACTCGGAAATGATAGCCATCATACAACGCTGAAAGGTAGCGGGTGTGTTACACAATCCGAATGGCATCCTCCTATAAGCGAATGTCCACCATGGACAAGTGAAAGTGTTCTTCTCTTGATCATCTGGATGGATAGGAATCTGAAAGAAGCCACTATAACCATCTAGATAGCAAAAGTGGGAGTGTTAAGCTAACCGTTCAAGCATTTGATCGATGAAGAGAAGCGGGAAATGGTCCTTCGAGTTGCCACGTTCAGCTTCCTATAATCGATGCACATCCTCCAGCCCGTAACGGTCCTAGTTGGAATAAACTCGTTGCTCTTATTCGTCACAACGGTCATCCCTCCTTTCTTTGGAACTACATGCACCGGGCTCACCCACTTGCTATCCGATATGGGAAATATGATACCTGCATCCAACAACTTAAGAATCTCCTTCTTCACAACCTTTTTCATGATCGGATTTAACCATCTTTGAGGTTCCCGTGAAGTCTTATGATTGTCTTCCATTAGTATCTTATGCATGCAAAAAGAAGGCTTAATACCAACAAGATCATCAATAGTATAACCCAAAGCCTTTCCATGTTTCCTCAGAACATGCATCAGTTTAGGCAATTCAGTTTCAGAATGGGAAGCATTATCGATAACGGGATAAGTAGAATCCGGACCCAGGGAAGAATACCTCAAGTGATTAGGAAGTGGTTTAAGCTCCACGACTAAGGGTGCTTTCTGAGGTGGATCTGTGCTTCCTCCTTCCCGTGAAGTGGATTTAGATCGAAGAACTAGACTTTCAGAAGTCTCAATTGATATCATCTCGCTTGCTGTCTCGGTTGGTGTCCGAGGTGGGCGACCGAAATGTTCTTCAGATAAGAACACGTCGCTTGGTCCAGGAAGTGCCTCGGTCAAGGTACTGGAACTGAGACCGAAACTTAAATTGCTTTTCTTCTCCTGGATTAGTTTCTCTATTTTAGCTCCTGGATCTGCTTCCAATGCTTTTAAGCTCCGTATATCTGCATCACAAGACACATCTATACCTTCCTCCATTAAACTAAAACTAAGAACTCTTTCAAGAGGATCGTTAATAAGGATAGAGCTCACCAATTCTCTTGATTCTTCTTCATAATAGATGCTGAAGATATCATCCTTCAGCGGCTCTCCCTTCATTGCAGCAAGCAATGAAAACTCCACATGATCACCGCAAATGTTGAATTTTAACTTGGCATTCATGCAATCCATGTTGCAGCCCGAAGTTGCTAGAAATGGTCTCTCGAGAATGATGTGAATGGGATAATCTGCGGGAATGTCAAGCACAAAAAAGTCTATAGGTAAGTAGAAATTACCTAAATTGATAGGAACGTCTTCCAAAATGCTCACGGGATGGGTAATGGAGTGATCCGCCATGTATAATGCCATCTTCATCGGCTTGGGCTCTCCAAGGCCGACTTTTTCACATAGCTCCAGCGGAATGATACTCACGCTGGCTCCTAGATCACACAATGCATCATAAGTTACATCCCCAACTTGAATGGGAATGCAAAATGAACCGGAATCTCTTAATTTGGGTGGCATCTTCTCCTTCATGATTTGAATGAGCTCCGAAGACTTAGATGTCACCCTTACTTCCCCAAAATCCTCCAACTTCCTCTTCCTTGAGAGAATCTCTTTCAGAAACTTCCCATAGGCGGCCATCCCTAGAATGGCATCAAGGAAAGGGATGTTAATTTGTAGTTTATTCATTAGGTCAAGAAACTTAATGCTAGTCTAGATGTACCCTCGCCCTTGACTGAGAGAATGGAAGTGGTGATTTATAAGCAGGAGGTGGAACAAAAACTTTAGATTTTTCTTTCGCTTTCTGGGGTCTGCCTTGGTTGGCACCTCAACCGAAGTGTTCGTCTTGTCGTGGCTCGACCGAGGTACTGATTTGCAGTTTTCAATCCACTGCGTGTTGTTATTGCCATAACCTGCTCCTTAGGGTTGCTCTCTGTCCTTGCTGGGAGCTTCACTAGATTTCTTGGTGCTTCATTCGCCTTGTTGAAGAATTGTTGCTCTAAGGCTTTTTGTGCCTTCGAGAATGAATTCATCGATGTCTCCATAGCGTTGAGCTTGATCAAAATTGGCTCCAACACATCATCCTTCTTTTCTGGCTGGGACAAACTTGATCCAGGCTCCTGGCTTCTCAATGGAGTAGAAGAAGAAGAGGGGGGCGTTAATAGCTTTATCAACATGAGAATAAGGGTTACCGGGATTTTGTTGATTAAATATCTAATTGTTGTTATTGGAGTTTCTATTGTTGTTGTAAGTGTTGTTCCGTTGGCCTTGATAGTTGTTTCTTCCTTGATATCCTCAATCTTGCTCCTTCTTTATTTGAGCTACTATAAGCTCCTTCAATGCATTTACCTCATTGCTAAGCGAGGTGAGTTGAGCTCCATTGGATGATGTGTCTTGGAAGCTAACTCTCCTTGCTCCATTTTCAGTTCCTTGATGGGAGTACTTCTTTATGTGTAAAGCTTGCTTTTCAATGAAATCCCAAGCTTCATCTATTGGCATGTCCATGAATGTGTCGGCTGAAAGTAGTTTGAGATTGAATTGAGTAGCGCATTCCAAACCCTTGAAATAAATTTCCATCAACTCGATCTTTGGAATCCCATGATGTGGGCACTCCAATAGAAGATCCTTGAATCTTTCCCATGACTTGGACAACCTCTCCTTGTCCTTCATAATAAAAGCATTGATCTTTCCCCTCAATTCAACGGTCTTAGAGGGAGGAAAGAACTTAGTTAGAAACTCCATCCTCATCTCTTCCCAAGCGTTGATTTTTCCGGCCAGAAGAGATTGATACCAAGCAAGCGCCTTGTGTTTCAAAGAGAAATAGAAAGGCCTCAACTTGTTGTTGTTATTATTCTCCACTCTTGAAGGTCTCAAAGTCTCTATCAGAATCTCATAGTTTTGCAAATGCTGATACGGAGACTCTCTCTCCAATCCTTCAAATTGACATTGTCGAATCATGGTTAGAACTTGCGGTCGAAGTTCATAATCATGCTCAGCTGGATCACCGAGGTTGACTCCTGGACACTTGACTTGCTGATTGGGGTCCATCCTTTGTCCTAGGGTTTGTGGAACTCCAGCAGAAAGAACATCTCGGATAGGCATCCGAGGTGGTAAGTGTACCTCGGCCAGGGAAACATGAATTGGGTCTTGCATCGGTCGAGGGTCTGGGATCGGTCGAGGCAGAAACTGGACCCTTAGAGCGGCCATATCTGCTTCAATTCCTTATGTTCTTGCACGAGTCTCGTCCTTCTCTCGTTGTAGTTCTTCCTTACTGAGGCATAGCTGTTCCAACGTCTCCTTCAATTCGGCTTCCAGATCGCAATTGTCTTGATTTGCCATTTAGCTTCTTTCAATCTTCTCTTGTAGGTCTTTTCTGTTGGGGATCGTAGGGAACAATTTCCTTTCCAGCACGAGTTCTTCGCATAAACCTAAGGAAAGATCCTGCGAAAACACTCAAGTAAAGTAGTCAAAAGCAACAAGGGCAATAGCCCCAAAAGATTACCAAAACCGGCTTGGTCTAGACCAATTCCCCGGCAACGGCGCCAAAAACTTGTTCGCTCCAAAAGGTGTGTATGCAAGCTTTAAAATTTATAACCCAAGAAGTATGTATGCTTGACCAATATGCAAACCCATAGTGTACGGATTAATTGTAATAAAAGGAAGAATTCTAGGGGTCGAACACAGGGACTATGGTGAAACAAAACACGGAATCAGGTTGTCTAACTACTTTCAGCCGGCTGCCCACTAGAAATTTATTTCAAGGGTTTAATACTGAATGTGTCGGCTGAAAGTAGTTTGAGATTGAATTGAGTACCGATCTTTGGAATCCCAAGCTTCATCTATTGGCATGTCCATGAATGTGCCGGCTGAAAGTAGTTTGAGATTGAATTGAGTAGCTAACGGTTTAATAGCGATGTTGTAGTTGCCTTGCAGGTTAGGGACGTTACCCAGTGATCCGGAAGAGTGGGCAGCCGGGGTTCCAAACCCTTGAAATAAAATTCCAAACCCTCTCACATCACACTCAACGCAAGCTAGAAGTCCTTAGACTTCTAGACCATATGATCTCGCAAGATCATAACCCATAACACATACTAGGACAAACATGCCTAGTCCAAACAAACTCAACGGTAACAACACCATGCTAGGATAAGTCAATCCTAAGCTCCAAAATCCTATAAGATCATACAACCCCAACCTCGTGCCTCAGAACGCTTACAAGATCAACCATATAACGTAAAACCTTATAAAGACATCACAAGATAACAATACCACCCTAAGTTCATAACAACATCAATCCATCAAACAATATCAAAACCTCAAAACTCACCTAAGGGTCCACAACCACTACTTGGCATTCTCACTAGGTTATGCTTGATCCAAACCTAGCATGATACTAATACTAAACATAACAAGATCGAGGTAAGATCATAAGCTCGGGGGATAGGGTACTCACGTGACGTCAAAAGACAGAAGACGATCTATGGATGTCGATATGTATTCATTAGCCTTAATCGGTGCGCTTCCAAGGCTAGCACCAAACTAAAGAAATTGCATAACGCTAAATTTGGGAATAGTATATAACGTACATAAAGAATAAACCCCGTACAACAAACCGAGTCAAAATCTCAAAAACACTTTCCGGGTAAATTATCCAGTATATCAAAATATAAGAATATCCCCGTAATTAAAATTCATGGTTAAAAACCACTAAAATATTTTCTGGGACAGTTTATACAATTTTATAAACATGGGACAAAATCCGAAATCGACTTTTCCGGGCAACTATGAAACACACGGAACTCGGGCCGTTTTCCGAATTAAGCTTTGGGTCAAAACTATGATTTATTCACAAGGACAAAGACTGCACATTTCATGAATATAGGGTCAAGACTGTAGTTATTCAAATCAATAGGGGCGTAAACTGCAAATTCCCAAAAGAGTGGGTCAAAATTGAAATATATAAAGATGTTGGTACAAATCGCAATTATACTAAAATCAAGGGCCCAATTTATAATATCATAAACAAGCCTTCTTCAACCTTGAAACAAACACAACAGAGGAAGGCGAAAAGCAGGGCGGCGGCGGCAGTCGGCCTTCGGTCTCCGGCAAGGGCGAGGCGACGACGACGCTTCTCGGCTAGGGCTACCCTTCTCCGGTTGCTAGAAGGGGAGCTTTACACTGCTGCAGGAGAGGTATGAGTTTTTGAGACACAAGGGCAAGAGGGTTCCGGGAGCTGACGTAGGTGACAAAGGGAGGTCGAAGGGCTCGTCTCCGGTGGTTTCTTCGGCTGACGATTACAGAAGGAGATGGCCGGGGTGGTGCTTTCCGCAAGGAGGAGGAGCACTCCGGCGGTTGTGTTAGCTCGACAAGAGAATGAAAATGATGGAGGCATGGGAGAAAGATCCGAAGAAGGTTGTAGAAGGATGGATCGAAAGAGAGAGCAAAGAGGTTGGAACAAGGTGGTTCCCCTCTAGGCTTTGGCAAGAGATGGCGCAAGAGGGCTGCTCGCTAGCAAGGAGTTGAGGCAACTTGCAACAAATTAGGAGCTGGGCAAAGGCAAAATGAAAGAGAAAGAGGGGGGGAGTGAGGGTAACGATGGGTCAAGTCAGCTAGGGTGCAGGGCTAGGATGCAAACTCTTAGCTAGCGGGACAGACCAAGGAAATAGGTGGAAAAGAAAAAAAAAGAAAGAAAAGGGGAAAGAAAAGAAAAGAAATAAATGAAATAACTCCATCTAAAATACCCAGAACGGAATTTTCGAACCGTAAGAACTTCCGAATTTTCCAAAAATAATAATACGGATATTCGTGAACATTTCTAAAACAATAATATACTCGGGAAAGATATTATACGTTGTAAAATACTTTAATAAAAAAATTAAAGCTAAGAAAAATATCGATAGTAGTAGGAAAATAAATATCGAAAACGCACCCAATAAACGGGGCGTTACAAAAATAGAGGTTACCACAATCTTACAAAATCTCCAAGTGCAGCTCCAAGGGGTCAACAAGGAATCCTCACTTAAAACCCCTTAAATCTCACTCTAAAACCAAAATCTACACTAACCTCTTCCAACAACACCCACAAGGGTGCTTGGATAAGAAGCTACTATGGAAGAATCCAAAGAACAAAAAGGGGACTATCCAAAGATGTGCAGAAACAGCATGCAACAACACTTAAATACATCCACAAAAGCAAGGGTCGGACCAAGAGAGGTGGTGCCAAGTGTCGTGCTGGTCCAGCTGAGCATATCGGTTGGTCCAAGGGAGCATCTCGGTCGAGATGGGTTAGCCTTGGACCGAAATGGCACTAAAACAGCCCTAAAAACCACTTAAAAATGAGTTAAACCATTCCTTGCATAATCTAGGGTCCTTGCCTTCTTCTTTCCTCCAAGCATGAGTCATGTGGAACCATAAATCTGGACCATCATGAGACTCGAACCTCGAATATGATCAATAATGTCTCAAAGGTCCCCAAAACACCTACAAAACCGAAAAAAAGCTCGTGTAGACGTCTATTTCGACAATATGCATGAATTAAGCTTAAACGTCACGAACTAATGCGGAAACGTGCATGAATGGAACGGAAAACTACCTAAATGAGTGTCTAAACTAGTGTCATAAATCATGTCATAAAAATACCCCATACTTGCCACTTGCTTTTCCCCGAGCAAGGTTCAACTATAGGCTACAAGATGGCATGATTTATGAATGCGGAAAAACATAAAATCTTTTTTGAATTGTGCTTCTAAACATGGATCAACTTCATAGTGATGTGAAATTAGCAATGGGAAAGCAATCATGTATTAAATGAATGAAGGCGTGGAAAAACAATCATATTTAACTCGAAAGAATGCATGAAAGGCAAAAACGAGAATGTTAAGATGATCATTAGAAAATCAAATCTAGATCACTAAGTCAAACGCAAAAGCTAATAGTCTTAAGGACTTAGGAAAGAAGAGGCCAAGAAATGTGATGATAAGGTGGGGATTTTTCTATGTCAAGTGGTGGTAATCCGGGAAAGGAACTAAACCACTACTTCGTTTTTGTTCTTCATCCACCAAAGTGTAGTTTTCTCCTTCATTTTCTTCTTTTCTTTTCTTTTTCTTTTTCTTTTTATTCACTGTTGAGACAATTACATTGGTGTACAAAAGCCTAAACCTTGGTGGTTAACGGTCCTCGAGGTTTTTCCGAGGTGCCTCACACCAGGCAGGCATACCAAGGCTCGTTAGGATAATCGGTTTATCCGACTTTGGCAAGACACAAACGCCCGATTATGTGAATGGTGCCGAGTTACTCGTCATCAAAACCAGAGTCCCCAAACCTATATATTTTTTCTACACAACACATTCTCAACAACTTCATTCACCACATTCATTCGCTTCACATCACCCCACACTTGCTTTTCACACACAACACACTATCATGCTCCTATTCCCGGATGGGTCAAATGAGGTCAAAATTTTCATATCAAGTGATATGCTCAAACAACATGATCAAGATGAGAAGAAGAGAGATGAACTGCCTTAATCATTCCTTGATGATGTGATAGAACTAACATGCAATTTCGACTATCAATTCTCAATCCAATCAAGCAAACATCATCATCACAATTCATACATAGGATTCAAGAGAAGTATTCAAGTCCACATATGCATAAATTCATTCACCACATTCATTTTATTCACATCACCCCACACTTGCTTTTCAAACACAACACACTATCATGCTCCTATTCGTGGATGGGTCAAAAGAGGTCAAAATTTTCATATTAAGTAAGGTGCTCAAACAACATGATCAAGATGAGAAGAAGAGAGATGCATTGCTTTAATCATTCCTAGATGATGTGCAAGAACTAGCATGCAATTTCGACTATCAATTCTCAATCCAATCAAGACAAACATCATCATCACAATTCATACATAGGATTCAAGATAAGTATTCAAGTCCACATATGCATAAATCGATTCACCACATTCATTTACTTCACATCACCTCACAATTGCTTTTCACACACAACACACTATCATGCTCCTGTTCCCGGATGGGTTAAAAGAGGTCAAAATTTTCATATCAAGTGAGGTGCTCAAACAACATGTTCAAGATGAGAAGAAGAGAGATGAACTACCTTAATCATACCTACATGATGTGCAAGAACTAGCATGCAATTTTGACTATTAATTCTCAATCCAATCAAGGAAAACATCATCATCACAATTCATACATAGGATTCAAGAGAAGTATTCAAGTCCACATATGCATAAATCCTTTCAACACACAAGGTCATCCAAAGCCAATCCAAAAACCATAATCATCATAAGGGTCATGTCCTACTGGGAAGCGAAAAATTTTCTAAATATTTTTTGATTTTTTGGAATTTTGATATAGGTATATACAATGCAAGACATGAAAAGAAACATGCGACTATACTTGAAACTATCCTAGATACGATCATGCCATGCTAAGAGTCATTAAAACCCCACCCCATACTTAAAATCAAATGTCCCCATTGTGCAAATCAAGTGTAACACTCCAAACTTTTGGAACTTGGGGAGTTACTTGTTAGGACCTCACAATGGGTCCCGACCTTGGTTTAACAACAACTTTACTAGGATCTTACAACAAGGCACAAATGTATTTAAATTCTTTGAAAATAATAAATAGTATATCTATGAATGATCAACACATGACCACCTTACAAAACATAAATATATATAACATGCATGCCGAATGGAAGACTCCCTCGTCCCCATGTAATGAGTACGTGGACCCGACTGACCATCTTTTCCGGATCTCTCTACAATTGTCTCTCTCTACAAAATCTACAACACGGAATAACCGTTAGCTAACAATCCAAATATAAATAGAATAAAGTTAGCACAAACACATCCAAGGTAACATAAACACTGATCATGCTGGCACACAATCCGGTTATTATCTGATAGCTTAGGTTACTGACTTTATTCGGTTTAAAGTCTTGGCATGAGAAATCTTAAGATTTCTCTCCTTCATTCCTTATCCAACTGGTGCAGGTCTAACACACCTTCGCCGGTAGCTTCACCACAAACCAAGTATGGACTAGTCCCTAAAAAACCCCCAACGACCTCTTGCTAACTGGGCAAAATGCCACAGCCCTTTACTCTTAGGCCAAATATGTAGGTCGGTCGATAATTAATAAAAGTACACTTATAAACACACCATTCAAACACCACTATCCTTATTCACACTCATATCCAAAAGCTAGCTAAGTAAGCCCAAAGGACTTACCTAAATCAATCTCGACTCTCAAATCTCAACCCGGTCAATAACCATAGATTACTCAATTGCCTGTCATAAGAGACAAGTGGATCAAAACAATTCCCATACACTTAGAAGTCTATGAATTCTAAGATGTAAGATTCTAACAGAAGAGAAATTACTAAAATACACTCCTATGTTAGAATGACCATTTTACCCTTGGTTTCGAAACTTCCGAAAATCCCCTAAAATATGTCTATCCTCTTCTTTGGGACATAATTTCATATTCTAACTTTTAAGAATGAGTTTAGGTAGAAACTAGAAGAAACACACATTCTCCTCACTTCTCAAAAAGGTCACTAGGATCCAACTTTAGCCCATGATACGAGCCCCGAATAAAAAAACACATATTCTAACAAAAATCTCTAAGTCTTCTATGCTATGCACTCTATTCATAGAAGCAAGAATTTCCCCAAACATAGCAAATAACCACTTCTACATAAATTTCTAAAGTCGGTTCGGAAACCAAAAATTCAGACAAAGCCAAAAAATGAGTATTTCTTTACTCCTCAACCAGTCAACTTTGGATATTCATAAATCTACATCTAACCGTTGGATCAACCTCACTTTTTAGTACATTACCCTATGCATGACACTCTATAACATATTAAAACCTGAACGGTGGATTATATGTCTAAGGTATCTAAACTTAAGTTCAAACATGACTGCACACTTATCAAAACTTCAACAACATCCAGAAAACTGCTTACAACCTCGACTTTGAAAAATCATAACACCTAAATGTCTTGATGAAATCCTTGATATATAATACTTTGTACTCTTCGCTATGACATATCCGAAATCCAAGTCCAACAGAGATCAAAAACCTATTCAAAAATATCTCACAAAACTGCACTGCATCACACGCAGTTTTTCTCAACACTCAGCACACTTATCGAAACTGCATGAGTAGACAACTTTGGGACACCATAACTCTCAAACGGATGCTCCGATTCTTCTCAAATTTTAGTATAATATAATAAGCTATACCGACTAAGATATATCCGAAAATCTGCCAAAAAGGGGGAGTCTAGCTTACCCAAAATTGGGTCCAAATTTAGTTGCATCACTTCCGAAAACTCAGAAAACATACCAAGTCATCTTCCATGGGGTCTATGTGTAACACCCCGATTCCGCGGGACTCGGGATGTCACATTGGGCTAGGATCTCACAATGGATCCTGACCCTAGCCTGAGAACAAGTTCACTAGACCTTACCACATGGCACTGACAGATATAAAACCAAATACATAAAACCATATAAACTGTATAACCAAAGGTAAACAACAACATAGACGAGTATGAAACGACATCCTCACACAGGAGGGAAAACAAGACATCATCCTCACGCAGGAGGGAAAACATACAAAACCCCAAAACCAACCACCTAATGTACGAGAGTCCTCGGCCTATCACCCTGTCAGATCACCCAGCAGCGCCTATCCTGCAAACATCTACAACACGGTATGAAACCGTTAGCTAACCATACATATATAAGGTAATGCATAAGCACAAGCACAATCATGAAAGATAAACACATCAGCATGCTATCACACATTTACCCATTTTATCATCTTTATATAATAGTCATTCACTCAAATCGTATATAAATAGATAGATGAAAGTATGTGACACGACGACCGATACATCCTCGCCTCTGAGTGCTATATCCAGCTGTACGACCATCGGTCACACAACCCGTGTACCCTATGGGAGTGGATTGCGCCCTTCCTGTAAAGCAGTCTGGCCTGACGTTAGAGAACCTCCCAGACTCCATGGCAGGATGAAAGGGAAGGGTTATCACAGCCACACAACGGGGACGTCAATAAAACATAGGTCAGTATAAACGATATCTCATGCTATCATAGCAAACATATAACGCACACACCACTCATGCAAACACCCAATATAGGGATGGTAGCTAAGTAAGTCCTACGGACTTACCTCAACCTCGTACTCAACTCAACCACAACAACCTTCATTCCTGAGAGAGGGCACAACCTAATAACAAGGCGTAAAGATATATCAAACTCTATTCATCAAAGGGGTCACACCTAGAGCCAAAGGGATCCATGAGGATCATACTCAATCTATAAGCCTCACAACCAACTAAACCTCAATATCTAAGCATAACTCACAATTCCTCAAATCTCAAGGTAGTATCTAATCAACATTCCTCAATCTCAATTCTAATCCTAATTTAATTAATTAATATTTAATTAATTAATTAGATTTTGCCAGAATAACGATTTGCTCGCAGGCAATTTCTAAGCCCCTTGTCATCAGATTTCATCAAACAAACAACCCATAATGACCAGAATAATATAATGACCATAATGGAATTTCTAATTATCCATTTTGACAAGCCTAAAGTCAATTTAGGCCAAATCGTAGTACGGAAAACGAATAAATTCATAACTTATTTGTTACTAACCCGATTGACGATCTGAAAGATGATTCGGAATCACAGCGACGTAGGCTACACATGGACAACATCAAATTCACCGGAATCTGAGCGACGGAACCTGCCTGGTGACATATATGCTCGACCAACCCTTCATCTGCTCGAAAATGCAAAAACTCGGTACCGATATGAAGAGAATGAAGCGAGGAATCCAGAAAGTCAAACGGAATTGAAATCGGATTAGAAACGAAGAGTAGATATGAGTTTGAAGGTTGAGATAAATAAGAGCTTTTACGAAGAAAAGTGAAAGGAAATGAATTAAAAAAGGATTTTCCGCTATTTATAGTGAAGACGATAATTATCTTTTAGCAAAGTCGATAATTATCCTTTAACCGATCCAAAGGCGGGTCGAACCTCCTTCTCCAAACTTCTCGAGATTGGAATATTAAATTTGGAATATTGTAGGGATAATTATTCCACAACTGCCTCGGAAAACGTGTATTCCTAAGCCGTCTTTCTTAGCCGTTAAGAAACGAAATAGCGACTCTTTTGGCCGTTTTGCCTCTCCATGTTATTTCATATCTAGGACATATCCGATGTCCTGATCATTTCTCTCAACTGTATTTTTATTAATTGGAGCTCTCAAATTCTCCAAATAACACAGGAGGGTAAAAATAATTACCCGGGGAAAAAGTAAAAATTTCCGCAAACTTCCAAAATTACTCGAGGAACATAACGGTGGGACTCATACTCATTACTTGCAAAATCTTCGTGAGTTATATGTCAATTACAATCAACGATTAAGTTAATCAACATCAATTTGAATTCGGAAATCCTAACTATTACATCACACACCCCGTAAAAAAAGTTTCGTCCCGAAACTTGAACAATTCTCAAATCCTCTCGGACCCATACGCCGAGGTATAAACATTGTCTCTATCGGAGGTATCACATATCCGTTCATATGTATCAACCTATAACAATCTATAACCTCAAAACATAAGCATGGAGGAATCAACAACTCTAGAAAACAGGATCATAATGCTATCCCAAAGGCATGGAGGTAAAACATATCCAACAGTCTAATGTTATCCCAAAGGTACAAAGGTAAAACATCTCTGGCAACTATATCCTTAATCACACCGTGGAGGAAACATCTCCAAGAACTATAATCACTATAACAGTACGGAGGAAATACACCTCCATTTGGCTGACATCACAAGGGCATGGGGGAAAAACATCTCCAGCTACCAACTCATCATCAAGGAGGAAACACATCTCCAAAACACAAATGACCGCATGGAAGAAGAACATCTCCAGAAATCTCTATTCCTATATCCCAAACATGGAGGTAATATCATCTCCAACTAACCTAATCTCATTCTACAACATGAAGGTAGAACCATCTCCAGCTGACCTATACACGATGGTATTGAGGTAGAACTCCTCCAATGGTAAATCATCGCTCGAGGGCTTGGAGGTAAAACTTCTCCAGCCATAACATAACTCACCCTAACATAACAAGATCCACTAGGATCACCAATAATCTAGCATGGAAGAGAACATCACATATCACATAATCACATAATCATATACCTCATAATATACAACCATGACTTGCTAAGCAAGTCTACAACGCAGCCTTCTCTGCATAAACTCGGATTAGTTCCTATGGCAACTATCCTCAATCACCTAGGTGACAACGTCTTGGTCACTATACTCTCATCATCATAATGTTCTTCAAGCATAAACGTTGTATACCTCATTCTAAGACTGCAACAGGATATTCAGCAAATATGTGGTCTGCCTCGACCACTAAATCATCATGACTCATACTGCGTCTCGGGTCTGGTATATACTCCCTTAGTTGAGACACGTGAAAAACAGGGTGAATACCCTCTAACCTCGGCGGCAAAGCTACTATGTATGCTGCCCTCCCAATTCTATTTAGTATCTAGAAATGACCGACATATCGGGGATTCAACTTCCCCCCTTATGCCAAAACGTCTGACGCCTCGCGTCAGAGATACTCTCAGCTAGACATTAGCTCTTATTATGAACTCTAGAGGCAGGCGCCTCTTGTCTACATACCACTTCTAGAGACTTTGTGCCGACATCATCCACTTCCTAAACAACGCTACTCGAGCCATAGCATCCTGAATCTTCTTTGGTGTTATCCCACTGGTACTGCTAGACTCATCCCAGCATAAAGGTGTACGACATCTACGCCCATACAGTGCCTCATAAGAGGCCATCCCAATAGATGCATGTCAGTTATTGTGGTGTGAGAACTCAACTATTGGGAGGTAATCTGACCATCCTTGTCCCAAATCCAACACATCAGCTCACAACATATACTCAAGGGTCTGGATGGTTCTCTCTGACTGACCATCGCTCTGGGGGTGAAACATAGTCGTCAAGTGTAGACTTGTCCCCAAAGCAGTCTGAATCTGTTGTCAAAATCTCAAGGTCAAAATCCTAGGTTAGCTCAATTCATTTGCGCTGGCGGTTATTCAATTCCCACTGCGTAAAACTATACTTCAGACTATTATGGTTTGTGAAGATCTGGCATGTAGCACCATAGAGGTAATGTCTCCAGATCTTCAAAGCATGCACTACCGCTGCTAACTCCAGATCATGAGTCGGGTAGTTCTCCTCATACGTCTTCAACTAACGAGACACATATGCAATCACTCTACCCTTCTGCAATAAAAACATCCCAAACCTAGCTTGGATGCATCACTATAGACCACGAAATCATTAGAATCCTCTAGCTGTGCCAGAACAGGAGTAGAAGTCAAACGCCTCTTCAAATCCTCAAACTTTGGGCACATTGATCAATTCACACAAATATGATAGTCTTCCTTAAAAGACTCGTAAGTGGACGGTGATCATAGAAAATCATTCCACAAAGTGTCGGTAATAATCGGCTAAGCCGAGAAAGCTACGTACTTCCTTACTTTTCATCAATATCGTCCATGCTGTAACATACTCAATCTTTGCCGGATCAATCTTGATCCCACTGGTAGATAGCATGTGGCCTAGAAAAGCAATCCTCATACATCCAGAACTCGCACTTAGAAAGCTTGGCATACAAGCCTCTATCCCTCAAAATTTGTAAAACTTTCCTCAGATGACCGGCATGCTCCTCTCTATTACGAAAGTATACCATAATGTCATCAATGAATACTACCACAAACTGATCAAGGAAGTCGAGGAAGATATTGTTCATCAACTCCATGGAGGTAGCGGGGCATTCGTCAGCCCGAATGGTATCACTAAAAACTCGTAGTGTCCGTAATGCGTACGAAATGCCATCCTATGCATATCCTGCTGTCCCCCCTTAACTGGTGATATTCTGAGTGCAAGGAAGTCTTGGAACACATAATCGCTTCTTGAAGCTGACACAACAAGTTGTCAACACGACACAATGAATACACCAGGGCAAATGAAGCCCTTCTCTACCCATTCCTCAAGTTGTCTCTTCAGCTCTAACATCTCAACAGGCGTCATACAATATGGGGCCTTTCAAATCAATCTCATACCACACTTCAACTCAATATCAAAGTTCACACTCCACTGAGGCAGCAACCAGACGGTTCAGTAACACGTCTCTAAGCTCATAAACCACTGGAATATCTTCCAAGGCTGGACTCTCTTCCTCCTTCATGGCATAACGTTAGAAGGCATCACATGCCAGTACTATAAGGCTTCCCGTCCGTATGACACTAATGACAAACCCGTCTCTTCATAGGTCTTAACCTCGGAAGACTTCTATCTAATCTATCTCAATGGAGACTATAACAGTCTTCCAATTAACATTTACACAACATGATATATATCCGTCCCATCCATACACATAATGACCTCCTCATGCACCTTTGACATGACAAAGAAGTCTACAAGCAATACACAAGTCCTACATAAAGGAGACAATCACATATCTCGCGGGTACCTCAGACCCCTAACTGATATCCTTATCAAGTAAGGTCTACCCTCTATTGTATGTAAAATCAATCTATACATGCATCAAAAGCGAAGAGTGCATAGCACCCATATCAAACAAAACTACACTAGGTAAACCATTAACGAGAATGATACCTGTAACAACTAACGTCAGCAGCTCCATTGTATATCATCACTCAAACCTCGGACCTATGCTCCTCAGGTATCATTGAGGTCATCACCATAGCCTCCACTTCTACTCTTTTTTCATCGGAAAGAGGAAGGTCTTGCTGAGAAGAAACACTACCTTGCTCACAAAAAGGAGCCAAATGGCCTAGTTCACCACATGTAAAGCACACTATCGGTGCCAAGGAACACTCAGGGCGCAAATGATCTGGATCGCCACAGTTGAGACACAAACGTCCCATCTCTGCTACTGTTATGAGTGACTCCTCTATACTTCTCAACTCAAAGGCTCTACCCTGAGCTCCTCTTGTGTCAGTGGTACTTCCACCACGACCTCTACGTCTACTCAACCCGGGAACACATCCCTGAGTAGAAGGACAATCTAAAGCTCTCTGTTGTCCCTGTGTTTGCTGCTGAGGTGACCTTTGACCACCTCCCGCCACACTAGCAAGGGAAGATCCCTACTGTGATACAACTCTACCTTGCCTACAGAAGGCATGTCTATGACCTAGTCTACCACAGGTGTAGCAAGTCACTAGTGGACTTGTATACTTTGGTCGCAAATGTCTAGACTTCCCACAGTTATAACAAGATCTCATCTCACCAGCAGTCCGTGTAGAACAGGGATCACTCAAATGTCCATGTGCTAGACTGTCTACCTCCTGAAGGGTCTACTTCCTCATTTACTAGCTCGATCCGTTGTTTCTTCTTTGATCTGGAAACTTCAGTTGATACCACAGATGTTGGTAAGCACGGTGGAAGTTTACCCGCTCCTGTAGTGTCATATACTTGGCGTATATATTCTCGAAACTCAAGTCCACTCATCGAGACGTAATCAAGCTCTCCATGGCCGTCCTCTGCTATAGGTGATACAACAGCGGAAACTGGTCCCTGACCTATCACTACTGGAGGAAGAGGGGGCATATTCCTACCTCGTTCCACTACAGATGTTGCTCTAGTCTGAGCCATCTGCAGAGTATACGCACCTAATCTTATAAGGCTATATATATGCCATATGTATCGGTATATATGTATATAACACATCCACATAATCCATAATACACATATATATTCATATCTATGCTGTAGAGATCCATGGCAGAGGTGACGACTTCTCGTACATTCTAACCCAAAACCACACTTAAAACCAAAAATCCTTTTGAAAACGTCAAACCCCTTTTGGGTTCTGTTTATTGTACCTATCAAACCTCATTGCAAGGATCAAATGCTATTGTTGTCAACCTAAGGCTCTGATACCAACTCTGTAACACCCCGATTCCGCGGGACTCAGGATGTCACATTGTGATAGGATCTCACAATGGATCCTGACCCTAGCCTGACAACAAGTTCACTGGACCTTACAACATGGCACTGACCGATATAAAAACAAATACATAAAACCGTATAAATTGTATAACCAAAGGTAAACAACAACATAGACGAGTATGAAACAACATCCTCACACAGGAGGGAAAACAAGACATCATCCTCACGCAGGAGGGAAAACATAAACAACCCCAAAACCAACCACCTAATGTACGAGAGTCCTCGGCCTGTCACCTTGTCAGATCACCAAGCAACGCCTATCCTGCAAACATCTACAACACGTTATGAAACCGTTATTAAACCATACATACATAAGGTAATGCATAAGCACAAGCACAATCATGAAAGATAAACACATCAACATGCTATCACACATTTACCCATTTTATCATCTTTATATAATAGTCATTCACTCAAATCGTATATATATAGATAGATGAAAGTATGTGACACGACGACCGATACATCCTCGCCTTTGAGTGCTATATCCAGCTGTACGACTATCGGTCACACAACCCGTGTACCCTATGGGAGTGGATTGTGCCCTTTTTGTAAACCAGTCTGGCCTGACGTCAGAGAACCTCCCAGACTCCATGGCAGGATGAAAGGGAAGGGTTATCACAACCACGCAACGGGGCAGTCAATAAAACATAGGTTAGTATAAACGATATCTCATGCTATCATAGCAAACATATAACGCACACACCACTCATGCAAACACCCAATATAGGGATGGTAGCTAAGTAAGTCCTATGGACTTACCTCAACCTCGTACTCAGCTCAACCACAACAACCTCCAATCTTGAGAGAGGGCACTGCCTAATAACAAGGCATAAAGATATATCAAACTCTATTCATCAAATGGGTCACACCTAGACCCAAAGGGATCCATGAGGATCATACTCACTCTATAAGCCTCACAACCAACTAAACCTCAATATCTTATCATAACTCGCAATTCCTCAAATCTCAAGGTAGTATCTAATCAACATTCCTCAATCTCAATTCTAATCCTTATTTAATTAATTAACCTTTAATTAATTAATTAGATTTCGCCAGAATAACGTTTTGACCGCAGGCAATTTCTAAACCCCCTGTCATTAGTTTTCATCAAACAAACAACCCATAATCACCAAAATAATATAACGACCATAATGGAATTTATAATTTTCCATTTTGACACGCCTAAAGTCAATTTTGGCCAAATCGCAATACGGAAAACGAATAACTTCATAACTTATTTGGTACTAACCCGATTGACGATCTGAAAGAAGATTCGGAATCACAGCGACGCAGGCTACACATGGACAACATCAAATTCACAGGAATCTGAGCGACGGAACCTGCCTGGTGACATATATGCTCGACCAACCCTTCATCTGCACGGAAATGCAGAAACTCGGTACCGATATAAAGAGAATGAAGAGAGGAATCCAGAAACTCAAACGGGATTGAAATCGGATTAGAAACGGAGAGTAGATCTGAGTTTGAAGGTTGAGAGAAATTTGACCTTTTACGAGGAAACGTGAAAGGAAATTAATTAATAAAGGATTTTCCGCTATTTATAGTGAAGACGATAATTATCCTTTAGCAAAGTCGATAATTATCCTTTAACCGATCCAAAGGTGGGTCGAACCTCCTTCTCCAAACTTCTCGAGATTGGAATATTAAATCTGGAATATTGTAGGGATAATTATTCCACAACTGCCTCGGAAAACGTGTATTCCTAAGCCGTCGTTCTTAGCCGTTAAGAAACGAAATAGCGACTCTTTTGGCCGTTTTGCCTCTCCATGTTATTTCATATCTAGGACATATCCGATGTCTTGATCATTTCTCTCAACTGTATTTTTATTAATTGGAGCTCTCAAATGCTCCAAATAACACCGGAGGGTAAAAATAATTACCCGGGGGAACAAGTAAAAATTTCCCGAAACGTCCAAAATCACGCGAGGAACATAACGGTGGGACTCATACTCATCACCTGCGAAATCTTCGCGAGTTATATGTAAATTACTATCAACGATTTAAGTTAATCAACATTAATTAGAATTCGGAAATCCTAGCTATTACACTATGGATGGTTTAAGCTACAAATGAGGGTTCTCATCAGCACTGATATAGAGAGGGTAATGCAAATGAAGGGAGGGGAGATGTTCACCCGACAAAAGAGACTCGACAAGCTCACTAATACGAGTAGGAAGAGGAAGAAGACGCACCCGCAGTTCGAGAGGCCCGCATCATCGGCTTGAGAGGCCCGCACCTGCGGCTCGAAGGTCTGTTGAACCCACACGTGATGATGAGGGTGGTTTCCCAGCTCATTGCGTGGCTGGACGTGCCGAAGGACGTTGAAGGAGCCTCGAGCACTTGCTGGTGTGACAAGGGAAGACGGCTCACCCTTGGCTGCTGGCTCGACGATGTGGTTCAACACGGAAGGATGAGACCGCCGGCTGTCCCACTTTATTGCTGGTGTGCCAAGGACAACGTCGATGACGGAACTGAGACCTAGGAGGCGTCGAAGATGGAAGAGAGGAGAGGCAGATGGAGGACGTGATTTGCTTCACACAGGAACCGTGAGAGGAGCGGCCAAGGAACGTGAACAAAGAAGGTAGGTTTCTAGGGTTAGATACGTGGATGAGGTCTAGTTGGCTTGTTTCTGATGGGCTAGGATAGAAAGTCTTGATGGGCCCAAATGGTATGGTTCTCTTGTGCTGAAATTTACTTCTCCTACCGTATAAAATTCTAATAACGGATTAAGAAAATCTAGATTATTTCTGCGTATTTTATGTGAGTAGAACATCACATATAATAATAAAAATATCGAAGAGCTTGGTGTCACATAAAATGACCAACAACAAAAATAAAAAATGCCGGAAAAGAAGTCCAAACCGATCGAGTTTCGGTTTGTCTTGGAAAAAACTAAAATTCAATTTCCGGATGTTACATCAGTACCATCTTAAAATGAGTTTCGTCCCGAAACTTACAAGAAGACCGCATAACGATGGAGTTTGTACAAAAGAGTTAAAGCGCCGGAAAGAGTCACAAATGGTCAAGTTCTGATTTGTTTATGAGATAGCTAGAAGTAAAAATTTCCGGGTCTTACATCAATCCCTCCTTAACAATAAGTTTTTTCCCGAAACTTAGGGTTATACAATCATGATTGGTTTTTAACGCACCAATTGTGCGTATCTAATCACTACACAAAAGTCTCGTCGTTTCCACATCTAGGTAGCCCACACATCAAAGGTCAGCAATATAACACACATCACTAACTAAGAACTCAAGCATGCAATAAACAAGTAGTCAAACAATAACACACATACAGGGTCAAGCCTTCACTAGTCGTTCCTAAGGTTACAACTATCTCTACATTGGTCTTTGTTAAGGTTACGTCTCATACTATCTGCAGTATCACATGTAGCCTCGTCGGCTTTTCATAGAACCACTAACTCTGAAATCTTTCATGTACTTACAACACAAGTGCATGTTACTATGCTCTAGAGTAGCTACCGGATATCTCACCGGCATCATCCGGCTCAACAGTCTGATCCTCTACCCTAAAGGCCTAACTTATTTCTAGTAGGTATCCCTCTAACCGAGTTCCATAATAGGGTAAAACTCTCTTTCTATAATCTCTATATGCACATACTTTCTTGTCAACCTTGTGGGGTGATACAATTCCAATACAAAAAGCATATCTTCAACTACCATAGCCTTAAACTCGACACACCATCCTATTGTACCATTGAGCTTCTCGCTCTGTTGGTTAGGATCCACCACGCTTCCGCAACACAACTATGATTATTTTGTTGTCACCCATAAATCATATCGACGTTTTTTGTGAGTCCAAAATGATTGACTGCACAACTCTTTCTTCCAATTACACCATAAGTCCTATCCGGAGGAAGTACTACGTACCTTCCTTACTTACCTTAATGAAGTAAGATAACGATTGGAAACAACCTCTTCCGTTTACTTTCTTAATTCTTCTAACACAGATCCCTACTCTCTGACTCAACCGTAGTGTGTTCTTAACCAACCAGTAAGCAACCTCTAACACGATTTTCTCAATAACCTTAGATCATCCAGAAGGTTGTCGTTGTCCACTTGAGGGAATCCTCCCAGGCATCGGTAAAGCTACCTCATAAATCCACAGTCACTAATATCTCTTCTTAATGGTACGTACTCGTCAATACCAACCTACACTTGCACGTCCTCAGTTGACGTCGGTCAGTCTATAGTTGACTTATCTCAATATCCTGAACGCACTCTTCTCATACCTCTACTAGAGTTAAATTCTTGGTGAGCATCATCTCCTACGTTAATCCTTTTATACTTCGTTAGTTCGTTCTATCTTCCGCACTTTTGTTTCCTTAGGGGTAACTCTACTTCTCGAGTCCAACTGTGTCATTCATCTTGACATAAATAATCATTCCAAGTCTTCAAGATAGCTGGTAAGTGTCTTTGTCGTTCTGATGACCTTAATTATAATCCCCTTGCAGTTCCCCTTGCATGTACCGTCGGTGTTGATGACTTAGGTCTTGTGCATGTTTGAATGTATATTATGTGATTATATTGTCGTTTCATCTACCTTTACGGGAATCGAGGTCTACACCAAGTTTTGTTATAATCGTAGGCAAAATGGCACATTTTGGATCGAAATGGAGCTAAGGAGCAAAGGAGTCATAAGAGCTACATTGTGGAGCTTAAAGAGGACTCAGGAAGCAAGGAATTAACAAAGAAGATTTACTTTGGACCAAATTAAAGAGATTTTGCATTCAGCTGAGATTCACCTCGGTCAGCTCCAATGTCACCTCGACCGAGGTGATCTTGAGGAGCGTCCCGACCGAGGCGAACACCCTGGCGCGGCGAGATATATTTTATTTGGCTGAGATCTTTTATTTTTGGAAGGAAGAGATCTTGTATTTTTGGGCTGGATTTCTGGATGGAAGATCATATATTTAGGAGATCTATTTTAGAGATATGGATATATTTTATTAGGATATTATCTTTTTAAGATATTATTATCTTTGGAAGATAATTCTCCTATATAAAGGGTTGGATTTTCCACAAGTTCGACCATGTTTGGAGGCTGAGAATTGTAACACCCCAAATTCTGAGAACTCGGGGAGCTACTGGTTAGGACCTCACAATGGGTCCCGACCTTAGTTTGACAACAATTTTACTTGGATCTTACAACAAGGCACAAAATTATTTAAAACATTTGAAAACTTTAAACAATATATACATGGAGAATATGTATCAGCCTTACAAACCAAAGGTACTAAAACGACGCATATGAAGAACAGAAGACATCCCCGTCCCCAACTAAAATGAGTACGTGGACCCGACTGACCATTCCCTCCGGATCTCTCTACAACTGTCTTAACCTGCAAGGCATCTACAAGCGGTATAAAACCTTTAGCTAACATTCTATGCATAAATATAAAGGTAAAGGCACAAACACACAACATACATAATCAACATGCAACACTCAATCCTTTTATTATCTTTAATTATGTGCTATGTCATTACTAATGATACTTATTTTGTGACACGAGGGATTCCCAAACCTTGCCCCTTTCGCCGTTTACCAACGAGGAATGGTACTAATGCATCTGACCGTCTACCTGATTGGGCTGGTCACAGGGAACCTCCTAGACTCTCGCAAGAGCTAGGCAAATGATGTCACGACCCGTTATCATGCACTTGGGTCAATTACGTAAATAATATAGTCGGCCTAATCCGGTTTCGTTGTTTATCATAATTAACAAACACCACTCATACACATTACACTCATACAAGAAGCCAGCTAAGTAAGTTCGTGGACTTACCTGAATCAGATATCGACTCTCTTAATCACAACTCAATCGGTAACTGTAGGAAATCAGTAGCCTGTCAAAGGAGGCAAGTGTGTCAGCACACTTTCTAGGTAATTATAAGTCTAAGACTTCTAAGATAGTAGATCCTATTAGAACATAATTTAATACAGTACCAATTTATGGTAAAATGACTATTTTACCCTTGGTCCCGAAACATCTAAAAATTCCAGAATTCATGCCTAATCTCTTATTTGAGATTAAAAAGTCATATTCTAACTCCTAAAGATGAGTTTGGTTACAAACTGGCAATTTACCCATTATCCTATTTTCCGAAAGATAGTTAAGGTCCAACTTCGGCTTCAAATATGAAATTCGAATAAATTTATGAAAATTCTGAAATAATTCTCTAGATCATCTATGATATCCCATCTACTTCTAGGAACAAGAATTTCTCAAAACTGTTCAACCATCATTTCTATAAAAATTTCTAAATTTGGTTACAACACTTGAAATTTTCTATACTTAGCCAAAATTTGAGTATGTTTTCTAACTGTAAAACAAGTCCACTTTGAGCCTCTATAATTTTAAATTCCACCGTTAGATTCATTCCAACTTTTGAGATATTAACCTATGCATGACACTAAACAACATCGTAAAAACTGAACAGTGGATCTTATCTCTAAGGCATCAAAACGTATGCTCAAATTTGACTGATCAACACAGTTTCTGGAATTTCAGCAAACACTTGACTAAACAACACACTGTCTTGAAAAATCATAACTCCTAAACCGCTCACTGGATTTATCCAAAATTTTGATATGTTCTACTATAAAATCTTATCTATGATATATCCAAAATTCAGAAGCAAAGAAGATCAAAAGCCTATTTAAAACCATCTCACAAAACTGCCTCACATGCTGTTTTTCTCAACACTCAGCACACTTATAAAAACTGCATGAGGAGTCAACTTTGCAACATCATAACTCTCAAACCGTAACTCCGATTCTTTCCAAATTTTATTATCTACTATGTACTACTGACTACAACATATCCAAAATTCAGCAGCAAAAGAGGAATATAACTTACTCAAATCTGGACCCAAAGTTGACTGCTCGTCAACTCTAAAAACTCGGAAAACGCCTCAGCTCAGCAAGCCATCTTCTAGGGCTGTTGTGAATTGTTCCAAGATCCCAACGGGATTCTAATCAGCACATATAATGAAAGGGTACGAAAGTGAAGGGGGTGAGGCGTTTACCGGACAAGAGAGACTCGACGAGCTCCCGAGTGCAAAGAAGAAGACTAAGGCGGCTACTTGCGTCGGGTGCAGCAGCGTAGGACTGGAGGCGCCCTAGTGGCCAGGGTACATCCGCCCTTGTAGATCTGTCATGCCTCTCTTGCTTCCAGGCACCCCTACGGCCCATCCTGCGCAGATGCACAACCCGACTTCTTGGTGATGCGTTGAAGACAAAGACTCCAAGATCCATGTCGTCTGCTGTTGTTACTTGCCCGTCTAGATGGGGAGGGATAGCTCCTAGGGTCACTTGTCCTTCCGTAGAAAGAGACAAGGAGAAGGGCGAATCCATGGCGGCCTGCTACACGGCTGCAGTGCATCTTCGAGGCTACTAGTGTGGCGACTGCGTGCAGGGAAAGGGAGGTTGTTGTTGTCCGTCTTGGCGGTGGTAGTTCGTCCGGCGAGGAACAAGCAGCGCCGGCGTTTCTGGAGAGAAGAGGAGGGATGTGCGAGAGAGGGGAGGAGAGCGCCGGTACGTGACAGCGAGAGAAGGAAGAGAGATGTTGTTAGGGTTTACGTGAGAGAGGGACAGAGTATGGGCTGGCTGTAAGAGCTCCTTATCGGGCCCGGATGGAAGGGTTTCAAAGGCCAAACTCAGCTTCGTAATGGGCCCGGATGGCCTTGTCATAACTTAGTCATGGGTTTGTCAAATGGGTCAATTACTATAAGGCTTGGAAGAGTGTTTTAGGAATGATTTTATATGATTAAGTTTCACATAAAATCATAGAAGTTGCGAAAAGAATATTTTATGTGATTAACTCTTCGCATAGAATGACAAGATTTAAGTTGACTAAGGATTTACCGGAATTTAAATTTCCGGGTATTACATAATACCGGAATCCATACTAGAGAACTAAAGCGCCGAAAAAGTCATAATCGGTCAAGTTCTGATTTGTTTCGAAAATAGTCGGAAGAAAATTTCCGGGTATTACATCAATCCCCCCTTAACAATAAGTTTCGTTCCGAAACTTAGGGTAAGACAATCTTGATCGGCCTTTAATGCACTAAACGGGTGTATCGGATCACTGCACAAAAGTCTCATTTTTTTTGTAATACCCTGAATCCGCGGGACTCGGAATGCTACATTGGGCTAGGATATCACAGTGGATCGTGACCCTAGCTTGACAACAAGTTCACTGGATCTTACAACAAGGCACAAGTAGAGTAAAAACAAATACATAAAAGCTGTATAACACATCAAAAGAGTTTACAAAATCAAAGCCGAGTACAAAACCATAACAACCACAACAACTGATACAAAAGATCCCCAACCCACACATCCTAATGTACAGAAGTCCTCGGTTGGCCACATCATCAGGCTCACTCTGGTGTCTTCCTAACCTGCAGATCATCTACAACACGGTATACACCGTTAGCTACAAAAATAGATAATCATGATAGTAATAGCACAAACACACCACAACATCTCATACATGCAATGCCACACACATTGATTTATTATCTTTAATTACGTTATACCATTACTAATTCAACTTCTTTTGTAACACGAGGAGCCTCAAGAACCTCGCCCCATCAGACGTAACACAGGAGTTTTGCATGGGGGTGACCGTCACTCGTCCCCTCCTATGAGATCATCTTCGGGCACCTCCTCCTAACCCAGCAGGCAGAGACCGGTGGTTACTACCCGTTATAATACACTTGGGCCATATAAATATAATGAATGGTCATCCTAGTCCGGTTTAAGTTATAAATGCACAAACATATGAACACACACAACCATTACAATCATACAATCCACAACCGTACGCTAAGTATGTCCTATGGACTTACCTGATACACTCGTATCCTCTATCACGTCACAACTTCCCCTCGAGGAAGAAACCAACTGTAACACCCAAAATCCGTGGGACTCGGGATGTCACATTGGGCTAGGATCTCACAATGGATCCTGACTCTAGCCTGACAACAAGTTCACTGGACCTTACAACATGGCACTGACAAATATAAAACAAATACATAAAACAGTAAAAACTTTACGACCCAAAGTAAACAACAACATAGCCAAGTATATAAAACGACATACTCACATAGGAGGTACAAAAGATCATCCTCACGCAGGAGAGGAAACACAACTGTAACACCCCGAATCTGCGGAACTCGGAATGTCACATTGGGCTAGGATCTCACAATGGATCCTGACCCTAGCCTGACAACAAGTTCACTAGACCTTACAACATGGCACTGACAGATATGAAAACAAATACATAAAACTGTATAAACTGTACATCCCAAAAGGTAAGACCACATAGCCGAGTACAAACATCACACCTCACGTAGGAGGTAACAAAAGACTAACCTCACACAGGAGGGAAAAGATAAACAAACCCAAAAACCCACAACAACCTATGTACGAGACGTCCTCGGCCTGCCACCCTGCTAGATCACTCAGCAGCATGCCTATCCTGTAGGGCATCTACAACATGGTAATAACCATTAGCTATCCATACACATATATAGAGTAATGCATAAGCACAATCACACATAGGGAAAGATAAACATATCAGCATGCTTTCACTCATTTACCCATTTATTCATCTCAATATAATGGTCATTCACTCAAATCGTATAGATATAATATATATGAAACTAGGTGACACGAGGACCGATACATCCTCGCCTCTGAGCCTGCTAGCCAGCCGTACTAGTATCGGTCACACAATCCGTGTACCCTATGGGAGTGGATTGCGCCCTTCCTGTAAACCGGTCTGGCCTGACATCAGAGAACCTCCCAGACTCCTCGGCGGGATGAAAGGGAAAGGTTATCACAGCCACGCAGTGGGGCAATCAATAAAACATAGGTCGGTGAATACGACATAACATGCTATCATAGCACACATATAAAGCACACATCACTCATGCAAACACCCAATATAAGGATGGTAGCTAAGTAAGTCCTACGGACTTACCTCAACCTCGTATAAGCTCAACCACAATTGGATCACCTCAACACTGGAGGAACAACACAGCCTATAGACAAGGCATAAAGAGATGTCACATCTCTTATCAAACAAAGGGTCACACCTAGACCCAAAGGGATCCATAGGGATCATATACATCCTATAACCTCGAATAACATGCTAAACCTAGAAGCCACATCAAGGCATAAATCTAACTCATGATATCATCACCAATAAAATCCCATAATTACCAGAATAATGAAACGAGCATAAATGGAAATTCCAATTATCCATTTTAACCAACTTAAGGCTAAATTATACTAACCCGCAATACAGAAAACGAATAAATTCATAACTTATTCGTTACTAACCCGATATACGAACCGGAAGAAGATCCAGACTCCTAGCGATACGGGGAGTAAGAGCGCGGTATAAAATCTTACATTTGACGACTTGCGGTGGTCCGTCGGCGCTCCGATAGCGGTAAACGGAAGCTTTACCAAAAAGCTAACAAACGGAAAATAGATTTGTACCACGATGTAGAGGACAAGATAAGGGACTCGATGGTACAAACGGATCTGAAAAAGGATGAACGAAGATTGATTTGTGGTGGATTGAAAGAACTCCGTACGTTTGCTCGGTTTCGCTCAGTGAAAATGAAGAAGACGATGGAGATACAATTGCAAATATGGAGATACATATCTTCTGACGCCCACTTACTCTCATATATATATATATTATATATTTACATATATGTTATGAATGCAATTCAACCGCCTCTCTTCACTTCTGTACTTATATACATATAAATATTATATATATAAAAGAAATAATATTATATATATAATGCTTAATCACATTATTTAATTGAAAAGCGGGTATATTTTCTGATCTCTAAACTTTACCAAATTGGAATATCAAATCCGGAATATTATCGGGATGATTAATTCACAACTATCTCGTAAAATGGACTTTCCTAAACCACATTTCTTAACCGCTAAGAATCGGGTTAGCGACTCTTCTGTCCGTTACGTCTTTATATATTATTTCACATTTAGGACATATCCGATGTTCCGATCATTTCTCTCAACTGCAACTTTAATTATTGGAGCTCTCAAATACTCCAATTAACACCGGTTGTTACATCATATCCCCCTAAAAACAAGTTTCGTCCCGAAACTTGAACAAACCCAAATCCTCTCGGACCCATATGCCGAGGTATAACTCTATCTATCGGAGGTATCACATCTCCGCTCAAAAAGGTCTCAACCTATAAAAAAAATCTATCACCTCAAACATCAACATGGAGGAATCATCCACTCCAGAAAGCAGGGCCATAACGCTACCCAAGGCAGAGAGGAATCACATCTCTCGCTATATCACATCACAAGGCATAGAGGAAGTACATCTCTAGCCAACCATAAATATGTACATTATATGGAGGAATCACATCTCCACTGAACTATGTCCATCAAAGTAGCATGGAGGGAAGAACCATCTCCAGCTGAATCCTAATCACACTCAAATAGCATGGAGGAAAGAACCATCTCCAACTATAAACATACATCATAATAGCTCAACAAGATCTAACAAGATCATAAAGCATAACATAGCTAGCATGGAATAAGCACATCAAGGCATGTAAGCACATAAACACATAATCACATACTCACCAAGATAGTACTAAGATCTACTCATCGACCCTAGGTGCATCTATCTCAGCATAAAACTCTGGATAGTTCCTCTGGATACTATCCTCAGTCTCCCATGTAGCCTCCTCAGGTCGACGTCTAGACCACTGTATCTTCATCATAGGAATGTCCTTAGAACGCAGGCGTCTCACACCTCGCTCTAAGACTGCAATAGGATGCTCAACAAAGGTGTGGTCTGGCTCCACCACCAAATCATCATAACTCACAATGTGCCGCGGATCTGGTATGTACTCTCTCAGCTGAGACACATGGAACACAGGGTGAATACCCTCTAATCTCGGAGGCAAAGCTAATCTATAGGCTGCTCTCCCAACTCTGTCTAGAATCTCAAAAGGACCGACATATCGGGGACTCAACTTCCCCTTTATGCCAAAACGTCTGACGCCACGCGTCGGGGATACTCTCAACCAGACATGAGCTCCTACTCTGAACTCTAGAGGCCGACGCCTCTTGTCTGCATATGACTTCTGGCGACTCTGTGCAGCCAGCATCCTCTCTCTAATCAGTGCTACCCGAGTCATATCATCATGAATCTGCTCTGGCGCTATCCCGCTGATACTGCTAGGCTCATCCCAGCATAAAGGTGTACGGCACCTACGTCCATACAATGCCTCATAGGGGGCCATCCCAATAGATGCATGCCAACTGTTGTTGTATGAGAACTCAACAAGCGGGAGGTAGTCAGACCATCCCTGTCCCCAATCCAACACACAAGCTCGCAACATATCCTCCAAAGTCTGGATAGTCCTCTCTGACTGTCCATCAGTCTGGGGGTGAAACGCAGTCGTGAAGTGCAGACTCGTCCCTAAAGCAGTCTGAATCTGCTGCCAGAACCTCGAGGTGAATCGCCCATCTCGATCCGAGACTATTGTCCTCGGTACACCATGGAGTCTCACTATCTGTCTAGTGTACTCCTCAGCTAATCTACTCACAGGCCACGTTTCTCTAATAGGAACGAAACGTGCCGTCTTCGTCAATCTATCAACAACAACCCAAATGGCATCAAAACACCTACTAGGTCTCAGTCCCGTCACAAAGTCCATGGAGACGTCCTCCCACTTCCACTGCGGTACTGGTAGTGGATGGAGCTCACCTCCAGGTCTGCAATGCTCTATCTTGACCTGCTGACAGGTCGCACACTGAGCCACGAATCTGGCTACATCGGGCTTCAGTCCTCCCCACCAATATGAACGTCTCACATCATGGTACATCTTACTCGTACCTGGATGTACAGAGTAAGGTGTACTGTGAGCCTCCTGTAAGATCCTCTGTCTCAACTCTGCATCAGTAGGAACACAAATGCGATCATGTCGCCTCATCACTCCATCAGCTCCAATGGAAAACTGTGGTGCCTCTCCACGAGACATCCTCTCTCTAATCCTCATCAAGGTCGGGCAGGTCCCCTGCTTCTGTTGGATGAGATCCAACAGACTAGGTAAAACCTCTAAGGCATACAACTGGGCATCCTCATCAGGAAACTGGATGTCCATCTCTAGCCTAGCTAGATCCCTCTGAAGCTGAGACTGTACAGTCAATCTCGCAATCGCCTTCTCTCGAGGCGTCTTCCTGCTCAAGGCGTCAGCAACCACGTTCGCCTTTCCAGGATGATACAAAATCTCAAGGTCAAAGTCCTTGATCAACTCAAGCCATCGACGCTGGCGGTTGTTCAACTCCCGCTGCGTGAAAATATACTTCAGACTCTTATGGTCTGTGAAGATCTGACATGTAGCACCATACAAGTAATGTCTCCAGATCTTCAAGGCATGCACTACCGCTGCTAACTCCAAATCATGAGTCGGGTAGTTCTCCTCATACGTCTTCAACTGTCGAGACGCATATGCAATCACTCTACCTCTCTGCATCAACACACATCCCAAGCCTAGCTTGGATGCATCACTGTAGACCACAAAATCATCAGATCCCTCTGGCTGTGCCAGGACAGGAGCAGAAGTCAAACGCCTCTTCAACTCCTCAAAGCTCTGAGCACACTGGTCGGTCCACACAAACCTGGTAGTCTTCCTCAGAAGACTCGTCAGTGGACGGGCAATCACAGAAAAACCCTCCACAAAGCGTCTATAGTAACCGGCTAGGCCAAGAAAGCTACGTACTTCCTTGATGTTTGTCGGTGTCGTCCATGCAGCAACAGACTCGATCTTCGCCGGGTCAACCATAACCCCATCGGCGGAGACGATGTGTCCAAGGAAAGCAACCTCAGACATCCAGAACTCACACTTAGAGAGCTTAGCGTACAACTCTCTATCCCTCAAAACCTGCAAGACCGTCCTCAGATGACCGGTATGCTCCTCTCTACTACGAGAGTACACTAAAATATCATCAATAAAGACCACCACAAACTGATCAAGGAAGTCGATGAATATACTGTTCATCAACTCCATAAAGACTGCTGGGGCATTCGTCAACCCAAATGGCATCACTACAAACTCGTAGTGTCCATAACGGGTACGAAATGCCGTCCTGTGTACGTCCTGCTCTCTCACCCTCAACTGGTGATACCCTGAGCGCAAATCAATCCGGGAGAAAACTGTAGCTCCCTGAAGCTGATCAAGTAGATCGTCAATACGAGGCAATGGATACCTGTTCTTGACGGTCACCTTGTTCAACTCTCTGTAATCTATGCATAACCTCAGAGATCCGTCCTTCTTCCGCACGAAGAGGACAGGTGCACCCCATGGTGAAACACTAGGGCGTATGAAGCCCTTCTCAGCCAACTCCTCGAGTTGCTTCTTCAACTCCAACATCTCGACAGGTGCCATACGGTATGGGGCCTTCGAGATGGGTCGCGTGCCAGGCTCTAACTCTATGCTGAAGTCCACACTCCGCTGAGGCGGCAAACTCGACGGCTCAGCAAACACATCTGTAAACTCGCAGACTACTGGAATATCCTCTAGAGCTGGACTCTCTCCATCCTTCAGGGCGTAGCACCAGAAGGCATCACATCCCTGTGCAATCAACCTAGCTGCTCGTACGGCACTAATAACCGAACCTGTCTTCCCAAGGTCCCAACCCCGGAAGACCTCAATCTGACCAACCTCCATAGAGACTGTAACAGTCCGCCTACCAACATCCAAAACTGCATGGTGTCTACGCATCCAGTCCATACCTAATATGACTTCTTCATGCATCAATGGCATGACTAAGAAGTCAACAAGTAAAACACGAGTCCCTAATCGAAGGGGACAACTACGTATCTCACGGGTACCTCTGACCCGACTACCATCAGGTAACCCTATAGTAAAGGGTATCCCCTCTATGGTAGCTAAACTCAGACGCTCAACACAAGTATCAGAAATAAAGGAATGCGTAGCACCAGTATCAAACAAAACTCTAACAGGTAAACCATGAAGTAAAATGGTACCTGTAGCAGCCGGTGCAGGTGGATCCTCTGCACTCCTCAACTCAAAAGCTCGCCCTCGGGCTCCTCTGGCATCACTGGTGCCAACGTCTCTACCTCTACCTCTACTCGGTCCTGGAGCAGAACCCTGAGTAGATGGACGCTCTGGGACCCTCTGCTGTCCCTGTATCTGCTGCTGAGGTGTCCTCTGACCACCTCCTGCTACACTGGCAGGGGAAGAACCCTGTTGGGATGCTACTCCTCCCTGCCTACAAAAGGCAGCTCGATGTCCCTGTCGGCCACAGGTAAAACAAGTCACAACTGGTCTGGGACAAGCTGGCTTCAGATGGCCAGGGTCTCCACAGTTGTAACACTGACGTCCCTTGTCTGCAGTCTGTGCAGATGAGGGGTAACTCTGACGTCTCTGGTCTCGCCTAGAACCAGAAGCTCCTCCAACTCCACTGGTCTGCCCAGTGCGCTGCCTCTTCTCAGACCGTCCAGTTTGAGAAGCCCTCCTCTGACTAGCTCGCTCCCTCTCATAAGCAGAAGCCCGGTCCTGGTAGTCAGCAAGGGACTCGCAATGGAATCCCGCCATATATGAACGTGTGCTCTCCCTCAGACGACGGGAGAACAAGTACACATGCTGGTCCTCAGATGGTGCAGCTGGACCCAACAAAGCTAACTCGGTCTGAAAACGGCGGATGGCATCAGTAATAGGCACATCCTCAAAGCCGGCCTCCACAAAATCCTGCAACTTCTCCCTCCTCAGTGAGGCAGGGCAGAACTGCTCTCTAATCATGCGTCTCATGTGGTCATAACTGGTAGCTCTAGTCCGGACAGTCCTCCACCACTGGTGTGCCAGGTCACGGAATAGAGACTGAACTAGCTCTATCCGTCTGTCCTCAGGACATCTAATAGACTCCAAGGCTGAGTCTACATGCCCAATCCACACCTCAGTCTCTAACCCTATCGCTCCTGAGAAGTGTGGCACTCCCTGCTGGTGAAATGCCTCACAGATACACTGCTCCTCCCATGGAGACACGGTCAGCGTCATCAGAATGAGCTCGATGTGAATGATGTCTCACAGATACACTGCTCCTCGTCTCTGGGACGACGCTCTCTGCAACCTCCTCATGTATCTCCTCCACCACTGGTGGGTCAGCAGCGGGAACTGGTCCCTCAACTACCACACCCGGAGGACGGGGTGGCCTACCTCTACCTCTGCGTACAGCGGCAGGAGCTCTAGTCCGAGCCATCTGCGGGGTATGCACACCTAACTTATAAGGCTCTATGTAGGCCATAGGTATAGATATATATATATATATATATACTCAACACAACACATACAAAATCCATCATACATATATACATATCTATACTGCAGAGATCCCTAGCAGGAGTGGCGACTTCTCGTACATCTAACCCAAAACCATATTTAAAACCAAAACCTTTTGAAAAAGTCAGACCCCCGTCGGGTTCTGTTTATTTTACCTATCAGACCTCATTGCAGGTAGCAAGTGCCATTGTTGTCAACCTGGGCTCTGATACCAACTCTGTAACACCCCGAATCTGCGGAACTCGGAATGTCACATTGGGCTAGGATCTCACAATGGATCCTGACCCTAGCCTGACAACAAGTTCACTAGACCTTACAACATGGCACTGACAGATATGAAAACAAATACATAAAACTGTATAAACTGTACATCCCAAAAGGTAAGACCACATAGCCGAGTACAAACATCACACCTCACGTAGGAGGTAACAAAAGACTAACCTCACACAGGAGGGAAAAGATAAACAAACCCAAAAACCCACAACAACCTATGTACGAGACGTCCTCGGCCTGCCACCCTGCTAGATCACTCAGCAGCATGCCTATCCTGTAGGGCATCTACAACATGGTAATAACCATTAGCTATCCATACACATATATAGAGTAATGCATAAGCACAATCACACATAGGGAAAGATAAACATATCAGCATGCTTTCACTCATTTACCCATTTATTCATCTCAATATAATGGTCATTCACTCAAATCGTATAGATATAATATATATGAAACTAGGTGACACGAGGACCGATACATCCTCGCCTCTGAGCCTGCTAGCCAGCCGTACTAGTATCGGTCACACAATCCGTGTACCCTATGGGAGTGGATTGCGCCCTTCCTGTAAACCGGTCTGGCCTGACATCAGAGAACCTCCCAGACTCCTCGGCGGGATGAAAGGGAAAGGTTATCACAGCCACGCAGTGGGGCAATCAATAAAACATAGGTCGGTGAATACGACATAACATGCTATCATAGCACACATATAAAGCACACATCACTCATGCAAACACCCAATATAAGGATGGTAGCTAAGTAAGTCCTACGGACTTACCTCAACCTCGTATAAGCTCAACCACAATTGGATCACCTCAACACTGGAGGAACAACACAGCCTATAGACAAGGCATAAAGAGATGTCACATCTCTTATCAAACAAAGGGTCACACCTAGACCCAAAGGGATCCATAGGGATCATATACATCCTATAACCTCGAATAACATGCTAAACCTAGAAGCCACATCAAGGCATAAATCTAACTCATGATATCATCACCAATAAAATCCCATAATTACCAGAATAATGAAACGAGCATAAATGGAAATTCCAATTATCCATTTTAACCAACTTAAGGCTAAATTATACTAACCCGCAATACAGAAAACGAATAAATTCATAACTTATTCGTTACTAACCCGATATACGAACCGGAAGAAGATCCAGACTCCTAGCGATACGGGGAGTAAGAGCGCGGTATAAAATCTTACATTTGACGACTTGCGGTGGTCCGTCGGCGCTCCGATAGCGGTAAACGGAAGCTTTACCAAAAAGCTAACAAACGGAAAATAGATTTGTACCACGATGTAGAGGACAAGATAAGGGACTCGATGGTACAAACGGATCTGAAAAAGGATGAACGAAGATTGATTTGTGGTGGATTGAAAGAACTCCGTACGTTTGCTCGGTTTCGCTCAGTGAAAATGAAGAAGACGATGGAGATACAATTGCAAATATGGAGATACATATCTTCTGACGCCCACTTACTCTCATATATATATATATTATATATTTACATATATGTTATGAATGCAATTCAACCGCCTCTCTTCACTTCTGTACTTATATACATATAAATATTATATATATAAAAGAAATAATATTATATATATAATGCTTAATCACATTATTTAATTGAAAAGCGGGTATATTTTCTGATCTCTAAACTTTACCAAATTGGAATATCAAATCCGGAATATTATCGGGATGATTAATTCACAACTATCTCGTAAAATGGACTTTCCTAAACCACATTTCTTAACCGCTAAGAATCGGGTTAGCGACTCTTCTGTCCGTTACGTCTTTATATATTATTTCACATTTAGGACATATCCGATGTTCCGATCATTTCTCTCAACTGCAACTTTAATTATTGGAGCTCTCAAATACTCCAATTAACACCGGTTGTTACACAACAACCCCAAACCAACCACCTAATGTACGAGAGTCCTCGGCCTGTCACACTGCCAGATCACCCAGTAGCGCCTAACCTGTAAACATCTACAACAAGGTATGAAACCGTTAGCTAACCATACATATATGAGGTAATGCATAAGCACAAGCACAATCATGAAAGATAAACACATCAGCATGCTATCACACATTTACCCATTTATTATCTTTATATAATAACCATTCACTCAAAAACCGTATATATATATATATAGATAGATGAAAGTATGTGACACGAGGACCGATACATCCCCGCCTCTGAGTGCAATGTCCAGTTGTACGAGTATCGGTCACACAATCCGTATACCCTATGGGAGTGGATTGCGTCCTTTTTGTAAACCAGTCTGGCCCGACACCAGAGAACCTCCCAGACTCCACGGCGGGATGAAAGGGAAAGGTTATCACAGCCATGCAGTGGGGCAGTCAATAAAACATAGGTCGATAAAAACGACAACTCATGCTATCATAGCAAACATATAAAGCATACACCACTCCTACAAACACCCAATATAAGGATGGCAGCTAAGTAAGTCCTACGGACTTACCTCAACCTCGTACAATCACAACCACGATCAACCTCCAATCCTGAGAGGGACACTGCCTAATAACAAGGCATAAAGAGATATCAATACTCCTATCAATCAAAAAGGTCACATCTAGACCCAAGGGATCCATAAGGATCATAATCAATTTATAAGCCTCACAACCAACTAAACCTCAATATCTCAACATAACTCACAATTCCTCAAATCTCAAGTTAGTATCTAATCAACATTCCTCAATCTCAATTCTAATCCTAATTTAATTAATTAACCTTTAATTAATTAATTATATTTCGCCAGAATAACGTTTTGCCCGCATGCAATTTCTAAACCCCCTGCCATCAGATTTCATCAAACAATCAACCCATAATCACGAGAATAATATAACGACCATAATGGAATTACTAATTGTCCTATTTGACAAGCCTAAACTCAATTTAGGCCAAATCGCTATACATAAAACGACTAAATTCATAACTTATTCGTTACTAACCCGATTGACGATCTGAAAGAAGATTCGGAATCACAACGACGCAGGCTACGCATGGACAACATCAAACTCATCGGAATCTGAGCGACGGAACCGTCCTGGTGACATATATGATCGACCAGCCCTCCGTATACTCGGAAATGCAGAAACTCGGTACCGTTATGAAGAGAATGAAGAGAGGAATCAAAAACTCAAACAAAATTGAAATCGGATTAGAAACGGAGAGTAGATCTGAATTTGAAGGTTGAGAGAAATCAGAGCTTTTATGAGGAAACGTGAAAGGAAATGAAATAATAAAGGATTTTCCGCTATTTATTGTGAAGACGATAATTATCCTTTAGCAAAGTCGATAATTATCCTTTAACCGATCCAAAGGCGGGTCAAACCTCCTTCTCCAAACTTACCGATATTGGAATATTAAATCTGGAATAAAGTAGGGATAATTATTCCACAACTGCATCGGAAAACGTGTATTCCTAAGCCGTCTTTCTTAGCCGTTAAGAAACGAAATAGCGACTCTTTTGGCCGTTTTGCCTCTCCATGTTATTTCATATCTAGGACATATCCGATGTCCTGATCATTTCTCTCAACTGCAATTCTATTAATTGGAGCTCCCAAAGGCTCCAAATAACACCGGAGGGTAAAAATAATTACCCGTGGAAAAAGTAAAAATTTCCCCAAACGTTCAAAATTACGTCAGGATTATAACGGTGGGACTCTTACTCATCACTTGCGAAATCATCGCGAGTTATATGTCAATTACTATCAACGAATAAGTTAATCAACATTAATTAGAAGTCGGAAATCTTAGCTATTACATCACACACCCCTTAAAAAAAAGTTTCGTCCCGAAACTTGAACAATTCCCAAATCCTCTCGGACCCATATGCCGAGGTATAACTCTCACTCTTTCTATCGGAGGTATCACATCTCCGTTCAAAAGATCACAACCTATAACAATCTATAACCTCAAGCATAAACATGAAGAAATAATCATCTCCAGGAAACAGGGTCATAACGCTACCCAAAGGCGTAGAGGAATCACGTCTCTCGCCATACCACATCACAAGGTATAGAGGAAGCACATCTCTAGTCAAAACATATCACACGCATAGAGGAAATACATCTCTAGCCAACCCATAAACATATATATCGCATGGAGGAATCACATCTCCAGTGAACTATGTCCATCAAGGTAGCATGGAGGAAAGAACCATCTCCAGCTGAATCCTAATCCCACTCAAATAGCATGAAGGAAAGAACCATCTCCAACTATAGCATACATGACGCTAGCGCATCAAGATCTACTAAGATCATAAATCACATCACAACTAGCATGGAATAACACATCAAGGCATATAAGCACATACGCACAACATTCATCAAGATAGCAATAAGATCTACTCGTGCTCCCACAAATGGGTCTGTCCCAACATATACTCTAGATAGTTCCTCAGGACACTATCCTCAGTCTCTCACATAGCCTCTTCACGTCTTCATCTTGACCATCATATCCTCAATATGGGAATGTCTTTCGAATGCAAGCGTTTCATATCTCATTCCAAGAATGTAATCGAATGCTCAACAAAAGTGTGGTTGGACTCAACCATCAAATCATCGTAACTCACAAGGTGTCTCGTGTCTGGTATATACTTCCTCTTTTGAGACATATGAAACACTGGGTGGATATCCTCTAATCTCATGGGCAAAGCTAAACATCATGCTACCTTCTCCGTACTGGTCGATCTCAAATAAACCATCATATGGGAAACTCAGTTCCCTTTCCATATTAACACGTCTAACGTCTCGCAGTTGAGATACTTACAGCCGGACATGAACTCTCGCTTGAACTTTAGAGGTTAACGCCTCTTGTCTACATATAATATCTGGCGACTTTGTACAACCAGCATTCTTCCTTCAATCAACGTTACTTGAACTATAAAATCCTGAATCTGGTCAGGTGTTATTCCACTACTACTACTAGATCACTTCTAGTATAAGGATATACGACATCTATGTCTATATATATATATATATATATATATATATATATATATATATATATTGCCTCATAGGGCCATCCCAGAAAGATGCACGTCCTTCATTGTTATATAATGAACTCATTAATGGAAGGTAATATAACCATCCACGTTTCCCATTCGACTTACAACTTATAATAGATCTTTAAGATCTAGATGATCCTCTCTAACTGACCATCTGTCAGGGGGTGAAGTGTAGTCATGAGGTACAGACTCGTCCCCAAAGTAGTCTGAATCTGCTGCCTAAAATCTCAAAGTAAAAACATCCATCTCGATCAGAAATGATCGTCCTCGGTATACCATGGAGTCTCACTATCTGTCTAGTGTACTCCTCAGCCAATTCATTCACTAGCCACGTCCTTCTGATAGAAATGAAGCGTGCCGGTTTCATTAATTTGTTACCAACAATCCAGATAACATAAATTTTCTATTGGGTCACAATCCCATAAAAAGTCCATAGAGATGTCCTCCCAAATTCTACTACTGCACTGGTAGTGGGTGGGGCTTATCTTTAGATCGGAAATACTCTATCTGGACCTGATAACAAGTCACACACTGTATCACAAATCTGGTTATATCGGCTTCATACAATATAATCGTCTCATCTCGTGGTACATCTTACTCGTACCTGAATGTACTGAATAAGGCGTACAGTGGGTATACCAGTCTCCATCTGCATCAGCAGGTACACAAAAGTGGTCATGACTCTTCATCAGTCCATCTGCTCCCATGGAGAACTATGGTTCCTCAGTACGAGACATCCTTTCTCTAAACCTTGTCAAGGCCGGGCAGGTCTCCTACTTTTGTTGGACGTCATCCAACAGACCAGGTAGAACCTCTGAGGTATAACTGGGTATCCTCATTAAGGAACTGATTGTCCAACGCTAGCCAAACTAGATCTCTCTAAAGCTGAGGCTGAACTATCAGTCTCACAATCATCTTCTCTTGGAGCGTCTTTCCATTCAAGTTATCGGCGACAACATTCAACTTCTCTGAATGATATGGAATCTTCAAGCCAAAGTTTTGATCAACTTAAGCTCTTAACACTGGCGGTTATTCAACCCCTGTTGCATAAAATATACTTAAGATTTCTATGATCTATAGAAATCTGACATGAAGATCACACCAGTACGGTCTTCAAAACTTAAAGCCTTGAACTACCACTACTAACTCTAAATCATGAGTCGGGTAGTTCTCATCATACTTTCTCAGTTGTAAACACACATATCAATAACCGTACTCCTCTATAGTAATACACATCTCAGACTTAGCTGGGATGAATCACTGTAAATCACGGGATCCCAAAAATCTTCTAACTACAACAGAATAGAAGCAGAGGTCAAATGCCTCCTTAACTCTTTAGAACATAGACACACTGCTTTCATCACGTAGTTATGGTGGTCTTCCCAAATGAATATGTAATCATATAAAATCCTTCGTCAAAGCATTGGTAACAACATACTTAATTCTTGCCAGGTCAACCATGATCCCACTGGAGGAGACAACATGGCCTAAGAAGGCTACCACTGGCATCTCAACTTACACTTAGAGAGCGTAGCATACAACCCTCTATCTCTCGAAATCTACAGAACGGTCCTCAGACGATTGGTCTACTATTCTCTGCTATGAGAGTATACCGACATATCATTCATGAAGTCCACCACCAACTAATCAAGGAAGTCGATAAAGATACTATTCATCAACTCCATAAAAACTACTAAAACATTCGTCAACCAAATGACATCACTACAAACTCGTAGTGTCCATAACGGGTATGGTATGCTATCTCATACACATGCTTCTCTCTCATCCATGACTAGGGATATCTTGGGCACAAAGGAATCCTGAAAACACAATTGCTTCTTGAAGCTAACTCATCAGGTCGTCAATACGGAACATGGAACCCACTAGGGTAAACCCGTTTCGATCAACTTTTCAAGTTATCAATACAATATCTCAACAAGCACCATAAAGTGTGGCTTTCCCATTCAATCTTGTATCATACTTCAACTCGATAGCAATGTCCACACTCCGCTGAGGTGGCAACTAGACGGTTCGGTAACACGTCTATGAATTCATAAACTGTTGGAATACCTTCCAATGTTGGACTATCTCGCTCCTTCATGGTATAACACTAAAAGGCGTCACATCCCTGTGCTATCAGCTCGCTACTCGTACAGTCCTGATGACAAACCCGTCTCTTCAAAGGTCTTAACCTCAGAAGACCTCTATTGAACTCAACTCAGTAAAGACTATAATAGTCTTACTATTAAAAGCTAACACCACATGATATCTATTCATCCAAACCATACACATAATGACTTCCTCATGCACCTACGACATGACAAAGAAGTCTGCAACCCTACACGGGTTCCTGAAATAAGGGAACAAACACGCATCTCACGGGTATCTCAAACCCAAAAAGGTAATCTTGTAAAGGAAAATCCACCTTCTACTAACAAATAACCCCATACTTAACACTTGCTTGTCCCTAAGCAAGGTCTTTCAAAAAAGCTTTAAACAAGAGTTAGGATGAAATATGTGTACCTTCTTTTGGATGAATGTGACTTCTAAAGAATAGATCATTCTCAAACCTTGCTTCAATCGTTTATTAAACTTTCACACACTTAATTAAAGAGTAAAAGGCAAAGAAAATTCATGAACCAATTTAACTTCAAAACAAGCATTATAACCTTCAATCATTATCAAAATCAATCACAAGAAACTTCAATTTAGATCACCAAGTCATATAACATTCTTTTGATCTTAAGGACTGTTAGCATGAAATATTGTGATATTTTAGGCACGTTTTCTAGTCGTAATTGATTCATATTGATAGTCTTTGATTGAGCTTTATGCATATATGAGCTAGTATTGCCTATATTGTCGATATAGATGTCTACACGAGTTCTATGTTGATTATAGGTGATTTGGAGCTATTTCCAAACGGAATCGAGCAAAGGAGAGTTGAGTCGATGTGTCTCTAGATCAAGGACACCTTTTGGAAGCAATTTGGAGTATTAGATTGAGGAATGCACGAATGAAGGCAAGAATCACGGTTTTACCCTAAATTACGGCCGTGGATTGTGAAGCAGAATTCGATGTTCATTCCAGGGGATATTACGGCCGTGGAAGATATCCGTGTTTATTTCCACGCCTCAAAATTACGGTCGTGGAAACTTCCACGACCGTGATCTTGGCGAATCCTTTCGCCACGTTTCGAAGCCATGATCTCTTGAAGATCGGGCCGGGCCGACGTTTTGCCCTGCATTATAAAAAGGACGGATGAAGCAAGATTCCGTCACCTCGCTACCTCGCCTCGCTACCTCGCTACCTCGCTTACGACCTTTCAACCCTAAAGTTTAGCGGCAAAAACGCACGCTTAGCAACACAAACCCTCATTCTTGGAGGTGATTTTGAAGATCTCATTGAAGTTCCAAAGTTCGTATTGGAGAGTTGCTGTTTGTGATCTTCGTGTGGAAGATCGAAGTTCTTGGAGGATTTTTGCAAGAAGATTCCTCTTCTTGCTTAGGTTTGCTTTAGGATCGGATTGACATCCCGTTTCTTTTCTTTCCTAAGATTGTGATTGTTTATCCCGTTTTGAATCTTTTGACAAACACTTATTCTTGATTGTGATTCTAAGATTCAATTGAAGATTATTGATAGTTCTTGAAAGTTCCCATCTTTTACCTTTTTAATCTTGAATTAATATCAATATGACTGTTATTGGCTAAAAACCCTTAACAATTCTAAGGTGAAGGGTTGATAGTTGTGGCTTAGATAATGATAGATCGATTGTAAATTGATTAGACCCTGAGAGTTAGAGAATTGTCGCCGAAAACCCTAAATTACGGGCTGTTCTTGAGTTCCACGACCGTGGAATCTCAAGATCCAACCGTAATTCTCTTAAAGTTTACGAGCCTGCTTTTATCTTGATCCAAAGTTAAAGATTTGCTTTAGCTTAGTTTAGACTTGTCTTTTCTAGGTGGTAGTGAAGCCTCAACAACCTCTACCTCGATTGTGAGCCTCAACAACCTCAATCGGATAAGTTAGTCTTGATCTTTAGATCATAGGTTTGGGTATTTGATGTTAATCCTTGTCCTTAGAATCTTTCTATATTGAGCCTCATCAACCTGTATAGGAAGAGTCTTTTGGGTGAGTTATATAAGGTTTTTGGAACCTCAACCGTACGATTACCTTACATTAGTATACCTTTGCATATCTTAACTCTGTCTTTACATCATTAGTATATCTTGAATCGATTGCCACAGCTGGATACCTGGATCTTTAGGATTGTTGTTTTCCCAATATCTGCAAAACTCTCATATTAACCGCTTGATAACCTGCAATCGAGTTCGTTCCACCCAAATCCCTGTGTTCGATACTCTGGAATTCTTGCTTAACTATATCGATCCGTACACTGCGGGTTCGCTTGCTTGATTCTAGTTTTATAAATATAAAGCTTATTTGCACACACCTCTAGGGGCGAACAAGTTTTTGGCGCCGTTGCCGGGGATTTGGCTTCGATCGAACCCGGGTGCCGGTTGTCAAGCTTGGGAGCTTGCTCTCGTTATTTGATTTTTCTTTGAGTGTATGCGCAGGTCTAGGAACACAGAAGATCTCTTACCTCTTGATCAAGAGCTAGAGAAAACCTTGAGGCAAAAGCGCAAGGAAAGGAAGATGGCTGAAGAAAACGAGCACGATCTTCAAAATAAGTTGGCGGAGAAAGAAGCTCAGCTCCGATGGAATGAGACTCTCCTCCAGGATGAGATGGATCGCCATCAAACTCAAGTTAATGGTCTACAAGACATGATCGTTCAAATGAAGATAAAGATGAGCGATCTTGAGGACAAGATGGGCAAGAAGTCCTCGAGAAGGAGGACAAGGTCTAGAAGAAGAAACCACTCACCCACCGATGATAGTGATTCTTCCATGCCTCCTTTAGAAGAGATTGATCCCATGATCAATATAAATCCTTTCAATCAACAAGGAGCTACTAACCGTCGCATTCCACCTAGAAATGCGAGGGTCGAACGTGTGGATAATGAGCCAAGAACTCTTGGCCAGCGGATGGATCCAACACAACAACCACGCCGTTTAGGTGTGAACTTTGATGCTGAAGATGTACAAGGGTTTAGCTTCAACCCTCAAGTTATCACTCTTGTTCGCCAAAGCCAGTTTGGCGGTACAAGCACCGAATCTCCACACCAACACTTGCAAAACTTTGAGTGTATGATGGAGACGATGAGGCCAAAGAGCGCCACTACCAACAGCTATAAGCTCAAACCTTTCTTTTTCTCTTTGAAAGGGAAAGCGCTATCTTGGTACCAAGCTCTTCCTAGTGGAAAGCTAGAGACGTGGGAAGACCTCTCCGCAGAGTTTCTCACCAAGTTCTTTCCGCCCTCCAAAACGGCGGAACTTAGAGGTAAGATTAATGCTTTTTCTATGAGACCTAACGAAAGTTTGTTTCAATCTTGGGAAAGGTTTCAGGATTTGCTCTTGGATTGCCCTCATCATGGCATATCCAAACTTGCCTTGCTGGAAATTTACTACAAGGGGCTGGATGCGGGAACGCAATTCAACCTTCAATCCCTCTCATGTGGAACGTTCATGGACATGAGAGAAGATGACGCCTGGGACTTCATTGAGAAGCAAGCAAGAGTCATAGAGAAGTATTCCCACCGGAAAGTGGAGGGAAATCGTGTGGAGCAAGGAGCAAAGCTCACACATGAAGCTCAAAATCAGATTTTCTCCCTCAACAATGAGATCAAAGAGTTGAAGGAGACTATCAAGACCAACTTCCCAAAGCAACAAGAGAAGGATGTTGGCTATTTGGGCAACAACAACGGCGGTGATAACACCAACCGCAACAACAATAACCGGAACAATAACCGGAACAACAATTGGAATGGGAACAACAACAACCGGAACAACAACAATTGGAACAACAATCGGGGTTCGAACAACAACAATTGGCGCTCCAATCAACAAAATTCCGGTAACTCCTATCCTTCCAATTCCAATTCACTAACTCCACCCTCCTCTTCCTCTACTCCTTTGAAAAGCCAGGGGCAATCATCAAATGGAGGAAACAATACGGGAAAGGAGAAGCCGGATCCCATGCTGGAAACGATCTTGGGAAAGCTTCAAGGGTTGGAGAACCGCATCATCAAGGTTGATGATCAAATTTCTAAGGTTGACAAAGCTCAAAAGGTTTTGGAAAATCAAATGTTCAACCATGCGGAGGAAGTTCCTAGAAATCAAGGGAAACTTCCAGGAAAGACGGAGGACAACCCTAAGGGAAGGGTAATGGCGATTACAACTAGGAGCGGAGTGACTACCACCGATCCGCAGCCTACGTTTGTTGAAGTCCCCGTAGAGAAAAGCAAAGAAAAGGGGAAGGAGAAGGAAGATGTCTATGTTCCTCCTCCAGCTTTCAAACCTCCCCTACCATTCCCTCAATCCAGAGCGCGAGCACGCCTAGACAAGCAATTCGGTAAGTTCATAGAACTCATGAGCAAACTACATATTAATATACCTTTCATTGATGCCATTGTAGGTATGCCGGCCTATGGCAAGTTCTTGAAGGAGCTCCTCTCTAACAAGAGGAAGCTAGAAGATTTTGGAGAAGTCAAGATGAGTTCGGATTCTTCGGACCTCATCAAGACTATGAAGGAGAAAATGCCCCCAAAGCTGAAAGATCCGGGGTCATTTTGCATTCCCATTGGAGTGGGAGAGGTCACATATGACGCTTTATGTGACTTGGGAGCAAGTGTGAGCATCATACCACTTGCATTGTGCAGGAAGATCGGTTTAGGCGACCCTAAACCAGTGAAGATGACGTTATACATGGCGGATCGATCCATTACTCGTCCCGTCGGCATTGTAGAAGACGTCCCGGTCAAGCTAGGCAAGTTCTTTGTCCCCATTGATTTTGTCGTGCTTGACATTCCTGCGGATAGTCCGGTCCCGATCATACTCGGAAGACCGTTTCTTGCAACTTCCGGCTGCATGGTCGATTGCAAGAATGGGAGACTCGCCTTTGACGTTGGGGAAGAGAAAGTAGAGTTCGTTCTTTCCACTCTAGTGAAGGAGCCAATCTTTGATGAGGATATTTACAATGTCCAAGACGAAGAAGGTTTAACTAGGGAGGAGGTAAGTGCGATTCTCTTTAACGATCCTTTGCAAAAGGTTATTACTATGAGTCTAACCGATGTAGGAGGAGAAGAAGAGTGCAAAGAGGAAATTGAAGCCTTAGAGGCACAAGAAGAGATGCATGAAGTGGAGTTTGAGAAACTCCACGATGAGGCAGAAAATACTCGAATCCACGGTCATACTCTGTATTCCACGGCCGTGGATTCCATGACCAAATTCGACCTCCATTCCAGAGGATATTACGGCCGTGGAAAACCAGAGGAAACCGTGATTTTGACCGTGGAAAAGGACGATCGACACACTTCTTCAACTTCCTCAAATCCTTCTCCAAACCATTCAACATCCTTAGAAGCTTCTAAGGAAACATCGGAAGCTCCGAAAGCAATGGAACTCAAACCACTTCCTACTCATCTAAGGTACGCTTTTCTTGGATCTAATTCTACCTTCCCGGTTATCGTTAGTTCCGAATTAAGCATAGATGAACATGAACAGCTCATGATTGTCCTTAGGAAACATAGAAAAGCCATAGGCTATACTATTGAGGACTTAGTAGGAATTAAGCCCTCCCTATGCATGCACAAAATACTAATGGAGGAGGACTTTAGAACTTCAAGACAACCTCAACGGCGGTTGAATCCGACCATGAAGGAGGTTGTCAAGAAGGAAATTCTTAAACTTCTTGATGCAGGTATCATCTATCCTATCTCCGATAGCAAGTGGGTGAGCCCGGTTCAAGTAGTTCCAAAGAAGGGAGGAATGACGGTCATCACCAATAAGAACAACGAACTCATTCCTACCCGAACCGTGACTGGATGGCGAATGTGCATAGACTACCGCAAGCTCAACAATGCAACGCGGAAGGATCACTTTCCATTGCCATTCATCGATCAAATGCTTGAAAGGTTAGCACAACATTCATACTTTTGCTACCTTGACGGTTATAGTGGTTTCTTTCAGATCCCGATACATCCGGATGATCAAGAGAAGACCACATTCACGTGCCCTTGGGGTACGTTCGCCTATAGGAGAATGCCGTTCGGGCTTTGCAACGCCCCAGCCACCTTTCAACGGTGCATGATGGCCATCTTCTCCGAATATGTAGAGGAAATCATGGAAGTCTTCATGGACGACTTCTCCGTTTACGGTTCCTCTTTTAACGATTGTCTTTCTAACCTTTCTCTTGTTTTGCAAAGATGTGAAGACACTAACCTAGTTCTTAATTGGGAGAAATGTCAATTCATGGTTAAGGAAGGAATCGTTTTAGGTCACTTAGTCTCTAGTAGAGGGATAGAGGTAGACAAAGCTAAGATAGAGACCATAGAGAAACTTCCTCCCCCAATTTCGGTGAAGGGAATAAGAAGTTTCCTAGGACATGCTGGATTTTACAGACGTTTCATTCAAGACTTTTCTAAGATATCAAAACCTCTCACTAATCTATTGATGAAGGATGCGGTTTTTGAGTTTTCACAGGAATGTCTAGATGCGTTCAACACTATTCGGCAAGCTCTAATTTCAGCACCCATTATCCAACCTCCGGATTGGAATCTCCCCTTCGAGATTATGTGTGATGCTAGTGACGTAGCCATTGGAGCTGTTCTTGGGCAACGAAAGGAAGGACGAACCCACGCCATATACTACGCTAGCAAGACGCTAGACGAAGCCCAGCTCAACTACGCCACTACGGAAAAGGAGTTTCTAGCCATTGTCTATGCTATTGACAAGTTTCGCTCTTATCTTGTAGGTGCAAAGGTGATTGTCTACACGGATCATGCTGCGATCCGATACCTCCTTGCAAAGAAGGATGCGAAGCCAAGGCTGATTAGATGGATTCTTCTCCTACAAGAATTCGATCTTGAGATCCGCGACAAGAAAGGCTCGGAAAATTCTGTTGCGGATCATTTGAGTCGTCTAACACATCTAGAGGACGATCATTTACCTATTGATGACTCCTTTCCGGACGAACACCTACACATCATAGAGGAGTGCATCAAGGTAATCTCCAAAGGTAACGAACCATGGTTTGCTGATTTTGTTAACTATTTGGTTTGCCAGGAGATACCACCCGGACTATCATACGCACAAAGGAAGAAGTTCTTCAAGGACGTCCGGGAATACCATTGGAACGAGCCTCTCCTCTTTAAGAGAGGTCCGGATGGCATCATCCGGCGATGCGTGCCGGAAGATGAGATGCAAAGTGTCATCCGTCATTGTCATTCACTACCTTGTGGAGGACACGCTAGTTCGAACAAAACTAGCGCAAAGGTATTGCAATCTGGATTTTATTGGCCTACTTTATTTAAAGATGTGCAATCCTTTGTTTCTTGTTGCGATGCTTGTCAAAGAACAGGCAATATCTCTAGGAGGAACGAGATGCCCCTCAACAACATCCAAGAGGTGGAGATTTTCGACGTTTGGGGAGTCGACTTCATGGGACCATTCCCTTCTTCTTGTGGAAACCAATACATACTATTGGCGGTAGATTATGTCTCTAGATGGGTCGAAGCGATTGCCTCTCCCACAAATGATGCCATGGTGGTGGTCAAGTTCTTCAACAAGACCATTTTTCCGCGATTCGGGACACCAAGGACGATCATTAGTGATGGAGGTTCTCACTTCATAGCCCGTCGCTTTGAAGCTCTTCTAGCAAAGTATGGGGTTACTCACAAGATCGCTACCCCTTACCATCCACAAACGAGTGGACAAGTCGAGATCTCAAATAGGGAGATCAAGGGAATTCTAGAGAAGACGGTTTCAAGGACTAGGAAGGATTGGTCCTTGAAACTAGATGATGCATTGTGGGCATACCGGACTGCATACAAGACTCCCATAGGAACCACACCATACAACCTCGTGTATGGGAAGTCTTGTCATTTGCCGGTAGAGCTAGAGCACAAAGCGTTTTGGGCTATCAAATGGCTGAATTTCGGCATGAAGGAAGCGGGAGAGAAGCGTCTCCTAGACATCAACGAGCTGGATGAACTCCGTTTGAACGCCTATGAAAACGCTAAGATCTACAAGGAAAGAGCAAAGCGTTGGCATGATAAGCATATCATCCCAAAGGATTTCCAAGAAGGAGATCAAGTTCTCCTCTTCAATTCGAGACTTCGCCTCTTTCCAGGTAAGTTAAAATCTCGTTGGACTGGACCTTTTCTAATTAAGCGTATTTTCCCCCATGGTGCAGTTGAAGTATGGGGTGAAGCTAGCGGAAGTTTTAAGGTGAACGGTCAACGACTCAAAAAGTACTCACCGGAACTCCAAGCTGAGGAGTTTGCACCTACCGCACTCGAATAAGTGCGAGAATGGTCTAGCTACGGACCTTAAACAAAGCGCTTCTTGGGAGGCAACCCAAGGTATTGCATTTTCGTTTTTGCTTTCAATTCATAGTTTAGCTTAGAATAGAAGTTTTTGCTTTATTTTTGCCTCGATTTCTCCCGGTATGTTCGTGTTTTTGGTTGTAGGATCGATGGAAAAGAAGAAAAAGGGGATAATGTCGAAGAGAAGTGACGAAATTTGGATTTTGAAGCTTTACAGAGAGTTCCACGGTCTAAATTACGGTCGCCATAGCTACAGTGGCCGTAATTCTCAAAGGCCTGTGAAAAATCACAAAAATTACGGGTCCGTACATTTCCACGGCCGTGGAATGCCCCGATAGACCGTGATTTTTGAAATTTTGCCTGCAAGTATAAAAGCCACACTTCACCACAAAAACACCACAAAACCCCCAATTTCCACGCCCTAAATACCGAAAACCCGCAGCTCCTCCCAAATCTTCGTTCTCTAATCGTTCTTAACGATTCTTCTTCCTAAACTGAAGCAAATCCAACCAAGAACAAGATCCAAGCAACAAATCGCGTGGAAAACGATCAACAAACCCGCATTTTGGATTTCTCAATCCGAAAAAGAGGTTTTTGCTCTCTTCTTGATTCTAGTCGTTTTTGTTCGTTTTTGTTAGAAATTTTTAGGAAGAACTGATTGAGATTGGAAGAAATTAGATTAGGACTGCTTGTTGTGGAGTTTGATTGCTGATTTGCTGAGAATTGAGAATTACTGTGTCGAATCACGGTCTACAGACGTTCCACGGCCGTGGTTTTGGGAAGAACAGACCGTAATTTTCAACAGAATGGATTTTGTGAGGAGAGTTTCGGGAAGGATTAAGGAAAAGAGAGGGGAACAGAACAAGAAGAGAAAGGGCAACCCTTCCACATCTAGGGCACCACCACCCTCATCCCCCTCACCTTCACCTCCATCTTCACCTCCATCCTCACCACCTCACCCTAGCATCCCGATCATACACGAAAACCACCAAGCTGCATTTGAGAGGATAGAGAAGAGGGCAGTGATTGGCCCTAGGTACTTGTTGTTGGAGGATCTACATCCTCTCAACATAGTAGATGACCTTACATGGCTCTTGGATAGAGCCGGTTTGCTTGTCTTCACGAACATTCGTGAGGACGCTTATGAGGAGATCACCCGAGAGGTTGTGACGTCTTTTGAGCACAGCCATGTTGATAGGACTGTCTCCTTCCGTCTCATGAATAGAGACTACCACCTTAGCATTGTTGAGTTCGGGACCATCTTTGGGTTCCATGAGACCTACAACGGTCGCCTCCCTAGGAACGTTTCCGCTAAGGATTTTTGGGAGGATGTGGCGATGATCTATGCCGACGAGGACCGTTGGCATCCAGCTGATACCAAGGCCAAATTGATGTACCATTTGGCCTTGAAGATAGCTCACCGTGTTCTCTCGGAGTGTCTCTTTCCTAGGACGGAGACGCCCCAAAAGATCAAGACGGACGAGCTATTCCTCCTCTACGCTATGCTTCATGGATGCCGCGCCGATTGTGCTACCCTTTTGGCGGCGACGATGAGTAAGCTAAAGAACAAATCGAGAGGGAACATTGGATATGGTGGGATAGTGACCCACATAGCTAGGACTTTTGGAGTGGACTTCTCGGCTTGCACACGTATACCGGCAGTTCCATTAGGGCTACACGCTTTCATGGTTAGGGGACTCATCTTCCCCACACATAGAGGTCCGCCTTATGCGGGCATGCCCTGGGAGAGTAGGACCGGCAGGGGTATTGAGTGGCTGCCGGAGTATTCCATTGTGGCGGGACGCCACAACTGGAAGGAGACGTTCGCTGCGATGCATGCGAACAGGCTTGTAGCTCCCCCTTACGTTCCACCGCCGGTAGTAGATGAGGAGGATATGGGAGAGCAGTATGAGAGTGGGGGAGGAGCAGAGCAGGAGTTCGGCACGTTTCCGGATCAGCCGGATGCGGCCCAGGATGTACCTAGACGCTCTCCGCGTCCGGCTAGAGCTTCAGGCTCGTCATCTCGCCGCGCTAGCGTGAGCGAGAGGCCCACGTGGATGACTACACCTCCCACCTGGTACGAGACACCCCCTCCTTGGTCCACTACGCAGTCAGCAGCACCAGCAGCACCACCACCACCACCATCAGCACCAGCCGATGCTCCCGGATGGTATGATCACCCCCCTAGGTGGTATGAGAGGATGCCGGATTGGGCTACCGGACTTTCAGAGAGAGTCGGAGCACTAGAGATCCGGGCGGATGATAGAGACAGACGTTTCGACGACCTTGACCACATGATGAGGGACGTCTACCGCCAGCAGTTTGGGCGGTACTATGATCCGAGTTTCTCTCCATTCCCACCTCCACCGGCACCGCAGTGATAGATGACCGGACAGCTCGTTTCTAGACATCCCAACCACCATTTGTGAGTTTTCTTTTTCTTTTCTTTCTTTTGTTCTTTCTTGTGAACATTAGGGACAATGTTCGTCCTAAGTATGGGGTGGGATGTACTAAATGTTTGTAATAACTCTACTCTATATGTTGCTTCTATTCCGAGACTATCATTGCATGTTCATTGTATGTTACACGTTTCATTCTTGCATTGCATGAAAAAGAACTTTAAAAACCCATAAAAATTGAAAAATTTTGAAAAATTTGATGCTTCTAACGAATCGATATGATTTCCATGATAATCATTACTTGCGAATTGAGTTGATAACAATTGCATGCTTGAAAGGATGGTAATTCGAAAAGGATTTGAATGAATGAATTTTACCTCTTTTGCAAGTTGTATAATGTGAGAATGTTACCTAAATCATATAAGAAATTGAAGTTGAAATCACATTATAAGCTCCTATACTTCTTGTTGAAATGATTAAGGCAATTCGATATTCTCTTTCTTCTTTCTTTGATCATCTAACTCCTCATTGAAATATTAGCCTCCCTTACCTATCCGGGAATTTGGAAAGTGAATGAGAAAAAGGCATGTTTGATGTGGGAGGGCCATGAGAGCAAATATTTGCAATCAATTGAATAGAAAGAAATTGTAGGTTTGGGGAAGTCAATCATGACGATGAGTAACTCGGCACCATTCACATAGCCGGGTGTTTGTGTCTTGCCAAAGTCGAATTGAGCGATATTCCTAACGGATTATGGTATGTGCGCTAAGGGTTTGAGGCATCTCGCAAAAATGAGAAACGCCAATCTCCTAGGCTTCGGTTTTTGTGCACCTCTATCCATAACTCCAAAAGTAAAGTCGGAAAATAAAAAGGAAAGAGCGAAGCTCTAAGTGAAGTGTTGCGGAAACCGCAAAAGAAGAAGAAGGTAGTTGTCCACTTTCCCGGATTTATGCACCACTTTCCCTTAAAGTTTTCCCTACCCTTCCATGCTCTAGACCTTTTCTTTGAAAGTCCTTATGATCAAAAGAATGTTATATGGCTTGGTGATCTAAATTGAAATTCTTATGATTGATTTTGATAATGTTTGAAGGTTATAATGCTTGTTTGGAAGCTAAATTGATTCATGATTTTTCTTTGCCTCTTACTCTCTAATTAAGTGTGTGAAAGTTTGAAAACGATTGAAGCAAGGGTTGAGAATGATCTATTCTTTAGAAGTCACATTCATCCAAAAGAAGGTACACATATTTCATCCTAACTCTTGTTTTAAAGCTTTTTGAAAGACCTTGCTTAGGGACAAGCAAGTGTTAAGTATGGGGTTATTTGTTAGCATGAAATATTGTGATATTTTAGGCACGTTTTCTAGTCGTAATTGATTCATATTGATAGTCTTTGATTGAGCTTTATGCATATATGAGCTAGTATTGCCTATATTGTCGATATAGATGTCTACACGAGTTCTATGTTGATTATAGGTGATTTGGAGCTATTTCCGAACGGAATCGAGCAAAGGAGAGTTGAGTCGATGTGTCTCTAGATCAAGGACACCTTTTGGAAGCAATTTGGAGTATTAGATTGAGGAATGCACGAATGAAGGCAAGAATCACGGTTTTACCCTAAATTACGGCCGTGGATTGTGAAGCAGAATTCGATGTTCATTCCAGGGGATATTACGGCCGTGGAAGATATCCGTGTTTATTTCCACGCCTCAAAATTACGGTCGTGGAAACTTCCACGACCGTGATCTTGGCGAATCCTTTCGCCACGTTTCGAAGCCATGATCTCTTGAAGATCGGGCCGGGCCGACGTTTTGCCCTGCATTATAAAAAGGACGGATGAAGCAAGATTCCGTCACCTCGCTACCTCGCCTTGCTACCTCGCTACCTCGCTTACGACCTTTCAACCCTAAAGTTTAGCGGCAAAAACGCACGCTTAGCAACACAAACCCTCATTCTTGGAGGTGATTTTGAAGATCTCATTGAAGTTCCAAAGTTCGTATTGGAGAGTTGCTGTTTGTGATCTTCGTGTGGAAGATCGAAGTTCTTGGAGGATTTTTGCAAGAAGATTCCTCTTCTTGCTTAGGTTTGCTTTAGGATCGGATTGACATCCCGTTTCTTTTCTTTCCTAAGACTGTGATTGTTTATCCCGTTTTGAATCTTTTGACAAACACTTATTCTTGATTGTGATTCTAAGATTCAATTGAAGATTATTGATAGTTCTTGAAAGTTCCCATCTTTTACCTTTTTAATCTTGAATTAATATCAATATGACTGTTATTGGCTAAAAACCCTTAACAATTCTAAGGTGAAGGGTTGATAGTTGTGGCTTAGATAATGATAGATCGATTGTAAATTGATTAGACCCTGAGAGTTAGAGAATTGTCGCCGAAAACCCTAAATTACGGGCTGTTCTTGAGTTCCACGACCGTGGAATCTCAAGATCCAACCGTAATTCTCTTAAAGTTTACGAGCCTGCTTTTATCTTGATCCAAAGTTAAAGATTTGCTTTAGCTTAGTTTAGACTTGTCTTTTCTAGGTGGTAGTGAAGCCTCAACAACCTCTACCTCGATTGTGAGCCTCAACAACCTCAATCGGATAAGTTAGTCTTGATCTTTAGATCATAGGTTTGGGTATTTGATGTTAATCCTTGTCCTTAGAATCTTTCTATATTGAGCCTCATCAACCTGTATAGGAAGAGTCTTTTGGGTGAGTTATATAAGGTTTTTGGAACCTCAACCGTACGATTACCTTACATTAGTATACCTTTGCATATCTTAACTCTGTCTTTACATCATTAGTATATCTTGAATCGATTGCCACAGCTGGATACCTGGATCTTTAGGATTGTTGTTTTCCCAATATCTGCAAAACTCTCATATTAACCGCTTGATAACCTGCAATCGAGTTCGTTCCACCCAAATCCCTGTGTTCGATACTCTGGAATTCTTGCTTAACTATATCGATCCGTACACTGCGGGTTCGCTTGCTTGATTCTAGTTTTATAAATATAAAGCTTATTTGCACACACCTCTAGGGGCGAACAAGGACTTTCAAAGAAAAGGTCTAGAATATGGAAGGGAAGGGAAAACTTTAAGGGAAAGTGATGCATAAATCCGGGAAAGTGGACAACTACCTTCTTCTTCTTATGCGGTTCCCGCAACACTTCAACTTAGAGCTTCGCTCTCTTCTTTTCATTTTTCGACTTTACTTTTGGAGTTATGAACAGAGGTGCACAAAAACCGAAGCCTAGGAGATCGGCGTTTCTCAAATTTTCAAGAGATGCCTCAAACCCTTAGCGCACATACCATAATCCGCTAGGAATATTGCTCAATTCGACTTTGGCAAGACACAAACACCCGGCTATGTGAATGGTGCCGAGTTACTCATCGTCATGATTGACTTCCCCAAACCTATAATTTCTTTCTATTCAATTGATTGCAAATAATTGCTCTCATGGCTCTCCCACAATAAACATGCCTTTTTCTCATTCACGTCTCCAAATTCCCGGATAGGTAAAGGAGGCTAATATTTCAATGAGGAGCTAGATGATGAAAGAAAGAAGAAAGAAAGTATCGAATTGCCTTAATCATTTCAACAAGAAGTATAGGAACTTATAACGTGATTTCAACTTCAATTTCCTAGCATGATTTAGGTAACATTTTCACATTATAAAACTTGCAAAAGAGGTGAAATTCATTCATTCAAATTCTTTTCAATTCACAATCCTTTTAAGCATGCAATTGTCATCAAATTCAATTCACAAGTAGTGATTATCATGGAAATCATCTCAATTCATTAGAAGCACAAAATTTTCTGAAAATTTTTAAATTTTATGGGTTTTTCAAATTATTTTTCATGCAATGCAATAAAGAAACGTGCAACACATAATGAACATACAACGATAGTCTCAAATGAAAGCGAATATAGTAAGTAGAGTTATTACAAACTTTTTAGTACATCCCACCCCATACTTAGGACGAACATTGTCCCTAATGTTCAAAAGAAAGAAAGAAAAGAAAGAAAAGAAAAAGAAACTCACAAAGTGGTGGCGGGAATGTCTAAAACGAACGGTCATGCATCCAATCACTGTGGCGCCGGCGGAGGTGGGAATGGGGAGAAACTCGGATCATAGAACTGCCCAAACTGCTGGCGGTAGACGTCCCTCATCATGTGGTCAAGGTCGTCTAAGCGTCCGTCTCTAGCATCCGCCTGGATCTCCAATGCTCCAACTCTCTCTGAAAGTCCGGTTGCCCAATCCGGCATCTGCTCGTACCATCCCGGGGCATGAATGTACCATGCTGGGGCATCGGATGGTGCTGGTGCTGGTGGTGGTGGTGCTGCTGGCTGCTCCGTGGACCAAGGAGGTGGAACGCCATACCATGTGGGAGGTGAGGACATCCACGTGGGCCTCTCACTCACGCTAGCGCGGCGAGATGACGAGCCTGAGGCTCTAGCCAGACGTGGAGAGCGTCGAGGTACATCTGGGGCCGCCTCCGGCTGGTCCGGAAACGTGCCAAACTCATGCTCCGCTCCTCCTCCACTCTCGAACTGATCTCCCATATCCTCCTCCTCTACAACCGGCGGTGGGACGTAAGGGGGAGCTACTATCCTATTCGCATGCATCGCAGCGAACGTCTCCTTCCAATTATGGCGTCCCGCCATAATGGAATACTCCGGCAGCCACTCTATACCCCTACCCGTCCTACTCTCCCAAGGCATGCCCGCATAAGGCGGACCTCTATGTGTGGGGAAAATGAGACCCCTAACCATGAAAGCATGTAGCCCTAAGGGAACGGCCGGTATGCGGGTGCAAGCAGAAAAATCCACACCGAAACTCCTAGCAATGTGGGTAGCTATCCCACCATATCCAATGTTCCCCTTCTTCTTGTTCTTGAGCTTGCTCATCGTAGCAGCCAAGAGAGTGGCACAATCTGCACGGCGTCCATAGAGCATGCAATAGAGCAAGAATAGCTCATCCGTCTTGATCTTTTGGGGCGTCTCCGTCCTAGGAAAGAGACACTCCGAAAGAACACGGTGAGCTATCTTCAAGGCTAGATGGTACATCAATCTAGCCTTGGTATCGGCGGGTTGCCAACGGTCCTCGTCGGCGTATATTATTGCAACTTCCTCCCAAAAGTTCTTGGGGTAAACTCCGCTCGGAAATCGACCATTATAGGTCTCATGAAACCCGAAAATGGTCCCAAACTCGACAATACTCAAATGATAGTCCCTTTCCATGAGACGGAAAGAGACGGTCCTATCGACGTGGCTGTGCTCGAAAGATGTCACAACCTCAAGGTGATCTCCTCATAGGCGTCTTCACGAATGTTCGTGAAGACAAGCAATCCGGCTCTATCCAAGAGCCATGTGAGATTATCAACTATGTTGAGAGGATGTAGATCCTCCAACAACAAATACCTAGGACCAATCACTGTCCTCTCCGTAATCCTCTCAAATGCAGCAAGGTGGTTCTCGTGTATGGTTGGGATGCTAGGGTGAGGAGGTGAAGATGGAGGTGAAGGTGAAGATGGTAGTGAAGGAGATGAGGGTGGTGGTGCCCTAGAGGTGGAGGGATTGCCCTTTCTTTTCTTATTCTGCTCTCCCTTCTTCTCTTTTATCCTTCCTGACACTCTCCTTACGAAATCCATTTTTCACCAAAAATTACGGTCTGTTCTTGGGGAAATTACGGCCGTGGTTTACCCAGAGACCGTGATTCGTCTCAGAAGTTCACGAATCTCAGCAAATTCACCAACAATCACCACAACAAGCAGTCCTAATCTAATTCCTTCCAGTCTTTGTCAGTTCTTCCTAAAAATCTATAGCAAAAACGAACCAAATCCGCGAAAATCAAGAAGAAAGAATAGACCTCTTTTTCGGATTGAAAAACCCGAAATGCACGTTTGTTGATGGATTTCCGCTCGGTTTGTCGCTTGGATCTTGTTCGTGGTTGGATTTGCTGCAGTTTAGGATGAAGAATCGTTGAAAACGATTAGAAAACGAAGATTTGGAGGAGGTCGTGGGGTTTTGGCGTTTAGGTCGTGGAAAGGGAAGATTTTGGGGCAAATTTTTGAAAATCACGGTCTGTCGGGGTGTTCCACGGCCGTGGAAGTGTACGGAACCGTGGTTTTGGTGATTTTTCAAAGGCTTTTGAGAATTACGGCCACTGTAGCTATGACGACCGTAATTTAGACCGTGGAACCTTCTGTAAAACTTCAAAGTCTAAATTTCGTCACTCTTCTTCGACATTATTCTCCCTTTTCCTTTTCCATTGATCCTACAACCAAAAACACGAACATACCGGAAGAAATCGAGGCAAAATAAAGCGAAAACGTCTATTCTAAGCTAAACTATGAATCGAAAACAAAAACGAAAATGCAATACCTTGGGTTGCCTCCAAAGAAGCGCTTTGTTTAAGGTCCGTAGCTAGACCATTCTCGCACTTATTCGAGTGCGGTAGGCGCAAACTCCTCAGCTTGGAGTTCCGGCGTATACTTCTTGAGTCGTTGGCCGTTCACCTTAAAACTTCCGCTAGCTTCACCCCATACTTCAACTGCACCATGGGGGAAAATACGCTTAATTAGAAAAGGTCCGTTCCAACGGGATTTAAGCTTACTTGGAAAGAGGCGAAGTCTTGAATTGAAGAGGAGAACTTGATCCCCTTCTTTGAAGTCCTTTGGAATGATATGCTTATCATGCCAACACTTTGCTCTTTCCTTGTAGATCTTAGCGTTTTCATAGGCGTTCAAGCGAAGTTCATCCAGCTTGTTGATGTCTAGGAGACGCTTCTCTCCCGCTTCCTTCATGCCGAAATTCAGCCACTTGATAGCCCAAAACGCTTTGTGCTCCAGCTCCACCAGCAAGTGACAAGACTTCCCATACACAAGGTTGTATGGTGTGGTTCCTATGGGAGTCTTGTACGCAGTCCGGTACGCCCATAACGCATCATCTAGCTTCAAGGACCAATCCTTCCTAGTCCTTGAAACCGTTTTCTCTAGAATTCCCTTGATCTCCCTATTTGAGATCTCAACTTGTCCACTCGTTTGTGGATGGTAAGGGGTAGCGATCTTGTGAGTAACCCCATACTTAGCTAGAAGAGCTTCAAAGCGACGGGCTATGAAGTGAGAACCTCCATCACTAATGATCGTCCTTGGTGTTCCAAATCGCGGAAAGATGGTCTTGTTGAAGAACTTAACCACCACCATGGCATCATTTGTGGGAGAGGCAATTGCTTCCACCCATCTGGAAACGTAGTCTACCGCCAATAGTATGTATTGGTTTCCACAAGAAGATGGGAATGGTCCCATGAAATCGATTCCCCAAATGTCGAAAATCTCCACCTCTTGGATGTTGTTGAGGGGCATCTCGTTCCTTCTAGAAATATTGCCTGTTCTTTGACAAGCATCGCAGCAAGAAACAAAGGATTGCACATCTCTAAATAAAGTAGGCCAATAGAATCTAGATTGCAATACCTTTGCGCTAATCTTGTTCGAACTAGCGTGTCCTCCACAAGGTAGTGAATGACAATGGCGGATGACACTTTGCATCTCATCTTCCGGCACACATCGCCGAATGATGCCATCCGGACCTCTCTTAAAGAGGAGAGGCTCGTTCCAATAGTATTCCCGGACGTCCTTAAAGAACTTCTTCCTTTGTGCGTAGGATAGTCCGGGCGGTATCTCCTGGCAAACCAAATAATTAACAAAATCAGCAAACCATGGTTCGTTACCTTTGGAGATCACGTTGATGCACTCCTCTATGATGTGTAGGTGTTCGTCCGGAAAGGAGTCATCAATGGGTAGATGGTCGTCCTCTAGATGTGTTAGACGACTCAAATGATCCGCAACAGAATTTTCTGAACCTTTCTTGTCGCGGATCTCAAGATCGAATTCTTGTAGGAGAAGAATCCATCTAATTAGCATTGGCTTCGCGTCTTTCTTCGCAAGGAGGTACCGGATCGCAGCATGATCCATGTAGACAATCACCTTTGCACCTACAAGATAAGAGTGAAGCTTGTCAATAGCGTAGACAATGGCTAGAAACTCCTTCTCTGTAGTGGCGTAGTTGAGCTGCGCTTCATCTAGCGTTTTGCTAGCGTAGTATATGGCATGGGTTTGCCCTTCCTTTCGTTGTCCAAGAACAGTTCCAATAGCTACGTCACTAGCATCGCACATAATCTCGAAGGGGAGAGTCCAATCCGGAGGTTGGATAATAGGTGCTGAGATTAGAGCTTGCCGAATGGTATTAAACGCATCCAAACATTCCTACGAAAACTCAAAAACCGCATCCTTCATCAATAGATTAGTGAGAGGTTTTGATATCTTAGAAAAGTCCTTAATGAAACGTCTATAAAACCCAGCATGTCCTAGGAAACTTCTTATCCCTTTCACCGAAATTGGGGGAGGAAGTTTCTCTATGGTCTCTATCTTAGCCTTGTCTACCTCTATCCCTCTACTAGAGACTAAGTGACCTAATACGGTTCCTTCCTTAACCATGAATTGACACTTCTCCCAATTAAGAACTAGGTTAGTGTCTTCACAACGTTGTAAAACAAGAGAAAGGTTAGAAAGGCAATCGTTAAAACAGGAACCGTATACGGAGAAGTCGTCCATGAAGACTTCCATGATTTCCTCTACGTACTCGGAGAAGATGGCCATCATGCACCGTTGAAAGGTGGTTGGGGCGTTGCAAAGCCCGAACGGCATTCTCCTATAGGCGAACGTACCCCAAGGGCACGTGAATGTGGTCTTCTCCTGATCGTCCGGATGTATCGGGATCTGAAAGAAACCACTATAACCGTCAAGGTAGCAAAAATGTGAATGTTGTGCTAACCTTTCAAGCATTTGATCGATGAATGGCAAGGGAAAGTGATCCTTCCGCGTTGCGTTGTTGAGCTTGCGGTAGTCTATGCACATTCGCCATCCAGTCACGGTTCGGGTAGGAATGAGTTCGTTGTTCTTGTTGGTGATGACCGTCATTCCTCCCTTCTTCGGAACTACTTGAACTGGACTCACCCACTTGCTATCGGAGATAGGATAGATGATACCTGCATCAAGAAGTTTAAGAATTTCCTTCTTGACAACCTCCTTCATGGTCGGATTCAACCGCCTTTGAGGTTGTCTTGAAGTTCTAAAGTCCTCCTCCATTAGTATCTTATGCATGCATAGGGAGGGTTTAATTCCTACTAAGTCCTCGATAGTGTAGCCTATGGCTTTTCTATGTTTCCTAAGGACAATCATGAGCTGTTCATGTTCATCTATGCTTAGTTCGGAGCTAACAATGACCGGAAAGGTAGAATTAGATCCAAGAAAAGCGTACCTTAGATGAGTAGGAAGTGGTTTGAGTTCCATCACTTTCGGAGCTTCCAATGGTCCTTGGGGAGCATCTGACGTTTCCTTAGAAGTGTCTAAGGGTATTGAGTGAGTTGGAGAAGAATCAGAAGAAGTTGAAGAAGTATGCCGATCACCCTCTTCCACGGTCAGAATTACGGGCCCTCCAGATATTCCACGGCCGTGTAATCCACTGGAATGGAGGTTGATTTTGGTGGTGAAATCCACGGTCGTGGAATACAGAGTATGACCGTGGATTCTAATATTCTCAGCCTCATCGTGGAGTTTCTCAAACTCCACTTCATGCATCTCTTCTTGTGCTTCTAAGGTTTCAATTGCCTCTTTGCACTCTTCTTCTTCCCCTACATTGGTTAGACTCATAGTGATAACCTTTTGTAAAGGATCGTTAAATAGAATCGCACTTACCTCTTCTCTAGACAAACCTTCTTCATCTTGGATATCGTAAATATCCTCATCAAAGATTGGCTCCTTTACTAGAGTGGAAAAAACGAACTCTACTTTCTCTTCTCCGATATCAAAAGCGAGTCTTCCATTCTTGCAATCGACCATGCAGCCGGAAGTTGCAAGAAACGGTCTTCCGAGTATGATCGGGACCGGACTATCTGCAGGAATGTCAAGCACGACAAAATCAATGGGGACAAAGAATTTACCTAGCTTGACCGGGACGTCTTCTACAATACCGACGGGGCGAGTGATGGATCGATCCGCCATGTATAACGTCATCTTTACCAGTTTAGGATCGCCTAAACCGATCTTCCTACATAATGCAAGTGGTATGATGCTCACACTTGCTCCCAAGTCACATAAAGCGTCATATGTGACATCTCCCACTCCAATGGGAATGCAAATTGACCCCGGATCCTTCAATTTTGGGGGCATTTTCTCCTTCATAGTCTTGATGAGATCCGAAGAATCCGAACTCATCTTGACCTCTCCGAAATCTTCTAGCTTCCTCTTGTTAGAGAGAAGCTCTTTCAAGAACTTGCCATAAGCCGGCATACCTACAATAGCATCAATGAAGGGTATATTAATATGCAGCTTGCTCATGAGTTCTATGAACTTACCGAATTGTTTGTCTAGGCGTGCTCGCGCTCTAGATTGAGGGAATGGTAGGGGAGGTTTGTAAGCTGGAGGAGGAACATAGACATCTTCCTTCTCCTTCCGCTTTCCTTTGTCCTTCTCTACGGGGACTTCAACGAACGTAGGCTGCGGATCGGTAGTAGTCACTCCGCTTCTAGTTGTAATCGCCATCACCCTTCCATTAGGGTTGTCCTCCGTATTTCCTGGAAGTTTCCCTTGATTTCTAGGAACTTCCTCCGCGTGGTTGAACAATTGGTTTTCTAAAACCTTTTGAGCTTTGTCAACCTTAGAGACTTGATCATCAACCTTGATGAGGCGGTTCTCCAACCCTTGAAGCTTTCCCAAGATCGTTTCCAACATGGGATCGGGCTTCTCCTTTCCCGTATTGTTTCCTCCATTAGATGATTGCCCCTGGCTTTTCAAAGGAGTAGAGGAAGAGGAAGGTGGAGTTAGTGAATTAGAATTGGAAGGATAGGAGTTACCGGAATTTTGTTGATTGGAGCGCCAATTGTTGTTGTTTGAACCCCTATTGTTGTTCCAATTGTTGTTCCGATTGTTGTTGTTTCCGTTCCAATTGTTATTCCGGTTGTTGTTCCGGTTATTGTTGTTGCGGTTGGTGTTATCACCGCCATTGTTGTTGCCCAAATAGCCAACATCCTTCTCTTGTTGCTTTGGGAAGTTGGTCTTGATAGTCTCCTTCAACTCTTTGATCTCATTATTGAGGGAGAAAATTTGATTTTGAGCTTCATGTGTGAGCTTTGCTCCTTGCTCCACACGATTTCCCTCCGCTTTCCGGTGGGAATACTTCTCTATGACTCTTGCTTGCTTCTCAATGAAGTCCCAAGCGTCATCTTCTCTCATGTCCATGAACGTTCCGCATGAGAGGGATTGGAGGTTGAATTGCGTTCCCGCATCCAGCCCCTTGTAGTAGATCTCCAGCAAGGCAAGTTTGGATATGCCATGATGAGGGCAATCCAAGAGCAAGTCCTGAAACCTTTCCCAAGATTGAAACAAACTTTCGTTAGGTCTCATTAAAAAACCATTAATCTTACCTCTAAGTTCTGCCGTTTTGGAGGGCGGAAAGAATTTAGTGAGAAACTCCGCGGAAAGGTCTTCCCACGTGTCTAGTTTCCCATTGGGAAGAGCTTGGTACCAAGACAACGCTTTCCCTTTCAAAGAGAAAAAGAAAGGTTTGAGCTTATAGCTGTTGGTAGTAGCGTTCTTCGGTCTCATCGTCTCCATCATACACTCAAAGTTTTGCAAGTGTTGGTGTGGAGATTCAGCGCTTGTACCGCCAAATTGGCTTTGGCGAACAAGAGTGATAACTTGAGGGTTAAAGCTAAACCCTTGCACATCTTCAGCATCAAATTTCACACCCAAGCGGCGTGGTTGTTGTGTTGGATCCATCCGCTGGCCAAGAGTTCTTGGCTCATTATCCACACGTTCGACTCTCACATTCCTAGGTGGAATGCGGCGATTAGCAGCTCCTTGTGGATGGAAAGGATTCATATTGATCGTGGGATCAATCTCTTCTAACGGTGGCATGGAAGAGTCACTATCATCAGCGGATGAGTGACTTTTTCTTCTAGACCTTGATCTCCTTCTTGAGGATTTCTTGCTTCCCTTATTCTTAAGGTCGCTCATCTCTATCCTCATTTGGAAGATCATGTCTTGTAGACTGTTAACTTGAGATTGATGACGATCCATCTCATCTTGGCGGAGAGTCTCATTCCATCGGAGTTGAGCTTCCTTCTCCGCCAACTCCGTTTGAAGATCACGTTCGTGTTCTTCAGCCATCTTCTTTTCCTTGCGCTTTTGCCTCAAGGTTTTCTCTAGCTCTTTATCAAGAGGTAAGAGATCTTCGGTGTTCCTAGACCTGCGCATGCACTCAAAGAGATATCAAACAACGAGAGCAAGCTCCCAAGCTTGACAACCGGCTACCGGATTCGGCCGAAACCAAATCCCCGGCAACGGCGCCAAAAACTTGTTCGCCCCTAAAGGTGTGTGCAAATAAGCTTTAAATTTATAAAACTAGAATCAAGCAGCGAACCCGCAGTGTACGGATCGACGTATCTAAGCAAGAATTCCAGAGTATCAAACACAGGGATTTGGGTGGGAACGAACTCGATTGCAGGTTATCAAGCAAGTAAATGTGAGAGTTTTGCAAATATTGGAAAAACAACAATCCTAAAGATCCAAGTATCCAGCTGTGGCAATCGATTCAAGATATACTTAATGATGTAAAGAAAGAGTTGAGATATGCGAAGGTATACTAATGTAAGGTAATCGTACGGTGAAGTTCCAAAAACCTTATATAACTCACCTACAAGACACTCTCTATACAGGTTGTTGAGGCTCAATATAGAAAGATTCTAAAGATGAGAATTAGTGTCAAATACCCAAACTTGTAATCCAAGGATCAAGACTAACTTAGCCGATTGAGGTTGTGACACTCACAATCGAGGTAGAGGTTGTTGAGGCTTCACTACCACCTAGAAAAGACAAGTCTAAACTAAGCTAAAGCGAATCTTTAACTTTAGATTAAAGTAAAAGCAAGTTCGTGGACTTAAAGGAAATCACGGTTAGTTCTTGAGGTTCCACGGCCGTGGACTCAAGAACAGGCTGTAATTTAGGGTTGTCGGCGATTCTCTCTAACTCTCAGGGTCTAATCTGTTTACGATCGATCTATCATCATCTAAGCCACAACTATCGACCCTTCACCTTAGAATTGTTAAGGGTTTTTAGCCAATAACAGTCATGTTGATATCAATTCAAGAATTTAAAAGATAAAAAAATGAAAACTTTCAAGAACTTTCAATGATCTTCAATTCAATCTCAAAGTCACAATCAAGAACGAATGTTATCAAAAGATTCACAATAGAACAAGCAATCGTAATCCTAGGAAAGAAAGGAAAACGGGATGTCAATCCGTTTTCCAAATCAAACCTAAACAAGAAGAGAGATCTTCTTGCAAAATCTTCCGAAACTTCGATCTTCCACCAATTCGGAGATCTCAACAGCAATCTCCACCAAAAGTGCGAGATTAGGGCAATTCCCAAACACGAACTTCGATCTCCAAAGAGATGTCGATGCTTCCAAGCAAGGCTAAACGAAGTGTAGCCGGCTTATGCGTTGATAGAATGTGGATTGCCAAAATTCCCCCTGAGCGAAGCTGAAATGAGGGTAAGCGGGGATAAGCGATGATGACGGATTCTTGCTTCGTCCGTCTTTTTATAGTGTAGGGCAAAATGTCGGCCCGGCCCAATCTTTAAAAGATCGTGGCTTCAAAGTGTGGCGAAAAGATTCGCCAAGATCACGGTCGTGGAAGTGATCCACGACCGTAATTTAGAGCGTGGATATAAATACGGTTTGCACCATATGTTCCACGGCCGTGTAATCCACTGGAATGAACTTCAATTCCTGACTCCAAATCCATGGTCGTGGAATTGAACGTGGAATGTGATACGGTCGTATTTTAGAGCGTGGTTTAGGGCAAGAACGTGATTCTTCCCTAACCTCGTGCATTCCTCAAGCTAAAACTCCAATTTGCTTCCAATGAATGTCCTCAATCTATGGACATACTCAATCAACTCTCCTTTGCTCGATTCCGTCCAGAAATAGCTCCAAATCACCTAAAATCAACATAGAACTAGTGTAGACATCCATATCGACAATATAGGTAATACTAGCTTACATATGCACAAAGCTTAATCAAAGACTATCAATATGAATCAAATACGTTTAGAAAACGTGCCTAAAATATCACAATATTTCATGCTAACATATCTCAAACCCAAAAAGGTAATCTTGTAAAGGAAAATCCACCTTCTACTATATAACAAAAGTCAACCATTAACGCATGTATCAAAATACATGAAGTGCATAGCACTCACAACAAACAACACTCCATTAGGTAAACCATTAACGAGAATTGTACTTGTAACAGCTAACTCCCGTAGCTCCACTACATATCATCAGTCGATCTCGGATCTATGCTCCTCAAGTATCACTGAGGTCCTCACTATAGCCTCCACTTCCACTCTTTCAACACCGGAAAGAGGAAGGTCTTGCTGGGAAGAAACACTACCTTGCTGACAGAAAGGGCCAGATGGCCTAGTTCACCACAGATGAAACAAGCTATCGGTGCCAAAGGCACTCAGAACGCAAATGATCTGGATAGCCACAATTGTAACATAATTGTCCCATTCTTGCAACCTAAGCAACTGAAGGGTAACTTGATCTTCGTATTCCACCTTGAATGATCTTATTCCGAGAGGGAACTTGTAAATGCAACGCCTTGCCCTATCGACAAAACTTCGCTCTATGCCCCGCTTTACCACACGTAAAGCATATTATGGGCGCCTTTGGGCACACAGCTTGCCGGTGTCCAAACTTCCCACAATTAAAACACTGTAGTTCCGTGCTAGTCGTCTTCATGGCCAAAGGACCACTTGGTTGTCCTGGTATCTGACTTGGTTCACCATTCATCATCTTTGCTTCTCCAGTAACTGATTCAGTCCATTGCTTCTTTCCGGATCCAGAAGCTTCAGTTGATCTCACAATTGTTGGTAAATCTGGTGTGGATCTACCCGCTATCATTGCTTCATATACTTGTTACATATATTCTTGAAACTCGGATCTACTCATGGAGACACGATCAGCCTGTTCAAACTCGTTCTCTGCCATAGGCGAAACAACAGCGGTAACTGGTCCCTGACTTATCACCACTGGAGGAAGAGGGAGTGTACCCCTACCTCGTCCCACTACGGGTACTACTTTAGACTGAGCCATTTGTAGGATATACGCACCTAATCTTATAAGGCTATATATATGCCATATGTATCGATATGTATATAATACATCCACATAATCCATAGTACACACAGATATATATGCATATCTACGCTACAGAGATCCATGGCAGAGGTGACGACTTCTCGTACATTCTATCCCAAAACCACACTTAAAACCAAAACCTTTGAAAATGTCAGATCCCATGTGGGCTCTGTGTTATTTACCTATCAAACCTCATTGAGGTAGCAAGTGCCATTGTTGTCAACTTGGGCTCTGATACCAACTTTGTAACACCCCGAATCCGCGGGACTCGGGATGTCACATTGGGCTAGGATCTCACAATGGATCCTGACCCTAGCCTGACAACAAGTTCACTGGACCTTACAACATGGCACTGACAGATATAAAACAAATACATAAAACAGTATAAACTGTACGACCCAAAGTAAACAACAACATAGCCGAGTATATAAAACGACATCCTCACGTAGGAGGTACAAAAGATCATCCTCACGCAGGAGAGGAAACACAACAACCCTAAACCAACCACCTAATGTACGAGAGTCCTCGGCCTGTCACCCTGCCAGATCACCCAGTAGCGCCCAACCTGTAAACATCTACAACACGGTATGAAACCGTTAGCTAACCATACATATATGAGGTAATGCATAAGCACAAGCACAATCATGAAAGATAAACACATCAGCATGCTATCACACATTTACCCATTTATTATCTTTATATAATAACCATTCACTCAAAAACCGTATATATATATAGATAGATGAAAGTATGTAACACGAAGACCGATACATCCCCGCCTCTAAGTGCAATGTCCAGCTGTACGAGTATCGGTCACACAATCCGTGTACCCTATGGGAGTTGATTGCGTCCTTCCTGTAAACCAGTCTGGCCCGACACCAGAGAACCTCCCAGACTCCACGGCGGGATGAAAGGGAAAGGTTATCAAAGTCACGTAGTGGGGCAGTCAATAAAACATAGGTCGATAAAAACGACAACTCATGATATCATAGCAACCATATAAAGCATACACCACTCATGCAAACACCCAATATAAGGATGGCAGCTAAGTAAGTCCTACGGACTTACCTCAACCTCGTACAATCACAACCATGATCAACCTCCAATCCTGAGAGGGACACTGCCTAATAACAAGGCATAAAGAGATATCAATACTCCTATCAATCAGAAAGGTCACATCTAGACCCAAGGGATCCATAAGGATCATAATCAATTTATAAGCCTCACAACCAACTAAACCTCAATATCTCAACATAACTCACAATTCCTCAAATCTCAAGGTAGTATCTAATCAACATTCCTCAATCTCAATTCTAATCCTAATTTAATTAATTAACCTTTAATTAATTAATTATATTTCTTCAGAATAACGTTTTGCCCGCAGGCAATTTCTAAACCCCCTATCATCAGATTTCATCAAACAAACAACCCATAATCACCTGAATAACATAACGACCATAATGGAATTTCTAATTGTCCTATTTGACAAGCCTAAACTCAATTTAGGCCAAATCGCAGTACGGAAAACGAATAAATTCATAACTTATTCGTTACTAACCCGATTGACGATCTGAAAGAAGATTTGGAATCACAACGACGCAGGCTACGCATGGACAACATCAAACTCATCGGAATCTGAGCGACGGAACCGTTCTGGTGACATATATGCTCGACAAGCCCTCCGTATACTCGGAAATGCAGAAATTCGGTACCGTTATGAAGAGAATGAAGAGAGGAATCCAGAAACTCAAACGGAATTGAAATCGGATTAGAAACGGAGAGTAGATCTGAGTTTGAAGGTTGAGAGAAATCAGAGATTTTATGAGGAAACGTGAAAGGAAATGAATTAATAAAGGATTTTCCGCTATTTATAGTTAAGACGATAATTATCCTTTAGCAAAGTCGATAATTATCCTTTAACCGATCCAAAGGCGGGTCAAACCTCCTTCTCCAAACTTACCGAGATTGGAATATTAAATCTGGAAGTGCCTAAGGCACATCTCTAACATACAACTCATCCTAATCATCCTAACCTAGCTATCAAGTAAGCCAAGGCCAAAGGAAAGGAAGGAAGGAAGACATACCAACAAGGTATGCACCAACAGAAGCAAGAACACACCAGCCAGACCAGTGAAGCGCAGGGGCGGCTCACTAGAGGCACAAGGGCGGCTTCACACCAGGCGCAGGTGCGGCTCAGGTCAGGCGCAGGGGCGGCCAATTGTGCAGAGAGTTGGTCCCGACTTCTCTTCGACTCCTTTCTCGATTCTCATCATGTCTTCAACACACCACAACAACACATATGCATATATACACACATATGATCATCACAACATCCAGAAAGGATCCAATCACAAGTCCAAACTTGTGATCCTAGGCTAGAAAGAAGAAGAAAGAAACAAGAAAGAAGAAGGAAAGAAAGAAGAAGAGAAACTTACCGCACAAGCCCTAGGCTGTACTAAGGAGCAACAACACCACTCTCAGCCTCAACATAACAACAACAACTCTCAACAACAACTCCAAGAGCATCCAAAGCCAAGAACACACTCAAACTCTCAAAACTCTCTCACAAGATCAAGAAGAAGCAAAGATGAGAAGATGAAGGAGAAGAAGAACGTAAGATGATGAAGGAGCTGCAAAGGAGTGAAGAAACCCTTCATCAGAGGATTGGGGAGGCTTATATACGAAGTTTCCCCAAAAGCAAGATCAAAAGTCAACAAAGGTGGCTGCAGCCGCACACAACCGCAGGGGCGGACCGACTATGGCGCAGGGGCGGTTCCTCTGTGGCGCAGGGGCAGCCCATGTGGTGCGCAGGGACGGCTGCCAGGTCAAGGCTAGGCACACACTAGCTCATATAGGCTCCAAAGACTAAGGCCCTTACATCTCACCCCCCTAAAAACAAGTTTCGTCCCGAAACTTGCAAGATCCCAAAACCTCTCGGACCTGTAAGCCAAGGTAACACACTCTCCTCAAGAACGTCGGTCACAACCTATAACATTCTATATCCTCAATACAACGTGGAGGTATCACAACTCCAGCATCACAACTCTACACAAAGTCTAGAGGAAGATCATCTCTAGCAAAACAATAACCACATCACACTGGCATGGAGGAAAACCATCTCCAGCCACCACGTACACGTAACACTACTATGTGGAGGAAACCCATCTCCACTCACACTATGTCCATCAAAGGTAGCATGGACGAAAGAATTATCTCCTGTTAATCCTAACACTTACACCATAGCATGGAGGAAGGAACCATCTCCAACTATACCTATCTCGTGCTAGCAAGAGGATCTAACAGATCATATTCACACACAACTAGCACGGAAACATAACATCTCACATAAGCACATAACATACAAGCACTCACCAAGAAGGCGCTAAGATCTACTCATAGACTCTACGGGTGCATCTATCTCCGCGTAAAACTCTGGATACTATCCTCTATCTCCCAGGTAGCCTCATCTGGTCCTCGTCTAGACCACTATATGCTCAACATGGGAATGTCCTTCGAACGCAGGCGTCTCACACCTCGCTCTAGGACTGCGATAGGGTGCTCTACAAACGTGTGGTCCGGCTCAACCACCAAATCATCATAACTCACGATGTGCCTCGGATCTGGTATGTACTCCCAAAGTTGAGACACATGAAACACGGGGTGAACACCCTCTAACCTCGTAGGCAAAGCTAATCTGTAAGCTGCTTGCCCCACTCTATCTAGTATCTCAAAAGGACCGACATATTGGGGACTCAACTTTCCCTTTATGCCAAAACGGCTGACGCCTCACGTCGGAGATATTCTCAACCAGACATGAGCTCCCACCCTGAACTCTAGAGGTCGACGCCTCTTGTCTGCATACGACTTCTAGGGACTCTGTGTAGCCAACATCCTCTCTCTGATCAGCGCTACTCGAGCCATCTCATCCTGAATCTGCTCTGGCACTATCCCACTGATACTGTTAGGCTCATCCTAACATAACGGTGTACAATATCTACGTCCATACAATGCCTCATAAGGAACCATCCCTATAGATGCATGCCAGCTGTTGTTATGTGAGAACTCAACGAGTGGGAGGTAATCAGACCATCCTTGTCCCCAATTCAACACACAGTCTCGCAGCATGTCCTCTCACGTCTGGATGGTCCTCTTTGACAGACCATCTGTCTAGTGGTGAAACACAGTCGTAAAGTGTAGGCTCGTCCCCAAAGCAGTCTGAATCTGCTGCCAAAATCTCGATGTAAATCGTCCATCACGATCAGAAATGATCGTACTCGGTACTCTATGGAGTCTCACTATCTATTTAGTGTACTCCTCAGCTAATCTGCTCACATGCCACGTCTCTCTGATGGGGATGAAACGTGCCATCTTCGTCAATCTATCAACGATCACCCAGATGGCATCAAAGCTCCTACTGGTCTTCAGTCCAGTCACAAAATCCATGGAGACGTCCTCACACTTCCACTGCGGCACTGGCACTGGATGGAGCTCACCTCCAGGCCTAAAATGCTCTATCTTGATCTGTTGACAGGTCGCACACTGTGCCACAAATCTGGCTACATCGGGCTTCAACCATCCCCACCAAAACAAACGTCTCACATCATGGTACATCTTACTCGTACCAGGGTGTACTGAGTAAGGTGTACAGTGAGCCTCTTGTAATATCCGCTGTCTCAACTCATTATCTATAGGAACACAGATACGATCATGTTGCCTCATAACTCCATCTGCCCCAATAGTGAACTAGGGTGCCTCTCCACGAGACATCCTATCTCTGATCCTCGCCAAGGTCAGGCAGGTCTCTTGCTTCTGTTGGATCTCATCGAACAGACCAGGTAGAACCTCTAAGGCACACGACTGGGCATCCTCATCAGGGAACTGGATGTCCATCTCTAGCCAAGCTAGATCCCTCTAAAGCTGGGGCTGTATAGTAAGTCTGGCAATCGCCTTCTCTCGAGGCGTCTTCCTGTTCAAGGCGTCAGCTACCACATTCGCCTTGCCAGGATGATACAAAATCTCAAGATCAAAGTCCTTGATCAACTCAAGCCATCGACGCTGGCGGTTATTCAATTCCCGCTGCGTGAAAATATACTTCAGACTCTTATGGTCTGCGAAGATCTAGCATGTAACACCATACAGGTAATGTCTCCAGATCTTCAAAGCATGAACTACCGCTGCTAACTCCAAATCATGAGTCGGGTAGTTCTCTTCATACGTCTTCAACTGTCTAGATGCATATGCAATCACTCTACCCCTCTGCATCAACACACATCCCAAGCCTAGCTTGGATGCATCACTATAGACCACAAAATCCTCAGAACCCTCTAGCTGTGCTAAAATAGGAGAGAAGTCAAACGCCTCTTCAACTCCTCAAAACTCTGAACACACTGGTCGGTCCACACAAATCTATTAGTCTTTCTCAAAAGACTAGTCAATAGGCGGGCAATCACAGAAAATCCCTCCACAAAGCGTCTGTAATAACCGGCTAAGCCAGGTAAGCTACGCACTTCCTTGACGTTGGTCGGCGTCGTCCATGCAGCAATAGACTCGATCTTCGCAGGGTCAACCATGATCCCATCGGTGGAGACAAAATTTCCAAGGAAAGCAACCTCAGACATCCAAAACTCGCACTTAGAGAGCTTGGCGTATAGCTCTCTATCCCTCAAAATCTGCAATACCGTCCTCAGGTGTCCCGCATGCTCCTCTCTGCTACGAGAGTATACCATAATGTCATCGATGAAAACCACTACGAACTGATCCAAGAAGTCGATGAAGATACTGTTCATCAATTCCATAAAAACTGCTGGGGCATTCGTCAGCCCAAATGACATCACTACAAACTCGTAGTGTCCATAACGGGTACAAAATACCATCCTATGCTCATCCTCCTCTCTCACCCTTAGCTGGTGATACCCAGAACGCAAGTCAATCCTAGAAAAAACTGTCGCTCCTTATAGCTGATCAAGTAGATCATCAATACGAGGTAGTAGATACCTGTTCTTGATGGTCACCTTGTTCAACTCTTTGTAATCTATGCACAGTCTCAACGATCCGTCCTTCTTCCGCACAAAGAGGACCGGTGCACCCCATGGTGATACGCTAGGGCGTATGAAGCCCTTAGCAACTAACTCCACGAGTTGTTTCTTCAGCTCCAACATCTCGACAAGTCACATACGGTATGGGGCCTTCGAGATGGGTCTCGTGCCAGGCTCTAAATCAATGCCGAAATCTACGCTCCTCTGAGGTGGCAAGCTAGACGGCTCTGCAAAAACGTCTGTAAACTCACAAACCACCGGTATGTCCTCCAAAGCTGGACTCTCTCCATTCTTCATGGCATAGCACCAGAAGGCATCACATCCCTAGGCAATCAGTCTAGCTGCTCGTACAACACTGATGACACATCCTGTCTTCCCAAGGTCCCAACTCCGGAAGACCTCTATCGGACCCAAGTCGGTAGAGACTATAACAATCCTCTTACGCACATCTAACACCGCACGGTGTCTACGCATCCCATCCATACCTAATATGACTTCTTCATGCATCAAAGGCATGACTATGAAGTCAACAAGTAGTACACGAGTCCCTAAGAGTAGGGGACAACTACGTATCTCCTGGGTACCTCTGATCCTACTACCATCAGGTAACCCTATAGTAAAGGGTGCTCCCTCTATGGTAGACAAACTCAAACGCTCAACACAAGAAGTAGAAATAAAAGAATGCGTAGCACCCGTATCAAATAAAACTCTAACAGGTAAACCATGTAATAGAATGGTACTTGTTGCAGCTGGTGCTGGCGGCTCCTCAGCACTCCTCAACTCAAAAGCACGGCCTCGAACTTCTCGAGCATCACTAGTGTTAGCCTCTCTACCTCTACCCCTATTCGGTCCAGGAGCTGAACCTTGAGTAGCAGGTGTCCCTGGGACCCTCTGTTGTCCCTGATGTTGAGGCGGTCTCTGCCCACCTCCTACTGCACCTGCAGGGGAAGAACCCTGCTATGATGGCGCCTTGCCCTGACGGCAAAACATAGCTATATGTCCTGGCTTCCCGCACGAGAAGCAAGTCAATGGTGCTCTAGGGCAATCAGGCCTCATATGTCCATAGGCCCCGCAGTTGTAACACTGCTGGCCTATATCAGTAGTCTGTGCAGACACTGGAATACTCGAGCGACCCTGAGTCTGGCCTCACCCGACTCCAGATGCTCCTGCACCAGTCGGTGTTGTACGCTGTCTCTTCTCAGACCGTCCGGTCTGAGAATTCCTCCTCTGGCTAGCCCTCTCTCTCATAAGCAGAAACTTGATCCTGGTAGTCTGCCAATGAGTCACAATGAAATCCCGCCATATATGAACGCGTACTCTCCCTCAGACGTCGGGAGAATAGGTATACGTGCTGGTCCTCAGAAGGTGTAGCTGGACCCAGCAAGGCTAACTCAGTTCAGAAGCGGCGAATAGCATCAATAATGGGCACGTCCTCAAAGCCTGCTTCCACAAAATCCTACAGCTTCTCCCTCCACAGTGAGGCAGGGCAGAACTACGCCCTCAGTAGAGTCCTCATCTGCTCATAGGTGGTGATTTATGCTCTAACTGTCCACCACCACTGATGTGCCAGGTCACGAAATAGAGACTGTACTAGCTCTATCCGTCTGTCCTATGGGCAACAAATAGACTCTAAAGCAGAGTCTACATGCCCAATCCACACCTCATTCTCTAGGCTGATCTCCCCATAGAAGTGTGGTACTCCCTGCTGGTGGAATGCCTTCAACCAGGTATCTGGTCGAGGCCCTCTAGTCTCCTCCACAACTCGAGCTGGCTTAGCTACACGAACTGGTGGAGCTGGCACCTGAGTAGCTCCATGGGACTCCTCGTATAACCCCTCCTGCCCTGGTAAGTTTGGGGCTCGTCGACCCGCTCTGATGGCCTCCTCAAACTGCCTGAGATACTCTCTGAACCCTGATCCGCCCGTGAAGACACGATCTGAACTATCTGACTGGCCTGGATGGGTCTGTTGTCTCCGGGACCAACCACTCCTCGTAGCTGGAACAAAGTTCTCATAAACCTTCTCATGAGCCTCCTCCACCACTGGTGGATCTACAGCTGGAGCTGGTCCGTGCCTCCTCTCTCCTGGAGGAAGAGGTGGTCTACCTCTACCTCTGCTTGTAACAGTAGCTCTAGTCCGAGCCATCTGCGGGGTATGCACACCTAACGTATAAGGCTCTATATAGGCCATATGTATAGATATATATAATACTTAATAATACATGCACACATATCAACATATAAAAGGTATATATATATATATATATATATCTATACTGTCGAGATCCTCATATGGGTGACGACTTCTGTACACTCTATCCCAAAACATCTGTACTCGCTTTAAAACCAAAACTTTTTAAAACGTCAGACCCCATGTGGGTTCTGTTTATTTATCCACTCTACCTTTATTGCAGATAGCAAGTGCCATTGTTGTCAACCTAAGGCTCTGATACCAACTTTGTAACACCCCGAATCCGTGGGACTCGGAATGCTACATTGGGCTAGGATCTCACAATGGATCCTGACCCTAGCCCGATAACAAGTTCACTGGATCTTACAACAAGGCACAAGTAGAGTAAAAACAAATACATAAAAGCTGTATAATACATCAAAAGAGTTTACAAAATCAAAGCCGAGTACAAAACCATAACAACCACAACAACTGATACAAAAGATCCCCAACCCACGCATCCTAATGTACATAAGTCCTCGGCTGGCCACACCATCTGGCTCACTTTGTAGTCTTCCTAACCTGCAGATCATCTACAACACGGTATACACCGTTAGCTATAGCAATAGATAAGCATGATAGTAATAGCACAAACACACCACAACATCTCATACATGCAATGCCATACACATTCATTTATTATCTTTAATTACGTTATACCATTACAAATTCAACTTCTTTTGTAACACGAGGAGCCTCAAGAACCTCGCGACATCCAACGTAACACAAGAGTTTTGCATGGGGGTTACCGTCACTCATCCCCTCCCGTGAGATCATCTTCAGGGCACCTCCTCCTAACCCAGCAGGCGGAGACCGGTGGTTACCGCCCGTTATAATACACTTGGGCCATATAAATATAATGAATGGTCGTCCTAGTCCAGTTTAAGTTATAAATGCACAAACATATGAACACAGACAACCATTACAATCATACAATCCACAACCGTACGTAAGTAAGTCCTATGGACTTACCTGATACACTTGTATCCTCTACCATGTCACAGCTTCCCCTCGAGGAAGAAACCAACGCCTGCAAGAGCAAGGCACACAACATCACAACCTGAAAAGGGTTAGAAGACTCGTCTCCTAAACCAGAACCAACCTACAACCTAAAGATTCACACAAACTCGCATATGCCTATAGCATACTCTCAACATCAACACAAGTGCCTAAGGAACATATCTAACATACAACTCATCCTAACCATCCTAAACTACCTATCAACTAAGCCAAGGCCAAAGGAAAGGAAGGAAGGAAGACATACCAACAAGGTATGCACCAACAGAAGCAAGAACACACCAGCCAGACCAGTGAGGCGCAGGGGCGGCTCACCATAGGCGCAAGGGCGGCTCCATACCAGGCGCAGGTGCGGCTCAGGTCAGGCACAGGGCCGGCCAAACAATGCAGATAGTTGGTCCCGACTTCTCTTCGACTCCTTTCTCGATTCTCTTCATGTCTTCAACACACCACAACAACATATATGCATATATACACACATATGATCATCAGAACATCCAGAAAGGATCCAATCACAAGTCTAAACTTGTGATCCTAGGCTAGAAAGAAGAAGAAAGAAGCAAGAAAGAAGAAGGAAAGAAAGAAGAAGAGAAACTTACCACACAAGCCCTAGGTTGTACTAAGGAGCAACAACACCACTCTCAGCCTCAACATAACAACAACAACTCTCAGCAACAACTCCAAGAGCATCCAAAGCCAAGAACACACTCAAGCTCTCAAAACTCTCTCACAAGATCAAGAAGAAGCAAAGATGAGAAGATGAAGGAGAAGAAGAACGTAAGATGATGAAGGAGCTGCAAAGGAGTGAAGAAACCCTTCATCAGAGGATTGGGGAGGCTTATATACGAAGTTTCCCCAAAAGCAAGATCAAAAGTCAACAAAGGTGGCTGCAGCCGGACAAAACCGCAGGGGCGGACCGACTATGGCGCAGGGGCGGCTCCTTTGTGGCGCAGGGGCGGCCCATGTGGTGCGCAGGGGCGGATGACAGGTCAAGGCTAGGCACACACTAGCTCATCTAGGCTCTAAAGACTAAGGCCCTTACAGTTTCCACATCTAAGAATCCCGCACATCAATGTTATCAAAAGCACACATCACTGACTAAGCACTAAATCATGAAATAAACAATTATTCAAACAATATCACACATACAAAGTCAAGCCCTAACTCGTCACTCCCGAGGTTACAACTATCGCTACATAGGTCTTTGAAAGGTTACGTCCTTTACTATCCCCGATATCTTAGGTATCCTTATCGGCTTTTGATAAAACCACTGAATCTTAAATCTTTTCAGGTACTTAAATCATAAGCGCCTGCTTCCATGTTCCAGAGTAGGTACCGGATATCTCACCGGTATCGTCCGGCTCAACCGTTTGATCCTCTATTCTGATAATCTAACTCGTGTCTGTTAGGTATCTCTCCAACTGAAATTCTCAAACTCAGTTCCCAAACTTAGTCTCCGTGGAAAACTGAAGATATACCATCCAATAGGGTGAGGGATAATAGTCCATTATTCACTGCTAAACCGCTTTAAAATTTCAAATGGTTACCTTACACAACTCACTTCCAGATCCTTTGATGACCTTTCGGAAAATAATCTATTCAACTTTCTTCCCTTCATTATGACCACTTGCTTCCAGCCTTTTGAAAAGGTTCTGACTAAACACTCAAGCAAAAGGTCTTGGACATCCACCAACACTTACCAAGTACCCAATGTTCTTTGCATCACGACCCACTTGGTCTTTTCTTTTAATATTACTCAATCATCTTATTCCTCCGGTAAGGAATCGTCACCTTTACCCTTTTCTAGTCTACACTCGGGGCAACTAAGACTCAAATCTAGTGGTCATCCTCTTTGTTCACTTGGCATTATTATATTATTTATAGATCTATAATATATTGTTAGCTCATATTTAGGCTTCTCACGCATTTTCCAAGATCCTAAGTAAAGTATAATATGTCCGAAATGACGGCCTTAGACACACAGTGATCTCATATCACTGTTATTTGATAATAACTACTCAATAAATGTTAACATAACATCAGCAGTGCGCTCTTTTGACCACCGTTGTTACTAGCCCGATAGTATCCCTCTAACTCAAAATGCAACTCGGGTATGTTCCGATATAACATTACCCATAAAATCTACTCCGAGATTATGCTTTCTTTAAGCACGGTTACTAGGTTGTAAGTATACTCATGTCGCTTCTCTTTCTTATGTATCTTGGCCTCAGAATGGTAGTTACTCACTTTGAGCTTTCTAGTGCAGACCATGCACAATACTTTTATTACATCGTAAATTCTTCTCTCAATCCATCAAGAAAACTCACTCTAACGTACTCCGTTAGGTATAGAATTCCAAAACTACTTGCCTGGCAACATGTAACAAAGCCATCACTCTTTATTCGGATCCATAATTGGGTACCAGTCTCCTTCTATTACGTCTACATGCACATAAGTTCCCGTACAATATTTTCAGTCACTCCGCATAGCCTTTCTCACGTTCCTTCCAAGCGAAATGCATTTCACCAATTATCATCATCTTAAACTCCAACTCTATGTGTTAGGACCCCCTACGTTTCCACTGCGCTACTCTGATAATTATGTTGTCACTCATTAATCATAAGGACATTTTCTGTGAGTCCCAAGTGCTTAACCTCAAACTCTTTCTTCCAATTATACCCTAAGTCCTAACCGGATGAAGTACCAGGTACCTTCCTTAATTGCCTTAATGAAACAAAAATGACTGGAGAACAAGTTCTTCCGTTTACTTTCTTAATTCTCGTAGCACGGATCCGAACCCCCCCCGAGTCGACCGGAGTTTGATTTTTAATCAACCAAACAGTAACCTCTAACACGATTCTCTCTATACCTTTAGTTGTCTATGAAGATTTACATTGCCTACTTGAGGAAATCCTCTAGAGCATCGGTATAATTACTTCAATAATCCTCAATCATAGATATCTCCTCTTAACTGTACATAGCTCGTCAACACCAAATAACCCTTGCACGTACTTGGTTGACGCTGATCATTCCATAGTTGACTTATCTTTGTATCCCGAACTTACTCTTCTCGTACCCGTCTGGTATTAAAATTCTTTGGTAAGCATCACCTACTCAATTAATCCTTTTATACTTCTTTAGTTTGTTCTATCTTTCACCCTCCCACTTCCTTTGGGGTAACTCCATTCCTCTACTCCGCTTGGGTCATCCATTTGACATAAATAGTCGTTTTAAGTTTTCCACGATAGCTTGCAAGCGTCTTTGCAATTCTTATGGCGATAAAGATCATCCACTTGCAGCTCCTTTTCCATGGATTGTCTATGTTGATGGCTTAGGTCCCGTGATAATTGGGGTTACCCTGAATTCTCGAGTCTAGCAAGGACGTTCTCCTATACCCCTTTCTTCATTGGTATTGGTGGTAATATCGCCTTCATGAAACTCCATTGACCTTGCTACAGGCTTCCATTCTTTGGATATTGGCATCGCGATTTCTTTCAACTTCTTATATCTTCGAGGAGGTCAAAACCTCCCCACACTTGTGGTGTCTGCCTTTTCGCTTTTAGATTCAATTGTGGGTCTTCATTCCGTGCACCTTAGATTATCACACCCATATTGACACTCTGTCTCTTCTAGTTTCTCATGCCCATAATGGTCTGTGGGGCATCCGCCTCGATGGTAATGTCCTTGATTCCGCAATCTTGGTTGTACTCAATTCTACTTGTCTGGTTCCAATATTTTGATCTCTACTCCGCACTCTTGTAGTCTCTTGCATGGTTCTTATAATTCATCTCTCGGCTTCATACAACCAAGTCCCTTGTATGACCTTCTATTTCTTCTATCTGAGTTGACTTGGGAATTCTTTCTTATTTGATTATACTTATGGTCAAAATTATCTCCACATCTTTACTTCTTCGCCTGTTAGTTCTTTGGATGGTTAACAAGGGTTACTAAGACGCCCAACCGAGTATAATACTTGATCCAAGGTCTGAGTCCTTTGTCTCGTGTTGAGAACTCTTCAAGTCTGCTACCGATTTATCATGAGGCGATAATCCCTTCATGAAATCACAACTAGAGGATATAATATATCCATTAGGATACTAACATGCTACACATATACATATATATAACATACATTAATACTCATCATAATAAGTCTATATGCTAACTCATATCGATCCAAGTTGTAGAGATCCACGGAGAGCGATGGTGGTCCAACGTACTACTAACCCAACAACCCGACTATGCGCGCGTGTGAAAACATAAATCCGTTTTGAAAATTTTAGACCCCTTTCGGGTTCTAGTTATTTTATCCATTTGGTCTTTCAGAAGATTTCAAGTGCCATTTTTGCCAACCCAGAGCTCTGATACCAAATTTTAACACCCCAAATTCTGAGAACTCGGGGAGCTACTAGTTAGGACCTCACAATGGGTCCCGACCTTTGTTTGACAACAATTTTACTTGGATCTTACAACAAGGCACACAAGTATTTAAAACATTTGAAAACTTTAAACAATATATAGATGGAGAATATGTATCAGCCTTACAAACCAAAGGTACTAAAACGACGCATATGAAGAACATAAGACATCCCCGTCCCCAACTAAAATGAGTTCGTGGACCCGGCTGACCATTCCCTCCGGATCTCTCTACAACTGTCTTAACCTGCAAGGCATCTACAAGCGGTATAAAACCGTTAGCTAACATTCTATGCATAAATAAAAAGGTAAAAGCACAAAAATACACAACATACATAATTAATATGCAACACTCAATCCTTTTATTATCTTTAATTAGGTGATATGTCATTACTAATGATACTTATTTTGTGACACGAGGGATTCCCAAACCTCGCCCCTGTCCCCGTTTACCAACAAGGAATGGTACTAATGCATTTGACCGTCTACCTGATTGGGCTGGTCGCAGGGAACCTCCTAGACTCTCGCAAGAGCTAGGCAGATGATGTCATGACCCGTTATCAAGCACTTGGGTCAATTACGTAAATAATATAGTCGGCCTAATCCGGTTTTGTTGTTTATCATAATTAACAAACACCACTCATACACATTTCACTCATACAAGAAGCCAGCTAAGTAAGTCCGTGGACTTACCTGAATCAGATATCGACTCTCTTAATCACAACTCAATCGGTAACTGTAGGAATTTAGTAGCCTGTCAAAGGAGGCAAGTGTGTCAGCACACTTTCTAGGTAATTATAAGTCTAAGACTTCTAAGATAGTAGATCCTATTAGAATAGAATTTAATACAGTATCAATTTATGGTAAAATGACTATTTTACCCTTGGTTCCGAAACATCCAAAAATTCCATAATTCATGCCTAATCTCTTATTTGAGATTAAAAAGTCATATTCTAAGTCCTAAAGATGAGTTTGGTTACAAACTGGCAATTTACCCATTTTCCTATTTTCCGAAAGATCATTAAGGTCCAACTTTGGCTTCAAATATGAAACTCGAATAAATTTATGAAAATTCTAAAATAATTCTCTAGATCATCTATGATATCCCATCTACTCCTAGGAACAAGAATTTCTCAAAACTGTTCAACCATCATTTCTATAAAAATTTCTAAAGTTAGTTACAACACTTGAAATTTTCTATACTTAGCCAAAATCTGAGTATGTTTTCTAACTGTAAAACAAGTCCATTTTGAGCCTGTATAATTCTAAATCTCACCGTTGGATTCATCCCAACTTTTGACATATTAAGAATGCGTTCATCACTTGCGAGACGGATGATGGTTGAACAGTTTTGAGAAATTCTTTCCCCGACGAGCAGCCTCCCACACCTCACTTGCGAGAAGGATGAGCTTCCTATTGAAAATTTATTCCCCAACGAGCAGCTACATGAGATTTAAGAATGCATTCATCAAATCTTGAAAGGTAATGACCCATGGTTTGCTGATATTGTCAATTACATTGTTTGCCAAGAACTCCCACCTGGACTTTCATATGCTAAAAGGAAGAAATTCTTTAGAGATGTCCGATACTTCTATTGGAACGAACCTCTACTCTTCAAGAGAGGTCCCGATGTCATGTTCAGAAGATGCGTTCCGGAAGATGAAGTAGAAAGCATTTATCCGTCATTGCCACTCTTTGCCTTGTGGAGGACATGCTAGTTCCCACAAGACATGTGCTAAGGTACTCTAATCTGGCTTATTTTAGCCTTCCCTATTTAAAGACGTGCAGAACTATGTTGTTGCTTGTGATGCTTGTCAAAGGACAGGTAATATTTCAAGGAGGAATGAGATGCCCCTCAACAACATCCAAGAAGTAGAGATATTCGACGTAAGGGGAGTGGACTTCTTGGGACCATTCCCATCATCTTGTGGAAACCGATACATACTTCTAGCTATAGATTATGTCTCAAGATGGGTAGAAGAAATATCTTCTCCAACTAATGATGCAATGGTAGTGGTGAAGTTTTTCAATAGAACGATCTTCCCAAGATTCGGGACTCCCTGAACCATCATTAGTGAAGGAGGAATGCACTTCACATCCCGTCGATTTGAGGCTCTACTAGCTAAGTATGGGGTAACCAAAAAGATCGCCACACCATATCATCCGCAAACAAGCGGACAAGTTGAGATATCCAAGAGGGAGATCAAGGGGATTCTAGAGAAGACCGTCTCTAGAACAAGGAAAGACTGGGCAATGAAACTTGATGATGCATTATGGGCTTACATGACCGCTTTTAAGACACCCATAGGAACAACACCATACAACCTTGTGTATGGGAAATCTTCTCACCTCCCTGTAGAGCTACAACAAAAAGAATATTGGGCCGTCAAGTGGCTCAACTTCGGCATGAAAGAAGCCGGAGAAAAGAGGTTGTTGGATATCAACAAACTAGAGGAGATCCGCCTGAATTGTGTACAAGAACGCAAGGATCTACATGGAAAGAACAAAGCGGTGGCATGATAAGCATATCATCCCAAAGGAATTGAAAGAAGGAGATCTCGTTCTTCTATTCAAATCAAGACTTGGACTCTTTCCATGTAAGCTTAAATCCCGTTGGACAGGACCTTTTGTTATTAAGCATGTTTTCCCTCAAGGTGCAGTTGAAGTATGGGGTGAAAAGTGCAGAAGTTTAAAAGTAAACGGCCAACAATTGAAAGGGAATAAATCGACTTACCAGAAGTAACTCGACCGATTAAGGCTACAGAGCAAGTCGATTTTTGACAACAAAAAGAAAAATTGGGTCAGAGATCGCCATACCCAAAGAAAATCGGACAATTTTCCTTATTGATGTGTGAAAGAGCAGAAAAATCGGGCCGATGAAAAACCCGGGCTAGAAACTCGGCCGAATTTCTTCATAATTTGGCCAGTCTATATACAACTTTCTCCACTCCCTTCTTCATTCAACAATTAGCCATTTTCCTTACTCCTTCACTCCAAAGAGCCGAAAAATCGCCCATCTCCCATCCCCTCAATTTGTAACCATTTTGAGTGATTCTTGAGTCCAAACTGAAGCTCTTTGAACCAGGAAGAAGGATCTAGCACCAACAAGCGTGGCAAACTTCTCAATCATTTGGAATTCAGGTTTTTCCATCCAAAACCTAAGTATTTCGTTCGATTTTGATTTTTGGTTAGAGTTGTTATATTGTTGAGTTTGTTGGAGGGCTTTGCTTTGAAACAACCCTAGGAAGCTGTTTGTGGTGTTGCATTGATCAGAACTTTACAGATTTATGATTTGGTTTGAAATCGAGGAAAAACTTGGGCCATCCCAAAAATATCGGCCGAGTTTTGTGAAGAACAGCCCGATTTTCTTGTGCAGAATGGAAACCTTAAAGGGAATCACTAGAAACTCAATCAAGAAGAAAGGTTCTTCTTCTAAGGCACCTCCACCACCACCACTAACTTCCCTAGCTAGACCACACCTTCCCCCTCCCACTTTCAAACACAAGAAGAGATATGAACGTCTCTTAGATCGACCCATCACCTCTCCTCGCTACATTGTGTTGGATGACTTAGATGCGCTGTTTGTGAGAGAGGATATTCATATGATGTTGGACATGATAGGGTTGAGTTAGTTTGCACTTATTCGGGAGGATGCTTACGCTGAGATTACTCTTGAGTTCCTTAGCACCTTCGAGCATGACCCTAGAGATAGGAGAGTTTCCTTCCGGCTCATGGATGAGGATCATGCTATGTCTATTCCCGCTTTTGGAGACTTGTTTGGCTTTCCTTCATATTCTGCAGGCACATTCCCAAGAGGAGTGAGTGCTAGTGCATTTTGGGAGAGTATCTCCATTGGGGAAGTGGGAGGAGACAAGTGGAGACCGGGAAACTCAAAGGAGACTAGCATTTACAATCTTTCTTTCAAGATAGCTCACCGGATCCTTAGCGAGTCTTTGTTTGCAAGAACGGAGACACCGCAAAAGATCAAGGCGGATGAGCTTTATCTCCTTCAATATTTGACCACCAACACCATTTCGGACACCACTACTATACTTGCCGACTATCTTGGGAAGACAACCAACAATTCGAAGGGAGATATTTGTGCTGGAGGCCTTGTCACTTATGTGGCAAGGCGTTGGAGCTTGATTTCTCAGATTGTCGCTTAGCTGAAGGTGCCCGTCCTCTTGGCTCACAGCGATTGGTCGCTAGACAAGTCTTGAATCCTAGAGGTATGGGTACTTTGCATGTGTCCATGCCATGGGCGAAGACGCCATCAAGGAAACCACCTGAGATTGAGTGGAAATCCGAGTACACTATTTGGAACAAGAGGAACTGGAAACAGACCTTCGAGCACTACTTTGATGAGATGGCTCCTCCGACTGCTTATTATGATGATGATGAGGATGGATAGGATGATGATAATGAAGACTATGAGGAGGGAGCTGCAGCATACCAGCCGTGCATGCTAGAGTTTGAGAGCGACACATAAAGCGGCCATGCTATAGATGTTATGGATACTAACACACATGGCGGTGGACCTAACATGCGTAGTGGAGGTGTAGAGGAGACCGCGGATGAGATGCAAGCTCCACGTCATTCGTTTGCTGACGCACCCAGCCAGAGGAGAGGACGAGGGCGCGGATCAAGACTCCATCGACAGATGGGAGCATTGAATTCCGGCATTCAGGGTTTACGCACTGACTACCAGGTCCTTCGCGCTAATTATCAAGCCCTTCACACTGATTGCACGGCGCTAGAGACTCAGTTCACTGAGTACCGACAGGTGACGGACGCACGACACTCTTCTTAAGATGGTAAGATGAGAGACTTGTACTACCATACCTTCGGGACCTTCTATGACCACATAGCTCTTAGATATCCACGTCCACCTCCACCACCACCAGCTGAGGATTGAGACATAACTCCCTTTTACATTGTAAGTATTTTTCTCCATCTTGTGCTTGACTTTTCACATTGGGGACAATGTGAAGGTTAAGTATGGGGTGGGGGTACTTACAATCCACTACTATCGCACTTTATGTACTTTACTTTGTACTCTGTGACTTGGCTTGTAATAGTTCTTGCACTATTGCTTTCAACTATGACATTTGCATTGCATGTTTCATTCAAAATTTGTGAGTTTTTTAAAAATTGTAGTGCTTCTTATGATGGAAATGACGTCTATGATGATGATTGTGATGTGGAAAAGGCAAAAAGATGACTTAGCTATGCTGAAATTTTAAATGGTATCATGAATGGATTTGATTATCTTACTTGAATGCATGTATGATTCATATGATCTTGATGTCTTGATAGGAGAATGAAATAATGATCGAAGCTATATTATAAGTTCTTATGCATCATGTTGGAATGACCAAGGCAATTCACTTCTTTTCTTTTTCATATCTTGTTCATGCTAGCTCCTCATTGAAATATTTGACCTCCTTTACCCATCCGGGAATTAGGATAAGTGGTTATGTAAGGCATGTTTGATGTGGGAGGGCCATTGTGAAAGTGTTAAGTGAATATTTAGGAAAAATTAGGATTGGGGACGTTGAACATGAGGATGAGTAACTCGGCACCATTCACTTAGCTGGGTGTTTGTGTCTTGCCAAAGTCCGAATGAACGACAAGTCCTAACGGGATATGGTATGTGCATTAAGGGTTTGAGGCATCTCGAAAATTGAGAAACGCCGAACTCCTAGTCTTCGGTTTTTGTGCACCGTTGTCCATACTCTCAAAAATTAAAGTAAAAGAAAAGCAAAAATTTTACATGCAAAGCATGTGTGGTGAAGTTGTGTTCTTAAAGCTCTTGTTGTGTTGTTCCTCTTTCCCGGGTTAGCACCACATTACCTAGAGAGATTTTCCACCTTTAACACTTTTCTTTGACCTTTTTTTTATTGGAAGACCTTGGGACCTTTGTGCACATGTTTAAGACTTCATGGCTTAGATTTGTTTGATTTTGATTATCTTCAAATCTTTATCATGTCTTTTATTTATGTATTTGAGTAAGGAATGATGATTTGTTCATGATACGGTTATTATTGATGTATACTTTGTCCTCCTATGTCTTGAAGCATTACTTTAAGGGTGATCGAAAAGAAGAAGTAGTTTTCGAAAACTTTTTGATTTTTTTGCATCATATAATCCATGACATCTTGTATTTCAGATTTGAACCTTGCTTGGGGACAAGCAAGAGGCAAGTATGGGGTATTTTGATGACATGAATTATATGCCATTATAATCATGCATATTGTGGAGATTTTACCTCAATTTCCCTTATATTAGGAGAAACTTGTGTACTTGTAAGGTTTATTTCATTTATACTTCGGAAATAGAGGTCTACACGAGTTTTGGTTGAATTATAGGTAAATTCGATTGAATTGGAAGAGAGAGTGGAGCAAGGAGCAGCAAAGGTCAATAAGGAAGCTTAAGGAACCTTTGAGGAGTCATGGAGAGCAAAGAAAGTGCGTAGAAGGGTCATACAAGGAAGGAAGGAAACAAGTCAAGAGGCGAGCACTTTCTATTGGTAGAAAAAGCCCAACAAATAAATGGGGCTTTCCTGCACTTGGAAGAAGAAGTAGAAAAAGGAATAAATATAGTGATAATTTTATTATTCGTCGACGTAGTAAATAGGAGATCAATTTGAATTAGTTTCTTCGTCTTTTAAAAAAAATAGGAGTAATTAACCATGACACGTTCACTAAAAAAAAATCCTTTTGTAGCGAATCATTTATTAAGAAAACTTGATAACCTTAACACAAAGGAGGAAAAAGAAATAATAGTAACTTGGTCCCGGTGGACGAACGACGGGAATTGAACCCGCACATGGTGGATTCACAATCCACTACCTTAATCCACTTGGCTACATCCGCCCTATGTTACTTAATTGAGAATTATTTAAATTAAATTCGACACACTAACTCACTATTTATCATTTTGTTTTTCATTTCAATCTTTCTCTCTTGAATAAAAAAATTCCCAAAACCAAGACAACAAAAAGGGCATAAGAGAATATGTCCATAATAATAAATAGAAAGAAAGTACAACATCAAATCGTAAACCTTTTTTATTTTCTAGTTTGAAACTGGAATTTAAAAAGTAAAGAAAACTTATGAGTTATAATAAGTCATATAATAAAAATTAAAGGAGCAATACCAACCCACTCGATAGAACAAGAAATTGGTTATTGCTCCTTTAATTTCAAAAACTGAACTACACTAAGACCAAGACCTTATCCATTAATAGATGGAGCTTAGGTTGCAGCTAGGTCGAGAAGGAAGTTATGAGCATTACGTTCATGCATAACTTCCATACCAAGGTTAGCGCGGTTAATAATATCAGCCCAAGTATTAATTACACGACCTTGACTATCAACTACAAATTGGTTGAAATTGAAGCCGTTTAGGTTAAATGCCATAGTACTAATACCTAAAGCAGTAAACCAGATACCTACTACAGGCCAAGCAGCTAAGAAGAAATGTAAAGAACGAGAATTGTTGAAACTAGCATATTGGAAGATTAATCGGCGAAAATAACCATGAGCAGCTACGATATTATAAGTCTCTTCCTCATGACCAAACCTGTAACCTTCATTAGCAGATTCATTTTCTGTGGTTTCCCTGATCAAACTCGAGGTTACCAAAGAACCATGCATATCACTGAATAGGGAGCCGCCGAATACACGAGCTACGCCTAACATGTGAAATGGGTGCATAAGGATGTTGTGCTCAGCCTGGAATACAATCATGAAGTTGAAAGTACCAGAAATTCCTAGAGGCATACCATCATAAAAGCTTCCTTGACCAATTGGGTAGATCAAGAAAACAGCAGTAGCAGCCGCAACAGGAGCTGAATACGCAACAGCAATCCAAGGGCGCATACCCAGACGGAAACTAAGTTCCCACTCACGACCCATGTAACAAGCTACACCAAGTAAGAAGTGCAGAACAATTAGCTCATAAGGACCACCGTTGTATAACCATTCATCAACAGATGCAGCTTCCCATATTGGATAAAAGTGCAAACCTATAGCAGCAGAAGTCGGAATAATGGCACCAGAGATAATATTGTTTCCGTAAAGAAGAGATCTAGAAACAGGTTCACGAATACCATCAATATCTACCGGAGGAGCAGCAATAAAGGTTATAATAAATACGGAATTTGCGGTCAATAAGGTAGGAATCATCAAAATGCCAAACCGGAAGCGTCCCTTCTTTCAAGGGGTGTTACAGATGATGGAAATCTCAAGCGAGATTTTTGGAAACTCATAATGCGGAATGATATAAAAAGATAAGAAGATTAATAATGGAATGAAATATCAGAGGTATAAGAAGATATTGACAAAGATATTCCCACAAAGAACCTTGACCAATGATGTGTCAAAACCCCTTAACAAAGTGCTTACCTTAACCCTCACTTCTTTAAACTTACACAAGTCTTCTAAGTAAGACAAGCACAAGGAGAGACTAGTATTGATCAAGTGCAACGACCTTCAAAAAGATTAACACACACAACAACAATGTAACAAGGACTTCACAACGATTGAGTCAAGGTTCTCTCATTGATTATATAGGAATGATAAAATACAAACTTCATAAGCGAAGCTGCAAGTTCACACAAAATGTGGAATGATATCAAATCTAATCTATCTAATAATCTCGACCTCTAAGGCTATTTATAAGGAAAATCTTCGGTGTAAAGTAAGAAGGATATCTTTTAAAGATATATTTCCTAGTAATAATCCAACGATAGGATCAAAACTAACAACTACCTTAAGAATGCTTGAGAGCTTTAAGGTAAGAAATATAAAATATAGTTGCAAAAATTAAAAGATCTTTGGCCGATCTTCACACGCGTGTCAGGGAGCAAATCTCGGATGGATATCTCTACCGAGATTCCTGTAGGAGACCCGAGATTTCTTTTCTGAGACTCTTTCTTCGTCGTAGCCAACTTCTATGCTTGCTAGCTCTTCTTGATCGTGGATTGACTCTTCTATAACAGACCACAATGTCACCAAAGGATTTCTAATAGTGAGAGTGTATATGTTTTTAGCATGCTTGTAACTTTATCATGAATAGCTGACCGAAGGTATTTCTATGGTCGTCTATAACCAATCAAAAGTAAATCCCAACTTAGCACTAAGAACAAGTATAGTGATAAAGTAAGGGTCGAACCCAAGAGAGTTAAGGTGTTTTAGATGCAATTATCGATTATAATGACAAGTGACACAAAGGGGGGGGGTTTAGTTGAATTGATGAACAAAAACTTATGAAAACGATTAATGCGACAAGTGAGACAATAATGAATGAATCTACACTAGGTTAATTCTAAGCATGCAATTGCTACTTTGGTGCATTCCTTTTACAAGTTCTTAAGTAATCTCCCGTCTCGATCATACATATGTGTTGAGCCAACCGGCATCAACACAACTTAACCTATTAAAGTTCCGTAAACCTACAAGAACAAATAACAAGTTAGCATTAAACAAAGACTAAGGGATATAAAGAGAAGATTAAAACCGTTAAACTTATCTTTATATTTGTGCTCCTTTTCTTTAAGTAATTACAACCCGTTATTACTTAAAGTTGCTACTAGATTAAAGACCCGAACCCGGAACCTATTAATCCTAGTTGTTTACATGCACTTTAGAACCTAAGGTGATCAATCTCAAGTAATAGTTAACATGCAATTAAACAATGGAGATCAAGGAAACACAAAGCATTACTAAATAAAAACTTATATTAAAAGGACTTACAACCAAAGTAACAAAGCAGCTTCAAAACAACCCAATGTAGCAAGGGAGTTAGCAACTCATTACACCAGAAAAACTCAAGTCTAAAATGGATTTTGTGAGGAAAGGCATGGATAATTCTAGCAATCAGCCATGGACTATTTATACTACAAAAGACACTTAATTAGGAGTAAATAGCCGGCCTAAAACAGCCACCTTTAATGCCATAAAGGTGGTGTAAATAGCCACAGTAAAGCTTCTGGCGTTAAACCGCAGGGGCGGCCTTCAGGACCTGCAGGGGCGGTTTAGGCAGAATCGGTTGATCTTCTTCAGAACCGCTGGGGCGGAAACACAACTCCGCTAGGGCGGATCTTTAATGCACTTCAACGTTTGACCTTTTGCCTTCCTGACGTTTCTGATGTCAAGGCGCAGGGTCGCCTCAAGGCCAGCGCAGGGGCGGTGACATAAACTCTTCGCCTTCCAGCTCCATAAGGCGAGGCGCAGACAGGGCGCAGTGGGAGGTGCAGGGGAGATGGTCTTCGTCTAGTCAGGGCAAGTCACCGCAGGGGCGGCTGCGAGGGCCCGCGGGGGCGGTGGAGCAACAAAAACTTTGCTTCTTGATCGATCTTTACTCCTAAGTGCTTATAACTCCTTCCTTAGCTTCTTTTGATCTTCTTCTTCTGGACAAAGCATTTAGTAGCATAAACCGACACTAATGCAACAAAAAGACTCTAAAAACTACCCTAAAAGTTAGTGATTCCATCACCTATCAAAGTCCCCCATACTTAGACCTTTTACTCGTCCCGAGTAAAACAAATGACAGCCATTAGACTCAAGGTCTCAGGAAGCAAGGGAAAGAAAGAAAAATATTGGAAAACAAGAGAAAAACCGAGAAAGAAGGAAAAGAGAAGAGAGAGGTAATGTGAGGAAAAGAGATACAACCATCCTTATTGCTCCAAGAGTGGCCTACCCGGACAACCTTCTTATGACTCCCCTTCTTATGTCGCCAAAACGCTGGAAGGGAAACCTACACTCGGTGTCGCTCATCTAGCCAAGGCGCCCTTTCGGGTTTTCACCTTGCCACTCTTCTTCTTTTCTCACTTAAGCTCACATCCCTCAAGTCCAATTTTGTACCAACCTAAGGTTGGTCGGACTACCTTCTTTTTACCTAAACCGCCCTTTCGGGTTTTCGGTTTATCCAAGGATTTTCATGCCTTTTTCCGCTTTTTTCTTTTTTTTTTTCAAACTGATTTAAATAATGTAGAACAAAATGCCAAAAACAACTAACAAACTGTACAAGCAATTATATATATCCCTCTCCCATACTTGAAGTGCACTTTGTCCTCAAAGTGAAAATGAGTCAAAGATAAATGTGGAAGAAGGGAAAGAAATGTACCCCTTTCTTGGGTGGTCCGGATGGACCACCAGGACCCTCCTTCGGCGGGTACAGGAAATGGCTGAAAAAGTGCTCCTGCCGCTGGTAGATATCTTCGATGCGGTCCTGCTGGGTAGTCATCCGGCGCCCAAAAGAGGTCTCAAAACTGGTCTACCAGGCCAGCTACTAGGCCTCCAGCCGCTGCTGCTGGGCTGCCTTCCATGCCTCCTGCCTCTGGTCGAAGTGCGAGGTCATGGAGGTGGCAAAGGTGTCTTTCCAGCTCTGTTGCTGCTCCAACATAGTCGGCTGGTAGTCGGACTGCCAAGCCCGGTGCTGGGTCGTATGGCCGCCATCTGAGCCTGAAGGCTCGCAAGGGCCGGGTCCTCCTCTGGTGCCGCTGTGGGCATCTCCTCGTCATCTAGGACGGGCAAGTGCTCCTCCTGATGGGCCCGGATGGAGTTGGGGGCATGCCTCTCTACAATTGCCACTAGTGGCTTCCTCGGCACGAAAGGATCTGCCGGTATCTAGAGCTCGAAGAGCTCACCACCTAGGGGTAAAGGTCAGGGGAGGTAGGTGAGGTGGCTCCCATCCGCAAGGGAGATCCAAAACAGGTTCTCCCCGTCCCTCCACAGGAGCTTGCACCTCCTAAGCATCCCCTCAGTGTAGAGAGGAGCTGTCATCCCATCCTCTAACTCGGACAGGTCCATCACTTGTGAGGCGATCAAAGAGATCACCCCACCGCGCGCCGACAATATCCCTCGGCTCATTCCTCCTAATCCGCTTCAAAGCGGCAAGGAAGAGAGAGGGCCAATCCATCAGCTGCGGGTTGTGTGGGAGGCAGGAGTAGAGCAGTGGAAGGTTCTTGAGAGCGACCTTGTTTTCCTCTTTGTGTCCACTGAAGACACTCATGAGGATCTTGGAAATCAACCTCAAACTGGGGTGAGTGAGTTTGTTGGAGTACTCACCCCCAGCATGGAACTCCGACCCCGTAGCTGCTCGCCAAAACTCACATAAGTCCGGGGCCGGGACTGGATCCCACCAGTTCTCAGAGGGGTTTAGAGTTACCCCAAAAGCACCCCGTAAATCATTGTAGTCAAGCGTCTACTTAACCTTGTTGAACTTGAAGGTGAGGCAGGTGCACACGTGATCTTCCTTTTGCATTGAAAACGTGGCAATGAATTTTCTATTGAGCTACGGATATGTCGGAGCACTCTTTTGGAGGAAGTCTCCGAGCCCAACATTCGCCAAAAACGTTTTGATGCTCTCTAGCATGCCCAGTTTCTCCCAGGTCGGAATATGTAGAAAACGAGTAGCATACACAACTCGATCCTACACAATCCGATAACGGTCCTTCTCTGTTTCCGTCATTTTTTATTTCCTTGGGGCTTCCATTCTTGCAAGGATTCGAGCAAAGGATTAGTGAATGTTTGGAAAAAGGAAAAGAAACGACCTTTCTGTTGTGATTTCCGCAGGGGCGGCTGTGCAGGCGCAGGGGCGGATGCTTGTAGGCGCAGGTGCGGGAGAACAGCGGAGGGCGATTTTTCCAATGCTTCGAAGGTGGTGGCGCCTTGGAGTGGCTCCGGTGGTTGGTTCGTTTGTGCAGGCGATTGTGAAGGTGGCGCAGGGATGGAGAATTGTTGCAATTGGTGGGGTTTGGCACGAGGGTTGGTGGCACAAGGGCGTTGGGGGTGTGCGTCCTTGGTGTTGGTGGCACAGGGGCGTCGGAGAGGGTGGTTGGGTGGTTGCTCTGAGGGCGCAGGGGCGTTCGCAACAGTTTAGAGAGAGAGAGAGTGTGAGGAGTTGTGGTTGTGTTTGGCTAGGAGGGTTGGTGGGTGGTGAGTGGTACGTATAGGTGTTTTTGCGAAATTCTTTTTTTTTTTATTTTCTGGGTAAACCCGCAGGGGAGGGGGTTGGAAACCGCAGGGGCGGCGTCAAGGGAGAGGGGCACGCAGGCCCAACGCCGGGGGCGGCGCTGGGAATTTGTTTGCAGGAAGGCCGCCGCAAGGGCGTGGGGATGTCACCGCGGGGGCGGTGACCGGCGTGTTGCAGGAGCAGGCCAAGCGCCGGGGGCGGTGTTGGCCTGAGTGTCGCCGCAGGGGCGGTGTATCAAACCGCAGGGGCGGAATTCTTGACAGAAGCTCCTCTTCTTATTCCTTCGGGTTGCCTCCCGAGAAGCGCCTTTATTTTACGTCGTTGGCTCGACGTAAGATCTCTAATTCTCTAAGTGTGCTTCCTCTAGTACCATTTCGTCAATCGGATCGTCCTTGACTCCTTCAAGGTAAAGCTTTAGCCTTTGGCCATTCACCTTAAACACCTTGTGCATCTGCGGGTCATAGAGATCCACAGCCCCGTGAGGGTATAATTCGGCTACTATGAACGGTCCTGTTCATCTTGAACGCAACTTACCTGCAAAGAGTTTCAAACGGGATTGAAAGAGAAGTACCTTATTACCTACCTTGAAGTCCTTCCGGAGGATGGTCCGGTCATGCCATGCTTTGGTCTTTTCTTTGTACATTGTAGCATGGTCATATGCGTCCAGCCTTAGTTCCTCCAGTTCTTGCAATTGGAGCTTCCGGAATTCTCCCACTTCTTCTATGTTCATGTTGCATTTCTTTACCGTCCACCAAGCCTTGTGCTCTAACTCCACCGGTAGGTGGCAAGCTTTCCCAAACACGATCCTAAAAGGAGACATTCCTATGGGAGTTTTGTAGGCTGTCCGATATGCCCATAGGGCGTCATTTAGCCTTACACTCCAATCCTTCCGCCCGGGAGAAACCGTCTTTTCAAGGATGGTCTTTATTTCCCGGTTGGATACCTCCGCTTGGCCGTTTGTTTGAGGGTGATAGGCTGTTGATACTCGTTGGTGAACATGGTACTTCTTAAGGAGAGTTGTGATCGTCTTGTTGCAGAAATGGGTACCCCTATCGCTGATTAAGGCTTTCGGAATTCCAAATCTAGCAAATATATTTTCCTTAAGAAATGCTGCAACCACTTTTGAATCATCAGTTTTAGTGGCCTTTGCTTCCACCCACTTGGAAACATAGTCCACCGTAAGCAAAATATATGTGTTCCCGAATGACGTAGGAAATGGCCCCATGAAATCAATTCCCCAAACGTCCAATATTTCACAAAATATAAGAGAGGTTTGGGACATTTCATGTCTCCTTGAAAGATTTCCCACCCTTTGGCATCTATCACACACTTTACAAAATGCAAAAGCGTCTCGAAAAATGTGTGGCTAAAAGAAACCGGCATCCAAAACTTTTCTTGCAGTTTTGTTTGCTCCAAAGTGTCCCCCTCATGCTTCAGAATGACATTAAGTTAGGACGGATTGTACCTCATTATCCGGAATGCAATGCCGGATCACTTGATCAATACAATGTTTCCAAAGGTAAGGATCGTCCCAAACGTAGTGTCGAGCTTCAGCTTTGACTTTCTCTCGTTGTGCCTTGGTGAAGTCTGGAGGATACTACTTCCTGAAAATGAAATTCACAATGTCAGCAAACCAAGGCTTAAAAGATTGAAGCTTAATACAAACCTTTGTCGACAATTCCGCAGGGACGGCTGGCCGCAGGGGCGGCTGGTGTGAGGCGCGGGGGCGGTTACACAACAGAGAGTTTTGAAGAATGTGTCATCTGGAAAGCTTCCGGCTATCTCTCTTTCTTTCCCTGGTTCTTCCTCCTCTTGCACTAGTCTGCTCAAATGATCTGCCACCAGGTTCTCAGCTCCCTTTTTGTCCCTTATTTCTAGGTTAAACCGCTTAGGAGGAGCACCCAACGGATTAAGCGTGGCTTTGCCTCCTTCTTTGCTATGAGGTACCTAAGGGATGCATGGTCAGTGAAAATAATTACCTTTACCCCAAGTAAGTATTGCCTGAACTTCTCAAGGGCAAAAACTACCGCCAACATCTCCTTCTCGGTGGTGGAGTAGTTCCTTTGTGCTCCATTTAGTGTCATAGACGCATAATGGATCACATGAGAGGCCCTTCCGTCTTTTTGTCCTAAGACAGCTCCGACGGCGTAGTCATTGGCATCACACATGATTTCAAAAGGTTTCTCCCAATCCGGAGAACGGATGATCGGAGCGGTGGTGAGACATGACTTCAGAGTGTCGAAAGCCTTCTTGCAATCCTCATCCACTACGAAGGTTACATCTTTCTTGAGCAATTCATACAGGGGTGCTGAGATCTTTGAGAAGTCTTTGATGAACCTTCGGTAGAAACCTGCATGACCAAGAAAAGATCGGATTTCCCGAACATTAGTAGGATAAGGTAAATTTTGAATAACATCAAACTTTGCCTTATCTACCTCTATCCCTTTTGAGGATATTACATGTCCTAGCACAATTCCTTGTTCGACCATGAAATGACATTTTTCCGAATTAAGAACTAAGTTGGTTTCAACACATTTTTCAAGAACAAGTTTTAAATGCCCTAAACATGCGTCAAAACTGTCTCCATGGACGGTAAAATCATCCATGAAGACTTCAATGAAATTTTCTATGTATTCGGAGAAAATACTTATCATGCACCGTTGGAAAGTGCCCGGTGCGTTGCAAAATCCAAAGGGCATTCTACGATATGCAAAAGTGCCAAATGGGCAATTGAACGTCGTCTTCTCTTGATGTTCTGGTGCGATGGCTATTTAGAAATAGCCCAAATATCCATCCATGAAGCAGTAGTATTTATGACCTGCAAGACGTTCCAACATTTGATCAATAAAAGGTAGTAGGAAATGGTCTTTTTGTGTTACCTTATTGAGCTTGCGGTAGTCAATGCAAACTCTCCATCCAGTTTGTGTTTTGCTTGGGACCATCTCTCCATGTTGATTTTTCACCAAGGAAATGCCTCCCTTCTTTGGAACTACTTGGGTTGGACTAAACCAAGTGCTATCCGAGATAGGAAAGCCATGTCCACTTGGAGGAGTTTTAACACTTCCTTTTTTACCACATCCATCATTGGTGGGTTCAACCTCCTTTGAGGTTGCCTAGAGGGCTTGGCTTCGTCCTCAAGTAAAATCCAATGCATGCAAGTGGAAGGACTTATCCCTTTGATGTCCGTGATAGTCCATCCCAAGGCCGTCTTGTGCTCCTTTAGTACGTTAACCAACTTATCTTCTTGTCCGGTGGTGAACTTATTAGAGATGATCACCGGAAAGGTATTATGTGCTCCAAGGAAAACATACTTGAGGTGTGACGGAAGATCCTTTAATTCTATTTCCTGTGCCTGCACTATGGATGGAACAAGATTTTCGCTTGGGGTTAGTAAAGTGGGCCCAATGGCCAAATTGGAGATAGGTAGCCTTTTATGCCCATCTAATTGGGCTAGGACCTCTTTCATGTTAGACGTTAAAACATAATCTGATTTGAAACCATCAATGTCATGCTCAATCACATTTCTCAATTCATCCACGTCAGAGTTATCAAAAACATCTTGCACAAAAGGTTCAACAATGTCAATAGTACATAGAGAATGATCATCGCTAGGAAATCTCATTGCATCATAGATGTCAAATTCCACTACTTCTCCATCAAACACCATGGTCAATTTACCACTAACATAGTCAATTTTAGTCCTACCCGTTTTCAGAAATGGCCTACCTTACAGAATGGGTGCAACATACGAGTCATTTTCCATATCCATTACAAAGAAATCAGCAGGAAAAATTAGGTTGTCTACCATTACTAATACATCTTCAATTATCCCTTTCGGGTACATATTTGATCTATCAACAAGTTGTACTACAATCCTAGTTTCCATTAGTGGCCCAAGGCCAAGTGATTTGTAAATTGAATATGGCAAGGCATTAATAGATGCACCGAGATCAAGCATTGCTTTGTCAAAGCGGGTCTCTTCTATAACACAAGGAATGCTTACCATGTCCGGATCGCTGCATTTCTTGGGCATTCTCCGTTGGAAAACTGCCGACACATGTTCACTCACTTGCACTTTCGGTTTCCCCTTTAGCTTCTGATTTCTCTTGATAGTGCAAAGTTCCTTCAAAAAACAAGCATACTTCGGGATACTTTTCACCAATTTAAGGAGGGGAATGTTTACCTCGCATTTAGAGAAAGTCTCAAAGAGGTCCTTGTCCTCTACGATTCTTCGCTCTTTTAATGCTTCAGGAAAAGGAGCCGGTGGCTTTTTGGGGTACAGTTGCGGAAAGTTCGGCCGGACGTAAGTATCCTTTTCAGCAGGACCTTCTGTATTGTTTTCCGCAGGGGCATCAGCTTGAAGGTGCAGGGGCGGTTCAAGAGCTGTCACCGCAGGGGTGGGGGCAGCCAGCCGCAGGGGCGCCTTCCTTCTAGGATCGGCGCAGCTGCAGCCGCAGGGGCGGCTCTGGGTGCGGAAATAACGACATAGGGTTCGCTTTGTGACTCTTTTGTTGATTCTTGTCGAATTTGCTTCCCGCTCCTTAATGTTAGGGCACTAACATTCTCCTTGGGGTTTATAAATATCCGGGAAGGCATTCCCCCGGAAAGCTTTGATTCGGGCCTTGAAATAGCTTCCGCCATTTTACCAACCTGCTTCTCAAGGTTCTTGATGCTTGATTCTGTTGTTTGGACATGGGTAGCAAAGTGTTTAGTCAAAACCTGCAACATATCTTCAGTTGAGTGATAATTACCTTGGCGGGGCTACTGTTGTTGGTTGTGTTGATCCCTCCAACGAAAATTATGTTGGTCACGCCAATTTGGCATAAAATTATGTGCATAGGGATCATTCCTAGGTCTTTGCTGCTGTGGTTGTCCATAAACCATTGCGTTAACTTTAGCATCATCATCTTGAACTTGTGGACACATGTCCGTTGGATGATATGGGTCGGCACAAACTCCACAAGCCTTGAGTTGTTGCTGTGTTCCCATAAGTGTTAGCCTTTTCACCATTTCTTTCAATTCCGCCAGCTCGGTGGAAATCTCGCTCTTCCCGGAGCTCACGGCATGAACTCCTTTCTTAGCCGGGGTCCTTCAAAAATTCCGAGTTCCTTCCGCTAGTTCCTGTATCTTTTCCAAAGCAAGGTCAGGAGTAAAGTTAAGAATGTTACCACCGCAAGCCGCATCGACGATCCTCCTTTCATTGTCTAGCAAGCCATTGTACAAGTACAAGACTAGATCTTGAGTTGAATATCCGTGGAAAGGACAACTGGATCGGAGGCGTGCAAACCTTTCGAAATACTCGTAGAGAGTTTCGGTTGCCTCTTGCTCAATGTTACTTATAGCTTTCTTCAAGCTATTGGCCTTTTTAGCTGGAAAGTATTTCTCCAAGAATGCTTTGTGAAGGTTCTCCCAAGTGTCAATGCACCCGGATAGAAGGTGGTAATACCAATCATCCGCCGAATCCTTGAGTGTGAAGCCGAATGCCCTCATCTTGATCTGTTCTTCGGTAATGTTGGCCGGATTCATACTCATACAAACGGTGTGGAACGTCCCAAGGTGCTTGATGGGGTCTTCACCACTTAGCCCATGGAAGGATGGAAGTAGGTGGATGAGGCCCGGTTTGGGCTCAAAGTTGACTCCTTCCCCTAGTGCTGGTATAGCGAGCGCAAGAGAGTTTTGAGCCAAAGTGGGCTGCGTAAGTTGACGAAGAGTACGGTCAGCCATCCCTTGTTGTAGTTGTTGTTGTCTTGTTTCCGGATGTACGTCCCCTCAATTTCTGGATCAAAAGAAGCAAAGCCGGAATTAGTAGCACGGGTTTGAACCATAAAATGGTTCAAACCAATAATAAATAATAACAATAAAACACAAAAACTCCCCGGCAACGGTGCCAAAATTTGACCGAAGGTATTTCTATGGTCGTCTATGCCCAATGAAAATTAAATCCCGACTTAGCACTAAGAACAAGTATAGTGATTAAGTAAGGGTCGAACCCAAGAGAGTTAAGGTGTTTTAGATGCAATTATTGATTATAATGACAAGTGACACAAAGGGGGGGGTTGGTTGAATTGATGCACAAAAACATATGAAAACGATTAATGCGACAAGTGAGACAATAATGAATGAATCTACAGTAGGTTGATTCTAAGGATGCAATTGCTACTTTGGTGCATTCCTTTTACAAGTTCTTAAGTAATCTCCCGTCTCGATCATACATATGTGTTGAGCCAACCGGCATCAACACAACTTAACCTATTAAAGTTCCGTAAACCTACAAGAACAAATAACAAGTTAGCATTCAAACAAAGACTAAGGGATATAAAGAGAAGATTAAAACGGTTAAACTTATCTTTATATTTGTGTTCCTTTTCTTTAAGTAATTACAACCCGTTATTACTTAAATTTGCTACTAGATTAAAGACCCGAACCCGGAACCTATTAATCCTAGTTGTTTACATGCACTTTAGAACCTAAGGTGATCAATCTCAAGTAATAGTTAGCATGCAATTAAACAATGGAGATCAAGGAAACACAAAGCATTAGTGAATAAAAACTTATATTAAAAGGACTTACAACCAAAGTAACAAAGTAGCTTCAAACCAACCCAATGTAGCAAGGGAGTTAGCAACTCATTATTACAGTAGAAAAACTCAAGTCTAAAATGGATTTTGTGAGGAAAGGCGTGGATAATTCTAGCAATCAGCCATGGACTATTTATACTACAAAAGACACTTAATTAGGAGTAAATAGCTGGCCTAAAACAGCCACCTTTAATGCCATAAAGGTGGTGCAAACAGCCGGAGTAAAGCTTCTGGCGTTAAACCGCAAGGGCGGCCTTCAGGACCCGCAGGGGCGGTTTAGGCAGAATCGGTTGATCTTCTCCAGAACCGCTGGGGCGGAAACTCAACTCCGCTAGGGCGGATCTTTAATGCACTTCAACTTTTGACCTTTTGCCTTCCTAACGTTTTTGATGTCAAGGCGCAGGGGCACCTTAAGGCCAGCGCAGGGGCGGTGACATAGACTCTTCGCCGTCCAGCTTGGGAGCTTCTCCCTTGTTATTTGATATCTCTTTGAGTGCATGCGCAGGTCTAGGAACACCGAGGATCTCTTACCTCTTGATCAAGATCTTGAGAGAACTTTAAGGCAAAAGCGAAAGGAAAAGAAAATGGTTGAAGAACACGAACGTGATCTTCAATCGGAGCTAGCGGAGAAAGAAGCTCAATTCCTATGGAGTAAGAAGACACGTAGAGAAGAAACGGATCGTCATCAAATGAAGGTTGACGATCTAACTAACATGATGTTCCAAATGAGGATTGAGATAAACAACCTTAAGGAGAAAAAGAAAAGGAGGAGACCGGAAAGATCGGTTAGAGCCAACTCATCTAATGATGATAGCGACTCCTCCATGCCACCGCTAGAGGAAATTGATCCCACGATCAATGTGAATCCATTCCATCCACGGGCAGCTGCTAATCGCCGTGTTCCACCTAGGAATGCTAGGATCGAACGTGTGGATGAGGAGCCAAGGACTCTTGTCCAAAGAATGGATCCAACGCAACAACCACGCCGTCTAGGTATGAACTTTGATGCTGATGATGTAAAAGGGTTTAGCTTCAACCCTCAAGTCATTACTCTTGTTCGCCAAAACCAATTTGGCGGGACAAGCGTTGAATCTCCACACCAACACTTGCAAAACTTTGAGTGTATGATGGAGACAATGAGGCCGAAGAACGCTACTACCAACAACTATAAGCTCAAGCCTTTCTTCTTCTCCTTGAAAGGGAAAGCATTGTCTTGGTATCAAGCTCTGCCTAGTGGGAAACTAGACACATGGGAAGACCTTTCCGCGGAGTTCCTCACTAAATTCTTTCCGCCATCCAAAACGGCGGAACTTAGAGGTAAGATTAATGCATTTTCCATGAGATCTAACGAAAGTTTGTTTCAATCTTGGGAAAGGTTTCAGGATTTGCTCTTGGATTTTCCTCATCATGGCATATCCAAGCTTGCATTGCTAGAGATATACTATAAGGGGCTGGATGTGGAGACACAATTCAAGCTGCAATCCCTCTCATGTGGTACATTCATGGACATGAGAGAAGATGAAGCTTGGGACTTCGTTGAGAAGCAAGCAAGGGTCATAGAGAAGTATTCTCACCGGAAGGTAGAGGGAAATCGTGTGGAGCAAGGAGCAAAGCTCACACATGAAGCTCAAAATCAGATTTTCTCCCTCAACAATGAGATCAAAGAGTTGAAGGAGGCTATCAAGACCAACTTCCCAAAGCAACAAGGGAAAGATGTTGGCTACTTGGGCAACAACAACAACGGTGGTGAGAATACAAACCGCAACAACAATAACCGGAACAACAACCGGAATAATTGGAATGGCAACAACAACAACCGGAACAATAATTGGAAGAACAATAGGGGTTCAAACAACAACAGTTGGCGCTCCAATCAACAAAATTCCGGTAACTCTTATCCTTCCAATTCGAATTCACTAACTCCACCTTCCTCTTCCTCTACTCCTTTGAAAAGCCAGGGGCAAACATCTAATGGAGGAAACACTTCGGGGAAGGAGAAGCCCGATCCCATGTTGGAAACAATTTTGGGAAAGCTTCAAGGTTTGGAGAACCGCATCATTAAGGTTGATGATCAAATTTCTAAGGTTGATAAAGCCCAAAAGGTTTTAGAAAACCAAATGTTCAGCCAGGCGGAGGAAGTCCCTAGGAATCAAGGGAAACTTCCAGGAAAGACGGAGGACAACCCTAAGGGAAGGGTGATGGCAATCACAACTAGGAGCGGAGTGACTTCCACCGATCCGCAACCTAAGTTTGTTGAAGTCTCTGTTGAGAAAGACAAGGAGAAGGGGAAGGAGAAGGAAGATGTCTACGTTCCTCCTCCGGCTTACAAACCTCCCCTACCATTCCCTCAATCTAGAGCAAGAGCGCACCTAGATAAACAATTTGGTAAGTTTATAGAACTCATGAGAAAGCTGCATATTAATATACCTTTCATCGATGCTATTGTAGGTATGCCGGCTTATGGCAAGTTCTTAAAGGAGCTCCTCTCCAACAAGAGGAAGCTAGAAGATTTTGGAGAGGTTAAGATGAGTTCGGATTCTTCGGATCTCATTAAGAGCAGGAAGGAGAAAATGCCCCCAAAGCTAAAGGATCCGGGGTCATTTTGTATTCCCATAGGAGTGGGAGATGTCACATATGATGCATTATGTGACTTAGGAGCAAGTGTGAGCATCATACCACTTGCATTATGTAGGAAGATCGGTTTAGGCGACCCTAAACCGGTGAAGATGACGTTGTACATGGCGGATCGATCTATCACTCGCCCCGTCGGTATTGTGGAAGACGTCCCATTCAAGCTATGTAAATTCTTTGTTCCCATTGATTTTGTTGTGCTTGACATTCCTGCAGATAGTCCGGTCCCGATCATACTCGGAAGACCATTTCTTGCAACTTCCGGATGCATAGTCGATTGCAAGAATGCTAGACTCGCCTTTGACATAGGAGAAGAGAAGGTAGAGTTCGTTCTTTCCACTCTAATGAAGGAGCCAATATTTGATGAGGATATATTCAATATCCAAGATGAAGAGGGGTTGTCTAGAGAGGAGGTAAGTGCGATTCTTTTCAAAGATCCTTTGCAAAAGGTTATTGCTATGAGTCTAACGAATGTAGGGGAAGAAGAGGAGTGCAATGAGGCAATTGAAGCCTTAGAAGCACAAGAGGAAGTGTGTGAAGAGGAGTTTGAGAAACTCCACGACGAGGCAGAAAACGTGAGAATCCACGGCCATACACTATACTCCACGGCTTTGGACTTCACAACCCAAAGCGTGGCTCACTCTAGAGGGTTACACGGTCGTGGAGGAAACAGAGCAACCGTATTTCCTTTCCACGCCCTAAACCACGGCCGTGGAGGATGTAGGGAAACCGTGATTCTGGCCGTGGAAGAGGGTGAACGTGTCACTTCTTCAACTTCTTTTGATTCTTCTCCCACACCCTCTACACCCTTAGACACTTCTAAGGAGACATCGGATGCTCCTCAAGAGCCATTGGAAGCTCCGAAAGCAATGGAACTAAAGCCACTTCCTACTCATCTAAGGTACGCTTTTCTAGGACCTAACTCTACTTATCCGGTTATTGTTAGTTCCGATCTAACCATAGATGAACATAGTAAGCTTATGGTTGTCCTTAGGAAATATAGGAAAGCTTTAGGCTATACTATAGAAGACTTAGTAGGAATCAAACCCTCCCTATGCATGCATAAAATATTAATAGAGGAAGACTTTAGGACTTCAAGACAACCTCAAAGGCGGTTGAATCCGACCATGAAGGAGGTTGTCAAGAAGGAAATTCTTAAACTTCTTGATGCAGGTATCATCTATCCTATCTCCGATAGTAAGTGGGTGAGTCCGGTTCAAGTAGTTCCGAAGAAGGGAGGAATGACGGTCATCACCAACAAGAATAACGAACTCATTCCTACCCGAACCGTAACGGGATGGCGGATGTGCATAGACTACCGCAAGCTTAACAACACAACGAGGAAGGATCACTTCCCACTACCCTTCATCGATCAAATGCTTGAAAGGTTAGCGTAACATTCTCACGTTTGCTATCTTGACGGTTATAGTGGTTTCTTTCAGATTCCGATACACCCGGATGATCAAGAGAAGACCAAATTCACGTGCCCATGGGGTACGTTCGCTTATAGGAGAATGCCGTTCGGGCTTTGCAACGCCCCAGCCACCTTTCAAAGGTGCATGATGGCCATCTTCTCCGAATACATTGAGGAAATCATAGAAGTCTTCATGGATGACTTCTCCGTATACGGTTCCTCTTTTGACAATTGCCTTTCTAACCTTGCTCTTGTTTTACAAAGGTTTGAAGACACTAACCTAGTTCTTAATTGGGAGAAGTGTCAATTTATGGTAAAGGAAGGAATTGTATTAGGACACCTAATCTCTAGTAGAGGGATAGAGGTGGATAAGGCGAAAATAGAGACTATAGAGAAGCTTCCTCCCCCAACTTCGGTGAAAGGGATAAGAAGTTTTCTAGGACATGCTGGATTCTATAGACGCTTCATAAAAGACTTCTCTAAAGTATCAAAACCGCTAACTAATCTATTGATGAAGGATGCAGTTTTTGAGTTTTCGCAGGAATGCCTAGATGCGTTTAACATGATCCGGGAAGCTCTAATTTTAGCACCTATTATCCAACCTCCGGATTGGACTCTTCCCTTTGAGGTTATGTGCGATGCTAGTGACGTAGCTATAGGAGTTGTTCTTGGACAACGAAAGGAAGGGCGAACCCATGCCATATACTATGCTAGCAAGACGCTAGATGAATCGCAGCTCAACTACGCCACTACGGAAAAGGAATTTTTAGCCATTGTTTATGCTATTGACAAGTTTCGCTCTTATCTTGTAGGTGCAAAGGTGATTGTCTACACGGATCATGCTGCGATCCGGTACCTCCTTGCAAAGAAGGATGCGAAGCCAAGGCGAATTAGATGGATTCTTCTCCTACAAGAATTCGATCTAGAGATCCGGGACAAGAAGGGTTCGGAAAATTCTGTTGCGGATCATTTGAGTCGCCTAACACATTTAGAGGACGACCATTTACCTATAGATGACTCCTTCCCGGACGAACACCTACACATTATTGAGGAGTGCATCGATGTGATCTCCAAAGGTAACGAACCATGGTTTGCTGATTTTGTTAACTATTTGGTTTGTCAGGAGATACCACCCGGATTATCCTACGCACAAAGAAAGAAGTTCTTTAAGGATATCCGGGAATACTTTTGGAATGAACCTCTCCTCTTCAAGAGAGGTCCGGATGGCATCATTCGGCGATGTGTTCCGGAAGATGAGATGCAAAGTGTCATCCGCCATTGTCATTCACTACCATGTGGAGGACACGCTAGTTCGAACAAGACTAGCGCTAAGGTATTGCAATTTGGATTTTTTTGGCCTACTTTGTTTAGAGATGTGCAATCCTTTGTTTCCTGCTGCGATGCTTGTCAAAGAACAGGAAATATCTCTAGGAGGAATGAGATGCCTCTCAATAACATCCAAGAAGTGGAGATTTTCGACGTTTGGGGAGTTGATTTCATGGGACCATTCCCATCATCTTGTGGAAACCAATACATACTCTTGGCGGTGGATTACGTTTCTAGATGGGTGGAAGCAATTGCCTCTCCCACCAATGATGCCATGGTGGTGGTTATGTTCTTCAACAAGACCATCTTTCCACGATTCGGGACACCAAGGACTATCATTAGTGATGGAGGTTCTCACTTCATTGCCCGGCGCTTTGAAGCTCTTCTAGCTAAGTATGGGGTTACTCACAAGATCGCCACCCCTTATCATCCACAAACTAGTGGACAAGTTGAGATCTCAAATCGGGAGATCAAAGGAATCCTAGAGAAGACGGTTTCAAGGACTAGGAAGGATTGGTCCTTGAAGCTTGATGATGCATTATGGGCGTACCGGACTGCGTACAAGACTCCCTTAGGAACCACACCATACAACCTTGTGTATGGGAAGTCTTGTCACTTACCGGTAGAGTTGGAACACAAGGCATTTTGGGCTATCAAATGGTTGAATTTCAGCATGAAGGAAGCGGGAGAGAAGCGTCTCTTGAACCTTAATGAGCTTGAAGAACTCCGCTTGAATGCCTATGAGAACGCCAAGATTTATAAGGAGAGAGCAAAGCGTTGGCATGATAAGCATATCATTCCAAAGGACTTCAAAGAAGGAGATCAAGTTCTCCTCTTCGATTCAAGGCTTCGTCTCTTTCCATGTAAGCTTAAATCTCGTTGGACCGGACCTTTTCTAATCAAACGTATTTTCCCCAATGGTGCAGTTGAAGTATTGGGTGAAGCGGGCGGAAGCTTTAAGGTGAACGGTCAACGACTCAAGAAGTATACGCCGGAACTCCAAGATGAAGAGTTCGCGCCCACCGCACTCGAATAAGTGCGAGTTTGGTCTAGCTACGGACCTTAAACAAAGCGCTTCTTGGGAGGCAACCCAAGGTATTGCATTTACGTTTTTGTTTTCGATTCATAGTTTAGTTTAGAATAGACGTTTTTGCTTTGTTTTGCCTTCGATTTCTTCCGGTATGTTCATGTTTTTGGATGTAGGAACAGTGGAAAAGGAAAGGGGAAGAATAATTTTGAGGAAAAGTGACGAAACTTGGACTTTGGAGCATTACAGAGAGTTCCACGGCCTAAACCACGGTCGTGACAGCTACAGTGACCGTAATTTCCAAAAGCCTTTGAAAAATCACAAAAACCACGGTTCCATACATTTCCACGGCCGTGGAAAACCCCCACAGACCGTGGTTTTCAAAAAATTTTCCGGCCACTATATAAAGCACGTTCTTCACAAAAACACTTCACAAAACCCAATTTCACGATCATTTTCGCCGATTCCACGTCCCTCACCTCAATTCTCCGTTCGTTAATCGTTTTCAACGATTCTTCGACCCAAACTGAAGCAAATTCGACCACCAACGAGATCCAAGCAACAAATCGAGCGGCTAATCACCAAGGAACGCAGAATTCGGATTTTAAAATCCGAACCCTAGGTTTTTTTCGCTCTTCTCTCTCTTTGTCAATTTGGGTTCGTTTTTGCTAGAAATTATAGGAGAACTGATTGAAATTGGAAGAAATTAGACTAGGACTGCTTGATTGTTGAGATTGGCTGCTGTTTGCTGAGATTTGAGAAAAAGCGAGACGAATCACGGTCTCTGTCAATTCCACGGCCGTGGAACACCAAGAACAGACCGTGGTTTTGAACAGTAATGAATTTTGTGAGGAGAGTTTCTGGGAGGATTAAGGAGAAGAAGAATGAGAAGGATAAGAACAAAAAGAGGAAGGGTAATCCCTCTTCCTCTTCATCCTCTAGAGCACCACCACCTTCCTCCCCTTCACCTCCATCATCACCTTCATCACCCGCACCTCCTAGCCCTAGAGTACCAACCATTCACGAGGATCATCTCGATGCACTCGAGAGGATCCATAAGAGGGATGTTATCGGACCTAGGTACCTATTGTTGGAGAATCTAGCTCCTCTTCACATAGTAGATGACCTTACTTGGCTCTTGGATAGAGCCGGTCTTATCGTCTTCTCGGCTATCCGAGAGGACGCTTATGAGGAGATCACGAGAGAGGTTGTGACGTCATTTGAGCATAGCCATGTGGATAGGACAGTTTCTTTCCATCTGATGGAAAGGAACTATGATTTTGCCATCTGGGAGTTCGGAGCCTTCTTTGGGTTCTAAGAGACCTTCAATGGTCATTTTCCTAGTGGCGTTTACGCCAAAGATTTTTGGGAGGAGGTACCTATGATTTACGCCAGCGAGGACCGCTTGCAACCAGCTGATACCAAGGCTAAGTTGATGTATCACTTAGCCTTGAAGATTGTTCACCGTGTTCTTTTTGAGTGTCTCTTCCCTAGGACGGAGACACCTCAGAAGATCAAGATGGATGAGCTCTTTCTGTTGTACTCTATGTTGTATGGGCGCCCTGCTGACTGCGCCACCCTCTTAGCTGCTTCCATGAGCAAGCTAAAGAACAAGAGGGCGGGGAACATTGGTTATGGTGGGATAGTCACCCACCTTGCTAGGATATTGGGGGTAGATTTTTCTACATGCACAGGTATTCCAACTGTACCCCTAGGACTCCAGGCCTTCATGACTAGAGGTCTCATTTTCCCTACCCATAGAGGTCCACCTTATGCAGCTATGCCTTGGGAGAGCAGGACGGGGAGGGGCATTGAGTGGCTCCCGGAGTACTCCATTATGGCTGGACACCATAATTGGAAGGCTACGTTCGCAGCTATGCATGCGAACAGGGTTGCAGCTCCTCCATATGTCCCACCACCGCCCGTAGTTGAGGAGGAGGAGATGAGAGATCAGTTTGAGGGAGGAGGAGGAGCAGAGCAGGAGTTTGGCAGGTTTCCGGATCAGCCGAACATTGCTTCTGATGTGCCTAGACGTTCTCCACGTCCAGCCAGAGCTTCAGGTTCATCTTCTCGCCGCGCCAGCGTGAGTGAGAGGCCCACATGGATGGAGACACCTCCTGCATGGTACGGAGCTCCACCTCCATGGTCCGCACAGCAGCCACCAGCACCAGCACCGTCAGATGCACCAGGGTGGTACAGTCAGGCTCCGGGATGGTATGAGCAGATGCCGGAGTGGGCTACTAGCCTTTCTGATAGAGTGGGAGCATTGGAGATCCGAGCCGACGCTAGAGACGGACGTATGGATGACCTCGATCATATGATGAGAGACGTCTACCGCCAGCAGTTCGGGCGGCACTATGATCCTAGCTTCTCTCCATTCCCGCCTCCACCTCCACCGCAGTGATGATTTGCATGACCGACAGTTTTAGCCGCTCCACCGCCATTTTGTCAGTTTCTTTTTCTTTTCTTTCTTTTTCTTTCTTTCTTTTCTTCTTTTCTTTCTTCTATTTGAACATTAGGGACAATGTTTGTTCCAAGTATGGGGTGAGGTGTGACAAAAAGTTCTAATAACTCTTACTCACTTTGATTGCTTCTATTTGAGACTATCTTGCATGTTCACTATATTGTTACACGTTTCATTATTGTATTGCATGAAAAAGAGTTTGAAAAACCCATAAAAATTGAAAAATTTTGAAAATTTATGTGCTTCTAAGGATATAAAGGATTTCTATGATAATCGCTACTTGTGAATTGAGTTTGATGACAATTGCATGCTTAAACGAATAGTGAATTGAAAAGAAATTGAATGAGTTGGTTATACCTCTTTTGCAAGTTTCATAATGTGATGAATGTTATTTAAATCATGTTGAGGAATTGAAGTTGAAATCACACTATAAGTTCTTATGCTTCTTGTTGAGATTATTAAGGCAATTCGATTTTTCTTTCTTCTTTCTTTGATCATTTAGCTCCTCATTGAAATATTGACCTCCTTTACCTATCCGGGAATTTGGAGGAGTTGAATGAAAAAGGCATGTATGATGTGGGAGGGCCATGAAAGCAATACTTTGCATTCAAAGGAATAGAAAGAAATTATAGGTTTGGGGAAGTCAATCATGACGATGAGTAACTCGGCACCATTCACATAGCCGGGTGTTTGTGTCTTGCCAAAGTCGGATTGAGCGATATTCCTAGCGGATTATGGTATGTGCGCTAAGGGTTTGAGGCATCTCATAACAATTGAGAAACGCCAATCTCCTAGGCTTCGGTTTTTGTGCACCTCTATCCATAACTCCAAAAGTAAAGTCGAAAAATGAAAGGAAGAGAGCGAAGCTCTAAGTTGAAGGTGTTGCGGAAACCGCAAGAGAAGAAGAAAGAGTAGTTATCCACTTTCCCGGATTCATGCACCACATTCCTTAAAGTTTTCCTTCCCTTTCCACATTCTAGACCTTTTTCTTTGAAAGTCCTTAAGATCAAAAGAATGTTATATGACTTGGTGATCTAAATTGAAGTTTCTTGTAATTGATTTTGATAATGTTTGAAGGTTATGATGTTTGTATGGAAGTTTGATTGATTCATGAGCTTTCCTTACTCTTTACTCTTTGATTAAGTGTATGAAAGTCTTATAAACGATTGAAGCAAGATTTGAGGATGATCTATTGATTAGAAGGCACATTCATCAAAAAGAAGTTTTGCTTTGAGAAGGTACACATATTTCATCCTAACTTGTGTTTTAAAGCTTTTGAAAGACCTTGCTTAGGGACAAGCAAGTGGCAAGTATGGGGTTATTTGTTAGCATGAAATATTGTGATATTTTAGGCACGTTTTCTAAGTGTATTTGATCCATTATGATAGTCATTGATTGAGTATTGATGCATTTGTGAGCTAGTTTGTCTATAATGTCGATATAGAGATCTACACAAGCTTTATGTTGATTATAGGTAATTGAGAGCTATTTCCGAACGGAATTGAGCAAGGATGGAATTGATTGAGCAATGTCCATGAATTGAGGGCATTCCTAGGAGCTAAGGGAGTGCCATCTTGAAGGATGCACGAGGCTAAGGAATAATCACGTTCTAGCCCTAAAGCACGCTCTAAAATACGGCCGTACCACTTTCCACGTTCAAGTCCACGGCCGTGGAACCATGGCAAGAGAAGCGTGGTTCATTCCAGCAACTTCTACGGCCGTGGAGGAGTTGTGTCAAACCGTGTTGATTTCCACGCTCTAAATTACGGCCGTGGAACCCTTCCACGACCGTGATCTTGGCGATCTTTTTCGCCACACTTTAAGCCACGATCTCCTACGCAATTGGGCCGGGCCGATATTTTATCTTACACTATAAAAGGACGGAGGAAGAGAGATTCCGTCACCTTCGCTTACGCATAGACGCATCTTACGCTTGCGCTTGGAATTGCCCTAATTTCGGCATTTGGCGGGGATTGTGTTTGAGAGATTTTTGCGCTTTGCCATTAGGATTTCCGGATTGACGGAAGATCGAAGATTCGGAAGATTATTCGCAAGGAGATTTCGCTTCTTGCTTAGGTTTAATTTAGAAGACGGATTGACATCCCGTTCTTCCTTCTTATCTAAGATTTGTGTTTGTTTGTGTTATTCCGAATCTAGTGACGATTACTGTTCTTGATTGTGACTTTGAGATTGATTTGAAAGTTATTGAAGGTTTTCGGAAGTTTTCATCTTTCAATCTCTTAACCATTGAATTTGATATCAATATGACTGTTATTGGCTAAAAACCCTTAACAATTCTAAGGTGAAGGGTTGATAGTTGTGGCTTAGATGATGATAGATCGATCGTAAACAGATTGGACCCTGAGAGTTAGAGAGAATCGACGACAACCCTAATCCCCGGTTTGTTCTTGAGCTTCCACGGCCGTGGAACTCAAGAACTAGCCGTAATTTTGTGTTAAGTTACGAACTTGCTTTTACTTTAATCCAAAGTTAAAGATTTGCTTTAACTTAGTCTTGGCTTGCCTTTTCTAGGTGGTAGTGAAGCCTCAACAACCTCTACCTCGATTGTGAGTGTCACAACCTTAATCGGTTTAGTTAGTCTTGATCCTTGGATTACAAGTTTAGGTATTTGACGTTAATTCTTACCTTTAGAGCCTTTCTATACTGAAGCCTCAAAAACCTTTATAGAGAGTGTCTTGTAGGTGAGTCATATAAGGTTTTTGGAACTTCACCGTACGATTACCTTACATTAGCATACCTTTGCATACCTCAACTTTATCCTTATATCTTTAGTATATCTTGAATTGATTGCCACAGTTGGATATCTGGATCTTTAGGATTGTTGTTTTCCTAATATTTGAAAAGCTTCGTACATTTACTTGCTTGATAATCTATAATTGGATTTAACCCCCCAAATCCCTATGTTCGATACTCTGGAATTCTTGCTCAACTATATCGATCCGTACACTGCGGGTTCGCTTGCTTGATTTCTAGTTTTATAAATTTAAAGCTTATTTGCACGCACGCTAAGTGGCGAACATGAGCCACCATCACCCCCACCCCCTACAATTCCAAAGATCCATGAGGATTACCTCGATGCCTTAGAAAGGATCGAGAAGAGACCGGTCATAGGACCACGTTATTTGCTTCTTGAGGAGTTAGAGCCACTGAATGTGGTGAGTGAGCTTACATGGCTTTTAGATAGATCCGGCTTGATCATCTTCTCCGCTATTAGAGAAGATGCATATGAGAAGATCACTAGAGAGTTTGTGACCTCTTTTGTGCATAGTCATGTGGAGAGGACAGTTTCTTTTAGGCTGATGGAGGAGAACTACGAGTTCTCGATCTTAGAGTTCGGAGCCTTCTTTGGGTTCCACGAGACCTTCAATGGTCGTTTTCCTAGCGGTGTATACGCTAAGGATTTCTGCGAGGACATTGCTATGATCTATGCTAGCGAGGACCGCTGACAACCTGCTGATACCAAGGCTAAGCTTATCTATCACTTAGCCTTGAAGATAGACCATAGAGTACTTTCTGAGTGTCTTTTCCCTAAGAACGAGACTCCTCAGAAGATCAAGACGGATGAGCTGTTTCTTTTGTATTGTATGCTGCATGGTAGACCTGCTGACTGTGCTACCCTCTTAGGTTCCACCATGAGTAAGCTCAAGAACAAGAGGGCTGGGAACATTGGATATGGTGGGATAGTCACCCACATTGCTAGACAGTTGGGGATTGATTTTTCAGCGTGCACTAGGATAGCAACTAAACCATTGGGACTCTAGAGCCTGATGACTAGAGGTTTGATCTTTCCTTGGCACAGAGGTCCACCTACCGCTGCCATGCTTTGGGAGGATAGAGGAGGTAGAGGTGTTGCATGGCTCCCCGAGTATTCCATTATGGCTGGACGCCATAATTGGAAGCAAACATTTGCTGCTATACATGCGAATAGATTAGTAGCCCCTCCTTATGTCCCTCATGAGGTACCAGCTGCAGATGAGGAGGAGATGAGAGGAGGTGATGGTTTTGAGGGAGGAGGTGAGGAGCATGACTTTGGCACTTTCCCGGACCAGCCGGCACATTTCCCAGACCCTCCCAAACGTTCACCACGACCAGCTGGACCTTCAACAACCTCTTCATCTTGCCGTGCTAGCGTGAGTAAGAGGCCGACATGGATGAATGCCCCTCCTGATTGGTATAGATCACAACCGGAGTGGATGGGAGCTCCACCTACATGGTATGCACAGCCGCCGTCTGCACCATCACCACAGGATGCACCAGCTTGGTACAGCCAGGCACCGTGGTGGCACGAGCAACTTCCAGATTGGGCTACCGACCTCTCCAGGAGAGTAGGAGCTTTGGAGGATGATGAGAGACATCTACCGCCAGAGATGTCCGAGCTGACGAGCATGACAGGATGATGAGAGACATCTACTACCAGCAGTTTGGGCGGAACTTTGACTTCAGCTTCTTCCCGTTTCCACCACCACCAGCACCACAGTGATGACCATGGATGATTGTTAGCATTAGCCGCTCCACCGTCGTTTTGTGAGTTCATTTTCTTTCTTTCTTTTCTTTATTTCTTTTTGTACATTAGGGACAATTTTTGTCTCAAGTATGGGGTGGGGTGTGACTATTGTGTGTAATAACTCTACTCACTTTTGCTCCTTGATTGAGAACACTTTGCATGTTTCATTCCATTGTCACACATTTCATTATTGCATTGTATGAAAAAGCTTTTGAAAAACCCATAAAAATTGAAAAATTTTGAAAATTTTGTGCTTCTAAGAATTGAGATGATTCCTATGATAAATCTTACTTGCGGAATGAAATTTTGATGATAATTGCATGCTTGAATGGAATTATGGATTGGAAAGAAATTGAATGAGTTGTTTGTCTTTACTTGCAAATTTCGTAATGTGAGAACTTCATCTAAATCAATTTGAGAAATTGAGGTTGAAATTACATAATAAGTTCTTATGCTTCTTTATGAAATGATTAAGGCAATTCGACCTGCCTTCTTCCTTTCTTTGTTGATTTAGCCCCTCAACGAAATAATAGCCTCCCTTACCTATCCGGGAATTTGGAAGAGTTGAGAGTTTGGCATGTTTGATGTGGGAGGGCCATGAAAGCAATTAATCGCATTCAAAGTATAGAAAAAAAAAGGTTTGGGGAAGTCAATCATGACGATGAGTAACTCGGCACCATTCACATAGCTGGGTGTTTGTGTCTTGCCAAAGTCGGATTGAGCGATATTTCTAACGGATTATGGTATGTGCATCAAGGGTTTGAGGCATCTCAAAATTGAGAAACGCCAATCTCCTAGGCTTCGGTTTTTGTGCACCTCTGTCCATAACTCCAAAAGTAAAGTCGAAAAATGATGTGAAAAGAAGAGAGCAAAGCTCTAAGTTGAAGGTGTTGCAAATTGAAATAAAAATAAAAGAGTAGGGTTATTCCTTTTCCCGGATTCATGCATCACATCCCTTATAAGTATCCTTCCTTTCCGCATTCTAGACCTTATTTGAAAGTCCTTAAGATCAAAAGAGTGTTATATGACTTAGTGATCTAAATTGAAGTTTTTTATTCTTGGTTTTGATGGTATTTGAAGGTTATGATGTTTGTTTTGAGGATTAAGCAGCTTGTGATGTTTCTTTACTTTACATACTTTGGTTTGTGTATGTGAGCGTTTTCAAGGATGATTGAAGCAAGGTTTGAGGTTGATCTATTGACTAGAAGCACATTTACCTAAAAAGATGTTTTGTTTTTGAGATTGCATGCATATTTCATCCTAACTTAAGTTCTAAAGCTTTTGAAAGGCCTTGCTTGGGGACAAGCAAGTGGCAAGTATGGGGTATTTTGTTAGCATGAAAATTGCGATATTCTAAGCACTTTTTCTAGTTGTTTTTCATCCATTATAGTATTCATTGATGAGGCATTGCAGCATTTGTTAGCTAGTTTATCTATATTGTCGATATGGAGGTCTACATTAGCTTTGTGTTGATTGTAGGTGAATAAGAGCTAAAACCGAACAAATTTTGAGACATAGGAGAAGATTTGAGCACATCCAAGGATTAAGGACACATCAAAGAAGTTAAGGGAGATGCTAGGATAAGGAATGTCACGACACAAAGGAAACCACAAGCAATTTACACTTCCACGCTCTAAAATACGGTCGTAGAGAAGTCCACGCCTAAAAGCACGGCCGTGGATCTTGGCAACATGAACGTGGAGTATTCCAGAGAGTTACACGGTATAAAGTTCGGTCGTGGAAATCTAATGGAACCGTAATCCACTTCCACGCTCTAAACCACGGCCGTGGAACTCCATGAAACCGTGATTTAGGCGATCTTTTGTCGAATTAATTATTGCCACATCATTTACGCACATGAGCCAGACGGTTATTTTATCCTTCCTTATAAAAAGGCTGGAGAGGAGAGAATTTGGAACAGGTGCTTAGGGCTGCATTGGATGTCCAGAGATTTTGCATTGGCAAACGGTGATTCGTGAGGGTTTGAAAATTTGGAAGTTGCTTGTGGCGGAAGTTACGCCGTTTGTCCTTAGGTTTGATTACAAGACGGATTAACATCCCGTTCTTCGTTCTTATCGAGGATTGTTATTGGTTTGTGTTTATTCCAAATCTGATATACATTATTATCTTTGTGTGTGGATTTGAGATTGAGTTGTGTTTTATTGAAGGTTTTCGAAGGTTTTCATCTTTCATTCTTCTTAAACTTGATTTTGATATCATAATGACAGTTATAGGCTAAAACCCTTTAGCAATTCTAAGGTGAAGGGTTGATGGTTGTGGCTTAGATGATGATAGATCGATCCTAAACAGATTGGACCGTGAGAGTTAGAGAGATTTCGCCGACGAACAAAATCACGGTTTGTTCTTGAGGTTCCACGGCCGTGGAATTCAAGATCTGCCCGTAATTTATACTAGTTTACAGATTTTGCTTTTACTTTGATCCAAGGTTAAAGATAAGCTTTAATCTAGTCTTGGCTTGCCCTTTTCTAGGTAGTAGTGAAGCCTCAACAACCTCTACTTCGATTTCGAGTGTCACAACCTTAATCAGTTTAGTTAGTCTTGATCATTGGGTTACAAGTTTGGGTATTTGATATTAATTCTTGTCCATAGATCCTTTCTATACTGAAGCCTCAACAACCTTTATAGAGAGTCTCTTTAGATAAGTCATATAAAGCCTTGGAACTACACCGTACATTGCTTTACCTTAGAATACCTTTGCAACTCTTAACTCTGTCCTTAGTTCTTTAATATATCTTGAATCGATTGCCACAATTAGACACCTGGATCTTTAGTGTTGCTGTTTTGCCAATATATTTGCAAAGCTTTACCCTTTTACTTGCTTGACAACTTTACAACTGAATTTGTTCCCCCCAAATCCCTGAGTTCGATACTCTGGAATTTTTGCTTTACTACGTCGATCCGTACACTGCGGGTTCGCTTGCTGGATTCTAGTTTTATAAATTTAAAGCTTATTTGCACGCACGCTAAGTGGCGAATAGCTGCTGGTGTGGGAAGAGGGTGACAGCTGGCACAACAACAAGGAGAAGGAGGTTGGTGGAAGCAAGAAGATGGCTGCAACATGGACTGCGTGACATGGGCCGTCGGGTTCGCTTCATGGGCTGGAGGCTTGTCTTGGTCTTGTCATGACCTTGTCATGATGGGCTAATACTTGTCTTTGGCATTGTCAGGACTTAGTCATGGGCTTTGTTGTAACACCCCGAATCCGCGGGACTCAGAGTGTCACATTGGGCTAGGATCTCATAGTGGATCCTGACTCTAACCTGACAAAAAGTTCACTGGACCTTACAACATGGCACTAACATATATAAAACAAATACATAAAACTGTATAAACAATACAACTCAAAGTTAAGACAACGTAGCCGAGTATAAACAACATCCTCACACATGAGGGGAAACAAGATATCATCCTCACGCAGGAGGGAAAACAAGACATCCCAAACCAACCACCTAATGTACGAGAGTCCTCGGCCTGTCACCCTGCCAGATCACTCAGCAACGTCTAACCTGCAAACATCTACAACACGGTATGAAACCGTTAGCTAACCATACATATATAAGGTAATGCATAAACATAAGCACAATCACGAAAGATAAACTCATCAGCATACTATTACACATTTAAACATTTACCCATTTATTATCTTTATGTTATAACCATTCACTCAAAAACCGTATATATATATATATATATATATATATACCTATATATATATTTAGATGAAAGTATGTGACACGAGGACCAATACATCCCCGCCTCTGAGTGCAATGTCCAACTGTACGATTATCGGTCACACAAACCATGTACCCTATTGTAGTGGATTGCGCCCTTCCTGTAAACCAGTCTGGCCCGACATCAGAGTACCTCCTAGACTCCACGGCGGGATGAAAGGGAAAGGTTATCACAACCATGCAGTGGGGCAGTCAATAGAACATAGGTCGATCAAAACAACAACTTATGCTATTATAGCAAACATATAAAGCACACACGACTCATGCAAACACCCGATAAAGGGATGGTAGCTAAGTAAGTCCAACGGACTTACCTCAACCTCGTACAATCACAACCATGATCAACCTCCGATCCTGAGAGGGACACTTCCTAATAACAAGGCACAAAGAGATATCAATATTGCTATCAATCAAAAAGGTCACACCTAGACCCAAGGGATCCATAAGGATCATACTCAATCTATAAGCCTCACAACCAACTAAACCTCAATATCTCAACATAACTCACAACCAACTAAAGCACACACGACTCATGCAAACACCCGATATAGGGATGGTAGCTAAGTAAGTCCTACGGACTTACCTCAACCTCGTACCATCACAACCATGATCAACCTCCGATCCTGAGAGGGACACTGCCTAATAACAAGGCACAAAGAGATATCAATATTGCTATCAATCAAAAAGGTCACACCTAGACCCAAGGGATCCATAAGGATCATACTCAATCTATAAGCCTCACAACCAACTAAACCTCAATATCTCAAGGTAGTATCTAATCGACATTCCTCAATCTCAATTCTAATCCTAATATAATTAATTAACCTTCAATTAATTAATTAAATTTCGCCAGAATAACGTTTTGCCCAAAGGCAATTTCTAAACCCACCTATCATCAGATTTCATCAAACAAATTACCCATAATCACCAGAATAATATAATGACTATAATGGAATTTCTTATTATCCATTTTGACAAGTCTAAAGTCAATTTAGGCCAAATCGTAGTATGAAAAACGAATAAATTCATAACTTATTCGTTACTAACCCGATTTACGATCTGAAAGAAGATTCAGAATCACAACGACGCCGCATGGACAACATCTAATTCATCGTAATCTGAGCGACGGAACCTGGCTGATGACATATATGCTCGGCCAGCTCTTCATCTACTCAGAAATGCAAAAACTCGGTACCGATATGAAGAGAATGAAGAGAGGAATCCAGAAACTCAAACGGAATTGAAATTGGATTAGAAACGGAGAGTAGATATGAGTTTGAAGGTTGAGAGAAATAAGAGCTTTTACGAGGAAACGTGAAAGGAAATGAATTAATAAAGGATTTCCCGCTATTTATAGTGAAGACGATAATTATCCTTTAGCAAAATCGTTAATTATCCTTTAACCGATCCAAAGGCGGGTCGAACCTCCTTCTCCAAACTTCTCGAGATTGGAATATTAAAGCTGGAATATTGTAGGGATAATTATTCCACAACTGTCTCGGAAAACTTGTATTCCTAAGTCGTCTTTCTTAGCTATTAAGAAACGAAATAGCGACTCTTTTGACCATTTTGCCTCTCCATGTTATTTCATGTCTTGAACATATCCGTTGTCCTGATCATTACTCTCAACTGCATTTTTTTTAATTGGAGCTCCCTAATGCTCCTAATAACAACGGAGGGTAAAAATAATTACTCGGGGGAAAAAGTAAAATATTTCCCAAACGTCCAAAATTACGTAGGAACATAATGGCGGGACTCATACTCATCACTTGCGAAATCTTCGCGAGTTATATGTCAATTACTATCAACGATAAGTTAATCAACATTAATTAGAATTCGGAAATCCTAGCTATTACATCACACACCCCTTAAAAAAAAGTTTCCTCCCGAAACTTGAACAATTCTCAAATCTTCTTGGACCCATACGCCGAGGTATAAACATTATCTCTATCGGAGGTATCACATCTCTGTTCAAAGGTATCAACCTATAACAATCTATAACCTCAAAACATAAGCATGGAGGAATCATCAACTCCAGAAAACATGATCATAATGCTATCGCAAAGGCATGGAGGTAAAACATCTCCAGCAGTCTAATATATCCCAAAGGTACAGAGGTAAAATATCTTTGGCAATTATATCGTTAATCACACCGTGGAGGAAAACATCTCCAAGAACTATAATCACTATAATAGTATGGAGGAAATACACCTCCAACTGGCTCACATCACAAGGGCATGGAGGAAAAACATCTCCAGCTACCAACTCATCATCATGGAGGAAACACATCTCCAGAACACAAATGGCCGTATGGAGGAAGAACATCTCCAAAAATATCTATACCTAAATCCCAAATATGGAGGTATTATCATCTCCAACTAAACCTAATCTCATTCTACAGCATGAAGGTAGAACCATCTCCAGCTAACCTATACACGATGGTATGGAGGTAGAACTTCTCCAATAGTAAAATCATCGCTTGAGGGCTTGGAGGTAAAACTTCTCCGTCTATAACATAACTCGCCCTATCATAACAAGATCCACTAGGATCACCAATAATCTAGCACGGAAGAGAACATCACATATCACATAATCACATAATCACATCATCATATATATCATAATATACAACCATGGCTTGCTCAGCAAGTCTACGGTGCAACCTTCTCTGTATATTATCGGGTTAGTTCCAATGGATACTATCCTCAGTCACTCAAGTGGCCTCGTCTTGGTCACTATATTCTCATCATCAGAATGTTCTTCAAGCATAAACGTCTTATACCTCATTCTAAGACTGCAACAAGATATTCAGCGAATATGTGGTCTACCTTGACCACTAAATCATCACGACTTACAGTGCATCTCGGATCTGATATATGCTCCCTTAGTTGAGACACATGGAACACAGGGTGAACACCCTCTAATTTTTGAGGAAAATCCAATTTGTAGGATGCCCTCCCAACTCTATCTAGTATCTCGAAAGGACCGACATATCGAGGACTCAGCTTCCCCTTTTATGCCAAAACGTCTGACACCACGCGTCGGAGACACTCTCAACCAGACATGAGCTCCTATTCTAAACTCTAGAGGTCGGCGCCTCTTGTCTACATACGACTTCTGGTGACTGTGCCGCCATCATCCACTTCCTAAACAACGCTACTCGAGCCATAGCATGTTGAATCTTCTCGGGTGCTATCTCACTGGTATTGCTAGACTCTTCCCAGCATAAAGGTATACGACATCTACGCCCATACAGTGCTTCATAAGATGCCATGCCAATAGATGCATGAGAGTTGTTGTTGTATGAAAAATCAACTATTGGGAGGTAATCTGACCATCTTTGTCCCCAATCTAACACATCAACTCACAACATATCCTCAAGGGTCTGGATGGTCCTCTCTGACTAACCATCGTTCTGGGGGTGAAAAACAATCGTGAAGTGTAGAATTGTCCCCAAAGCAGTCGGAATCCGTTGTCAAAATCTCGAGGTCAAAATCATAGGTTAGCTCAAACCATCTACGCTAGCGGTTATTCAATTTCCACTACGTAAAAATGTACTTCAGACTCTTATGGTCTGTGAAGATCTGACATGTAGCACCATGTAGGTAATGTCTCCAGATCTTCAAAGCATGAACTACCGCTACTAACTCTAGATCATGAATCTGGTAGTTCTCCTCATACGTCTTCAACTAGAGAGACGAATATGAAATCACTTTGCCCTTCTGCATCAAAATGCATCCCAAACCTAGCTTGGATGCATCACTATAGACCACGAAATCATCAGAATCCTCTGGCTCTTCAACTCCTCAAACTCTAGGCACACTGATCAGTTCACACAAATATGGTAGTCTTCCTCAAAAGACTCGTAAGTGGACGGTGATCACATAAAATCCTTCCACAAAGCGTCGGTAATAATCGGCTAAGCCGAGAAAGTTACGTACTTCCTTATTGTTCATCAACATCGTCCATGCTGCAACATACTCAAACTTTGCGGATCAATCTTGATTCCACTAGCAGATACCATGTGGCCTAGAAAAGCAATCCTCAGAAATCCAAAACTCGCACTTGGAGAGGTTGGCATACAACCCTCTATCCCTTAAAATCTGTAAAACTGTCCTCAGATGACCGGCATGCTCCTCTCTGCTATGGGAGTATACCAGAATGTCATCTATGAAAACTACCACAAACTGATCAAGGAAGTCGAGGAAGCTACTGTTCATCAACTCCATGGAGGTAGCGGGGCATTCGTCAGCCCGAATGGCATCACTACAAACTCGTAGTGTCCATAACGGGTACGAAATGCCATCCTATGTACATCCTGCTCTCCCCCCTTAACTAGTGATATCCTTAGCGCAAGGAAGTCCTGGAACACATAATCGCTTCTTGAAGCTGACACAACAAGTTGTCAAGACGACACAATGAATACCCTAGGGCGAACGAAGCCCTTCTCTACCCATTCCTCAAGTTGTCTCTTCAGCTCTAACATCTCAACGGGCGCCATACGATATGGGGCCTTTCAAATCAATCTCGTATCATACTTCAACTCGATATCAAAGTCCACACTCCGCTGAGGAGGCAAATCAGACGGTTCAATGACACGCCTATAAGCTCAAAAACCACTGGAATATCCTCCAACGTTAAACTATCTCTCTCCTTCATGGCATAACACTACAAAATATCACCTCCTTGTGTGATCAACCTCACTACTCGTACGACACTAATGACAAAACCCGTCTTTTTAAAGATCTTAATGTTCGCCCCTAAAGGTGTGTGCAAATAAGCTTTAAATTTATAAAACTAGAATCAAGCAGCGAACCCGCGGTGTACGGATCGACGTAGCTAAGCAAGAATTCCAGAGTATCGAACACAGGGATTTGGGTGGGAACAAATTCGATTGCAGATTATCAAGCGAGTAAATATGAGAGTTTTGCAAATATTGGGAAAACAACAATCCTAAAGATCCAAGTATCCAGTTGTGGCAATCGATTCAAGATATACTTAATGATATAAAGACAGAGTTGAGATATGCAAAGGTATACTAATGTAAGGTAATCGTACGGTGAAGTTCCAAAAACATTATGCAACTCACCTACAAGGCACTCTCTATACAGGTTGTTGAGGCTCAATATAGAAAGATTCTAAAGATGAGAATTTACGTCAAATACCCAAACTTGTAACCCAAGGATCAAGACTAACTAAACCGATTGAGGTTGTGACACTCACAATCGAGGTAGAGGTTGTTGAGGCTTCACTACCACCTAGAAAAGACAAGTCTAAACTAAGTTAAAGCAAATCTTTAACTTTGGATTAAAGTAAAAGCAAGTTCGTGGACTTAAGGGAAATAACGGTTAGTTCTTGAAGTTCCACGGCCGTGGACTCAAGAACAGGCCGTAATTTAGGGTTGTCGGCGATTCTCTCTAACTCTCAGGGTCTAATCTGTTTACGATCGATCTATCATCATCTAAGCCACAACTATCAACCCTTCACCTTAGAATTGTTAAGGGTTTATAGCCAATAACAGTCATGTTGATATCAATTCAAGAATTAAAAGATAAAAAGATGAAAACTTTCAAGAACCTTCAATAATCTTCAAACCAATCTCAAAGTCACAATGAGAAGAAGTATTTTCAAAGGATTCAGAATAAAACAAACGATCGTAACCTTAGGAAAGAAGGGAAAACGGGATGTCAATCCGTTTTCCAAATCAAACCTAAACAAGAGGAGAGATCTTCTTGCAAAATCTTCCAAAAGCTTCGATCTTCCGCCAATCCGGAGATCTCCACAGCAATCTTCACCAAAAGTGTGAGATTAGGGTAATTCCCAGATGCAAACTTCAATCTCCAATGAGATGATCAATGCTTCCAGGCGAAGGCCAAACGGTGTTGAAGTTCTCTAAGCGGAGATGAACGATCCTAAGCGTCGATAGATGCCGCTAAGCGAAGATGGCGGGTGTAAGCGGGCATGATGGAATCTTGCTTCGTCCGTCTTTTTATAGGGCAAGATAAAATATCGGCCCGGCCCAATCTTCAAAAGATCGTGGCTTCAAAGTGTGGCGAAAAGATTCGCCAAGATCACGGTCGTGGAAGTTCCCACAACCGTAATTTAGGGCGTGGATTAGGTCACGGTTTGTACCATTTATTCCACGGCCGTAATAGTTACTGGAATGCATCACGCTTCCCTTGCAGGGTTCCACGGCCGTGGAACTAAACGTGGTTTGTAGTACGGCCGTATTTTAGAGCGTGGTTTAGGGCAAGAACGTGATTCTTCCCTAGCCTCGTGCATTCCTCAAGCTAAAACTCCAATTTGCTTCCAAATAATGTCCTCAATCTATGGACATATCAAATCAACTCTCCTTTGCTCGATTCCGTTCGGAAATAGCTCCAAATCACCTATAATCAACATAGAACTAGTGTAGACATCCATATCGACAATATAGGTAATACTAGCTCACATATGCAGCAAAGTTCAATCAAAGACTATCAATATGAATCAAATACGTTTAGAAAACGTGCCTAAAATATCACAATATTTCATGCTAACAAATAACCCCATACTTAACACTTGCTTGTCCCTAAGCAAGGTCTTTCAAAAAGCTTTAAACAAGAGTTAGGATGAAATATGTGTACCTTCTTTTTGGATGAACGTGACTTCTAAAGAATAGATCATTCTCAAACCTTGCTTCAATCGTTTATCAAACTTTCACACACTCAATTAAAGAGTAAAAAGCAAAGAAAATTCATGAACCAATTTGACTTCTAGGCAAGCATTATAACCTTCAAACATTATCAAAATCAATCACAAGAAACTTCAATTTAGACACCAAGTCATATAACATTCTTTTGATCTTAGGGACTTCCAAAGAAAAGGTTTAGAATACGGAAGGGAAGGGAAAACTTTAAGGGAAAGTGGTGCATAAATCCGGGAAAGTGGACAACTACCTTCTTCTTCTTATGCGGTTCCCGCAACACTTCAACTTAGAGCTTCGCTCTCTCCTTTTCATTTTTCGACTTTACTCTTGGACTTATGGATAGAGGTGCACAAAAACCGAAGCCTAGGAGATCGGCGTTTCTCAATTTTTCAAGAGATTCCTCAAACCCTTAGTGCACATACCATAATCCGCTAGGAATATCGCTCAATCCGACTTTGGCAAGACACAAACACCCGGCTATGTGAATGGTGCCGAGTTACTCATCGTCATGATTGACTTCCCCAAACCTACAATTTCTTTCTATTCATGTGATTGCAAATAATTGCTCTCATGGCCCTCCCACATCAAACATGCCTTTTTCCCATTCACTTCTCCAAATCCCCGGATAGGTAAAGGAGGCTAATATTTCAATGAGGAGCTAGATGATCAAAGAAAGAAGAAAGAAATTATCGAATTGCCTTAATCATTTCAACAAGAAGTATAGGAACTTATAACGTGATTTCAACTTCAATTTCCTAGCATGATTTAGGTAACATAATCACATTATGAAACTTGCAAAAGAGGTATAATTCATTCATTCAAATTCTTTTCAATTCACAATCCTTTTAAGCATGCAATTGTCATCAAACTCAATTCACAAATAGTAATTATCATGGAAATCATCTCAATTCATTAGAAGCTCAAAATTTTCAAAATTTTTCAATTTTTATGGTTTTTTCAAGTCACTTTTCATGCAATGCAATAAGGAAACGTGCAACACATAATGAACATGCAACGATAGTCTCAAATGAAAGCGAACATAGTAAGTAGAGTTATTACAAACTTTTTAGTACATCCCACCCCATACTTAGGACGAACATTGTCCCTAATGTTCAAAAGAAAGAAGGAAAAGAAAGAAAAGAAAAAAAAGAAACTCACAAAGTGGTGGCGGGAATGTCTAAAACGAACGGTCAAGCATCGAATCACTGCGGTGCCGGCGGAGGCGGGAATGGGGAGAAGTTGGAGTCGTAGTGCCGCCCAAACTGCTGGCGGTAGACGTCCCTCATCATGTGGTCGAGGTCGTCGAGGCGTCCGTCTCTAGCGTCGGCCCGGATCTCCAACGCTCCAACTCTCTCTGAAAGTCCGGTAGCCCAATCCGGCATCTGCTCGTACCATCCCGGGGCGTGACTGTACCATGCTGGGGCGTCGGATGGTGCTGGTGCTGGTGGTGGTGCTGCTGGCTGCTCCGTGGACCAAGGAGGGGGAACGCCATACCATGTGGGAGGTGTGGTCATCCACGTGGGCCTCTCACTCACGCTAGCGCGGCGAGATGACGAGCCTGAGGCTCTAGCTGGACGTGGAGAGCGTCTAGGTACATCTGGGGCTGCCTCCGGCTGGTCCGGAAACGTGCCAAACTCCTGCTCCGCTCCTCCTCCACTCTCAAACTGATCTCCCATATCCTCCTCCTCGACAACCGGTGGTGGGACGTAAGGGGGAGCTACTATCCTGTTCGCATGCATCGCAGCGAACGTCTCCTTCCAATTATGGCGTCCCGCCATAATGGAATACTCCGGCAGCCACTCTATACCCCTGCCTGTCCTAGTCTCCCAAGGCATGCCCGCATAAGGCGGACCTCCATGTGTGGGGAAAATGACACCCCTAACCATGAATGCATGTAGCCCTAAAGGAACGGCCGGTATGCGGGTGCAAGCAGAAAAATCTACACCAAAACTCCTAGCAATGTGGGTAACTATCCCACCATATCCGATGTTTCCCTTTGACTTGTTCTTGAGCTTGCTCATCGTAGCAGCCAAGAGAGTAGCACAATCTGCACGGCGTCCATAAAGCATGCAATAGAGCAAGAATAGCTCATCCGTCTTGATCTTTTGGGGCGTCTCTGTCCTAGGAAAGGGACACTCCAAAAGATCAAGGTGAGCTATCTTCAAGGCTAGATGGTACATCAATCTAGCCTTGGTATCGGCGGGTTGCCAACGGTCCTCGTCGGCGTAAATCATTGCAACTTCCTCCCAAAAATCCTTGGGGTAAACACCACTCGGAAATCGACCATTGAAGGTCTCATGAAACCCAAAAATAGTCCCAAACTCAACAATACTCAAATGGTAGTCTCTTTCCATGAGACGGAAAGAGACGGTCATATCTACGTGGCTGTGCTCGAAAGACGTTACAACCTCCCGGGTGATCTCCTCATAGGCGTCTTCTCGGATAGCCGAGAAGATAACTAATCCGGCTCTATCCAAGAGCTGAGTAAGATCATCAACTATGTTGAGAGGATATAGATCCTCCAACAACAAATATCTAGGGCCAATCACTGCCCTCTTCTGGATCTTCTAGAAAGCAGCGAGATGGTTCTCATGTATGGTCGGGACTCTAGGGTGAGGAGGTGAGGAGGTGAGGATGGAGGTGAAGGTGAAGATGGTAGTGAAGGAGATGAGGGTGGTGGTGCCCTAGAGGATGAGGAGGTGGAGGGATTGCCTTTCCTTTTCTTATTCTGCTCACCCTTCTTCTCTTTTATCCTTCCCGACATTCTCCTTACAAAATCCATTCTGCAGAAAAATTACGGTCTGTTCTTCAAGAATTACGGCCGTGGTTTACCCAGAGGCCGTGATTCGTCCCAGAATTTCACGAATCTCAGCAAATTCACAAGCAATCACCACAACAAGCAGTCCTAGTCTAATTCCTTCCAGTCTCTATCAGTTCTTCCTAAAAATCTATAGCAAAAACGAACCAAATTGGCGAGAATCAAGAAGAAAGAATAAACCTCTTTTTCGGATTGAAAAATCCGAAATGCGCGTTTGTTGATGGATTTCCGCTCGATTCGTCGCTTGGATATTGTTTGTGGTTGAATTTGCTGCAGTTTATGAAGAAGAATCGTTAGAAACGATTAAGAAACGAGGATTTTGAGGAGGTCGTGGATTTTCGGCAATTAGGTCGTGGAAAGAGGGATTTTTGGGATGAGTTTGTGAAGAACGTGGCTTATATAGTTGCAGGCAAAATTTTTGAAAATCACGGTCTGTCGGGGTGTTCCACGGCCGTGGAAGTGTACGGAACCGTGGTTTTGGTGATTTTTCAAAGGCTTTTGGGAATTACGGCCACTGTAGCTATGGCGACCGTAATTTAGATCGTGGAACCTCCTGTAAAGCTCCAAAGTCCGAATTTCGTCGCTTTTCTTCAACATTACTCTCCTCTTTTCCTTTTCCATCGATCCTACAACCAAAAACACGAACATACCGGAAGAAATCGAGGCAAAAACAAAGCAAAAACGTTTATTCTAAGCTAAACTATGAATCGAAAACAAAAACGAAAATGCCATACCTTGGGTTGCCTCCCAAGAAGCGCTTTGTTTAAGGTCCGTAGCTAGACCAATCTCGCAATTATTCGAGTGCGGTAGGCGCAAACTCCTCAGTTTGGAGTTCCGGCGTATACTTCTTGAGTCGTTGGCCGTTCACCTTAAAGCTTCCGCTCGCTCAACCTCAGACCTATGCTCCTCCGGTATCACTGAGGTCATCGTCATAACCTCCACTTCCACTCTTTCTGCACCGGAAAGAGAAAGGTCTTGTTGAGAAGAAACACTACCTTCATGACAAAAAGGGGCCACATGGCCTAGTTCACCACAAGTGAAACAAACTATTAGTGTCAAAGGGCACTCAGAACGCAAATGATCTTGATAGCCACAGTTGAAACATAATCGTCCCATTCTTTCAACCTATGCAACTAAAGGGTAACTCGATCTTCGTTGTCCACCTTGAATGATCTTATTCCGGAAGGGAACTTGTAAAGGCAACACCTTGCCCTGTCGACATAACTTCGCTATATGCCCTACTTTACCACACGTAAAGCATATTATTGGCGACCTTGGGCACACAGCTCGCCGGTGTCCAAACTTCCCGAAATTAAAACACTATAGTTCCTTGCCAGTCGTCTTCATGGTCAAAGGATCACTTGATTGTCCAAATATCTAACTTGGTCCAACGTTCATCATCTTCACTTCTCCACTAGCTGATTTAGCCCGTTGCTTCTTCTCTGATCCAGAAGCTTCAATTGACCTCACAGATATCGGTAAATCCGGTGTAGGTCTACCCGCTCTTACAGCCTCATATACTTGACGCATGTACTCTTGAAACTCGAATCTACTCATGGAGACATGATCAACCTCTTCAAACTCGTTCTCTGCCATAGGCGAAACAACAGCGAAAACTGGTCCCTGACTTATCACCACTGGAGCAAGAGGGGGTGTACCACTACCTCGTCTTACTATAAATACTTCTCTAGTCTGAGCCATCTGTAGGATATACACACGTAATCTTATAAGGCTATAAATATGCCATATGTATCGATATTTATATATATATATATCGATATATATAACATATCCACATAATCCATAGTACACACATATATATTCATATCTACGCTGCAGAGATCCGGGGCAGAGGTGACGACTTCTCGTACATTCTATCCCAAAACCACACTTAAAACCAAAACCTTTGAAAACGTCAAATCCCATGTGGGCTCTGTTTATTTTACCTATCAAACCTCATTGCAGGTAGCAAGTGCCATTGTTGTCAACCTAAGGCTCTGATACCAACTCTGTAACACCCCGAATCCGCAGAACTCGGAGTGTCACATTGGGCTAGGATCTCACAGTGGATCTTGACCCTAGCCTGACAACAAGTTCACTCGACCTTACAACGTGGCACTGTCAGATATAAGACAAATACATAAAACTGTATAAACAATACAACTCAAAGGTAAAGACAATATGGCCGAGTATAAACAACATCCGCACACAAGAGGGGAAACAAGACATCATCCTCACGTAGGAAGGAAAACAAGACATCCCAAACCAACAACCTAACGTACGAGAGTCCTCGTCCTGTCACCGTGCCACATCACTCAGCAGCGTCTAACCTGCAAACATCTACAACACGGTATGAAACCATTAGCTAACCATACATATATAAGGTAATGCATAAGCACAAGCACAATCATGAGAGATAAACACATCAGCATGCTATCACACATTTACCCATTTATTATCTTTATATAATAACCATTCACTCAAAAATCGTATATATATAGATAGATGAAAGTATGTGAAACGAGGACCGATACATCCCCGCCTCTATGTGCAATGTCCAGCTGTACGAGTATCGGTCACACAATCCGTTTACCCTATGGGAGTGGATTGCGGCCTTCTTGTAAACCAGTCTGACCCGAAATCAGAGAACCTCCTAGAGTCCACGGAGGGATGAAAGGGAAAGATTATCATAGCCACGCAGTGGGGCAGTCAATGGAGGGATGGAAGCAGAGTCACCGCATCAATTCCTTATGAACTACGAGATCTTAATGAAGATTCTAAGACTGCCTAGATTGGAGAGAAACAACCATAAGCTTAGGGCTTTCTCCTTCTCACTTAAGGACAAAGCCTTGGCTTAGTATCAGTCCATACTACTAGCACGAGTAAATACTTGAGAGAAGATGACAGCCGAGTTTCTTACAAAGTACTTCCCATCTTCCAAGACAACCGAACTAAGAGGGAAGATAAATGCCTTCAAAATGAAGGATAAGTATAGCCTATTCAAGTCTTGGGAGAGATTAAAGGATCTCCTCCTAGATTGTTCACACCACAGATTCCTGAAGATAAAGCTATTGGAAATATGTTTCAAGGGGATTAATGAGGATAGCCAATTCAACCTCCAATCGCTTTCCGGAGGAACATTTATGGAAAAGAATATGGACGAGGCTGAGGAGTTCATGGTGAAACAAGCCTTGGTGATAGAAAAATACTCCCATAGGAAGAGTGATGGGCGGAAACTTGGAGCTTATGAATTAAGTGAAGTCACCATGAGCAACTACAAGCTTGATGAAATAATCAATGAATTAAAGTCTTTGAGGGAGTTGCGTGCTACCACTTTGAAGAACCAAGCAACTCCTCAAGAGCAAGTGCTAGATCAAGCAAATTTGAGTTCCAAGGAAGAAGATGTGAATTACATGGGAGGAGTAACTTTAATGGGGGCTATCAAGGCCCAAGAAATTACAAAAACCGGAACGTCAAAAACTAACACCCCAAACACAACCATCCCGGGTTCTCCTACTCAAACCCGGATGGTGCTTTAAGACCTCCCGCTTCAACAAGCCAAGCATCACCACCGAAGGCTTCACAAGATCCTCCACCCGGTTTTTCTCAACCCCCAAGGGACAGGACCGAATGATGTTTGTACAATTTCTTGGGAGATTAAGTGGGATTGAGAGTACAGTGACATCAATACCCAAAGCTGAAACGGTGTGTAACACCCTGAATCTACGGAATATCGGAATGCTACGGGCGGGACCTCACAATGGGTCCTGACCCTTAATTTGACAACAATCTCACCGGACCTTTCCAACATGGCACAAATAAAGACAAAACCTCAAATCATTTATAATGTATACGATAATAGAAAAGAAGGGATGCAAGGTGGAAACTCAGCCGGGTCCTCAAAACGACACAACAACGATAACGAGATCCGAAACCGTACAAGACAAAAAATCCAACAACACAATGAAAACCAAAAGTGTCCCCGTCCTATAATGTACGGAGACCCCCCGGCTGTCCACTCCTCCACCTCACTCCGCGGCATCCCTAACCTGCAAGGCATCTACACAAACGGTTTAATACAGTTAGCTCACATTCTAGGCATTATATAAATAATATGGCACAAACACACACATAAGAACACATAACACATAAAATGCTCATATACATACACATCCGGCTCTTATTCTCTTTTTAAGTTATTCCTTTACTAGTTCCATTCGTTCAAAGTGTGACACGAGAGTCTTATAACACTAGCCTCTATCCCCGTGTAACCAATAGGAGTGATTCAGAGTTCAATCCGTATACCATGTGGAGTGGCGAAGAATCCTGCCCGTATACCATGTATAGCCTGGTCGTAGAGAACCTCCCAATCTCCCTTGGGAGCTAGGTAGTGATTTCACCGCCCGATAATAATATTAACAATGGGCCAAAATAATATATATAGTCAAGTAGTCCAAATCCGGTTTCATGATCAAAAGCAATAAAACACACACCACCATCATGTATCCAAATAATGAATAAAAGCTGCTAAGTAAGTCCGAGGACTTACCTTGTCTCAAAGCTAATCAAAACAAACAATCTCAACTTTCCGTATGAGAATAACCAAGGCATGATCACAACGAGGTACACATGAACATCAATCTCATAACACAACTCAAAGACTCTCCAAGGCTAGCAACCAGATATAGAGTTGAACAACTAGTAAGCTAGGAAAGCTTTCTTAAATCTTTTAGAAGACATGATCATGATAATAAAAGGAAAAAGGGAACAACAACACACACCCTATATGTGCTCAAAGACTACCCAAAGATGTAGTAAGAACACAAGATGCAAGAGAGACCATAAGGTCTTCACACACACAAGATCAACAACCATTCCAACTAACTCAAAGGGCACCTAGGTTCAAGCCACTAGATGGCAGTCACATAAGTCCTAGGTCCACCCTAAGCATGCTTCTAACTAGATATAACCATAAGGGTAAGGAAGGAACGAAGAGAAAGAGAGGAAGAAGCCTACTAGTGAAGAAAACACAGTCGCAATAACAAGCTAGCGCCCTCTGCGTGGACCTGTCATTGATAGCATGAAAAATCACTATATTTTAGGAACTTCATTTTGTTGTTTTTCACCTTTAGTTGTGTACATGGATAAGAGTTTGAAGCATATATGAGCACATTCACCTATTTTGTCGATATAGAGATCTGCACAAGCTTTGTTGTGTTTTTAGGTGAATAAATGCTTGGATTGGAGCATATATGAGAAGATAGGACTTTTTGATCATGCTAGATATCAAGAGGATGGTTTGGAGAAGCTAAGGAAGGAGCATGATTAAAGAGCTTTACGAAACAAAGGCTTCTATAAAGGAATTAGAGTTTCCACGGCCAAACATGGAGAACCACGACCGTGGTTTAGGCATTGAGGGCGTGGAAAACAAGGTCTAGAGCAACAAAAAGGTTCCACGACCAGTTCCACGACCGTGGAAGTTTACACTAGACCGTGATTTTTATAACGGTTGCCACGTGTCATATTTGCCATGTCAGTAGCAGTTATCGGGCTTTTCGTAACCCTACTTTTCCCCTATAAGAAGGCTGAAGAAAGGAGAAAATAAGGACGCTGCATACATCCCACACGGAGTACATTTTGGAAGATTGCTTAGGAAGATCTTATTGCGTACAAGGAAGATTCCGAGAAGGACGCATTTTGAAATTGCGTACTTGGAGAATATCTTAGGATTCCTTTCGAAGACGAATTGACATACCGTTCTTCATTGTTCCTAGATATTGTTGTGAGGTTTTCTGTACCCTATTCCACATGCATTGAACACATATACTTTGGATTGAATTGAGATTTATTGTTTAGTTATTATTGAGTTTTTGAGATTTTACCCTTTTTATCTTTTAAACATGATTATTGATTTCATAATGATGATTGTTGACTAAAACACTTTAGCAATTATAAGGTGAAGGGTTGATAGATGTGGCTTAGATACTGATAGATTGAACTTAAACATATTGGACCCTAAGAGTTGCGAGAAACCTCATCGTCGAGGCTTTCCACGGCTTGTTCTTGAGTTCCACTGCCGTCGTTCTTCAAGATCCGACCGTGGTTTCCTCTTTCGTACGTCCCTTGCTTTTGCTTTGATCCAAAGTTAAAGATTTGCCTTAACCTAGCCTTGGCTTGCCTTTTCCACGTAGTAGTGAGACTTAACATCCTCTATTTCGGTTTTGAGTGTCACAACCTTAACCGTTTCGGTTTGTCTTTTATTCCTTTGGGTTTGGGCATGGGTATTTGAGAGTAATTCTTATCCTTTGATCATTTCTATATTGCAGCCTCAACAACCTTAATAGAGAGAGCTTTTGGGTGAGACATATGAGTTTTGGAACTTCTCCGTACATTACCCTACCTTAGATATTCCGTTGCAATCCCGACTCTGTCCTTATATCTTTGGAATATCTTGAATTGATTGCCACAATAAGATACCTGGATCTTTATAAGCTTTTTTTCCCAATTATCTGCAAAAGCTTTCTGTTTTATTGCTTGACAACTTTGCAAACTAAATTTGTTCCCCCGAAATCCCTGAGTTTGATACTCTGGAATTCTGGCTTTACTACGCCGATCAGTACACTTCTGGTTCGCTTTTGCTTAATTTTAGTTTTATAAATTTTAAGACTTTGACGGACACACTTTTGAGCGAACAAGTTTTTGGCGTCGTTGCCGGGGATTTGGTTTAGGCCAAATTCGGTTTTCGGTTGTCGGGCTTGTGACCTTTTTGCTTTTTCTTTTAATCTTTTGGTATGAGTTTTTGAGTTTTTTGGGTCACCAATAGCTGCTGGGAGCTATGAGCCTATTTTCGATCTAATATGGATAGCGAGGCAAAATAGCTAGGGCGGAACATTACGAATACTTGGAAGAGAAGTACGCCTTCCATTGGTTTAACACTGAAAGAGAACGTGAAGAAGTCGTTGAGGATGAGCTTGCCTATTGGGTTGAGCTTAAACCCCCTCATAAGTTTTATGAGCAACCTCCTCAAGTGCAACCTCCACAACAACCATTAGAGGATTGGATAAATATGATATTGGTAAAGATATTAGAAGTGATAGACAAGATGGAAGACAATATAAATGCTATTTCAGAAGCTCAAAAAGCCTTGGAAAATCATTTATCCAGCGAGGAAGAATGCCAAGTCTTACGCCTTCCTCTTAATTAACTTGAAGCCCCTGTTTAAATCCTCAACGAAAAAGAGGATGGTGTGGAAGACCTCGAACTTACTGTTGTTGTTGCGGTCGAGGTGGATGATGAAATGGTTGAGCTGGAAGAAGAAGAGAACGTTGAGAACCTTAGCCAAATCCCATATGTCTCAGAAGCTCAAAAAGCCTTGGAAAATCATTTATCCAACTCACATGGATCCTCTTCAACCTTGGCCACAATTACAGTAATATGGCTAAGGTTCTCCACAATCTCTTCTTTTTCCAGGTAAAACATTTCTTCCTCCACCTCGACCGCAGCTACAACAGTAAGTTCGAGGTCTTCCACACCTTCCTCTTTTTCGATGAGGACTTCAAGAGGGGCTTCAAGTTCAATAGGAGGAATTGGAATTCTTCCTCACTAGATAAATGATTTTCCAATGCTTTTTGAGCTTTTGAAATAGCATTTATGATGTCTTCCATCTTGTCTATCACTTCAATTATCTTTTCCAGCATCATTTGTATCCGATCCTCGGATGGTTGTTGTGGAGGTTGCACTTGAGGAGGTTGCTCATAAAACTTATGAGGGGGATTAAGCTCATCCCAATAGGCAAGCTCATCCTCAAGGACTTTTTCACGTTCTCTTTTAGTTGCAAACCAATGGAAGGCGTACATCTCTTCCAAGTATTCGTAATGCTCCACCCTAGCTATTTGCCTCGCTATCCATATTGGATCGAAAATAAGCTCATAGCTCCTAGCAACCATTGTGACCCTGAAATCTCAAAAACTCGTAGCAAAAGATTAAAAGAAAAAGCAAAAAGCTCACAAGCCCGATAACCGAAAACCGAATTTGGCATAAACCAAATTCCCGGCAACGGCGCCAAAAACTTGTTTGCTCAAAAGTGTGTGCGTCAAAGTCTTAAAATTTATAAAAAATGAAATTAGGCAAAAGCGAACCCGCAGTGTACGGATCGGTGTAGTAAAGAAAGAATTCCAAAGTATCGAACTCAGGGATTTTGGGGGAACAAATTTAGTTCGCAAAGTTGTCAAGCAATAAAATAGAATGCTTTTGCAGATAATTGGGAAAACAACAATTCTAAAGATCTAGGTATCCAATTGTGAAAATCGATTCAAGATATTCGAAATATATAAGGACAGAGTCGGGATTGCAAAGGTATATCTAAGGTAGGGTAATGTACGGAGAAGTTCCAAATCCCATATGTCTCAGCCAAAGGCTCTCTCTATAAAGGTTGTTGAGGCTGCAGTATAGAAAGGATCAAAGGATAAGAATTACTCTCAAGTACCCATGCCCACACCCAAGCGAATCAAAGATAAGCCAAAATGGTTAAGGTTGTGACACTCAAAACCGTAGTAGAGGATGTTGAGTCTCACTACTACCTAGAAAAGGTAAGCCAAGGCTAGGTTAAAAAAAATCTTTAACTTTGGATCGAAGCAAAAGAAAAAGTCGTACGACAGAGGAACCCACGGCCAGATCTTGAGGAACCACGGCCGTGGAACTCAAGAACAAGCCGTGGAAAGCCTCGACGGCGAGGTTTCTCGCAACTCTTAGGGTCCAATCTGTTTTGGTTCAATCTATCATCATCTATGCCACAACTATCAACCCTTCACCTTTGAATCGCTTAAGATTTTTAGCCAAAAATCATCATCATCAAATCAACAATAAAATTAAGAAGATAATAAAAAGAATGTAGAATAAGATTTCAATCCGCTTTCAAATGTAAACCTTAAGATCTTGCAACTCCAAAAATAGGAAAGTGCGTCCTTCCCTAGATCATCCTTCCACACAATAAAATCTTCAAAACACCCTCTTTTTGGGGATTATAGCCTCCCTTCCAGTCTTCCCGTCTCGGGTCTATATCGGAGTTGTCACCGTCCTTCACAGTCTTTGGGTCTCCCCGTCTAAGGTCTCGAGGTTGCTGTCGGCCTTTCAATGTTGAATGTCGGGGCCGCGTCAGACGGTATCAAAATATACTTTGGCGCGTCAGACGGAATCAGAAAATACTTTGGCGCGTCAGACTGTATCAGAAGATACTTTGGAGCCTCCTATCTTCCATTTATGCTCCTTTTGGTCCTGCTTCACGGCTTAATCCTTAAATGTGCCATTTCGCTCCATAATTCGCCAAATTACCTACAAATGCAATAAAACTCTATGTAGACCTCTATTCTCGCAAAGTAGGTGAATATAACCATAAATGCCATGAATGTATGTCTATGCATGCAAAATAGAGGAAAAATCTATATAAATACATGCCTAAATATAGGTCATAATTCAAGTCATCAGTCCCCGCCCCTACGGAAGTCTAGAGCCGCCCTTGCACATGGGAGCCGCCCCTGCGCCTCCGGTGATCCACCCCCGCCGTCGAAGAACAGAAGCTTTGTCTTCTTCGTTCTTCGACTGTGTCTTTATTCCAAGTGCTTCCTTCTCTGGATGGGCTTTCTACAAACACTATCCAAAGGTCTTAGCTTCCTCCCCACGACCTAAATGAGCTAAAAGGATGGACATGCAAAGGGTTTACAAGATCTCTCTTCAAAGCTTCCTCCAGAGCCATTAAGGTGAAGAGAAGAAGAAGGAGAAGAAAACAACAGCAAAGAGATGAGGGGAGGAGGAAGCTTACCACAACAGATCCAAATCTTCAAGGCTGCAGATTCCTACCAAGATCTTCCATGAAGAAGGAAGAAGAGAAGGCACATCAAGGAGAAGAGAAAACAAACCGACGTGAGAGTTAAAATGAAGAGTAAGGAGAGAGGGAGAGTAAAAGAAGGCTGCATAAAGGGATGGGGAGACCCAAGGGTCAGCTGTCCCCTATGTCTCCTCACTCCATACCCCAAGGCCGGAAAGCAAAAGGGGAAGCCCAAAGGTTGGCTCGAGATTTTGGGGATAAATCCTGCCACTCAACAAATGTGCCTGTGGGAAAACTAACCCGCTGACGCGTGAAGATCGATAAACCTCTCGACATCCGGAATAAAAATTCCGGATGTTACAACTAACCCCCGTAAAAACAAGTTTCGTCCAAAAACTTGCAAAACGTGAAACTCACAACTAGCACAACTCGAAAACCGTATGGAACATGTAAGGTCGCCCCTTAACCATCAAACTAAGAAGTCAACCTCATAACCACATCAACACCTCGAATGGTAGTCATACATACACATAAATAGCACACAAAGCATATCGCATCACAAACCACATAAGCGTAACCAAGGAAGAGCTAGGGACTAACCCGACTGCCCTATCGATGTCACTAAACTAGCGTAAAACTCGGGATAGTTCTTCTAAATACTATCCTCCGTCTCCCATGTGGCCTCATCGGCTCCTCGCCTTGACCAATGCACCCTCAGCATAGGTATCTCCTTCGATCGAAGGCGTCTCGTACTCAGCTCTAAAACCGCAATCGGATGCTCTACAAAAGTGTGGTCCGGCTCGACCACCAAATCCTCGTGGCTAATGATGTGTCCCGGGTCATGGATGTACTCCCTCCGCTGAGACACGTGGAATACCGGATGTATACCCTCCAACCGTGGTGGCAATGCTAGTCGGTATGCCACCTCACCAACTCTCTCCACTATCTCGAATGGACGGACATATCGGGGGCTTAACTTCCCCTTAATGCCGAATCGACTGACGCCCCATGTCGGTGATACCCTCAGCCACACTTGAGCTCCTACCTTGAACTCGAGAGGTCTACGCCTCCTATCCACATACGATCTTTGACGACTCTGCGTGGTCAACATCCTCTCTTGTATCAAAGCAACCCTAGCCATGTCATCCTATACTTGATCTGGAGCTACAATGTTAGAACTCCCCGGCTCGTCCCAATATAAGGGAGTGCGGCATCTCCGTCCATACAATGCCTCATACGGTGCCATCCCTATCGACGCGTGCCAGTTGTTATTGTATGAAAACTGCACCAATGGGAGGTGGTCTTGCCACTCCTGCCCCCAATCTAGTACACATGCCCGCAACATGTCCTCTAACGTTTGTATAGTCCGCTCTGACTGGCCGTCCGTCTGTGGATGGTATGCGGTGGTAAAAAGAAGACTCAAACCTAGGGCGGTGTGTACTTGTTGCCAGAACCTCGAGGTAAAACGCCCATCCCTATCCAAGATCATAGTCTTCGATACTCCATGTAACCACACAATCTAACGGGTAAACTCTTCGGCTAGACGACTCACCAGCCACGTCTCCCGAATAGGGATGAAACGTGCGTTCTTCGTCAACCGATCCACTACTACCCATACCGCATCAAAGCTCCTACTCGGTCTTAAACCGTTAACGAAGTCCATGGATATATCCTCCCAATTCCATTGCGGCACGGGTAGTGGGTGAAGCTCTCCTCCGTGTCTCTGGTGCTCGATCTTGACTTGTTGACAGGTCGCGCATCGGGCCACATAGCTAGCTACATCAAGATTGAGCCCGCCCCACCAATAAGATCTCCTAATGTCCTGATACATCTTACTCGTACCTGGATGCATAGAGGAAGGTGTAGAATGTGCCTCATGCAAAATCCGCTCTCTCAATTCCAGGTCTGACGGTACACAAATACGTCCCTCGCCTCTCAATAACCCGTCTGCTCCTGAGATAAATTGTGGTGCCTCTCCTCGGGCCATCCTACCATAAATCTTTCTCAAAATAGGACATCCCTCATACTTCTGTCGTATCTCTCCGGACAAGTCAGGTAGTACCTCTAACTCGGATAAACTGCCATCCATATCCGGAAACTAGATATCCAACTCTAACTCCTCCAAATCCTTCAGCAATTGTGGCTGAATCGTAATTCGAACTATAACGTCCTCTCGAGGAGTCCTCCTACTCAAAGCATCGAAGACTACGTTCGCCTTCCCTTGATGGTACAAAATCTCCAAATCAAAGTCCTTAATCAACTCTAACCATCTTCTTTGGCTGTTATTCAACTCCCGCTGAGTGAATATATACTTCAGACTCTTATGGTCTGGGAAGATCTGACACATAGCCCCGTACAAGTAGTGTCGCTAGATCTTCAGGGTAAGAATCACTGATGCTAGCTTAAGATCATGGGTGGGGTAATTCTCCTCGTACCGCTTCAGCTGCCGAGAAGTGTACACAATATCCCTACCCCTCTGCATCAAAACGCATCCCAAGCCTAGCTTGGAGGCGCCACTATATACAACAATATCCTCTACCCCCTCAGCCTAGGCTAACACGGGAGTGGAGGTCAACCTCCTCTTCAGCTCCTCAAAGCTGCGCTGACAAGGTTCGGACCAGACGAACTTGGTTGACTTCCTCCAAGGAAGTAAGCGGGTGTGCAATCACGGAAAAACCCTCAACAAAACGGCGGTAGTACCCTGCTAAGCCTAAGAAACTAAGTACCTCCTTGACCGTCCTACGAGGTGGCCATGAAGAAACGGACTCTATCTTCACCGAGTCAACCATAACACCCTCGGCTGAAACTATATGACCTTGGAATGCTACCTCGGACATCCAAAACTGGCACTTAGGGAGAGCTTTGCATAAAGCTCTCTATCTTGAAGGACTTGAAGGAACGTCCTCAGGTGTCCCGCATGCTCCTCCCTACTCCGGAGTAAACCAAAATGCCATCTATAAATACTACCATGAATTGGTCCAAGAAGTCGATGAAGATGCCGTTCATCAACTCCATGAAGACGGGGGGTGCATTTAGAATGGCATCACGACAAACTCATAATGGCCGTATCTCATCCTAAATGCTGTCTTCGGCACGTCCTCCTCTCTCACCCTTAGCTGGTGATATCCCGACCTCAAGTCAATGCGTGAAAACACGGAGGCTCCTTGCAACAGGTCTAGCAAATCATCGATGCGCGGTAGAGGATACTTGTTCTTGATGGTGACTTTATTCAACTCCCGGAAATCAATGCATAGCCTCAAAGATCCATCCTTCTTCCTGACGAAGAGGACTGATGCACCCCAAGGGGAAACACTCGGGCGTATGAAACCCCTCTCGACTAACTCCTCGAGCTGCTTCTTCGCCTCCATCATCTCGATCGGCGCCATGCGGTATGGAGCCTTGGAGATCGGCCTCGTGCCGAGCTCCAACTCAATATCAAAATCAACGCTCCTTCGTGGTCGTTATCTGGGTGGCTCCCGAATACGTCCTGAAACTCGCATGCCATTGGAATCTCCTCCAACAATGGACCCATCTCTTCCTTCATGGCATAGCATCATAAGGCCTCACATCCCTGCCGGATAAGCCTTGCGGCTCGGACCGCGCTAATGACTGTACCAGCCTTCCCGAGGTCTCAACCTCAGAAAATCACCTCGTGTCCCGTTGATAGCATGAATTATAGTCTATATTTTGGGACCTGTTTAGACGTTTTATCTTCAATAATCTGCATGTTTGAATGTATATTATGTGATTATATCCTCGTTACGTCTACCTTTGCGGGAATCGAGGTCTACACCAAGTTTCGTTGTAATCGTAGGTAAAATGGCACGTTTTGCATCAAAATGGAGCTAAAGGAGCTAAGGAGTCATTGTAGCTACATTCAGGGGTTTAAGGAAGTATCCAAGAAGCATGGAATTGGATTAAAGATTTACCTTGGACCAGATTTGAGAGATTTCACATTCAGTTTAGAGTCACCTCGGTCAGCTACAGTACCATCTCGACCGAGGTGATCCATAAGAGCATCCCGACCGAGGCGAACACCTTGGACGCGGCGAGATATATTTTATTCTTGGCTGAGATCTTTTATTTTTGGAAAGAGGATCTTATATTTTTAGGCTGGATTTCTGGAAGGAAGAAGATATTTCAGCTCATATATTTTACCTATTTTATGGGAAAATATCTTTCTAAGATATCTTATCTTTGGAGGGTAGTTTTCCTATATAAAGGGTTGGGTTTTCCACAATTCAGCACGCCCGCTACAACCGGCGTATCACCGGAAGCAACCCTGCTAGATCCATAACAACTGGGAGATTTGAAGAACCTTTTTGAAGGTTGAAGGAAGATTGAAGGTAGGAAGTTAATAGCTTTGATAGCTTTTGTAAAGTGTTTTGTAAGAGTTTCTTAGATTCCCTTTTTTGTTGATTGTCTTGTTGGATTTTGATCCAAGGAACGCTTGTTTGATTGATAATTGATTCAGTTATTGAAGCCTTTTTCTTAAGGTTTTTGTGTTCAATTATTAACTTTCTTCCCTTATATTTGATTATTACTTTCATGATGATGATTGGCTAATTTCTTTGTGTGATTCTAGGGTGATTGGCTGAAGATTGTGGAAAAAACAATGATAGAATAATCTTAAATTCCAGTAGGACCTTGAAAGCTCGAGTCTTTATCCTTAACCCTAGAACATCTCACTCAGTCGATGAACATCTCAGCCGGGGTGGAACTTGACTGACCGAGGTGACCTATCTGATCCGAAACTGAGAGTTAAGTGTTAGAGTTTGCCAAATCCTATTCTTATTACACCTTTCCTGGTTCAATGCAAGCCTAGGATGAGACTTACCCGGTAATTCCTTTGTTTGTTTACCCATGATCATAAGTATAGGTAATAAACGTTTATCCTTTATTGGGGTTTGAGTATGCTTTCATTCCATCTTCGTGAGTTAGCCTGAGACTTACCAGGTAAAGGTTGATTCTATTCCCTTAGTTGGAGTGTTAGTTTGAGGTTATAGTTCTTTTCCTTAATTCCTTGAGACTTACCCGGTGATAGGAGTTACGATTTGGGATTAGTGTGTAGTGAGACTTACCCGGTGATTTATTCCACTTTAGTAACACCTTCCCTTTGCAAAATCTCAGCTTTGTCCGCTTTATCTTTAGATCTTGAGTTGGAACCACAACTAGATGCTTTAATCCCTAGAATTGCATATTTCCTTAATTGACTTTTTATCATCTTTGATTGCTTTAATCGCTTTTGTGGTTAGTAATTACATGGACAACTTACACTTGCTTTGTTTCACTAAGTCCCTGAGATTGACACCCCGGAAGTTTTTTCTTTTTACTACGATTGACCCGTACACTGCGGGTTCGCATCCTTGTTTTAAGTTTAAGTCTTGGGTTATAAATTTAAAGCTTTTACACGCCGTTTGGAACGAACAAGTTTTTGGCGCCGTTGTCGGGGACTTCGTCTAGACCGAGCCGGTTGCGGTTGGCTTTCGGGGCGTTTGCCCCTGTATCTACTAACCACTCTACTTGAGTGACTTTCGCAGGTTCTTTTTCTTAGGTTTATGCGAAGAACCCGCGCTGGGAAGGAAATCGTTCGTTACGATCCCGAACCAGAAAAGACATATAAAAGACGCTTGAAAGAAGCGAAGATGGCCAATCAGGATAATCGCGATCTTGAGGCCGAATTGAAGGAGGCGTTGGAACAACTACGCCTCAGTAAAGAAGAACTGCGACTTGAAAAGGAAGAAACTCGTGTAAGGACTAAGGCAATCGAAGCAGATATGGCAGCTTTACGAGATCAGTATCTACCTTGACCGAACCCAGATCCTCGACCGAGGCAAGACCCTGTTCCAGATCCTCGACCGAGGCAGAATCCAGTACCTGCTGCCCCGGCCGAGATACTTCGACCTCAGATGCCAGTCCGAGATGCTCTTTTTGGAGGTATTCCACAGACCCGAGGGGAAAGGATGGACCCCAATCAACAACTGAGGCGTCCAGGAGTCAACCTAGGTGATCCAGCGGACCATGATTATGATCTTCGACCGCAAGTTCTATCCATGATTCACCAATGCCAGTTTGGAGGACTAGAGAGGGAATCTCCGCATCAACATCTACAAAACTATGAGATCTTGATGGAGACCTTGAGACCTTCAAGAATAGAAACACAACAATTACAAGCTAAGGCCTTTCTACTTCTCTTTGAAAGATTGAGCGCTTACTTGTATCAATCTCTTCCTCCAGGAAAAATCAATACTTGGGAGGAGATGACGACGGAGTTCTTAACTAAATTCTTTCCCCCCTCTAAAACTGCTGAAATGAGAGGGAAGATTAATGCATTCATAATGAAGGACAAGGAGAGCTTGTCCAAGTCACGGGAGAGATTTAAAGACATTCTTTTGGATTGCCCACATCATGGGATTCCAAAGATAGAGTTGTTGGAGATATACTTCAAGGGACTGGACGGAAACACCCAGTTCAATCTTCAACTACTATCCACCGGCACGTTCATGGACATGCCGATTGACGAAGCTTGGGAGTTCATAGAGAAGCAAGCTTTGCACATGGAGAAATACTCCCACGAAGGAGCTGAAGGTGGAGTTAAAAGAGTCAACTTTCAAGATGCTCCACCTAACAATGATCAACTCACTTCTTTAAAGAATGATGTGAAGCAATTGAAGGAACTCTTAGTTGCTCAAACCAAGAAGAAAGATCAAGGATCAAGGAACAACAATGGATACCGTAACAACAACGGTTCCCGGAACAACAACTACAACAACAATAGAGGATCCAACAGCAATAATTGGAGGGCAAACAACCAAATTCGGGTAACCCTTACTCTAACTCCAATTCGAATGACTCCTCTATTCCTTTCCTCTCTTCTTCTTCTTCTTCTTCTACTCCATTAAAGAGCCAGGAGCAAGGATCGAGTTATTCCCAGCCGGAAAAGAAAGATGCGGTGCTGGAGGCCATCTTGATCATGCTTAACTATATGGAGACATCCATGACTTCATTTTCAAGGGCACAAAAAGCCTTAGAACAACAATTCTTTAACAAGGCAAATGAAGCGCCAAGAGATCCAAGGAAGCTTCCAGCAAGGATGGCAAGCAACCCTAAGGGACAGATTATGGCAATAACGACGAGGAGTGGACTGAAGACTGCAGATCCAGTGCCTCGGTCGATGCCAGTATAGACGAAGACCACCTCGGTCCAAGTGCAGTCGAAGACCACTTCGGCCGAGATGCCAACCGAGGTGGAGCCACAGAAAGCGGAGGAGAAAAATGAAGTTTATGTTCCACCTCCTGCATATAAACCACCACTTCCATTCCCCCAGTCAAGGGCAAGAGCACATCTAGACAAGCATTTTGGTAAGTTCCTTGACTTGATGAATAAACTACACATTACTATCCCTTTCCTTGATGCTATTCTAGGGATGCCCGCCTATGGGAAGTTCTTGAAAGAGATTCTATCAAGGAAGAGGAAATTGGAAGACTTTGGTGAAGTGAGGATGACATCCAAATCCTCGGAGCTCATTCAAATCATGAAGGAGAAGATGCCACCCAAACTAAGAGATCCCGGCTCGTTTGGCATTCCCATTCAAGTTGGGGATGTCACTTGTGAAGCCTTGTGTGATCTAGGAGCGACCGTGAGCATCATCCCGCTGGAGCTATGTGTTAAGATCGGACTTGGAGAGCCCAAGCCGGTAAAGATACGGTTATACATTGCGGACCGCTCCATTACCCATCCCGTCGGCATTTCGGAAGACGTTCCGGTCAAGTTAGGTAACTTCTATTTACCTATAGACTTTTTTGTACTTGACATTCCCGCAGATTATCCCGTTCCTATCATTCTCCGGAGGCCATTTCTAGCAACTTCGGGTTGCAATGTGGATTGTAAGAACCCAAGCTAAAATTCAACATTGGCGGAGATGAAGTGGAATTTGCATTACTTGCGGCAATAAAGGGAGAGCAGCTAGGAGATGATATCTTGAACATCTATGATGAAGAAGAATCAAGAGAATTGGTGAGCTCTATCCTTATTAAAGATCCACTTGAGAAAGTTATTAGTTTTAGCTTAATGGATGAAGGTATAGATGCTTCTTGTGATGCAGATATACGGAGCTTAAAGGCGCTGGAAGAAGATCCAAGAGCTAAAACTGAAACACTAATCCACGAGAAGAAGATCTCCAGTTTCGGTTCCACTTGCAGTACCTCGACCGAGGCACTTTCTGGACCAAGCAAGGTGACTGAAGAACATCTCGGTCAACCTCTTTGTACCTCGACCGAGGTCGTAAGCGAGATGATGTCAACTGAGACTTCTGAAAGTCCAGTTCTTCGATCCACTCCACTGGAAGGAGGAAGCAAGGATCCACCTCAGAAAGCACCCCTAGTTGTAGAGCTTAAACAACTCCCTAGTCACTTGAGGTATGTTTTTCTTGGACCGGATTCTACTTATCCCGTCATCGTTAGTGCTTCCCTCTCCGAATCTGAATTATCTAAACTAATGCATGTCCTGAGGAAGCATCAAAAGGCTTTGGGTTATACTATTGATGATCTTATTGGCATTAAGTCTTCTTTCTGCATGCATAGAATACTAATGGAGGACGATCATTAGACTTCACGGGAACCTCAAAGACGGTTAAATGCGATCATGAAAGAGGTTGTGAAGAAAGAAATTCTTAAGTTGTTGGATGCAGGTATCATATTTCCTATCTTGGACAGCAAGTGGGTTAGCCCGGTACATGTAGTTCCGAAGAAAGGAGGGATGACCGTTGTGACGAATAAGAACAACGAGTTAATCCCAACTAGGACCGTCACGGGCTGGAAGGTTTGCATCGACTATAGGAAGCTGAACGTGGCCACTCGGAAGGACCATTTTCCACTTCCCCTCATTGATTAAATGCTCGAACGGTTGGCCCAACATTCACACTTCTGCTATTTAGATGGCTATAGTGGTTTCTTCTAGATTCCTATCCATCCGGATGATCAAGAGAAGACCACTTTCACTTGTCCATGGGGGACATTTGCTTATAGGAGGATGCCATTTGGATTATGCAATGCACCCGCTACCTTCCAGCGATGCATGATGGCTATCTTTTCCGAGTACATAGAGGAGATCATGGAGGTATTTATGGATGATTTTTCAGTATATGGTTCCTCTTTTGATGATTGCCTATCTAACCTTTCTCTAGTGCTACAAAGATGTGAAGACACTAATCTCGTCTTGAATTGGGAGAAGTGCACTTTATGGTTAATGAAGGCATTGTGCTAGGACACCTCGTTTCTAATCGAGGCATTGAAGTCGATCGCGCTAAGATCGAGACTATTGAGAAACTCCCTCCCCCTTGTTCTGTTAAGGGTATGAGGAGTTTTCTTGGGCATGCAGGTTTCTATAGGAGATTCATCAAGGACTTCTCGAAGATTTCTAAACCACTAACTAACCTCTTGAATAAAGATGTTGTTTTTGAGTTCTCGCAGGAGTGTCTTGATGCATTTTACAAGATTAAGGAAGAATTGATCTCCGCTTCCATTATCCAGCCTCTGGATTGCACCTTGCCCTTTGAGATCATGTGCGATGCGAGTGATGTGGCGGTAGAGCGGTGCTTGGACAAAAGAAGGATGGGCGGACCACCACCATTTACTACGCTAGAAAGACGCTAGATGAAGCCCAGCGTAACTACGCCACCACCGACAATGAGCTATTGGCGGTTGTATATGCTTTCGAGAAGTTTCGTTCTTACTTAGTAGGGGCGAAAGTCATTGTTTACACCGACCATGCAGCCATTCGTTACTTACTTGCTAAGAAGGATGCCAAGCCACGCCTTATTCGATGGATTATCTTGCTTCAAGAGTTTGACCTAGAGATCCGCGATAAGAAAGGATCCGAAAATTCTGTTGCGGATCACCTCAACAAGCTACCTTCCTCTTCACGCGAGAAGGACGATCCACCCATAGACGATTCATTCCCCGATGAGCACTTACACTTATTGGAGCGTTTGATAGACTTTCTTATCTCACCCCACGGTGAGGGTGAAGTATGGGGTGAGGATACCTCCCATCTTGTCTAGGGATACCGTACGGTCCAGCTAGCGACCTTAAATCAAGTGCTTCTTGGGAGGCAACCCAAGGTATTGCTTTCTTTTTCCTTTTTCTAGTCTAGCTTTAGATAGTTTGCTTTTGCTTTGCTTTGTTTTGTTTTGTTTTTGGCATCCTAGACAGACAACAGGTGACATCTAAGGAAGGAATACAACCAAGGAGCAAAACTGGAAGGACAGAAGTTTGAGATTGAGAAGATGGAGTTTGACTGAGACACATCTCGGTTGCTGTCACAGCACCTCGACTGAGATGATTCTTGAGCTACCGAGGCGACTAGGGTTACTGAAGACCCACCTCGGTCCTTACACCTCGTTCCAGTCGAGACCATCTTGACCGAGGTGACAGCAGTTCCAGAAAAGGGTATAAAAGTTGGCTGAGATTTCTCTCTCCTCCCTCTACCTCCTTCTCGACCGCGGCGCACATCTCGCCTCGCTTCTTCGTTCTTCGCTCGTTTTCGACGATTCTTGCTTCCAAACTAGGAGGAAAGGCTAGAGGATCGATTTGTAACCATCAATTTGCAGCTAAAACGAACCGAATCGACCAAATTTGGGGTAAAATCGAAAAAACCCTAACTTCCTCTTTTTCCACTGATTTCATTCGATTTGGGCTTTGGTAGCCCCTGCATTTTGCTAAAAAAGGATTAAGTACCCCATAGGAACCTTTGGTAGTGATATTGGGGGAAAAGAAATGGATTTTTGAGAGAAACGATCGCACAGCACTTCGCCTCGGTCCAGTCGGCCTATGCCTCGGCCGAGGTGTTCTTGAGATTTATCAGAGAGACCGAGGTGGTCTGACAGAGTGTGACAAAAATGAGTTCTGACAGGCAGTTAGTTTTGAGAGACAAATCCTCTTCTTCCCCTTCTTCTTCTTCACACCGCTCTATACCGGTGATTCACGAGCGTCACCAGTTCGACTACGACCGCATAGCGGCACGTCCAGTGGTTGCACCACGGTCCTTGGACATTTCCGCCTTTGACTGCCTTCATATGGATGATGATCTGAAGCGGATGATTTCTATGGTGGGGCTGGAGCAGTTCACTGAGATAAGAGCTCCGGCCTATCTTGAGCTGACCCTAGAGTTTGTTAGCTCCGTCACGTACTTGCCCACCGAGCACGCCATCAAGTACCGGTTGATGAACCGGAACTATTTTATTCCCATGGACCACTGGAGGGACATTTCGGTTTCCCGGCCCCTACTGTTGCTGACTTTCCTTCTCGAGTTGTAGCTCGAGAGTTTTGGGGACAGATTGCTCATGTGGTTGAGCACGCTGACAGGTGGCGACCTGGCTTTTAGACTTGCTCAGAGGATCTTTAGCGAGACTCTTTTTGTGCGTACTGAGATGCCCCAGAAGATCAGACAGGGTGAGCTGCTGAGTCTGTACTACATGGTGACAGGAGGAGTTCCGGATTTTGGAGTTATGCTGGCAGAGGATCTCCACAGGATCAAGGCAAAGGCGAAGGGAGACATCTACTACGGAGGGATAGTGACTCACATAGCGAGTTACATGGACATGGATCTGAGTGCATGCACTATGGTGGCGGCTGCCTAGCCGCTCGGGCTTCAGGATATGATCACTTGGAGGATACTAGTTCCTTGCGGTCTTACTACGCCATATGTGGCGATGCCTTGGGAGCAGACTGCACCCCAAGGTATTAGGTGGTCAGCTCAGTTCTCTGTCTACGACCCGCACTACTGGCAGACCGCATGGATTCCGCTTATGGAGGATGCCAGAGAAGCAACAGCTCCGAGACAGGACGAGGATGAGGAGGCTGAGGAGCAGGAGCAGGAGGATGATGATGAGGATGGCGGTGCTGCCATGGATATGGGCACATATACAGTTGGGACTAGTGCGCCGGTCATCGATCTGGACCACGACGAGACTGAGGAGGAGCCAGCTGCAGCACCAGCACGTCCAGCTAGGCGTAGGGTACGCAGGCAGAGGGATCCAGTTGCTCACCGTCGGATCGATGATCTGATGGATCAGGTGATAGATTCTTACGCTGCCTTGTCCTTGGACATTAGAGAGATGCAGGAGAGACTACACTAATAGCACACGATGGCTGAGATTTAGTTTCAGCATGTCATGGGCTTTCCTTTCGACCCATCTCAGTACCCGTACGTGCCACCACCACCACCACCGGATCGGAATTATTGAGAGCTTGCAGGATTTTCTTTATTTATTTATTATGAAGCTCAGCTTATGTCCGGTGAGTACTCTATTTTCAGACTTATTTTGACCCATTGGGACAATGTGTCCCAAGTATGGGGTATTTGGATTTATTTATATGACTTACGTGGATGTATGACTTGACTCTTGATGATATTTATGTTTTATTTTTCTCTATATGCTTATCTGAGACTACATGCATGCATTCAGGTTATTTGATTGAAAAAAACATGAAAAACTGGTTTGAAAATTTTTTTATGACCTCGACCGATGTGACTCTGACCAATCGAGGTGCAGTACCTCGGTTGACTTAGATCATCTCGACCGAGGTGGCTTAACTAGAATAGTTTTCGAAACGATTTTTGTGCTTCTTATCTGGATATGACCTCAGTGATGATTTTTGTTTGCTGACTGGTTTTGAATTCTTATATGTTTGAAAGGTTTTATGATATATTTAAGTTGCTAAATGCTTGGTTTGAAATTTTGGCATGTTTAATACTCTGTTTTTATCAAAATTATGTTAAATTTGAAGGTTGACACCACATGATGAGTTCTCTCACTTTCTTCCTGGAAAGACCAAGGCAATTCATTCTCTTCTCTTCTTCTTCTTGATCATGCTTAGCCCCTCATATACATATTTGCCTCCCTTTACCTATCCGGGAATTTGGAAGCAAGAAAAAGTGAAAAGCAAGTGAAAAAAAAGTCGAGATGATGGCTGAAAGTTAGAAAGAAACAAATAGGTTTAGGGAAGTCAATCATGATGATGAGTAACTCGGCACCATTCACATAGCCGGGTGTTTGTGTCTTGCCAAAGTCGGATTGAGCGATATTCCTAACGGGTCATGGTATGTGCATCAAGGGTTTGAGGCATCTCGAGAAATTGATGATTGCTGATTTCCTAGGCTTCGGTTATTGTGCACCTCTGTCCATGCATCCCAAAAAGTAAAGTAAAAAGTAAATAAGCAAAGCTTATTGGTGGAAGATGTTGATGTTCAAAGAAAGTGAAGTAAAGATCCTTTTCCCGGATTCTAGCATTACATTCCCTATATACATCCCACCCTCACACGTTTCTTGACCTTCTTTTGAAAAGACCTTGAGACCTCGAACTTGTTGATTGACTTAGTGGTTTAAACTGGATTATGCATGATTAATTTCGATAATTATGATTTATTATGTATTCTATGATTTTATGCAAAGATGAACAACTTTCTTCTATTTATAAAATGTTTTGAGCATGTTTTGATTTTAAATTTCATGAAGCATTCTCTTAGAGTGATCTATGATTGTAGCACACCACTAAAATGTTTTGAAAGACTTTTTCATTGATCTTTATGACTTATAGTCCATTCTATCTTGTATCTAAGATTTGGAACTTGTTTGGGGACAAGCAAGGGCTAAGTATGGGGTATTTTGATAGCATGAATTATAGTCTATATTTTGGGACCTGTTTAGACGTTTTATCTTCAATAATCTGCATGTTTGAATGTATATTATGTGATTATATCGTCGTTTCATCTACCTTTGCGGGAATCGAGGTCTACACCAAGTTTCGTTGTAATCGTAGGTAAAATGGCAAGTTTTGCATCAAAATGGAGCTCAAGGAGCTAAGGAGTCATTGGAGCTACATTCAGGGGTTTAAGGAAGAATCCAGGAAGCATGGAATTGGATTAAAGATTTACCTTGGAACAGATTTGAGAGATTTCACATTCAGTTTAGAGTCACCTCGGTCAGCTACAGTACCATCTCGACCGAGGTGATCCATAGGAGCGTCCCGACCGAGGCGAACACCTTGGACACGGCGAGATATATTTTATTCTTGGCTGAGATCTTTTATTTTTGGAAAGAGGATCTTATATTTTTAGGCTGGATTTCTGGAAGGAAGAAGATAATTCAGCTCATATATTTTTACCTATTTTATGGGAAAATATCTTTCTAAGATATCTTATCTTTGGAGGGTAGTTTTCCTATATAAAGGGTTGGATTTTCCACAATTCGGCACGCCCGCTACAACCGGCCCATCACCGGAAGCAACCCCGCTACATCCATAACAGCTGGGAGATTTGAAGAACCTTTTTGAAAGTTGAAGGAAGATTGAAGGAAGGAAGTTGATAGCTTTGATAGCTTTTGTGAAGGGTTTTGTAAGACTTTCTTAGATTCCCTTCTTTGTTGATTGTCTTGTTGGATTTTGATCCAAGGAACGCTTGTTTGATTGATATTTGATTCAGTTATTGAAGCCTTTTTCTTAAGGTTTTTGTGTTCAATTATTCACTTTCTTCCCTTATATTTGATTATTACTTTCATGATGATGATTGGCTAATTTCTTTGTGTGATTCTAGGGTGATTGGCTGAAGGTTGTGGGAAAAACAAGGATAAAATAATCTTAAATTCCAGTAGGATCTTGAAAGCTCGAGTCTTTATCCTTAACCCTAGAACATCTTGCTCAGTCGATGAACATCTCGGCCAGGGTGGAGCTTGACTGACCGAGGTGACCTATCTGATCCAAAACTGAGAGTTAAGTGTTAGAGTTTGCCAAATCCTATTCTTATTACACATTTCCTGGTTCAATGCAAGCCTAGGATGAGACTTACCCGGTAATTCCTTTGTTTGTTTACCCACGATCATAAGTATAGGTAATAAAGGTTTATCCTTTATTGGGGTTTGAGTGTGCTTTCATTCCATCTTTGTGAGTTAGCCTGAGACTTACCCGGTAAACGTTGATTCTATTCCCTTAGTTGGAGTGTTAGTTTGAGGTTACAGTTCTTTTCCTTAATTCCTTGAGACTTACCCAGTGATAGGAGATACGGTTTGGGATTAGTGAGTAGTGAGACTTACCCGGTGATCTATTCCACTTTAGTAACACCTTCCCTTTGCAAAATCTCAGCTTTGTCCGCTTTATCTTTAGATCTTGAGTTGGGACCACAACTAGATGCTTTAACCCCTAGAATTGCATATTTCTTTAATTGACTTTTTATCATCTTTGATTGCTTCAATCGCTTTTGTGGTTAGTAATTACATAGACAACCTACACTGTCTTTGTTTCATTAAGTCCGTGAGATCGACACCCCGGAATTTCTTGCTTTTTACTACGATTGACACGTACACTACGGGTTCGCTTCCTTGTTTTAAGCTTAAGTCTTGGGTTATAAATTTAAACTTACACACACCATTCGGAGCGAACACCCGTCTCCGTGGTAACTGTCACGGTCCTTCCGTTGATGTCAAAAACGGCTCGATGGCGGTCCATCCAGTCCATGCCAAGGATGAATTCTTAATGCACTAAGTGCATGACATAGACGTCGGCTAACTAATGACGGTTTCCCAAACAAATGGGACAATTGCGTACCTCTCGGGTACCACTAACCCTACCCCCATTGGGTAACCCCACAACGAAGGGTCTCCCCTCTACAGTAACTAAGGACAACCTAGATACATAGTCATTGGATATAAAAGAGTGTATGGCACCCGTATCAAATAAAACTCAGACCAAAACGCCATGAATCTGAATAGTACCTGTAGCTGCTGGCGCTATTGGATCAATAACACTCCTCAACTCAAATACCCTGGCCTGTGTGCCTCTGGTATCTTGGGTGCCTCCACCACGGTCTCTACCTCACCCTTGTCCCTGAGTTGATCCCTGTGTACGCATCTGACTATCATCCCTCTACTGAAAACTCTGAGCTGGAACTTAAGGTAGCTTCTGTCGTCCACCTACCCCGTTAGCAGGCGAAGACCTCTGTTGTAACGGTTCCCCACCCCGTCTGCAACAAATTGCCCTTTGACCCGTCTGACCACAAGAGAAACAAATCACAAGAGGCTTCCTACAATCGGGCCTAAGTTGTCCATGTACTCCGCAGTTATAACACTGTCTTCCTCTATTTGACGCCTAAGTAGAAGGCAAATGACTCATAGGTCCCTGCACCGGGCTATGCCTCTATCCTGAAGCTCCTGCCCCCAAACTAGTAGGCCCCGTCCTCTGACGCTTGTCCGGCCTCCCGGACTGTTCCACCCTCCTAGACCCTGGTCAATCTCTCCCGTACGCCGAGGCTCGGTCCCGGTACTCCCCCAGAGAGTCATAACGGAATCCCGCAAGGTAATCAGGGGTGGACTCCCTCAATCTCCTGGAGAAGAGATAGGCATGTTGGTCCGCCGGAGGTGCGGCTGGTCCCAGCAAAGCCAACTCAGCTCGGAAACGCCTAATCGTCTCAATAACTGGGACATCCTCGAATCCTGCCTCCAAGAAATCTTGGACTTGGTCTCTCCTCGGTGAATCTGGGCAAAATGTCTCTCTAACGAGACTCAGCAGCTGATCCATCCTAGTCACATCTCCTTTAACCATCCTCCACCAATATTGGCCCTGCTCTCTAAACAAGGTCTGGACTATCTCCACCTGCCTCTCCACTGGGCAACAGATCGCCTCTAATACCGACTCCACGTACCCAATCTAGCCCTCAACCTCTAACCCTACCTTCCCGTCGAAGTAAGGTACATGCTTTTGGTTGAAAGCCTTCAACCATGAATCAGGTCTCGGAAACTCAGCTCGCCTTCAGCCCTAGCAATCTCGACAACAGGCTCGGGTGCTACTACCGTTGGTGCAACGACCTCTGGTGCGGCCCTAATTTGAGTAACCCTTTGCGAGACCTCAGCTGATCTCGCAGGTGTAAGTGTAGGTATAGGCACCGGTGGTGTGGGAGGTGGTGCTCCCGTCTTAAACGCCTCCGCAACTCGATGCACATAGTCCTCAACCACGATAGCCCCGATAGATGATCCCTCGATCCTAGCAGATGGGAACTATACGCCCCTGAACTCACAATTGTCCTATCCCTAGCTTCGGGAATGATGCTCTCTCCCACGTCCTCTACGGGAACCTCAGCTGCTGGTCGATCCACAACTGGTGGGTCCACAATGGGGATACGTCCCCTACCTCTCGTGCCTAGAGGTCTCCCTACTCGTCCCCGTCTCAGGACGGTAGGAGGAAGAGGTGGTGTACCCCTGACGAGTCCTCCGTATGTGGTAGCTCTTGTATCTGACAGCGTTTTGCGTTTATTTTTATATGTATCAATATGTACGTAATACTTGTAATATTAATTTGGAAGGAAAGCTTATAAAAGCATCAAAAGAAGCCGAAATCCAAGTATACAACCAAGGCATAAAAGCCTAATCACCCTAAGGTCACATGTACAGCTAGGTACATACAAGTCCAAAAACATCCTAAGGCCATATAAATATTCATATAACTATGTAAATATATATAATACATACATCAAATCCAGAAATCTACTTTGCCGAGGTTTGCTTGAGGAGTGGTGGTCTTGTACATTCTAACCCAATCCCGACTCATGCATATGAATTTGGAAAACGACAATTTAGAACCCGTGGGTTTCTATTTATTCCTCATTAGCCCTTTTGAAGGTTGCGAGTGCCATTGTTGTCAACCTAGGCCTCTAATACCACTTTGTAACACCCCGAATCCGCGGGATATCGGAATGCTATGGGTGAGATCTCACATTGGGTCCCAATCCTTAGCCTAACAACAATCTGACCGGCCTTTCCAACATGGAACAAATAAAGGAAAAAACTCAAATCGTTTATAATGTATGCTAGAATAGAAAAGAAGGGATACAAGGTGGAAACTCAGCCGAGTCCTCAAAACGAGACAACAACGAAAACGGATTTGAAACCGTACAACATAAATAATCCTACAACACAATGAAAACCAAAAACGTCCCTGTCCTATAATGTACGGAGACCCCCTAGCTGTCCACTCCTCCACCTCACTCGACGACATCCCTAACTTGCAAGACATCTACACAAATGGTTTAAAACTGTTAGCTCACATTCTAGGCATTATATAAACAATATGGCACAAACACACATATAAGACCACATTACACACAACATGCTCATATATATACACATCCGGTTCTTATTCTGTTTTTAAGTTATTCCTTTACAAGTTCCATTCGTTCAAAGTGTGACACGGGAGTCTTATAACTCTCGCCTATGTCCGCGTGTAGCCAACAAGAGTGATGTGGATCTCAACCCGTATACCATGTGAAGTGGCGAAGAAGCCAACCCGTATACCATGTATGGCCTGGTCGCATAGAACGTCCCAGTCTCCCTCGGGAGCTGGGTAGTGATGTCACCGCCCGATAATAATAGTAACAATGGGCCCAAAAAATATATATAGTCAAGAAGTCCTAATCTAGTTTCATGATCAAAAGCGATAAAACACACACCACCATCATGTATACAAATAATGCATAAAAGCGGCTAAGTAAGTCCGAGGACTTTCCTCGTCTCAAAGCTAATCAAAACAAACGATCTCAAATTTCCGTATGGGAACAACCAAGGCCCGATCACAACGAGGTACACCTCAACATCAATCTCATAGCTCAAGTCAAAGACTATCCAAGGTTAGCAACCGAACATAGAGTTGAACAACTAGTAAGCTAGGAAAGCTCTCTTAAACCTTTAAGAGGTCATGATCATGATAATCAAAGGAAAAAGGGAACAACAGCCCACACCCTATATATGCTCAAAGACTACCCAAAGATGGAGTTAGAACACAAGATGGAAGAGAGACCATAAGGTCTTCACACACACAAGATCAACAACGATTCAAATTAACTCAATGGGCACCTAGGTTCAAGCCACCAGATGGCATTCTCATAAGTCCTAGGTCCACCCTAAGCATGTTTCTTAAGTAGATATAACCATAAGGCTAAGGAAGGATCGAAGAGAAAGGTAGAAAGAAGCCTACTAGTGAAGAAAACTCAGCCGTGGAAGCAAGTTGGCGCCCCCTCCGTCGACCTGTCACCGCCCCTGCGGAAGCCTGGACCTGCCCCAACGCTTGGGAGCCGCCTGTACGGTGGCTCACGTCCGCCCCTGCGCCTCTGGTGGTCCGCCTCCACGGTCAAACACCAGAAGCTTTGTCTTCTTCGTTTCTTCGACTGTGTCTTTGCTCCAAGTGCTTCCTTCTCTGGGTAAGCCTTCTTCAAACACTATCCATAGGTCTTAGATTCCTCTTCACGACCTAAACAAGCTAAAAGGATGGACATGCAAAGGGTTTACAAGATCTCTCTTCAAAGCTTCCTCCATAGCCATGGAGGTGAACAAAATAAGAAGGAGAAGAAAACAACAACAAAGAGATGAGGGGAGGAGGGAGCTTACCACAACAGATCCAAGTCTTCAAGGCTGTAGATTCCTACCAAGATCTTCCAAGGAGAAGGAAGAAGAGAAAGCACAAGAAGGAGAAGATAGAAAGAACCAACGTGAGAGTGAAAAGGAAGAGTGAGGAGAGATGGAGAGTAAAAGAAAGCTGCATAAAGGGGTGGGGAGACCCAATGGTCAACTGTCCCCTATGTCTCCTCACTCCACAACCCAAAGCCAAAAAGCAAAAGGGAAAGCCCAAAGATTGGCGCGGGATTTTGGGGATAAACCCGGCACTCAACAAATGTGCCTGTTTGAAAAATGAGCCGCTGACGCGGGAAGATCGATAAACCTCTCTACACCCGGAATGAAAATTCCGGATGTTACAGGGTGCTAGAAGCCCAAGTATTCCATAAGGTGGGTGAGGCACAAAGAGATCCGAGGAAGCTTCCCTGAAGGACTGAGGACAACCCAAGAGAACAAGTGTTAGCAATTACCACAAGGAGTGGGTTGAGCACAAATGATCTCTTTGACAAGGGTGTTCGCAAGTGAAACAAGTGATGGTGGAAGAAAAAACAAAGCATGGTGAAGGAGGCAAGAGGAAGGAAGATGAGCCAACGTATGTGCCACCTCCTCCATACAAGCCACCACTACCGTTTCCACAATCACGATCAAGAGCTCGTTTAGACAAGCATTTAAGTAAATTCTTTGAAATTATGTCTAAATTGCATATTAATATTCCATTCATGGATGCGATACTAGGTATGCCGGCCTAGGGATAGTTTTTGAAATAGATACTCTCCAACAAGAGGAAGTTGGAGGTGTATGGAGAAGTGTGAATGACGAAGAGATTTTCCGAGCTCATACAAATCATGAAGGAGGAGATGTCTGTTAGCTCAAAAGTGTGCGTGCAAAGTCTTAAATTTATAAAAACTGAAAATAAGCAAAAGCGAACCCGCAGTGTACGGATACGCGTAATAAAGCAAGAATTCCATAGTATCGAACTCAGGGATTTGGGGGGAACAAACTCAGTTTGTAAATTCTCAAGTAAATAATAAAAGCTTTTGCAAAGATATTTGGGAAAACAACGATTCTAAAGATTCAGGTATCCAATTGTGGCGATCAATTCAAGATATTCTGAAGATTCAAGGACAAAGTTGGGATTGCGAAGGTATATCTAAAGTAGGGTAATGTACGTTGAAGTTCCAATCCCATATATCTCACCCAAAGGATCTCTTTAGAAAGGTTTTTGAGGCTGCAGTATAGAAAGGATCGAAGGATAAGAATTATTCTCAAATACCCATGCCCAAACCCAAGGGAATCAAAGATAAGCCAAAACGGTTAAGGTTGTGACACTCGAAATCGAAGTAGAGGATGTTGAGTCTCACTATTACCCAGAAAAGGTAAGTCAAGGCTAGGTTAAAGCAAATCTTTAATTTTGGATAAAGCAAAAGCAAAGAACGTACGAAAAAGGAAAACCACGGTCGGATCTTGAAGAACCTCGGCCGTGGAACTCAAGGACAGGCCGTGGAAAGCGTCGACGACGAGGTTTCTCGTAACTCTCAGGGTACAATCTGTTTTGGTTCAATCTATCATCATCTATGCCACAACTTTCAACCCTTCGCCTTAGAATCGCTTAAGGTTTTTAGCCAACAATCATTATCATGAAATCAATAATCAAATATAAAGAAAAGGAAAGGTAGAACCTTGAAAATTTAATAATATCAAATATCTCAATCCTCAAAATATCAAAATAACAAATCCGTTCTTGTGTTCAAAGAATGTAGAATCAAAGGAATAGAAAAACCTCACAAAATCTTTAGGAACAAATGAAGAGCGGGATGTCAATCCGCCTTCATGATGAAATCCTATGATCTTTTCCGAGTACGCAATCTTCAAGTGTATACTTCTCAAAATCTCCCCTGTACGTAATGAATTCTTCTTAAATCTCTCTAAGCAATGCCTCCGAAATGCAGCCCTAGCCAATGATGATATTTGTCTGTTTTCACATCCTTCTCATAGGAGAAAACTAGGGTTACAAAAGCCCAATAACCGCTGCTGACGTGGCAAATATGACACGTGGCGACTGTTTCAAGAACCACGGCCAAGAACAAATTTCCACGCCCGTGGAAAGCACCGTCGAACCACTCCTTTGCTCTCGACCTAGGTTCCCACGTTAGGAATTGATTTAAATCCCAAAACCACGACCGTGGAACCTTATGTTTGACCGTGGAATACTTGAAACGTGCATAAAATCTCTTGCTTCCGAAAGCTTTCCACTAATACTCATTCCTTGGCTTCTCCAATGCATCTCCCTGATGCCTAGCATGATCAAATTGTAACACCCCAAATCCACTGGACTTGGAGTGCTACATTGGGCTAGGATCTCATAATGGATCCTGACCCTAACCTGACAAAAAGTTCACTGGATATTACAACAAGCCACAGGTAGATTAAAACCGAATACATAAAAGTTGTATATGATACATCAAAAGAGTTTACAAACACAAAGCCGAGTACAAAACATCAAACATAAACAACTAATACAAAAGATCTCATATCCCACGCATTCTAATGTACAGAAGTCCTCGGCTGGTCACACTTCCTGGCTCACAATGCAGTCTTCCTAACCTGCAGATCATCTACAACACTGTATACACCGTTAGCTATAACAACGAATAAGTATGAAGGTAATAGCACAAACACACATCAACATCTCATACATGCAAGGTCACACTCATTCATTTATTATCTTTCATTACGTTATTCCATTACTAATTCAACTTCTTTTGTACCACAAGGTGCCTCAAGAATCCCGTCCCATCTAACGTAACACAGGAGTTTGCATGGGGGTGATCATCACTTGTCCCCTCCTGTGAGATCATCTTTAGGGCACCTCCTCCTACCCGCAGGCGGAGAAAAGTGGTCACGACCCGTTATAATACACTTGGGCCATTTAAAGTAAGTCCTATGGACTTACCTCATGTACTTCTATCAAATACCACGTCATAGCTTACCCTTGGGGAAGAAACCAATGCCTGCAATAGCAAGGCACACAACATCATACACTACAAGGGTTAGGAGACTCGTCTACATAACCAAAACCAACCTACAACCTCAATCTAACCCTCAAGACCATAACAAGATCATATATGCCTACAGCATAACCTTAACATCAACATGAGTGTCTAAGGCACATCTCTAACATACAACTCATCCTAACCAAGCTATCCTAGCCAACATCTAAGCCAAGGCCAAAGGAAAGGAAGGAAGGAAGACATACCAATAAGGTATGCACCAACAGAAGCAAGAAACTCCAACCTGACCAAGTGAGGCGCAGGGGCGGCTCACACCAGGCGCATGCGCAATCCACAGCAGGCGCAGGGGCGGCCAATTGTGCAGAGAGTTAGTCTTGACTTCTCTTCGATCCCTTTCTCGTTGCTCTTCACTTCTTCAACACACCACAGCAACACATATACATATATACACATCTATGATGATCAAACCATCCAAGAAAGGATCCACACAAGCTCAGCTTGTGATCCTAAGCTAAAAGAGGAAGATAGAAGCAAAGAAGAAGAAAGAAGGAAGATGGAGGAGAAGAGCTTACCACAACAACCCAAAGCTGCAACCAGGAGCCTCTACACACCTCACCACTCTAAGACAATAGCAACAACTCTCAGCCACAAGCTCTTGATCATCCAAAACAAAAACCAACACCAACTCTCAAGAACTCTCTCACACAAGATCAAGAAAGAGCAAAGAAGAGAAGAGGAAGGAGAAGAAGAACCTAAGGGAGATGAAGGAGCTGGAATGAAGTGAAGAAACCCTTCATTAAAAGGTTGGGAAGCTTATATAGGAAGGTACCCAAAAAGCAAATTCAAGAGGTCAACAAAGGTGGCTGCAGCCGCACATAACCGTAGGGGCGGATCAACTACGGCGTAGGGGCGGTTCACCTGTGGCGCAGGGGTGGCTCACAGGGTCTGCTGGGGTGGTTGACAGGGTCAAGGCAAGCTCAGCTAAGGCTCAGCAAGGCTCCTAGGCTCCAAAGACTAAGGCTCTTACATCACATCCCCCTAAAAATAAGTTTCGTCCCGAAATTTGCAAAATCCCAAAACCTCTTGGACCCATAAGCTGAGGTATAACTCTCAACAATATCATCTACTCTCCACAAGGCTTAGAGGAAGATCATCTCTAGCCAAAAACTAACCACATCACACTTGCATGGAGGAAAGCCGTCTCCAGCCAAAACGTACACATAACACTACTATGTTGAGGAAAACAGTCTCCAGCTAATCCTAACACACACACCATAACATGGAGGAAAGAACCATCTCCAACTATACCTATCTCGTACTAGCAAACAAGATCTAACAGATCATATGCACATATCACAGATAGCACGAAAACACAACATATCACATAAACACATAACATAGCATGCACTCACCAAGAAGGCACTAAGATCTACTCGTGTATCCTACTGGTGCATCTATCTTAGCGTAGAACTCTGGATAGTTCCTCTGGATACTATCCTCTGTCTCTCAGGTAGCCTGATCAAGTCCTTGTCTAGACCACTGTATTCTCATCATAGGAATGTCCTTCGAACGCAGGTGTCTCACACCTCGCTTTAGGACTGCAATAGGGTGCTCTGCAAAGGTGTGGTCCAACTCAACCACTAGATCATCATAACTCACGATGTGCCTCGGATCTGGTATGTACTCCCTCAGCTAAGACACGTGAAACATCGAATGAACACCCTCTAACCTCGGAGGCAATGCTCATCTGTAGGCTGCTCTCCCAACTCTATCCAGTATCTCGAAAGGACCAATATATCGGGGACTCAGCTTCCCCTTTATGCCAAAACATCTGACGCCTCGCGTCGGAGATACTCTCAACCAGACATGAGCTCCTACCCTGAACTCTAGAGGTCGATGCCTCTTATCTGCATACGACTTTTAGCGACTCTGTGCAGCCAACATCCTCTCTCTGATCAGCGCTACTCGAGTCATATCATCCTGAATCTGCTATGGCGTTATCCCACTGATACTACTAGGCTCATCCTAGCATAAAGGTGTACGGCACCTACGTCCATACAATGCCTCATAAGGAGCCATACCTATAGATGCATACCAACTGTTGTTGTACGAGAACTCAACAAGTGGGAGATAATCAGACCATCCTCGTCCCTAATACAACACACAGGCTCACAGCATGTCCTCTAAGGTTTGGATAGGCCTCTCTCACTGACCATCTGTCTGGGGGTGAAACGTAGTCGTGAAGTGTAGACTCATCCTTAAAGCAGTCTGAATTTGTTACCAGAATCTCGAAGTAAACCGAACATAATGATCAGAAACGATCGTCCTCGGTACCCCATGGAGGCTCACTATCCGTCTAGTGTAGTCCTCAGCTAATATGCTCAGTGGCCACGTCTCTCTGATGGGAATGAAATGTGCCGTCTTCATCAGTCTGACAACGATCACCTAGATGGCATCAAAGCTCCTACTGGTCCTCAACCGGGTCACAAAATCCACGGAGACGTCCTCCGACTTCCACTGCGGTACTGGCAGTGCATGAAGCTCACCTCCAAGCCTCAAATACTCTATCTTGACCTCCTGGCAGGTCAGATAGTGAGCCACAAATATGGCTACGTCGGGCTTCAGCCCTCCCCACCAATATGAGCGTCTCAAATCATGATACATCTTACTCGCACCTGGGTGTACTGAGTAAGGTGTACAATGAGCCTCCCATAAGATCCAATGTCTCAGCTCTTCATCCGCAAGTACACAGATGCGGGCAGGACCCGTACTTCTTTTGGATCTCATCCAATAGACAAGGTAGAACCTCTAATGCAAACAGCTGGGCATCTGATAGGTGATGGAATTACTATCCTTTAGGTTAGTTTTTAGAGTCTTTTTATCACATTTGAGTCATTTTATGCTACTAACTCCTTAGTTCAGAAGAAGAAGACTAAAAGAAGATAAAAGAGGAGTTATAAGCACTTGGGAGTTGAAAACCATTCACGAACCAGAGCTTTTTGTGCCTCACCGCCCCCGCAGAGTAGTGTCACCGCCCATGCGGTTGACACTACACGCTAGAGCGCAGCCTGCGCCTGGAACGAAGACTTTTACCGCCCCTGCGCCGCCCCCTGGCGCCCCTGCGCTGATTTGCCCAGAAGAAGCAAAGTCGACGCCCCTTCGCCCTTGCCTGCGTCTCATCCGGCAGAGCCGTGTAGCCAAAGAGTCAGTGTCACTGCCCTTGCGTGGACACTGGGCCGCCCCTGCGGCTCAACATCAGAAGCGACAGAAAGATGAAGAGTCAGGCGTTTCAAGAACATTAATGATCCGCCCCTGCGGAACTGCCAGGCCGCCCCTGCGGCCACAAAGAAGATCAAGCGTTTTCGCTTGGACCGCTCCTGCGGATCTGAAGGCCGCCCCTGCGGTTCGGCGGTAGAGACTTTACTCCGGCTGTTTGCATAACCTTTATGGCATTAAAGGTGGATGTTTCCTTAACTCCACAACCCTTTCCCCCTCACACTCTCTCTTCCCTCCACTTTGAGCACCCCCGGCGACGTGTCCACCAGCAAGAAGCCACCGGAACACCCCCAAGAGCCACCACCTTCGTTGCTGTCCAGAATCGCCTCACAGAGTTCTCCTGCCCCTGCGCCTGCAAGCTCACACCCCTGCGCCTCTCCGCCCCTGCGCCTCCATCAGCCGCCGCTGCGGAAATATCAATAGAGGGTTCGTCTCTTCCTCAAATTTCTGAACTTTCTAATTCATTGCTTGATTACTTGCAAGAATGGAGCCACAAAGGAAGTATAAGATGTCTGAGGCCGAAAATACCAGTTAAAGGATTGTGCAAGATCGGGTTGTGTATGCAACTCGGTTTTTGCACATTACTACCTTAGAGAAGTTGGGCATGTTGGAGAGCATGCAGTCATTTCTTACCAACGCGGAGCTCGGAGACTCTCTAAAGAAGACTGCTCCAACGTATCCCGAGCTCAACCGCCAGTTCATAGCCACCTTCACCATGGAGAAGGAGGATCATGTGTGTGTTGGACTTACCTTCAAGTTCAACAAGAAGAAATACACACTTGATTACTTTCAGCTGCAGGAGGCTTTTGGGGTAATTCTCAGCCCTTCCGAGAACTGGTGGGAGACAGTCCCGACACCGGACCTTTGTGAGTTTTGGCAGGCAACTACATGTTCCGAGTTTCACACCGGGGGTGAGTATTCCAACAAACTCACTCACCTTGCTTGAGGCTCCTCTCAAAGATCATAATGAGTGTCTTATGCGGACACAAAGACGAGAACAAGGTCGCTCTCAAGGACCTTCCGCTACTGTACGCTTGCCTTCCATTGAGCGAGAAGGTGCCGGATTAGCCATACCTCTTCCTTACCGCTTTGAAGCGGATTAGGAAGGATGATCCAAGGGACATTGTTGGTGGTGGGGTGATTTCCTTGATCGCCGAACAGGTTATGGATCTTTCCGGCCTATATGATGGCTTGGTGGCGCCACTTTACACGGTGGGGATGCTTAGGAGGTGCAACATCTTCAAGAAGGACGGGGACAACTGTTTTTGGCTTTCATTTGCAGATGGGAGCCATATTACATACCTTCCCCGACAGCTTCCATTTGGTGATGAGCTCTCCGAGCTATACATCCCGGCCGACCCTTTCGTACCAAGGCGGCCTCAAGTGGCCATTGTGGAGAGACATGCAGCGAGCTCTAGCCGGGCTCATTTTGATGACCACATGCCCATTCCGGATGACGAGGAGATGCCCACCGCGGCAGGTGATAATTGTTCGGCCTTGGAGAGCTTTCAGACTCAGATGGCAGCCCTAACTACTCAGCATCAAGCATTGCAGAACGAGTATCAGCGGACCATGCTTGAGCAGCAGCAGGCGTGACAGTCCAGTTTCGCCGCATCCATGACCACTCACTTCGACCACAGGCAGGATGCTTGGCAGGCGGCTCAGCAGCAGTAACTAGAGGCGCAACAGGTTGCTTGGCTAGCCAACTTTGAGACCTCATTTGGTAGCCGGATGGACACTAAGCAGGCCCGCATTGATGAGATCTACCGCCGGGAGGAGCACTTCTTCCGCCACTTCCCGTACCACCGGAGTAGGGTCCGGATGGCCCAGCCGGACCATCCCACTAGTGCTATCATCATTTCTCCCTTTCCCACATTTATCTTTGCTTCATTTCCCACGTTGAGGGCAAAGTGTGCTTCACGTATGGGGGAGGGAATTATCATTGCTTGTGTAGTTTGTCTAAGTTGTTTTGAGTATATTTGTTTTAAATTTTTTATGAGTTGTAATGCAGTTTGAAATTCAAAAAAAAAAGCCAATGAAAATGGAAAAAGGCATGAAAAGCCTTGGATATACCGAAAACCCAAAAGGGCGGTTTAGGCAAAAAGAAGGTAGTCCGACGAACCTTAGGATGGTGCAAAATTGGACTTGAGGGATGTGAGTTCCAAGTGAGATCATCAAGACAAGAAGAAGAGTGGCTAGGTGAAAACCGGAAAGGAAACCTTGGCAAAATGAGCGACACCGAGTGTAGGTTTCCCATTCGACGTTTGGCGGCATAAGAAGGGGAGTCATAAGGAGGTTGTCTGGGTAGGTCACTCTTGGAGCGATAAGGGTGGTAGCTTTCTCACCTTTTTCTCACATTTTCTTTCTTTCTTGGCTTTTCTTTTCTTTTCCATTGTCTATGCCTCTTACCCATGCTTCCTGAGGCCTTTGAGTCTAAAACTGCTATCATTTGTTTTACTCGGGACGAGTAAAAGGTATAAGTATGGGGGAATTTTATAGGTGATGGGATCACTATTATTTAGCTTAGTTTTTAGAGTCTTTTTATCACATTTGAGTCGTTTTATGCTACTAACTCCATGGTCCAGAAGAAGAAGACTAAAAGAAGATAAAAGAGGAGTTATAAGCACTTGGGAGTTGAAAACCATTCACGAAGCAGAGCTCTGGTGCCACACCGCCCCCGCGGAGCAGTGTCACCACCCATGCGGGTGACACTACACTCCGGAGCATAGCCTGCGCCTTCGCCAGCGCCCGGATCAAAGACTGTCACCGCCCCTGCGCCTCCCTTGGGCGCCCCTCCGGTGATTTGCCCTGAAGAAGCGAAGCTGGCGCCCCTGCGCCCTTGCCTGCGTCTCATCCGGCAGAGCTGTGAAGCCAAAGAGTCAGTGTCACTGCCCTTGCGCGGACATTAGGCCGCCCCTGCGGCTAAACATCAGAAGCGACAGAAAGATGAAGAGTCAGGCGTTTGAAGAACATTAATGATCCGCCCATGCGGCCACAAAGAAGATCCAGCGTTTTCGCGTGGACTGCTCCTGCGGATCTGAAGGCCGCCCCTGCAGTTCGGCGACAAAGACTTTACTCTGGCTGTTTGCACCACCTTTATGGCATTAAAGGTGGCTGTTTTGGCCGGCCATTTACTCCTCTTTAGTGCCATTTGTAGTACAAATAGACTCATGGCTGATTGCTAGAATCATCCATCATTTTCCTATTTTAATTCTCTCTTTTATCTTGCTTCCTTTGTAATGAGCTTCTAGTTTCCTTGCTACATTTGGTTGGTTTGAAGCTGCATTGTTACTTTGGTTGTAAGTACCTTTTCAATATAAGTTTTATTGAGTAGTGCTTTTTGTTTCTTAATCTTCATTTGTCTAATTGCGTGGTTTATTATCACTTAAGATTGATCACCTTGGATTCTAAAGTACATGCAAAGAACTAGGACTAATATATTCTGGTTCGGGTCTTTAATCTAGTAGTAACCTTTGGGTAATAACGGGTTGTAATTGCTTAAAGGTAAAGGAACGCAAATATAAAGATAAGTTTAATGGTTTTAATCTTCTCTTTATATCCCTTAGTCTTTGTTTGAAAGTTAACTTGTGACTTGATCTTGTAGGTTTACGGAACACTAAACTTGTTAAGTTGTGTTGATGCCGGTTGGTGTTCGCTCCAAATGGTGTGTGCAAGCTTTAAATTTATAACCCAAGAAGTATGCTTAAAACAAGGATGCGAACCCGCAGTATACGGATCAATTATAGTAAAAGCAAGAATTCCGGGGTGTCGATATTAGGGACTTAGGTGAAACAAAGCAAGTATAGGTTGTCAATATTGCAAATAACAACAAAAGCGATTAAAACAATCAAAGATGATAATAAAGTCAATTAAAAAAAAATATGCAAATTCTAGGGATTAAAGCATCTAGTTGTGGTTCCAACTCAAGATCTCAAGATAAGCGGACAAAGCTGAGATTTTGCTAAGGGAAGGTGCTTCTAAAGCGGAATAGATCACCGGGTAAGTCTCACTACTCATAATCCCAACCCAAAGAATCTATCACTGGGTAAGTCTCAAGGTACTAAGGAAAGGAATTATAATCTCAAACCAACACTCCAACTAAGGGAATAGAATCAACCTTACCGGGTAAGTCTCAAGCTAACTCACAAAGATGGAATGAAGGCACACTCAAACCCCAATAAAGGATAAACCTTTATTACCTAAACTTATGATCTTAGGTAAACAAACTAAGGAATTACCGGGTAAGTCTCATCCTATGCTTGCATTGAACCAGGAAAGGTGAAATAAGAATAAGATTTGGCAAACTCTAACACTTAACTCTCAGTTTCGGATCAGAAGGGTCACCTCGGTCAGTCAAGTTCCACCCCGGCCGAGATGTTCATCGACTGAACGAGATGTTCTAGGGTTAAGGATAAAGAATCGAGCTTTCAGGGTCCTACTGGGATTAAGATCATTCTATCATCGTCTTTCCCACAAATTTCAGCCAATCACCCTAGCATCGCACAAGGAAATTAACCACTCATCATCATGAAAGCAATAATCAAATATATGGGAAGAGAATGAATATTTGAACACAAAAACCTTAAGAACAAGGCTTTAATAACTGAATCAAATATTAAACAAATCAGCGTTCCTCAATCACAAATCACACAAAAACAACAAACCAAAGGGAATCTAAGAAAGTCTTACAAATCCCCTTAAAAGCTATCTCAAAGCTATAAACTTCCTTCCTTCAATCTTAAATCTTCCTTCAAGCTTCTTTCCTAATGGCAGCTGGGAGAATATGGTGGAAAGGATAAAAATCCAATGGTGTGAGGTTGTTGAATTGTGGAAAATCCAATCCTTTATATAGGAGAATTATCTTCCAAAGATAATAATATCTTAAAAAGAAAATTTCCTAATAAAATATATCCATATCTCTAAAATAGATCTCCCAAATATATGATCTTCCTTCCAGAAATCCAGCCCAAATATATAAGATCACTCCTTCTAAAAATAAAAGATCTCAGCCAAATAAAATATATCTCGCCACGTCAGAGTATTTGCCTCGGTCGGGGCGCTCCTCAAGATCACCTCGGTCGAGGTGCTACTGTAGCTAACCAAGGTGAATCTCGGCTGAAGGTGAAATCTCTTGAATCTGGCCCAAAGTCAATTTTATTTGATAATTTCAAGCTTCTTGGGTTCTCTTTTAAGCTCCTAAATGTTGCTCCAATGACTCCTTTGCTCCTTAGCTCCATTTCCATCCAAAATGTACCATTTTACCTACAATTACAACGAAACTTGGTGTAGACCTCGATTCCCGCAAAGGTAGATGAAACGACAATATAATCACACAATATACATTCAAACATGCAGATTATTGAGGATAAAGCGTCTAAACAAGTCCCAAAATATAGACTATAATTCATGCTATCAAAATAACCCATACTTGTCCCTTGCTTGTCCCCAAGCAAGTTCCAAACCTTAAGTACAAGATAGAACGAATTATAGGTCGTAAAGATCAATGAAAATTATTTCAAAACATTTTAATGGTGTGGTCCACTCATAAATCACTCTAAGAGAATGCATCATGGTAATTAGAATCAAAATATGATTAAAACATTTTATAAATATAAGAAAGTTGTTCATCTTTGCATAAAATTATAGAATGCATAACAAATCATAATTATCGAAATTAATTATGTATAATCCAGTTTAAACCACCAAGTCAATCAACAAGCTCGAGGTCTCAAGGGCTTTCAAAAGAGAAGTCAAGAAACGTGTGAGGATGGGATGTCTATATGGAATGTGGTGCTAGAATCCGGGAAAAGGATCTTCACTTCACTTGCTTTGGACTTCAACATCTTGCACCAATAAGCTTTGCTTATTTACTTTTTTACTTTTTGGATGCATGGACAGAGGTGCACAATAACCAAAGCCTAGGAGATAAGCAATCATCAATTTCTCAAGATGCCTCAAACCCTTGATGCACATACCATGACCCGTTAGGAATATCGCTCAATCCGACTTTGACAAGACACAAACACCCGGCTATGTAAATGTTGCCGAGTTACTCATCATCATGATTGACTTCCCCAAACCTATTTGTTTCTTTCTAACTTCCAGCTAACATCTCAACTTTTTCTTCACTTGATTTTCACTTGCTTGCTTCCGAATTCCCGGATAGGTAAAGGGAGGCAAATATGTATATGAGGGGCTAAGCATGATCAAGAAGAAGAAGAGAAGAGAATCAATTGCCTTGGTCTTTCCAAGAAGAGAGTGAGAGAACTCATAATGTGGTGTCAACCTTCAAATTCAACATAATTTGGATAAAAACAAAGTATTAAACATGCCGAAATTTCAAACAAAACATTTAGCAACTTAAACATATCATAAAACCTTTCAAACATATAAAGATTTCGAAACCAATCTGCAAACATAATCTTCACTGAGGTCATATCCACATAAGAAGCACAAAAATTTGTTTCGAAAACTTTCACAGTTAAACCACCTCGGTCGAGGTGTTCTAAGTCATCCGAGGTGCTGCACCTCGTTTGGTCAGAATCTCTTTGGTCAAGGTCAAAATTTTTTTTCTTCAAACCAGTTTTTTTTAAACTAGTTTTTGACGTTTTTTTCAATCAAATAACCTGTATGCATGCATGTAGTCTCAGATAAACACATACAGCTAGATAAAATAACCATACCCGGTAAAGTCATCCAAGCATACACATAAGTCATATACAAACATCCAAATACCCTATACTTGGGAGACATTGTCCCAATGGGTCAAAATAAGTCTAGAAGATAGAGTACTCACCGGACATAAGCTGAGCTGCATAATAAATAAATAAAAGAAATCCATGCAAGCTCTAGTCCTGATTTGCTGGTGGTGGTGGTGGATACGGCACGTACGGATGCTGGAATGGGTCAAAAGCATACCTCATCATGTGCTGGAACTGGATCTCCATCATCCGACGCTGGTAGTGTTGGCTCTCCAGCATCTGGTGTGTCCGACTCTCCATCTCTCGGCGCTGGTCATCCAAACGCTCACTGATATCTCACTGATATCGACTGTCACGGTGGCGTAGGAGTCGATCATCTAATCCGTAAGCTCGTCAATCCGTCTGTGATCTACGGGATCCCTCTTTCTCCGGGCTCTGCGCCTAGCAAGACGTGATGGTGCTGCAACTGCCACCTATGTCTCCTCGTCGTCCAGATCGACGACTGGCACATTGGGACCGGCTGTATCTGTCCCAGTCTCCATGGCAGCACCGCCATCATCATCCTCATCCGCATTCTCCTGCACCTGAGTTGCTGCATCTCTAGCATCCTCAATGTAAGGTATCCATGCAGTGGACCAATACTGAGAGTCGTAGATGGACTCTAGGATGACCACCAAATACCCTGAGGGGCAGTCTGCTTCCAAGGTATCACTACGTATGGCGTAGTGAGTCCACGAGGAACTAGAATCCTCCTGGTGATCATCTCCTGCAGACCTAGGGGCTAGGCAGCCGCCACTAATGTACAAGCGCTCAAATTCCAACCACATCAGTGTCGCTATGTGCGTCACTAGGCCGCTACAACAAATGTCTCCCTTGCCCTTATGTAACACACCGAATCCGCGGGACTCGGAGTGCCACATTGGGTGAGGATCTCATAATGGATCCTGACCCTAGCCTGACAACAAGTTCACTGGACCTTACAACATGGGATTGACAGATATGAAAACAAATACATAAAACTGTATAAAACTGTACAACTCACAAGATAAGACATCATGGCCGAGTAAGAAACATAACACCCTCACATAGGAGGTAACAAAAGACCATCCTCACGCAGGAGGGAAAGGTAGCAGACTCAAAAGCCCACACATCCTAATGTATGAGACGTCCTCGGCCCGCCACTCTGCTAGATCACGCAGCAGCATGCCTATCTTGTAGGGGATCTATAATATGGTAATAAACCATGAGCTATCCATACACATATATAGAGTAATGCATACGCACAATGACACATAAGTAAAGATAAACATATCAGCATGCTTTCACTTATTTACCCATTTATTCATTTCAATATAATGGTCATTCACTCAATCGTATAGATATAATATATATGAAACTAGGTAACACGAGGACCGATACATCCTCGCCTCTGAGCCTGCTAGCCAGCCGTACTAGTATCAGTCACACAATCTGTGTACCCTATGGTAGTGGATTGTGCCCTTCCTGTAAACCGGTCTCACCTGACATCAGAGAACCTCCCAAACTCCACGGTGGGATGGAAGGGAAAGGTTAACACAGCCACGCAGTGGGCCAATCAATAAAACATAGGTCGGTAAATACAACATCACATGCTATCATAGCAATCATACAAAGCGCACACCACTCATGCAAACACCCAATATAAGGATGGCTGTTAAGTAAGTCCTACGGACTTACCTCAACCTCGATCACAACTCAACCAAGATCACCTCTACACTGGAGGGATAGCACATCCTAGAAACAATGCGTAACGAGATATATCAGACTCCTAACCGTATAAGGGTCACACCTAGACCCAAAGGGATCCAAAGGATCAACCTCAACCTCACTCACAACCTAACAAACCTCAAAAGCCATACAAGGCATAAACCGATCATAAACATCATCAAAACTCAACCTCACACATCTAGCATGATCCTAAGCCCTCATACTAGGAAAGGAGTGAACAAGGGCACCCTAAGGAAGGCCTAGAAGCGACACACACCTGCAAAACCAAAGGAAACACCAAGCTTGTGCAGGAAGGCGCAGGGGCGGCACTCTGGTGGCGCAGGGGTGGTGCACAGGCTGGCGCAGGGGTGGCTACAAGGCAGGCGCAATGGCAGCTGGTGTGTAGAGGACACCACTTCAGCTCCTTCTTTACATCTACTCTCGTTCCTTTAGTTCTCTTCACTCCAACAACAACATATCAACATAATATACACATATGTACATCATCATAAGCCAAACTCGGCTGGAATAGGATCAAAACCTAAGGAAAGCTAAGCTAAGCTAAGGGAAGGTAAAAAAAGATGAAGAAAAGAAGGAAGGAAGAGGAGCAGCCATGGAACTTACCAGACAAGCTCTCCAGAATTCACACAACAACAACAACAACACCCTCAAGCTGGCTCCATAAGGCACATCATCATCAACAACATCCAAACCAACCAAAGCTAGCAAGATCTCTTACCAAAAGCTCATAACCTTAACAAGATCAACCAAGGTGATTCAAAGAAGAAAAGGAGGAGAAAGAGTACGTAAGGAGGGAGAGATATTGAAGTAAACTCTCTTCAAAGAGGAGAAGAAGAAGTATCAATAGGACGGTAAAAGGGTAAAGCACGAGTCAAATCAGTCAAAGAAGACGGCTGCAACACACAGAGCCGTAGGGGAGGGCTTTGTGAGCCCCTGGGGCGGACCAGGTAAGGCGCAGGGGCGGCTCAAGCATAAACATGGCCCCTCTTCTCCCTCTCTCAACTCTCAGCAACTAGGATGTTACATCTCACCCCCCTAAAAACAAGTTTTGTCCCGAAACTTGCAAAATCCCAAGTCCTCCCAGTCCCATAAGCTGAGGTATAACTCACTCTCTCTATCGGAGGTATCACATCTCCGCTCAGAAGGTCATAACCTATAACAAATCTATAACCATAGACATCAACATGGAGGAATCATCCACTCCAGAAAACAGGGCCATAACGCAACCCAAGCTAGAGAGGAATCACATCTCTCGCTATATCACATCACGAGGGCCTAGAGGAAGCACATCTCTAGCCAACCATAACACAGGCATAGAGGAAATACGTCTCTAGCCGATCCATAAGTATGTACATCGTATGGAGGAACCACATCTCCACTGAAACTATGTCTATCAAGGTAGCATGGAGGAAGAACCATCTCCAGCTGAATCCTAATCTATTCAGATAACATGGAGGAAAGAACCATCTCCCGCTATAAACATAAGTCATACTCAAATAACATGGAGGGAATAATCATCTCTAGCTATACATACATCACGCCGGTATAGCAAGATCTAATAAGATCATAAGGCATAACAACACTAGCATGGAATAAACACTTCAAGGCATGAAAGCACATAATCACATACTCACCAAGATAGTACTAAGATCTACTCGTCGACCCTAGGTGCATCTATCTCGGCTTAAAACTTTGGATAATTCCTTTGGATACTATCCTCAGTCTCCCATGTAGCCTCCTCAGGTCCACGTCTCGACCACTATATCCTTATCATAGGTTTGTCCTTCGAACGTAGGCGTCTCACACCTCATTGTAGGACTGCAATAGGATGCTCAGCAAAGGTGTGTCCAGCTCCACCACTAAATCATCATAACTCACGATGTGTCTCGGATCTGGTATGTACTCTCTCAGTTGAGACACATGGAACACAGGGTGAACACCCTCTAATCTTGGGGGCAAAGCTAATCTGTAGGCTGCCCTCCCAAATCTGTCCAGCATCTCAAAAGGACCGACATATCGGGGACTCAACTTCCTCTTTATGCAAAAACATCGGACGCCACGCGTCGGGGATACACTCAACCAAACATGAGCTCCTACACTGAACTCTAGAGGCCGATGCCTCTTGTCTGCATATGACTTCTGGCGACTCTGTGCAGCCAACATCCTCTCTCTAATCAACGCTACTCGAGCCATATCATCACGTATATGTTCTGGCGATATCCCGCTGATACTGCTAGGCTCATCCCATCATAAAGGTGTACGGCACCTACGTCCATACAATGCCTTATACGGAGCCTTCCCAATAGATGCATGCTAGTTGTTGTTGTATGAGAATTCAACAAGTGGAAGGTGATCAGACAATCCCTGTCCCCAATCCAACACACAAGCTCACAGCATATCCTCCAAAGTCTGGATGGTCCTTTCTGACTGACCATCGGTTTTGGTGTGAAACGCAATCGTGAAGTGCAGACTCGTCCCCAAGGCAGTCTTAATCTGCTGCCAAAACCTCGAGGTGAATCACCCATTTCGATCAGAGACGATTGTCCTCGGTACACCATGGAGTCTCACTATTTGTCTAGTGTACTCCACAACTAACCTACTAACTGGCCACGTCTCTCTGATAGGGATGAAACGTGCCATCTTCGTCAGTCTATCAACAATAACCCAAATGGCATCAAAACTCCTACTAGGTCTCAATCTTGTCACAAAATCCATGGAGACGTCTTCTTACTTACACTGCGGCACTAGCAGTGGATGGAGCTTACCTCCAGGTCTGCAATGCTCTATCTTGACCTGCTGACAGGTCGCACACTGAGCCATGAATCTGGCTACATCGGGCTTCAGCCCTCCCCACCAATATGAACGTCTCACATCATGGTACATCTTACTCGTACCTGGATGTACAGAGTAAGGTGTACAGTGAGCCTCCTGTAAGATCCTCAGTCTCAACTCTGCATCAGGAGGAACACAAATGCGATCATGTCGCCTCATCACTCCATCAGCTCCAATGGAAAACTGTGGTGTACAGAGTAAGGTGTACAATGAGCCTCCTGTAAGATCCTCTGTCTCAACTTTGCATCAGCAGGAACACAAATGCGATCATGTCGCCTCATCACTCCATCAGCTCCAATGGAAAATTGTGGTGCCTTTCCACGAGACATCCTCCCTCTAATCCTCATCAAAATCGGGCAGGTGAAGATCTGACATGTAGCACCATACAGGTAGTGTTTGTGAAGATCTGACATGTAGCACCATACAGGTAATGTCTCCAGATCCTCAAAGCATGCACTACTATTGCCAAATCTAGATCATGAGTCGGGTAGTTTTCCTCATACGTCTTCAACTGTCGAGACGCATTTGCAATCACTCTACCTCTCTGCATCAACACACGTCCTTAGCCTAGCTTTGATGAATCATTGTAGACCACAAAATCATCAGATCCTTTTGGCTGTGCCAGGACAGGAGCAGAAGTCAAATGCCTCTTCAACTCCTCAAAGCTCTTAGCACACTGGTCGGTCCATGCAAACCGGGTAGTTTTCCTCAAAAGACTCGTCAGTGGACGGGAAATCACAGAAAAACCTTCCACAAAGCGTCTATAGTAACCGGCTAAGCCAAGAAAGCTACGCACTTCCATGACGTTCGTCGGAGTCGTCCATGCAGCAACACACTCGATCATTGCCTAGTCAACCATAACCCCATCGGCGGAGACGATGTGCCCAAGGAAAGCAAGCTCAAACATCCAGAACTCACACTTAGAGAGCTTAGCATACAACTCTCTATCCCTCAAAATCTACAAAACCGTCTTGAGATGACCGGCATGCTCCTCTCTACTATGATAATACACTAAAATATCATCAATGAAGACTACCACAAACTGATCAAGGAAGTCGATGAATATGTTGTTCATGAACTCCATAAAGACTGTTGGGGCATTCGTCAGCCCGAATGGCATAACTACAAACTCATAGTGTCTATAGCGGGTACGAAATGTCGTCTTGTGTACGTCTTGCTCTCTTACCCTCAGTTGGTGATATCTTGAGAACAAATCAATCCGGGAGAAAATTGTAGCTCCCTGAAGCTGATCAAGTAGATCGTCAATACGAGGAAATGGATATCTGTTCTTGACAGTCACCTTGTTCAACTCTTTGTAATCTATGCATAACCTCAAAGATCCGTCTTTCTTTCGTACGAAGAGGACAAGTGCACCCCATGGTGAAACACTAGGGAGTATGGAACCCTTCTCAGCCAACTCCTCGAGTTGCTTCTTCAGCTCAAACATCTCGACAGGTGCCATACGGTATGGGGCCTTCGAGATAGGTCGCGTGCCAGGCTTTAACTCTATACTAAAGTCCACACTCTGCTAAGGCGGCAAACTCGACGGCTCAACAAACACATATGTAAACTCGCAGACTACTGGAATATCCTCCAGAGTTGGACTCTCTCCGTCCTTCATGGCGTAGCACCATAAGGCATCACATCCCTGTGCAATCAACCTAGCTGCTCGTACAACACTAATAACCGAACCTGTCTTCCCAAGGTCCCAACCCCGGAAGACCTCAATCTGACCAACCTCAGTAGAGACTATAACAGTCCGTCTACCAACATCCAAAACTACATGGTGTCTATGCATCCAGTCCATACCTAATATGAATTCTTCATGCATCAATGGCATGACTAAGAAGTCAACAAGTAAAACACGAGTCCCTAAATGAAGGGGACAACTACGTATCTCACGGGTACCTTTGACCCGACTACCATCAGGTAACCCTATAGTAAAGGGTATCCCCTCTATGGTTTCTAAATTCATAAGCTCAACACAAGTATCAGAAATAAAGGAATGCATAGCACTAGTATCAAACAAAACTCTAACAAGTAAACCATGAAGTATAATGGTACCTGTAGCAGCCGGTGCAGGTGGATCCTTTGCACTCCTCAACTCAAAAGCTCTCCCTCGGGCTGCTCTCGCATCACTGGTGCAAACATCTCTACCTCCACCGCTACTCGGTCCTAGAGCAGAACCTTGAGTAGATGGACGCTTTGGGACCCTCTGTTGTTCCTGTGTCTGCTGCTGAAGTGTCCTCTGACCACCTCCTGTTACAGTAGCTGGGGAAGAACCCTACTGAGATGCTACTCCTCCCTGCCTACAAAAGGCAGCTCGATGTCCCTGTCGGCCACAGATAAAACAAGTCAGAAACTAGTCTGGGACAAGCTGGCTTCAAATGACTAGAGTCACCACAGTTGTAACATTGACGTGCCTTATCTACAGTCTGTGCCGATGAGGGATAACTCTGACGCCTCTGGTCTCGTCTAAATCCAGATGACCCTCCAACTCCACTGGTCTACCCAGTGCGCTGCTTCTTCTCAAACCGTCCTGTCTGAGAAGCCCTCCTTTGACTGGCTCTCTCTCTCTCAAAAGTAGAAGCCCGATCTTTGTAATCAGCTAGGGACTCACAATAGAATCCTGCCATGTATAAACGAGTTCTCTCTCTCAGATGACGAGAGAATAGATACACATGCTGGTCCTCAGATGGTGCAGCTTGACCAAGCAAAGCTAACTCGGTCTGGAAACGGCGGATTTCATTAGTAATAGGCACATCCTCAAAACCAGCCTCCACAAAATCCTGTAGCTTCTCCCTCCTCAGTGAGGCAGGGTAAAACTGATCTCTAATCATACGTCTCATGTGGTCAAACTGGTAGCTCGGGTCCATACAGTCCTCCACCACTAGTGTGCGAGGTCACGGAATAGAGACTGAACTAGCTCTATCCGTCGATCCTCAGGACATCTGATAGACTCCAAGATTGAGTCTACATGCCCAATCCACACCTCAGTCTCTAACCCTATCTCTCCGGAGAAGTGTGGCACTCCCTGCTGGTGAAATGCCTTCAACCAGGCATCTGGTTGAGGCCCTCTGGTCTCCACTGGGACTCGAACTGGATCAACAACACGTGCAGGTGCAACTGGCACCCGGGTCGCCCCTTGAGATCTCTTAGAAGATCCCTCAGGTACTGGTAAATCTTGGGCTCGCCTGCCAGCCCTGATATCCTCTTGAAAACGTCGGAGGTACTCTCTAAACTCGGGTCCTCCCATGGAGACACGGTCAGCGTCATCAGACTGAGCTCGATGTGAATGATGTCTCACAGATACACTACTCCTTGTCTCTAGGACGACGCTATCTGCAACTTCCTCATGTATCTCCTCCACCACTAGTGTATCAGCAGCGGGAACTGGTCCCTCACCTACCACACCCGGAGGACGGGGTGATCTACTTCAACCTCTACCTACAGCGGCAATAGCTCTAGTCCGAGCCATCTGCGGGGTATGCACACCTAACTTTTAAGGCTCTATATACGCCATAAGTATAGATATATAAACACAACACAACACAACTCATACATAAACTATCAAAAATACATGCATATCATATCTATACTGTAGAGATCCATAGCAGGAGTGGCGACTTCTCGTACATCTAACCCGAAACCACATTTAAAACCAAAATCTTTTAAAACGTCAGATCTTGTTCGCTCCAATTGGTGTGTGCAAGGTTTAAATTTATAACCCAAGATATATGATCAAAATAAGGATGCGAACCAGCAGTGTACGGGTCAATCGTAGTAAAAGCAAGAATTCTGGGGTGTCGATCTCAGGGACTTAGGTGAAACAAAACCAATATAGGTAGTCAATATTGCAACTAACCACAAAAGCAATTAAAGCAATCAAAGATGATAAAAAGTCAATTAAAGGAATATGCAATTCTAGGGATTAAAGCATCTAGTTGTGGTTCCAACTCAAGATCTCAAGATAAGCGGACAAAGCTGAGATTTTGCAAAGGGAAGGTGTTACTAAAGTGGAAAAGATCACCGGGTAAGTCTCACTACTCACTAACTCCAATCTCAAGGTACTAAGGAAAGGAACTATAATCTCAAACAAACACTCCAACTAAGGGAATAGAATCAACCTTTACTGGGTAAGTCTCAGGCTAACTCACAAAGATGGGATGAAGGCACACTCAAACCCTAATAAAGGATGAACCTTTATTACCTACACTTATGATCTTGGGTAAACAAACAAAGGAATTACCGGGTAAGTCTCATCCTAAGCTTGCACTGAACCAGGAAAGGTATAATAAGAATAGGATTTGGCAAACTCTAACACTTAACTCTCAGTTACGGATCAGAAAAGGTCACCTCGGTCAGTCAAGTTCCACCCCGGCCGAGATGTTCATCGACTGAGCAAGATGTTATAGGGTTAAGGATAAAGACTCGAGCTTTCAGGGTCCTACTGGAATTTAAGATTATTCTATCATTGTGTTTCCCACAACCTTTAGCCAATCACCCTAGAATCACACAAGGAAATTAGCCACTCGTCATCATGAAAGCAATAATCAAATATATGGGAAGGGAATGAATATTTGAACACAAAAACCTTAAAAACAAGGCTTCAATAGCTGAATCAAATATCATAAATAAGCGTTCCTTGGATAATAAATCCAACAAGACAATCAACAAGAAGGGAATCTAAGAAAGTCTTACAAAAACCTTCACAAAAGTTATAACAAGCTGTCAATCCTTCCTAGATTGATCTTCAATCTTCCTTCCTTCCTTCAACCACTATAATGATAGCGGGATTTTTGGTGATGCGCCGATGGTAGCGGGCGTGCTGAATTGTGGAAAAGCAAGCCCTTTTTATAGGAAAACTATTTTCCAAAGATAAAATATCTTGAAAAGATATTATCATAATAAAATATATCTTAATCTCTAAAATAGATCTCCAAAATATATAATCTTCCTTCCAGAAATCCAGCGTAAAAATATAAGATTTCTCCTTCCAAAAATAAAAGATCTCAGCCAAGAATAAACGATCTCGCCGCGTCAGGGTATTCGCCTCGGTCGGGGCGCTCCTCAGGATCCCCTCGGTCGAGATGGTACTGTAGTTGACCGAGGTGACTCTCAACTGAAAGTGAAATCTCTCAAATCTTGTCCGAAGTGAATCTTTAATCTAATTCCATGCTTCCTGGATCCTTCCTTAAGCTCGTGAATGTAGCTCCAGAGACTCCTTAGCTCCTTTAGCTCCATTTTGATGCAAAACGTGCCATTTTACCTACGATTACAACGAAACTTGGTGTAGACCTCGATTCCAGTAAAGGTAGATGAAACGAAGATATAATCATATAATATAAATTCAAACATGCAGATTATTGAAGATAAAACGTCTAAACAAGTCCCAAAATATGGACTATAATTCATGCTATCAAAATACCCCATACTTGTCCCTTGCTTGTCCCCAACCAAGTTCCAAATCTTAAGTACAAGATAGAATGGATTATAAGTCATAATGATCAATAAAAAGAATTTCAAAACATTTTTAGTGGTGTGCTCCACTCATAGATCACTCTAAGAGAATGCTTCATGGAATTTAAAATCAAAATATGATCAAAACATTTTATAAATATAAGAAAGTTGTTCATCTTTGCATAAAATCATAGAATGCATAATAAATCATAACTATCAAAATTAATCATGTATAATCCAGTTTAAACCACCAAGTCAATCAACAAGCTCGAGGTCTCAAGGTCTTTTCAAAAGAAGGTAAAGAAACGTGTGAGGGTGGGATGTATATAGGGAGTGTGGTGCTAGAGTCCGGGAAAAGGGATCTTTTACTTCACTTCCTTTTGAACTTCAACATCTTCCACCAATAAGCTTTGCTTATTTTACTTTTTTACTTTTTGGGATGCATGGACGGAGGTGCACAATAACCGAAGCCTAGGATATCAGCAATCATCAATTTCTCGAGATGCCTCAGACCCTTGATGCACATACCACGACCCGTTAGGAATATCGCTCAATCCGACTTTGGCAAGACACAAACACCCGGCTATGTGAATGGTGCCGAGTTACTCATCATCATGATTGACTTCCCCAAACCCATTTCTTTCTTTCTAACTTTTAGCCAACATCTCAACTTTTCTTTCACTTGCTTTTCACTTGCTTGCTTCCAAATTCCCGGATAGGTAAAGGGATGCAAATATGTATATGAGGGGCTAAGCATGATCAAGAAGAAGAAGAGAAGAGAATGAATTGCCTTGGTCTTTCTAGGAAGAGAGTGAGAGAACTCATAATGTGGTGTCAACCTTCAAATTCAACATAATTTGGATAAAAAACAAAGTATTAAACATGCCACAAATTTCAAACAAAGCATTTAGCAACTTAAACATATTATAAAACCTTTCAAACATGTAAAGATTTTAAAACCAATCTGCAAACAAAATCTTCACTGAGGTCATATCCAAATAAGAAGCACAAAAATCGTTTCGAAAACTTTCTCAATTAAACCACCTCGGTCGAGGTGTTCTAAGTCAACCGAGGTAAAGTACCTCGATCGGTCAGAATCACTTCGGTCGAGGTCAAAAAATTTTTTTTTCCTTAAACCAGTTTTTGACGTTTTTCTCAATCAAATAACCTGTATGCATGCATGTAGTCTCAGATAAGCATATAGAGCAGGATAAAATCATAAATATCCATCAAGAGTCATACAATCATCCACATAAGTCAATAATACATATCCGAATACCCCATACTTGGGACACATTGTCCCAATGGGTCAAGATAAGTCTAGAAGAAGTGTACTAACCGGACATAAGCTGAGCTGCATTATAAATAAAAGAAATCCCTGCAAGCTCTAATCCTGATCTGCTGGTGGTGGTGGTGGACATGGCACGTATGGATGTTGGGATGGGTCGAATAGATATCCCATCATATGCTGAAACTGGATCTCCATTATCCGGCGCTGGTAGTGCTGACTCTCTAGCATCTGATGAGTCCGGATATCCATCTCTCGGCAATGGTCATCAAGGCGCTCACCAATATCAACAGTCAGAGCGGCGTAGGAGTCTATCAACCTGATCCGTCAGATCTTCAATCCGGCGGTGAGCGACTAGATCCCTCTGCCTGCGTACTTTACGCCTGGCAGGACATGCTGGTGCTGCAGCTGGCTCGTCCTTTGTCTCCTCGTCGCCTAGATCGACGACTGGTATACTGGTACCAGTTGTATCTGTCCCTGTGTCCATGGCAGCACCGCCATCATCATCCTCATCAGCCTCCTCATCATCCTCCTCCTCATCCTGCTCCTGGGCTACTACTGCTACGTTTCTAGCGTCCTCAATAAGAGGAATCCACACAGTGGACTAGTACTGAGGATCATAAACTGAAAATTGAGATGACCATCTAATACCCTGAGGTGCAGTCTGCTCCCAGGGCATCGCCACATATGGCGTAGTAAGTCCACGAGGAACCAGAATCCTCCTCGTGATCATCTCCTGCAGACCAAGCGGCTTGGCAGACGCCACCATAGTGCATGCACTCAGATCGAGGTCCATGTAACTCGCGATGTGAGTTACTAGACCGCCGCAGCAAATATCACCCTTCGCCTTCGCCTTTATCTTCTGCAAATCCTCAGCCAGCATCACTCCAAAGTCAGGAACTCCTCAAGTAACCATACAATATAGACTGAGAAGCTCACCCTGTCTAATCTTCTCGGGCGTCTCAGTACGCGCCAGAAGTGTCTCGCTAAAAATACGGTGGGCTAATTTAAAGGCGAGGTGGAAGATGATACGCTCCCTGGAGTCTCCAGGTCTCCACCTATCAGCATGCTCAACTACATGAGCTATTTGGCCCCATAACTCTCGATCCACGGCTCGAGAAGGAAAATCAGAAATGGTGGGGTCGGGAAGCCGAAGATCTCTCTCCAATAATCCATCGGAACTAAATAGTTCTGGTTCAGCAACCGGTACTTGGTGGCTTGCTTTGTAGGCAGGTAGGTCACGGAGCTCACAAACTCCAAAGTCGGATCAAGGTAGGCTCGAGCTCTAATCTCAGTAAACTGCTCCAGCCCAACCATAGCAATCATCCGCCTCAAATCATCATCAACGTAGAGGCAATCAAAAGCAGTAATATCTAGGAACCGCTGCGCAATCACTGGGCGCCCTGCAATGCGGTCATAATCTACCCGGTGACGCTCATGGATCACCGGCATGGATCGGCGAGAAGAAGAAGAAGGAGAAGGGGATCCATCCCTCAAAATTAGCTATCTATCAGAACTCATTTTCTCTCACTGTTACACCACCTCGGTTGCCCTGACAACCCTCACGAACACCTCGGTCGAGACGCAGGTCGACTGGACCGAGGTAGAAAGTTGTTCGATCGTAACTCTCAGAAATCCAGTTATTTTCCCCCAATATCACTACCAATTGTTCCTATGGGGTACGTAAGCTTCTTTTCAACACAATGCAAGGGCAACCAAAGCCCGAATTTGACCGAAACAGTGGAAGAAGAGGGAGTTGAGGTTTTTTTTCGATTTACCTCAGATTCGGTCGATTCGGAGCGTTTTTGTTGCAGATTGTCACTTGCAAACCGATCCTCTACTCTTTTCTTGCAGTTTGGAAGCAAGAATCGTCGAAAACGATCGAAAATCGGAGAACGATAAGAACCTGTGCGCCGCGGTCGAGAAGGTGAGAGAGGATAGAGAGAGAAGTCGATCTCCCCTTTATACCCTTTTCTGAAACTGCTGTCACCTTGGTCGAGATGGTCTAGACCGGACCGAGGTGATATGGACCGAGGTGGGTCGTCATAAACCCTAGACGCCTCGTTTTCTCAAGAATCATCTCGGTCGAGGTGTTGTGACAGCAACTGAGATGTGTCTCAGTTAAAGTCCGTCTTCTCAAATTCTCGAACTTTTGCCCTTCCAGTGTTGCTCCTGAGTTGTATTCCTTCCTTAGAGATTACCTGTTGTCTGTCTAGGACGCCAAAAACAAAGCGAAGCAAAGCAAAGCAAAGCCAAAGCAAACTATCTAAAGCTAGACTAGGAAAGGGAAAGAAAGCAATACCTTGGGTTGCCTCCCAAGAAGCGCTTGAGTTAAGGTTGCTAGTTGGACCGTACGGTGTCCCTAAACAGCCTGGGAAGTATCCTCACCCCATACTTCACCACCATCATGGGGTGAGATAAGGAAGTCTATCAACTGTTCTAGCAAATGCAAGTGCTCATCAGGGAGTGAATCATCTATGGGTGGTTCGTCCTTCTCGCGTGAAGAGGGAGGTAGCCGGCTGAGGTGATCCGCAATAGAATTTTCGGATCCTTTCTTATCGCGGTTCTCTAGGTCAAACTCTTGAAGCAAGAGAATCCATCGAATTGGACGCGGCTTGGCATCCTTCTTAGCAAGCAAGTAACGAATAGCTGCATGGTCAGTGTAAACAATAACTTTCGCCCCTACTAAGTAAGAACGAAATTTTTCAAAAGCATATACAACCGCCAATAGCTCCTTTTCGGTGGTGGCGTAGTTACGCTGGGCTTCGTCTAGCGTCTTGCTAGCATAGTAAATGGCGGTGGTCCGGCCATCCTTCTTTTGTTTAAGCACCGCTCCTACTGCCACATCACTCGCATCACACTTGATCTCGAAGGGCAAGGTCCAATCCGGAGGCTGGATAATGGGAGCGGAGATCAACACTTCCTTAATGCTGTAAAATGCATCAAGACATTTCTACGAAAACTCAAAAACAACATCCTTATTCAAAAGTTTAGTTAGTGGTTTAGAAATCTTCGAGAAGTCCTTGATGAATCTCCTATAGAAACCTGCATGCCCGAGAACACTCCGCACACACTTAACAGAACAAGGGGGAGAAAGTTTCTCAATAGTATCGATCTTAGCTCGATCGACCTCAATACCTCGATTGGAAACGAGGTGTCCTAGCACGATGCCTTCATTAACCATAAAGTGGCACTTCTCCCAATTCATGGAGAGATTAGTGTCTTCACATCTTTGTAGCACTAGAGGAAGGTTAGATAGGAACTCATCAAAAGAGCAACCATATACTTAAAAATCATCCATAAATACCTCCATGATCTCCTCTATATACTCGGAAAAGATAGCCATCATGCATCGCTGGAAGGTAGCGGCTGCATTACATAATCCAAATGGCATCCTCCTATAAGCGAATGTCCCCCATGGACAAGTGAAAGTGGTCTTCTCTTGATCATCTCGATGGATAGGAATCTGAAAGAAGCCACTGTAACCATCTAAATAGCAAAAATCTGAATGTTGGGCTAACCGTTCGAGCATTTGATCGATGAAGGGAAGTGGAAAATGGTCCTTCCGAGTGGCCACGTTCAGCTTCCTATAATCGATGCACACCCTCCATCCCGTGACGGTCCTCACTGGGATTAACTCGTTGTTCTTATTCGTCACAACGGTCATCCTTCCTTTCTTCGGAACCACATGCACTGGGCTCACCCACTTGCTGTCCGTGATAGGAAATATGATACCTGCATCCAACAACTTAAGAATTTCTTTCTTCACAACCTCTTTCATGATCGGATTTAACCGTCTTTGAGGTTCCCGTGAAGTCTTATGATCATACTCCATTAGAATTCTATGCATGAAGAAAGAAGGCTTTATGCCAATAAGATCATCAATAGTATAACCCAAAGCCCTTCGATGCTTTCTCAGGACATGCATCAATTTAGATAATTAAGATTCGGAGAGGGAAGCACTAATGATGACAGGATAAGTAGAATCTGGTCCAATAAAGACATACCTCAAGTGACTTGGGAGTTGTTTAAGCTCCACAACTGGGGGTGCTCCTGAGGTGGATCTTTGCTTCCTTCTTCCAGTGGAGTAGATCGAAGAACTGGACTTTAAGAAGTCTCAGTTGACATCATCTCGCTTTCGACCTCGGTCGAGGTCCAGAGAGGGTGACCGAGATGTTCTTTAGTCAAGAACACCTCGCTTGGTCCAGAAGGTGCCTCGGTCGAGGTACTGCAACTAGGACCGAAACTAGAGATTTTCTTCTCCTGGATTAGTCTTTCAAATTTAGCTCCTGGATCTTCTTCTAGTGCTTTTAGGCTCCGTATATCTGCATCACAAGAAGCATCTATACCTTCCTCTATTATGCTAAAGCTAATAACTTTTTCAAGTGGATCATTAATAAGGATAGAGCTCACCAATTCTCTCGATTCTTCTTCATCATAGATGTTCAAGATATCATCTCCCAGCGGCTCTCCTTTCATTGGAGCAAGCAATGCAAACTCCACTTCATCTCCGCCAATGTTGAATTTTAACTTGGCGTTCTTACAATCCACATTGCAACCCGAAGTTGCTAAAAATGGTCTCCCGAGAATTATAGGAACGGGATAATCTGCGGTAATATCTACAAAGTCTATAGGTAAATAGAAGTTACCTATTTTAACTGGAACGTCTTCCAAAATGCCCACGGGATGGGTAATGGAGCGATCCGCCATGTACAACCGTATCTTCACCGGCTTGGGCTCTGCAAGTCCGATCCTCACACATAGCTCCAGCGGGATGATGCTCATGCTAGCTACTAGATCACACAAGGCTTCGCAAGTCACATCCCCAACTTGTCTGGGAATGCAAAAAGAGCCGCGATCCATTAATTTGGGTGGCATCTTCTCCTTCATGATTTGAATAAGTTTCGAGGATTTAGATGTCATCCTAACTTCACCAAAGTCTTCCAACTTCCTCTTCCTTGATAGAATTTCTTTCAAGAACTTCCCATAGGCGTGCATCCCTAGAATAACATCGAGGAAAGGGATATTAATATGTAGTTTATTCCTCAAGTCAAGGAACTTACCAAAGTGCTTGTCTAGATGTGCTCTAGCCCTTGAGTGGGGGAATGGAAGTGGTGGTTTATATGCAGGAGATGGAACATAAACTTCAGATTTCTATTCCGCTTTCTTAGGCTCCACCTCGGTTGGTACCTCGGCCGAAGTGTTCTTCGACTGTACCTGGACCGAGGTGTTCTTCGTCTGTACTGACATCGACCGAGGTACTAAATCTGCAGTTTTCAGTCCACTTCTTGTTGTTATTGCCATGATCTGTCCTTTAGGGTTGCTTTCTGTCCTTGTTGGAAGCTTCCCTGGATTTTTTGGCGCTTCATTCGCCTTGTTGAAGAATTGTTGTTCTAAGGCCTTTTGTGCCTTTGAGAATGAAGTCATGGATGTCTCCATCGAGTTTAGTTTGATCAAGATGGCCTCTAACATTGCATCTTTCTTTTCTGGTTGGGACGAACTTGATCCTTGTTCCTGACTCTTCAACGGAGTAGAAGAAGAAGAAGAGAGGAAAGGATTAGAAGAATTGTTTGAATTTGAGTTAGTGTAAAAGTTACCCGATTTTTGATTGTTGGATCTCCAATTGTTGCTGTTGGATCCTCTATTGTTGTTGTAGTTGTTGTTTTGGGAACCTATATTGTTGTTCCTTGACCCTTGATATCCTCCCTCTTCCTTTTGCGTTTGAGCAACCAAAAGGTCTTTCAATTGCTTCACATCATTCTTCAAAGAGGTGAGTTGATCATTATTTGATGGAGCTTCTTGGAAGTTGACTCTTTTAACTCCCCCTTCAGCTCCTTGGTGGGAGTATTTCTCCATGTGCAAAGCTTGTTTTTTTATGAACTCCCAAGCTTCGTCAATCGGCATGTCCATGAACATGTCGGCGGATAGTAGTTGAAGGTTGAATTGGGTATTTCCGTCCAATCCCTTGAAGTATATCTCCAACAACTCTATCTTTGGAATCCCATGATGTGAGCAATACAAAAGGATGTCTTTAAATCTCTCCCATGACTTGGACAAACACTCCTTGTCCTTCATGATGAATGCATTGATTTTCCCTCTCATTTCAGCGGTCTTAGAGGGGGGAAAGAATTTAGTTAAGAACTTTGTCATCATCTCCTCCGAAGTGTTCATTTTTGATGGAGGGAGAGATTGATACCAAGTAAGCGCCCTATCTTTCAAAGAGAAGCAGAAATGCCTTAACTTGTAATTGTTGTTTTCCAGCCTTGAAGGTCTCAAGGTCTCCATCAAGATCTCATAGTTTTACAGATGTTGATGCGGAGATTCCCTCTCTAGCCCTCCAAACTGGCATTGGCGAATCAAGGAAAGAACATGCGGTCGAAGCTCATAGTCATTGTCCGCTGGATCGCCTAGGTTGAATCCTGGACACCTCAGTTGCTGGTTGGGGTCCATCCTCTGCCCTAGGGTCTGTGGAGTACTTGCAAAAAGAACATCTCGGACTGGCATCCGTGGTGGAAGTATCTCGGCCGGGGCAGCTGGAACTGGGTCATGCCTGGGTCGAGGAGCTGGAACTGGTCGAGGTAGATATTGGTCCCGTAAAGTTGCCATATCTGCTTCGATCGCTTCCTTCCTTGCGCGAGTTTCGTCATTTTCCAGTCGCAATTCTTCTTTACTGAGGCGTAGTTGTTCCAATGCCTCCTTCAATTCGGCCTTAAGATTGCAATTCTCTTAATTGGCCATCTTAGCTTCTTTCAAGCGTCTTTTGTATGTCTTCTCTGGTTCGGGATCGTAAGGAACAATTTCCTTCCCAGCGCGGTTTCTTCGCATAAACCTACAAGAAAGAACCTGCGAAAGTCACTCAAGTAGAGTGGTTAGTAGCAACAGGGGCAAGTGCCCCGAAAGACTACCGCAACCGGCTCGGTCTAGACCAAGTCCCCGGCAACGGCGCCAAAAACTTGTTTGCCCCAAATGGTGTGTGCAAGCTTTAAATTTATAACCCAAGATATATGCTCAAAACAAGGATTCGAACCCGCAGTGTACGGGTCAATCGTAGTAAAAACAAGAATTCCGGTCTGTCGATCTCAAGGATTTAGGTGAAACAAAACCAATATAGGTAGTCAATATCGCAACTAACCATAAAACCAATTAAAACAATCAAAGATGATAAAAAGTCAATTAGAGGAATATGCAATTCTAGGGATTAAAGCATCTAGTTGTGGTTCCAACTCAAGATCTCAAGATAAGCGGACAAAACTGAGATTTTGCAAAGGGAAGGTGTTATTAAAGTGGAATAGATCACCGGGTAAGTCTCACTACTCACTAACTCCAAACCTAAAGAACCTATTACCGGGTAAGTCTCAAGGTACTAAGGAAAGGAACTATAATCTCAAACCAAAACTCCCACTAAGGGAATAAAATCAATCTTTACCAGGTAAGTCTCAAGCTAACTCTCAAAGATGGGATGAAGGCACACTCAAACCCTAATAAAGGATGAACCTTTATTACCTACACTTATGATTTTGGGTAAACAAACAAAGGAATTACCGCGTAAGTCTCATCCAAAGCTTGCATTGAACTAGGAAAGGTATAATAAGAATAGGATTTGGCAAACTCTAACACTTAACTCTCAGTTACGGATCAGAAAAGGTCACCTCGGTCAGTCAAGTTCCACCGCGGCGGAGATCTTCATCGACTGAGCGAGATGTTCTAGGGTTAAGGATAAAGACTCGAGCTTTCAAGGTCCTACTGGAATTTAAGATTATTCTATCATTGTTTTTCCCACAACTTTCAGCCAATCACCCTAGAATCACACAAGAAAATTAGCCACTCATCATCATGGCAATAATCAAATATATGGGAAGGGAATGAATATTTGAACACAAAAACCTTAAGAACAAGGCTTCAATAGCTGAATCAAATATCACAAATAAGCGTTCCTTGGATAATAAATCCAACAAGACAATCAACAAGAAGGGAATCTAAAAAAGTCTTACAAAACCCTTCAGAAAAGCTATAACAAGCTATCAATCCTTTCTACATTGATCTTCAATCTTCCTTCCTTCAACCACTATAATGATAGCGGGATTTTCGGTGATGCGCCGATGGTAGCGGGCGTACTGAATTGTGGAAAATCAAGCCCTTTTTATAGGAAAACTATCTTCCAAAGATAAAATATCTTGAAAAGATATTATCCTCATAAAATATATCATAATCTCTACAATAGATCTCCAAAATATATAATCTTCCTTCCACAAATCCAGCCTAAAAATATAAGATTTCTTCTTCCAAAAATAAAAGATCTCAGGCAAGAATAAACGATCTCGCCGCGTCAGGGTATTCGCCTCGGTTGGGGCACTCCTCAAGATTACCTCGGTCGAGATGGTACAATAGCTGACCGAGGTGACTCTTAGCTGAAAGTTAAATCTCTCAAATCTAGGCCAAAGTGAATCTTTAATCTAATTCCATGCTTCTTGGATCCTTCCTTAAGCTCCATTTTGATGCAAAATGTGCGATTTTACCTACGATTACAATGAAACTTGGTGTAGACCTCGATTCCCGCAAAGGTAGATGAAACGACGATATAATCATATAATATACATTCAAACATGCAGATTATTGAAGATAAAACGTCTAAACAAGTCCCAAAATATAGACTATAACTCATGCTATCAGATCCCCTGGGGATTCTCTTTATTTTACCTACCAAGCCTCATTGTAGGTAGGAAGTGCCATTGTTGTCAACTTAAGCTCTGATACCAACTTTGTAACACCCCGAATCCGCGGGACTCGGAGTGCCACATTGGGTTAGGATCTCACAATGGATCCTGACCCTAGCCTGACAACAAGTTCACTAGACCTTACAACATGACACTGACAGATATGAAAACCAATACATAAAACTGTATAAAACTGTACAACGCACAAGATAAGACATCATAGCCGAGTAAGAAACATAACACCCTCACACAGGAGGTAACAAAAGACCATCCTCATGCAGGAGGGAAAGGTAACAGACTCAAAAGCCCACACATCCTAATGTACGAGACGTCCTCGGCTTGCCACTCTGCTAGATCACCCAGCAACATGCCTATCCTGTAGGGCATCTACAACATGATAATAAACCATTAGCTATCCATACACATATATAGAGTAATACATATGCACAATCACACATAAGGAAAGATAAACATATCAACATGCTTTCACTCATTTACCCATTTATTCATTTCAATATAATGGTCATTCACTCAATCGTATAGATATAATATATATGAAACTAGGTGACACGAGGACCGATACATCCTCGCCTCTAAGCCTGCTAGCTAGCCGTAATAGTATCGGTCACACAATCTGTGTACCCTATGGGAGTGGATTGCGCCCTTCCAGTAAACCGGTCTGGCCTGACATTAGAGAACCTCCCAGACTCCACGGCAGGATGAAAGGGAAAGGTTATCACAGCCACGCAGTGGGGCAATCAATAAAACATAGGTCGGTAAATACGACATCACATGCTATCATAGCAATCATACAATGCACACACCACTCATGCAAATACCCAATATAAGGATGGCAGCTAAGTAAGTCCTACGGATTTACCTCAACCTTGATCACAACTCAACCAAGATCACCTCTACTCTGGAGGGATAACACAGCCTATAAACAAGGCATAAGGAGATATATCAGACTCCTAACAATATAAGGGTCACACCTAGACCCAAAGGGATCCAAAGGATCAACCTCAACCTCACTCACAACCTAACAAACCTCAAAAGCCATACAAGGCATAAACCGATCATAAACATTATCAAAACTCAACCTCACACATCTAGCATGATCATAAGCCCTCATACTAGGAAAGGAGGGAACAAGGGCACCCTAAGGAAGGTCTGGAAGCGACACACACCTGCAAAACCAAAGGAAACACCAAGCTGGTGCAGGTAGGCGCAAGGTGGCACTCTGGTGGCGCAGGGGCGGTGCACAGGCCGGCGCAAAGGCGGCTACAAGGTAGGCGCATGAGGAGAACTACCCGATTCATGATTTGCAATTGGCAGCGGTAGTTCATGCTTTGAAGATTTGGAGACATTACCTACATGGTGCTAAATGTCAGATCTTCATAGACCATAAGATTCTGAAGTATATTTTTACGCATCGGGAGTTGAACAACCTCCAACGTCGATGGCTTGAGTTGATCAAGGACTTTGATCTTGAGATTTTGTATCATCCTGGAAAGGGGAACGTGGTAGCTGATGCCTTGAGGAGGAAGACGCCTCGAGAGAAGGTGATTGCGATATTGACTGTACATCCTCAGCTTCAGAGGCATCTTGGCTAGAGATGGACATCCAGTTTCCTGATGAGGATGCCCAATTGTATGCTTTAGAGGTTTTACCTATTCTGTTGGATGAGATCCAACATAAGCAGGAGACCTGGCCAACCTTGATGAGGATCAAAGAGAGGATGTCTCGTGGAGAGGCACAACAGTTCTCTGTTGGAACTGATGGAGTGATGAGGCAACATGATCGCATTTGTGTTCCTGCTGATGCAGAGTTGAGACAGAGGATTTTACAAGAGGCTCAATATACACCTTACTCTGTACATCCAGGTACGAGTAAGGTATACCATGATGTGAGACATTCATATTGGTGGGGAGGGCTGAAGCCCAATGTCGCCAGATTTGTGGCTCAGTGTGCGACTTGTAAGTAGGTCAAGATAGAACATTGTAGACCTGGAGGTGAGCTCCATCCACTGCTAGTGCCGTAGTGGAAGTGGGAGCACGTCCCCATGGATTTTGTGACTCGTTTGAGACCCAATAGGAGTTTTGATGCCATCTAGGTTGTTCGTGATAGACTGACGAAGATGGCACGTTTCATCCCTATTAGAGAGATGTCGCCAGTGAGTAGGTTGGCTGAGGAGTACACTAGACAGATAGTGAGACTCCATGGTGTACTGAGGACGATTGTCTCTGATCGATATGGACGATTCACTTTAAGGTTTTCATAGCAGAGTCAGACTGCTTTGGGGACGAGTCTGCACTTCACCACTACGTTTCACCCCCAGACAGACAGTCAGTCAAAGAGGACCATCCAGACTTTGGAAGATATGCTGCGACCTTGTGTGTTGGATTGGGGATAGGGATGGTCAGATTAGCTCTCACTTGTTGAGTTCTCATACAACAACAGCTAGCATGCATCTATTGGGATGGCTCATTATGAGGCACTGTATGGACGTAGGTGTCATAAACCTTTATGCTGGGATGAGCCTAGCAGTATCAGTGGGATAGCGCCAGAGCAGATTTAGGATGATATGGCTCGGGTAGCGCTGATTTGGGAGAGGATGCTGGTTGCACAGAGTCGCCAGAATTCATATGCAGACAAGAGGCGTTGACCCCTAGAGTTCAGTGTAGGAGCTCATGTCTGGTTGATCCTTTGGATCCCTTTGGGTATAGGTGTGACCCTTATGTGGTTAGGAGTCTGATATATCTACTTATGCCTTGTTTATAGGCTGTGTTGTCCCTCCAGTGATGAGGTGATCGTGGTTGAGTTGTGATCGAGGTTGAGGTAAGTCCGTAGGACTTACTTAGCTGTCATCCTTATATTGGGTGTTTACATGAGTGGTGTGTGCTTTGTATGATTGCTATGATAGCATGTGATGTCATATTTACCGACCTATGTTTTATTGATTGCCCCGTATGCGTGTTTGTGATAACATTTCCCTTTCATCCCGCCATGGAATCTAGGAGGTTCTTTTGGGTCAGGCCAGACCGTTTTACAGGAAGGGCACAATCCACTCCCATAGGGTACACAGATTATGTAACCGATACTAATACGGCTGGCTAGCAGGCTCAGAGGCGAGGATGTATCGGTCCTCGTGTCACATAGTTTCATATATATTATATACATACGTTTAGAGTGAGTGGCCATTATATTGAGATGAATAAATGGGTAAATGAGTGAAAGCATGTTGATGTGTGGGCTTTTGGGTTTGTTATCTTTCCCTCCTGCGTGAGGATAGTCTTTTGTTACCTTCTTGTGAGGGTGTTATGTTTCATACTCGGTTATGTTGTCTTACATTTTGGGTTGTACAGTTTTATGTATTTGTTTTCATATCAGTCAGTGCCCTGTTGTAAGGTCCAGTGAACTTGTTGTCACGCTAGGGTCAGGATCCATTGTGAGATCCTAGCCCAATGTGGCACTCCGAGTCCCACGGATTCGGGGTGTTACATCTTCCTTCTCATTCAAAGTATGCATTCCTTGGTTCAAATTCTACTTATCCGGTGATTCTGAATGCATCTTTGAATGATGATGAGCTCGATAGATTGTTGACTGAATTGAAAATGTATAGAAAGGAAATTGGATACACCATTAATGACCTTGTTGGAATTAAGCCCTCTTTGTGCATGCATAAGATATTGACGGAAGATGACAACAAACCGTCTATTGAACATCAAAGAAGATTGAATTCTATAATGAAAGAGGTAGTAAACAAAGAGATCATTAAGTTGCTAGATGCGGGAATCATATACCCGATTTCGGATGGTAAATGGGTTAGTCCCGTACATGTGGTTCCTAAGAAGGGTGGTATGACCATAGTAACTAATGAGAACAATGAACTAATCCCTACTAGGACGGTTATGGGGTGGAGAATGTGAATTGAATATAGGAAACTTAATGTGGCCTCTAGGAAAGATCACTTCCCTATCCCCTTTATTGACCAAATGCTAGAAAGGTTAGCTCAACATTCACATTTTTGTTACCTTGATGGATATAGCGGGTTCTTTCACATCCCGATTCGATCACCCGGATTACCAAGAGAAAACCACATTTACTTGCCCTTGGGGGAACATTTGCGTATAGGAGGATGCCATTTTGGTTGTGTAATGCATCCGCCACCTTTCAAAGGTGTATGATGGCTATTTTTCTGAATATATTAAAAACATTATGGAAGCGTTTATGGATGATTTCTCGGTGTATGGCTCTTCATTTGATGATTGCTTGGCTAACTTGTCTTCGGTGTTGAAGAGATGTGAGGAAACTAACCTTGTGTTGAATTGAGAGAAATGCCACTTCATGGATAGTGAAGGCATAGTATTGGGACATTTGGTTTCCCACCGTGGCATTGAGGTGAATAGAGCAAAGATAGAAACGATAGAGAAGTTTCCACCACCTACCTCGGTGAAAGGGGTAAGGAGTTTCTTAGGGCATGCCGGTTTTTACCGGAGGTTTATAAAAGATATCTCTAAAATTTCTAAGCCCCTCACTTACCTACTAATGAAGGATGTTGAGTTTGATTTCTCCAAGGATTGTCTTGAAGCATTTTGTAGGTTGAATGATGCTTTTATCACCGCCCCTATCATGCAACCTCCGGATTGGAGCTTACCATTTGAAGTGATGTGTGATGCGAGTAATTTGGCTATAGGGGCTGTTTTAGGACAAAAGAAAGATGGGCTTATACATGTTATATACTACGCTAGCAAGACGCTAGATGATGCCCAACTCAACTATGCCACAACCGAGAAGGAGTTGCTAGCGGTGGTGTATTCCTTTGAATAGTTCTAGTCGTATCTTGTTGGAGCAAAGGTTATTGTGTACACGGATCATGCTGTGATCCGTTATCTCCTCACAAAGAAAGATGCCAAGCCTCGCCTCAATCGGTGGATCCTTCTCCTCCAAGAATTCGACTTGGAGATTCGGGACAAGAAAGGTTCCGAAAATTCAGTAGCGGAACACCTTAGTAGGCTACCACCATTGGGTGTTGAGAGAGATGAGATCCCGACTGATGACTCATTCCGGGATGAACAATTGCAAGTGATGGAGGAGTGCTTACTTCAAGTGTCTAGAGGGAGTGAGCCATGGTATGAAGATATAGTGAACTACCTTGTGTGTGAAGAGGTGCCACCCGGTTTGTCATATGCCCAAAGGAAAAAGTTTTTCAAGGATGTGAGGCATTATTATTGGAGTTAGACTCTCTAGTTCAAGAGAGGACCGGATGGAGTCCTTAGGAGGTGCATTCCGGAGGATGAGATGGAGAGTGTAATCCGCCATTGCCACTCCTTTCCATGTGGAGGTCATGCTAGCTCACACAAAACGTGTGCAAAGCTATTGCAATCGGGTTTTTATTGGCCTAACTTGTTTAAGGATGTGCATAATTTTGTAGTAGCTTGTTACGCTTGCCAAAGGACGGGCAACATCTCAAGAATGAATGAGATGCCCTTGAACAACATACAAGAGGTTGAAGTCTTTGATGTTTGGGGAGTGGACTTCATGGGGCCATTCCCCTCTTCATATGGCAACCTCTACATTCTATTGGCGGTGGATTATGTATCGAGATGGGTGGAGGCAATCGCCTCTCCCACAAATGATGCCAAAGTAATGTTGCGGTTCTTCAACCGAGTCATCTTCCCTAGGTTTGGAACACCAAGAGTGATCATAAGTGATGGAGGGAAGCATTTCACCAATAGGAACTTTGGGACACTTTTGGCTAAGTATGGGTTGACTCATAAGGTGGCCAAGTGGGTTGTTATCTTTCCCTCTTGCGTGAGGATGGTCTTTTGTAACCTCCTGTGTGAGGGTGTTATGTTTCATACTCGGCTATGTTTTCTTACCTTTTGGGTTGTACAATTTTATACAGTTTTATGTATTTGTTTTCATATCTGTCAGTGCCATGTTGTAAGGTCCAGTGAACTTGTTGTCACGCTAGGGTCAAGATCCATTGTGAGATCCTAGCCCAATGTGGCACTCCGTGTCCCGCGGATTCGGGGTGTTACATCTTCCTTCTCATTTAAAGTATGCTTTCCTTGGTTCAAATTCTACTTATTCGGTGATTGTGAATGCATCTTTGAATGATGATGATCTTGATAGATTGTTGACTGAATTGAAAATTCATAGAAAGGCAATAGGATACACCATTGATGACCTTGTTGGCATTAAGCCCTCTTTGTGCATGCATAAGATATTGATGGAAGATGACCACAAACCCTCTATTGAACATCAAAGAAGATTGAATCCTATAATGAAAGTGGTAGTAAACAAAGAGATCATTAAGTTTCGAGATACGGGAATCATATACCCAATTTCGGATAGTAAATGGGTTAGTCCCGTACATGTGGTTCCTAAGAAGGGCGGTATGACCGTTGTAAATAATGAGAACAATGAACTAATCCCTACTAGGACGGTTACGAGGTGGATAATGTGTATTGACTATAGGAAACTTAATGTGGCCTCTAGGAAAGATCACTTCTCTCTCCCCTTTATTGACCAAATGCTAGAATGGTTAGCTCAACATTCACATTGTTGTTACCTTGATGGATATAGCGGGTTCTTTCAAATCCCGATTCACCCGGATGACCAAGAGAAAACCACATTTACTTGCCCTTGGGAACACTTGCATATAGGACGATGCCATTTGCATTGTGTAATGCACCCGCCACCTTTCAAAGGTGTATGATGGCTATTTTTCTGAATATATTGAGAACATTATGGAGGTGTTTATGGATGATTTATCGGTGTATGGCTCTTCATTTGATGTTTGCTTGGCTAACTTGTCTTTTGTGTTGAAGAGATGTGAGGAAACTAACCTTGTATTGAATTGGGAGAAATGCCACTTCATGGTTAGTGAAGGCATAGTGTTGGGACATTTGGTTTCCCACCGTGGCATTGAGGTTGATAGAGCAAATATAGAAACGATGGAGAAGTTGCCACCACCTAGCTCGGTGAAAGGGGTAAGGAGTTTCTTAGGGTATGCTGGTTTTTACCAAAGGTTTATAAAAGAATTCTCTAAAACTTCTAAGCCTCTAACTAACCTACTAATGAAGGATGTTGAGTTTGATTTCTCCAAGGATTGTCTTGAAGCATTTTGTAGGTTGAAGGATGCTTTGATCACTGCCCCTATCAAGCAACCAACGGATTGGAGCTTACCATTTGAAGTGATGTGTGATGCGAGTGATGTGGCTATAGGGGTTGTTCTATGACAAAAGAAAGATGGGCTTACACATGTCATCTACTACGCTAGCAAGACGCTAGATGATGCCCACCTCAACTATGCCATAACCGAGAAAGAGGTTCCACTGGTGGTGTATGCCTTTGAGAAGTTCCAGTCGTATCTTGTTGGAGCAAAGGTTATTGTGTACACGGATCATGATGCGATCCGTTATCTCCTCACAAATAAAGATGCCAAGCCTCGCCTCATTCGGTTGATCCTTCTCCTCCAAGAATTCGAATTGGAGATTTTGGACAAGAAAGGTTCCGAAAATTCAGTAGCGGATCACCTTAGTAGGTGTTAGCATGAAATATTGTGATATTTTAGGCACGTTTTCTAGTCGTAATTGATTCATATTGATAGTCTTTGATTGAGCTTTATGCATATATGAGCTAGTATTGCCTATATTGTCGATATAGATGTCTACACGAGTTCTATGTTGATTATAGGTGATTTGGAGCTATTTCCGAACGGAATCGAGCAAAGGAGAGTTGAGTCGATGTGTCTCTAGATCAAGGACACCTTTTGGAAGCAATTTGGAGTATTAGATTGAGGAATGCACGAATGAAGGCAAGAATCACGGTTTTACCCTAAATTACGGCCGTGGATTGTGAAGCAGAATTCGATGTTCATTCCAGGGGATATTACGGCCGTGGAAGATATCCGTGTTTATTTCCACGCCTCAAAATTACGGTCGTGGAAACTTCCACGACCGTGATCTTGGCGAATCCTTTCGCCACGTTTCGAAGCCATGATCTCTTGAAGATCGGGCCGGGCCGACGTTTTGCCCTGCATTATAAAAAGGACGGATGAAGCAAGATTCCGTCACCTCGCTACCTCGCTTACGACCTTTCAACCCTAAAGTTTAGCGGCAAAAACGCACGCTTAGCAACACAAACCCTCATTCTTGGAGGTGATTTTGAAGATCTCATTGAAGTTCCAAAGTTCGTATTGGAGAGTTGCTGTTTGTGATCTTCGTGTGGAAGATCGAAGTTCTTGGAGGATTTTTGCAAGAAGATTCCTCTTCTTGCTTAGGTTTGCTTTAGGATCGGATTGACATCCCGTTTCTTTTCTTTCCTAAGACTGTGATTGTTTATCCCGTTTTGAATCTTTTGACAAACACTTATTCTTGATTGTGATTCTAAGATTCAATTGAAGATTATTGATAGTTCTTGAAAGTTCCCATCTTTTACCTTTTTAATCTTGAATTAATATCAATATGACTGTTATTGGCTAAAAACCCTTAACAATTCTAAGGTGAAGGGTTGATAGTTGTGGCTTAGATAATGATAGATCGATTGTAAATTGATTAGACCCTGAGAGTTAGAGAATTGTCGCCGAAAACCCTAAATTACGGGCTGTTCTTGAGTTCCACGACCGTGGAATCTCAAGATCCAACCGTAATTCTCTTAAAGTTTACGAGCCTGCTTTTATCTTGATCCAAAGTTAAAGATTTGCTTTAGCTTAGTTTGGACTTGTCTTTTCTAGGTGGTAGTGAAGCCTCAACAACCTCTACCTCGATTGTGAGCCTCAACAACCTCAATCGGATAAGTTAGTCTTGATCTTTAGATTATAAGTTTGGGTATTTGATACTAATCCTTGCCTTTAGAATCTTTCTATATTGAGCCTCAACAACCTGTATAGGGAGTGTCTTTTAGGTGAATTACATAAGGTTTTTGGAACCTCAACCGTACGATTACCTTACATTAGTATACCCTTGCATATCTCGACTCTGTCTTTATATCATTAGTATATCTTGAATCGATTGCCACAGCTGGATACCTGGATCTTTAGGATTGTTGTTTTCCCAATATCTGCAAAACTCTCATATTAACCGCTTGATAACCTGCAATCGAGTTCGTTCCACCCAAATCCTTGTGTTCGATACTCTGGAATTCTTGCTTAACTATATCGATCCGTACACTGCGGGTTCGCTTGCTTGATTCTAGTTTTATAAATATAAAGCTTATTTGCACATACCTCTAAGGGCGAACAAGTTTTTGGCGCCGTTGCCGGGGATTTGGCTTCGATCGAACCCGGGTGCCGGTTGTCAAGCTTGGGAGCTTGCTCTCGTTATTTGATTTTTCTTTGAGTGTATGCGCAGGTCTAGGAACACAGAAGATCTCTTACCTCTTGATCAAGAGCTAGAGAAAACCTTGAGGCAAAAGCGCAAGGAAAGGAAGATGGCTGAAGAAAACGAGCACGATCTTCAAAATAAGTTGGCGGAGAAAGAAGCTCAGCTCCGATGGAATGAGACTCTCCTCCAGGATGAGATGGATCGCCATCAAACTCAAGTTAATGGTCTACAAGACATGATCGTTCAAATGAAGATAAAGATGAGCGATCTTGAGGACAAGGTGGGCAAGAAGTCCTCGAGAAGGAGGACAAGGTCTAGAAGAAGAAACCACTCACCCACCGATGATAGTGATTCTTCCATGCCTCCTTTAGAAGAGATTGATCCCACGATCAATATAAATCCTTTCAATCAACAAGGAGCTACTAACCGTCGCATTCCACCTAGAAATGCGAGGGTCGAACGTGTGGATAATGAGCCAAGAACTCTTGGCCAGCGGATGGATCCAACACAACAACCACGCCGTTTAGGTGTGAACTTTGATGCTGAAGATGTACAAGGGTTTAGCTTCAACCCTCAAGTTATCACTCTTGTTCGCCAAAGCCAGTTTGGCGGTACAAGCACCGAATCTCCACACCAACACTTGCAAAACTTTGAGTGTATGATGGAGACGATGAGGCCAAAGAGCGCCACTACCAACAGCTATAAGCTCAAACCTTTCTTTTTTTCTTTGAAAGGGAAAGCGCTATCTTGGTACCAAGCTCTTCCTAGTGGAAAGCTAGAGACGTGGGAAGACCTCTCCGCAGAGTTTCTCACCAAGTTCTTTCCGCCCTCCAAAACGGCGGAACTTAGAGGTAAGATTAATGCTTTTTCTATGAGACCTAACGAAAGTTTGTTTCAATCTTGGGAAAGGTTTCAGGATTTGCTCTTGGATTGCCCTCATCATGGCATATCCAAACTTGCCTTGCTGGAAATTTACTACAAGGGGCTGGATGCGGGAACGCAATTCAACCTTCAATCCCTCTCATGTGGAACGTTCATGGACATGAGAGAAGATGACGCCTGGGACTTCATTGAGAAGCAAGCAAGAGTCATAGAGAAGTATTCCCACCGGAAAGTGGAGGGAAATCGTGTGGAGCAAGGAGCAAAGCTCACACATGAAGCTCAAAATCAGATTTTCTCCCTCAACAATGAGATCAAAGAGTTGAAGGAGACTATCAAGACCAACTTCCCAAAGCAACAAGAGAAGGATGTTGGCTATTTGGGCAACAACAACGGCGGTGATAACACCAACCGCAACAACAATAACCGGAACAACAACAACCGGAACAACAACAATTGGAACAACAATCGGGGTTCGAACAACAACAATTGGCGCTCCAATCAACAAAATTCCGGTAACTCCTATCCTTCCAATTCCAATTCACTAACTCCACCCTCCTCTTCCTCTACTCCTTTGAAAAGCCAGGGGCAATCATCAAATGGAGGAAACAATACGGGAAAGGAGAAGCCGGATCCCATGCTGGAAACGATCTTGGGAAAGCTTCAAGGGTTGGAGAACCGCATCATCAAGGTTGATGATCAAATTTCTAAGGTTGACAAAGCTCAAAAGGTTTTGGAAAATCAAATGTTCAACCATGCGGAGGAAGTTCCTAGAAATCAAGGGAAACTTCCAGGAAAGACGGAGGACAACCCTAAGGGAAGGGTAATGGCGATTACAACTAGGAGCGGAGTGACTACCACCGATCCGCAGCCTACGTTTGTTGAAGTCCCCGTAGAGAAAAGCAAAGAAAAGGGGAAGGAGAAGGAAGATGTCTATGTTCCTCCTCCAGCTTTCAAACCTCCCCTACCATTCCCTCAATCCAGAGCGCGAGCACGCCTAGACAAGCAATTCGGTAAGTTCATAGAACTCATGAGCAAACTACATATTAATATACCTTTCATTGATGCCATTGTAGGTATGCCGGCCTATGGCAAGTTCTTGAAGGAGCTCCTCTCTAACAAGAGGAAGCTAGAAGATTTTGGAGAAGTCAAGATGAGTTCGGATTCTTCGGACCTCATCAAGACTATGAAGGAGAAAATGCCCCCAAAGCTGAAAGATCCGGGGTCATTTTGCATTCCCATTGGAGTGGGAGAGGTCACATATGACGCTTTATGTGACTTGGGAGCAAGTGTGAGCATCATACCACTTGCATTGTGCAGGAAGATCGGTTTAGGCGACCCTAAACCAGTGAAGATGACGTTATACATGGCGGATCGATCCATTACTCGTCCCGTCGGCATTGTAGAAGACGTCCCGGTCAAGCTAGGCAAGTTCTTTGTCCCCATTGATTTTGTCGTGCTTGACATTCCTGCGGATAGTCCGGTCCCGATCATACTCGGAAGACCGTTTCTTGCAACTTCCGGCTGCATGGTCGATTGCAAGAATGGGAGACTCGCCTTTGACGTTGGGGAAGAGAAAGTAGAGTTCGTTCTTTCCACTCTAGTGAAGGAGCCAATCTTTGATGAGGATATTTACAATGTCCAAGACGAAGAAGGTTTAACTAGGGAGGAGGTAAGTGCGATTCTCTTTAACGATCCTTTGCAAAAGGTTATTACTATGAGTCTAACCGATGTAGGAGGAGAAGAAGAGTGCAAAGAGGAAATTGAAGCCTTAGAGGCACAAGAAGAGATGCATGAAGTGGAGTTTGAGAAACTCCACGATGAGGCAGAAAATACTCGAATCCACGGTCATACTCTGTATTCCACGGCCGTGGATTCCATGACCAAATTCGACCTCCATTCCAGAGGATATTACGGCCGTGGAAAACCAGAGGAAACCGTGATTTTGACCGTGGAAAAGGACGATCGACACACTTCTTCAACTTCCTCAAATCCTTCTCCAAACCATTCAACATCCTTAGAAGCTTCTAAGGAAACATCGGAAGCTCCGAAAGCAATGGAACTCAAACCACTTCCTACTCATCTAAGGTACGCTTTTCTTGGATCTAATTCTACCTTCCCGGTTATCGTTAGTTCCGAATTAAGCATAGATGAACATGAACAGCTCATGATTGTCCTTAGGAAACATAGAAAAGCCATAGGCTATACTATTGAGGACTTAGTAGGAATTAAACCCTCCCTATGCATGCACAAAATACTAATGGAGGAGGACTTTAGAACTTCAAGACAACCTCAACGGCGGTTGAATCCGACCATGAAGGAGGTTGTCAAGAAGGAAATTCTTAAACTTCTTGATGCAGGTATCATCTATCCTATCTCCGATAGCAAGTGGGTGAGCCCGGTTCAAGTAGTTCCAAAGAAGGGAGGAATGACGGTCATCACCAATAAGAACAACGAACTCATTCCTACCCGAACCGTGACTGGATGGCGAATGTGCATAGACTACCGCAAGCTCAACAATGCAACGCGGAAGGATCACTTTCCATTGCCATTCATCGATCAAATGCTTGAAAGGTTAGCACAACATTCATACTTTTGCTACCTTGACGGTTATAGTGGCTTCTTTCAGATCCCGATACATCCGGATGATCAAGAGAAGACCACATTCACGTGCCCTTGGGGTACGTTCGCCTATAGGAGAATGCCATTCGGGCTTTGCAACGCCCCAGCCACCTTTCAACGGTGCATGATGGCCATCTTCTCCGAATATGTAGAGGAAATCGTGGAAGTCTTCATGGACGACTTCTCCGTTTACGGTTCCTCTTTTAACGATTGTCTTTCTAACCTTTCTCTTGTTTTGCAAAGATGTGAAGACACTAACCTAGTTCTTAATTGGGAGAAATGTCAATTCATGGTTAAGGAAGGAATCGTCTTAGGTCACTTAGTCTCTAGTAGAGGGATAGAGGTAGACAAAGCTAAGATAGAGACCATAGAGAAACTTCCTCCCCCAATTTCGGTGAAGGGAATAAGAAGTTTCCTAGGACATGCTGGATTTTATAGACGTTTCATTCAAGACTTTTCTAAGATATCAAAACCTCTCACTAATCTATTGATGAAGGATGCGGTTTTTGAGTTTTCACAGGAATGTCTAGATGCGTTCAACACTATTCGGCAAGCTCTAATTTCAGCACCCATTATCCAACCTCCGGATTGGACTCTCCCCTTCGAGATTATGTGTGATGCTAGTGACGTAGCCATTGGAGCTGTTCTTGGGCAACGAAAGGAAGGACGAACCCACGCCATATACTACGCTAGCAAGACGCTAGACGAAGCCCAGCTCAACTACGCCACTACGGAAAAGGAGTTTCTAGCCATTGTCTATGCTATTGACAAGTTTCGCTCTTATCTTGTAGGTGCAAAGGTGATTGTCTACACGGATCATGCTGCGATCCGATACCTCCTTGCAAAGAAGGATGCGAAGCCAAGGCTGATTAGATGGATTCTTCTCCTACAAGAATTCGATCTTGAGATCCGCGACAAGAAAGGCTCGGAAAATTCTGTTGCGGATCATTTGAGTCGTCTAACACATCTAGAGGACGATCATTTACCTATTGATGACTCCTTTCCGGACGAACACCTACACATCATAGAGGAGTGCATCAAGGTAATCTCCAAAGGTAACGAACCATGGTTTGCTGATTTTGTTAACTATTTGGTTTGCCAGGAGATACCACCCGGACTATCATACGCACAAAGGAAGAAGTTCTTCAAGGACGTCCGGGAATACCATTGGAACGAGCCTCTCCTCTTTAAGAGAGGTCCGGATGGCATCATCCGGCGATGCGTGCCGGAAGATGAGATGCAAAGTGTCATCCGTCATTGTCATTCACTACCTTGTGGAGGACACGCTAGTTCGAACAAAACTAGCGCAAAGGTATTGCAATCTGGATTTTATTGGCCTACTTTATTTAAAGATGTGCAATCCTTTGTTTCTTGTTGCGATGCTTGTCAAAGAACAGGCAATATCTCTAGGAGGAACGAGATGCCCCTCAACAACATCCAAGAGGTGGAGATTTTCGACGTTTGGGGAGTCGACTTCATGGGACCATTCCCTTCTTCTTGTGGAAACCAATACATACTATTGGCGGTAGATTATGTCTCTAGATGGGTCGAAGCGATTGCCTCTCCCACAAATGATGCCATGGTGGTGGTCAAGTTCTTCAACAAGACCATTTTTCCGCGATTCGGGACACCAAGGACGATCATTAGTGATGGAGGTTCTCACTTCATAGCCCGTCGCTTTGAAGCTCTTCTAGCAAAGTATGGGGTTACTCACAAGATCGCTACCCCTTACCATCCACAAACGAGTGGACAAGTCGAGATCTCAAATAGGGAGATCAAGGGAATTCTAGAGAAGACGGTTTCAAGGACTAGGAAGGATTGGTCCTTGAAACTAGATGATGCATTGTGGGCATACCGGACTGCATACAAGACTCCCATAGGAACCACACCATACAACCTCGTGTATGGGAAGTCTTGTCATTTGCCGGTAGAGCTAGAGCACAAAGCGTTTTGGGCTATCAAATGGCTGAATTTCGGCATGAAGGAAGCGGGAGAGAAGCGTCTCCTAGACATCAACGAGCTGGATGAACTCCGTTTGAACGCCTATGAAAACGCTAAGATCTACAAGGAAAGAGCAAAGCGTTGGCATGATAAGCATATCATCCCAAAGGATTTCCAAGAAGGAGATCAAGTTCTCCTCTTCAATTCGAGACTTCGCCTCTTTCCAGGTAAGTTAAAATCTCGTTGGACTGGACCTTTTCTAATTAAGCGTATTTTCCCCCATGGTGCAGTTGAAGTATGGGGTGAAGCTAGCGGAAGTTTTAAGGTGAACGGTCAACGACTCAAAAAGTACTCACCGGAACTCCAAGCTGAGGAGTTTGCACCTACCGCACTCGAATAAGTGCGAGAATGGTCTAGCTACGGACCTTAAACAAAGCGCTTCTTGGGAGGCAACCCAAGGTATTGCATTTTCGTTTTTTCTTTCAATTCATAGTTTAGCTTAGAATAGAAGTTTTTGCTTTATTTTTGCCTCGATTTCTCCCGGTATGTTCGTGTTTTTGGTTGTAGGATCGATGGAAAAGAAGAAAAAGGGGATAATGTCGAAGAGAATAGACGAAATTTGGACTTTGAAGCTTTACAGAGAGTTCCACGGTCTAAATTACGGTCGCCATAGCTACAGTGGCCGTAATTCTCAAAGGCCTGTGAAAAATCACAAAAATTACGGGTCCGTACATTTCCACGGCCGTGGAATGCCCCGATAGACCGTGATTTTTGAAATTTTGCCTGCAAGTATAAAAGCCACACTTCACCACAAAAACACCACAAAACCCCCAATTTCCACGCCCTAAATACCGAAAACCCGCAGCTCCTCCCAAATCTTCGTTCTCTAATCGTTTTTAACGATTCTTCTTCCTAAACTGAAGCAAATCCAACCAAGAACAAGATCCAAGCAACAAATCGCGTGGAAAACGATCAACAAACCCGCATTTTGGATTTCTCAATCCGAAAAAGAGGTTTTTGCTCTCTTCTTGATTCTAGTCGTTTTTGTTCGTTTTTGTTAGAAATTTTTAGGAAGAACTGATTGAGATTGGAAGAAATTAGATTAGGACTGCTTGTTGTGGAGTTTGATTGCTGATTTGCTGAGAATTGAGAATTACTGTGTCGAATCACGGTCTACAGACGTTCCACGGCCGTGGTTTTGGGAAGAACAGACCGTAATTTTCAACAGAATGGATTTTGTGAGGAGAGTTTCGGGAAGGATTAAGGAAAAGAGAGGGGAACAGAACAAGAAGAGAAAGGGCAACCCTTCCACATCTAGGGCACCGCCACCCTCATCCCCCTCACCTTCACCTCCATCTTCACCTCCATCCTCACCACCTCACCCTAGCATCCCGATCATACACGAAAACCACCAAGCTGCATTTGAGAGGATAGAGAAGAGGGCAGTGATTGGCCCTAGGTACTTGTTGTTGGAGGATCTACATCCTCTCAACATAGTAGATGACCTTACATGGCTCTTGGATAGAGCCGGTTTGCTTGTCTTCACGAACATTCGTGAGGACGCTTATGAGGAGATCACCCGAGAGGTTGTGACGTCTTTTGAGCACAGCCATGTTGATAGGACTGTCTCCTTCCGTCTCATGAATAGAGACTACCACCTTAGCATTGTTGAGTTCGGGACCATCTTTGGGTTCCATGAGACCTACAACGGTCGCCTCCCTAGGAACGTTTCCGCTAAGGATTTTTGGGAGGATGTGGCGATGATCTATGCCGACGAGGACCGTTGGCATCCAGCTGATACCAAGGCCAAATTGATGTACCATTTGGCCTTGAAGATAGCTCACCGTGTTCTCTCGGAGTGTCTCTTTCCTAGGACGGAGACGCCCCAAAAGATCAAGACGGACGAGCTATTCCTCCTCTACGCTATGCTTCATGGATGCCGCGCCGATTGTGCTACCCTTTTGGCGGCGACGATGAGTAAGCTAAAGAACAAATCGAGAGGGAACATTGGATATGGTGGGATAGTGACCCACATAGCTAGGACTTTTGGAGTGGACTTCTCGGCTTGCACACGTATACCGGCAGTTCCATTAGGGCTACACGCTTTCATGGTTAGGGGACTCATCTTCCCCACACATAGAGGTCCGCCTTATGCGGGCATGCCCTGGGAGAGTAGGACCGGCAGGGGTATTGAGTGGCTGCCGGAGTATTCCATTGTGGCGGGACGCCACAACTGGAAGGAGACGTTCGCTGCGATGCATGCGAACAGGCTTGTAGCTCCCCCTTACGTTCCACCGCCGGTAGTAGATGAGGAGGATATGGGAGAGCAGTATGAGAGTGGGGGAGGAGCAGAGCAGGAGTTCGGCACGTTTCCGGATCAGCCGGATGCGGCCCAGGATGTACCTAGACGCTCTCCGCGTCCGGCTAGAGCTTCAGGCTCGTCATCTCGCCGCGCTAGCGTGAGCGAGAGGCCCACGTGGATGACTACACCTCCCACCTGGTACGAGACACCCCCTCCTTGGTCCACTACGCAGTCAGCAGCACCAGCAGCACCACCACCACCACCATCAGCACCAGCCGATGCTCCCGGATGGTATGATCACCCCCCTAGGTGGTATGAGAGGATGCCGGATTGGGCTACCGGACTTTCAGAGAGAGTCGGAGCACTAGAGATCCGGGCGGATGATAGAGACAGACATTTCGACGACCTTGACCACATGATGAGGGACGTCTACCGCCAGCAGTTTGGGCGGTACTATGATCCGAGTTTCTCTCCATTCCCACCTCCACCGGCACCGCAGTGATAGATGACCGGACAGCTCGTTTCTAGACATCCCAACCACCATTTGTGAGTTTTCTTTTTCTTTTCTTTCTTTTGTTCTTTCTTGTGAACATTAGGGACAATGTTCGTCCTAAGTATGGGGTGGGATGTACTAAATGTTTGTAATAACTCTACTCTATATGTTGCTTCTATTCCAAGACTATCATTGCATGTTCATTGTATGTTACACGTTTCATTCTTGCATTGCATGAAAAAGAACTTTAAAAACCCATAAAAATTGAAAAATTTTGAAAAATTTGATGCTTCTAACGAATCGATATGATTTCCATGATAATCATTACTTGCGAATTGAGTTGATAACAATTGCATGCTTGAAAGGATGGTAATTCGAAAAGGATTTGAATGAATGAATTTTACCTCTTTTGCAAGTTGTATAATGTGAGAATGTTACCTAAATCATATAAGAAATTGAAGTTGAAATCACGTTATAAGCTCCTATACTTCTTGTTGAAATGATTAAGGCAATTCGATATTCTCTTTCTTCTTTCTTTGATCATCTAACTCCTCATTGAAATATTAGCCTCCCTTACCTATCCGGGAATTTGGAAAGTGAATGAGAAAAAGGCATGTTTGATGTGGGAGGGCCATGAGAGCAAATATTTGCAATCAATTGAATAGAAAGAAATTGTAGGTTTGGGGAAGTCAATCATGACGATGAGTAACTCGGCACCATTCACATAGCCGGGTGTTTGTGTCCTGCCAAAGTCGAATTGAGCGATATTCCTAGCGGATTATGGTATGTGCGCTAAGGGTTTGAGGCATCTCGCAAAAATGAGAAACGCCAATCTCCTAGGCTTCGGTTTTTGTGCACCTCTATCCATAACTCCAAAAGTAAAGTCGGAAAATAAAAAGGAAAGAGCGAAGCTCTAAGTGAAGTGATTGCGGAAACCGCAAAAGAAGAAGAAGGTAGTTGTCCACTTTCCCGGATTTATGCACCACTTTCCCTTAAAGTTTTCCCTACCCTTCCATGCTCTAGACCTTTTCTTTGAAAGTCCTTATGATCAAAAGAATGTTATATGGCTTGGTGATCTAAATTGAAATACTTATGATTGATTTTGATAATGTTTGAAGGTTATAATGCTTGTTTGGAAGCTAAATTGATTCATGATTTTTCTTTGCCTCTTACTCTCTAATTAAGTGTGTGAAAGTTTGAAAACGATTGAAGCAAGGGTTGAGAATGATCTATTCTTTAGAAGTCACATTCATCCAAAAGAAGGTACACATATTTCATCCTAACTCTTGTTTTAAAGCTTTTTGAAAGACCTTGCTTAGGGACAAGCAAGTGTTAAGTATGGGGTTATTTGTTAGCATGAAATATTGTGATATTTTAGGCACGTTTTCTAGTCGTAATTGATTCATATTGATAGTCTTTGATTGAGCTTTATGCATATATGAGCTAGTATTGCCTATATTGTCGATATAGATGTCTACACGAGTTCTATGTTGATTATAGGTGATTTGGAGCTATTTCCGAACGGAATCGAGCAAAGGAGAGTTGAGTCGATGTGTCTCTAGATCAAGGACACCTTTTGGAAGCAATTTGGAGTATTAGATTGAGGAATGCACGAATGAAGGCAAGAATCACGGTTTTACCCTAAATTACGGCCGTGGATTGTGAAGCAGAATTTGATGTTCATTCCAGGGGATATTACGGCCGTGGAAGATATCCGTGTTTATTTCCACGCCTCAAAATTACGGTCGTGGAAACTTCCACGACCGTGATCTTGGCGAATCCTTTCGCCACGTTTCGAAGCCATGATCTCTTGAAGATCGGGCCGGGCCGACGTTTTGCCCTGCATTATAAAAAGGACGGATGAAGCAAGATTCCGTCACCTCGCTACCTCGCTTACGACCTTTCAACCCTAAAGTTTAGCGGCAAAAACGCACGCTTAGCAACACAAACCCTCATTCTTGGAGGTGATTTTGAAGATCTCATTGAAGTTCCAAAGTTTGTATTGGAGAGTTGCTGTTTGTGATCTTCGTGTGGAAGATCGAAGTTCTTGGAGGATTTTTGCAAGAAGATTCCTCTTCTTGCTTAGGTTTGCTTTAGGATCGGATTGACATCCCGTTTCTTTTCTTTCCTAAGACTGTGATTGTTTATCCCGTTTTGAATCTTTTGACAAACACTTATTCTTGATTGTGATTCTAAGATTCAATTGAAGATTATTGATAGTTCTTGAAAGTTCCCATCTTTTACCTTTTTAATCTTGAATTAATATCAATATGACTGTTATTGGCTAAAAACCCTTAACAATTCTAAGGTGAAGGGTTGATAGTTGTGGCTTAGATAATGATAGATCGATTGTAAATTGATTAGACCCTGAGAGTTAGAGAATTGTCGCCGAAAACCCTAAATTACGGGCTGTTCTTGAGTTCCACGACCGTGGAATCTCAAGATCCAACCGTAATTCTCTTAAAGTTTACGAGCCTGCTTTTATCTTGATCCAAAGTTAAAGATTTGCTTTAGCTTAGTTTGGACTTGTCTTTTCTAGGTGGTAGTGAAGCCTCAACAACCTCTACCTCGATTGTGAGCCTCAACAACCTCAATCGGATAAGTTAGTCTTGATCTTTAGATTATAAGTTTGGGTATTTGATACTAATCCTTGCCTTTAGAATCTTTCTATATTGAGCCTCAACAACCTGTATAGGGAGTGTCTTTTAGGTGAATTACATAAGGTTTTTGGAACCTCAACCGTACGATTACCTTACATTAGTATACCCTTGCATATCTCGACTCTGTCTTTATATCATTAGTATATCTTGAATCGATTGCCACAGCTGGATACCTGGATCTTTAGGATTGTTGTTTTCCCAATATCTGCAAAACTCTCATATTAACCGCTTGATAACTTGCAATCGAGTTCGTTCCACCCAAATCCCTGTGTTCGATACTCTGGAATTCTTGCTTAACTATATTGATCCGTACACTGCGGGTTCGCTTGCTTGATTCTAGTTTTATAAATATAAAGCTTATTTGCACATACCTCTAAGGGCGAACAGTAGGCTACCACCATTTGGTGTTGAGAGAGATGAGATCCCGATTGATGACTAATTCCGGGATGAACAATTGCAAGTGATGGAGGAGTGCTTACTTCAAGTGTCTAGAGGAAGTGAGCCATGGTATGCAGGTATAGTGAACTACCTTGTGTGTGAAGAGTTGCCACCCGGTTTGTCATATGCCCAAAGGAAAAAGTTTTTCAAGGATGTGAGGCATTATTATTGGAGTTAGACTCTCTTGTTCAAGAGAGGACCGGATGGAGTCTTTAGGAGGTGTATTCCAGAGGATGAGATGGAGAGTGTGATCCGCCATTGCCACTCCTTTCCATGTGGAGGCCATGCTAGCTCACACAAAACGTGTGCAAAGGTATTGTAAATCGGTTTTTATTGGCCTAACTTATTTAAGGATGTGCAAAATTTTGTAGTAGCTTGTGACGCTTGCCAAAGGAGGGGCAACATCTCAAGAATGAATGAGATGCCCTTGAACAACATACAAGAGGTTGAAGTCTTTGATGTTTGGGGAGTGGACTTCATGGGGCCATTCCCCTCTTCATATGGCAACCTCTACATTCTATTGGCGGTGGATTATGTATCGAGATGGGTGGAGGCAATCGCCTCTCCCACAAATGATGCCAAAGTAGTGTTGCGGCTCTTCGACCGAGTCAGCTTCCCTAGATTTGGAACACCAAGAGTGATCATAAGTGATGGAGGGAAGCATTTCACCAATAGGAACTTTGGAACACTTTAGGCTAAGTATGGGTGGACTCATAAGGTGGGAAAGTGGGTTGTTATCTTTCCCTCCTACGTGAGGATGGTCTTTTGTTACCTCCGGTGTGAGGGTGTTATGTTTCATACTCGGCTATGTTGTCTTACCTTTTGGGTTGTACAATTTTATACAGTTTTATGTATTTGTTTTCATATCTGTTAGTGCCATGTTGTAAGGTCCAGTGAACTTGTTGTCACGCTAGGGTCAGGATCCATTGTGAGATCCTAGCCCAATTTGGCACTCCGAGTCCCGCTGATTCGGGGTGTTTTATCTTCCTTCCCATTTAAAGTATGCTTTCTTTGGTTCAAATTCTACTTATCCGGTGATTGTGAATGCATCTTTGAATGATGATGATCTTGATAGATTGTTGACTGAATTGCAACTGCATAGAAATGCAATAGGATACACCATTGATGACCTTGTTGGCATTAAGCCCTCTTTGTGCATGCATAAGAAATTGATGGAAGATGACCACAAACCCTCTATTGAACATCAAAGAAGATTGAATCCTATAATGAAAGAGGTGGTAAACAAAGAGGTCATTAAGTTTCTAGATGCAGGAATCATATACCCAATTTCGTATAGTAAATGGGTTAGTCCCGTACATCTGGTTCCTAGGAAGGTTGGTATGACCGTTGTAACTAATGAGAACAATGAACTAATCCCTACTAGGACAGTTATGGGGTGGAGAATGTGTATTGACTATAGGAAACTTAATTTGGCCTCTAGGAAAGATCACTTCCCTCTCCCCTTTATTGACCAAATGCTAGAAAGTTTAGCTCAACATTCACATTGTTGTTACCTTGATGGATATAGCAGGTTCTTTCAAATCCCGATTCACCCGGATGACCAAGAGAAAACCACATTTACTTGCCCTTGGGAACATTTGCATATAGGAGGATGCCATTTGTGTTGTGTAATGCACCCGCCACCTTTAAAAGGTGTATGATGGCTATTTTTTCTGAATATATTGAGAACATTATGGAGGTGTTTATGGATGATTTCTCGGTGTATGGCTCTTCATTTGATGATTGCTTGGCTAACTTGTCTTTGGTGTTGAAGAGATGTGAGGAAACTAACCTTGTGTTGAATTGGGAGAAATGCCACTTCATGGTTAGTGAAGGCATAGTGTTGGGATATTTGGTTTCCCACCGTGGCATTGAGGTTGATAGAACAAAGATAGAAACGATAGAGAAGTTGCCACCACCTACCTCGGTGAAAGGGGTAAGGTGTTTCTTAGGGCATGCCGGTTTTTACCTGAGGTTTATAATAGACTTCTCTAAAATTTCTAAGCCTCTCACTAACCTACTAATGAAGGATGTTGAGTTTGTTTTCTCCAAGGATTGTCTTGAAGCATTTTGTAGGTTGAAGGATGCTTTGATCACCGCCCCCATCATGCAACCTCCGGATTGGAGCTTACCATTTGAAGTGATGTGTGATGCGAGTGATGCGGCAATAGGGGCTGTTTTAGGAAAAAAGAAAGATGGGCTTACACATGTCATCTACTACGCTAGCAAGACGCTAGATGATACCCACCTCAACTATGCCACAACCGAGAAGGAGTTGCAAGCGGTGGTATATGCCTTTGAGAAGTTACAGTCGTATCTTGTTGGAGCAAAGGTTATTGTGTACATGGATCATGCTGCAATCCGTTATCTCCTCACAAAGAAAGATACCAAGCCTCGCCTTATTTGGTGGATCCTTCTCCTCCAAGAATTCGACTTGGAGATTCGGGACAAGAAAGGTTCCGAAAATGCAGTAGCGGACCACCTCAGTAGGCTACCACCATTGGGTGTTGAGAGAGATGAGATCCCGATTGATGACACATTCCGGGATGAACAATTGCAAGTGTTGGAGGAGTGCTTACTTCAAGTGTCTAGAGGGAGTGAGCCATATAGTGAACTACCTTGTGTGTGAAGAGGTGCCACCCGGTTTGTCATATGCCCAAAGGAAAAAAATTTTCAAGGATGTGAGGCATTATTATTGGAGTTAGCCTCTCATGTTCAAGAGAGGGGCGGATGGAGTCTTTAGGAGGTGCAGTCCGGAGGATGAGATGGAGAGTGTGATCTGTCATTGCCACTCCTTGCCATGTGGAGGCCATGCTAGCTCACACAAAACGTGTGCAAAGGTATTGCAATCCGGTTTTTATTGGCCTAACTTGTTTTAGGATGTGCAGAATTTTGTAGTAGCTTGTGACGCTTGCCAAAGGACGGGCAACATCTCAAGAAGGAATGAGATGCCCTTGAACAACATACAAGAGGTTGACGTCTTTGATGTTTGGGGAGTGGATTTCATGGGGCCATTCCCCTCTTCATATGGCAACCTCTACATTCTATTGGCGGTGGATTATGTGTCGAGATGGGTGGAGGCAATCACTTCTCCCACAAATGATGCCAAAGTACTGGTGCGGTTCTTCAACCGAGTCATCTTCCCTAGATTTGGAACACCAAGAGTGATCATAAGTGATGGAGGGAAGCATTTCACCAATAGGAACTTTGGGACACTTTAGGCTAAGTATGGGTGGACTCATAAGGTGGCAAAGTGGGTTGTTATCTTTCCCTCCTACGTGAGGATGGTCTTTTGTTACCTCCTGTGTGAGGGTGTTATGTTTCATACTCGGTTATGTTGTCTTACCTTTTGTGTTGTACAATTTTATACAGTTTTATGTATTTGTTTTCATATCTGTCAGTGCCATGTTGTAAGGTCCAGTGAACTTGTTGTAACGCTAGGGTCAGGATCCATTGTGAGATCCTAGCCCAATTTGGCACTCCGAGTCCCGCGGATTCAGGGTGTTTCATCTTCCTTCTCATTTAAAGTATGCTTTCTTTGGTTCAAATTCTACTTATCCGGTGATTGTGAATGCATCTTTGAATGATGATGATCTTGATAGATTGTTGACTGAATTGCAATTGCATAGAAATGCAATAGGATACACCATTGATGACCTTGTTGGCATTAAGCCCTCTTTGTGCATGCATAAGATATTGATGGAAGATGACCACAAACCCTCTATTGAACATCAAAGAAGATTGAATCCTATAATGAAAGAGGTAGTAAACAAAGAGGTCATTATGTTTCTAGATGCAGGAATCATATACCCAAATTCGGATAGTAAATGGGTTAGTCCCGTACATCTGGTTCCTAGGAAGGGTGGTATGACCGTTGTAACTAATGAGAACAATGAACTAATCCCTACTAGGACAGTTATGGGGTGGAGAATGTGTATTGACTATAGGAAACTTAATGTGGCCTCTAGGAAAGATCACTTCCCTCTCCCCTTTATTGACCAAATGCTAGAAAGTTTAGCTCAACATTCACATTGTTGTTACCTTGATGGATACAGCAGGTTCTGTCAAATCCCGATTCACCCGGATGACCAAGAGAAAACCACATTTACTTGCCCTTGGGAACATTTGCATATAGGAGGATGCCATTTGTGTTGTGTAATGCACCCGCCACCTTTAAAAGGTGTATGATGGCTATTTTTTCTGAATATATTGAGAACATTATGGAGGTGTTTATGGATAATTTCTCGGTGTATGGCTCTTCATTTGATGATTGCTTGGCTAACTTGTCTTTGGTGTTGAAGAGATGTGAGGAAACTAACCTTGTGTTGAATTGGGAGAAATGCCACTTCATGGTTAGTGAAGGCATAGTGGTTGGATATTTGGTTTCCCACCGTGGCATTGAGGTTGATAGAACAAAGATAGAAACGATAGAGAAGTTGCCACCACCTACCTCGGTGAAAGGGGTAAGGTGTTTCTTAGGGCATGCCGGTTTTTACCTGAGGTTTATAAAAGACTTCTCTAAAATTTCTAAGCCTCTCACTAACCTACTAATGAAGGATGTTGAGTTTGTTTTCTCCAAGGATTGTCTTGAAACATTTTGTAGGTTGAAGGATGCTTTGATCACCGCCCCCATCATGCAACCTCCGGATTGGAGCTTACCATTTGAAGTGATGTGTGATGCGAGTGATGCGGCAATAGGGGCTGTTTTAGGACAAAAGAAAGATGGGCTTACACATGTCATCTACTACGCTAGCAAGACGCTAGATGATGCCCACCTCAACTATGCCACAACCGAGAAGGAGTTGCAAGCGGTGGTGTATGCCTTTGATAAGTTACAGTCGTATCTTGTTGGAGCAAAGGTTATTGTGTACATGGATCATGCTGCAATCCGTTATCTCCTCACAAAGAAAGATACCAAGCCTCGCCTTATTTGGTGGATCCTTCTCCTCCAAGAATTCGACTTGGAGATTCGGGACAAGAAAGGTTCCGAAAATGTAGTAGCGGACCACCTCAGTAGGCTACCACCATTGGGTGTTGAGAGAGATGAGATCCCGATTGATGACACATTCCGGGATGAACAATTGCAAGTGTTGGAGGAGTGCTTACTTCAAGTGTCTAGAGGGAGTGAGCCATATAGTGAACTACCTTGTGTGTGAAGAGGTGCCACCCGGTTTGTCATATGCCCAAAGGAAAAAATTTTTCAAGGATGTGAGGCATTATTATTGGAGTTAGCCTCTCATGTTCAAGAGAGAGGCGGATGGAGTCTTTAGGAGGTGCAGTCCGGAGGATGAGATGGAGAGTGTGATCTGTCATTGCCACTCCTGGCCATGTGGAGGCCATGCTAGCTCACACAAAACGTGTGCAAAGGTATTGCAATCCGGTTTTTATTGGGTTAACTTGTTTTAGGATGTGCAGAATTTTGTAGTAGCTTTTGACGCTTGCCAAAGGACAGGCAACATCTCAAGAAGGAATGAGATGCCCTTGAACAACATACAAGAGGTTGACGTCTTTGATGTTTGGGGAGTGGATTTTATGGGGCCGTTCCCCTCTTCATATGGCAACCTCTACATTCTATTGGCGGTGGATTATGTGTCGAGATGGGTGGAGGCAATCGCCTCTCCCACAAATGATGCCAAAGTACTGGTGCGGTTCTTCAACCGAGTCATCTTCCCTAGATTTCGAACACCAAGAGTGATCATAAGTGATGGAGGGAAGCATTTCACCAATAGGAACTTTGGGACACTTTAGGCTAAGTATGGGTGGACTCATAAGGTGGCAAAGTGGGTTGTTATCTTTCCCTCCTACGTGAGGATGGTCTTTTGTTACCTCCTGTGTGAGGGTGTTATGTTTCATACTCGGTTATGTTGTCTTACCTTTTGGGTTGTACAATTTTATACAGTTTTATGTATGTGTGTTGATATCTGTCAGTGCCATGTTGTAAGGTCCAGTGAACTTGTTGTCACGCTAGGGTCAGGATCCATTGTGAGATCCTAGCCCATTTTGGCACTCCGAGTCCCGCGGATTCGGTGTTTCATCTTCCTTCTCATTTAAAGTATGCTTTCTTTGGTTCAAATTCTACTTATCCGGTGATTGTAAATGCATCTTTGAATGATGATGATCTTGATAGATTGTTGACTGAATTGCAACTGCATAGAAGTTTTATACATTTTTATGTATTTGTTTTCATATAGTGAACTACCTTGTGTGTGAAGAGGTGCCACCCGGTTTGTCATATGCCCAAAGGAAAAAGTTTTTCTAGGATGTGAGGCATTATTATTGGAGTTAGCCTCTCATGTTCAATAGAGGAGCCGATGGAGTCTTTAGGAGGTGCATTCCGGAGGATGAGATGGAGAGTGTGATCCATCATTGCCACTCCTTGCCATGTGGAGGCCATGCTAGCTCAACTAAAACGTGTGCAAAGGTATTGCAATCCGGTTTTTATTGGCCTAACTTGTTTTAGGATGTGCAGAATTTTGTAGTAGCTTGTGACGCTTGCCAAAGGACGGGCAACATCTCAAGAATGAACGAGATGCCCTTGAACAACATACAAGAGGTTGAAGTCTTTGATGTTTGGTGAGTGGATTTCATGGGGCCATTCCCCTCTTCATATGGCAACCTCTACATTCCATTGGCGGTGGATTATGTATCGAGATGGGTGGAGGCAATTGCCTATCCCACAAATGATGCCAAAGTAGTGTTGCGGTTCTTCAACCGAGTCATCTTTCCTAGGTTTGGAACACCAAGAGTGATCATAAGTGATGGAGGGAAGCATTTCACCAATAGGAACTTTGGGACACTTTTGGCTAAGTATGGGTTGACTCATAAGGTGGCTAAGTGGGTTGTTAGCTTTCCCTCCTACGTGAGGATGGTCTTTTGTAACCTCCTGTGTGAGGGTGTTATGTTTCATACTCGGCTATGTTGTCTTACCTTTTGGGTTGTACAATTTTATACAGTTTTATGTATTTGTTTTCATATCTGTCAGTGCCATGTTGTAAGGTCCAGTGAACTTGTTGTCACACTAGGGTCAAGATCCATTGTGAGATCCTAGCCCAATGTGGCACTCCGTGTCCCGCGGATTCGGGGTGTTACATCTTCCTTCTCATTTAAAGTATGCTTTCCTTGGTACAAATTCTACTTATTCGGTGATTGTGAATGCATCTTTGAATGATGATGATCTTGATAGATTGTTGACTGAATTGAAAATGCATAGAAAGGCAATAGGATACACCATTGATGACCTTATTGGCATTAAGCCCTCTTTGTGCATGCATAAGATATTGATGGAAGATGACCACAAACCCTCTATTGAACATCAAAGAAGATTTAATCCTATAATGAAAGTGGTAGTAAACAAAGAGATCATTAAGTTTCGAGATACGGGAATCATATACCCAATTTCGGATAGTAAATGGGTTAGTCCCATACATGTGGTTCCTAAGAAGGGCGGTATGACCGTTGTAACTAATGAGAACAATGAACTAATCCCTACTAGGACGGTTACGAGGTGGAAAATGTGTATTGACTATAGGAAACTTAATGTGGCCTCTAGGAAAGATCACTTCCCTCTCCCCTTTATTGACCAAATGCTAGAATGGTTAGCTCAACATTCACATTGTTGTTACCTTGATGGATATAGCGGGTTCTTTCAAATCCCGATTCACCCGGATGACCAAGAGAAAACCACATTTACTTGCCCTTGGGAACACTTGCATATAGGACGATGCCATTTGCATTGTGTAATGCACCCGCCACCTTTCAAAGGTGTATGATGGCTATTTTTCTGAATATATTGAGAACATTATGGAGGTGTTTATGGATGATTTATCGGTGTATGGCTCTTCATTTGATGATTGCTTGGCTAACTTGTCTTTGGTGTTGAAGAGATATGAGGAAACTAACCTTGTATTGAATTGGGAGAGATGCCACTTCATGGTTAGTGAAGGCATAATGTTGGGACATTTGGTTTCCCACCGTGGCATTGAGGTTGATAGAGGAAATATAGAAACGATGGAGAAGTTGCCACCACCTACCTCGGTGAAAGGGGTAAGGAGTTTCTTAGGGCATGCTGGTTTTTACCAGAGGTTTATAAAAGAATTCTCTAAAACTTCTAAGCCTCTAACTAACCTACTAATGAAGGATGTTGAGTTTGATTTCTCCAAGGATTGTCTTGAAGCATTTTGTAGGTTGAAGGATGCTTTGATCACTGCCCTTATCAAGCAACCTCCGGATTGGAGCTTACCATTTGAAGTGATGTGTGATGCGAGTGATGTGGCTATAGGGGCTGTTCTATGACAAAAGAAAGATGGGCTTACACTTGTCATCTACTACGCTAGCAAAACGCTAGATGATGCCCACCTCAACTATGCCATAACCGAGAAGGAGGTTCCACTGGTGGTGTATGCCTTTGAAAAGTTCCAGTCGTATCTTGTTGGAGCAAAGGTTATTGTGTACACGAATCATGCTGCGATCCGTTATCTCCTCACAGAGAAAGATGCCAAGCCTCGCCTCATTCGGTTGATCCTTCTCCTCCAAGAATTCGAATTGGAGATTCTGGACAAGAATCTCCATGGTATGCAGGTATAGTGAACAATTGCAAGTGATGGAGGAGTGCTTACTTCCTGTGTGAGGATGGTCTTTTGTTACCTCTTGTGTGAGGGTGTTATGTTTCATACTCGGCTATGTTGTCTTACCTTTTGGGTTGTACAATTTTATACAGTTTTATGTATTTGTTTTCATATCTGTCAGTGCCATGTTGTAAGGTCCAGTGAACTTGTTGTCACGCTAGGGTCAGGATCCATTGTGAGATCCTAGCCCAATTTGGCACTCCGAGTCCCGCGGATTCGGGGTGTTTCATCTTCCTTCTCATTTAAAGTATGCTTTCCTTGGTTCAAATTCTACTTATCCGGTGATTTTGAATGCATCTTTGAATGATGATGATCTTGATAGATTGTTGACTGAATTGCAACTGCATAGAAATGCAATAGGATACACCATTGATGACCTTTTTGGCATTAAGCCCTCTTTGTGCATGCATAAGATATTGATCGAACATGACCACAAACCCTCTATTGAACATCAAAGAAGATTGAATCCTATAATGAAAGAGGTAGTAAACAAAGAGGTCATTAAGTTTCTAGATGCGGGAATCATATACCCAATTTCGGATAGTAAATGGGTTAGTCCCGTACATTTGGTTCCTAGGAAGGGTGGTATGACCATTGTAACTAATGAGAACAATGAACTAATCCCTACTAGGACGGTTATGGGGTGGAGAATGTGTATTGACTATAGGAAACTTAATGTGGCCTCTAGGAAAGATCACTTCCCTCTCCCCTTTATTGACCAAATGCTGGAAAGGTTAGCTCAACATTCACATTTTTGTTACCTTGATGGATATAGCGGGTTCTTTCACATCCCGATTCGATCACCCGGATTACCAAGCGAAAACCACATTTACTTACCCTTGGGAACATTTGCATATAGGAGGATGCCATTTGTGTTGTGTTATGCACCCGCCACCTTTAAAAGGTTTATGATGGCTATTTTTTCTGAATATATTGAGAACATTATGGAGGTGTTTATGGATGATTTCTCGGTGTATGGCTCTTCATTTGATGATTGCTTGGCTAACTTGTCTTTGGTGTTGAAGAGATGTGAGGAAACTAAACTTGTGTTGAATTGGGAGAAATGCCACTTCATGGTTAGTGAAGGCATAGTGTTGGGATATTTGGTTTCCCACCGTGGCATTGAGGTTGATAGAACAAAGATAGAAACGATAGAGAAGTTGCCACCACCTACCTCGGTGAAAGGGGTAAGGTGTTTCTTTGGGCATGCCGGTTTTTACCCGAGGTTTATATAAGACTTCTCTAATATTTCTAAGCCTCTCACTAACCTACTAATGAAGGATGTTGAGTTTGTTTTCTCCAAGGATTGTCTTGAAGCATTTTGTAGGTTGAAGGATGCTTTGATCACCGCCCCCATCATGCAACCTCCGGATTGGAGCTTACCATTTGAAGTGATGTGTGATGCGAGTGATGCGGCTATAGGGGCTGTTTTAGGACAAAAGAAAGATGGGCTTACACATGTCATCTACTACGCTAGCAAGACGCTAGATGATGCCCACCTCAACTATGCCACAACCGAGAAGGAGTTGCAAGCGGTGGTGTATGCCTTTGAGAAGTTCCAGTCGTATCTTGTTGGAGCAAAGGTTATTGTGTACACGGATCTTGCTGCGATCCGTTATCTTCTCACAAAGAAAGATACCAAGCCTCGCCTTATTTGGTGGATCCTTCTCCTCCAAGAATTCGACTTGGAGATTCGGGACAAGAAAGGTTCCGAAAATGCATTAGCGGACCACCTCAGTAGGCTACCACCATTGGGTGTTGAGAGAGATGAGATCCCGATTGATGACACATTCCGGGATGAACAATTGCAAGTGTTGGAGGAGTGCTTATTTCAAGTGTCTAGAGGGAGTGAGCCATGGTATGCAGATATAGTGAACTACCTTGTGTGTGAAGAGGTGCCACCTGGTTTGTCATATGCCCAAAGGAAAAAGTTTTTCAAGGATGTGAGGCATTATTATCGGAGTTAGCCTCTCAGGTTCGAGAGAGGAGTGGATGGAGTCTTTAGGAGGTGCATTCCGGAGGATGAGATGGAGAGTGTGATCCGTCATTGCACTCCTTGTCATGTGGAGGCCATGCAAGCTCACACAAAACGTGTGCAAAGGTATTGCAATCCGGTTTTTATTGGCCTAACTTGTTTTAGGATGTGAAGAATTTTGTAGTAGCTTGTGACGCTTGCCAAAGGACGGGCAACATCTCAAGAAGGAATGAGATGCCCTTGAACAACATACAAGAGGTTGAAGTCTTTGATGTTTGGGGAGTGGATTTCATGGGGCCATTCCCCTCTTCATATGGCAACCTCTACATTCTATTGGCGGTGGATTATGTGTCGAGATGGGTGGAGGCAATCGCCACTCCCACAAATGATGCCAAAGTAGTGGTGCGGTTCTTCAACCGAGCCATCTTCCCTAGATTTGGAACACCAAGAGTGATCATAAGTGATGGAGGGAAGCATTTCACCAATAGGAACTTTGGGACACTTTTGGCTAAGTATGGGTTGACTCATAAGGTGGCCAAGTGGAGATCTCCAACCGGGAGATAAAAGGAATACTTGAAAAGACGGTTTCTAGAACAAGAAAAGATTGGACCATGAAGCTTGATGATGCTTTGTGGGCATATAGAACCGTTTTCAAGACACCAATTGGCACCACTCCCTACAAGCTAGTTTATGGCAAGTGTTGCCACCTTCCGGTGGAGATGGAGCATAGGGCATATTGGGCCATAAGGTGGCTGAATTTTCAACTCAAGGAAGCCGGTGAGAAGAGATTGCTAGATATGAATGCTCTTGGGGAGATCCGGTTGGATGCTTATGAAAATGCCCGGATTTACAAGGAAAGGACCAAGCGTTGGCATGACAAATATCTCATCCCAAAGGAGTTGAGTGAAGGTGACTTAGTCCTTCTCTTCAACTCAAGGCTGCGGCTCTTCCCCGGAAAGCTCAAGTCAAGATGGACGGGTCCTTATGTTGTGAAGAAGATCTTTCCCCATGGAGCGGTTGAGATAGGTGGGGAACATTGTGGAGATTTCAAGGTGAATGGGCACCGTTTGAAGAAGTACATTCCGGAAGCTCCGGTGGAAGTGATTGTCCCACTTCACCTTGAGTGAAACGCTCCCGGATTTGGTCAAGCTAATGACCTTAAAGAAGCACTTAATGGGAGGCAAACTATTGGTACACATCTTTCCCTTCTATTTTTCTTGTTTTCGTTTGATTTTGTTCTTGGTGTGCTTTGTTTTTCTTTTGTGTTTTTGGGTGCTAGATCTTGTTGTTTTCATGCGTGATAAGATGCTGGAGGTCATGTGAAAACCTCATGAAACTGCTGAGAAGAAGGTACAAGATCCGAGCACATGGACAAAGGAGAAAGTACCCAGGAAAATCGGACTGTTCTTGCTCAAAAATCAGCCGATTTTCCTGGGCTTGTTGTCCGATTTTTCCTTTTGTCAAGCAAAGTGATGATCTCTAATCAAGCATGGGTGGAGCGGACGTGGAAATTCGACGGATTGCGGTGCCAAGCGCTGGTTCCGACACCATAATCAATATAAAGAGCTCTCTACCATCCTTGATCGATCATCCACCATCATCATTCGATGTGAACCGAAATACCAAAGCATCTCCATTTTTACATTGTGAGGACTCTCTTTCACTTCCTTATTTAATTTGCACATTCGGGACAATGTGGTTTTAAGTATGGGGTGGGGTTTTCATAATCATTTGCATGATTGCATCTAGGATAGTTTCATATTATTGTCACATGTTTCATTATGTTTTGCATTGTACATATTTATCTCAAAAATTCAAAAAAATCAGAAAATTTTAAAAACTTTTGTGCTTCCTAGTTTGGATGTGACCCTTATGATGAGATTGTTTTGTGAATTGGCTATGGATGGCCTTGTGTGTTTAATGGATCTATGCATATGTGGACTTGAAATACTTCTCTTGAATCCTATGTATGAATTGTGATTATGATGCTTGCCTTGATTAGATTGAGAATTGATAGTCCAAATTATATGCTAGTTCTTGCACATCATCTAGGAATGATTAAGGCAATTCATCTCTGTTCTTTTCATCTTGATCATGTTGTTTGAGCACCTCACTTCATTAATAATTTGACCTTTTTTTACCCATCCGGGAATTGGAGCATGCTAGTGTGTTGAGTGTGTGAAAAAGAAGTGTGGGGTGAAGTTGTTGATGAATGAATGTTGTGAATGAAGTGCTGAATTTGTTGTGAAAGTGTAGAGAAAAAAATAGCTTTGGGGACTTTGGTTTTGATGACGAGTAACTCGGCACCATTCACTTAATCGGGTGTTTGTGCCTTGCCAAAGTCGGATAAACCGAATGTCCTAACGAGCCTTGGTATGTGTGCCCGGTGTGAGGCACCTCAGAAAAATCCCAAGGTCCGCTAATCACCTTTCGGCTTTTGTACACCAATGCCATCGTCTCAAAAATAAGTGAAAGAAAGAGAAAATGAAAAAGAAAAGAAAAGAAAGAAAAGATGGAGAAAAACATACACTTGTGGGGAAGTTGAACAAAAATGAAATTGTGGAGTTACTTCCTATCCCGGATTAGCATCACATGACCTAAAAGTTCCCACCTATAACAACGTTTCTTGGCCTCTTCTTTCCTAAGTCCTTGTGACCTATTTGCACGTGTGTATGACTTAGTGATCTAGATTGAATATTCTCATGATCATCTTGACTTCTTCATTTTCTCCTTTCATGCATGCTTTCAAGTTAAGTATAATTGTCTTTCCGTGCTTTCATTCATTTAATACATGATTGCTTGTCCATTTCCATGAAACATGACTATGAAGGTAATCCAATTCTAGAAGCACAATTCAAAATTTTTTTTTCTACATTCATAAATCATGCCATCTCGTAGCCTATAGTTGGACCTTGCTCGGGGATGAGCAAGTGACAAGTATGGGGTATTTTGATAACATGATTTATGACGGTAGTCTAGGCATTCATTTAGATAGTTTAATCCCGTTATTCATGCATGGTTTGGTATTAGTTCATGACGTTTATACTTAATTCATGCATATTTCTAGAAAAGACGTCTACACTAACTTTTGTCGGTTTTGTAGGTATTTTGGGGATATTTTGGACATTAATCGATACATTCGAGGGTCAAGCCTCATGGTGGTACATATCCAAGACCTTGACGGAACATGATTGGAGCAATGAAGCACACAAAGACCCTTATTGGTGCAAGCAATGGAGCAACTCATGGCTAGATGATCATAACAAGCTCCTATTGAAGAAAATCGACCTAACACTCAGGAAAATCAAACAAATTTTTCTGTCTGGGTCGATTTTCTGGGCTTTGACAGCTTGTGCCACGTGTCCCACGATCTCTTTGCCCGGCCCTTGCTCTTGATGGAGAATATAAGTGGTCCTACAGGTTGTTGCTAGAGAACACCTCCCACATTCTCTCACAAAAATCTCATTCCATTGGAGGATAGACTTGGAGAAGAAGAAAAACTCTCTCATTTTGGGGAAGAAGAAGACCATCAAAACTTAGAGCGATAGTGAGCTTTTGAGTGATTTATAGAGATTTTGGTTGAAGAACTTTTGGAAGCATTGTTAGGAACGTTTTTGACCTTATTTTGAAAGGTTGTATGTCTTGCTTAAACTTATATTCAGCTGAGATTTCTTGTTTTTACTTTCTTTTCTTTCATCATCTATCTATAAAAACCATGTATGCTTGTATGCTGATTTTAGATTTCGAAATGCATGTTATTGGCTAGTTTATTGTGATTCTGGAGTGATGGATTGATGGTTATGGCTTGGGTGATGATAGAATGGACTTGTATGTTAGTTTAGGATGATTCGTATGCACAAAACCTAACCCAGACAGAAAAATCGACCTGTGTATAGGTCAGATCGTCCGATTTTCTTATGATCCACCCGATTTTTCTCCCTGTTGATCTTCAATTGATGAATCTGTATGTTAGGATGTTAGGTTTTTGAAATCCTAGTGTTTGTTAAGCATAATATAGTTTAGGGTGACCTAATGCTAGCAAACTAAGTGAGGAAAGAGACCTACCCGGTAATTCCCGATCTTATGTACCTAAGATGATGAACTCTAGGTAGTAGTGAGCCTCATAAGCCGCTATTGGACTGAGTGTGCTAGGAATTTTGCTTGAGACTTTCCTTTTCCGAGACATACCCGGTAAGGAGGTTTGCCCCTTAAGTAGTGTCCGGTTTGTGTAGAATTCCCAACTTTAGCTCCATGAGACCTACCCGGTAATAGGAGTTTGGTGCGGGATTAGTGAAGCATAAGACTTACCCGGTTATTGCTTCCATTACAGAAACACCCTTTCCCAACACCGCAACCTTGTCCTTAAAATCTTTAGAAGCTTGAGTCCAATGCCATAACCGGAAATCTTGACCTCTAGAATCCACTTTTCTCTCTTTGATCACATATCTTGTGTTTGTGTCGCTTGTTTATTTTGCTAGCTTGAGTTGTTAGTTTGATTTATAACATTGCTTGATTTGTGATCTTTGCTTGATCACCACAAAAACCTAACCAAAAATACCATGATATATTTATTTATATCTGTCTCTTTTCTTAGACTAGATTCGCACTATCTATGATCACTTGTTTGATTTGATTTCACCTTAGTCTTCGTGTTCGACCTCAAAATACTATCCTTGCTACAAAACGACCCATACACTGTGGGTTCGCTAAGAGTTAGGAAATTATATCGAGTTATAAATTGTAAGACTTTTGTGCTATACATTTCTAGCATAACAAGAAGCAAGAAACTCCAAGCTTACCTAGTGAGGTGCAGGGGCGGCTCACACCAGCCGCAGGGGTGGCTCACACCAGGCGCAGGGGCGGTCCACAGCAGGCGCAGGGGCGGCAGGGTTCAGGCGCAGGGGCAGCCAACTGTGTAGAGAGTTGGTCCCCACTTCTCTTCGATCCCTTTCTCGTTGCTCTTCACTTATTCAACACAGCACAACAACACATATACATATATACACATATAAGATCATGAAATCATCCAAGAAAGGATCCACACAAGCTCAGCTTGTGATCCTAAGCTGAAAGTGGAAGAAAGAAGCAAAGAAGAATAAAGAAGGAAGATGGAGGAAAAGAGCTTACAACGGCAACCCTAAGCTTCAACCAGGAGCCTCTATACACCTCACCACTCTAACACAACAATAACAACTCTCAGCCACAAGCTCTTGATCATCCCCAATCAAAACCAACACCAACTCTCAAGAACTCTCTCACACAAGATCAAGAAAGAGCAAAGAAGAGAAGAGGAAGGAGAAGAAGAACGTACGGGAGATGAAGGAGCTGGAATGAAGTGAAGAAACCCTTCATCAGAAGGTTGGAAACTTGTATAGGAAGCTACCCCAAAATCAAAGTCAAGAGGTCAACAAAGGTGGCTACAGCCGCACAAAACCGCAGGGGCGGATCATCTAAGGTGCTGGGGCGGTTCACCTGTGGCGCAGGGGCGGTTCACCTGTGGCGCAGGGGCGGCTCACAAGGTCCGCTGGGGCGGCTCACAGGGTCAATGCAAGCTCAGCAAAGGCTCAGCAAGGCTCCTAGGCTCCAAAGACTAAGACTCTTACACAAATACTCCTACATATTCCATTTATTCTCCAATCCAAGCCTTTATTGAACTAAAAATATAACAAAGCTTGTGTAGATCTCTATACCAACATAATAGGTGAATGTGCTCATAAATGCTTCAAACTCATATCCAAAGACACAAAAGAAGGGGAAAATAACCAAAACAAGTGCCTAAAATATGGTCATATTTCATGCTGTCAAAATACCCCATACTTATCTGTTGCTTGTCCCTCAGCAAGGTTTTCAAAAGCTAGAATACAAGGTAGAATGAAATATGAATGCAAAACAAGGTAAAACAATCCTTTTTTGGTATTGTGCTTCTAATCAATAGATCACCCTCAAATCTTGCTTCATGTCTCCTTGAAAACTTCTACGTTCATAAATCAAATCCTGTTAAGCAAGAGAAACATCATATATCGCGAAATCTTCAAGACAAATATCATAACCCAAAGCAATGTCAAAATCAATCATACGAAACTCCAATTTAGATTACGAAGTCAAAACACATTCCATAGATCTTAAGGGCTTCCAAGCAAAGGTCAAGAAACGTGAATAAGTGGGAAAACAAATAAGGGAATGTGGTGTACAGATCCGGGAAAAAGGAAAGGAACGACACAAACTCTTCTCTTTTACAATGTTGAACCAACCACCATTTTAGAGCTTTGCTCTCTCTTTTCAGCACAAAATTATTTTTTTACTTTACTTTTTGAAATATGGACAACGGTGCACAAAAACCGAAGCGTAGGAAATCAACGTTTCCCAATTTCGAGATGCCTCAAACCCTTGATGCACATACCATAATCCGTTAGGAATATCGCTCAATCTGACTTTTGCAAGACACAAACACCCGGCTATGTGAATGGTACCGAGTTACTAATCATCAAGATTGACTTCCCCAAACCTATTTTCTATACTTTAAATGCACAAATTTCTTTCATGGCCCTCCCACATCAAACATGCCAAAATTCACACTCTTCCTAATTCCCGGATAGGTAAAAGAGGCCAACATTTTCATTGAGGGGCTAAATGAATAAAGAAGAAGCAAGAAAAAACGAGTTGGCTTAATCATTTCAAAAAGATGTAAAAGAACTTATAATGTGATGTCAACCTTCATTCTTCAATATGATTTAAACAAAAACTTTCACATTATGAAACTTGCAAGAAGACCAAACAATGTATTCAATTTCTTCACAATTTATAACTCAATTCATTCACATAAACGTCATCAAAAATTCAATCCACAAGTAGATTCATCATAGAGTTCATTTCCAATTCTAGCAGCATAATAATTTTTAAAATATTTCAAATTTTTATGGGTTTTTCAAAGCTTAAAAAAACAATGCAAATAAGAAAACGTGTGACAATAAAGATAAAGATGCAAGTCTTCATGGATAAAGCAAAGCAAATGTATCGAGTTATTACATCAACGAGAGTTATACCCCACCCCATACTTAGAAATACACATTGTCTTCAATGTAAGATAAAAGAAAGAAAAGAAAAGAAAAAGAACTAAGAAAAACTCACGAAGGCGGTGGTGGGTAGCTCGAGCCATGTATATCATGTCACCCCGGAGGAGGCGGTGGTGGGTAGGGGAAGAAGTTGGGGTAGAATGGACGCCCAAACTGCTACCGGTAGACGTGACGGAGTATTCTTGCATTTTCCCTGCGTTTTCAATCATGCTCGTTAAAGGGAGTCTCAAGAGTACTCATCCGCTGCGCAAGTCCGGCTGCTCATGGCAGCTGCTCATCCATCCATGCCTGTCACTACTGCATCCACTCCGCAGGAGTTTCCGTCCAAGTTGGAGGAGCACCCATCCAAGCCGGTTGTTGGTCCATCCAAGCTGGTGGCCCTCCATCCATGTAGGACGCTCACTCACGCTAGCACGTCGGGAGGAGGAAGAAGCTGAAGGCCACTGCTCATACATGGACCTCCTGGCCGGCTCTTGAAAATCCACCGGCTGATCCGGAAAATCTCCAAAGGCTTGCTCACCACCTCCAACATCCGGGAACTCGTCTCTACCCATCTCTTTATCATCATCATCATCAACCGCAGCTGGTATGTCCTCGGGAATGTAGGGAGGAGCTCCTAACCGGTTTGCATGCACAGGAACAAACGTGGCGTTCTAGTTCTGTTGGGTGAGCATAATAGAATAATCAGGACTCCATGGAATGCCTCGTGCCCCCTTATCCTCCCAATGCATGGAGACATTAGGTGGACCTCGGTGGCGGGGAATCAAGAGCCCCCTAGTTATAAATCCCTGAAGCCCGAAAGGCCTCGCATCAACTACCCAATCACATGCCGAATAATCAACTCCTAAATGTTTGGCAATATAGGTTACCATCCCGCCATAGCCAATATTTCCTGCTGATTTTTTCTTAACCTTGCTAAGTGTTGAGGCAAGCATGGTGGCACAATCCGAAGAGTGACCGACGATCATACAATAGAGAATGAAAAGCTCATCATCCTTGAACTTCTGGTGAGTCTCGGTCCTTAGGAAAAGGCACTTGGATAGGATCCTATGGGCTATCTTGAGGGCAAGGTGGTAGATAAGCTTGGATTTCGAGTCGGTCGGTTGCCAACGGTCCTCATGGCCTACAATCATAGCAATCTCTCCCGAAAACTCTTTAGCTCTAAAACCTCTAGGGAATGTCTAATTGAACGTATCAACAAACCCAACTAATGCTCCAAACTGAGCAATAGACAAGTTATTGTTGCGTTCCATCAACCGGAAGGACACCGTTCGGTTAACGGTGCTATGCTCAAACGAAGTAATGAACTCCCTCGTAATCTCCTCATAGGCATCCTCTCGGATGCTAGCAAACAAAGTCAGTCCAGCCCTATCCGACATCCATCTCAAATCTTCAACAACATGCAACTCTTCAAGCTCCTCAAGCACAATATACCTAGGAGCTATCAGCTTGCGCTTATGGATTTTTTCAAGAGCTCCAAGGTAGTCTTCATGGATCGTAGGGACCCTAGAGCTAGGTGTGGTATTGGGAGGGGGTTGGGAAGAGGACCCAACACCATTTTGTTTCTTGTTCCGGTTTGATTTACTTGTTCCAAACATTTTCAACCAAAACCACGGCCCGTTCTTCAATTTCCACTGCCGTGGAAACGTACGGCTGCCCGTGGAATCTCTCTATTTCACTCAAAAATTCAGCAAATCAACAACAAACACAACATCAGCAGTCCTAAACTACTTCTAAGTTCAATTCTGTTCAGTTCTCCTAAAAATATATAAGGAAAACGAATGCAATCAACCAAAGAGAAGATTGAGAGAAAACCTAGGGTTTGGATTGGAGAAAATCCAAATTCACGCCCGATTGCTGAATGTTTGTGCAATTTATTGCAACAATCCTTTGAGAATTAGATTTTCTTCAATTTGACCCGAAGAATCGAGCAAAACGATTGCCGAATGAAGGAGTACGTGATTGGGGATTTGGCGTGGTTTTGGGCGTGGGGGAGAAGAGGTTTTGTGAGAAAAATTGGGAAGAAGAGGAACTTATATAGGCCCGTAAAATTCTTGAAAACCACGGCCTGTCGGGCTGTTCCACGGCCGTGGAAATGTACGGTCACCCGTAGTTTTGAGTGATTTTATTTAGATGCTCTCGACCTACTTTTCCACGCCCCAATTTAGGCAAACCAAGGCCGTGGTTTTGCCTTTTTAACCGTGAAATCCTCTACTCTTTCCAAAATTCCAAGTTTCGTTGTTCTTTCGGCTTTCTTCACCTCTTTTGCTCGTTTCTTATCCTTGACATCCAAAGACACAAACATACCGGATGGTATCGACAAAAAACAAACAAAAATAATTACTCTAATCTAATCTAAGAAAGAAAACAAAAACAAAAGCGAGAATGCAATACCCTTGGTTGCCTCCCAAGAAGCGCTTTGTTTTAGGTTCGTAGCTAGACCAATGCTTTATGTTTAAGTGAGGACAATCGGTGCGATTTCCTCAGTTTGGAGTTCCGGTGAGTACTTCTTAAGTCATTGACCATTCACCTTGAAACTTCCGTACTTCTCACCCCATACTTGAACTGCACCATTCGGAAAAACGTGTTTAATTACATAAGGTCCTGTCCAACGAGATTTAAGCTTACCCGGAAGGAGTCGAAGTCTAGAATTGAAAATAAGAACAAGGTCTACTTATTTGAAGTCCTTTGGAATGATATGCTTATAATGCCAACGCTTCGCTCTTTCTTTGTAGATCATGGCGTTCTCATAGGCGTTTAAGTTTAGTTCCTCTAGCTCATTAAGATCCAAGAGACGTTTCTCTCCCGCTTCCTTCATGCTAAAGTTCAGCCACTTGACAACCAAATACGCCTTATGTTCCAGCTCTACCGGAAGATGACAAGACTTCCCATACACAAGGTTGTATGGTGTTGTACCGATGGGAGTCTTGTATGCCGTTCTATATGCCCACAATGGGTCATCCACCTTTAATGACCAATCCATCCTTGTCTTTGACACCATCTTTTCCAGGATTCCTTTGATTTCCTTATTTGAAATCTCCACTTGTCCGCTTGTTTGCGGATGGTACGGTGTGGCGATCTTGTGAGTCACCCCATACTTAGCTAGTAGAGCTTCAAATTGTCGGGCGATGAAATGTGAACCTCCACCACTAATGATGGTTCGGGGTGTCCCAAACCTTGGGAAAATAGTTTGGTTAAAGAACTTAACAACAACCATCGCATCGTTAGTTTGAGAGGCAACAACTTCAACCCATCTTGAAACATAGTCTAAAGCTAGAAGTATGTATTGGTTACCACAAGATGATGGGAATGGTCCTATGAAATCAACTCCCAAACATCAAAGATCTCTACCTCTTGGATATTGTTGAGAGGCATTTCATTCCTCCTCGAAATATTCCCTGTTCTTTGACAAGCATCGCAACAAGCATCAAAGGTTTCCACATCCTTAAATAAAGTTGGTCAAAAGAATCCGGATTGTAATACCTTAGCGCTAGTTTTGTGAGAACTAGCGTGTCCTCCGCAAAGAAGAGAATGGAAATGACGAATTACACTTTGCATTTCGTCTTCAGGCACGCATCTTCTAATGATGCCATCGGGACCTCTCTTAAAGAGTAGAGGTTCATTCCAGTAGTATTGGCGGACATCCCTAAAGAACGTCTTCCTTTGTGCGTAGGATAGTCCGGGAGGTATTTCTTGACAAATTAAATAATTTACAAAATCAGCAAACCAAGGTTCGTTACCTCTAGAAATGTGATCGATGCACTCTTCCATTATATGTAATTGTTCGTCTCGGAAGGAGTCATCGATGGGTAAGTCGTCACTAGTAGCATGTGGTAGACGGCTCAATTGATCAGCAACAGAATTTTCGGATCCTATCTTGTTGCGAACCTCAAGATCGAACTCTTGAAGGAGGAAAATCCACCTAATCATCCTTGGCTTTGCATCTTTCTTGGCAAGCAAATACCGAATTGCTGAATGATCCGTGTATACAATCACCTTCTCTCCTACAAGATAAGAACAAAACTTTTCAAAAGCATAAACAACAACAAGGAATTCCTTTTCTGTTGTGGCGTTGTTGAGTTGTGCTTCATCTAGCGTCTTGCTAACGTAATAGATGGCGTGAGTGCGTCCATCTTTCTTTTGTCCAAGCACGGCCCCAACAACTACGTCACTGGCATCACACATGACCTCGAATGGAAGATTCCAATCCGGAGGATGAATTATTGGGGCTGAGATTAGAGCTTTTCGAATCCTGTGAAAAGCATCCAATCATTCTTTCAAAAATTCAAAAACAACATCCTTCATCAATATATTAGTTAGCGGTTTAGAAGTTTTCAAAAAGTCCTTAATGAATCTCCTATAGAATCCAGCATGTCCTAGGAAACTTCTAATCCCCTTCACCGAAGATGGAGGAGGAAGTTTCTCTATGGTTTCGATCTTAGCCTTATCAACCTCAATCCCTCTATTAGAGATCAAGTGTCCTAAAACAATGCCTTCCTTAACCATAAAGTGACACTTCTCCCAATTTAGAACTAGGTTCGTGTCTTCACACCTTTGTAGAATAAGAGATAGGTTAGTATGACAATCATCAAATGAGGAACCATAAACAGAAAAATCATCCATAAAAACCTCCATGATTTCCTCAATGTACTCGGAGAAGATAGCCATCATACACCTTTGAAAGGTGGCTTGAGCGTTGCAAAGCCCGAACGACATTTGATCAATGAAGGGTAGCGGGAAGTGATCCTTCCTCGTTGCATTATTTAGCTTGTGGTAGTCGATGCACATCCTCCATCCTGTCACGGTTCTTGTTGGAATGAGCTCGTTGTTTTTGTTGGTTACAACGGTCATTCCTCCCTTCTTTGGAACTACTTGAACGGGGCTCACCCACTTGCTATCGGGAATAGGGAAGATGATACCTGCATCAAGCAATTTAAGGATCTCCTTCTTCACGACCTCTTTCATGATCGGATTTAACCGTTGTTGAGGTTGACGTGAAGGCTTATAATCCTATTCCATTAGAATCTTGTGCATACATAAAGATGGTTTAATTCCTACAGAATCCTCTATGGTATAGCCTAAAGCTTTCCTATGTTTCCTCAAAACAATCATGAGCCTTTCATGTTCATCTTCACTCAAATTAGACGTAACAATAACGGGAAACGTAGAATTATTTCCAAGAAATGAATACCTAATATGTGTGGGAAGGGGCTTCAATTCCAAGGTTGTTGATGCCTTTGGAGTGTCATGAGGGTTGTCCGATGTTTCCTTGGAAGTCTCCAAGGGTTTGGAAGTATTGGAAGAAGAATCAAGAATGTTTCTAGAAAGAACGGATTTATTCTCAGCATTTTTCAAAATCACGTTGCCACTGTTACTTCCACGGCCGTGGAAGGTGTCTTGGGGCCGTGGAAAGGGGTGTAAATTAAATCTGTGCTCTAGACATACTTTTCCACGGTTGGAATAGGTGAAACCACGCCCGTGGAAAAGCATGACTGGTCGTGGTTTCTGATGTTTTCCGAGGCATCATACAATTTCTCAAACTCTTCAAGTTGAAGTTCTTCTAGCTCCTCCAAAGCATCAATCTCAGCTTTGCAATCCTCTTCCTCTCCTCTATCTATGATGCTCATAGTTATGACCTTTTGTAACGGATCTTTGAACAAGATCGAACTTACTTCCTCTCTAGATACCTCTTCATCATAGATGTTGAACATATCCTCTCCAAGTGCTAGTTCTTTAATCAAAGTTGAGTGGACAAATTCAACCTTCTCTTGTCCAATATCGAAGGCCAATCTAGCATTCTTGCAATCAACCATACAGCCGGAAGTTGCAACAAAAGGTCTCCCGAGTATGATCGGGACCGGACAATTTGCAGGAATGTCAAGCACAACAAAGATTATAGGGATATAGATGTTACGTCTAGGAATTGATGCACGCAAAAGTCTTAAATTTATAACTCGATATATTTTTCCTGACTCCTAGCGAACCCACAGTGTATGGGTCGTTTTTTAGTATGGATAGTATTCCGAGGTCGAACACAAAGACTAAGGTCAAATTGAATCAATAGTGACTAAGGATAGTGTTGATCTAGGCTAAGAAAGGAGAAAGAAATAAAGAAATAAAAATCTCAATGTTTTTGGATTGGTTTTGTGGTGATCAATGAAAGATCACAAATCATGCAAGATTTAACAAATAACTAAGCTAGCAAGGCAAATAAACAAACACAAACACGAGATTGGTAATCAAGAGAGAAAAGCGGATTCTAGGGGTTAGAAATTCCGGTTATGGCATGGGACTCAAGCTATCTACTCATTCCTTGGATCAACTATGGTATGTTGGGAAAGGGTGTTTCTTAAATGGAACCAATCACCAGGTAGGTCTCATGATCCACTAATCCCGCAACTAAGGTCCTATTACCGGGTATGTCTCTAGGAGCCTAGGGTTGGGATATCTACACAAACCGAATTGATATCTAGGGATCTAACCTCTCCTTACCGGGTAAGTCTCGGGAAGGTAAGTCCTAAACATCGATCCTAGCACACTCGATCCAATAGCGGCTTATGAGGGTCACTACTACCTAGAGTTCGTCATCTTCGGTATCTAAGAGCAAGAATCACCGGGTAGGTCTCCTCTAACACTTAGTTGCTAACACTAGGTCACCCTAGGATAGATTTAGCTCAACAAACACTAGGATTTCAACAATCTAACATCCTAGCTCTTAGGTTCATCAAAACAAGCAAGTCAGTCAAAATCACAGGCAGTTCATCCCTTTCCACGGCCGTGGCCTGGTAAGATCAGACTGTGGTTTGCAATAGTAGCTAGGTTCGAGCAAACAATTCATCCAAAGGTACATCTAAGTCGATTCTATCATAGTCCAAGCCATAACCATCTTTCCCTTACCCTAGAATCACATCTATTTATCCAACAACATGCATCTTAACAATCAAACTCAACAAGCATACATTCACGACTTCCATAACAAGAAGATGGAGTGAAAGAAAGATGAACACAAATAGAACAAGAAAACAAGCTGAATAATTGTTAAGAAAGACTTACAAACCTTCAAAAGAAGGTTCAATCCGTTCCTTACAAAACCTTGCAAATGTCTTCAACCAAAGTTGCTCAAAATCACTCTAGAAACTATGAAAACTCTACAATGGTATGTTCTTCTTTTCTTCCCCAAAATGAGAGTGTTTCTTCTCCTCCAAGAGTAGCTCTCATCCAAATGTGTGTAGTGAGAGTGTGGGAGAGAATGAAGTGATGGGGTCTGCCCTCAACATCCTGCAGGACCACCTTTTATACACCATCAAGGGCAAGGGTCGGTTATAGAGATCGTGGACAGCTGTCGCAGCTGTGCGGGGAGAACCACGGCTTATTTCCACGCTTGTGGAAGTCCCAGTGGCCGTGGTTTTGGTGATGCAGCTTTCTTTGGATCATCAAGCCACAATTTGGTGCAAGGCATGCACCAACAAGGTCCCATGTGTCGTCCTTAGCTCCTAGCTTGCTTCCCAATGAGTCCGAAGGTGTGTTATCTCGAGGAACGATCCTCGAATGTATTGATTAAGGTCCTATAGCTCCCAAAATACCTACAAAACATGCAAAAGTCCGTGTAGACGTTTATCTCGACAAATATAAAAGAATTGAATGCAAACGTCATGAACTAGTGCTAAACCATGCATGAATGAGCGGAAAAACTATCTAAATGAGTGCTTAAACCTACCTCATAAATCGTGTTATCAAAAATACCCCATACTTAAGGTTTGCTCGTCCCCGTGCAAAGTCCGACTATAAGCTAAGAGATGACATGATTTATGAATGCAAGAAAAACTGAAAATATTTTTGGGATTGTGCTTCTATTATTGGATTACCTTCATAGTCATGTTTCATGGCAAATGGACAAGCAATCATGCATCAAATGAATGAAGGCACGGAAAGACAATTATACTTAACTAGAAAGCATGCATGAAAGGTAAAGATGAAGAAGCCAAGAAGATTATGAGTATATCCAATCTATATCACTAAGTCTTACACACATGCAAATAGGTCACAAGGACTTAGGAAAAAAGAGGCTAAGAAACGTTGTGATTGGGTGGGAGTTTTTTCTAGTTCATGTGATGCTAATCCGAGAATGGAACTAACTCCACAATTTCGTTTTTGATCAATTTCCCACAAGTGAATATTTTCTCCTTCTTTTCTTTCTTTTCTTTTCTTTTTCTTTCACTTATTTTAGAGACAATGGCATTGGTGTACAAAAGCCGAAACCTTGGTGATTAGCAGGCCTCGGGTTTTTTTATTTTTCGAGGTGCTCCACACCGGGCACACATACAAAAACTCGTTAGGACTATCGGTTTATTTGACTTTGGCAAGGCACAAACACCCGATTATGTGAATGGTGCCGAGTTACTCGTCATTTAAACCAACGTCCGCAAACCTATATTTTTGTCTACACTTTCACAACAATTTCAGCACTTCATTCACAACATTCATTCATCAACAACTTCACCCCACACTTTCTTTTCACACACATCAACACACTAGCATGCTCCTATTCCCGGATGGGTCAAAAGAGGTCAAATTTTTCATTAATTGAGGTGCTCAAGCAACATGATCAAGATGAGAAGTAGAGGAAAATGAATTGCCTTAGTCATTCCTAAATGATGTGTAAGAACTAGCATGTAATTTCGACTTTCAATCCTCAATCCAATCAAGGCAAGCATCATAATCACAAATCATTCATGGGATTCAAGATAATTACTTGAAGTCCACATATGCATTCATCTATTTAATACACAAGGCCATCCATAGCCAATTCACAAGATAATTTCATCATAAGGTTCATTCCCAAGCTTAGAAGCACTAAAATTTTTTTAAAATTTTCTGTTTTTTTTGGATTTTTCGAAATATGTATGTACAATGCAAGACATAATGAAACATGTGCCTAAAAGAAACTATCCTAGATGCTAATCATGCAAGTGATCATGAAAACCCCACCCCATACTTAGAAACACATTGTCCCCAATGTGCACTTTAAGTAAAGAAGAGTGAAAGAAGGTCCTCACAATGTAAAAGTGGTTTGCGTTGGTATTTGGGATTACTCAAGTGGATTGATGGCCGATGATCCTATCAACGATGGTAGAGAGCTCAAGGTGTTCGTTATGGCGTCGGGACCCGCGCTAGGGACCGCTACCCGTCCAAGTTCTGCGTCCGCTTCACCCACAATTGATGAGGGGCTAATCATCATCATCCACATGCCATGCAAGACTTCCATGCTACGTAAACTCTAGCACATAAACTCCAAACACACACAAAAACACAAAAACAGAAAAATAGAAAAATAGAAAACAAAACAAAAACAAAAAGGGAAAGATGTCTACCAATGGGTTGCCTCCCACCAAGCGCTTCTTTAGCTCCAACACTCACAAGTGAATTTCTTTTGTATTCATGATACTATTCAAACGTCTATTATCACGACTTAATCTCGGTACAGGTACCCACGAAGGAAGATATGATATACTAAATAACCCGTTCGTTTCTCTATCAAACCTCAACATAATCAGAATCTTCATTCCCCACTATTGGACTGCTCAAATCTTTGACTTCTCTTTAACTTTAACATCCTTAGCCATCCTTATTGGTGTAACTAACACCATAATTACCTTTTATAACACCTCAACGGATCTTGTGATGTCGAAGGATATGGAATGCATCTTTCTTCCTTCGCCACTTTTGTTACATGCTAGACGTCTTCTCAAGCTTGTTACTTTATTAAGGTGCAAATTGAATCTTCCACTAGGGTACTCTACAATCGAAGTAGGGTAACTATGTCATTCCATAATGCAATCTAGACGTCGCCGACAGCCTTGAAAATTACATTCTCAACGTCTTTCATAATTTGGTCTTCCGCCTCTGGCTAATCAGCAATGGGGACAAAACCTCAACCTCTCGCGACTGGAGGTCCACCAACTTGTTCACGACTTACGATTACCGGAGATAGAGGTGGTCAACCCCTTCCCCGCCCTATAGCAGATGTTTCTCTAGTCTGAGCCATCAGCGATAATATCATAGCTACGTAAAAGGCTATATAATGCCATATGTATAGATATATTAAATAATACTTAATCCAGCATACATGCACAACAAAACATAACACGTAAAAGGCTATATATATATATATATGTATATATACTGTCGAGGTCCTCAGAAGGGTGATGGCTTCCCGTACACACTATCCCAAAACAGTTGTACACGTTTCAAAACAAAATTCCTTTTGAAAAGTAGGACCCTTTCAGGTTCAGTTTATTTATCTATTTGACCTTTATAGCAGATTGCGAGTGCCCTTGTTGTCAACCTGGATCTGATACCAACTTTGTAACACCCTAAATCCGTGGGACTCAAGGCGTCACTAGGCTAGGAACTCACAATGGATCCTAGCCCTAGCGTGACAACAAGTTCACTAGATCTTTAAACAAGGCAAAATTAGATTAAAACCAAAACATCAAACTATATAAATATAGACAACAAAGGTTTCCAAAAGCACCGTTGAGTACAAAACAGCAAACCATACATATATGATAACACGATTTATGACATAGGTTTAGGCACTCATTTAGATAGTTTTTCCGCTCATTCATGCATGGTTTAGCACTAGTTCACGACGTTTGCACTCAATTCATGTATTTTGTCGAGATAGACATCTACACGGACTTTTGCTTGCTTTGTAGGTATTTTGGGAGATTTAGGAGCTTAATCGATACATTCGAGGATCGTTCCTCGAGATGACACACCTTCGGACTCATTGGGATGCAAGCTAGGGGCTAAGGAGGACACATGGGACCTTATTGGTGCATGCCATGCACCAAATTGTCGCTTAATGATCCATAGAATGCAGAAGCACCAACAACACGGCCACTGGGACTTCCACGGGCGTGGAAATAGGCTGTGGTTTTCCCCAGACAGCTGTGACAGCTGTCCCACGATCTTCAAGGCCGACTCTTGCAAATTTGGAGGAAAAAATGTGGTCTTGGAAGGCTGTTAGGAGGAGACCCCTCACTCCCATTCTCTCCCACACTCTCAACAACAATATTCTCTCATTTGGAAGATTGGATTGGAGCTACCATTGGAGAAGAAGAAAGGCTTCCATTGGAGAAGAAGAAGAAGCATACTAGTTCATAGTTCCATAGTCTTTTTGAGTGATTTTCAGTGAGCTTTGTCAAACGTTTTGCAAGGGTTTGTAAGAAACGATTCGAACATTCTTTTGAAGGATTGTAAGTCCTTCTTGAACCTTGATTTAGCTTGTTTTACTTGTTTCATTTGCTTAATCCATCTTTCATTTCATCTTCTTGCCATGGATTCTATGATTTTATGTTTGTTGAGTTTGATTGTTAAGATGCATGTTGTTGGCTAAATAGATGCGATTCTAGGGTAAGGAAAAGATGGTTATGGCTTGGACTATGATAGAATAGACGTAAATGAATACTTGGACGACTCGCTTGATTGAACCTAGTCACTGTTTAAAACCACGGTTGGATCTTGCCCTTCCACGGCCGTGGAAAGGGATGAACAGCCCGTAATTCTGACTAACTCATTTCATTTAATAAAACTAAGTGCTAGGATGTTAGATGGTTGAAATCCTAGTGTTTGTTGAGCCAAATCTATCCTAAGGTGACCTAGTGTTAGCAACTAAGTGTTAGAAGAGACCTACCCGGTGATTCTTGCTCTTAGATACCAAGGATGACAAACTCTAGGTAGTAGTGAGCCTCACAAGCCGCTATTGGACTGAATATGCTAGGATAAGTGTTTAGGACTTGCCTTCCCGAGACTTACCTGGTAAGGAGAGATCAGATCCCTAGATAACCATCCGGTTTGTGTAGATATCCCTACCTTAGGCTCCTAGAGACTTACCCGGTAATAGGATCTTAAGAACGGGACTAGTGGATCATGAGACCTACCCGGTAATTGACCCCACTTGAGAAACATTCACTCCCAACAAACTATAGTTAATCCAAGGAATGATTAGATAACTTGAGTCCTATTCCATAACCGGAATTTCCAACCCCTAGAATCCGCTTTTCTCTCTTTGATCACATATTTCGTGTTTGCTTTGCTTGTTTTGTGTTTATTTGTTAGATTGTTAGTTTGTTTTTTCATTCTTATATCGTTGTGATTCTTGATTGATCACCACACAAAACCAAACCCAAAAATATTGAGATTTTCATTTATTTGTTTCTTTCTCTTTTCTTAGCCTAGATCAACACTATCCTTAGTCACTAATCGATTCAATCTCACCTCAGTCTTTGTGTTCGACCTCGGAATACTATCCCTACTACAAAATGTCCCGTACACTGCGGGTTCGCTAGGAGTTAGGAGAAATATAACGAGTTATAAATTTAAGGCTTTTTGCGTGACATGTTCTTAGCGTAACAAGTTTTTGGCGCCGTTGCCGGGGACTAGGTTAAGAGTGAGTCATTGTTTGTGATTGTTTATAGTGTAGGTCTTTCTTGTTGCTTTTGATCTCGTTTGGTTTGTGTCTTTGCTTTTCAGGACATCTCTCACTCTTTAGGTGTATGCGAAGATCTCATGGCAAGGATTTAGCTCCATTCGATCCCGAACCGGAGAAAACTCTTAAAGCTAGATCTAAGAGCATTAAGAAGAAGAAGGAGAGGGCCGCAAGAGATCTTCAAGCTGAGTTGGATGAGGCTTTAGAGAAAATTAGGCTAAGGGATGAAGCCTTGGAGAATGAAAGGAGACTTGCCAATGAGAGGCAAGAAGCAACTAGGAGGGAGATTGAAGAGATTAGGCAAGCTCATGTGCCAAGAGAGCTTAATCGTCAACAACCTCCACCTCCACCACAACCGCAGCCGGCGGTTAATATTTGGGTTGTGCCCATTGCTATTGAAGAGCCACAAACGTTAGGGCAACGTATGGATCCGGCACAAAGAGCACACCGTCCGGGTGTGAACTTAGGAGATCCCGCAACCCATGATTATGAGTTCCGCCCTCAAGTTCTACAAATGATCCGGCATAATCAATTTGGAGGGATGGAAGGAGAGTCTCCTCATCAACACTTGATGAACTATGAGATCTTGATGGAGACTCTAAGACCGCCTAGATTGGAGAGCAACAACCATAAGCTTAGCGATTTTTCCTTCTCACTTAAGGATAAAGCCTTGGCTTGGTATCAATCTATTCCACAAGGACGAGTGAGTACTTGGGAGGAGATGACAACCGAGTTTTTGACAAAGTTCTTCCCACCTTCCAAGACTACCGAGTTAAGAGGGAAGATCAATGCCTTCGTGATGAAGGATAGAGAAAGCCTATTCAAGTCTTGGGAGAGGTTCAAAGACCTTCTCCTAGATTGTCCACACCATGGTATACCGAAAATTGAGCTATTTGAGATCTACTTCAATGGACTTGATGAAGATAGCCAATTCAAGCTTCAAACTCTTTCCAGTGGAACTTTCATGGAAAAGAATGTGGATGAATCTTGGGAGTTTGTAGAAAAACAAGCTTTGGTGATTGAGAAGTACTCCCATAGGAAGAGTGATGGGAGGAAAGCGGGAGCATATGAGGTGAGTCAAGTCACCATGAGTAACTTCAAGCTTGATGCAATCAACAATGAGCTGAAATCTTTGGGGGAGTTGTGTTCTACAACTTTGAAGAATCAAGCAAGCCCTCAAGTGCAAGTGCAAGCAAACTTATCTTCCAAGGAGGAAGATGTGAACTACATGGGAAGGGGCAATTACAACAACTATCAAGGCCCAAGGAACTTCAACAACAACCGGCAATTCAACAATTACCGGCCTAACCACAACCATCCCGGGTTTTCCTATTCTAACCCGGATGGAGCCTTGAACCCTCCCGCTTTCATAAGCGCAGCTCCTCCTTCAAAGGCTTCACAAAAACCTCCACCCGGATTCACTCAACCTCCAAAGGATAGAACCGAGATGATGTTTGAGCAATTGCTTGTAAGGTTGAGTGGTCTTGAGAGCACGGTGACTTCCATTTCTAAGGCTCAAAAGGTGTTGGAAGCACAAGTGTTCCAAAAGGTGGGTGAAGCTCATAGAGATCCGGGAAAGCTTCCCGGAAGAACCGAGGACAACCAAAGAGGCCAAGTGTTGGCCATCACAACAAGGAGCGGGTTGAGCATGAAGGACCCCTTGCCTAAGGAGAATGCTAAGGGAAAGCAAGTAGTGGTACAAGACGAGCCATGGCAAGAAGAAGGAGGAAAGAGCAAGGACGATGAGCCAACATATGTGGCACCACCTCCATACAAGCCACCACTACCATTCCCACAATCACGAGCAAGAGCTCGCTTGGACAAACACTTTGGTAAATTCCTTGAACTTATGTCTAAATTGCATATTAACATTCCGTTCATGGATGCTATCTTAGGTATGCCGGCATATGGCAAGTTTTAGAAAGAAATACTCTCCAACAAGAGGAAGTTGGAAGAGTATGGAGAAGTGAGGAAGACGAAGAGGTCCTCGGAATTGATCCAAACCATGAAGGAGGAGATGCCTCCTAAGCTAAGAGATCCGGGATCCTTTTGTGTGCCAATTGGAGTGGGAGAAGTGAAGTATGAAGCCCAATGTGATTTTGGGGCAAGTGTAAGCATCATTCCGCTTGCACTTTGCAACAAGGTTGGGCTAGGAGAGCCAAAGCCGGCCAAGATGACCTTTTACATGGCGGACCGTTCGATCACTCACGGGATTTTGGAGGACATACCGGTGCAACTCGGGAAGTTCTATGTGCCAATAGACTTCGTTTTTTTGGACATCCCGGCGGACTATCCGGTTCCCATCATCTTAGGGAGAACTTTCTTGGCTACATCCAGATGCTTGGTGAATTTTAAAAATGGAATTCTCTCCTTCAACATTGGAGAAGAGAATATCAAGTTCAAGCTGTCCACAATGATGAAGGGGCCAGCCCTTGGTAAAGATGTGTTCAACATTGTCGAGCAAGAGGAGTCTAGAGAAGTTGTGAGCTCGATCTTGATCAAGGACCCCTTGGAAAAGGTTCTTAGCTTAAGTTTGATGGAGGAAGGAGTGGAGGAGGCCTGCAATGAAGAAATCAAGGCTTTGGAAGCATTGGAAAAGGAGACAAGAGTTGAATTTGAAGCACACGAAGGTGTGCTGAATTTCTGTGAAAACCACGGCCAGGTAGGGGAAACCACGCCCGTGGTTTTACCCGTGGAACTCTCTGGAGTGCTCCGAAATGCTAGCTTTGTAAGTTCCACGGCCTTGGTTGTGCCAGAGCCCGTAATTTTGCCCGTGGTTTCTCCAGAAACTGCATTGGTTGTTGATCAAGCTTCAAGGAGTCTTGAGGAGTCTTCCAAAGCTTTGGATTCATCTCAACCAACATTATATCGATCGTCTCCACTCGATAAAGGTCCTCCTAAACTTGAAGTTAAACCCCTCCCCTCTCATTTGAAGTATGCTTTTCTTGGTGAGAATTCTACATATCCGGGTATTTTGAATGCATGCTTGAATGATGATGAACTTGCTAGATTGTTGCATGAGTTGAGATTGCATAGGAAAGCTATAGGCTATTCCATTGATGAATTAGTTGGCATTAAACCTTCTTTGTGCATGCATAAGATCTTAATGGAAGATAACCATAAACCTTCAATTGAACCTCAAAGAAGACTAAACCTCATCATGAAAGAAGTAGTGAAGAAAGAGATCCTTAAATTGCTAGATGCATGAATCATTTTCCCGATTTCGGATAGTAAGAGGGTTAGTCCCGTGCATGTGGTTCCTAAGAAGGGTGCGATGACCGTAGTAACCAATGAGAATAATGAACTAATCCCAACTAGAACGGTTACAAGATGGAGGATGTGCATAGACTATAGGAAACTAAATGTGACCTCTAGGAAAGATCACTTCCCTCTTCCCTTTATTGACCAAATGCTAGAGAGATTAGCTCAACATTCCCATTTTTGTTACTTAGACGGTTATAGTGGACTCTTCCAAATCCGTATCCACCCCGATGACCAAGAGAAAACTACATTCACATGTCCTTGGGGTACATTTGCATATAGGAGAATGCCATTTGGGTTGTGTAATGCATCTGCCACCTTTCAAAGGTGTATGATGGCTATCTTTTTTGATTATATTGAGAATATCATGGAAGTGTTTATGGATGATTTTTCTGTTTATGGATCTTCCTTTGATGATTGTTTAGCTTACTTGTCTCTAGTGCTTAAGAGATGTGAGTAGAATAATCTAGTCTTGAATTGGGAAAAATGCCACTTCATGGTAAGTGAAGGCATTGTGTTGGGTCACTTGGTGTCCAACCGAGGCATTGAGGTTGATAGGGCTAAGATAGAGACGATAGAGAAGTTGCCACCACCTACCTCGGTGAAGGGGTAAGGAGTTTTTTAGGGCATGCCGGTTTTTACCGGAGATTTATTAAAGATATCTCTAAGATTTCTAAGCCTCTTACTAACCTACTAATGAAAGATGTTGAGTTTGTTTTCTCCAAGGATTGCCTTGAGGCTTTTTGTAGGTTGAAGAATGCTTTGATCTCCGCACCTATCATGCAACCTCCGGATTGGAGTTTACCGTTTGAGATCATGTGTGACGTGAGTGATATAGCTGTTGGGGCTGTTTTGGGACAAAGGAAAGATGGGCTTACACATGCCATCTATTATGCTAGCAAGATGCTAGATGATGCCCAACTCAATTATGCTACCACCGAGAAGGAGCTGCTAGGGTTGTGTATGCATTTGAGAAGTTCCGCTCGTATCTTGTTGGAGCGAAGGTCATTGTGTATACGGATCATGATGCGATCCGTTATCTCCTTACAAAGAAGGATGCCAAGCCTCGGTTGATTCGGTGGATCCTTCTTCTTCAAGAGTTTGACTTGGAAATCCGGGATAAGAAAGGGTCCGAAAATTCTGTGGCGGATCACCTTAGTAGACTCCCACCATTGGATCTTGAGAGAGATGACATACCGATTGATGACTCATTCCGGGATGAGCAATTGCAAATGGTAGAGGAATGCTTGTTTCAAGTGTCAAAGGGTAATGACCCATGGTATGCCGACATTGTGAACTACCTTGTGTGTGAGGAGGTGCCACCCGGTTTATCCTATGCCCAAAGGAAAATTTTCTTCAAAGATGTGAGGCATTACTATTGGAGAAAGCCGCTTTTGTTTAAGAGAGGGCCGGATGGAGTCTTTAAGAGATGTATACCGGAGGATGAGGTGGAGAGTGTGATCCGCCATTGTCACTCCTTGCCATGTGGAGGGCATGCTAGCTCACATAAGACATGTGCAAAGGTGTTGCAATCCGGGTTTTATTGGCCAAGTTTGTTCAAGGATGTGCAGAATTTTGTGGTAGTATGTGATGCTTGCCAAAGGAAGGGGAACATCTCAAGGAGGAATGAGATGCCTTTGAACAACATACAAGAGATGGAGATATTTGATGTGTGGGGTGTGGACTTCATGGGACCATTCCCTTCTTCATGTGGCAACCTCTACATCCTATTGGCGGTGGACTATGTTTCGAGATGGGTGGAGGCAATCGCCTCTCCTACAAATGAGGCCAAGGTTGTGGTGCGGTTCTTCAACCGAGTGATCTTCCCTAGGTTTGGAACACCAAGGGTGATCATCAGTGATGGAGGGAAGCACTTCACTAATAGGAACTTTGGGGCACTTTTGGCTAAGTATGGGGTGACTCATAAGGTGGCAACACCTTACCACCCCCAAATTAGTGGCCAAGTGGAGATCTCCAACCGGGAGATAAAGGGAATTCTTGAGAAGACGGTTTCAAGGACGAGAAAGGATTGGGCTATTAAGCTCGATGATGCTTTGTGGGCTTATAGAACCGCTTTCAAGACACCGATTGGCTCCACTCCCTACAAGCTAGTCTATGGCAAGTCTTGCCACCTTCCGGTAGAGATGGAGCATAGAGCGTATTGGGCTATAAGGTGGTTGAATTTTGACCTCAAGGAGGCCGGAGAGAAGAGGTTGCTTGATATGAACGCTCTTGAGGAGATCCGGTTGGATGCCTATGAAAACGCCCGGATCTACAAAGAAAGGATCAAACGTTGGCATGATAAGCGTCTCATCCCGAAAGAGTTGAGTGAAGGCGACCTTGTCCTTCTCTTCAACTCAAGGCTGCGGCTCTTCCCCGGAAAGCTAAATTCAAGATGGACGGGTCCTTATGTGGTGAAGAAGATCTTTCCCCATGGAGCGGTTGAGATAGGAGGGGAGCATTGTGGAGATTTTAAGGTGAATGGGCACCGATTGAAGAGGTATATCCCGGAAGCTCCGGTGGATGTGATTGCCCCACTTCACCTTGAGTGAGACGCCCCCTAGTTTGGTCAAGCTAATGACCTTAAATAAGCGCTTGATTGGAGGCAACCCATTGGTAGACATCTTTCCCTTTTTCGTTTTTGTTTTTATTTTTCTGTTTTTGTGTGTTTGGTGTGCTTTGTGTGTGTGCTAGAGTCTTGGTAGCATGGAAGTCTTGCATTGCATGGGGATGATGATGATGAGTCCCTCATCAATTTTGGGTGGAGCGGACGCGGGACTTGGACGGCTAGCGGTGCCTAGCGCGGATCCCAACGCCATAACGAACACCTTGAGCTCTCTACCATCTTTGATAGGATCATCCGACATCACTCCACTTGAGTAATCCCAAATACCAAAGCAAACCATTTTTACATTGTGAGAACCCTCTTTCACTCTTCTTTACTTGAATACCACATTGGGGACAATGTGTTTCTAAGTATGGGGTGGGGTTTGCATGATCTTTTGCATAATTTGCATCTAGGATAGTTTCTTTTAGTCACATGTTTCATTATGTCTTGCATTGTACATACATATTTTGAAAAATCCAAAAAATCAGAAAATTTAAAAAATTTCAGTGCTTCTAAGTTTGGGAATGACCCTTATGATGAGATTGTTTTGTGGATTGGCTATGGATGGCCTTATGTGTTGAATAGATGAATGCATGTGTGGACTTGAAGTACTTATCTTGAATCCCATGAATGGATTGTGATCATGATGTTTGTCTTGATTGGATTGATTATTGAAAGTCGAAATTACATGCTAGTTCTTGCACATCATCTAGGAGTGATTAAGGCAATTCATCTTTCTCTACTTCTCATCTTGATCATGTTGCTTGAGCACCTCAATTGATATAAATTTGACCTCTTTTGACCCATCCGGGAATAGGAGAATGTTAGTGTGTTTATGTGTGTTAAAAGCAAGTGTGGGGTGAAGTTGTTGATGAAAGAATATTGTGAATGAAGTGCTGAAATTGTTGTGAAAAGTGTAGAAAAAATATAGGTTTGGGGACGTTGGTTTAAATGACGAGTAACTCGGTACCATTCACATAATCGGCTGTTTGTGCCTTGCCAAAGTCAAATAAACCAATAGTCCTAACAAGCTTTGGTATGTATGCCCGGTGTGGATGCACCTCGAAAAATAAAAAAGCCCGAGCATGGCTAATCACCAAGGTTTCGGCTTTTGTACACCAATGCCATCGTCTCAAAAATAAGTGAAAGAAAAAGAAAAGAAAAGAAAGAAAAGATGGAGAAAATATACACTTGTGGGGAGTTGACAAAAATGTGAAGTTGTGAAGTTAGTTCCATTCCCGGATTAGCATCACATAGCCTAGAAAAATTCCCACCTAATCACGACATTTCTTAGCCTCTTATTTCCTAAGTCCTTGTGACCTTTTTGCATGTGTGTAAGACTTAGTGATCTAGATTGGATATGCTCATGATCATCTTGACTTCTTCATTTTTACGTTTCATGCATGCTTTCGAGTTAAGTATAATTGTCTTTTCATGCTTTCATTTATTTGATACATGATTGCTTGTCCATTACCATGAAACATGACTATGAAGGTGATCTGATATTAGAAGCACAACTCCAAAAAGATTTTGTTGTTTTTTTCTACATGCATAAATCGTGTCATCTCTTAGTCTATAGTTTGGGACTTGCTCGGGGACGAGCAAATCTTAAGTATGGGGTATTTTTGATAACACGATTTATGACTTAGGTTTAGGCACTCATTTAGATAGTTTTTACCCTCATTCATGCATGGTTTAGCACTAGTTCACGACGTTTGCACTCAATTCATGTATTTTGTCGAGATAGACGTCTACCCAGACTTTTGCATGCTTTGTGGCTATTTTGGGAGATTTAGGAGCTTAATCGATACATTTGAGGATCGTTCCTCGAGATGACACATCTTCGGACTCATTGGGATGCAAGCTAGGGGCTAAGGAGGACACATGGTACCTTATTAGTGCATGCCATGCACCAAATTGTGGCTTAATGATCCATAGAAAGCAGAAGCACCAAAACCACGGCCACTGGGACTTCCAAGGGCGTGGAAATAGGCCGTGGTTTTCCCCAGACAGCTGTGACAGCTGTCCCACGATCTTCATGGCCGACTCTTGCAAATTTGGAGGAAAAACGGTGGTCTTGGAAGGCTGTTAGGAGGAGACCCCTCACTCCCATTCTCTCCCACACTCTCAACAACAATATTCTCTCATTTGGAAGATTGGATTGGAGCTAACATTGGAGAAGAAGAAAGGCTTCCATTGGAGAAGAAGAAGAAGCATACTAGTTCATAGTTCCATAGTCTTTTTGAGTGCTTTTGAGTGAGCTTTGTGAATCGTTTTGCAAGGGTTTGTAAGAAACGATTCGAACCTTCTTTTGAAGGGTTGTAAGTCCTTCTTGAACCTTGATTTAGATTGTTTTACTTGTTTCATTTTCTTAATCCATCTTTCATTTCATCTTCTTGCCATAGATTCTATGATTTTATGCTTGTTGAGTTTGATTGTTAAGATGCATGTTGTTGGCTAAATAGATGCGATTCTAGGGTAAGGAAAAGATGGTTATGGCTTGCACTATGATAGAATAGACTTAAATGAATACTTGGACGACTCGATTGATTGAACCTAGTCACTGTTTAAAACCACGGTTGGATCTTGCCCTTCCACGGCCGTGGAAAGGGATGAACAGCCCGTAATTCTGACTAACTCGTTTGATTTGATAAAACTAAGTGCTAGGATGTTAGATGGTTTAAATCCTAGTGTTTGTTGAGCTAAATCTATCCTAAGGTGACCTAGTGTTAGCAACTAAGTGTTAGAAGAGACCTACCCGGTGATTCTTGCTCTTAGATACCAAGGATGACAAACTCTAGGTAGTAGTGAGCCTCACAAGCCGCTATTGGACTGAATGTGCTAGGATAGGTGTTTAGGACTTGCCTTCCCGAGACTTACCCGGTAAGGAGAGGTTAGATCCCTAGATAACCATCCGGTTTGTGTAGATATCCCTACCTTAGGCTCCTAGAGACTTACCCGATAATAGGATCTTAGGAACGGGACTAGTGGATCATGAGACCTACCCGGTAATTGACCCCACTTGAGAAACATTCACTCCCAACAAACTATAGTTAATCCAAGGAATGATTAGATAGCTTGAGTCCTATGCCATAACCGGAATTTCCAACCCCTAGAATCCGCTTTTCTCTCTTTGATCACATATTTCGTGTTTGCTTTTCTTGTTTGTGTTTATTTGCTAGATTGTTAGTTTGTTTTTGCATTCTTATATCGTTGTGATTCTTGATTGATCACCACACAAAACCAAACCCAAAAATATTGAGATTTTCATTTATTTGTTTCTTTCTCTTTTCTTAGCCTAGATCAACACTATCCTTAGTCACTAATCGATTCAATCTCACCTCAGTCTTTGTGTTCGACCTCGGAATACTATCCCTACTACAAAACGTCCCGTACACTGTGGGTTCGCTAGGAGTTAGGAGAAATATAACGAGTTATAAATTTAAGGCTTTTTGCGTGACACGTTCTTAGCGTAACAATATACAAAATGTCCCATTACCCTCGCGAAATCCTAGTATACGGAAGCCCTCAACGGTTCACCCATCTGGCTCACTCTACAATACTCCTAACCTGCAGATCATCAACAACACGGTATAAATCGTAAGTTAACCATTCATTTATAAGATAATGCATAAGCAGATAGACAAGTCACGGAATCAATAACACATAATTATGTTGTCACACATTTACCCGTTTCATTATCTTTATAACATCATACACTCAAAGTATGTATATATATATATATATATATATAGATGAAAATATGTGACACAAGGAATATATCATCCTCCCCTCTAGGTACCATATCCCTCTAGAGTAGCATCGGCACACTTCCCATGTACCCTAAGGGAGTGGTGAAGTCCATCCCGTATACTAGTACTGGCCTGACTATAGGGAACCTCCCAGACTCCATACACGATGAAAGGGAAAGGTTATCACTGCCACTAGAAGGGGGCTAACAAATAAAACATAGGTCGGTATTAATCAACATCGCATGTTATTAAGCATATAGCAAACACAACTCAAACATACATGGACTATTGGAATGCAGCTAAGTAAGTCCTATGGACTTACCTCAACCTCAAGATAATATCAACCACGATCAACTCCGATCCGGAGGATAGCACTGCCTAATAACAAGGCATAAAGAGATACCAAATCTCGTATCAATCAAAGGGGTCAAACCTAGACCCAAGGGATCCATAAGGATCATAACCAACCTATAAGCCTCACAACCAACTAAACCTCAATATCTCAACATAACTCACAATTCCTCAAATCTCAAGGTAGCATCTAATCAACATTCCTCAATCTCAATTCTAATCCTAATTTAATTAATTAACATTTAATTAATTAATTAAATTTTGCTAGAATAACGTTTTGCCGGAAGACAATTCTAAGCCCACCAGCCATCATATTTCATCAAACAAACAACCCATAAATTATGGAATTTCTAATTATCCATTTTTACAAGCTTAAGGTCAATTTAGGCCAAATCACAGTACGGAAAATGAATAAATTTATAACTTATTCGTTACTAACCTGATTGACGATCTGAAAGAAGACTCGGAATCACAACGACGCACGCTAGGCATGGACAACATCAAATTCACCGGAATGTAAGAGACGGAACCGTCCTGTTGATACATATGCTCGACCAAGTCTTCATATGCTTGGAAATGCAAAAACTCGGTATTGATATGAAGAGAATGAAGAGAGGAATCCAGAAACTCAAACGGAATTGAAATCGGATTAGAAAGGGGAGAGTAGATCTGAGTTTGAAGGTTCAGCGAAATTAGAGCTTCTACAAAGAAACGTGAAAGGAAATGAATTAATAAACTATTTTCTTCTATTTATAGTGAAGACGATAATTATCCTTTAGCGTAGTCGATAATTATCCTTTAACCGATGCAAAGGCGGGTTGACCCCCTTTCACCAAACTTCCCAAAATTGGAATAATAAATCTGGAATATTGTAGGGATAATTATTCCGCAACTGTCTCAGAAAACGTTTATTCCTAAGTTGTCTTTCCTAGCCGCTATGAAACGAAATAACGACTCTTTTGGCCGTATTGCCTTCCATGTTATTTCATATCTAGGACATGTCCGATGTCCTTATCATTTCTATCAACTGCATTTTTTTTAATTGAAGCTCCCAAATGCTCAAAATAACACCGGAGGGTAAAAATAATTACACGGGGGAAAAGTGAAAAATTCTCCATAACCCCATACGCCAGGAACATAGCGGTGGGAGTCATACTCATCACTTACGAAATCTTCGCTAGCTATGGGTCAATTACTATCAATGTTTATGTTAATCAACATTAACTAGAATTCGGAAATCCTAGCTATTACACCTGGAAAGCTAATGTCTAGATGGACTGGCCCCTATGTGGTGAGGAAGAGTTTTCCTCATGGAGTTGTTGAAATTGGAGAGGAGCATTGTGGTAACTTAAAGGTGAATAGGAACCGTTTAAAGAAGTACATCCTGGAAGCCCCGGTTGATATGATTGCCCCGATTCACCTCGAGCGAGACTCTCTGGAGTTTGGTCTAGCTAAAGACCTTAAAGAAACACTTCTTGGGAGGCAACCCAAGGGTACATATCTTTACCTCTTGATTTTGCATGTTTTTCGTTTTTGCTTTTGTATGTGTGTTTTCTTTGGGCAACGTTTTTTCTTTTCCGTACGTCACCTTTGTTCAAAAGGTCTTGCACTTGATCTTGTATTTCTTGGCTTTCCAACGGACTCATTCTATAAGTAGGACGGTTAGGAAGTGATGAACCTAGAACAAAGTCAATCCGATCCTCAATGCCTCGGAATGGTGGAAGTCCGGCAGTAATCTCTTCCTCAAAAATGTCCTTGTATTCATTCAAAGCCTGTAAAATGTTTGAAAGCAAAGCGGCCTTCACTTCATCACTTGAAGTCAGTAGGCTTTTATATATACTCAGTAATGAAAGGTCTAAAGGGATATAATCATCGATAAACTCCCTTTTAGAAGAAATAAGTGCTCGTTTTTGTCCCACGAAAAATCGGATGAGCTACATGAAGATCGGTATTTTCCAATGAACAAACCGATTTTCTTCAGAAATTGGTCGATTTTTCAAAGAACTGCCCGATTTTTCTTCTCTCAGAGTTGATTCTTTGTCCTTCTTCTTGCGTTTCTATAATAGGTAGGATTTCCGAATTCTAATTAATGTTGATTAACTTAATCGTTTATAGTAATTGACATATAACTCGCGAAGATTTCGCAAGTGATGAGTATGAGTCCCACTGTTATGTTCCTAGCGTAATTTTGGACGTTTGGGGAAGTTTTTACTTTTTCCCCCGGGTAATTATTTTTACCCTCCGGTGTTATTTGGTGCATTTGGGAGCTCCAATTAATAAAAATTCAGTTGAGAGAAATGATCAGGACATCGGATATGTCCTAGATATGAAATAACATGGAGAGGCAAAACGGACAAAAGAGTCGCTATTTCGTTTCTTAACGGCTAAAAAAAACGGCTTAGGAATACACATTTTCCGAGACAGTTGTGGAATAATTCCCTACAATATTCCAGATTTAATATTCCAATCTTGAGAAGTTTGGAGAAGGAGGTTCGACCTACCTTTGGATCGGTTAAAGGATAATTATCGACTTCGCAAAAGGATAATTATCGTCCTCACTATAAATAGCGGAAAATTCTTATTAATTCATTTCCTTTCACGTTTCCTCGTAAAAGCTCTGATTTCTCCCAACCTTCAAACTCAGATCTACTCTCCGTTTCTAATCCGATTTCAATTCCGTTTGAGTTTCTGGATTCCTCTCTTCATTCTCTTCATATCGGTACCGAGTTTTTGCATTTCCGAGCAGATGAAGGGTTGGTCGAGCATATATGTCACCAGGCAGGTTCCGTCCCTCAGATTCCGGTGAATTTGATATTGTCCATGCGTAGCCTGCGTCGTTGTGATTCCGAATCTTCTTTCAGATCGTCAATCGGGTTAGTAACGAATAAGTTATGAATTTATTCGTTTTCCGTACTGCGATTTGACCTAAATTGACTTTAGGCTTGTCAAAATGGATAATTAGAAATTCCATTATAGTCGTTATATTATTCTGGTGATTATGGGTTGTTTGTTTGATGAAATCTGATCACAGGGGGTTTAGAAATTGTCTACGGGCAAAACGTTTTTCTGGCAAAATCTAATTAATTAATTACAGGTTAATTAATTAAATTAGGATTAGAATTGAGATTGAGGAATGTCGATTAGATACTACCTTGAGATTTGAGGAATTGGGAGTTGTGCTGAGATATTGAGGTTTAGTTGGTTGTGAGGCTTATAGATTGAGTATGATCCTCATGGATCCCTTTGGGTCTAGGTGTGACCCCTTTGATGAATACAGTTTGATATATCTTTATGCCTTGTTATTAGGCAGTGCCCTCTCTCAGGATTGGAGGTTGTTGTGGTTGAGCTGAGTACGAGGTTGAGGTAAGTCCGTAGGACATACTTAGGTACCATCCCTATGTTGGGTGTTTGCATGAGTGGTGTGTGCTTTATATGTTTGATATGATAGCATGAGTTGTCGTTTTTATCGACCTATGTTCTATTGACTGTCCCACTGTGTGGCTGTGATAACCTTTCCCTTTCATCCCGCCGTGGAGTCTGGGAGGTTCTCTGATGTCGGGCCAGACTGGTTTACAGGAAGGGCGCAATCCAGTCCCATAGGGTACACGGATTGTGTGACCGATACTCGTACAGCTGGACATTGCACTCAGAGGCAGGGATGTATTGGTCCTCGTGTCACATACTTTCATCTATATATATATATATATATATATATATATATATATATGGTTTTTGAGTGAATGGTTATTATATAAAGATAATAAATGGGTAAATGTGTGATATCATGCTGATGTGTTTATCTTTCATGATTGTGCTTGTGCTTATGCATTACCTTATATATGTATGGTTAGCTAACGGTTTCATACGGTGTTGTAGATGTTTGCAGGATAGGCGCTGCTGGGTGATCTGACAAGGTGACAATCCGAGGACTCTCGTACATTAGGTGGTTGGTTTGGGGATGTTTACCCTCCCCTCTTGCGTGAGGATGATGTCTTGTTTTCCCTCCTGTGTGAGGATGTCGTTTAGTGTACTCGGCTATGTTGTTGTTTACTTTGGGTCGTACAGTTTACACTGTTTTATGTATTTGTTTTATATTTGTCTGTGCCATGTTGTAAGGTCCAGTGAACTTGTTGTCAAGTTAGGGTCAGGATCCATTGTGAGATCCTAGCCCAATGTGGCACTCCGAGTCCTGCGGATTCGGGGTGTTACAGAGTTGGTATCAGAGCCCAGGTTGACAACAATGGCACTTTCTACCTGCAATAAGGTCTGATAGGTAAAATAAACAGAACCCGAAAGGGGTTTGACATTTTAAAACGTTTTTGGTTTTAAGTGTGATTTTGGGTTAGAATATACGAGAAGTCGTCACCTCTGCCATGGATCTGTGCAGCGTAGATATATATATATATATATATATATATATATATGTGTGTGTGTGTGTGTGTATATTATGGATTATGTGGATGTATTATATATATCGATACATATGGCATATATATAGCGTTGTAAGCTTAGGTGCGTATATCCTACAGATGGCTCAGACTAGAGCAGTATCTGTAGTGGGACGAGGTAGGGGTACACCCCCTCTTCCTCCGGTAACGTTAAGTCAGAGACCAGTTTCCGATGTTGTTTCGCCTATGGTAAAGAACGAGTTTGAAGAGAATGATCATGTCTCCATGAGTAGATCCGAGTTTCAAGAATATATGCGCCAAGTATATGAGGTTGTAATAGCGGTGAGACCTACACCGGATCTACCAACATCTATGGGACCAACCGAAGCTTCTGGATCAAAGAAGAAACAACGAGTCGAACTAGCGAAAGATGAGGTAGGCCTTCCAAGTGGTAAGAAGAATCCGGCTTGTGGACGTTTGAGTAGTCCCCGTTCTAAACGGACTTCTGGTGAGAAGAGAACTTGTTATAATTGTTTGAAGCCTGGACACATAAGACCACACTATCAAAAACCGCCGGTGATTTGCTTCACCTGTGGTAGACCAGGTCATAAAGTTGCCTTTTGTAGGCAATGTTGAGTTGTATCACGACAGGGTTCTTCTTCTGCCAATATGACGGGAGGTGGTCAGAAGACCCCTCAGCAGCAGACACATGGACAACAGAGAATCCTTGATCGTCAGCCTACTTAGGGATCCGTTCCCAGACCGAGTAGAGACAAAGGTAATGGTGGGAGTGCCATAGACACTCGAAGAGCTCAGGGTAGAGCCTTGGGGCTGAGAAGTGTAGAGGAGTCATCCGTACCAGTTACAGTTATGGGACATTTATGTCTATTCTGTGGCTATCCAGATCATTTGTGCTCTGAGTGTCCCTTGGCACCAATAGCTTGCTTCACCTGTGGTGAACTAGGTTATCTGGACCCTTTCTGTCAGCAAGGTGGTGTTTCTTCTCAACAAGACCTTCCTCTTTCCGGTGCAGAAAGAGTGGAAGTGGAGGCTATGGCGATGACCTCAGTGATACCTGAAGAGCATTAGCCCGAGATTTAGTGATGATATGTAGTGGAGCTTCTGTGTTAGCTGTACAGGTACCATTCTTGTTAATGGTTTACCTAGTGGAGTTTTGTTTGTTGTGAGTGCTATGCACTTCATGTCTTTTGATGCATGCGTTAATAGTTGAATGTGGAAACTGTAGAATATAGACTTTCCTTTACATGATTACTAGTTAGGGGTCTGAGGTACCCGCGAGATTGTGATTGTCCCATTCATTCAGGGACTTGTGTATAGTTTATAGACTTATTTATCATGCCTTAGGTGCATGAGGAAGTCACTATGTGTACGGTTTGGATGAATAGATATGATGTCATGTTAGATATTAGTTGGAAGGTTGTTACAATCTCTACTGAGACCGATTAGACAGAGGTCTTCCGAGCTTACGACCTTTGAAGAGATGAGTCTTGTCATTAGTGCCGTATGAGCAGCGAAGTTGATAACACAAGGAGGTGATGTTTTCTGATGTTATGATATGAAGAAGATAGTTCCATGTTGGAGGATATTCTAGTGGTTTATGAGCTTATAGACGTGTTACTAAACCGTCTAGTTGCCACCTCAGCGGAGTGTGGACATTGTTATCAAGTTGAAGTGTGATACGACACTGATTGGGAAAGCCCATATCATATGGTGCTTGTTGAGATGTTGTAACTGAAGGATTGAAGAGTGGGCTGAGACGAGCTTCCTTCGCCCTAGTGTATCCAATGTCTCGTATTGACGACCTGATGAATCAGCTTCAAGGAGCAATCATGTTTTTCAGGATTTCCTTGCGCTCAGATTACCACCAATTGAGGGTGAGAGAGCAGGATGTGCATAGGATAGTTGTTCATACCCGTTATGGACACTACAAGTATGTAGTGCTGTCATTTGGGTTGACGAATGCCTTAGCAGTCTTTATGGAGTTGATGAATAGTATTTTTGTTGACTTCTTTGAACAGTCTGTGGTGGTCTTCATTGATGACATTTCGATATACTCTCGTAGTAGAGAGAAGCAGACCGATCATCTGAGGACAGTCTTGCTGATTTCGAGAGATAGAGGGTTGTATACTACGCTCTCTAAGTATGAGTGGGATGCTAGTGGTAGCCTTCTTAGGTCATGTTGTCTCCGCCAGTGGGATCTTCGTTGATCTGACGAGGATTGAGTATGTTGAAACATGGACGATACTGATGAACATTAAGGGAATGTGTAGTTTTATCGGCTTAGCCGATTACTACCCACGCTTGTGGAAGGGTTTTGTGAATATGTATCCCTTTACGAGTCTTCTGATGAAGACCCTCATAATTGCGTGGTCAAAGCAATATGCCAGAACGTTGAAGAGTGGAGGAGACATTTGACCTCTACTAGAATTGACCTAGCAATATTAGTTGAATAACACCTGATCCGATTCAGGATTTTATACTTCAAGTAACGCTGATTAGAGGAAGAATGTTGGTTGTACATAGTCGCCATATATCATATGTAGACGAGAGGCGTCGACCTCTAAAGTTCAAGTGAGAGTTCATGACCGGCTGACAGTATCTCTGCTGTGAAATGTTAGATTTGTTGGCATAAAAGGGAAACCGAGTTTCCAATATGTCGGTTTACTTGGGATCTTGACCAGAATTGTGAAGGCAACATGACGTTTAGCTTTGCCTTTGAGGTTAGAGGGTGTATACCCAATGTTCATATGTCTCAACTGAGGGAGTATATACCATGTTCGAGACACCTGGTGAGTTATGATGATGTAGTGGTTAAGCCGAACCACATCCTTGTTGAGCATTTGGTTACATTCCTGGAATGAGATATGAGACGCTTGCATTCGAAAGACTTTTCCATTTTAAAGGACGTAGTGGTCGAGGTGAGGACCTAAAGAGACCACATGAGAGATTGACGATAGTATCTTGAGGAACTATCCAAATTTTATGTCGAGACAGGTCCATTTGTGGGAGCACGAGTAGATCTTAGTGCTATCTTGATGAATGTTGTGCTTATGTGCTTATATGCCTTGATGTGTTTATTCCATGCTAGCTGTGTTGTGATTTATGATCTTAGTAGATCTTGTTGTGCTAGCGTAGTGTATTTCATAGCTGGAGATGATTATTTCCTCCACGCTATCTGAGTATGATTTATATTTATAGCTGGAGATGGTTCTTTCCTCCATGCTATTGAGTGTGATTAGGATTCAGCTGGAGATGGTTTTTTCCTCTATGCTACCTTGATGGACATAGTTTTAGTGGATATGTGATTCCTCCATGCGATATATATGCTTATGGTTTGCTAGAGACGTATTTCCTCTATGCTTGTGATATGTTTGGGCTAGAGATGTGCTTCCTCTATGCCTTGTGATGTGGTATGGCGAGAGACGTGATTCCTCTACGCCTTTGGGTAGCGTTATGACCTTGTTTTCTGAAATTGATGATTCCTCCATGGTGACATTGAGGTTATAGATTGTTATAGGTGATGACCTTCTGAACAAAGATGTGATACCTCCGATAGAGAGTGAGAGTTATACCTCGGCTTATGGGTCCGAGATGACTTTGGGATTTTGCAAGTTTCGGGGCGAAACTTTTTTTTTAGGGGTGTGTGATGTAATAGGTAGGATTTCCGAATTCTAATTAATGTCGATTAACTTAATCGTTTTTGTCCCACGAAAAATCGGATAAGCTACATGAAGATCGGTATATTCCAATGAACAAACCGATTTTCTTCTGAAATCAGTCGATTTTTCAAAGAACTGCCCGATTTTTCTTCTCTGAGAGTTGATTCTTTTTCCTTCTTCTTCCGTTAATGTAATATGTAGGATTTTCGAATTCTAATTAATGTTGATTAACTTAATCGTTTATAGTAATTGACATATAACTCGCGAAGATTTCGCAAGTGATGAGTATGAGTCCCACCATTATGTTCCTAGCGTAATTTTGGACGTTTGGGAAAATTTTTACTTTTTCCCCCGGGTAATTATTTTTACCCTCCGGTGTTATTTGGTGCATTTGGGAGCTCCAATTAATAAAAATTCAGTTCAGAGAAATGATCAGGACATCGGATATGTCCTAGATATGAAATAACATGGAGAGGCAAAACGGACAAAAGAGTCGCTATTTCGTTTTTTAACGGCTAAAAAAGACGGCTTAGGAATACACATTTTCCGAGACAGTTGTGGAATAATTATCCCTACAATATTCCAGATTTAATATTCTAATCTCGAGAAGTTTGGAGAAGGAGGTTCGACCCGCCTTTGGATCGGTTAAAGGATAATTATCGACTTTGCTAAAGGATAATTATTGTCTTCACTATAAATAGCGGAAAATTCTTATTAATTCATTTCCTTTCACGTTTCTTCGAAAAAGCTCTAATTTCTCTCAACCTTCAAACTCAGATCTACTCTCCGTTTCTAATCAGATTTCAATTCCGTTTGAGTTTCTGGATTCCTCTCTTCATTCTCTTCATATCGGTACCGAGTTTTTTGCATTTCCGAGCAGATGAAGGGTTGGTCGAGCATATATGTTACCAGGCAGGTTCCGTCGCTCAGATTCCGGTGAATTTGAAATTGTCCATGCGTAGCCTGCGTCGTTGTGATTCCGAATCTTCTTTCAGATCGTCAATCGGGTTAGTAACAAATAAGTTATGAATTTATTCGTTTTCTGTACTACGATTTGGCCTAAATTGACTTTAGGCTTATCAAAATGGATAATTAGAAATTTCATTATGGTCGTTATATTATTCTGGTGATTATGGGTTGTTTGTTTGATGAAATCTGATGACAAGGGGTTTAGAAATTGCCTGTGGGCAAAATGTTATTCTCGCAAAATCTAATTCATTAATTAAAGGTTAATTAATTAAATTAGGATTAGAATTGAGATTGAGGAATGTCGATTAGATACTACCTTGAGATTTGAGGAATTGGGAGTTGTGCTGAGATATTGAGGTTTAGTCGCTTGTGAGGCTTATAGATTGAGTATGATCCTCATGGATCCCTTTGGGTCTAGGTGTGACCCCTTTGATGAATAGAGTTTGATATATCTTTATGCCTTGTTATTAGGCAGTGCCCTCTCTCAAGAATGGAGGTTGTTGTGGTTGAGCTGAGTACGAGGTTTAGGTAAGTCCGTAGGACTTACTTAGCTACCATTCCTATGTTGGGTGTTTGCATGAGTGGTGTGTGCTTTATATGTTTGCTATGATAGCATGAGTTGTCGTTTTTATCGACCTATGTTCTATTGACTGCCCCACTGCGTGGCTGTAATAACCTTTCCCTTTCATCCCGCCATGGAGTCTGGGAGGTCCTCTGATGTCGGGCCAGACTGGTTTACAGGAAGGGCGCAATCCACTCCCATAGGGTACACGGATTGTGTGACCGATACTCGTACAGTTGGACATTGCACTCAGAGGCGGGGATGTATCGGTCCTCGTGTCACATACTTTCATATATATATATATATATATATACGGTTTTTGAGTGAATGATTATTATATAAAGATAATAAATGGGTAAATGTGTGATATCATGCTGATGTGTTTATCTTTCATGATTGTGCTTGTGCTTATGCATTACCTTATATATGTATGGTTAGCTAACGGTTTCATACGGTGTTGTAGATGTTTACCGGATAGGCGCTACTAGGTGATCTAACAAGGTGACAGGCCAAGGACTCTCGTACATTAGGTGGTTGGTTTGAGGATGTTTATCCTTCCCCTCCTGCGTGAGGATGATGTCTTGTTTTCCCTCCTGTGTGAGGATGTCGTTTTGTGTACTCAGCTATGTTGTTGTTTACTTTGGGTCGTATAGTTTACACTGTTTTATGTATTTGTTTTATATCTGTCAGTGTCATGTTGTAAGGTCTAGTGAACTTGTTGTCAGGCTAGGGTCAGGATCCATTGTGAGATCCTAACCCAATGTGGCACGCCAAGTCCCGCAGATTCGGGGTGTTACAGTTTCTCCTTATTGTCGTTATGCTCAACAATCTGCAAAGGAATCATGGGTTTGGGCATAATGGCTTTCCCTTTAAACTCAAACGAGTGTTTGTTAGAAAATCCATCATGCGTAACCTTTCTATCAAATTGCCAAGGGCAGCCTAACAAAATATGACAAGCTTCCATAGGTACAACATCACAAACAACAATATCCTCATATTTTCCGAAGGTAATCACAATGCGAGCTTGTTTATTAACTTTAAATTCCCCACAATCATTCATCCAATGCAATTTATAAGGTTGAGGATGATAGAAGGCAGTGAGTTGCAACTTAGTGATCAATTCCTCACTAGCGATGTTGCAACAACTGCCCCCATCAATAATCACATTACAAACCTTTCTTTGAACAAGACATCGATGATGAAAAAGGTTTTCACGTTGATGATCCTCACATAAATCAATTTTAGCATGCAAAGTACGTCTAGCAATCAATGATTCACCATGCCTATATTCACAATCACTATGGTTATCATGCTCATGCTCATGTATTGCATTAATGTGGGTATGATCATGCTCGTTTTCTTCCTCACTTTCACAATGTCCTTGTTGATATGGAAAAAAAACTCGTTCATTAGGACAACAGTGCATATAGTGACCTTTACATTGATATTTTTCTGGTAGTGGGTTGATTTTTCTTCTCTGGAGCCCAAGAAGTTGTTCCTTGATTACGTCCTTTGATCTTTTTCTACACCCTGGTAGCCAAATGCAGTAAATTAGTCATACAAGCATAGGGATAAAGATCAATTTCATTAGCTAATGAAGGATAAAAAATTCGTAATAATCGAGCCATAATAGACTCCTCATCCTCTTGTATTTTGGCTTTCACCATTGCTGTTTGCATGGCGGTGTAGACTTATTTTACGGTCATGGAACCTTGTTTGAGGTTCTCTAAGCGATGTCTCAACTCCCGTTTGTACTGTGGTGTCACAAACCTAACCTTCATCAAGGCCTTCATGCGTTCCCAAGTGTTGATCTGCGGTTCTCTCGCTCTTCTTCGTTCTTTGATGAGATGATCCAACCAAATGAGAGTGTATCCTTGGAATTCCAACGCAGCAAGTTGGATCTCCCGTTGCTCACTAAAGCTATGACAAGACAAAAGTTGTTCAATCTTGGTCTCCCACTCCATGTAAGCAAGACCCAATGGTGTTCGTTATAGCACCCTCTTCATTAAGGACATCGTGGGTATTCTCTCCACATGGCCTCATCCTCTTTATCACTCATGTCCTGAAATTCATCATCAAAATGTGGATAGCGATTAGCATTAAAGATTTGATTAGGGTGGGTGTTACCGGGCATCGTATGATGATTTATTGCTGATGATGTTGGGGGTAAAGTGGATTAGAGGAGCTTCCGCCAATTTCATAAACAGCCTTCAAATCGAATCTTATGCGAGATTTAGATCGGTAGTACGCATTGGGTCTTTCTTCAATTTGTTCAAGCCGTCTATCCATGTTGGACATCTTGGTCATAATTTTCTTGAGCATTCCCGCTATATCCGGAGTAATTTCCTTCTGAGATCCGCATGGATTGTCTCTTCCCGACATCTATACAAACACGCACAGTAACAACAAACTCATAAGGTTAGAGAAATCGAAAAGATCTTACTTGTTTTCTGTCGCGCTCAGGCTCGTGTTGTGTTGTCGCAAGCTGGTTTGACGGAATTGACTTGTATGGATTAATTCTTCTTTACAAATCAGCGTCTTGGCCTCACTAGAATTCTTTGACTGACTCAAGTAGTCAACTTGGTTCGGTTAAAGGTTCTTGTGGGGTGTGATGGTTCAGGAATTCCTTGTTAGAAGTTTACTCCAAACACGACTAGGTAGAAAGAAAAAATTGCGGATAAACAACTAGTGTGTTAAGAAGTATAGATATTAACTCACGCACTCAAAGAAAGACTCAGTGTTTAGAATAGAAAAGAGGCTACAGAAACGCACAAACGAGATTGAGAAGAAAGAAGAACATACCTTGATTTGCAAAGTTAAGAAAAAGAGTTAGCAGGGTTTGGATTTAGGGGTTGCTAGAACCTTTTAACTGGATCATGGTATATACAGCAATTCTTGTATTTTAATACTCTTACATAGGATGCACTAGGATTTTGTAAAGTATGCCTAAAAAATTTCTCGAAAATTGGCAACAATAGCAAAAATCGGTCGATCTCCTGAAGAACATGTCGATTTTCTTTGTAAAAATCGAGTCTTGGATTTGACGTTCAAGAAATTCCTTTGAACTTTTACTCTTTCGTTGCATTGTGATCTTTACTGCTTGGAAAAGTGTTTGTAACGTTGCTTTGATAGAAGATAGGTAAGATCTTAACTACCAGAAAAGATCTTTGACTTGAAGAATAAATTGTGTTCTCTTTTTTTTTTGAATTTGTGACGTTTGAAGGTTAACGACTGGCTTCTGATTGGTCGATGGCGTTTTTCTTTTCCAAAACTTACACAAATCAACGCACGTTAGACTCAAATAATCTCACAAAGATGGCAATTTATATGACTCAAAGAAGACTCAAATAAAAAATAAAATATTTTGTTAATGTTCGGACTTCAATCGCTTAGTTATGATACAACTTTGATGCGGGGATAAGTCGCAGTTCCCGATCTAGATTGATAGTCCGTAACTGAGATAAAATCGGGCTGCTCTAGGAAAATAAATCGGCGAATTTATTGGATCAACATGTCCATTTTTCGATAAACTCCAAACACGGATTAGTGAATGATATGGAAAGATAAGAAGATGAATAAGGAATGATAAATGAAACATACGTAGGAAGATATGAACTAAGATAGTTCCGCAAAAGAACCTTGGCCACTGATGTGACAAAACCCTTAAACGAGAAGATTACCTTAACCCGCACTTCTTTAAACCTTACAAAAGTCTTCTAATTAAGACAAGCACAAGGAAGGACTATAATTGACCAGGAGTACCAACCTTCAATAAGATTAACACACACAAGCACAATCTAGCAAGGATTTCATAACGATTCAACCAAAAGCTCTCCTTTTGATTGAAATTAATGAATCAAATACACACTCCGTAAATGAAGCTGCAAGTCTCACAAAGCTGTGGAAAATATCAAATCTAATCTACCAAACAATCTCCCCCACTAAAGCTATTTATAAGGGAGAATAATCCTATGAAAACTAGGAAAATATACTTAAAGATAATCTTGCAATGATATCTTTATGATATATAAAGATATTAAATCTATATAGATAAAAATCTAAGTAATAATCCCTTAAGATAGTCTGAGAGCTTTAAGGAATCTTAACAAGATATAATTACCAAAAGATAGAAGATCATGGCCAAATCTTTTGCTAAACTCGACTCAGAGAAGGAAAATCGGACATGAAAATCGGTCCATTTTTCCACTTTGAGGCTTTTCCTTGCTCTTATCCTTCTTCCTTGGTTGGTGGATCTTCTTGGTCGTGGTTTGACTCTTCTATAACAGTTAGTAATGGCATCAAGGAACTCTTCAGAGTGAGGAGAGTTTCCTTGACCGTTCATGTCATTAGTATGTCCGTAACTTCATCCCGAATGGCCTTTGCTCTTGACTTTGTAATCTCTCCATCCATGATTGAATCCGAAGAAGGTGAAGGGGTTGTTGGTTTGTTCTTCAATGCTTTATCCTTTGAGTGTAACACTACGAATTCGCGGGACTCGGGATGCTATGGGAGAGACCTCACAATGGGTCCCGATCCTTAGCTTGACAACAATTTCACCGGACCTTTTCTACAAGCGAAAAATAAAGGCAAAACTCAAAACGTTTATGATGTATGGGAGAGAATGAAATGTAAAATACAAGGTGGAAACTCAGTTGAGTCCTCAAAACGACAGAACTCTAATTGCGTAAATCCAAACATATAACATAGCAACATAATCCAACAACATAAATACATAAACCATCCCCATCCTATAATGTACGGGGACCCCCGGCAGTCCACTCCTCCACCACACTCGACAACGTCCCTAACCTGCAGGGTATCTACAACACTCAGTTTCAAACCGTTAGCTAGCAATTCTAATATAAGAAGAACGATAAGGCACAATCACATATAATAATAAAGTAAACATACAATAATGCTCGCATAGAAGTCCGGTTATTATCTTTTAGTTAAGTCATTCCCTTACTAGTTCCCATTTGTTGTGACACGGAAATCACAACGATCCCGCCCTTGTCCCCTTTCACCAAACATGTTTGGACCGGATGCGAATCTGGATCACTTGTTGGATTGGTTGGAAGGCACCTCCCAACTACCCCATTTTGGGCCGGACAAGCGATCACCACCCGTTATCATACAATTGGGCCATATAAACAATAAACAAGTCGACATCCAAGTCCGGTTAATTGTTACATCATGAAGTCGAAAACAATAACACACAAAACCCGTACAACACAACTCATATGCGAAAACTAGCTAAGTAAGTCCGTAGACTTACCTCGTCTCCAAGCTAACAATAATAAACGATCACAACTCCCCGAAGGAAAACAACCACAGCTTGATCCATAAAACGCACACATCATCATACACTTAAACATACGAACACAAGGATATCCAACACCATAACTGAACCCATGACCTAGCAACATATAAGCTAGGAACGCTCCTAGACCTTAAGAAGCCAAAGACTTGGTAAGCATGGAAAAGCAAGCAACAATAACCCCCAACCTAAATAAAGCTAAACACCATCCACCAGCTGGAGTAAGGTCACAAACTAGAAGAGAGACCGTAAGGTTTTGACACACAAAAGATCAACAACGAATCCAATGAGTTCTAAGGGCACCTAGGTTCACAACTACTAGATGGCATTCTCATCTACCCTAGGTCCACCCTAAACATGCTACTAACAAGATATAAACTCAAATCTAAGGAAGGGACGAAGAGAAAGGGAGAAGAGGAGCCTACTGTCGAAAAAACACAACCGCGGAGTCGAGCTGGCACTCCTGTGAAACCCAATCACCGCCCTTGCGGCCTCCTGGCGCCGCCCCTACGGTGGCCTGGATCCACCCCCGCACCTCTGATGATCCGCCCCCAGGGTTTGAGTAGCAAAAGGTCGTCTTCTTCGTCCTTGACTGTGGATCCTGGGCTTAAATGTCCTCCTCTTCTTGTTGGGTCTTCTCCAAACACAAACCACTGATTTTAGACTCCATTCTACGACCGAAATGAGCTAAGAAGACATGCATGAAAGGATTTAAGAAAAAACTTCCTCATGGGATTCATCCATGGCAATGGATAAAGGAGAGGAGAAGAAAGGTTAAACAACAAAGGAGGAGAAAGAAGGAAGAGGAAGAAGCTTACCAAACTTGATTTTCAATCTCTTCTACTGTAGCTCACACACAAGCAATCCAAGAGAAGAGAGGAAAGGAAGCACAAGAGAGAGGTGGGAGATAAATGAGAAGCGTGAAATGAAAAGTGAGGAGAGAGGGAAGAGTTTGGCTGAAAAAGGTGGGAGGGAAACAAGGGTTCATTTGACCTCTTGTCACCTCGCCTAGGAATGAGGGGTCGGAAATCAAAAAGGGGGTAAAGAAGAGTCGGTACGGGATTTTGGATAAATCCCGACACTCGGCACCCCTTGCCTGCGGGAAAACTGAACCACGTACGTGGAAAGATCGAAAAACCTCTCGACAACTGGAATAAAAATTTCGGATGTTACAATTAGACCCCCTAAAAACAAGTTTCGTCCCAAAAAATTTCTAAATGTGGAACTCACAAACAACACACCTCGAAAACCATATGCAACACAAAGCGTCAACTATCAACCCTCAAAACCAAAGGTGACCCACATACCTACATAACCACATCAATACCCCGCAACGTAGCCATACAAACATATTAGTAGCACACAATACATATCACAACACAAATCATATAAGCATAACCGAGGAAGAACTCGGGACTAACCCGACTGTCCTATAGGCGTACCTAAGCCTGCGTAAAACTCCGGATAGTTCCTCCGGATACTATCCTCCGTCTCCCATGTAGCCTCATCGGCTCATCGCCTCGACCACTGCACTCTCATTATCGGTATCTCCTTCAATCAAAGGTGTCTCGTACTACACTCCAAAACCGCTATCGGGTACTTCGCAAAAGCATGGTCTGGTTCAACCACTAGGTCCTCATGGCTAATGATGTGCCTCAGGTCGTAGATGTACTCTCTCAGTTGATATACATGGAATACCACATGTATACCCTCCAACCGCGGTAGCAATGCTAACCAATATGCCACATCACCCACTCTCTCCACTATCTCGAATGGACCGACATATCGGGGGCTTAACTTCCCATTAATGCCGAATTGCCTAACGCCCGCGTCGGTTATACCCTCAACCACACTTGAGCTTCTAATCTGAACGCTAGGGGACCTACGCCTCCTATCTGCATGATATGACCTCTGACTGCTATGCACAACCAACATCCTCTCTTGGATCAAGGAGACTCTATCCATCTCATAATGCACCTGATCTAGAGCCACAATGCTAGAACTCCCCAGCTCGTCCCAACATAAGGGAGTACGGTATCTACGTCCATACAATGCCTCATATGGTGTCATCCCAATCAATGCGTGCCTTCTGCTATTAAATAAAAACTCCACCAAAGGGAGGTGGTCTGGCCATACCTGCCCCCAACATGTCCTCTAAGGTCTAAATAGTCCAATCGGACTGGCCGTCGGTCTGTTAATGGTAGACGGTGGTGAAATGAAGACTCGAACCTAGGGCGGCGTCTACCTACTAACAGAACCTCGAGGTAAAACGCCTAGCCACATTTCTCAAATCGTCTAAACGACTCACTGGCCACGTTTCCCGAATCGGGATGAAACGTGCGGTCTTCGTAAACCGATCTACTAATACCTATATCGCATCAATGCTCCTACTCGGTCTTAGCCCGGTAACAAAATCCATGGATATGTCCTTCCACTTCCATTGCGGAACGGGCAGTGGGTGAAGCTCTTCTCCGTGTCTTTGGTGCTCGATCTTGACCTGCTGGCAGCTCGCGCATCAGGCCACATATCTAGCTATACCGGGCTTGAGCCCGCTCCACCAAAAAGATCTCCTAATATCCGGGTACATCTTACTCGTGCCTAGATGCACCGAGTAAGTCGTAGAATGTACCTCATGCAAAATCTGCTCTCTCAACTCGCGGTCTGACGGTACAGAAATACGCCCCTGGCATTTCAAAACTCCGTCTTCCCCTACGGTAAACTGCGATGCCTCACATCGGGACATCCGGTCCTAGATCCTCATCAAAATGGGACATCCCTCCTGCTTCTACCGGATCTCTCCGGACAGTTAAAGTAATAACTCTAACTCGGACAATTGACAATCTGTATCCAGAAACCAGATATCCAACTCCAACTCTATCAGATCCCTCTACAACTGTGGATGATCCGAAAGTCAAGCTATAGCCTCCTCTTGAGGTGTCCTCCTACTCAAAGCCTCGGGGACTACGTTTGCCTTCCCCGGATAGTACAAAATCTCCAAATTAAAGTCCTTAATTAACTGTAACCATCTCCTCTAGTGGTTATTCAACTCCCGTTGAGTGAATATATACTTCAGACTCTTATGGTCGGTGAAGATCTAGCACGTAGCCCTGTACAAGTAATGCCGCCAAATCTTTAGGGCATGAATCACTGCCGCTAGCTCAAGATCATGGGTAGGATAATTCTCCTCGTACGGCTTCAGCTGCCGAGAAGCGTACGCAATAAACCTACCCCTCTGCATCAAGACGCACCCCAAGCCGAGCTTGGAGGCATCACTATATACAAAAAAATCCTCTACGCCATCAAGTTGGGCTAAAACAAGAGCGGGGGTAAACCTCCTCGTTAGCTCCTGAATGTTGCACTGACAAGGCTTGGAGTAAACGAACCTGGTAGACTTCCTCAACAAGAAAGTAAGCGGCCGTGCAATCACGGAGAAAAACTGAACAAACCGGCGGTAGAATCGTGCTAATCCCAAGAAATCGCGCACCTCCTTGACCGTCCTAGGAGGTAGCCATGAAGAAAAATACTCAATCTTCACCGGGTCAACCATGACACCCTCGGCGAAAACTATATGACCAAGGAATACCACGTCGGACATCCAGAACATGCACTTAGAGAGTTTAGCGTAAAGCTCTCTATCCTGAAGGACTCGAAGTACCGTCCTCAGGTGTCCCGCATGTTACTCCCTACTCCGGGAGTAAACCAAGATATCGTCTATAAACACTACCACGAACTGTTCCAAGAAGTCGATGAAGATGCCGTTCATCAACTCCATGAAGAAGTCGGGTGCATTCGTGAGCCCGAATATCATCACGACAAACTCAAAATGGCCGTATCTCGTCTTGAATGCCGCCTTTGCACGTCCTCCCCTCTCACCCTCATCCAGTGATATCCCGACCTCAAATCAATACGCAAAAACACGGAGTCTCCATGCAACTAGTCCAACAAATCATCAATGTACGGTAACGAGTAATTGTTCTTGATGGTGACTATGTTCAACTCCCGGTAATCAATGCATAGCCTCAAAGATACATCCTTCTTCTTGGAAAAGAGGACCGGTGCACCCCAAGGGGAAACGCTCGGGCGGATGAAGCCTATCTCTGGCAACTGCTCGAGTAGCTTCTTCAGCTCCAGCATCTCGATTGGTGCCATGCGGTATGGAACCTTGGAGATCGGCCTTGTGTCGGGCTCCAACTCAATAGCAAAATAAACACTCCTCTACAGCTCCCCGAAAAGTCCTTAAACTCACAAGCCATGGGAATCTCCTCCAATGACGTACATGTCTCCCCCTTCATGGCATAACCAGAAGGCCTCGCATACCTGCCCGATAAGTCTCACGGCTCGGACCGCGCTTTTGATTGTACCGGCCTTTCCGAAGTCCCAACCTCGGAATATCACCTCGTGTCCCGTCTCTATGGTGACCGTCACAGGCCTCCGGTTGATGTTCAAAACGGCTCGGTTGCGGTCCATCCAATCCATCCCTAAGATGAGTTCTTCATGCAACAAGTGCATGACATAGAAGTGGGCTAACCAATCACGGTTTTCCAACTGAATGGGACAACCGTGTACCTCTCGGGTACAAATAACCATACCCCCGTCGGGTAACCTTATAATGAAGGGCCTCCCTCTACCGTAACTAATGACAACATAACTACATAATCATCGGATATAAAGGAGTGCCTAGCACCTGTATCAAACAAAACTCGGACCGGAAAGCCGTGAATCTGAATAGTACACGTGGTTGCTAATGTGGCTGGATCAACAACTCGCCTCAACTCGAATACCTTGGCCTAAGTGCCTCTGGTCTCCGTGGTCCCTCCACCACATACCCTACATCTACCTTGCCCTTGGGCAGAACTCTGTGCATGTTGATCTCCCGGGTCCCTCTGGTGGTGCTAACTTTGTGTTTGACACTGGGGTAGCCTCTGTCCTCCACTAGGAATGCCAACAAGTGAAGAACCCTGTTGAGACAGTTCCAGGCCCTGACGGAAAAGGGTGGCTCAGTGTCAAGGTCAACCACAAACATAAGAAGTCACTGTTATCCTCGGGCACGCAGATCGCATATGCTCGTACCCGCCATATCTGTAACACAGTCGACCTCTATTTGATGCATGCACAGAATATTGGGGTCCAGAACGCCCCTTAGTCTGACTACGCCCTTGTCTTGGGCTCCTGCTCCTGAACCAAATGGTACTGTCCACTGCCTCTTGTCCGGGCCTTGGGACTATGCAACTCTCCTAGACCCTAGTCGGTCTCTCTTGTATGCCGAAGCTCGGTCTTGTTACTCCACCAGGGAGTCACAACGGAATCCCACAAATTAAGCACAGGTGGAATCCCGCAATCTCCTAGAAACCAAGTAGACATGTTGGTCCGTCAGACGTGCGGCGGGACACAACAAGGCCAAATCCTCCCAGAACCGCCGAATGGCCTCGATAACCGGGCATCCTCAAATCCTGCCTCCAAGAAGTCCTGCACTCGATCCCTCCTCAGTGAATCCGGGTAAAAACTCTCTCCAACAAGGCTCAGCAACTGATCCATCCTAGTAACACCACCTCAAATAGTCCTCCACCAGTACTAGGCCTACTCCCGAAATAACATTTGCACTGTCTCGCCATGTGTGCCCTCCAATAAACGGATCGCCTCCAAGGCGGACTCCACGTGCCCAATCCAGTGCTCAACCTCCAGCCCTACCTTCACGTCAAAGTAGGGCACATGCTACTGGTTAAAACCCTAAACCATGAATCCGGTCTCAATAACCTCAACTCGTCTCTCGCCCTAACAAAATCAGCAATTGTCCTGGGTGCCACTATCCTTGGTGCAACTATCTCCGGTACCGCTATCTCTGGTGCAGCCTTGACTTGAGTCACCCTCTGCGAGATTTGACGATCTTGTAGGTGCAGGTGCAGGTACCGGTGGTGTGTTAGATGGTGCTCCCGTCCTCAATGCCTCCTTGACCCACTGAACATAGTCTCTAAACGCTGAAGCTCCAATCGATGCTCTCCTAGTCTCGGCAGATGGAGAACTCAGCACCCCGGGCCTCACAACTTTCCTATCCATGGCCTCGGAAACGATGCTCAATGCGAAGTCCTCAACGAGGACCTCTACTACTGGTGGGTCCACAGTTGGCGGGTCTGCAATGGGGATACGCCCCTAACCTCTTGCTCCTAGAGGTCTTCCTACTCGTCCCTGTATCGGACGGTAGGAGGAAGAGGGGGTCTACCCCTAGCCGGTCCTACGTACGCAGTGGTTTTCATGCGTGCCATCAAATATCGCACGGGGTATATATTCATATAAGTGTATATGCTTAAGTTCTCGGTACACCGTAAACCGTCAAAGCATAATAACGTGTTCCAGGTACATATCTATAGCGTACAAATCCGAAACATCCTAAGGCCATATGTACATAACTACATATATATATACAAATCCAAAAACGTCTAAAGTCCACATACATAGATAACTATACATACATATATCAAATCCAATAAACTACGTCGCCGAGGTCTGCAGAAGGAGTGGTGGTCCCGTACATTCTATCCTAACCCGACTCATGCATATGATTTGAAAACGAAAAGTCATAACCCGTGGGGGTTTTGTTTATTCCTCATTCGTTCTTTAGAGTTTGCGAGTGTCATTGTTGTCAACCCGACTCATGCATATGATTTCTTTTCCGGTGAGGATCACATCATGTGTTCAACATCCTTAAGCATGTGAGGCCAAAATAAATGAGAGTGAAGCATATGATAATTCTTATCTCTTCCAAAGTGTCCCATTAGTCCTCCCATATGCGCCTCTTAAACTAACAATAATCTCAAAGAACATCTAGGAATACAAACTTTATCCTCGTGCAACAAGAAACCTTCAAAAAGATAATACATATCTCTCGGATGAGGTAAAAATCGTTCAGAAAATCGGCCGATATTCCTGGCACTGGGTCGATTTTTTCATTCAGTTTAAATGTCGCCAAAGTCTACATCATCCTCGTATAGAGCTTTGATACAATGGAATCCTAAGACCTTGGAATCCGTTGTTGTGATCAAAGTATACCTCCTAGAAAGGGTATCCGCTAGGACATTATCCTTCCCTTTCTTATATTTGATAATATAAGACAAATGTCTCAATGAACTCCGTCCATATTGCATGTCTCCGGTCTAACTTATCTGGACTTCGAAAATGTTACAAAGACTCATGCTCAATTCTAAGGATGAAATCCTTAGGCCAAAGATATTGCTGCCATGTTTTGAAACCTCGAAATAAAGCATATAGATCCTTATCATAAGTAGACTAATTCAAACCTGGACCTTTTATTTCTCTCCAAAGTAGGCTAAAGGTTTACCTTCTTGAATGAGTACTCCTTCTATACCAATACCTTAAGTGTTGCACTCTACTTCAAACAGTTTGGTGACGTCCGAAAGTGCAAGAAGAGGTGCATTTGATAGTTGCCTCTTTAGTTCCGAAAAATGCTCTCCCTTGCGCTTCTCCCCACTTGAATGGTACTTGCTTCTTCATGAAATGCGTGAGAGGGGAAGTGATGGTGCTCAAATCCTTCACAAAGCGCCGATAAAATGTTGTAAATTTATGGAAAGAACGCACATGTCCGACGGTGGTAGGTGTAGGCCATTCTTGAAGGCTTTGATCATCTCTTTATCCACCTCAAGGCCTCTTGTGCTGACTACAAATCCAAGAAAAACCACTTGATTAGTACTAAACTCGTATTTCTTAATATTGGCATATAGAGATTCAGATCTCAGAGTTGCAAGTACTTCCATTAAGTGTTCTTCATGCTCCTCAATGGATTTGCTATAAATGAGGATGTCATCAAAGTAAACAACTACAAACTTTCCAATAAAATGGCGTAAGACAAGATTCATTAACTGCATAAAAGTACTAGGAGCGTTAGTCAAACCGAAAGGCATAACCAACAACTCATAAAGTTCATAATTGGTCTTGAATGCTATCTTCCATTCATCTCCTGCCCTCATTCGGAGTTGATGATATCCACTCTTAAGGTTGATCTTTGAAAATAAAGTGGAACCGCTCAACTCATCCAGCATATCATCCAATTGAGGAATGGAATGTCTATACTTGGTAGTGATGTTGTTGATTGCTCAATAATCCACACACATCCTCCAAGTGTTGTCCTTCTTGGGCACCAACAGAACCGGAACCGTACAAGGATTATGCTCTCTCGTACATAACCTTTGTTCAAAAGGTCTTGCACTTGATCCTGTATTTCTTGGCTTTCCTGCGGACTCATTCTATAAGCAGGATGGTTAGAAAGTGATGAACCTAGAATGAAGTCAATCCGATGCTCAATGCCTCGGAATGGTGGAAGTCTGGCCGGAATCTCATACCCAAATACGTCTTTGTATTCATTCAAATCCTGTAAAATTTTTGAAGGCAAAGCGGCCTTCACTTCATCACTTGAAGTTAGTAGGCTTTTATATATTCTCAGTAAGGAAAGGTCTAAAGGGATATAATCATTGAGAAACTCCCTTTTAGAAGAAAGAAGGGCTCGTTGTTGTCCCAAAGAGGAAAAATCGGATGAGCTACAGGAAGATCGGTCAATTTTCCCATGAACAAACCGATTTTCTTTAGAAATCGGTCGATTTTTCAAAGAACTATCCGATTATTCTTCTATGAGAGTTGATTCTTTGTCCTTCTGCTTGCGTTTCTCCTTTTTATTGTCGTAATGCTCAACAATCTGCAAAAGAGTCATGGGTTTGAGCGTAATGGCTTTCCCTTTAAACTCAAACGAGTGTTTGTTAGAAAATCCATCATGTGTAACGTGGCTATCAAATTGCCAAGGGTGGCTTAACAAAATATGACAAGCTTGCATATGCAAAACATCATAAACAACAATATCCTCATATTTTCCCAAGGTAAACACAATGGGAGCATGTTTATTAACTTTCAATTCCCAACAATCATTCATCCAATGCAATTTATAAGGTTGAGGATGGTAGAAGGTAGTGATTTGCAACTTAGTAATCAATTACTTACTAGCGATGTTACAACAGTTGCCCCATAAATAATCATGTTACAAACCTTTCTTTCAACAAGACATCGAGTATGAAAAAGGTTTTCACGTAGATTATCCTCCGATAAATCAACTTTAGCATGCAAAGTGCGTCAAGAAATCAATGATTCACCATGCTCATATTGACAATCACTATCATTATGGTTATCATGCTCATGCTCATGTAATGCATTCATGTGGGTATGATCATGCTCTTTTTCTTCCTCAATTTCATATTGTCCTTGTTGATTTAGAAAAAAAACTCGTTTATTAGGACAATCGCACATATAGTGACCTCTACCTTGATAATTAAAGCATACAATATATGTAGATCTTAAGGTAGAGTTAGAAGTACTCCCTTTATGGTCCTTTGAAGGATCATTCAAAGGACGAGACTGCGTGGAAGGTTTGAGAGGTGCTGGATCGGGCAAAGAACGTTTTCCTTCTTCGTTCTGGGAAGAAAACTAGTGGGTCGATTTTTCTTCTCTAGAGCCCAAAAAGTTTTTCCTTGATTCCTTTCTTTGATCTTTTGCTCCACCCTGATAGCCAAATGCAGTAAACGAGTCATATAAGAATAGGGATAAAGATCAATTTCATTAGCAAGAGAGGGATGCAAAATTCGTAAAAATTGAGCCATAATAGACTCCTCATTCTCTTGTATTTTGGTTTTCACCATCACTGTTTGCATGGCAGTGTAGACTTCTTCTACAGTCATGAAACCTTGTTTGAGGTTCTCTACGCGATGTCTCAACTCCCATCCATAGTGTGATGGCACAAACCTAGTCTTGATCAAGGCCTTCATGCATTCCCAAGTGTTGATGTCCGGTTCTCCCGCACTTCTCCGTTCTTTGATGAGATGATCCAACCACATGACAGCGTAGCCTTGGAATTTCAACATAGCAAGTTGGATCTTCCGTTGCTCACTAAAGTTATGGCAAGACCAAAGTTCTTCATTCCTGGTCTCCCACTCCATGTATGCATCCGGATCGTATCTACCTTTGAAACTCAAAATTTTGACCTTGACTTTCCCAAGTCCGTCATTATCATGTTGAGGCCTATGGTGTTCATTATAGCACCCTCTTCGTTAATGGCATCATGGGTATTCTCTCCACATGCCCTCATCCTCTTCATCACTCATGTCCTGAATTTCGTCACCAAAATGTGAATTGGGATTAGCATTAAAGATTTGATTAGGGTGAGTGTTACCAGGCATCGGTTGATGATTTATTACTGATGTTGGTGGTGGTGGATTAGCAGAGCTTCCGCCAATTTTATAAACAGCCTTCGGATCAAATCTTATGAGAGATTCAGATTGGTAGTCCGCATTGGATCTTGCTTCCACTTGTTCAAGTTGTATATCCATGTTGGACATCTTGGTCATTATTTGCTTGAGCATGTCTGCTATATTCGGAGTATTGTCCTTTTGAGATCCGCGTGGATTGCTCTTTCTGGCATCTATACAAACATGCACAGTAACAACAAACTCGTAAGGTTTCAGAAATCGAAAAGATCTTACTTCTTTTCTCTCGTGCTCACGCTGGTGTTGTGTTATCGCAAGCTGGTTAGACGGAATTGACTTGTATAGATCAATGCTTCTTTACAAATCACATCTTTGCCTCCCTAGAACTCCTTGACTGACTCAAGTAGTCAACTTGGTTCGGTTAAAGGTTCTTGTGGGGTGCGATGGTTAAGGAATTCCTTGTTAGAAGTTTACTCCACACACGACAGGGTAGAAAGAAAAAATTTTGGAAAGACAACTAGTGTGTTAAGAAGTATAGATACTAACTAACACAATCAAAGAAAAGACTCAGTGTTTAGAATAGAAAATAGGCTAAAGAAATGCACACAAGAGATTAAGAAGAGAGAAGAACGTACCTTGAGTTGCAAAGTTAAGAAAGAGAGTTATCCGGGTTTGGATTTAGGGGTAGCTAGAACCCTTTAACTTGATCAAGGTATATACTGCAATTCTTCTTTTTTAATACTCTAGTAGAAGGTGCACTTGGATTCTGCAAAGTATGCCTCAAAATTTCTCGAAAATTGGCAACAATAGCAAAAATCGGATGAAGAATCGGTCGATCTCATGAAGAACAAGTCGATTTTCTTTGTAAAAATCGACTCTTGGATTCGACGTTCAAGAAATTTCTTTGAACTGCTACTCCTTGGTTGCATTATGATCTTTACTGCTCGGAAAAGAGTTTGTAACGTTGCTTTGACAAAAGATAGGTAAGATCTTAACTACTAGAAAAGATCTTTGACTTGAAGCATAAGTAGTGTTCTCATTTTTTTTTAATTAGCGAGGTTTCAAGGTCAATGGTTGCTTGTGTTTCGTCGATGCCGTTTCTCCCTTCCAAAACTTACACAAATCAACGCACGTTAGGCTAAAATAATCTCGCAAATATGGCGAACAAGAAAATACTCGACTTTATATGACTCAAAGAAGACTCAAATAAAAAAATCAAATCTTTTGTGAACGTTCGGACTTCAATTGCTTAGCTATGCTACCACTTTGATGCGGAGATAAGCTATAGTTCCCGATCTAGATTGAAAGTCCTTAACTGTGATAAAAATTGGGCTGCTCTAGGGAACAAATCGAACAAGATTGGATGAACATGTCGATTTTTCGATAAACTCAAAACAAGGATTAGTGAACGATATGGAAAGATAAGAAGATAAATATCGATTGATAAATGAAAGATATGTAGGAATATATGAACTATGATAGTTCCGCAAACGAACCTTGACCAATGATGTGTTAATACCCTTAAAAGACAAGATTACTTTAACCCGCACTTCTTAAACCTTACACTAGTCTTCTAAGTAAGACAAGCACAAGGAGGGACTAGAATTGACCAGGAGCACCAACCTTCAATAACATTAACACACACAGGAACAATCAAGCATTGACTTCACAAAGATTCAACCAAAACCTCTCTTTTTTATTGAATAATAATGAATAAAATCCAAAGTCCGTATATGAAGCTGCAAGTCTCACAAAGATGTGGAAAATATTAAATCTAATCTACCAAACAATCTCTCCCACTAAGGCTATTTATATGCGAGATTAATCCTATGAAAACAAGAAAAATATACTTAAATATAATCTTGCAAAGATATTCTTTAAGATATATAAAAATATAAAATCTATAAAGATAAAATCTAAATAATAATCCCTTAAGATAGTCTGAGAGCGTTAAAAAATCATAGCAAGATATAATCGCTAAAAGATAGAAGATCATGGCTAATTCTTTTGCAAAATTCGTCCAAGAGAAGGAAATTCGGAATCGAAAATCGGTGGACAAATTCTACAAGAAAATCGGTCGATTTTTCCTCTCTTAGGTTCTTCCTTGCTCTCATCCTTCTTCCTTTCTTGGTGGATCTTCTTGGTCGTGGCTTGGCTCTTTTGTAACAGTTAGTAACGTCACCAAGGAACTCATGGATTGAGGAGAGTTTCCTTGAGTATGTTCGCTACTTCATCTTAAATCGCCTTTGCTCTTGACCTTGTAATCGCTCCATCATGAATTGCCTTTAGCCTTTGAGCATGTAACTGGTCCTTGTGTTGGATATAGTCCCATATCCACAAAGGCAAGGGAAGAGTTGGGAGTGATCTCGGCCGAGATGGCTTATGAGCCATCCATGATTTCTTATGCAGGTGAGGAGGTGACCTCAACCGATACCTCGGTCTAGATTTGATGATGTCTGAGATCCTTCTTTTGGACCGTGACTTGCCTAGGAGTGTGCCGTACTTCAAGATGCAATTTTCACTTCCATCTCCATCCGCCACCATTCCACTTGAGTGAACCGGAATACCGAAATCCTGACATTTTACATTGTGAGGATCCTCTTTTCATTCTTTGTTTAACTCTCATAATAGGGAAAATATGGTTTTACTTATGGGGTGGGGTTTCCATGATCCTTTGCATGATCGCATCTAGGATAGTTTCAATTTATAGTTACACGTTTCTTTTCATGTCTTGCATTGTTCATACTTATCTCAAATATTCAAAAAATCAAAAAATTTAAAAAAATTGTGCTTCTAGGATTGGACATGACCCTTATAATGATTTAGTTTTGTGGATTGGATATGGATAGCCTTGTGTGTTGAATGAATTTCTGCAAATGTGGACTTAAATACTTCTCTTGAATCCCATATATGAATTGTGATGATGGCTTTCGTCTATGTTAGATTGAGAATTGATGGTCGAATCGCATGAATAGTTCTTACACATCATCTCGGAATAATTAAGGCAACTCATTTCTCCATTCTTCTCATATTTATCATGTTGTTGGAAGCACCTTACTTGAATGAAAAATTTTACCTCTTTTGACCCATCCGGAAATTAGGAGCATGATAGTGTGTTGAGTGTGTGAAAAGCAAGTGTGGGGTGTTGAAGTTGATGAATGAATGTTGTGGATGAAATTGTTGAATATGTTGTGAAAGTGTAGAATAAATATAGGTTTGGGGACGTTGGTTTTGATGACGAGTAGCACGGCACCATTCACATAATCGGGTGATTGTGTCTTGCCAAAGTCGGATTAACCGATAGTCCTAATGAGACTTGGTATGTGCATCCGGTGTGAGACACCTAGAAAAATTCCACAGGACCGCTAATCACCAAGGTTTCGGCTTTGGTGGATGAAGAACAAATACACTTTCATGGATGAAAAACAAAAATGAAGTTGTGGTTTAGTTCCTTTCCCGGATTAGCATCAGACAACCTAGAAAAGTTCCCACCTTTGACACGTTTCTTGGCCTCTTCTTTCATAAGTCCTTAAGACCTATTTGCATATGTGTTTTGACTTGGTGATTTAGATTTGATTTTCTCATGATTATCTAGACTTTATCGAGTTGCTTTGCACATATGTTTTCGAGTTAAGTGTGATCGTCTTTCCATGCCTTTATTCCATTAATACATGATTGCTCATTCACTGCCATGAAACATCACTATGAAGGTGATTCATGTTTAGAAGCACAATTTCAAAAAGATTTTTTGTTTTTCCGCATTGATAACTCATGCCATCTCGTAGCTTAGGTTTGAACCTTGCTCGGGGACGAGCAAGTGTCAAGTATGGGGTATTTTGATGACATGATTTATGAAACTAGTTTCGGCATCCTTTTAAATAGTTTTTCCCTTGATTCATGCATTGTTTTGCCTTAGTTCGGGACGTTTTTTCTTAATCAAGTCATATCATTGGAATAGACGTCCACACGATATTTTATTGGGTTTGTAGCTACTTTGGGGAATGTTTAGACATTATTGATCACATCCGAGGATAAAGCCTTGTGGCGGCTCAAATTCGAGGTTCTAAAGAAGCAAGCTTGGAAGAAAGAACAACGCAAGGACCTTAGTTGGTGCGAGCCATGCACCGGCTGATGGTAGCCATGATCAAAGTTTGGCTGAGCCAAATCTCAATACAACCCACACCCATCTCGACCGAGATGACCTCTGGAGCATCCGTGATTCCTATGCAGAGCCACGACACTTGGCACACATTTCCTGTTTTCAACCCTTGCTTTCCTTGGTTTAGTGGAGGGGTTGTATTGCAGTTGGGACACTTTTACAAGGGATCCTAATTCTGATTTGGGGACATCCATTGTGTGGGAGAAGGAAGGAAGAACACTCTCTTTCAAGAGGAGAAGAAGGACACACCATTTGAGAGACTAAGAGTGAGTTTGAGGGATTTGTAGTGAGGAACCTTGTAATAGACTTAATTGATATATTTTGGAGCAACTTTAGAAGACTTGTAAGATTGTTTGGATTGTTTATATAGCTAAGTTCTTGTTTCCATCTTCCTTACATCTTTTTATCTTGCTATTGTATGCATGTATGTTGATATGATGATGAATGAACTTGAGATATTTGTTGTTGGCTAAGTAAGCTGTGATTCTAGGGTGATGGATGAAATGTTATAGATAGGATGATCATAGAATAGACTTACTGTACCTTAGGATAGCTTGCATGCTCGAACCCTAGCTCGGTTTAGGATCTCGGCCTGTTCTTAATTTCATTTCGGCCGAGGTGTTTATGATCCACCCGAGATTATTGTGTTGTTGTTCTTATGAGGATGTATTTGCATGTTAGGACGTTTGAGAGTTGAACAGCTTAATCTAGCTTAGGTTCACCTTTGTTAGTACACTAAGTGAGGGATCAGACTTACCCGGTAATTCCCGCTCTTAGGTATAGAAGATGATAAACTCTAGGTAGTAGTGAGCGAAAAAAGCCGCTATTGGATTGAGTGTGCTAGGATCATTGCCTAGGACTTGCTTTTCCGAGACATGCCCGGTAATGAGAGGTTTGATCCGTAGGTAGTGATCCGGTTTGAGTAGAATTCCCAATCTTAGGTTCCTTGAGACTTACACGGTAGTAGGGCCTTAGTGTGGGATTAGTGGAGCATGAGACTTACCTGGTGATTGTTCCCATTAGTGAAATACCCTTTCCCAATGTACCGCAGCTTGTCATTTGATGATTAGAAGCTTGAGTCCACGTCATAACCGGAAATCCGAATCTCTAGAATCCGTTTTTCATACTTTGATCTTATATTCCGTGTTTGTGTTGTTTATTGATTTATATTATTGCATGATTGTGATCTTTTCTTGATAACCATAAAACCCATCAAAAAAAATATGATTTTTATTTCTTTATTTCATTCTCTTTTCTTAGCTTAGACTCATACTATCCATGATCATTGCATGATTCAATTTCACCTCAATGTTTGTGTTCGACCTTGGAATTCTTTCCATGCTACGATACGACCCATACATTGTTGGTTCGCTAGGTAGATTAGTAGAATAGATCGAGTATAAAATGTAAGACTTTTGTGTGCATATTTTGGACGAAAAAGTTCTTGGCACTCTTGTCTCGGGTTTGTGTCGTACTATTATAGCGTAACAACATAATCTAGATTGTTCCCAAAACATAATGTATATTTTCAAACATGAATGAGTTTTTCCATGGATTAATCATCTTAGACGAGACATATAAGTAATTCTAAGGTGATTGCGCAAAGTTTGATGCCTATGATGCCTGAATGATGCTAGATATGGTTTTGAGGATGGCTAAGCACATTTGTCATGTGAATGTCCAACTATGACTATGTCGAAATGTGTAGGCAAATTGAAAACACCATGTGATGCTTGCATAGTTCGATATAGTCATAAGTTGTAGATAAGCTTATCAATTAATGAGTAAAAAGCAAACACCATGTGATACTCAATAATTGAAGCAAGCCAAATGATTTGACAAAGCATACCTATATCATGCTACATTAATATTTGTGAAATTTAACTCTCCTACTTCATCAAGCCCAACATGATCAAGTATGTACGTAGTTATGGTTTGGAGATATATCCCTATTTCGTAGTGTTTTATTCCATTGATATTGGATAGTTGATACTTGTTACCTCAAACCTGAAGCATATTTGTTCACTTGATCAACCCCTATTCAATTTCAATTTTCACACTCTTGCTTTACTAGTTGAATTCGAGGCGAATTTGGGATATACATAGTCTCTTGGAATTTCGACCTTGATGCTACATCATCTACTTACATTTACACGACCGTGCACTTGCTGTAATATGTGATTTGTGTGTAGTCAATTTGAACGCCATCATTAGGCATCAATCAAATTTCACTAAACCGTAGCCATCAAGTAGTTGTTTTAATTGCTTTGAAGGTTTGCCTTATTGGATCCAAACAACTGTGAGTTTTAGTCTTTCTTGATTTTATATTATTTTCTTTGCTTTATATTTGATCATGTATGGCTGAATTCCCTCCTTATTTAAGGATTGGATGATCCCTTTAATGGTTTTATTGTTTGCATATGTAGTTATGAATTGAGGTTGTGATATTTCTTCTTTTCAAAGAGCTTAATTCCTACCATTTATTTACTTTTGAAAGAAGTGGTGTTTATAACTAGTTTAGATAAAACAACTGCAGAGCCACAAGAGAAGGGCGTTTTATTGGATTATTGAAAAGAACTTGGTTTTGAGAGTACTAGTTTATAAAAGCTTCGAGGATTTCTAATAATGTCTTAAAGTACCATTTTTTGTACCATTTTTTAACTAAAGAGCCGAAGTGAAGGTGATTCTTGGTGTTTTTTCCAGATTTGTAAGTGTTTATGGATCTTCCTATACTTGTAAACTGTTGGATTGAGAGATACGCGAGGTGGAAAGTACGGTCTTTGTTTGTCTATGTCAAAGGCTATTTTAGATGGTTACCTGCAGTTATCATATATCAATGTTCATGAAATATATAAATGCATCATTATCTTAAACATTATTGTGGGGATCTTGTTTTCTTAGATCGCTCCATCATATTGCTTACAATCATTATTACTTTCACCTATTACAATTGCCACCTATTTGCCTTGTTTTTCACTTAAAATAATTAAATATTAGTATTATCCAAGTCAGACGCAGTCCATGTGATTTGATACACGATTATACTAAATACGATCTCGTATCCTTGGGGAAAAAATTGTTGTTACTTTCGGTAGTACTTCCAAGATCATCGGGCTTCTTCTTCCAATGGAATATTATTCATACATATGAAGGACTTATCCTAGTAAGATAATATGTAGATTAACTCAAACCCTTTTGGTGAGCGTTAGTACATCAAGAAGATGCAAAGTCTTAAGTTAGCGAAGAACTAACGATTACCGAAAAATGTTGAATCAGGACCAAGAAATTTGTACCTTAGATTGGTTGGGAGTGACTTGAAGTTTAGGGGGAGAAGAAGTTATACTTGATGGCTCTTTCGAGTCAATGACATTGTAAGTCTCACCAAACTGCAATAGAGGGAAGACGGCTTAACTTCGAAGTGAGACGTCATCTATATGGCTTGGGAAGCCGTCTAGCATCCCGTTGCTTCCCATATCTATCCCATCTTAATGTTGTTGGAGGCTACGGCATTTTGGAAAAATTCCAAATTTTAATTCTTGATTTAACGAATTTTCTTATAAGACGGCATCGACCCAGCTTGGCAAGTTGTCTAGTATCCCATTTGCATGCATCTCATGCCGTATATATGTCATCTCGCCATGGAATTTGCTAAGGGTAGTTTGTCCACGAATCTTGGCTTGTGCATTAGCTCAAAGGTTGTTATGGGGTCCTCCCAAGCTTCTCGAAGGGGGTTTACAACTCGTTCTAGTAGGACATTCTCTTCAGGATCCTACACATCTTTTGATATACAAACTTGCAAAGCATCATTACGAATCATGGCGATCATGCATTCTTGTACAACAATGTAACATCCGGCATTTTATTTCTGATAGGATAGCGGTTTGATAGTCTTTAGTGGTAGCCACCGCCCCTGCGGCTCAGTCGTGCCGCAGGCACGGTGATTTGAGTGAACGGGATTTTATCCTGTCTTCTTTCCGACCTCTCGTTTCCTTCTTTTTCTTTTCGACCACTCGTTCTCTAGGTGACCCTTGACCGCTTGACCTTTTGTTTTTCCCCCAAATCTGCAGCCTTTCCCTCGTACCTCATTTCTCCATCGCATTACTCTTCTTCCTACACCTTCTTCCTTGAGCTCTTGGTGTCTCCTTCCATGGTGTCATTCTTCTTTTGGGAGCTGCACTTCGAGAGAGTAGACTGCATATCCAATCCAACTGTAAGATACTTCTTCTTCTTTCTTCTCGTCCTTCTCCTCTTCTTCATCTTCTTCCTTCTTTGAGCCCTAACGGTAAAAGCCATGTATTCTCAAGCTTCTTCCTCTCTTGTAGTTGCATGTGTATGGATCTAGTCTAGACATTGGTTTATGGTTGGGATTGAGTAATGGACATCCATGAGGGATCCATCTAGGAGGCACCTCTACATATCAAGGAACCAACCAAAGACTCGTTGGGATCGCCGTTCTGGAGTTCGACCGCACCTGCGGCATGACAGAGCCACAGGTGCGCCCACTACACCAGTTCCGCAAGGGCCGTCTTGAGCAGCGGGGGCGGCCACCTAGGCCGCAGATGCGGCTCTAGCGCACTTTGAGCTGCCAGTACGGCCTTCTACTCGTCTTTGCGGCCGCACTTCCTTCTTCCGCGACCGCGTCCTTGCCCCAATGAGTACCCTTCCTCAATCTTCTGTTCGTCTCTTATCCTAGGGAGGTTTTCTGATAGTTTCATGCTAGGTTGGATCTAGCATAACCTTGCGGAATGTCAAGTAGTGGCTTTGAACCTTATGTGAGTGTTTCAGGATTTTTGAATGTTCTAAGGCTTGATGTGTGTTTGATATTGAGTTGGTTATTATGATGTGAGTGTATTGTTGATCTTGTGAGGCTTGAGGTTGTGATTATATGTCAGTTGAGGTTGTGGAGTCTAGGAAGAGAGTATTCTAGCACATTTTGTTATAGTTGTAATTTTATGAGTTTGTATGGACTAGGAGGGCTATCCTAGCTTTTCAGTTGGTATGATCTTGTAAAGATCAATTGGACTAGAAGTCTAATGACTTCTAGCTTGTAAGAGAGGTCTTGATATTGTTTCTTGTTTTGATCAGGTGTTGAGGATCTTTCTACGGAAAGTTGAGAGTTATTGTTATCGGGTTTTGAGACAGCTCAGTCCCCCGGACTTACTGACCTAACTTCTTCTATTAGTTGATGTATGATGGTTGTGTGTGTTTATAATTGTTGTTATAATGATTAACCGGATTAGGACGACCAGGTGTATATTGATTGACCCAAGTGTGTGATAATCCGGCGGTGACTGCTTGTCTAAGACTAAATGTGGAAACTGGGAGGTGCTTTGCGACCAGTCGAACAGGTGATGTTGATTCGCAACAAGTACAATCTTGTTTGGTGAAAAGGGGAATTGTAATAGCTAGGATTTCTGAATTGTAGTTAACGTTGATTAACTTAATCAGTGATATTAACTGACATATAACTTGCGAAGATTGCGTAAGTGTTGAGTATAAGTCCCACCGTTATGTTCCTGACGTAATTTTGGGCTTATGGTGAAATTTTCACTTTTCCCCCGGGTAATTATTTTACCCTCCGGTATTATTTGGAACATTTGGGAGCTCCAATTAATAAAAATGCAGTTGAGAGAAATGATCAGGACATCGGACATGTCCTAGATATGAAATAACATGGAAAGGCAAAACGGACAAAAGAGTCGCTATTTCGTTTCTTAACGGCTAAGAAAGACGGCTTAGGAATACACGTTTTCCGAGGCAATTGTGGAATAATTATCCCTACAATATTCAAGATCTATTATTCCAATTTCGAGAAGTTTGGAGAAGGGGGTTCAACCCGCCATTGGATCGATAAAAGGATAATTATCGACTTCGCTAAAGGATAATTATCGATTTCACTATAAATAGCGGAAAATCGTTTATTAATTCATTTCCTTTCACGTTTCCTCGTAAAAGCTCTGATTTCACTCAAACTTCAAACTTAGATCTACTCTCCGTTTCTAATCCGATTTCAATTCCGTTTGAGTTTTTGGATTCCTCTCTTCATTCTCTTCATATCGGTACCGAGTTTCTGCATTTCCGAGCAGGTGAAGACCTGGTCGAGCATATATGTAACCAGGACAGTTATGTCGCTCAGATTCCGGTGAATTTGATGTTGTACATGCGTAGCCTGCGTCGTTGTGATTCCGAATTTTCTTTCAGATCATCAATCGGGTTAGTAACGAATAAGTTATGAATTTATTCGTTTTCCGTACTGCGATTTGGCCTAAATTGACATTATGCTTTTCAAAATGGATAATTAGAAATTCCATTATGATTATTATATTATTCTGGTGTATATGGGTTGGTTGTTTGATGAAATATGATGATAGGTGGGTTTATAAATGGTCGACGGGCAAAACGTTATTCTGGTGAAATTTAATTAATTAATTAAATGTTAATTAATTGAATTAGGATTAAATTTGAGATTTAGAAATACTGATTAGATGCATGCAAGGTGTCAGATTTATTTGAGGATCATGATGATGTTATGGATATCGGTTATGGCTTTAAGGATTAGTATGTGTACGAATATGATGAGATGTTATGTTGAGGATAGGCATTTATGAATGTGTTGAGGATCTGAGGTTTAGAATAGAGATATAGGTTGGTTGTGGTTAGTAAGACGAGTCTCCTAACCTTTGCACTATGTGATTGTGTGTGCCTTGCTATTGCAGGCGTTGATTACTTCCCCAAGGGGAAGCTGTGATGTGGTACAGGTTACGAGTATATCAGGTAAGTCCATAGGACTTACTTAGTGTGCAGTTGTGGATTGTATGATTGTGATGGTTGTGTGTGTTCATATGATTGTGCATTTATAACCTAAACTGGACTAGGATGACCATTCATTACATTTATTTGGCCCAAGTGTATTATAACGGGCGGTAACCGCCGGTCTCCGCCTGCTGGTTAGGAGGAGGTGCCCTGAAAATGATCTCACAGGAGGGGACGAGTGAAGGTCACCCCCATGCAAAACTCCTGTGTTACGTTGGATGGGACGGGGTTCTTGAGGCTCCTCGTGTTACAAAAGAAGTTGAATTAGTAATGGAATAACGTAATGAAAGATAATAAATGAATGTGTGTGGCATTGCATGTTTGAGATGTTGATGTGTTGTAGTGTTCTGCAGGATAAGAATACTACAGAGTGAGCCAGATGGTGTGACAAGCCGAGGACTTCTGTACATTAGGATGCGGGGGATGTGGGATCTTTTGTGGTTGTGGTTTATGTTGTTGTTTTGTACTTGGCTATGAGTTTGTAAACTCTTTTTATGTATCATACTCAGCTTTTATGTATTTAATTTTAATCTACCTATGCCTTGTTGTAAGATCCAGTGAACTTGTTGTCAAGCTAGGGTCAGGATCCATTGTGAGATCCTAGCCCAATGTGACACTCCATGTCCCGCGGATTTGGGGTGTTATAGAGTTGATATCAGAGCCTTAGGTTGACAACAATGGCACTTGCTATCTGCAATAAAGGTAGAGTGGATAAATAAACAGAACCCACATGGGGTCTGACTTTTCAAAAGGTTTTGGGTTTAAGCGAGTACAGATATTTTGGGATAGTATGTATAGAAGTCGTCACTTATGTGAGGATCTCGACAGTGATCGCTCGTGACTAGCTTTACCTGTGGTAGACAGGGTCATAGAACTGTCTTTTGTAAGCAAACTGGAGTGGCATCATGACAGACTTTTATTTCTTCTAGTGTGATGGGAGGTGGTCAGAAGACACCTCAGCAGCACAGGCGGGGGCAACAGAGAGTCTGTTAGCATGAAATATTGTGATATTTTAGGCACGTTTTCTAAGTGTATATGATTCATATTGATAGTCTTTGATTTAGCATTGTTGCAATTGTGAGCTAGTTTGCCTATATTGTCGATATGGATGTCTACACTAGCTTTATGTTGATTATAGGTGATTGAGAGTCATTTCCGAACGAAATCGAGCAAAGAAGAGTTGATTGAGTATGTCCAAGGATTAAGGGCATTCTTAGGAGCAAAATGAAGTTCAACTTGAGGAATGCACGAGGCTAGGGAAGAATCACGTTCTTGCCCTAAACCACGCTCTAAAATACGGCCGTACTACAAACCACGTTTAGTTCCACGGCCGTGGAACCTTGCAAAGAGAGGCGTGATGCATTCCAGTAACTATTACGGTCGTGGAATCCATGGTTCAAACCGTGACATTTTCCACGCTTTAAATTACGGTAGTGGAACCTTCCACGACCGTGATCTTGGCGATCTTTTTCGCCACATTTTGAAGCCACGATCTTTTGAAGATTGGGCCGGGCCGATATCTTATCCTGCCCTATAAAAAGACGGACGAAGCAAGATTCCGTCATCTTCGCTAAGCGGCATTCATCCTCGTTTAGCATCGCTTAGCAGCGCTTAGCCTCGTTTGGAAGCATTTACATCTCATTGGAGATCGAAGTTCGTGTTGGGATTTTGCCCTAATCTCGCACCTTTGGTGGAGATTGCTGTTGAGATTTCCAGATTGGCGGAAGATCGAAGCTTTTGGAAGATTGTTGCAAGAAGATTTCTCTTCTTGTTTAGGTTTGATTTAGAAGACGGATTGACATCCCGTTCTTCCTTCTTTCCAAAGATTGTGTTTGTTTGGCTTACTCTGAATCTATTGACAGTATTCGTTATTGATTGCGACTTTGAGATTGATTTGAAGTTTATTGAAGGTTTTCGGAAGTTTTCATCTTTCAATCATTTAATCTTTGAATTTGATATCAACATGACTGTCATTGGCTAAAAACCCTTAACAATTCTAAGGTGAAGGGTTGATAGTTGTGGCTTAGATGATGATAGATCGATCGTAAACAGATTAGACCCTGAGAGTTTGAGAGAATCGTCGACGAACCCTAAATCACGGTTTGATCTTGAGTTCCACGGCCGTGGAGTCTCAAGATCTACCCGTAATTTTCCTTAAGTTTACGAACCTGCTTTTACTTTAATCCAAAGTTAAAGATTTGCTTTAACTTAGTTTAGGCTTGCCTTTTCTAGGTGGTAGTGAAGCCTCGACAACCTCTACCTCGATTGTGAGTGTCATAACCGTAATCGGTTAAGTTAGTCTTGATCCTTGGATTACAAGTTTGGGTATTTGACATTAATTCTCATCTTTAGAACCTTTCTATATTGAAGCCTCAACAACCTGTATAGAGAGTGTCTTGTAGGTGAGTCATATAAGGTTTTTGGAACTTCACCGTACGATTACTTTACATTAGCATACCTTTGCATATCTCAACTCTGTCTTTATATCATTAGTATATCTTGAATCGATTGCCATAGCTGGATACTTGGATCCTTAGGATTGTTGTTCTCCCAATATTTGCAAAACTCTCATACTTACTCGCTTGATAATCTGCAATTGAATTTGTTCCCACCCAAATCCCTGTGTTCGATACTCTGGAATACTTGCTAATCTACGCCGATCCGTACACTGCGGGTTCGCTTGCTTTTATTCTAGTTTTATAAATTTAAAGCTTATTTGCACACACCTTTAGGGGCGAACAAGTTTTTGGCGCCGTTGCCGGGGATTTGGTTTCGGCCAAATTTGGTAGCCGGTTGTCAAGCTTGGGAGCTTGCTCTCGTTATTTGATATTACTTTGAGTGCATGCGCAGGTCTAGGAACACCGAAGATCTCGTACCTCTTGATCAAGAGCTAGAGAAAACTTTAAGGCAAAAGCGCAAGGAAAAGAAGATGGCTGAAGGACACGAACGTGATCTTCAAGCGGAGTTGGCAGAGAAGGAAGCTCAACTCCAATGGAATGAGACTCTCCGCCAGGATGAGATGGATCGTCATCAATCTCAAGTTAACAATCTACAAGACATGATCTTCCAAATGAGGATAGAGCTAAGCGACCTTAAGAATAAGGGAAGCAAGAAATCCTCAAGGAGGACATCAAAGTCTAGAAGAAAAGGTCACTCATCCGCTGATGATAGTGATTCTTCCATGCCATCGTTAGAGGAGATTGATCCCACGATCAATGTGCATCCTTTCCATCCACGGGGAGCTGCTAATCGTCGTGTTCCACCTAGGAATGCGAGGATCGAACGTGTAGATGAAGAGCCAAGAACTCTTGACTAGCGGATGGATCCAACACAACAACCACGCCGTTTGGGCGTGAACTTTGATGTTGATGATGTGCAAGGGTTTAGCTTCAACCCTCAAGTCATTACTCTTGTTCGCCAAAACCAATTTGGCGGGACAAGCGTTGAATCTCCACACCAACACTTGCAAAACTTTGAGTGTATGATGGAGACAATGAGACCAAAGAGCGCTACTACCAACAACTATAAACTTAAACCTTTCTTCTTCTCCTTGAAGGGGAAAGCGTTGTCTTGGTATCAAGCTCTTCCTAGTGGAAAACTAGACACGTGGGAAGACCTTTCTGCGGAGTTTCTCACCAAATTCTTTCCGCCATCCAAAACGGCGGAACTTAGAGGTAAGATTAATGCTTTTTCCATGAGATCTAACGAAAGTTTGTTTCAATCTTGGGAAAGGTTTCAGGATTTGCTCTTGGATTGCCCTCATCATGGTATATCCAAACTTGCCTTGCTGGAGATTTACTACAAGGGGTTAGATGCGGGAACGCAATTCAACCTCCAATCCCTCTCATGTGGAACATTCATGGACATGAGAGAAGATGACGCTTGGGACTTCATTGAGAAGCAAGCAAGGGTCATAGAGAAGTATTCCCACCGGAAAGTGGAGGGAAATTGTGTGGAGCAAGGAGCAAAGCTCACACATGAAGCTCAAAATAATATTTTCTCCCTCAACAATGAGATCAAAGAGTTGAAGGAGGCTATCAAGACCAACTTCCCAAAGCAACAAGGGAAGGATGTTGGTTATTTGGGCAACAACAATGGCGGCGAGAACAATAACCGGAACAACAACCGGAATAACAATTGGAATGGAAACAACAACAACCGGATCAATAATTGGAACAACAATAGGGGTTCAAACAACAACAATTGGCGCTCCAATCAACAAAATTCCGGTAACTCTTATCCTTCCAACTCTAATTCACTAACTCCACCTTCCTCTTCCTCTACTCCTTTGAAAAGCCAGGGGCAATCATCTAATGGAGGAAACAATTCGGGAAAGGAGAAGCCCGATCCCATGTTGGAAACGATTTTGGGAAAGCTTCAAGGGTTGGAGAACCGCTTCATTAAGGTTGATGATCAAATTTCCAAGGTTGACAAAGCTCAAAAGGTCTTGGAAAACCAAATGTTCAACCATGCGGAGGAAGTTCCTAGGAATCAAGGGAAACTTCCAGGAAAGACGGAGGACAACCCTAAGGGAAGGGTTATGGCAATCACAACTAGGAGCGGAGTGACTACCACCGATCCGCAGCCTAAGTTCGTTGAAGTCTCCGTAGAGAAGGACAAGGAGAAAGAGAAGGGGAAGGAGAAAGAAGATGTCTACGTTCCTCCTTCAGCTTATAAACCTCCCCTACCATTCCCTCAATCTAGAGCGAGAGCGCGCCTAGATAAGCAATTTGGTAAGTTCATAGAACTCATGAGCAAGCTGCATATTAATATACCATTTATTGATGCTATTGTAGGTATGCCGGCTTATGGCAAGTTCTTGAAGGAGCTCCTCTCTAACAAGAGGAAGCTAGAAGACTTCGGAGAGGTTAAGATGAGTTCGGATTCTTTGGATCTCATCAAAACCATGAAGGAGAAAATGCCCCCAAAGCTAAAGGATCCGGGGTCATTTTGCATTCCCATAGGAGTGGGAGATGTCACATACGATGCATTATGTGACTTAGGAGCAAGTGTGAGTATCATACCACTTGCATTGTGTAGGAAGATCGGTTTAGGCGACCCTAAACCGGTGAAGATGACGTTGTACATGGCGGATCAATCCATCACTCGCCCCGTCGGTATTGTAGAAGACGTCCCGGTCAAGCTAGGTAAATTCTTTGTTCCCATTGATTTTGTCGTGCTTGACATTCCTGCAGATAGTCCGGTCCTGATCATACTCGGAAGACCGTTTCTTGCAACTTCCGGCTGCATAGTCGATTGCAAGAATGGTAGACTCGCTTTTGACATAGGAGAAGAGAAAGTAGAGTTCGTTCTTTCTACTCTAGTGAAGGAGCCAATCTTTGATGAGGATATTTTTGATATCCAAGATGAAGAAGGTTTATCTAGGGAGGAGGTAAGTGTGATTCTCTTTAACGATCCTTTACAAAAGGTTATCACTATGAGTCTAACCAATGTAGGGGAAGAAGCAGAGTGCAATGAGGCAATTGAAGCCTTAGAAGCACAAGAAGAGATAGGTGAAGTGGAGTTTGAGAAACTTCACGATGAGGCAGAAAACGTGAGAATCCACGGTTATACCCTGTATTCCACGGCCGTGGATTTCACAACCAAAATCGTGCCTTACTCCAGGGAGTTATACGGTCGTGGAGAAGATGTGACAACCGTATTACCCTTCCACGCCCTAAACCACGGCCGTGGAAGCCATGAGGAACCCGTAATTTTGGGCGTGGAAAGGAGTGATCGAGACGCTTCTTCAACTTCTTCTTATTCTTCTCCCATACACTCATCACCCTTAGAAACTTCTAAGGAGACATCGGACGCTTCTCAAGGATCAATGGAAGCTCCGAAAGCAATGGAACTCAAACCACTTCCTACTCATCTAAGGTACGCTTTTCTAGGATCTAATTCTACCTTTCCGGTTATTGTTAGTTCCAATCTAAGCATAGATGAACATAATCAGCTCATGATTGTCCTTAGGAAACATAGGAAAGCTATAGGCTATACTATTGAGGACTTAGTAGGAATTAAACCCTCCTTATGCATGCATAAAATACTAATGGAGGAGGATTTTAGAACTTCAAGACAACCTCAAAGGCGGTTGAATCCGACCATGAAGGAGGTTGTCAAGAAGGAAATTCTTAAGCTTCTTGATGCAGGTATCATCTACCCTATCTCCGATAGTAAGTGGGTGAGTCCGGTTCAAGTAGTTCCGAAGAAGGGAGGAATGACGGTCATCACCAACAAGAACAACGAACTCATTCCTACCCGAACCGTGACTGGATGGCGGATGTGCATAGACTACTGCAAGCTCAACAATGCAACGCGGAAGGATCATTTTCCATTGCCATTCATTGATCAAATGCTTGAAAGGTTAGCACAACATTCACATTTTTGCTACCTTGAAGGTTATAGTGGTTTCTTTCAGATTCCGATACACCCGGATGATCAAGAGAAGACCACATTCACGTGCCCATGGGGTACGTTTGCTTATAGGAGAATGCCGTTCGGGCTTTGCAACGCCCCAGCCTCCTTCCAACGGTGCATGATGGCCATCTTCTCCGAATACGTAGAGGAAATCATGGAAGTCTTCATGGACGACTTCTCCGTATACGGTTCCTCTTTTAACGATTGCCTTTCTAACCTTTCTCTTGTTTTGCAAAGGTGTGAAGACACTAACCTAGTTCTTAATTGGGAGAAGTGTCAATTTATGGTTAAGGAAGGGATTGTATTAGGCCACTTAGTCTCTAGTAGAGGGATAGAAGTAGACAAGGCTAAGATAGAGACCATAGAGAAGCTTCCTCCCCCAATTTCGGTGAAAGGGATAAGAAGTTTCCTAGGACATGCTGGATTTTATAGACGTTTCATTAAGGACTTTTCTAAGATATCAAAACCTCTCACTAATCTATTGATGAAGGATGCGGTTTTTGAGTTTTCGCAGGAATGTTTGGATGCGTTTAACACCATTCGGCAAGCTCTAATTTCAGCACCTATTATCCAACCTCCGGATTGGACTCTTCCCTTTGAGATTATGTGCGATGCTAGTGACGTAGCTATTGGAGCTGTTCTTGGACAACGAAAGGAAGGGGCAACCCATGCCATATACTATGCTAGCAAGACGCTAGATGAAGCGCAGCTCAACTACGCCACTACCGAAAAAGAATTTCTAGCCATTGTCTATGCTATTGACAAGTTTCGCTCTTATCTTGTAGGTGCAAAGGTGATTGTCTACACGGATCATGCTGCGATCCGGTACCTCCTTGCGAAGAAAGATGTGAAGACAAGGTTAATCAGATGGATTCTTCTCCTACAAGAATTCGATCTTGAGATCCGCGACAAGAAAGGTTCAGAAAATTCTGTTGCGGATCATTTGAGTCACCTAACACATCTAGAGGACGACCATTTACCCATCGACGACTCCTTCCCGGACGAACACCTACACCTTATTGAGGAGTGCATCGATGTGATCTCCAAAGGTAACGAACCATGGTTTGCTGATTTTGTTAACTATTTGGTTTGTCAGGAGATACCACCCGGACTATCCTACGCACAAAGGAAAAAGTTCTTTAAGGACGTCCGGGAGTACTATTAGAACGAGCCTCTCCTCTTCAAGAGAGGTCCGGATGGCATCATTCGGCGATGTGTGCCGGAAGATGAGATGCAAAGTGTCATCCGTCATTGTCATTCACTACCTTGTGGAGGACACGCTAGTTCAAACAAGACTAGCGCAAAGGTATTGCAATCTGGATTCTTTTGGCCTACTTTGTTTAGAGATGTGAAATCCTTTGTTTCTTGCTGCGATGCTTGTCAAAGAACAGGCAATATCTCTAGGAGGAATGAGATGCCCCTCAACAACATCCAAGAGGTGGAGATTTTCGACGTTTGGGGAGTCGATTTCATGGGACCATTCCCATCCTCTTGTGGAAACCAATACATACTATTGGCGGTGGATTACGTTTCTAGATGGGTGGAAGCAATTGCCTCTCCCACCAATGACGCCATGGTGTTGGTTAAGTTCTTCAACAAGACCATTTTCCCGCGATTTGGGACGCCAAGGACGATCATTAGTGATGGAGGTTCTCACTTCATTGCCCGGCGCTTTGAAGCTCTTCTAGCTAAGTATGGGGTTACTCACAAGATCGCTACCCCTTACCATCCACAAACGAGTGGACAAGTTGAGATCTCAAATAGGGAGATCAAAGGAATCTCAGAGAAGACGGTTTCAAGGACTAGGAAGGATTGGTCCTTGAAGCTTGACGATGCATTATGGGCATACCGGACTGCATACAAGACTCCCATAGGAACCACACCATACAACCTTGTGTATGGGAAGTCTTGTCATTTGCCGGTAGAGTTGGAGCACAAAGCGTTTTGAGCTATCAAGTGGTTGAACTTCAGCATGAAGGAAGCGGGAGAGAAGCGTCTCCTAGACATCAATGAGCTGGATGAACTCCGCTTGAACGCTTATGAAAACGATAAGATCTATAAGGAGAGAGCAAAGCGTTGGCATGATAAGCATATCATTCCAAAGGACTTTAAAGAGGGAGATCAAGTTCTCCTCTTCAATTCAAGGCTTCGTCTCTTTCCAGGTAAGCTTAAATCTCGTTGGACCGGACCTTTTCTAATTAAGCGTATTTTCCCCCATGGTGCAGTTGAAGTATGGGGTGAAGCGAGCGGAACTTTTAAGGTGAACGGCCAACGACTCAAGAAGTATACGCCGGAGCTCCAAGCTGAGGAGTTCGCGCCTACCGCACTCGAATAGGTGCGAGTTTGGTCTAGCTACGGACCTTAAACAAAGCGCTTCTTGGGAGGCAACCCAAGGTATTGCATTTTTGTTTTTGTTTTCAATTCATAGATTAGCTTAGTATAGACATTTTGCTTTGTTTTTGCCTTGATTCCTTCCGGTATGTTCGTGTTTTTGGATGTAGGAACGATGGAAAAGGGAAAGGAAAGGATAATGTTGAAGAAAAGTGACGAAAATTGGACTTTGGAGCTTTACAGAGGGTTCCACGGCCTAAACCACGGTCGTGACAGCTACAGTACCCGTAATTTCCAAAAACTTTTGAAAAATCACCAAAACCACGGTTCCGTACACTTCCACGGCCGTGGAACACCCCGACAGACCGTGATTTTCAAATTTTTGCCTGCGACTATATAAGCCACATTCTTCACAAAATTCATCCCAAAACCCCTCTTTCCACGACCTAATTGCCGAAAATCCACGACCCTCTCTCAAATCCTCATTTCCTAATCGTTTTCAACGATTCTTCTTCCTAAACTGAAGCAAATCCAACCACAAACAAGATCCAAGCAACGAATCGAGCGGAAATTCATCAACAAACGCGCAATTCGGATTTTTCAATCCGAAAAATAGGTTTTTTCTCTCTTCTTGATTCTTGGCAATTTGGTTCGTTTTTGTTAGAGATTTTTAGGAAGAACTGCTTGAGATTGGAAGAAATTAGACTAGGACTGCCTGTTGTGGAGATTAATTGCTGATTTGCTGAGATTTGTGATTTTCTGAGACGAATCACGGTCTCTGGGGGAATTACGGCCGTGGTTTTCATAGAACAGACCGTAATTTTGAGCAGAATGGATTTTGTGAGAAGAGTTTCGGGGAGGATAAAAGAGAAGAAGAATGATCAGAATAAGAAGAGGAAGGGTAATCCCTCCTCCTACTCATCCTCTAGGGCACCACCACCATCTTCCCCTTCACCTCCATCCTCACCTTCACATCCATCCTCACCTCCTCATCCTAGAATCCCAACCATACACGATGATCATCTCGATGCACTCGAGAGGATCAAGGAGAGGTCAGTGATTGGCCCTAGGTACTTGTTGTTGGAGGATCTAGCTCCTCTCAACATAGTTGATGACCTCACTTGGCTCTTGGATAGAGCCGGACTTATTGTCTTCTCGGCTATCCGAGAAGACGCCTATGAGGAGATTACACGGGAGGTTGTGACATCCTTTGAGCACAGCCATGTAGATAGGACCGTCTCTTTCCGTCTAATGGAGAGAGACTACCATTTGAGCATCCGTCAGTTTGGGACCATTTTTGGGTTTCAGGAGACCTTTAACGGTCGATTTCCTAGTGGCGTTTACGCCAAGGACTTTTGGGAGGAGGTGGCGATGATTTACGCTAGCGAGGACCGCTGGCAGCCCGCTGACACCAAGGCTAGGTTGATGTACCACCTAGCCTTGAAGATTGCTCATCGTGTTCTTTCAGAGTGTCTCTTTCCTAGGACGGAGACGCCCCAAAAGATCAAGACGGATGAGTTGTTCTTGCTTTACTCCATGCTTTATGGACGCCGTGTTGATTGTGCTACTCTCTTGGCTGCTACTATGACCAAGCTCAAGAATAAGAAGAAGGGCAACATAGGATATGGTGGGATAGTTACCCACATTGCTAGGAGCTTTGGTGTTGATTTTTCTGCTTGCACCCGTATACCGGCCGTACCCTTAGGGCTACATGCTTTCATGGTTAGGGGTCTCATTTTCCCCACACATAGAGGACCACCTTATGCGGGTATGCCATGGGAGAGCAGGACGGGTAGGGGTATAGAGTGGCTACCGGAGTACTCCATTATGGCGGGACGCCATAATTGGAAGGAGACGTTCGCTGCCATGCATGCGAACAGGATAGCAGCTCCCCCATATGTCACACCGCCGGTTGTTGAGGAGGAGATGGGAGATCAGTTTGAGAGTGGAGGAGGAGCTGAGGAGGAGTTTGGCACGTTTCCGGATCAGCCGGAGGCGGCCCCCGATGCACCTAGACGTTCACCACGTCCAGCTCGAGCTTCAGGCTCGTCTTCTCGCCGCGCTAGCGTGAGTGAGAGGCCTACGTGGATGACCACACCTCCTACGTGGTATGACGTTCCCCCTCCTTGGTCTACAGAGCGGACAGCAGCACCAGCACCAGCACCACCACCAGCACCATCCGACGCTCCAGCATGGTATAGCCACGCCCCTGGATGGTACGAGCAGATGCCGGATTGGGCTACCGGACTTTCAGAGAGAGTAGGAGCATTGGAGATCCGAGCCGATGCTAGAGACGGATGCCTAGACGACTTCGACCACATGATGAGGGATGTCTACCGCCAGCAGTTTGGGCGGTTCTATGATCCTAGCTTCTCTCCATTCCCGCCTCCACCAGCGCCGCAGTGATGAGAGTTTGATGATTGACCGTTCGCTTTAGACATTCCGCCACCACTTTGTGAGTTTCTTTTTCTTTTCTTCTTTTCTTTCTTTCTTTTGAACATTAGGGACAATGTTCGTCCTAAGTATGGGGTGGGATGTACTAAAAGTTTGTAATAACTCTTACTCACTATGCTTGCTTCTATTCGAGACTATTTGCATGTTCATTATATTGTTGCACGTTTCATTATCGCATTGCATGAAAAAGAACTTGAAAAACCCATAAAAATTGACAAATTTTGAAATTTTGTGCTTCTAATGAATTGAGATGATTTCTATGATAATCACTACTTGTGAATTGAGTTTGATGACAATTGCATGCTTAAAAGAATAGTGAATTGAAAAGAATTTGAATGAATGAATTTTACCTCTTTTGCAAGTTTTATAATGTGATGAATATTGTCTAAATCATGTTGAGAAATTGAAGTTGAAATCACACTATAAGTTCCTATACTTCTTGTTGAGATGATTAAGGCAATTCGATTTTTCTTTCTTCCTTCTTTGATCATTTTAGCTCCTCATTGAAATATTAACCTCCTTTACCTATCCGGGAATTTGGAGAAGTGAATGAAAAAGGCATGTTTGATGTGGGAGGGCCATGAGAGCAATTATTTGCAATCAAAAGAATAGAAAGGAATTCTAGGTTTTGGGAAGTCAATCATGATGATGAGTAACTCACATAGCCGGGTGTTTGTGTCTTGCCAAAGTCGGATTGAGCGATATTCCTAGCGGAATATGGTATGTGCGCTAAGGGTTTGAGGCATCTCATAAAAATTGAGAAACGCCAATCTCCTAGGCTTCGGTTTTTGTGCACCTCTATCCATAACTCCAAAAGTAAAGTCGAAAAATGAAATGAAGAAGAGCGAAGCTCTAAGTTGAAGTGTTGCGGAAACCGCAAAAGAAGAAGAAGGGTAGTTGTCCGCTTTCCCGGATTTATACACCACATTCCTTAAAGTTTCCTTCCCTTTCCACATTCTAGACCTCTTCTTTGAAAGTCCTTAAGATCAAAAGAATGTTATATGACTTGGTGATCTAAATTGAAGTTTCTTATGATTGATTTTGATAATGTTTGAAGGTTATGATGCTTGTTTAGAAGTTTAATTGATTCATGAGTTTTCTTTGCTTTTTACTCTTTGGATAAGTATATGAAAGTCTTATAAACAATTGAAGCAAGGTTTGAGAATGATCTATTCTTTAGAAGGCACATTCCTCCAAAAGAAGTATTGCTTTGAGAAGGTACACATATTTTATCCTAACTCTTGTCTAAAGCTTTTTGAAAGACCTTGCTTAGGGACAAGCAAGTGTTAAGTATGGGGTTATTTGTTAGCATGAAATTTTGTGATATTTTAGGCACGTTTTCTAAGTGTATATGATTCATATTGATAGTCTTTGATTTAGCATTGTTGCAATTGTGAGCTAGTTTGCCTATATTGTCGATATGGATGTCTACACTAGCTTTATGTTGATTATAGGTGATTGAGAGTCATTTCCGAATGAAATCGAGCAAAGAAGAGTTGATTGAGTATGTCCAAGGATTAAGGGCATTCTTAGGAGAAAAATGAAGTTCAACTTGAGGAATGCACGAGGCTAGGGAAGAATCACGTTCTTGCCCTAAACCACGCTCTAAAATACGGCCGTACTACAAACCACGTTTAGTTCCACGGCCGTGGAACCTTGCAAAGAGAGGCGTGATGCATTCCAGTAACTATTACGGTCGTGGAATCCATGGTTCAAACCGTGACATTTTCCACGCTCTAAATTACGGTCGTGGAACCTTCCACGACCGTGATCTTGGCGATCTTTTTCGCCACATTTTGAAGCCACGATCTTTTGAAGATTGGGCCGGGCCGATATCTTATCCTGCCCTATAAAAAGACGGACGAAGCAAGATTCCGTCATCTTCGCTAAGCGGCAATTATCCTCGTTTAGCAGCGCTTAGCCTCGTTTGGAAGCATTTACATCTCATTGGAGATCGAAGTTCGTGTTGTGATTTTGCCCTAATCTCGCACCTTTGGTGGAGATTGCTGTTGAGATTTCTGGATTGGCGGAAGATCGAAGATTTTGGAAGATTGTTGCAAGAAGATTTCTCTTCTTGTTTAGGTTTGATTTAGAAGACAGATTGACATCCCGTTCTTCCTTCTTTCCTAAGATTGTGTTTGTTTGGCTTACTCTGAATCTATTGACAGTATTCGTTATTGATTGCGACTTTGAGATTGATTTGAAGTTTATTGAAGGTTTTCGGAAGTTTTCATCTTTCAATCTTTTAATCTTTGAATTTGATATCAACATGACTGTTATTGGCTAAAAAACCTTAACAATTCTAAGGTGAAGGGTTGATAGTTGTGGCTTAGATGATGATAGATCGATCGTAAACAGATTAGACCTTGAGAGTTTGAGAGAATCGTCGACGAACCCTAATTCACGGTTTGATCTTGAGTTCCACGGCCGTGGAGTCTCAAGATCTACCCGTAATTTCCCTTAAGTTTACGAACCTGCTTTTACTTTAATCCAAAGTTAAAGATTTGCTTTAACTTAGTTTAGGCTTGCCTTTTCTAGGTGGTAGTGAAGCCTCAACAACCTCTACCTCGATTGTGAGTGTCATAACCGTAATCGGTTAAGTTAGTCTTGATCCTTGGATTACAAGTTTGGGTATTTGACATTAATTCTCATCTTTAGAACCTTTCTATATTGAAGCCTCAACAACCTGTATGGAGAGTGTCTTGTAGGTGAGTCATATAAGGTTTTTGGAACTTCACCGTACGATTACTTTACATTAGCATACCTTTGCATATCTCAACTCTGTCTTTATATCATTAGTAAATCTTGAATCGATTGCCACAGCTGGATACTTGGATCCTTAGGATTGTTGTTCTCCCAATATTTGCAAAACTCTCATACTTACTCGCTTGATAATCTGCAATTGAATTTGTTCCCACCCAAATCCCTGTGTTCGATACTCTGGAATACTTGCTAATCTACGCCGATCCGTACACTGCGGGTTCGCTTGCTTTTATTCTAGTTTTATAAATTTAAAGCTTATTTGCACACACCTTTAGGGGCGAACAGAGTCCCAAATCATTTGCCTACTCAGGAATCCGTTTCCCAGGCAGAGTAGAGGTAAGGGTCGTGGTAGGAGTACCATGGATACTAGAAGAGCTCAAGGTAGAGCCTTTGAGCTGGGCAGTGCAAAGTTGCCACCCGTACTAGTGGCCGGATGAGACGTATATGTCTCAATTGTGGTTATCCAGATCATGTGCGCTCTGAGTGCCCCATGGCACCGATAGCTTGCTTCACCTGTGGTGAACTAGGCCATCTGGCCCCTTTCTGTCAGCAAGGTAGTGTTTTTCTCATCAAGACCTTCCTCTTTCTGATGCAGAAAGAGTGGAAGTGGAGGCTATGGCGATGACCTCAGTGATACCTCAGGAGCATAGGTCTGAGATTGAGTAATGATATGCAGTAGAGCTTCGGGCGTTAGCTGTTACAGGTACCACTTGTTAATGGTTTACCTAGTGGAGTTTTGTTTGTTGTGAGTGCTATGCACCTCTTGTCTTTCGATGCATGTGTTAATAGTTAACTGTGGATATAGTAGAAGATAGATCTTCCTTTGTAGGATTACGAGTTACGGGTCTTAGGTACCCGCGAGATATGTGGTTGTTCCCTTTGTTCAGGGACTTGTGGCTTGAAGACTTCTTTGTCATGCCTTAGGTGCATGAGAAGGTCTTTATGTGTGTGATGGACGAATAGATATCATGTTGGTTTAGATAGCAGTAGGAGGACTATTATAGTCTCTACTGAGATCGACTAAATAGAGGTTTTCCGAGGTTATGACCTTTGAGGAGGTGAGTTATCTTTAGTGCCGTATGAACAGCGAGGTTGATAACACCAGAGGGTGATGTTTTTTTTAATGTTGTGCCATGAAGGAACGAGATAGTTCAATGCTGAAGAGTATTCTAGTGGTATATGATCTTATAGACGTGTTACTGAACCGTCTAATCTATCGCCTCAGTGGAATGATGACTTTGATATTGTGTTAAAGTATGTGTTCGCCACTTAGCGTGCGTGCAAATAAGCTTTAATTATAAAACTAGAAATCAAGCAAGCGAACCCGCAGTGTACGGATCGATATAGTTGAGCAAAAATTCCAGAGTATCGAACACATGGATTTGGGGGGTTAAATCCAGTTATAGATTATCAAGCAAGTAAGTGTATGAAACTTTTCAAGTATTGGGAAAACAACAATTCTAAAGATCCAGGAATCCAGCTGTGGCAATCGATTCAAGATATACTAAAGATATAAGGACAGAGTTGAGGTATGCAAAGGTATACGAATGTAAGGTAATCGTACGGTGAAGTTCCAAAAACCTTATATGACCCACCTAAAAGACACTCTCTATAAAGGTTGTTGAGGCTTCAATATAGAAAAGATCTAAAGGCAAGAATTAGCGTCAAATATCCAAACTTGTAATCCAAGGATCAAGACTAACTAAACCGATTAAGGTTGTGACACTCACAATCGAGGTAGAGGTTGTTGAGGCTTCACTACCACCTAGAAAAGGCAAGCCAAGACTAAGTTAAAGCAAATCTTTAACTTTGGATTAAAGTAAAATCAAGTTCGTAACTTAATACAAAATTACGGGTAGTTCTTGAGTTCCACGGCCGTGGAAGCTCAAGAACAGACCGTGGATTAGGGTTCGTCGGCGATTCTCTCTAACTCTTAGGGTCCAATCTGTTTACGATCGATCTATCATCATCTAAGCCACAACTATCAACCCTTCACCTTAGAATTGCTAAAGGGTTTTAGCCAACAACAGTCATATTGATATCAATTTCAAGAATTAAAAGATTGAAAGATGAAAACTTCCGAAAACCTTCAATAAACCTTGAGTCAATCTCAAATCCACAAATATAGAACAATGATGTAATAGTTTCGGAATATCGCAAACAATCACAAGCTTAGATTAAGAAGGAAGAACGGGATGTCAATCCGTCTTCTAATCAAACCTAAGTATGAAGCGTAATCTCCTTGCGAACAATCTTCCAAATCTTCAATTCCTCCGTAATCCGGGAATCACAATAGGCAAGCGCAATGTCTCCACGGAAATCTTGAAACCCTAGGCACATGCAATAAGCGTAGGCAAAGTGTAAGCGAAGGTGACGGAATCTCTCTTCTTCCGTCCTTTTATAGTGTAAGATAAAATATTGGCCCGGCCCATTGCGTAGAAGATCGTGGCTTGTAATATAGCGTAAAATATTGCCAAGATCACGGTCGTGGAAGGGTTCCACGCCCGTAATTTAGAGCGTGGAAATTGGTCACTGTTTGACAAAACCCTCCACGGCCGTAGAAGTTGCTGGAATGAACCACGCCTCTCTTGCCAAGGTTCCACGGCCGTGGACTTGAACGTGGAATGTAGTACGGCCGTATTTTAGAGCGTGGTTTAGAGGTAGTTCGTGGTTTTCCTTAGTCTCGTGTTATTCTTCAAGTTAGCACCTTCCTTAGCTCCTATAGATGTCCTCAATCCTTGGACATGCTCAATCAAACTCATTCCTCACTCAATCCGTTCGGAAATAGCTCTTAATTGCCTACAATCAACACAAAGCTTATGTAGACCTCTATATCGACAAAATAGATAAACTAACTCACAAATGCTTTAATGCTTTATCAATGACTATCAATATGGATGAAATACACTTAGAAAACGTGCCTAAAATATCACAATATTTCATGCTAACAAATAACCCCATACTTGCCACTTGCTTGTCCCTAAGCAAGGTCTTTCAAAGCTTTAAAACACAAGTTAGGATGAAATATGTGTACTTCTCAAAGCAAAACTTCTTTTTGGATAAATGTGCCTTCTAATCAATAGATCATTCTCAAATCTTGCTTCATTCGCTTATAAGACTTTCATACACTTAATCAAAGAGTAAAGAGTAAAGAAAGCTCATGAATCAATCAAACTTCCATGTAAACATCATAATCTTCAAACATTATCAAAATCAATCATAAGAAACTTCAATTTAGATCACCAAATCATATAACATTCTTTTGATCTTAAGGACTTTCAAATAAGGTCTAGAATGCGGAAAGGGAAGGAAAACTTTAAGGAATGTGGTGCATGAATCCGGGAAAGTGGATAACTACTCTTTTCTTCTTCTCTTGCGGTTTACGCAGCACTTTCAACTTAGAGCTTTGCTCTCTTCTTTTCATTTTTCGACTTTACTTTTGGAGTTATGGATAGAGGTGCACAAAAACCGAAGCCTAGGAGATTGGCGTTTCTCAATTTTTATGAGATGCCTCAAACCCTTAGCGCACATACCATAATCCGCTAGGAATATCGCTCAATCCGACTTTGGCAAGACACAAACACCCGGCTATGTGAATGGTGCCGAGTTACTCATCATCATGATTGACTTCCCCAAACCTATAATTTCTTTCTATTCCTTTGAATGCAAAGTATTGCTTTCATGGCCCTCCCACATCAAAAATGCCTTTTTCATTCAACTCCTCCAAATTCCCGGATAGGTAAAGGAGGTCAATATTTCAATGAGGGGCTAAATGATCAAAGAAAGAAGAAAGAAAATCAAATTGCCTTAATCATCTCAAAAAGAAGCATAAGAACTTATTATGTGATTTCAACCTTGATTTCTCAACATGATTTAAGTAACGTTCATCACATTATGAAATTTGCAAAAGAGGGATAATCAACTCATTCAACTTCTTTTCAATTCACTATTCGTTTAAGCATGCGATTGTCATCAAAACTCAATTCACAAGTGGTGATTATCATAGAAATCATCTCTATCCTTAGAAGCACAAAATTTTCAAAATTTTTCAATTTTTATGGGTTTTTCAAACTCTTTTTCATGCAATGCAATAACGAAACGTGTAACAATATAATGAAACATGCAAGATAGTCTCGATAAGCAAATAAAGTGAGTAACAGTTATTACAAACGATTAGTCACACCCCATCCCATACTTGGAACAAACATTGTCCCTAATGTTCAAAGAAAAGAAAAAGAAGAAAAGAAAGAAAGAAAAAGAACTCACAAAACGGTGGTGGAGCGGCTAAAGTTGTCGATGATGCAAGACATCACTGCGGTGGAGGCAGAAACGGAGAGAAGCTAGGATCATAGTACCGCCCGAACTGCTGGCGGTAGACGTCTCTCATCATATGGTCAAGGTCATCCATACGTGCATCTCTAGCGTCAACTCGGATCTCCAAAGCTCCCACTCTATCTGATAGGCTGGTGGCCCAATCTGGTAACTGCTCATACCAACCAGGCGGTTGGCTGTACCATCCCGGTGCATCTGAAGGTGCTGGTGCTGGTGGAGGCGGTGCTTGTGTAGACCATGGTGGTGGAGCTCCGTACCACGCAGGAGGGGCCTCCATCCAAGTGGGCCTCTCGCTGACACTGGCACGGCGAGAAGAAGATCCTGAAGCGCTGGCGGGACGGGGAGAACGTCTAGGCATGTCAGGAGCTGCGTCCGGCTGATCCGGGAAAGTGCCAAAATCCTGCTCTGCTCCTCCTCCTCCTCCCTCATACTCATCTCTCATCTCCTCCTCCTCTACAACTGGTGGTGGAGGAACGTAGGGAGGGGCTACAATCCTGTTCGCGTGCATAGCAGCGAACGTCGCCTTCCAGTTATGGCGTCCCGCCATAATGGAATACTCTGGGAGCCACTCAATACCTCTCCCCGTCCTACTCTCCCATGGCATGGTAGCATAAGGTGGACCTCTATGGGTAGGGAAGATGATGCCTCTAGTCATAAGGGCTTGAAGTCCTAGGAGTACAGCGGGGATACGTGTGCAGGCAGAAAAATCTACCCCTAATGCCCTAGCAAGGTGGGTGACTATCCCACCATATCCAATGTTGTCAGCCCTCTTGTTCTTTAGCTTGCTCATGGTAGCAGCTAAGAGAGTGGCACAGTCAGCAGGCCGTCCATACAACATGCAGTACAGAAGAAAGAGCTCATCAGTCTTGATATTCTGAGGTGTCTCCGTCCTAAGGAAGAGACACTCAGAAAGTACCCTATCAGCTATTTTCAAGGCTAGATGGTTCATCAATCTAGCCTTGGTGTCAGCTGGTTGCCAGCGGTCCTCGCTGGCATACACCATAGAAACCTCCTCCCAAAAATCCTTGGCGTAAACGCCGCTGGGGAAACGACCATTGAAAGTCTCATGGAACCCAAAGAAGGCTCCAAACTCCCGGATGGAGAAATCATAGTTTCTTTCCATCAGCCGGAAAGAAACTGTCCTATCAACGTGGCTGTGCTCAAAAGAAACCACAACCTCTCTCGTAATCTCCTCATAAGCATCTTCTCGAATAGCCGAGAAGATGACTAATTCGGCTCTATCCAAGAGCCAAGTAAGATCCCCTATGACATGTAGAGGCTCTAAATCCTCCAACAGTAGGTATCTAGGTCCTATGACCGTCCTCTCATGGATCCTTTCTAAGGCATCGAGATGATCCTCATGGATGGTAGGGATCCTAGGTGGAGGTGGTGATGAAGGTGATGATGGAGGTGAAGGGGATGAAGGTGGTGGTGCTCTAGAGGAGGAAGAGGAAGAGGGGTTGCCCTTCCTCTTTTCACTCTTATCTTTTTCCTTGTTCTTGTCCTTATTCCTACCGGACACTCTCCTTACAAAATCCATATTCTGGCAAAAACCACGGTTTGTTCTTGGTGTTCCACGGCCGTCGAAGTTACAGAAACCGTGGTTTGTCTCGACTTTTCTCAAAACTCAGCAATCAATCACCAAAATTCACAGCAATAGTCCTAGACTAATTCTCTTCCAATTCCAATCAGTTATTCCTAAAAATTCTAGCAAATGCAACTCTGAATCGACAAAGATAGAGAAGAGCGAAAAAACCTAGGTTTTCGGATTTTCAAATCCGAATTCTGCTTTCTTTGATGAATTGCCGCTTGAATTGTTGCTTGGATCTTGTTGGTGATCGGATTTGCTTCTGTTTTGGCTAACGAATCGTTAAAAACGATTAACAAACGAAGATTTGAGGTGAAGGGAGGGTTTTCGGCGTTTTTGGGCGTGGAATGGGTTGTGATGTTGTGTTTTGTGAAGAAAACGTGGTTTATATAGTGGCCGTAAAAATTTTGGAAAATCACGGTCTGTCGGGGGGTTCCACGGCCGTGGAAATGTACGGAACCGTGGTTTTGGTGATTTTTCAAAGGCTTTTGTAAATTACGGTCTCAGAGGGTTCCACGACCGTGGTTTAGACCGTGGAACTCTTTGTAATGCTCCAAAGTCCAAGTTTTGTCACTTTTCTTCAAATTTTCTCTTCCCTTTTCTTTTCCCACTGTTCCTACATCCAAAAACACGAACATACCGGAGGTATCGAAGGCAAAACAAAGCAAAAACGTCTAAACTAAGCTAATCTATGAATCAAAAACAAAAACGTAAATGTAATACCTTGGGTTGCCTCCCAAGAAGCGCTTTGTTTAAGGTCCGTAGCTAGACCAAATTCGCACTTATTCGAGTGCGGTGGGTGCGAACTCTTCAGATTGGAGTTCCGGAGTACACTTCTTTAGTCGTTGACCGTTCACCTTAAAGCTTCACTTCAAGTGCACCATGGGGGAAAATACGTTTGATTAGAAAAGGTCCGGTCCAACGAGATTTAAGCTTACCTGGAAAGAGACGAAGCCTTGAATTGAAGAGGAGAACTTGATCTCCTTCTTTGAAGTCCTTTGGAATGATGTGCTTATCATGCCAACGCTTTGCTCTCTCTTTATAGATCTTGGCGTTTTCATAAGCATTCAAGCGGAGTTCTTCAAGCTCATTAAGGTCCAAGAGACGCTTCTCTCCCGCTTCCTTCATGCTGAAATTTAGCCACTTGATTGCCTAAAACGCCTTGTGCTCTAACTCTACCGGTAAGTGACAAGACTTCCCATACACAAGGTTGTATGGTGTGGTTCCTATGGGAGTCTTATACGCAGTCCGGTACGCCCACAGTGCATCATCAAGCTTCAAGGACCAATCCTTCCTTGTCCTTGAGACCGTCTTCTCTAGGATTCCTTTGATCTCCCGGTTTGAGATCTCAACTTGTCCACTAGTTTGTGGATGATAAGGGGTGGCGATCTTATGAGTAACCCCATACTTAGCTAGAAGAGCTTCAAAGCGCCGGGCGATGAAGTGAGAACCTCCATCACTAATGATAGTCCTTGGTGTCCCAAATCGTGGGAAGATGGTCTTGTTAAAGAACTTGACCACTACCATGGCATCATTGGTGGGAGAGGCAATTGCTTCCACCCATCTAGAAACGTAATCCACCGCCAAGAGTATGTATTGGTTTCCACAAGATGATGGGAACGGTCCCATAAAGTCAACTCCCCAAACGTCGAAAATCTCCACCTCTTGGATGTTATTGAGAGGCATCTCATTCCTCCTAGAGATATTTCCTGTTCTTTGACAAGCATCGCAGTAGGAAACAAAGGTTTGCACATCTCTAAATAAAGTAGGCCAAAAGAATCCAGATTGCAATACCTTAGCGCTAGTCTTATTCGAACTAGTGTGTCCTCCTCATGGTAGTGAATGACAATGGCGGATGACACTTTGCATCTCATCTTCCGGCACACATCGCCGAATGATGCCGTCCGGACCTCTCTTAAAGAGGAGAGGTTCATTCCAAAAGTATTCCCGAACATCCTTAAAGAACTTCTTTCTTTGTGCGTAGGATAACCCGGGTGGTATCTCCTAACAAACCAAATAGTTAACAAAATCAGCAAACCATGGTTCGTTACCTTTGGAGATAACATCGATGCACTCCTCTATGATATGTAGGTGTTCGTCCGGGAAGGAGTCATCTATAGGTAGATGGTCGTCTTCTAGATGCGTTAGACAACTCAAATGATCTGCAATAGAATTTTCCGAACCTTTCTTGTCACGGATCTCTAGATCGAATTCTTGTAGGAGAAGAATCAATCTAATTAGCCTTGGCTTCGCATCCTTCTTTGCAAGGAGATACCGGATCGCAGCATGATCCGTGTACACAATCACCTTTGCACCTACAAGATAAGAGCGAAATTTGTCAATTGCATAAACAATGGCTAAAAATTCCTTTTCCGTAGTGGCGTAGTTGAGCTGCGCTACATCTAGCGTCTTGCTAGCGTAGTATATGGCATGGGTTCGCCCTTCTTTCCTTTGCCCAAGAACAGCTCCTATAGCTACGTCACTTGCATCGCACATAACCTCAAAGGGAAGATTCCAATCCGGAGGTTGGATAATAGGAGCTGAAATTAGAGCTCCCCGAATCATGTTAAACGCATCCAAGCATTCCTGCGAAAACTCAAAAACTGCATCCTTCATCAATAGATTAGTTAGAGGTTTTGATATTTTATAGAAAACCTTTATGAAACGCCTATAGAATCCAACATGTCCTAGAAAACTTCTTATCCCTTTCACCGAAGTTGGGGGAGGAAGCTTTTCTATGGTCTCTATCTTAGCTTTATCTACCTCTATCCCTCTACTAGAGATTAAGTGTCCTAATACAATTCCTTCCTTTACCATAAATTGACACTTCTCCCAATTAAGAACTAGGTTAGTGTCTTCACACCTTTGTAATACAAGAGAAAGGTTAGAAAGGCAATTGTCAAAAGAGGAACCGTATACGGAGAAGTCATCCATAAAGACCTCCATGATTTCCTCAATGTGTTCGGAGAAGATGGCCATCATGCACCTTTGAAAGGTGGCTGGGGCGTTGCAAAGCCCGAACGGCATCCTCCTATAAGCAAACGTACCCCAAGGGCACGTAAATGTGGTCTTCTCCTGATCATCCGGGTGTATCGGAATCTGAAAGAAACCACTATAACCGTCAAGATAGCAAAAATGCAAATGTTGTGCTAACCTTTCAAGCATTTGATCGATGAAGGGTAGTGGGAAGTGATCCTTCCTCGTCGCGTTGTTTAGCTTGCGGTAGTCTATGCACATCCGCCATCCTGTTACGGTCCGGGTAGGAATGAGTTCGTTGTTTTTGTTGGTGATGACCGTCATTCCTCCCTTCTTCGGAACTACTTGAACCGGACTCACCCACTTGCTATCGGAGATAGGGTAGATGATACCTGCATCAAGAAGTTTAAGAATTTCCTTCTTGACAACCTCCTTCATGGTCGGATTTAACCGCCTTTGAGGTTGTCTTGAAGTCCTAAAGTCCTCTTCCATTAAGATTTTATGCATGCATAGGGAAGGTTTGATTCCTACTAAGTCCTCTATAGTATAACCTAAAGCTTTCCTATGTTTCCTAAGGACAACCATAAGCTTACTATGTTCATCTATGGTTAAATCGGAACTAACAATTACCGGATAAGTAGAGTTAGGTCCTAGGAATGCGTACCTTAGATGTGTAGGAAGTTGTTTCAACTCCATAGCTGCAGGAGTTTACAACGGCTCTTTAGGAGCTTCCGATGCTTCCTTAGAAGTGTCTAAGGAAGTAGAAGGTGTTGGAGAAGAATCAAAAGAAGTTGAAGAAGAGGCACAATTACCTTCGTCCACGGTCAAAATTACGGTTCCCCTGCATGCTCCACGGCCGTGATTTTGGGCGTGGAATGTAGTTACGGCACGGCCGTGTAACCCTCTGGAGTGAGCCACGCTTTGGTTGGTCAAATCCACGGCCGTGGAATATAGTGTATGGCCGTGGATCCGTACGTTTTCTGCTTCGTCGTGGAGTTTCTCAAACTCCTCTTCACACACTTCATCTTGTGCTTCTAAGGCTTCAATTGCCTCATTGCACTCCTCTTCTTCTCCTACATTCATTAGACTCATAGTAATAACCTTTTGCAAAGGATCTTTGAAAAGGATAGCACTTACCTCTTTTGTAGACAACCCTTCTTCATCTTGGATATTGAATATATCCTCATCAAAGATTGGTTCCTTCACTAGAGTGGAAAGAACAAACTTTACCTTCTCTTCTCCTATGTCAAAGGCGAGTCTAGCTTTCTTGCAATCGACTATGCAGCCGGATGTTGCAAGAAACGGTCTTCCGAGAATGATCGGGACCGGACTATCTGCAGGAATGTCAAGCACAACAAAATCAATGGGTACAAAGAATTTACCTAGCTTGACCGGGACGTCTTCTACAATACCGACGGGACGAGTGATGGATCGATCCGCCATGTACAACGTCATCTTCACCGGTTTAGGGTCGCCCAAACCGATCTTCCTGCATAGGGCAAGTGGTATGATGCTCACACTTGCTCCCAAGTCACATAATGCATCATATGTGACATCTCCCACTCCTATGGGAATACAAAATGACCCCGGATCCTTTAGCTTTGGGGGCATTTTCTCCTTCATGGTCTTGATGAGATCCGAAGAATCCGAACTCATCTTAACCTCTCCGAAATCCTCTAGCTTCCTCTTGTTGGAGAGGAGCTCCTTTAAGAACTTGCCATAAGCCGGCATACCTATAATAGCATCAATGAAAGGTATGTTAATATGCAATTTGCTCATGAGTTCTATGAACTTACCAAATTGTTTATCTAGACGCGCTCTTGCTCTAGATTGAGGGAATGGTAGGGGAGGTTTGTAAGCCGGAGGAGGAACGTAGACATCTTCCTTCTCCTTCCCCTTCTCTTTTTCTTTCTCAACGGAGACTTCAATAAACTTAGGTTGCGGATCGGTGGTCATCACTCCGCTCCTAGTTATGATTGCCATAACCCTTCCCTTTGGGTTGTCCTCCGTTTTTCCTGGAAGTTTCCCTTGATTCCTAGGAACTTCCTCCGCGTGAGTAAACATTTGGTTTTCTAAAACCTTTTGGGCCTTATCAACCTTAGTTATGTGATCATCAACCTTGATGATGCGTGTCTCTAACCCTTGAAGCTTTCCCAAAATCGTCTCCAACATGGGATCGGGCTTCTCCTTCCCCGAAGTGCTTCCTCCATTAGATGTTTGCCCCTGGCTTTTCAAAGGAGTAGAGGAAGAGGAAGGTGGAGTTAGTGAATTTGAATTGGAAGGATAATAATTACCCGAGTTTTGTTGATTGGAGCGCCAATTGTTGTTATTTGAACCCCTATTGTTGTTCCAATTGTTGTTCCGGTTGTTGATATTGCCGTTCCAATTATTCCGGTTGTTGTTCCGGTTGTTGTTGTTGCGGTTTGTATTCTCACCACCGTTATTGTTGTTGTTGCCCAAATAGCCAACATCCTTTCCGTTTTGCTTTGGAAAGTTTGTCTTGATAGCTTCCTTCAACTCTTTAATCTCATTGTTGAGGGAGAAAATTTGATTTTGAGCTTCATGTGTGAGTTTTGCTCCTTGCTCCACATGATTTCCCTCCACTTTCCGGTGAGAGTACTTCTCTATGACCCTAGCTTGCTTCTTAATGAAGTCCCAAGCGTCATCTTCCCTCATGTCCATGAATGTACCACATGAGAGGGATTGGAGCTTGAATTGTGTCTCCACATCCAGCCCCTTATAGTATATCTCCAAAAGTGCTAGTTTGGATATGCCATGATGAGGGCAATCCAAGAGCAAATCCTGAAATCTTTCCCAAGATTGAAATAAACTTTTGTTAGATCTCATGGAAAATGCGTTAATCTTACCTCTTAGTTCCTCCGTTTTGGATGGTGGAAAGAACTTAGTGAGGAACTCCGCAGAAAGGTCTTCCCACGTGTCTAGTTTCCCACTAGGAAGAGCTTGGTACCAAGACAATGCCTTCCCCTTCAAGGAGAAGAAGAAAGGCTTGAGCTTATAGTTGTTGGTAGTCGCGTTCTTCGGCTTCATCGTCTCCATCATACACTCAAAATTTTGTAGGTGTTGGTGTGGAGATTCAGCGCTTGTTCCGCCAAATTGGTTTTGGAGAACAAGAGTAATAACCTGCGGGTTGAAGCTAAACCCTTGTACATCGTCAGCATCAAAGTTCACACCTAAACGGCGTGGTTGTTGCGTTGGATCCATCCTTTGGCCAAGAGTTCTTGGCTCTTCTTCCACACGTTCGACCCTCGCATTCCTAGGTGGAACACGGCGATTTGCAGCTGGTCGTGGATAGAATGGATTCACATTGATCGTGGGATCAATTTCCTCTAGCGGTGGCATGGAGGAGTCGCTATCCTCATTGGATGAGTTGGCTTTAACCGATCTTCCCGGTCTCCTCCTTTTCTTTTTCTCCTTAAGGTTGTTTATTTCCAACCTCATTTGGAACATCATGTCCGTTTGATCATCAACCTTCATTTGGTGACGATCCGTCTCTTCTCTACGAGTCTTCTCACTCCATTGGAGTTGAGCTTCCTTCTCCGCTAACTCCGATTGAAGATCACGTTCTCTTTCTTCAGCCATTTTCTTTTCCTTACGCTTTCTCCTTAAAGTCCTCTCAAGCTCTTGATCAAGAGGTAAGAGGTCTTCATTATTCCTAGACCTGCGCATGCACTTGAAAAGATATCAAATAACAAGGGAAGAGCTCCCAAGCTCGACAACCGAAAACCGAATTCGGCCTAAACCAAATCCCCGGCAACGGCGTCAAAAACTTGTTCGCCACTTAGCGTGCGTGCAAATAAGCTTTAATTATAAAACTAGAAATCAAGCAAGCGAACCCGCAGTGTACGGATCGATATAGTTGAGCAAGAATTCTAGAGTATCGAACACAGGGATTTGGGGGGTTAAATCCAGTTATAGATTATTAAGCAAGTAAGTGTATGAAGCTTTTCAAGTATTGGGAAAACAACAATCCTAAAGATCCAGGAATCCGGCTGTGGCAATCGATTCAAGATATACTAAAGATATCAGGACAGAGTTGAGGTATGCAAAGGTATACGAATGTAAGGTAATCGTACGGTGAAATTCCAAAAACCTTATATGACCCACCTAAAAGACACTCTCTATAAAGGTTGTTGAGGCTTCAATATAGAAAAGATCTAAAGGCAAGAATTAGCGTCAAATACCCAAACTTGTAATCCAAGGATCAAGACTAACTAAACCGATTAAGATTGTGACACTCACAATCGAGGTAGAGGTTGTTGAGGCTTCACTACCACCTAGAAAAGGCAAGCCAAGACTAAGTTAAAGCAAATCTTTAACTTTGGGTTAAAGTAAAAGCAAGTTCGTAACTTAACACAAAATTACGGGTAGTTCTTGAGTTCCACGGCCGTGGAAGCTCAAGAACAGACCGTGGATTAGGGTTCGTCGGCGATTCTCTCTAACTCTCAGGGTCCAATCTGTTTACGATCGATCTATCATCATCTAAGCCACAACTATCAACCCTTCACCTTAGAATTGCTAAAGGGTTTTAGCCAACAATAGTCATATTGATATCAATTTCAAGAATTAAAAGATTGAAAGATGAAAACTTTCAAAAACCTTCAATAAACCTTGAGTCAATCTCAAATCCACAAATATAGAACAATGATGCAATAGTTTCGGAATATCCCAAACAATCACAAGCTTAGATTAAGAAGGAAGAACGGGATGTCAATCCGTCTTCTAATCAAACCTAAGTATGAAGCGTAATCTCCTTGCGAACAATCTTCCAAATCTTCAATTCCTCCGTAAATCCGGGAATCACAATAGGCAAGCGCAATCTCTCCACGGAAATCTTGAAACCCTAGGCACATGCAATAAGCGTAGGCAAAGTGTAAGCGAAGGTGACGGAATCTCTCTTCTTCCGTCCTTTTATAGTGTAAGATAAAATATTGGCCCGGCCCATTGCGTAGAAGATCGTGGCTTGTAATATTGCATAAAATATTTCCTAGATCACGGTCGTGGAAGGGTTCCACGCCCGTAATTTAGAGCGTGGAAATTGGTCACGGTTTGACAAAACCCTCCACGGCCGTAGAAGTTGCTGGAATGAACCACGCCTCTCTTGCCAAGGTTCCACGGCCGTGGACTTGAACGTGGAATGTAGTACGGCCGTATTTTAGAGCGTGGTTTAGAGGTAGTTCGTGGTTTTCCTTAGTCTCGTGTTATTCTTCAAGTTAGCACCTTCCTTAGCTCCTATAGATGTCCTCAATCCTTGGACATGCTCAATCAAACTCCATCCTCGCTCAATCCGGTTGGAAATAGCTCTTAATTGCCTACAATCAACACAAAGCTTATGTAGACCTCTATATCGACAAAATAGATAAACTAACTCACAAATGCTTTAATGCTTTATCAATGACTATCAATATGGATGAAATACACTTAGAAAACGTGCCTAAAATATTACAATATTTCATGCTAACAGTATGGTACGAGACTGGTTGGGAGAAGGCCTATGAGGTATATGGCTTGTTGAGTTGTTAGAAATTGAAGAAGCAATTTGAAAAGTGGTTTGAGACGGGCTCCGTTCGCCCTAGCACGTTCATTGCTACGTATGGACGACTTGTTGGATCAACTAAGAGAAGCAATTGTGTTTTTAAGATTTCCGTATGCTTAGGATATCATCAGCTAAGGATGAGAGAGCAGCGTGGGCATAAGACAGCATTTCATACCCGTTATGGACATTACGAGTTGTAGTGTTGTCATCTGAGTTGAGGAACATCCTAGTAGTCGTTATAGGAGTTGATGAACAGTGTCTTCATCTACTTCCTTGATCAGTTGGTGGTAGACCTTATTGATGACGTTTGGTGTACTCTCACAACGGAGAGGAACGTACCGGTTATTTGAGGACGGTTTTGAAGAATCTGAGGGATAAAAGCAGTGTTCTATGCTCCCTAATTGTGAATTGAGATGCCAGAAGTCACCTTCAAGGTCATGTTGTTCTGCCAGCGGGATCATAGTTGATGTGACGAGGAGTGAGTATGATGCCTTATGGATGATGCTGGTGAACATTAAGGGAATGCGTAGTTCTCGGCCCAGCCGATTGCTACCAACGCTTTGAGGAAGGATTCTATGAGATTGTGCATCCAATTACGAGTCTTCTGAGGAAGACCACCATAAGTGTGTGGTTGAAGTAGTACGTTGGAGTTCTGAAGAGTAGAGGAAAAATTTGAACTCTGCTTCTATTCGGTGATAATCAAAAGATTTTGGGAATCACGTGACTACGGTACTGAGAACGTATGAGGAGAACTGCCCGACTCATGATTTTGAGTTAGTAGTGGTAGTTCAAGTGTCCAGATTTGAAGGCAATATCGGTGTGATATTTCATGTAAGATTCCCACCGATCATAAGAGTTTGAAGCATATTTTTATGCAGCATAAGTTGAATAACCGCCAGCGTCGTTGACTGGAGTTGATCAAGGAGTTTGATCGTGAAGTTTGGTACCATTCTGGCAAGGAGAATGTGGTAACTGATACCTTGAACTAGAAGACGCCTCGAGAGAAGGCGATTGTTGGAATTGTTGTACAGTCTCGGTTTAAAAATGATCTAGCTTGGTCAGAGCTGGACCTACAACTGCTGATAAGGACGTTAGTTTCATGTTTAGGGATTTTACCTGGTTTGTTGGATGAGGTCCAATAAAAACAGGGGACTTGCCTGACCCTGAGGGAACTTGATGGAAGGATACCTCATGGCGAGGCACCACATTTCTTTAATGGAACATACGGAGTATGAGGCGCCGCAACTGTGTCAGTAAAACCGCTTATGCGGAGTCGAGTGGAGAAGATTACAGTACACCTTCATTAGTACATCCATGTACGAATAAGAGGTACCACAAAGTAGTAAATCAAGTTAAAGTGTTACTGACTTGGAGATGAGCTCATCCACTACCAGTGCTCTAGTGGAAGTGAGAGGACTTTTCTGTGGACTTGTTATGGGATTGAGACCCAGTAAGAGTTTTGGTGTTATCCAGATTATTAGAAACAGATTTACGAAGCCGACACGTTCTATCTCTACAAAGAGACGTGGCCAGTGAATGAAGCAACAAAGTAGTACACTAGACAGATGGTGGGAATTCATAAGTGTACCGAGGACGATCGACTATGATTGTAGTAGACGGTTTACTTTGAGATTTTGATAGCAGATTCAGACTACTTGGGGAACGCGTCTACACTTCATGATTGAGATTTACCTCAGATAGACGGTCAGTCTCAGAGGACCCTCCAGACCGTAGAGAACACGTTGCAAGCTTTTGGGATGGATTGGGAACAGGGACGATCTATTTATCTCCCACTCGTTGAATTCTTATACCACGACCGTTGGCATGCATCTATAGGGATGGTCCCTATGAGACATTGTGTAGACAAAGGTGTCATACACCTTTATGCGGGGATGAGCCTGGCAGTACCAGTGGGTTAGCCAGAGTAGATTCAGGATGATATAGCTCGAGTAACGTTAATCAGAGAAAGGATGATGGCTGCACAAAGTCGCCAGAAGTCGTATGCAGATTGGAGGCGTCGACCTCTAGAGTACAGGGTGGGAGCTCATGTCTGGTTGAGAGTATCTCTGACGTGAGGCATCAGACGTTATGGCATAAAGGGAAAGTTGAGTCCCCGATAGGTCGGTACTTTCGAGATACCGGATGGAGTTGGAAGAGTAGTGCACGGATTGGCTTTGCCATCGAAGTAAGAGGGTGTACACCCTATGTTTCATGTGTCTCAGCTAAGGAAATACATACCACATATGAGGCTCATTGTGAGTCATGATGATCTAGTGGTTGAGCCGGATCACACTTTTGCAGAACAACCTTTTGCGGTTCTAGGAAAAGAGGTGTGAGACGCCTGCATTCGAAGGATATTCCTATGATGAGGCTACGCGGGAGACTGAGGATAGTATCTAGGGGAACTATCCAGATTTTTACGCCGGGACAGATGCACCTGTAGGATCCACGATTAGATTTTGGTGCTATCTTAGTGAGTGTATGTTATGCTATGTGCTTATGTGATATGTTTCGTGCGTAGCTGTGAGTTGTGTATATGATCTGTTAGATCTTGTTTGCTAGTACGAGATAGGTATAGTTGGAGATGGTTCTTTCCTCCATGCTACGGTTTATGTGTTAGGATTAGTAGGAGATGGTTCTTTCCTCCATGCTGTCTTTGATGGACATAGTGTGAGTGGACACGGTTTTCCTCCACATAGTTGTGTTACGACTACAATTGGCTGGAGACGGCTTCCTCCATGCCTTGTGACATGGTTAGTAGTTGGCTAGAGATGATTTTTTTTCCTCTATGCCTTTGGATAGCGTTATGATCTTGATGCTGGAGTTGGTGATTCCTCCATGCTATGTTTTGAGGTTACGAGTGTTATAGGTTGATACGTTTGAACGGAGATGTGATACCTCCGATAGAGAGAGTGTCTATACCTCGGTGTATGGGTCCGAGAGGATTTGGGAATTGTTCAAGTTTCGGGAAGACACTTTTTCTTAAGGGGTGTGTGATGTAATATCTAGGATTTCTGAATTCTAATTAACGTTGATTAACTTAATCACTAATAGTAATTGACATATAACTTGCGAAGATTGCGTAAGTATTGAGTATAAGTCCCACCGTTATGTTCCTGGCGTAATTTTGGGCTTATGGTGAAATTTTCACTTTTTCCCCCGGGTATATATTTTACCCGCCGGTATTATTTGGAGCATTTGGGTGCTCCAATTAATAAAAAAGGAGTTGAGAGAAATGATCAGGACATCGGACATGTCCTAGATATGAAATAACATAGAAAGGCAAAACGGACAAAAGAGTCGCTATTTCGTTTCTTAACGGCTAAGAAAGACGGCTTAGGAATACACGTTTTCCGAGGCAATTGTGGAATAATTATCCCTACAATATTCAAGATATATTATTCCAATTTCGAGAAGTTTGGAGAATGGAGTTCAACCCGCAATTGGATCGATAAAAGGATAATTATCGACTTCAGTAAAGGATAATTATCGACTTCACTATAAATAGCGGAAAATCGTTTATTAATTCATTTCCTTTCACGTTTCCTCGTAAAAGCTCTGATTTCTCTCAAACTTCAAACTCAGATCTACTCTCCGTTTCTAATCTGATTTCAATTCCGTTTGAGTTTTTGGATTCCTCTCTTCATTCTCCTTATATTGATACCGAGTTTTTGCATTTCCGAGCAGATGAAGACCTGGTCGAGCATATATGTCACCAGGACAGTTTTTTCGCTCAGATGCCGGTGAATTTGATGTTGTACATGTGTAGCCTGCGCCGTTGTGATTCTGAATCTTCTTTCAGATCGTTAATCGGGTTAGTAACGAATAAGTTATGAATTTATTCGTTTTCCGTACTGCGATTTGACCTAAATTTACCTTAGGCTTTTCAAAATGGATAATTAGAAATTCCATTATGATCATTATATTATTCTGGTATATATGGGTTGTTTGTTTGATGAAATCTGATGATAGGTGGGTTTAAAAATGGCATGCGGGCAAAACGTTATTCTGGTGAAATTCAATTAATTAATTAAATGTTAATTAATTGAATTAGGATTAAATTTGAGATTTAGGAATACTGATTAGATGCATGCAAGGTGTCAGAATTATTTGAGGATCATGATGATGTTATGGATATCGGTTATGGCTTTAAGGATTAGTATGTGTACGAGTATGATGAGATGTTATGTTGAGGATAGGCATTTATGAATGTGTTGAGGATCTGAGGTTTAGAATAGAGATATAGGTTGGTTGTGGTTAGTGAGACGAGTCTCCTAACCTTTGCACTATGTGATTGTGTGTGCCTTGCTATTGCAGGCGTTGATTACTTCCCCAAGGGGAAGCTGTTGTGGATTGTATGATTGTGATGGTTGTGTGTGTTCATATGATTGTGCATTTATAAACTAAACCGGACTAGGATGACCATTCATTACATTTATTTGGCCCAAGTGTATTATAACGGGCGGTAATCGCCGGTCTCCGCCTGCTGGTTAGGATGAGGTGCCCTGAAAATGATCTCACAGAAGGGGACGAGTGAAGGTCACCCCCATGCAAAACTCCTGTGTTACGTTGGATGGGACGGGGTTCTTGAGGCTCCTTGTGTTACAAAAGAAGTTGAATTAGTAATGGAATAACGTAATGAAAGATAATAAATGAATGTGTGTGGCATTACATGTTTGAGATGTTGATGTGTGGTTGTGCTATTACCTTCACGCTTTTCATTTCTGTAGCTAACGGTTTCATACCGTGTTGTTGTGTTCTGCAGGTTAGGAATACTGCAGAGTGTGTCAGATGGTGTGACAAGCCGAGGACTTCTATACATTAGGATGCGTGGGATGTGGGATCTTTTGTGGTTGTGGTTTATGTTGTTGTTTTGTACTCGGCTATAAGTTTGTAAACTCTTTTGATGTATCATACTCAGCTTTTATATATTTGATTTTAATCTACATGTGCCTTGTTGTAAGATCCATTGAACTTGTTGTCAGGCTAGGGTCAGGATCCATTGTGAGATCCTAGCCCAATGTGACACTCCAAGTCCCGCGGATTTGGGGTGTTACAGAGTTGGTATCAGAGCCTTAGGTTGACAACAATGGCACTTGCTATCTACAATAAAGGTAGAGTGGATAAATAAATAGAACCCACATGGGGTCTGACTTTTCAAAAGGTTTTGGTTTTAAGCGAGTACAGATGTTTTGGGATAGTATGTACACAAGTCGTCACTTATATGAGGATCTCGACAGTGATCGCTAGTGACTTGCTTTACCTGTGGTAGACAGGGTCATAGAACTGTCTTTTGTAAGCAAACTGGAGTGGCATCACGACAGAGGTTTATTTCTGCTAGTGTGATGGGAGGTGGTCAGAAGACACCTCAGCAACAGACGCGGGGGCAACAAAGAGTCCCAGATCATTCGCTTATTCAGGAATCCGTTTCCCAGGCTGAGTAGAGGTAAGGGTCGTGGTAGGAGTACCATGGATACTAGAAGAGCTCAAGGTAGAGCCTTTGAGCTGGGCAGTGCAGAGGAGCCACCCGTACTAGTGGCCGGGATGAGACGTATATGTCTCAATTGTGGTTATCCAAATCATGTGAGCTCTGAGTGCCCCATGGCACCGATAGCTTGCTTCACCTGTGGTGAACTAGGCCATCTGGCCCTTTTCTGTCAGCAAGGTAGTGTTTCTTCTCATCAAGACCTTCCTCTTTCCGATGTAGAAAGAGTCGAAGTAGAGGCTATGGCGATGACCTCAGTGATACCTGAGGAGCACAGGTCTGAGATTGAGTAATGATATGCAGTAGAGCTTCGGGCGTTAGCTGTTACAGGTACCACTTGTTAATGGTTTACCTAGTGGAGTTTTGTTTGTTGTGAGTGCTATGCACCTCTTGTCTTTCGATGCATGTGTTAATAGTTAATTGTGGATATAGTAGAAGATAGATCTTCCTTTATAGGATTATGAGTTACGGATCTTAGGTACCCGCGAGATATGTGGTTGTTCCCTTTGTTCAGGGACTTGTGTATGGCTTGAAGACTTCTTTGTCATGCCTTAGGTGCATGAGAAGGTCTTTATGTGTGTGGTGGACGAATAGATATCATGTTGGTTTAGATAGCAGTAGGAGGACTATTATAGTCTCTACTGAGATCGACTAAGTAGAGGTTTTCCGAGGTTATGGCCTTTGAGGAGGTGAGTTATCTTTAGTGCCGTATGAACAGCGAGGTTGATAAAACCAGAGGGTGATGTTTTTTTAATGTTGTGCCATGAAGGAAAGAGATAGTTCCATGCTGAAGAGTATTCTAGTGGTATATGATCTTATAGACGTGTTACTGAACCGTCTAATCTATCGTCTCAGCGGAATGATGACTTTGATATTGTGTTGAAGTATGGTACGAGACTGGTTAGGAGAAGGCCTATGAGGTATATGGCTTGTTGAGTTGTTAGAAATTGAAGAAGCAATTTGAAGAGTGGTTTGAGACGGGCTCCGTTCGCCCTAGCACGTTCATTTCTACGTATGGACGACTTGTTGGATCAACTAAGAGAAGCAATTGTGTTTTTAAGATTTTCGTATGCTTAGGATATCATCAGCTATGGATGAGAGAGCAGCGTGGGCATAAGACAACATTCCATACCCGTTATGGACATTACGAGTTGTAGTGTTGTCATCTGAGTTGAGGAACGTCCTAGTAGTCGTTATAGGAGTTGATGAACAGTGTCTTCATCTACTTCCTTGATCATTTGGTGGTAGACCTTATTGATGACGTTTGGTGTACTCTCACAACAGAGAGGAACGTACCGGTTATTTGAGGACGGTTTTGTAGAATATGAGGGATAAAAGCCAGTGTGCTATGCTTCCTAATTGTGAATTGAGATGCCAAGAGTAACATTCAAGGTCATGTTGTTCTGCCAGCGGGATCATAGTTGATGTGACAAGGAGTGAGTATGATGCCTTTTGGATGACGTTGTTGAACATTAAGGGAATGCGTAGTTCTCGGCCCAGCATATTGCTACCAACGCTTTGAGGAAGGATTCTATGTGATTGTGCATCAAATTATGAGTCTTCTGAGGAAGACCACCAAAAGTGTGTGGTTGAAGTAGTATGTTGGAGTTCTGAAGAGTAGAGGAAACATTTGAACTCTGCTTCCATTCGGTGATAATCAGAAGATTTTGGGAATCACGTGACTACGGTGTTGAGAACGTATGAGGAGAACTGCCCGACTCATGATTTTGAGTTAGTAGCGGTAATTCAAGTGTCAAGATTTGAAGGCAATATCGGTGTGATATTTCATGTTAGATTCCCACCGATCATAAGAGTTTGAAGCATATTATTATGCAACATAAGTTGAATAACTGCCAACTTCGTTGACTGGAGTTAATCAAGGAGTTTGATCGTGAAGTTTGGTACCATTCTGGCAAGGAGAATGTGGTAACTGATACCTTGAACTAGAAGACGCCTCGAGAGAAGGCGATTGTTGGAATTGCTGTACAGTCTCGGTTTCAAAATGATCTAGCTTGGTTAGAGTTGGACCTACAACTGCTGATAAGGACGTTAGTTTCATATTTAGGGATTTTAGCTGGTTTGTTGGATGAGGTCCAACAAAAACAGGGGACTTTCCTGACCCTGAGGGAACTTGATGGAAGGATGCCTCATGGCGAGGCACCACAATTCTATAATTGAACATAAGGAGTATGAGGCGCCGCAACTGCGTCAGTATAACCGCTTATGCGGAGTCGAGTGGAGAAGATTACATTACATCTTCATTAGTACATCCATGTACGAATAAGAGGTACCACGAAGTAGTAAATCAAGTTAAAGTGTTATTTGACCTGGAGATAAGCTCATCCACTACCATTGTTGTAGTGGAAGTGAGAGGACTTTTCTGTGGACTTGTGATGGGATTGAGACCCAGTAAGAGTTTTGGTGTTATCCAGATTATTAGAAACAGATTTACGAAGGTGACACGTTCCATCTCTACAGAGAGACGTGGCTAGTGAATGAAGTAACAAAGGAGTACACTAAATAGATGGTGGGACTTCATAAGTGTACCGAGGACGATCGACTATGATTGTAGTAGACGGTTTTCTGTGAGGTTTTGATAGCAGATTCAAACTGCTTGGGGAACGCGTCTACACTTCATGATTGAGATTTACCTCAAATAGACGGTCAGTCTGAGACGACCCTCCAAACCGTAGAGAACATGTTGCGAGCTTGTGGGATGGATTAGGAACAGGGGCGATCTATTTATCTCCCACTCGTTGAATTCTTATACCACGACCGTTGGGATGCATCTATAGGGATGGTCCCTATGAGACATTGTGTAGACATAGGTGTCATACACCTTTATGTGGGGATGAGCCTGGCAGTACCAATGGGTTAGCCAGAGCAGATTCAGTATGATATAGCTCGAGTAACGTTAATCAGAGAAAGGATGGTGGCTGCACAGAGTCGCTAGAAGTCGTATGCAGATTGGAGGCGTCGACCTCTAGAGTATAGGGTGGGAGCTCATGTCTGGTTGAGAGTATCTCCGACGTGAGGCGTCAGACGTTATGGCATAAAGGGAAAGTTGAGTCGCCGATAGGTCGGTCCTTTCGAGATACAAGATGGAGTTGGAAGAGTAGTGCACAGATTGGCTTTTCCATCGAAGTTAGAGGGTGTTCACCCTATGTTTCATGTGTCTCAGCTGAGCAAATACATACTAGATCTGAGGCACATTGTGAGTCATGATGCTCTAGTAGTTGAGCAGGATCACACTTTTGCAGACCAACCTTTTGCGGTTCTAGGCAAAGAGGTGTGAGACGCCTGCATTCGAAGGATATTCCTATGATGAGGCTACGCGGGAGACTGAGGATAGTATCTAGGGGAACTATCCAGATTTGTACACCGGGACAGATGCACCTGTAGGATCCACGATTAGATTTTGGTACTATCTTAGTGAGTGTATGTTATGCTATGTGCTTATGTGATATGTTGTGTTTTCGTGCTAGCTGTGAGTTGTGCATATGATCTGTTATATCTTGTTTGCTAGTACGAGATAGGTATAGTTGGAGATAGTTCTTTCCTCCATGCTACGGTTTATGTGTTAGGATTAGCAGGAGATGGTTCTTTTCTCCATGCTATCTTTGATGGACATAGTGTGAGTAGTTGTGTTACGAGTACGATTGGCTGGAGACGGCTTCCTCCATGCCTTGTGACGTGGTTAGTAGTTGGCTAGAGATGATTTTTTTTTCCTCTATGCCTTTGGATTGCGTTATGATCTTGTTGCTGGAGTTGGTGATTCGTCCATGCTGTGTTTTGAGGTTATAGAGTGTTATTGGTTGATATGTTTGAACGGAGATGTGATACCTCCGATAGAGAGAGTGTCTATACCTCGGTGCATGGGTCCGAGAGGATTTCAGAATTGTTCAAGTTTCGGGACGAAACTTTTTCTTAAGGGGTGTGTGATGTAATATCTAGGATTTCTGAATTCTAATTAACGGTTATTAACTTAATCAGTGATAGTAATTGACATATAACTTGTGAAGATTGCGTAAGTGATGAGTATAAGTCCCACCGTTATGTTTCTGGCATAATTTTGGGCTTATGGTGAAATTTTCAATTTTTTCCCCCGGGTAATTATTTTACCCTCCGGTATTATTTGGAGCATTTGGGAGCTCCAATTAATAAAAATGCAGTTGAGAGAAATGATCACGACATCGGACATGTCATAGATATGAAATAACATGGAAAGGCAAAACGGACAAAAGAGTCGCTATTTCGTTTCTTAACGGCTAAGAAAGAAGGCTTAGGAATACATGTTTTCCGAGACAATTGTGGAATAATTATCCCTACAATATTCAAGATCTATTATTCCAATTTCGAGAAGTTTGGAGAAGGGGGTTCAACCCTCCATTGGATCGATAAAAGGATAATTATCGACTTCGCTAAAGGATAATTATCGACTTCACTATAAATAGCGAAAAATCGTTTATTAATTCATTTCCTTTCACGTTTCCTCGTAAAAGCTATGATTTCTCTCAAACTTCAAACTCATATCTACTCTGTGTTTCTAATTTGATTTCAATTCCGTTTGAGTTTTTGGATTCCTCTCTTCATTCTCTTCATATCGGTACCGAGTTTTTGCATTTCCGAGCAGATGAAGACCTAGTCGAGCATATATGTCACCAGGACAGTTCCGTCGCTCAGATTCCGGTGAATTTGAAGTTGTACATGTGTAGCCTACGTCGTTGTGATTCCGAATCTTCTTTCAGATCGTCAATCGGGTTAGTAACGAATAAGTTATGAATTTATTCGTTTTCCGTACTGCGATTTGGCCTAAATTGACCTTAGGCTTTTCAAAATGGATAATTAGAAATTCCATTATGATCATTATATTATTCTAGTGTATATGGGTTATTTGTTTGATGAAATCTGATGATAAGTGGTTTAAAAATGGCCTACGGGCAAAATGTTATTCTGGTGAAATTTAATTAATTAATTAAAGATTAATTAATTAAATTAGGATTAAATTAGAGGTTTAGGAATACTGATTAGATGCATGCTAGGTGTCAAAATGATTTGAGGATCATGATGATGTTATGGATTTCGGTTATGGCTTTAAGGATTAGTATGTGTACGAGTATGATGAGATGTTATGTTGAGGATATGCCTTAGGCATTTATGAATGTGTTGAGGATCTGAGGTTTAGAATTGAGATATAGGTTGGTTGTGGTTAGTGAGACGAGTCTCCTAACCTTTGCAGTATGTGATTGTGTGTGTCTTGCTATTGCAGACGTTGATTACTTCCCCAAGGGGAAGCTGTGACGTGGTATAGGTTACGAGTATATCAAGTAAGTCCATAGGACTTACTTAGCGTGCAGTTGTGGATTGTATGATTGTGATGGTTGTGTGTCTTCATATGATTGTGCATTTATAACCTAAACTGGACTAGGATGACCATTCATTACATTTATTTGGCCCAAGTGTATTATAACGGGCGGTAACCGTCGGTCTCCGCCTGCTGGTTAGGAGGAGGTGCTCTGAAAATGATCTCACAAGAGGGGACGAGTGAAGGTCACCCCCATGCAAAACTCCTGTGTTACGTTGGATGGGACGGGGTTCTTGAGGCTCCTCGAGTTACAAAAGAAGTTGAATTAGTAATGGAATAACGTAATGAAAGATAATAAATGAATGTGTGTGGCATTGCATGTTTGAGATGTTGATGTGTTGTAGTGTTCTGCATGCTAGGAATACTACAGAGTGAGCCAGATGGTGTGACAAGCCGAGCACTTCTGTACATTAGGATGCGTGGGATGTGGGATCTTTTATGGTTGTGGTTTATGTTGTTGTTTTGTACTCGGCTATGAGTTTGTAAACTCTTTTGATGTATCATACTCAGCTTTTATGTATTTGATTTTAATCTACTTGTGCCTTGTTGTAAGATCCAGTGAACTTGTTGTCAGGCTAGGGTCAAGATCCATTGTGAGATCCTATCCCAATGTGACACTCCAAGTCCCGCGGATTTGAGGTGTTACAGGAATGTGGTAAGATCTTTATGATTCTTGTGTCACATTGTAATTGGAACTAGTAATGGAATGACGTAAGAGAAAGATGATAACCGGATTGTGTGATATCATGCTATTTGTTTACGTTATTATATTTGTGTGTGTCTTTACCATCTTTATATTGCATAGAATGTTAGCTAACGGTTTTATATTGCCATTGTAGATGCCTTGCAGGTTAAGGACGCCGCCGAGTGGCTCGGAGGAGTGGACAGTCAGGGTTCCGTACATTATAGGACGGGGATGAGGGTTTTATATTAAGTTCCGTTGTTGTTTGTACCTTAGTCGATGTTACCATGTTGTTTTGAGGACTCGGATGAGTATCCACATTGTATCGTATACTGGTTCATGTCACATTGCATTGAGACTATTTGGTTTTTGCCTTTCTATTTGTGCCTTGTTCGAAAGATCCGGTGTAATTGTTGTCAGGCTAATGGTCGGGACCCATTCTGAGGTCTCCGCCCGTAGCGCCCCGAGTCCCGCATATTTGGGGTGTTATAATATTGTATCAGAGCCCTAGTTTGACAACAATGGCAATCGCAATCTTCTAAAGGCCGAATAGACAACCAAACAGAACCCGCAAGGGTTGTGAGCTTTCAAAATGAATTTCGTTTTCAAATCACGAGTATAGTCTTGTTGGGAATAGAATGTACGGGACCACCACTCCTTCCACGGATCTCGGCGGCTTAGTTACCGACTTAAGTTGTATGTGTGGACTATGGCTATGCTTGATGGACATAAGACATTATAGTAGTATTATTATCGTAACTTGAGTATAGTTATATATTTATATATATTTATTCATACGGTATGCTAGTATCAGATTAGTAGTAGTGGACCTTATAGTTATGATGATAGAAAGCTAACATCGCGCCTTGGACAAACACTGTATAGCTTAGGATAGTGTACGTAAGAATATGAGAATGCTCAAATTATCGAGTTGAGCATCAAGTTTTAACGAGCAACCCGATGATTTCTCGGACTCCTTTAAGAGGACATCGAAGTAGAAGATTATAGACGACGTAAACGAAGTACAAACAAATAGAAGGGAACCTAGAGTCGACTAAAGCAACATCGAGATGAAAGCAATACAAGCAAGGAAGCAACATAAAGATGTGGAGTTGTTCTCAAGAAGCAATGATTGAGCAATAGTGAAGCAAATTGGAGGTAACAACTTGGGGAGTTTTCCAAGTGCCGTGCCAAAAAGCTGAAGATGCGAATCATGTAGAGAGGACTACAGCCTCGCTCAAGCATCAAGAAGTGGTGTTGCAATTAAGGCAAGTTCCATAGGCACTCCTAAGCATGGGAGTCAAGATGAGAACCGTGGTCGAACGAGTTACAAAAGGTTTAAGAGGCATAAGTTAAGCTTACGGAGATACCATAAAGTGAAATGTCAAGTTTAAGGGATTCTAAGCGGGTGACTTATTCCAAATATATGGGAGTTACGAGGAGAACCAAATGGTGAAAGTTCACATAATGAAATTTCCTTAAAGGAACCAACTGATTTTCATTGTGATGATTAGGCTAAGAAACGTCAAGAAGAAGGAAGTGTGTATAGATGATGATCTCAAGAGATCCGAGACTCATAGAGGATCTTTCTTTTATCGGAAGACTTAATTAACAACCAAGAGAAGCGCGAGTGGATGCTAACTAACGTTAGAGATATTTGAGAAGGTGTACTTAAAGGACAACAAGGAAGAGGTGTTAAGCCTATGAAAGTGAGTTATACGACACAACAAGGTCAAGAAGAGTATAGTTATCTTATGAAAGAAGAATGAAACATGGAGTGTAGACCGAACTAGCGGAATTTAAGGTAGAGTACCCAGAGTGGGTAGCCTTCATGAGAATGGTAATGTGAAAGTATGGAATAATGGTAAGTCGTTGACCATGGAGAAGGTCAACTGTAAACTAATTGGGGACAACCCATAATGCACAGTTGCGGGATGACTACTGGCTAGTGTTGAGGAAAAGAGTAACCAAAACTATAGATTATGAAGGAACGGTAACAAGAGTTGGGAGTATTTCCGGTGGTTCAATGTCTGTAGTAAGGAGGTATATCAACGGAAGCGCATATGTCACAACAAGTGTTTCTTGTTAGTAGAAGCAATGTGAGATAAAGTACTTCCTTCGTTACTTGGAACTTGCAACAAGAATTGAGAAAACGTAACATCAAAGTTGGGTTTGGAAAAAAAAACAAAAACGACGTAAATTGGAAGTTTGACCTTCTTTGTTGGAGACATTCAAAGAGAAATGTAATGGAAATGTTGTATTTAGAAATATCTGAGAGCAAGTTGAGCTTTGTAATAAGGGAACATATGAGATTATCGAGAGGATTGGACTTTCAAGATATCGAGTTTAACGAGACCGTATTAATGAATTGCACTAGTGGAGATTCTCGAGTATGAGACTAAGCGATTGAGGAACAAAGAGACATTGTTGGTAAAAAAAGTTCAATGGTCACGGCATGATACCAATGCATCTACTTGGGAAACCAAATCAATAATAAAAGAGTGTTACCTTCTCTTTTCGAGTTTTAGTTTCGGGTACAAAACTCTTTTTAAGGAGGAAATGATGAAATACCCCAAATAGTAGGCACGTTTTGAATAAATATTTTTTCCGTATTTTATTAATATCTTAATAGCCTAAATATTTTTACGAGTATATTTACATATATTCAGTGTTTTATTTTACTTAAAAATCAAAAATGTTTTCCAGTCCGAAAATTTCGTTTCAAGTATTTTATATCAAGTTTATTTATTCCCGATTTCTTATTTCATTCTTTATCTTTTCTTATTTCATTTTCTTTTCTCCTATTTATTTCCCTCTCTTTCGTTTTTTTACTTTTTCTTCCACGCCAAGTGGGTGTGTCCTTGTTCCTTTGGTAGCTCACTTTTCCCACGCCCACCTAACTGAACTTACACCCTAGCCTGATTCTGTGGCACCATTGACCCCTCATCCCTTCTTGCTTTGTCTCTATGCCTCAACTCTCTTCACGCAGCAGCAACCTCAACCTGACTCTTCCCTTCTATTTCATTCCCAAACAGCCACTTGCTACAATCTCTCACGCTTTCACTCACTCCCTTACCTTCATCTCCCATCTCCATTCTTGGCAAGATTCATCAAAGAAACCACCATCCCTTCTTGCCGCCGCTGGTGTTGTCGCCGTCAAGCAGACGCACTAGCAACATAAACCTGAAATCACCAATCCACCTCCTTCCCCTTTTCCTTCTCTGTTCTTGAAACAAGCCCTCATGCCTCTCCTCCCCGTTATGTTTTCTTGCCCTCTCTGGTGCAACCTCTTCCATCGAAGCCGGCAAAGCCACGATCGCCGTATCCTCACGATCTCACCCTCACTTGTCCCTGTTTCCGGAAGCGAAGAAGAACATATCTCGATATCTTGCCTCACCTGCTGACTAAAGGTATTTCTATGGTCGTCTATACCCTATCAAAAATAAATCCCGAGTTAGCACTAAAACAAGTATAATGGTTAAGTAAGGGTCTAACCCAAGAGAGTTAAGTTATTTTTATTAAATTTAATTATTGATTATAAGAACAAGTAACAAGGGGGGGTTTGGTTGAATTGACGCACACAAAACTTATGAAAACAAGTAACGCAACAAGTGAGACAATAATGGATGAATCTACACTAGGTTGATTCTTAGCATGCAAATGCTACTTTGGTGAGTTCTTTTTACGAGTTTTAAGTAATCTCCCGTCTCGATCATATATATGTGTTGAGCCAACCGGCATCAACACAATTAACAGGTTAGTGTTCCGTAAACCTACAAGAACAATTAACAAGTTAGCTTTCAAATAAAGACTAAGGGATATAAAGAATAGATTAAAATCGTTAACCTTATCTTTATATTTGTGTCCTTTTTCCGTAAGTAATTACAACCCGTTATTACTTAAAGTTTACTACTAGATTAAAGACACGAACCGGAATCTATTAATCCTAGTTCTTTGTATGCACTTTAGAACCTAAGGTGATCAATCTTAAGTGTTAATCAAACATGCAATTAGACAATAAAGATTAAGGAAATACAAAGCATTACTGAATGAAAACTTATATTAAAGATAACTTACAACCAAAGTAACAATGCAGCTTCAAACCAACCCAATGTAGCAAGGGAGTTAGCAATTCATTACAATGGAAATGATGAGAAAATTGGATTCTAAGTCGATCAAACCTAAGTCTATTTATACTACAATTAGCACTAAATAGGAGTAAATGGCCGGCCCAAAACAGCCACCTTTAATGCCATAAAGGTGGTGTAAAAAGCCAAAGTAAAGCTTCTGTCGTTGAACCGCAGGGGCGGCCTTCAGCTCCGCAGGGGCGGTGAAGGCAAAAACGCTTGATCTTCTTCATGGCCACAGGGGCGGCTAGGCAATTCCGCAGGGGCGGATCTTTAATGCTCTTCAAACGTCTAACTCTTCAACTTCCTACCATTTCTGATGCCAAGCCGCCGGGGCGTCCCAGTGTCAACGCAGGGGCGGTGACACTGACTCTTCATCTTCCAGCTCCCAGGTTGAGGCACAAGCAGAGGCGCAGGGGCGCTGGTCTTCGCTTCTTCAGGGCAAGTCACCGCAGGGGCGCCAAGGGTTGACGCAGGTGCGATGACCGTCTTCGTGACTGGCGCTGGCGCAGGGGGTGCGCCGGAGTGTGGTGTCACCCGCAGGGGCGGTGACACTGCTCCGCGGCGGCGGTGAGGCAACAGAAGCTTTGCTTCGTGCATGGTCTTCACTCTTAAGTGCTTATAACTCCTTCCTTAGCTTCTTTTAGTCTTCTTCTTTTGGACCAAGGAGTTAGTAGCATAAACCGACACTAATGCAATAAAAAGACTCTAAAAACTAGCCTAAATGATAGTGATTCCATCACCTATCACCTGCCGCCTCTCTGTTTCCTTTCTTCTTTGTTCTCCACCGCCGTCAATCACTAGTAGGCCACCGGAGGGCCCCCTTCGCTGCAGAACCAACGCTAGTGCCCTACCTCCTCCTTCGTCACCGTTGGAGCTCCTTCACTACCTCACACCTTCATGAGCAAGTTTGAAACCCTATGGGGTTTATTAAAATCGGGCGCCTTCTTTTTAAAGTAATTACATAAAGTATCCTATATTTTGTATTTGTGTTTCTAGCCCTAATTTCGGCAGTCTACAATTATATCCCTGCAGATTTAATCGCAGGATTTAGCCCATATATTATTTACGGAAAATGACCCATATTTTGGAAATTGTGTAATTGCCCAGAAAATGTACTTACGCTTTCTAACCTTGGATTTTATACACGTGGTTTATCCTATATATTATATATATTATTCCCAAAGTTAGCGTATAAGCTAAATTTGTTTAATTTTGGTGTTAGATTCGGAAACGACCCCGATAAAGGCCTAACCAATCCAAGTTCGATATCCGTCGATCGATTTCCGTCTTTTGACGTCATGTGAGTGCCCTCTCCCTCGATATAGTAATGTTTAGTAGTAGAATCATGCTAGGTTGGATCTATCATAACCTAGTGAGAATGTCAAGTAGTGGTTGTGGACCCTTTCGTGAGTTTTGAGGATTTGATATTGTTTGATAAATTAAGGATTGTTCCAAGGATTGAGGTGTATTGATATTGTTGTGAGGTTTCTAATGTTTTAAGTTGTATCATTTGATCTTGTGAGTATCTTCAGGCTTGAGGTTGTGGTTATATGATCATTGAGACTAGGACAAGAGTATCCTAGCATCGTGTGGTATGATCTTAGAGATCATTGACACTAGGACGACAGTATCCTAACATATAGTTTTGTGATCTTGTAGAGATCATGGAAACTAGAAGTCTAAGGACTTCTAGCACTTTAGTTAGTCGTTGATCATGTGCCTTGTTTTGACAAGGCATTGAGTGCCTTCCTACGGGAAGCTGAGAGCTTTTGTTATCGGGTTTAACTTTGAGATAGGTAAGTCCGTGAACTTACTTTGCTCACTTTTGCGTATTAGTTTGACCATGATGGTTGTGGGTGTATAATTATGATTATAACAACAACCAGACTACGACAACCTTTATATATTAATTTGACCCAAGTGTATTATAATCTGGAAGTGACCACTTGTCTAGTTCAAAATGTGGAAACTGAGAGGTGCTTTGCAGCAAGTCCAGCAGGTCCAGCAGGTAAAGGAGGGGTGCACCGCCTCTATTCGTGTATTATAATTATGATTATAACAACAACCGGACTACGACGACCTTTATACATTAATTTGACCCAAGTGTATTATAATCGGGCAGTGACCACTTGTCTAGTTCAAAATGTGGAAACTGAGAGGTGCTTTGCAGCAAGTCCAACATGTAACGGAGGGGTGCACCGCCTCTATTCCTGTCGGTGAAAGGGGACAAAGGCGAGTTTTGGGGATTCTCGTGCAACAACATAAGTTGAATTAGTAAAGAGAATAATGTAAATAAAAGATAATAACCAGATTGTGTGTAAGCATGCTATGTATTTATAGTACTTTATGTGTGTATGTGTATTTATCGTTATTCTAATATTGGGAATGTTAGCTAACAGTTTTGAACTGTTGTTGTAGATTTTCTGCAGGTTACGGATGCTGCCGAGTGACTCGGAGGAGTGGACAGCCGGAATTCCCGTACATTATAGGACAGGAGATTGGGTTTTGTATTATTTATCGTTGTCGTTGGTTCTTTCGTTGGTTTGCACGTACTTTGTTGTAAGAACTCGGCTGGAGTCTTCTTTCGTTTGTATTCGGGATCATGACACTTGCATTAAAACTATTTTGGTTTTGCCTTTTATTTGTAACTTGTTGTAAGATCAGGTGAAATTGTTGTCAAACTAAGGGTCAAGACCCATTGTGAAATCCTAGCCCGGTAGCATCCCAAGTCCTACGGAATCGTGGTGTCACAACTATAAAATGTTAAACGACATCCCTACAAAATACTTTTTTTTAGCATTTTCAAACACATGTCTAAGTAGAATAACCACATCATAGTCTTTCAATTATCAACATTGAATTCCTTGCCATAGTTGTTCTTTTTATGTGTACTGTATACCCTATATTTCTAAATATAGCATTCTCCTTTTATTTTATTTAATATTATAGTCATTACGCTATTTCCTTATTTTATATGTCTATTGAATTTCTATTCAATAATATATCCTTCATAGTACCATTTTCTAAATAAATACAAAAATATTTCATAAATTGAAGAAATCATAGTTGGTGAACATTATGAGGCTACTAAAATTATCTCAAACTTGAGATTGACCATGAGCTTGGAGTATTAATCAACTTCATCATGTACAATATCACAATCATTAATATTTAACCTTTCAAACTCTTCTCCTAGAAGTCGTGAACCGCATCAATATTGTTAAGGTTGAAGAGAATACTTATCCGGCGTAACAAGGTGGTCATTGTCCCCAAAGAAAAAGAAATATGAGGAGAGTGGAATGATTGTGGTAGTGTATTTGATAAAGTTGATTTATAATCGAAGCTCATGCTCAATCACAAGTTTGTGCTATTGTTATTAGCCTCATAATGTTCAACAACTATTATTTCTTCGATTTATGAAATAGTTTTTTATTTCTTTAGAAATGGTAGAATGAAGACTATATTATTGACTAGAAATTCAATAATATATTCTTGATTATACCATTACGAAAGAAATTAAAATTATTTCATAAATCGAAGAAATCCTAGAAGCAATGAATTGCATCGATATTGCTAAGGTTGAAGAGTATGCTCAACCAGCGCAACACGGTGGTGATCGTCCCCAATGCAACGAAAATCTGAGGGTTACAGAATCATTCAAATAGAGAAGATGGACAATTTTTGTTGTGATGGGTTGTCAAAGGTGCCATATGTATTGTATGGTACCTCAAAAGACAAAGATGTGCCAAAATGGAACTCCACAAATTTGATTGTTATTCAAATAGCAAAGTTAACATGTGTGCATTGTAGGCCACCTTATTAAGCATGTTCATGCGTTTGTTCCATCATCATAGTTTCATATCTTAAAGAAAAACATGAGACCTTTATTTTAAAAGTTATTTGATGTTATATATATCGTTATAAGTCAGGAAGTGGTGTGGAACATCATATGTTTAACGTCTTAATTATACGTAAAAGTAGTGCTTTATCATTCGGACATTAAGGACTTGTTAGATATATTATCATTCGATGCTACATTTACTATTTATGTTAACGTGTATTGTATCAACTAACACCAAAATTATTGTTTGTGCCTACGATTGTTAAATAAATAAGTTTAAAATGTGTGGGGCCACACATATAGCATGTTTTCATGATATATTTTTAGATGTGTGTTTATGGGATTTGCTATTGTTTTGCAAGGTTTAGGCATCTACATCTTAGTCGATGCTTTAAATAGCAAAGAATGACTAATCACATTGTACTTGTATTTGTGTTTATAGGTGTTTTAGGTCTCAAATGGAGCTTAAAACAACATATACAACATCCCAACCATTCCAATGAGCAATCATCACATCATCAGCTACCTCATAATTGGAGCAAAGGAAGGAAGAAGGCTAGTTTTGACATTTACAAGAAGCCAGTGGAGCAAAAGAAACCCAAATTAAAGAGCATCGAGTGATGCCTCACTAGAGCTAAGAGGAAAGCTAAATTTGGACTAAGAAGACATGGGAATAGATCTGTCAACGTAGGTCGAGTGAATATCATCACTCGACTAAAGAAGACAAGCTAATCGATGTAAAAAGACACTCCACTCGGACTAAGAAGACTCATGTTCAAGAAAGTTCAAATTAAATGGTGTGGAATCGAGCTCGAGCTATTGTGATAGCTCCTTCTATGGTAGGACTGAAAGATGATGTGGATGCGTTATTCTTCAATGCCTTAGTCCTTGATCTTGTATAAGGTCTTTTTGGTGGTGTTGGGGATGGTCCCTCATCACAATGATAAAGCGCTACTTTGAAAACCAAGTTCTTTTCAATAGATCCAATAAAATAACCCCTCCGGTTAGCGCATGTTCTTTTATCCAAATCCATTAGTAACGCCACTTCTTTCGAAGATGAATCATAGATGAAAACAAAACACTTTGAAAAGAAACATATACCTATTGACATTGATTCAACAATTCACATAAATTGTCACCATGGATCCATCATAGGGTCAATAATGTAACACCCCAAATATGCGGGACACGGGATGCCATATTGGGCTAGGATCTCACAATGGATCCTGACCCTACCCTGACAACAAGTTCATTGGACCTTACAACATGGCACTGACAGATATAAAACAAACCGTATATGTATATATATATATATATATATATATATGTATGTATATAAAAATATGTGACAAAAGGAACGTATCATCCCCGCCTCCGAGTGCTATAGACAGTTGGAGTGTTATCGGTCACACAACCCGTGTACCCTATGGGAGTGGATTCCGCCCTTCCCGTAAACAACATCTAGCCTGACTGCACAAAAACCTCCCAGACTCCACGGCAGGATGAAAGGGAAAGGTTATCACGACCACTACAATGGGCGGTCACTACAACATAGATTGGTTATAATCAACTATGACATGCTATCAAGCATATATCACACACCACTCATACAAGCACCCAATATAAGGATGGTAGCTAAGTAAGTTCTACGGACTTACCTCAACCTCGTACAAACACAACCACGATCAACCTCCAATCCTGAGAGGGACACTGCCTAATAACAAGGAATTAAGATATATCAATCAAAAGGGGTCACACCTAGACCCAAGGGATCCATAGGATCATCCTCAACCTAAACCTCACAACCTATTAATCCTCAAAGTCAAACAACGCATAACATGATCATAACATCATCAACACACTCTCAACTATGCCTAACATGGTACTACACACTCATACTAGGAAAGGAAGGGACAATGCCATCCATAAGCAAGCTCAGAAGCAAGACACCTGCAAAACAAAGAGCAAGACAAGGCTGGTGTAGGTGGGCACAAGGGTGGCTGCATGGAGGCGCAGGGGCAGCGACTGGCCGGCGTTAGGGCGGCTCCAAGGTGGCGTAGGGGTGGCTGGTGTGCAAAATGCACACTTTCAGCTCTTCTTCACTTCTTCACTCGAATCTCTTCACTTCTTCAGCCAGCAGCCAAGCACATATATATACGTACATATATACATCAAATGAAGCCTATGAAGGCTGCCACAAGATCAATCTTGTGGATCATAAGCTAGAAGGGAAGAAAAGAAGATAGGAAGGAAGTAAAGAAGAAAGGAAGGGAATGAGGATGAAGATCTTACCAAGCTGTAACCTAATTAGAGGAAGAACCACACCACAACCTCAAGGCTAGATAACCCAAGCACAGCAACATCCTCAATCATCAACCACAATCAAAGCCACACAAAAACTCTTCAAAACTCTCACAAGATCAAAGAGGAACAAGATGGAGATCCATAGAAGGAAGGAGAAGAAGAGGGACGTGAGGGAGAAGATGGAGCTGTAAGAAGATGAAGCAAACCCTCATTTGTAAGCAAGGGATGCTTATATAGGAAGCCAGCCCAACAGCACGAGTCAAGAGTCAACAAAGTCGGCTGCATCATACCAAAACCGGAGGGGCGGCTCAGGGAGGTGCAAGTGCGGCCCAGGCAAACCGCAGGGGCGGTTTAGGCCAAATCTGAACCCTCGGTATTCACTCTCAGGTCCTCTAGACTAAGGCTTTTACATCTCACCCCCCCCTAAAAACAAGTTTCGTCCCGAAACTTGCGAAATCCCAAATCCTCTCGGACTCATTTGCCGAGGTATAACTCTCTCTATCAGAGGCATCACATCTCCATTCAAAAGGTCACAGCCTATAACATTCTATAACCTTAAATACAACATGGAGAAATCATCAACTCCAAAAATCAGGGCCATAACGCTACCCCACAGGCATAGAGGAATCAAATCTTTTGCCATACTCACATCATAGGGCATACAAGAAACATATCTCTAGACAGATCATACGCATACACAACGCATGAAGGAAAAATATCTCCAACGAGACTATGTCCATCAAGGTAGTGTAGAGGAAAGAACCATCTCCAGTTCAATCCTAATCGCACTCAAATATCATGGAGGAAAGAACCATCTCCAACTATAATCATAAATCACGCAAGCACATCAAGATCTATTAAGATCATATATCACATCATAGCTAGCACGAAATTAAACACATCAAGGCATATGAGAACATAAACACATAATCACATACTTACAAAGATAGCACTAAGATTTACTCGGTGATCCTACAGGTGCATCTATCTCAACATAAAACTCTGGATAGTTCCGTTGGATACTATCTTTAGTCTCCCATGTAGCCTCCTCAAGTCCTCGTCTTCCTCAACATGAGAATGTCCTTCTAACGCAGCCGTCTCATGCCTCGCTCTAAGACTGCAATTGGATGCTCAGCAAAAGTGTGGTCCAGCTCAACCACTAAATCATCATAACTCACAATTTGTCTCGGATCTGGTATATACTCCATCAGTTGAGACACGTGGAACACATGATGAACACCTTCTAACCTCGGAGGTAAAGCTAATCTGTAGGCTTCTCTCCCAACTCTATCCCGTATCTCAAAAGGACCGACATATCGGGGACTCAGCTTCCCCTTTATGCCAAAACGTTTGACGCCTCGCGTCGGTGATACTCTCAAACAGGCATGAGCTCCAACTCTAAATTCTAGAGGTTGACGCCTCCTATCTGCATATGACTTTTGGCGACTCTGTGCAGCCAACATCCTCTCTCTAATCAGCGCTACTCGAGTCATATCATCTTGAATTTGCTCTGGTGCTATCCTGCTGATACTACTAGGCTCATCCCAGGATAAAGGTGTAGGCATCTACGCCCATACAGTGTCTCATAAGGAGCCATCCCAATCGATGCATGCCAGTTGTTGTTGTATGAGAACTAAACCAATGGGAGGTAATCTGATCATCCCTGTCCCCAATCATACACACAAGCTCGCATCATATCCTCAAGGGTCTGGATGGTCCTCTCTGACGGACCATTTGTTTGGGGGTGAACCGCAATCGTGAAATGTAGACTCGTCCCCAAAGAAGTCTGAATCTGCTGCAAAAACCTCGAGGTAAATCGCTCATCTCGATCAGAGACAATCGTCATGGGTACACCATGGAGTCTCACTATCTGTCTAGTGTACTCCTCAGCCAATCTACTCACTAGCCACGTCCCCCTAATAGGAATGAAACGTGCCGTCTTCGTCAGTCTATCAACTACAACCCAAATAGCATCAAAACTCCTACTGGGCCTTAATCCGGTTACAAAATCCATGGAGACGTCCTCCCACTTCCACTGCCGTACTAGTAGTAGATTCAGCTCACCTCCAGGTCTGAAATGCTCTATCTTAACCTGCTGACAGGTCGCACACTATGCCACGAATGTAGCTACATCGGGTTTCAGCCCTCCCCACCAATATGATCGTCTCACATCATGGTACATCTTACTCGTACTTGGATGTACTAAGTAAGGTCTATAGTGAGCCTCTTGTAAAATCCTTTGTCTCAGCTATGCATCAGCAGGTACACAAATACGGTTATGGCGTATCATCACTCCATCTTCTCCAATGGAGAACTGTGATGCCTCGCCACGAGACATCTTCTCTCAAATCTTCAGCAGGGTCGGGAAGGTCCCTTACTTCTGTCGGATCTCATCCAACAGACCAGGTAGAACCTCTAAAGCGTACAACTAGGCATCCTCATCAGGAAACTGGATGTTTATCTCTAGCCAAGCTAGATCCCTCTGAAGCTAAGGCTGAACTATCAATCTGGCAATCGCCTTCTCTCGGGGCGTCTTCCTACTCATGGCGTCGGTGACAACATTCGCCTTTCTTGGATGATACAGAATCTCAAGGTCAAAGTTCTTGATCAACTCGAGCCATCGACGCTGGAGGTTATTCAATTCCCGTTGCGTGAAAATATACTTCAGACTCTTATAGTGTGTGAAGATCTAGCAAGTAGCACCATACAGGTAATGTCTCTAGATCTTCAAAGCATGAACTACCGCTGCTAACTCCAGATCATGAGTCGGATAGTTCTCCTCATACGTCTTCAACTGTCGAGATGCATATGCAATCACTCTGACCCTCTGCATCAACACACATCCCAAGCCTAGTTTGGATGCATCACTGTAAACCACAAAATCCTAAGAACCCTCTAGCTGGGCCAAGATAGGAGCAGAAGTCAAATGCCTCTTCAATTCCTCAAAACTCTGGGCACACTGATCAAACCATACAAGTCTGGTAGTCTTCCTCAGTAGACTCGTCAGTGGACGGGCAATCACAGTAAATCCCTCAACAAAGCGTTGGTAATAACCGGCTAGCCCAAGAAAGCTACGCACTTCCATGACGTTTATCGGTGTCATCCATGCAGCAACGGACTCGATCTTCACCGGATCAACCATGATCCTACTGGCGGAGATAATATGGCCAAGGAAGGCTACCTCTAGCATCCAAAACTCAAACTTAGAGAGCTTAGCATACAGCTCTTTATCCCTCAAAATCTGCAAAAAAAAAACTACCTAAGATGACCGGCATGCTCCTCTCTGCTACGAGAGTACACAAGAATGTCATCAATGAAACTACCACAAACTGATCAACGAAGTCGATGAAAATATTGTTCATCAACTCCATGAAAACTGTTGGGGCATTTGTAAGCCAAAATGGCATCACTACAAACTTGTAGTGTCCATAACGTGTACGAAATGCCGTCCTGTGCACATCCTGCTCCCTCACCCTCAACTAGTGATATCTTGAGCGTAAATCAATCTGGGAGAACACTGTCGCTCCCTGAAGTTGATCAAGCAGATCATCAATACGAGGAAGTGGATACTTGTTCTTGATGTCACCTTGTTTAGCTCTCTGTAGTCAATGCATAATCTCGATAATCCGTCCTTCTTCCGCACGAAGAGGACACGGGATCCCCATGGGGATACGCACGGGCGAATGAAGCCCTTCTCAGCCAACTCCTTGAGTTGCTTCTTCAGCTCCAACATCTCGACAGGCACCATACGATATGGGGCCTTCGAGATCGGTCTCGTATCAAGCTCCAACTCGATATTGAATTCCACACTCCTCTGAGGCGGCAAGCTAGACGGCTCAGCAAACACGTCTGTAAACTCACAGACCACGGAAATATCCTCCAATGTTGGACTCTCTCCATCCTTCATGGCATAACACCAGAAGGCACGACATCCCTATGCTATCAGCCTCGATGCTCGTACAACACTGATGACAGAACCCGTCTTCCCAAGGTCCCAACCCCGGAAGACCTCTATCTGACCCACCTCGGTAGAGACTGTCACAGTCCTCCTACCTACATCTAATACCGCACGGTGTCTACGCATCCAATCCATACTTTAAATGACCGCTTCATGCATCAATCGCATTACGAAGAAGTCTACAAGCCACACACAAGTCCCTTAACCTAGGGGACAACTACGTATCTCACGGGTATCTCTGACCCTACTACCATCAGGTAATCCTATAGAAAAGGGTATCCTCTCTATATTAGCTAAAATCAGACGCTCAACACATACATCAGAAATAAAAGAATGCGTAGCACCCTTATCAAATAAAACTCTAACAAGTAGACTATGAAGGAGAATGGTACCTGTAGCAGCCGGTGCAGGCGGCTCCTCTCCACTCCTCAGCTCAAAGACTCTACCTTGAGCTCCTCTAGTTTCAGTGATACTCCCACCACGACCTCAATAGGGCCAAACCCTCGTTAACCAACACCATTACTAAGAACTATTGTGTGTAGGACGTCATAGAGAAGACTATGAATTATGGTGTACAATAGCATATATTGGGAGTAAATGGGCGGAGGGCATGCAAAAGATGCTTTTTATTTTGCTGTCAATCACCAAATTGCAATAAATTGTTGAGTGTTTCATGTGTGAAAGTTTATTCCGCCTCTATTGTTGTTTGCGGAGTTTTGTTTCAATATATGCTATTGTACACCACTCTACACTTCCTCCTGTAATTTAATGACATAGAACATTGATATCGTTGGATAAGAATATCAAGTAGAGCTTGATGAAGTAGTAACAAAAGGAGTACTATCTATAAAACCCTCCTTAGAAAGTACCAAGTTCAAACGTTTAGTTTTTCAAAATATTTGTCTTCTTGTATAGTGTAAGAATTATTTCATGGTAATTCTAAATACAAAGAACAATGTACGAAACAATAGAAATTACAACTGCTTACTAAGCACCCTTATAACTATAAAATGTTAAATGATATCCCTACAAAATATATTTTTTAGAATTTTCAAACACATGTCTAAGCACACCATATTCTTGTTCATTATCAGCATTAAGTTTCTTGCCACACTTGTTCTCTTTGTGTGTAGTTTATACCTTATATTTATTAATATAAAATTTTCCTTTTATTTTATTTAATATTATAGTAATTACGCTATTTCCTTTTTATATATGTCTATTGAATTTCTAGTCAATGATATATCTTTGATTGTACCATTTTCTACAGAAATAAAAAATCATTTCATAAATTGAAGAAATCGTAGTTGGTGAACATTATGAGGCTACTAAAAATAGCTCAAACACGAGACTAGACTATAAATCAACTTCATCAAGTACAACATCACAATCAATAACTTAAACGTTTCAAAATATCCTCCTAGAAGCCATGAACCACATCAATATTCTTAAGGTTGAAGAGAATGCTTAACCGGCGTAACAAGGTGGTCATCGTCCCCAAAGCAGCAAAAATCCGAGGGGTGTGGAATGATTGTGATAGTGTATTTGATAAAGTTGATTTATAGTCCAAGATCTTGCTCAATCTCACGTTTGTGCTATTTTTAGTAGCCTCATAATGTTCACCAACTATGATTTCTTCGATTTATGAAATAATTTTGTATTTCTTTAGAAATGTTAAAATCAAGACTATATTATTGACTAGAAATTCAATAATATATTCTTGATTTTACCATTTCTAAAGAAATCAAAATTATTTCATAAATCTAAGGAATCATTGTTGGTCAAGATTGAGGCAACAAAAAAAAGCACAAATTATGATTGCACATGAGCTTGGACTATAAATCAACTTTATCAAGCACACCATCACGATCATTAACATAAAATTTTCAAACTCACTTCCTAGAAGCCATGAATCGTATCGATATTGTTAAGGTTGAAGAGTATGCTCAGCCAACGCAACAAGGTGCCCCAATTTGCAATGAAAATCTGAGGGTTACCGAATTCATTCAAATAGAGGAGATGGACAATTTTTGGTTGTGATGGGGTGCCAAAGGTGCCATATGTCTTGTATGGTACCTCAAAAGACACCGGTGTGTCAAAATGCGACTCCACAAATTTGATTGTTATTCAAATAGAAAAGTTAACATGTGTACATTGTAAGCCCCCCTTCTTAATCATGTTCATGCGTTTGTTCCATCATCATTGTTTCATATCTTAAAGAAAAAAAATGAGGCCTCCAAGTTATTTGATGTTATATATATCGTTATAAATCGGGAAGTGGTGTGGAACATCATATGTTTAACATCTAATTATCGTAAAAGTAGTTCTTTATCATTCGGATATTAAGGACTTGTTTGATATAGTTATCATTTGATGCTACATTTACTATTTATGTTGACGTGTATTGTACCAACTAATATAAAACTAGTGTTTGTGTCTTTGGTTGTTAAATAAATATGTTTAAAAATGTGTGGGGCCAAACATATAGCATGTTTTCATGATATATTTTTAGATGTGTGTTTATGGGAGTTGTTGTTGTTTTGCAAGATTTAGGCATCTACATCTTAGTCGATGCTTTAAATAGCAAAGAATGCCTAATCACCTTGTAATTGTATTTGTGTTTAAAGGTGTTTTATGTCTAAAATGGAGCTTAAAATAACATATTCAACAACCCAACCATTCCAAGGAGCAATCATCATATCATCAACTACCTCATTGGAGCAAAGGAAAGAAGAAGGCTAGTTTGGACATTTACAAGAAGCCAATGGAGCAAAAGAAACCCAAATTAGAAAGCATCAAGTGATACCTCACGAGAGCTAAGAGGAAAGCTAAATTCGGACTAAGAAAACATGGTAATAGAGTTGTTAACATAGGTCGAATGAACATCATCACTCGAACAAAGAAGACAAGCTAATCGATGTAAAACGACACTCCACTCGGACTAAGAAGACTCAAGTTCAAGAAAGTTTAAATTAAATGTTGAGGAATCGATGACGAGGTAGGAGTATATGTTCACTCGAGCTAAAGATCCAAGATGAAAAAATGTATCAACCTACCTCGATTTTACAATATAACTCAAGGTAAGAAGACGAAAAACTCAAAGCAAGAAGACAATGCACTCGAGCTAAGTGTGCATGGTTAAGTCGGTGGAGCACTTGACACCGAACGGAAACCCACTAGACTTATTAAGACTTTTCACTCGAGGAAGCCAAACCAAGTTTGTGCCACATGCATAACAAACTACCCATGCCACTAGTTCAAGTTTCTTTCATAGGGGGTGACCATGTCATTTAGTATTATAAAAGCAACCTTTGGCTGATTGTATATGTGCCAATTCACAATCCCATACATACAGTTCTATTAAAGGAGGAGTAGTAGTAGTAAAAGAACTACATTCGGGAACTTGTTTTATACAAATTTGGATCGAATCAAAGAAGAAGTGTTGGTTTTCTTCACAATTACTCTTGTTAGATCTTATTCTCATCTTGTTTTTGCCATATCTTTGAATTTGTAAGTCAAGATTCGTCCATTGTTTTTCCTACATTCCTTATATGTTCCGTTACTAGTTTTGGAGTGAAAGTCCCCAAATCATGCTAGACTAGTTTTGTTCTTATGTTGTGTTTATGATTTGAAGGAAAAATAAAAGCATGTTGATACCATATAGGAGGGACCGAATTTACCTATTATGCGTTCAATGTTTAGATTTATTTTGAATGTCTGATGTTATACTAGAGATAGTTTAGATTATTCATATAACACATTGTATGTTTCCAAGCATGAATGAATGATATGTGGATTAATCATCTAAGTTGAGACTAATCAGCAATACAAGGATGATTATGCCAAGTTGAGATACTTATCATGCTAGAGTATGGTGACTAGGGCCTAAAACAATTATCACTTTACTTGAGATATTATTGTCCAAACTATGACTATGTTAGTTGGTATAAGCCAATAGCAAGTAGCAAATACCTAGAGATGCTTATATTTTCTAAGATAGTCATAAGTTGATACTAAGCTTGATCAACTAGTGTGCAAATAGCAAACACCATGTGATGCGTACTAGTTGACACAAGCTAAATGCTATGACAAAGCTCACCTAAAATCATGCTACCTTTGTACTTGTTACCTTCACATTTTCTTTAATTAAATGAACAAAACATATTTGAGCATGCTACTTGTTATGGTTTGGGAGTAATAGTCCCAAACCTAGTGCTTTTCTCATCTTTGGTACTTGATCTTGTTACTTGATTACTTGTTATCCCCAAACCCAAGCATTGATCCATTAATCACCCTTTCGTTTTATTTTACACACTTGAACCTTTTCTATTGAACTTGAGACTCCTCAAGATATACATAGTCCATTGGGACCTTGACATCGATGCTATCTGTATAACTGACTTTGACAAGGCCGTATACTTGTGGTAATATGTGGTTTTGAAGTATTCAGCCACTCCAAATTAAGTTTTTGGCGTCGTTGCTGGAGACTATTAATTGCTTTACTTGTTTAAGAAGAGTTCTTTACAAGTTTAAGTGTTTGTTTGTTACTTTTGATACACTTGTGTGTGGTTGTCACTTGTAGGTGATTCTTTTGTATGCCAAGAACATGTCAACAAGAAACTAGAGCCGTTTGATCCCGTGCTTGAAAAGACTTTGAGGAAGCTAAGGAAGCAAATAAAAGACAGGTGAGGTGTGGTGTATCAAAAAGCCAAAATAGAGAGGAACATGGCTCAAGCTAGAGGGTAAATAGAACTTCAAAGGAGAAGGATTATTGATATTGAGGCTAGGTTGTTCGCTTAAGAGAATCTTGCTAGCGATGCCATGTACAATGAGGAGATACATAGAGGAATGCCTAGATAAGGCAACAATGGGATAGTCTATGATCCAAGAACACTTGGAGAGAGAGGATAGAACCGGCTAAGCACATACCACCACCCGAAGTTGTCTTTTCCATTAAAGTGCCTCAAAACATTGAGTTGAAGAGTGTCTTGATTCAAATGGTCATGCAAAATTAGTTTGGAGCAGGACAATCCGAGAATCCACACCTTCACCTAGCTATTTACAATAAACTCCTAGAAACCGTGAACATGATAGTAGTAGAGTCATCGGAGCTAAAGTTTAGAGCTTTTCCGTTTTTCTGAAGAGGTAAAGCAAATAAATGATACCAAAGTATGCCATCCGGAAGTGTCAATTCATGGTAGGAGATATATCTAGAGTTCCTAAACAAATTTTCCCACCAAATAGGATGGCGGAGATAAGGAGAAAGATATCATCATTCAAGATGGAGTGTGGTGATAACCTATACCAACAAAGGGAGAAATCTAATGTCCCACCTCAAGGACAAAACAACATCCAAAAGCCATGTTCTGAGGTAGAAGTCAAGCCAATGTTGGAGGAGATATTTATCAAGGTGGAAGCTCTAGATAAAGGTCAAAAGATGCTGCAACATTTTCTGACATCTCAAGCGCCTCTTCAAGTAGAGATCAACCTAGTACCTTACCTGAAGATACCGAAGTCAATCCTAGGGAGACATGCAACATGGTCCAAGATGAGAGTTGCAATGAACTTACTCTAAGAAGTGTAAAGAATGTGGAATTTCCTCTAAGTTTTCCAAAGGAAACGTCTATCCCAATGAAGCTAAAGTTTACTCAAAAAGACAATTGAAATGAGAAAGTCATAAAGGTGGAAGAAGATCCAAGTGAAAAGGTAGCTAGCAAGGAAAAAGTCCAACCAAAGGGACTGTAACACCCCAAATCTCATACTCGGAGTGCTACAACCTAGGACCTCATGATGGGTCCCGACCCTAGCTCAACAACAATATTAATGGATCTTTCAACAAGGCAAAAACGATAAAACATAGAAATCCAATATAAAAGTATGCAATGTCAAATAAGATAACCGACTCTCAGCCGAGGTACAAAGGACATAACCGAAATCATTGGATAAACTATCAGAGTTTGCTAAACATAACAAGTAAAACCCACTCCAGTCCTATCACGTACGGGAACCTCGGTTGGCCACCTCCTCTGAATCACTCAGCAGCTTCCCTATCTTGCATTGTATCTATCAACACGGATGAACTGTTAGCTAACTAAAACATAAAGGAAAATGCCGGAGCACAAACACAAACAAGGAAAAACTGTAAACACATATCATGATATCACAGAACTCCATTATTATTATCTTCATAAACGTCATTCACATTATTCAATTATAAGTGTCACACGAGAAGTCTTAGACTCTTGTCCTCAGAATTTTATCCAGCCGGAGTGGTTCGACGCACTGATCCGTATACCACATGGAGTGGGTCGGTACCCTCCCCGTATATCCAAATATGGCACAGTCACGAAGGACCTCCCAGACTCCCTCGGGAGAACTAGACAAGTGATCACTACCCGTTACCTGTGGGCTAATAGATAGGTCGGTATATGTATAATATAAAAGGTTACATCACAACAACACACACCACTCAAGCATCAACCAATATCTCATAGAAGCCAAGTAAGTCCTACGAACTTACCAGAAATCGAATACTCTCAACTATTTGAACAACTTGATCTGAACTCACTCCTCAATGCCTAAAATAAGTCAAGGCAATGTGTTACAACCAGAACACATCTATATGAAGTTGCATCCTAACAGCTCCCTATCTTATGTAAACCTCAACGCAACTCGGAAACTAACCTAAACTAACCCACTACATGGGATTTGCTCAAGATCTACTACGCCACCTAACATGATACTACAACATGATCAAAGGAGTTCAAGGAAAGAGGGAAGACATACCAAAAGCCCACACTTAAATCAAAAGAACGACTAAAGTGTCTCCTTGGAGGAAAACCAAGCCGTGGCGGTGAAGAGGTGTAGGGGTGGCTAGGACACAAGAGCCGCACCCGTGGCAGGAGAAAGGCGTGGTGGAGCTGAGGCGCAGTCGCGTGGTAGTGCAGGCGTGCTCGCGGCACTGGCGACAAAAATATTCGACTTCTCCTTCTACGTGCTCGGTTTTTTATCTCTCACAATCTTCTTACAAACCTGTGCTTACTTGCTCAGAACCTCATGAAGCCTCTTAGTGACCAAAGGGACGGAATGGAAGAACGACTTACCCCGACTTGTCAATAGAATCGAAGGAGACAAGGGTTTCTTCTGGAATCCACACAGATGGCCTCCCAAAAGGCAAACTCGCTGCAGTCCGGTGAAAAAGAGCAGTACATACTATAGTGACGGAATCCAGAAGAGAAGAAAGTGATGAAGGAAGGGAGGAGAAACAACTGTGAAGGAAAAGGAGAAGAAGTGAAGGGAAATGACTACATTTACGTAAACAGTAGCCGCCCATTGCTCAGCCACCCCACGGGAAACAGTCGCCACCCCCGCTGGTCGACGCTCCTACAACACCTTATGCCGCCCCTCGCGGGTAACCTACCCAAGTCTATCCTAAAGATCCTCCAAAAGCACCGGGTGTTACATCATCACCCCCTAAAAACAAGTTTTTTCCCGAAACATAGACCCACACGTCTATAACTCCTAGAGATTGAGCCAGCTCGCGCGGAAGTCGGAACTCCCTACCATAATAACCCGCCAATCAACAAAATAGGAAAATGTTCATTGCTCATATATCACAAGTCTAAGCAGACTAACACACATTAAAGCATACACAAGTCAGCACATAAACAAAAACTGGGTCCGAAACTAACCCGATGATCCTCTCTCAACGGATAACTCAGCCTAGAACCTCGGATAGTTCCTCTAGATGCTATCCTCTATCTCCAAAGTAGCCTCGTCGGCTCCTCGTCGCGACCACTGAAATCGCATCATCGGTATGTCCTTGGAGCGTAATTGTCTCGTACTCCTCTCTAAGACCGCTACCAGATGCTCCACAAAGGTGTGGTCGGGCTCAACCACTAAGTCCTCATAGTTGATAACGTGTCTCCACTCCGGTATGTACTCCCTCAGCTGAGACACGTGAAAAATAGGGTGAACTCCCTCAAGTCTCGGCGGTAAGGCTAGTCGGTACGCCACTTCCCTGACTTGCTCTAAGATCTCAAATGGTCCATAATACCAGGGATTTAACTTCCCCTTGATGCCAAAGCGTCGGATGCCCCGCGTCGGTGATACCCATTGCCAAACCTGAGTCCCTACTATGAACTCCAAGGGTTGGCGCCTCTTGTCCATATAGGACTCTTGGTGGCTCTACGCTGCCAGCATATGCTCCCGTATCAAGGCTACTCGAGCCATATCGTCGAGTACATGCTCTGATGTGACTCTACTATCGCTACTATGCTCCTTTCAACAAAGTGGTGTACGGCATCTTCGCCCGTACAAAGCCTCATACGAAGACATCCCAATCGACGCATGCCAACTGTTATTATATGACAAGGTTGGATGTAGTGGTATTTGGATTGGAAACCTTGCGAAGAGATATGGTTGGTTTTAGGTCTGAGATCACTGACCGACTGGACGCTTCTCATGACCTCTTGGCAATTATGCACTCAAAGGTAAATCAAATGTTTTATTTGAATGATCTTACGTACACAGCAGTAGGGAGCATAATGCCACTGAATGACGATGATGCGAAGCAAACGACGAAGAAGGCTTCAGATGTGTTGCTTCAGTGTTAACAAAATGCAAAGAATCTACCTATTCGTCAACCACCTTGTGAGGAGCCCGACATTCTAACTATTGAGGAGTTTAGTCTGGTGAAGAAATATAAGAAGGTTGTGGATGAGCGCAGGGTTGATGAGTACAAGAAGATGAGAACATTGGATAAAGCCTATACACGATGGAGACGGAAATGTTATGATGATATCCAAGGACGAGGGCATCACAATTCAAAGTGATACAAGGAATAGATCTCAAATTCTTGAAATCGATTTCATGACCTTGAAACTGGATGTCAAGGCCTTGACGTGTGCTTCGAATTATCTTTATTTTTAATTTCAAGGCCTTGAAACGCGTTTGTGGGCTTGTTTTAAAACTTTGTTTTGTTTTTGAGTTAAGGGTGTGTAATTTTAACTCCCGTACTTTAATTAATTTTCTCCCTTTGTTGAAAGACAAATGGGGGAGAAATTATATGTGTGTGATCAGACATTACTACATTCAACATTTTCGAAATATTTATTTACATGCATATATCTAACATATAATGTAGGTACGATATTTGTTTTGTCTTTCATCAAGGCGGAAATTGATAACTCCACCTTTGATATGAATTGTTTTAATTTAAATGATTGAAGACTTAACATATAATTGCGGTTTTATAAACTAACAAATATTGATTATATATCTAGATTGCATGCATGTCTTGGTTTGTGTGTTAAAGTGTGTGTAGGCCTTGGAAAGCATTACAAGGGAAGATCAAGATGCCGACGCTTACAACGACTAAGAGAGAAGCTCTTCAAACACGAACTAACTAAACAAGAAGATCTTGGAAGATCTCGGCTGAAAGCATTTGTAGATAAGATCTTAACCAACGATCTAGGAGAGAAGATCTCGGACAATGGCTTTCAAAGATTCAATCCAACCAACAAGAAGATCTCGGTTGAATGAGTTTGAAGATAAGAGAAGATCTTCAATGGTTTGGAAGGCATTTTTTAAAGAGAAGATTACGGTGAATATTATCAAAGATCTACAACGGATTTTAAGAGAAGAAGAGAAGAGCTAGGGCTTGAAGATCGCCGACAACTTCAACAACTTTGAAGATGAAGATCTTGCAACGACTACTTTTCAAACAATGTGAGAAGATCTCGCTCAACCAAGCAGCGTATTCCATGAAGCAATGAAGACGTTACAACGGCTATGGGACAACGGCTAAAAGAAGATCTCCATAGAAGATTATAAATGAAGATGACAATTAAAGATGAAGTAACAAGAGCTTACACGTGAAAGAAACCAAGTCTTCAAGCGATCATACAAGAACATCTTCATCGATCCAAAAGTTTATCATCCTCTTAAGCTTACATTAGTTTACTTCCTTAGAGTGAGATAAACACAAGAGCTCCATTGACATATCATTATAGTGTTATACTCGAGTGTGTTACTCTGTGAAGTAACTATGCTATTATTGCTAGAATAGAGTTGAGTAGATCGTAGCATTGAGACTACATTTAAGAGAAGGGAAATTCTTCAAGGTTGTATCTAGGACTCACAAAAAGCAGATAATAGATAGTTAGAATCCTAGGGTCGGAAACCCTAGGCGGAGAGTAGGCTGTTCGGGCCGAACTTCGTAAACATGTCGTCGCGTTGATCTTTTATATTTCGCACTCTATCGCTTATATCGTGACTAACAATCTTTCGCAGGTTTCGAAGTCAAGGCCTTGAAATCCACTTCAAAGCCTTGAGAAACGGTTTTGTCACTAAGCGCACAGATCGACTTCAAAGCCTTGAGATTAGTTTCAAAACCTTGATATACGATATTGCGAAAAGTTCTCATACGTTATTCAACCCCCCTTCTAGAGTATTTATATCTTTATTATTCACCTATTCGGTTCTTCAGTTTTGAAACCCTATAGGAAAATAAAATGAGAGAAACATATACATTTTACATGAAACCACAAAAAATAATTCAAAAAATTCATAAAAAAAGTACAGATATGAACTTGATACGTTTTCGTTTTTGGAATCACAAGGATTAAAGTGTATTGTGAAAGTACTTTTCTAATAAAAAGCATCAACTGAAGGGACAAGAATGCTTCGTAATTGTCCCATTGGTTAAGAGTACTAAAATTTAAAATATTTTCCTAGATATAAACTTTTGTTCTTTAAATTTCATAACTTTAATAAAAAAAAATGTTATTTTCAAGTCAAGGCATGTCATAGTGACATAGATTAGAAAAATCTTGATATAATAAAGACTGGAATACATTGAATTAGTCCGAAAACTTAAATAAATAAATAAAAACAAAAATGAAGAGACAAATCAGAAACTAGCAGGCTGCAAATTTGAACCGGTAAGCATCAGTAGTCTATTATTATATTAAATATGTGCTGTTGGAGTTAAAAATCCAAAAAACCCACGTGGGTGATTAATTACAATTGTTTATGTATAGTTGTACTAATATTTAAAGTAAACCCAACCCCTAGGAGCATGATTGGTGGAAGCAGTCCAAATCTTGAACAACTCCATTGATGGCGAACCGAGGTGAAGAACTGAAAGCCTTCGACGAAAGCAAGGCGGGAGTGAAAGGACTGGTCGATTCAGGGATAAGACATGTCCCTTCGATATTCATCCACCCAGGGGAGGAGGTCAACGCGTCGTCGTGGGGGGCCGCCATCATTCCAGTGATAGACTTGGCGGGAGCCGTGCAGGGGAGTGATCCGGTGGTCCGCAGGCGTGTGGTGGGGGAGATCTGTGGTGCAGCGGAGAAGTACGGGTTCTTCCAGGTTGTGAATCACGGGATTGGGAGGGATGTGCTGGAGGAGATGCTGCGTGGGACCCAGGGATTCTTCGAGCAGGAGTTGGAGGTGAAGAAGAAGTATTTCACCAGGGATTATTCCAAGAGTTTTATTTACAATAGTAACTTCGATTTGTACATCTCCAAAGCTGCTAGCTGGCGAGACAGTCTTTCTTGTGTCATGACTCCTGCTCCTTGCCTTGATGATATCCCCCTTGTTTGCAGGTAATTTCCTTATTTTTATTTATCATTGGAACATGGAAAATAAGATGATTTTTTCCAAAATAATAAAAATTAAAATTATTTCTCAGGTTAGATCCGAGGAAAACTATTTTCAACTAGAGTTGGAACATACCACACTTATTAAGATATATAAATATCATAGTTTGGGTATGGGTGACTCCAACAAGTAGGAGAGTTCCAAGATCCGAACTCAGTATTTCTGACACCGAGAGAGAAGTTCAATCCACTAGACCAAACTATGTCTTGCATACCTATTGAAAAAACCGCAGCGGTTCTCCTCCAACCGTCTTTCTATAGTGAAAAATAGTTTTTCATTTTTAAAATTATTTTGAAAAAAAAGTCCAAATAAGATGCTAATTCCCTGACTAAATTTCATCACTTACCTCCTTTTATTTAAAATGATCAACCAAACTGCTGTACTAACATGTAAATTTCTTTGCAAGGTTCTACTCAACAAATCTATATTTGATTATATTTTATGTCCTCTGAAGAAAGATGTGTAATTTGTTGCAGAGATATAATGGTGGAGTATTCGAAGCAAGTGATGGAACTAACCCAGACAGTGTTTGAGCTCTTATCAGAAGCACTTGGTCTTCCTCCCAACTATCTTAGAGAAATGGGATGTGGCGAAGGCCATGTACTGCACTGCCATTACAGCCCATCATGCCCCGAGCCACACAAGACAATGTCTACCCCGAGACACTCTGATAACACCTTCATAACTGTGCTCTTGCAAGGCCACATCGGAGGCCTTCAAGTCCTCCATGATCATCACTGGCTCGACGTCCCTCCTGTCCCTGGTGCACTCGTCGTCAACATCGGAGATTTCCTCCAGGTAAATATGGGTCCGTTCGGTAAACATATTGTTTTGAGGATTTTCATTCCCAATAATCCCATAATTCCCGTTGAAGTGGATGAAATTTTTTCCAATTTTCATCTCCAATAATTCCATAACCCCCAATAATCCTTACCCACCAAGCATATCCTATATACCAAGGAACCCCAGGGTAGCGGTTGAGTGTGAAAATGTCGAACATATAATACATTAACCTTAGGGCTCCTCCTCCTATTGCCAGTTGATCTTAGCCTGAAACCCCAAACACTTGTGTACGTAGTTTCGCTTTAAACCCTGCACCTATTAGACCCACCGGATATAAAAAGATAACCGGATATAAAAAATAAATTAATAGAAGCTTCTCAACTTTTTTTTTCTTAGTGATTCTTAAGAGTTCAGGGGCATGTGGTTAACATAAAGCATATTTGATTGTATAGCTGGTGTCGAATGATAAGTTCAAGAGTGTGGAACATAGAGCGCTGGCGAACCGGGTAGGTCCTCGAGTGTCATTAGCCAGCTTCTTCAATGGGACGCGGCTGCAGCCCAACCCGAGATTGTACGGACCCATCAAGGAGTTGGTGTCGGAGACAAATCCAGCCAAGTACAGAGAGACTACGCTTAAAGATTATCTTCTTGCGGCCCTTGATAGGGGTACGGATGGGACTTCTGGGTTGGTCTATTTAAGGCTCTAAACCGATCTTCATTCTGAATAACTAATGCTCAGCTGTGCCTTAGCATATGCAATTCTACTTATATTTGTGATTGTAATGTATATGTTGCCAAACATGCCCTAATTATGCCTCTATATGTATCAACCTCTTAATATTCATAATCAAAACGCTGATGTATAAATCGATATGCAACACCAGTACAAAATGGGCTCATTATTCCCCTCAAATTTAGCCCAACCTCCCTAGATCTACGTGTTGAACCGACCAAATTCATAGCGGTTCATCACTTTAAAATATGTTTATTTAGATTTTATTTAGGAGTACGGATTATGGAGAAAACATCTATATGATCACATTGATATCTGATTAGCATTTGTTAGAACATATGGTTATCTCGAACTCCGGATTAGAAATAGGGTTACCGTAACACTTGTATTCAACTCGGGTAGAATGCATATTTGATCAGTCATCTTTCAACATTTTTGTATGTTACTCCCTGATCTTTTATTTCAACCAAATAAGTCCCTAAACTATTGAAAATTTTCAATGTTAGTCGCTAACCTTTCATTTGAATCAACAAAGCCCCAAGTCTTTGTAAAACTATGCACCAAAAAATACTAGAGAGAATTTGGTATGTAGCGCAATGCCATAAATTTGGGCTAGTAGATGTCCTGTTGCTAAATATATCATTATATGTCATCTTTATAAATTTCAAGATCAAAATATAGCCTTCATACAAGATATTAATCATATTATGAGGTGGATGTTCCCCATTGCTAAATATAGTAGTATATGACATCCATGTCGTTTTAGGCCGTCTCTATATTGTCTTGACTACGCAATGAAAGAAAATCATATCTTGCAATCTTATCTGTAGAAAAATATAATTTTTTAACCCTAGACTCTAAAATGCTCCCCTATATAAGCATGTATCCACTCAAGGGTTAGAGTATCCAAAAATCGCTAGTATCTCAAATATCTCTTTTAATCTGATGCCCATAGCTTTTAGTTAACTTTAGAATAGAAGGTTTGCCTCGTTGTGTTAGAACCAAAAAATTGTGAGTTTATGTCCTTTTTATTTTATATATTGACTTTATTTTATATTTAATCATGTTTGGCTAATCTCCATCATGAATCTAAGGATTTGATGATCCCTATAATGGTTTGATTGATTATTGCATATACGTTTGTGAATTGAGATTGTGATATTGTTTCTTTTCAAAGCTCTTCATTTTCGCCTTCTATTTACCTTCGAAATATGCCGTGTTTATAATTGGTTTAGATAAAGACTCAACGCTAACCGACGAGGTTATTTTATTGAATTTATTTAAAAGCACTTGGTTTAAGAAATTGGATCATACCTTTTACTTCGATGATTTTCTAACTATCGTACAAAGTTCTGTCTTGTACCTTTTCTAACTTGCGCTAACCGGCGAGGTTTTTCTTGTTCTTTTCTAGATTTCTAAGTTCTTAATAAAATTTCCTATTCACTTAGCACAACCGCTGGATTGAGAGCACAATCAAGTTGCATAACACGGTCTTTGTTTGTTTATGTCAACTGCTATTTTAGATTTGTTACCTATAAAATTCACATATCAATATTCATGAGTCTCATGTATGCAATATTACTTTACTTAATTATAGTGAGGATTCTTATTTCCTTAGATCACCTCCCTCCATTATTTGTTTACAATCAAGCATTGTTTTTCTCCTTTCAACATAAGACATATTTTTCCTCTTCCCTTCTTCTTTTCTTCCTTTACTTAGAATAATTAATTATTAGTGTTTTCTAAGTTAGACGTAATCCTTGTGAATTCGAGACTCGGTTTACTGCAACTGACCCCACCGTCCTTGTGGGATCGTTTTAGAATCATCAATTTTTTGGCATCGTTGGTTGGGATTACCGATAGAATCGGTTGATATCTACTTTTTGGTTATTCTAAGTTTCATAACTATACTGTTGATTTTTATAATAACCGAAAATTTTATTTCTGATAAATTCCGAGTCAAACCAGACTTTGGCCGGTTTGGACTCACTTCTTCTATTTTCAAAACCATGAGCATATTTCCATGGCTAATAATCTACATACTTCTCCTTTCTTATGATTCTATGTGACTTTTTGAATTTATTAGCCTTTATACTTATCATTGCATGTTACTATGTGAGCTTCTTAATTTTATACTTACATACTACCTTTTTTCACCTATCATTTTATGTGATATGAATATCGCATAATCTTTTATCTTAAGATACAAATTTTAATTATTTGATTAACTTTGGTTTAACCTTGAATTCATACATCCTCCTATTTTTATATGTTAGTTTGGGGTATTTCGTGAACATTTTTTTTTTTCTGGCTTTGATTTATTTTCTATTATAAGGCACAATTTTAGTTCATTTTTTTCACTCCTAAATAACTTGATTTACTCCTAAAAAAGATTGCTAGCCTCCTTCTACGTAATATCATCCATAACCGAGACTTCACCTGCTTCTTTCGACTAACAATGGCAGCCCTAGGTCCTTGCTTCTCTTCGCCTCTTTAGTTACATCAACCTCCTCTCCACTCTCACAGACATGAGCAAATTGAGAGGCCGTTCTCTTCACTATCACACAGCTAGGCCAAGGACTGGTGTCCTTTGTGTCCCTCCCACGAAGAAGCAACCCCTTCTGCTCCAGTCATGCCGCACGAGTCCAGGAGCATGCCTCCTTTCTACACGTGAATAGCCAACAACCAGGAGCCTCTACACCTCCCTTCTCTTCGTACCTGGGCAACAACACAACAAGCTTGCACCCACCATGCTCGCTCAGACAGCCACACACAACAACCAAACTAGAAACCTCTTCTCCTTCTATGCACTCGAGTCATGACCTCCCTCCTTTTTCAAGCGCAGCAACACTGGCCAACAGGAGATTCAGTCCCTCTCGTCGAGCAGCAACCAAGCCCGCAAAACCGCCTCCTCCTTGCTTCTGTCACGAGAAACAACCCAGCCTGAAGGAGTTGCCTCGCCTGCTTTGTGTCTTTTTCTCTCTTGCTTTCGAGTCTTGGAATCGGGTAAGATTCATACCCCTTCCTTCCTTGCACTCCCCTCTACAAATTCCATGCCTAGTATGTGCCTTTTATGTCTCCTAAACATACTCAGAAAATCCATAGAGGAGCAGTGAAGATCCAGTCATATTTTGGTTTTTAAAATTGTGTCGAGCAACAGACTTTGGGACCAGATTTTGGTAAGCTAGAGTCATCCCTTTTAGCTGAATTATTTATATGATATAGTTGGCATATTGTTTCAAAACATATCAAAAATTTAAAGGAATCCAGCAAGTGGTTTAGGAGTTATAATTTTTTAACGTTGGGATGTTGAATAGTTTTTCTAGTCGTTCCTGAAATATTCTAAGTGTTGGAAAAACTTTGTTAAATGTAACACCCCAAATTCTGAGAACTCGGGGAGCTACTGGTTAGGACCTCACAATGGGTCCCGACCTTAGTTTGACAACAATTTAACTTGGATCTTACAACAAGGCACAAAAGTATTTAAAACATTTGAAAACTATAAACAATATATACATGAAGAATATGAATCAGCCTTACAAAACAAAGGTACCAAAACGACAGATAAGAAGAACAGAAGACATCCCGTCCCCAACTAAATAAGTACGTGAACCCGGCTGACCATTCCCTCCGGATCTCTCTACAACTGTTTTAACCTGCAAGACATCTACAAGCGGTATAAAACCGTTAGCTAACATTCTATGCATAAGTATAAAGGTAAAAGCACAAACACACAACATACACAATCAACATGCACAATCAATCCTTTTATTATCTTTAATTAGGTGATATGTCATTACTAATGATACTTATTTTGTGACACGAGGGATTCCCAAACCTCGCCCCTGTCCCCGTTTACCAACGCGGAATGGTACTAATGCATTTGACCGTCTACCGGACTGGGCTGGTCACAGGAACCTCCTAGACTCTCGCAAGAGCTAGGCAGATGATGTCACGACCCGTTATCATACACTTGGGTCAATTACGTAAATAATAAAGTCGGCCTAATCCGGTTTCGTGGTTTATCATAACTAACAAACACCACTCATACACATTACACTCATACAAGAAGCCAGCTAAGTAAGTCCGTGGACTTACCTGAATCAGATCTCGACTTTCTAATTCGCAAATCGATATGTACAGTAGGAATTCAGTGGCCTGTCAAAGGAGGCAAGTGTGTCAGCACACTTTCTAGGTGATTAGAAGTCTAAGACTTCTAAGATAATAGGTCTTAATAGAACGGAATTGATTACAATGTTAATTTATGGTAAAATGAATATTTTACCCTTGGTCCCGAAACTTCTAAAAATTCCATAATTTATGTCCAAAATCTTAATTGAGACTAAAATGTCATATTCTAACTCCTAAAGATGAGTTTGGTTACAAACTGACAATTTACCCATTTCCTTATTTTCGGAAAGATCGTTAAGGTCCAACTTCGGCTTCAAATATAAAATTTGAATAATATTATAAAAATTCCGAAATAATTACCTAGATCATCTATGATATCTCATCTACTCCTAGGAGCAAGAATTTCTTAAAACTGTTCAACCATCACTTCTACAAAAATTTCTAAAGTTGGTTACAACACTTAAGAAACAACACACTGTCTTAATTTGAAAAATCATAACTCCTAAACTACTTGCTGGATTTATCCCAAATTTTGATATGTTCTACTATAAAATCTTATCTATAATATATCCAAAATTCAGCCGGAAAGAAGATCAAAATCCTATTTAAAACTATCTCACAAAACCGAATTTGAGCACAACAGAAAAACTGCTTACGACTCGATATTTGAAAAATCATAAATCCCAAACCACTAGCTGGATTCCTCTCAAATTTTAATATGTTCTACAACAATACGTCAACGATATCATATCCAAAATTCAAGCCCAACGGAGATCATGAGCTTATTCAAAACTATCTCACAAAACAGCATAACTTGTTGTTTTCCCCAACACTCAGCACATATATACAAACTGTATGAGGCGTCAACTTTGGAACACAATAACTCTCAAACTGTAACATGGATTCGTCTAAAATTTTAGTATGATTTACTATGCAATCCTGTCTATGACCTATAAAAATTTCAATGGTGAATCTTCACTCTAACTCCGTAACATTGATCTACAAGATTGACAGTTTCCTACTTCGAAACTGAAGAAAACACAAATTATTTACATTAGTCCTTGTTTCTATCATTTGTGTTAGCACAACTCAGCATCAGCTCTCTACCTACACTTGAAGAAACAAAAGGCGAGGCAAGAGTTGTTTACCTAGGATCGGAATAGGGTAGAGCCCTACAGATTGGTGGATGCTGAGGGTAGTCTCGCTTGTTCATGAAGTTACTGATCTCTCGACAAGGGTCTAAGAAGGCACATGAGCAGTAAGGTAGTTCGTTAGGGAGGCAAGAAAACAAGGAAAAGGGTAAGAGGAGGGTAGTAACCGGAACTCACCTAGGCAGCAGGATATTTTCAGGAACTCGAGTCTCCCGAGCAATCTGTAGGTACGCAGAAGGAAGACCTAGTCCCTGCTGTTACTCTGGACACAAGAGGAGGCTGAGTGTTTGTTGTATGAAGTGTTTGATTGAGGGGTAGCCTGTAGACGGTCTCCTCTGATGCAGCAACGTGCAGAACCAACTCCCAGCAGTTTGTAACAAGTGCAGCAGGTTCTAACTGAGGAGATGTAGACTTGCTGTCGCGATGAAGGCTAGGGTTAGATCTTGAGGCAGGACGAGAACGTTGGGGAAGGAAGAGTACAGAACGCTGGTTGCTTGCAAGGGGAAAGAGATTGTTGCGACTTGAAGACCCTACTCAGCAGCCGTTACATGGAGTTAAGAGGGAGAATGAAGCGGTTGTCGATACTTACCATGTCAAGAGGAGCATTGAAGATCGAGCGGAACTGCTGCGTAACAGGAGGATCTTCATTGCCGGCCCAGGAGGCGTGCAACGCCAAGGAGCTGCTCATGGAGGGCTGGCGGGCCAGTTTGGGCTGGTGCACATCTCCCTTGCTGGGCTGGTGTAGAAGGTGACATCAAGGAGGGAAAGAAAGCCAGATGGGCCCAAACAAGGTGAGGAGTGTGGTGTGTGGCATGGGCTGAAGCAAAGCAAAAAGAGGTGGGCTGAAATAAGAGTCAAAATAAGAGTGGGCTGAGTTGTTTGTCAAAATCTGTCAAAACTCGTCATGGCCTTGTTAGGCCCATGAATGAGTTTGTCACAAATTTGCCGGGCTTTGTCATGGCGTCGTCTCAGCTTAGTCATGATCTCGTCACAAGTTGTCATGATCTCGTCTAAAGTCATCAATACGAAAGAATTATAATAACTAGGGTTTGATATAAATCTATCATTTTATGTGAATTAAATTCTACATAAAATAATAAATAATTATAAGAATTAGGGTTTGATATAATTCTATCATTTTATGTGAATTAAATTCTACATAAAATGATAAAATTTGTGAAGAAAGAAATACTAGATAGAATGGAAAACCGTCAACGGCTCGAATTCCGATTTGATTCGGAATTAAATGGAATAAAAAATTCCGGATAATACATTAGTACCCCATTAAAGTAAGTTTCGTCCCGAAACTTAGAACAAGGTACTTAATTAAACGACTTCCATAACTAAACTGGTATGTCATAGTCTCACTACGTTTTTATTCGTTTCCTAAACTTCTCTAACCCTATCAAAGCATAACGAAAAGAAAACTGGCCGTTACATCAGATCCCCCTCAAATATAAGTTTCGACCCGAAACTTAAGGTAAGACAATCCTGATCGGCCTTTAAGACACCAAAAGGGTGTATTTGATCACTACACAAAACTCTTGTCATTTCCACATCTAAGTATCTCGCACATCAAGGTTACCAAAAGAACACATCACTGACTAAACACTAAGTCATAAAATAAACAAACAATCAAACAATATCACACATACAAGGTCAAGCCCTAACTAGTCACTCCCGAGGTTATAACTATCGCTACATAAGTCTTTGAAATGTTACGTCTCTTACTATCCCCAATATCTTAGGTAGCCTTATCGTCTTTTCATAAAACCACTAAATCTTAAATCTTTACATCACAAGCGCCTGCTACCACGTTCTAGAGTGGTTACCGGATATCTCACCGGTATCATCCGGCTTAACTGTCTGATCCACTCATATGATAACCTAACCCGTGTCTGGTAGGTATCTCCCCACCGAAATTCTCAACTCAGTTCCCAAACTTAGTCTCCGTGGAAAATTGAAGCTACCCTCTCCAATAGGGTGAGAAATACTAGTCCATCAGTCACTTTTAAACTGCTTTAAACTTCTCATGGTTGCCTTACACAACTCACTTCTAGATCCTTTGATGACCCTACGGAAAATGATCTATTCACCTTTCTTCCCTTCGTTATATTCCTTAGTCATCATTTTCCTCAGGTACGGAATCGTCACCGTTACCCTTTTCAGGTCTAACACTCGAAACAACTATAAATCAAACCTGGTGGTCATCCTCTTTGTTCACCTGACATTATTATATTATTTATAAATCTCCAATATATCGTTTGCTCAAACTTAGGTTTATCACGCATTTTCCAAGATCTTAAGTGACCTAGAGTATGTCGGGAATGACGGTATTAGGCCCAAAGTGATCTCCTATCACCGTTATTTGATCATAACTACTCAATAATTGTTAACATACCATCAACAGTGCACTCTTTTATCCACCACTTTTACCGGACTAATAATATCCCTCTAACTCAAAACGCAACTAGGCTCTGTTCCAACATAACATTACACATAAAATCTACTCTGAGATTATGATTTCTGTAAGCACAGTTACTAGGTTGCAAGTATGCTCCTGTCGCTTCTCTTTCTTATGTATCTTCGACTTAGGATGGTAGTTACTCACTTTGAGCTTTCTAGTGTAGGCCATGCACAATACTTTTATTACATCGTTAATTCCTTCCTCAATCCATCAAAAAAACTGACTCTAGAATACTCCGTCACATAGTGGATTTCGAACTAGTTATCTGACAACATGTGACAAGCCGTCATTATTCACTTGAATCCATAATAGGGTACTAATCTCCTTCTATAACCTCTTACATGCACATACTTTTCCGTCTAACTTCATGGTGATACAACTCCCGTACAATATTTTCAGTCACTCACATAGCCTAACTGACGTTTCTTCCAACTAGAATGCATTTCACCAACTATCACCATCTTAAACTCGACACGACATCCATCAGTACCCTTGAGCTTCTTGCTTTGTGGGTTAGGACCCACCACGCTTCCGCTGCACTACTCTGATTATCTTGTTGTCACGCATTAATCCTAAGGACCTTTTCTGTAAGGATAAAATGATTGACCCCAAAACTCTTTCTTCCAATTACACCATGAGTCGTATACGGATGAAGTACCAAGTACCTTCTTTACTTGCCTTAAGAAAATAAAATAACGATTGAAAAACAACTTCTTCCGCTTACTTTCTTAATTCTTCTACCACGGATCCAAACTCCCTGACTTGACCGGAGTTTGATATTAACTAGACAAGAAGTAACCCTTAAAACGTTTCTTTTTATACCTTTAATTCATCCAAGATGGTTGTAGTTGCCTACTTAAGGGAATTCTAAGGCGTCGGTAAAGCTACTCCATAGATCCACAATCACAAATATCTCTTCTTACCGGCACATAACTCGTCAATACCCAAATAACCCTTACACATACTTAATTGACATCGGTCAGTCTATGATTGACTTATCTCAATTTCATACCTCTATTGGTTTTAACTTTTGGTGCACATCACCTACTAGATTAATCCTTTTATCCTTCTTTAGTTCGTCTTATCTTTCACTCTTTTGCTTCCTTTGGGGCAACTCTCTTTCTCAAGTCTCACTGTGTCAATCGCCTGACGTCAAAAGTCCTTCCTAACACTCCACGATAGATGGTAAGCGTCTTGTAGTTCCGATGACTTTTAATTACCTCCCAATTGTAGTCCCTTTACAGGGACCGTCTGTGTTGATGACCTATGTTCTGTTATAAATGGGGTTACCCTGGATTCTCGAGTCCAGCAAGGACGTTCTCCCATACCCCTTTCTTCATTGGTGTTGGTGGGAATATCAACTTCTTATATCTTCGAGGAGGTCAAAACCTCTCCACATTTGTGGGGTCTGTCTTTTCGCTTTTACACTCAATTTTAGGTCCTCATTCCGTGCACCTTAGATTATCACACCCAGATTGACACTCTGTCTCTTCTGGTTTCTAATGCCCATAATGGTCTATGGGGCATCCGCCTCGATGGTAATGTCCTTGATTCCGCAATGTTTGTTGTACTCAATTCTACTTGCCCCGTTCCAATATTGTTATCTCTACTCCGCACTCTTGTAGTCTCTTGCATGGTTCTTATAATTCCGTCTCTCGGCCTCGTATGCCCGAGTTCCTTCTACGACCTTCTATTCCTTTTAACTGAACTGACTCAGGGATTTCTTCCTCATCTAATTGTGCTTGTGGTAAAAAATTTATATTCACAACTTTACTTCCTTGATCGCTTGTTCTTTGGATGATTTGTAAGGATCACCAAGCAGCCCACCCGAGTATAATACTCAATTCAAGGTTCGATTCCATTGCCTCGTGTTGAAAACTCTTCAAGTCTGGTACCGATTTATAATGAGGCGATAATCGCTTCATTATATCACAACTAAAGGATACAAAATATCCTTTAGGATACTAACATGCTATATATATATATACATATATATAATAATACATTAGAACATATCGATATAAGTCTATATAATAACTAACACACCTATCATTCTAAGTTGTAGAGATCCACGGAGAGCGATGGTAGTCCGACGTACTACTAACCCACAACCCGACTATGCTCGTGTAAGAAACATAATCCGTTTTGAAAATTTTAGACCCCTTTCGGGTTCTAGTTATTTTATACAATCGGTCTTTCAGAAGATTTCAAGTGCCATTGTTGCCAACCCAGAGCTCTAATACCATATTGTAACACCCCAAATTCTTAGAACTCGGGGAGCTACTGGTTAAGACCTCACAATGAGTCCCGACCTTAGTTTGACAACAATTTAACTTGGATCTTACAACAAGGCACAAAAGTATTTAAAACATTTGAAAACTTTAAACAATATATACATGAAGAATATGTATCAGCCTTACAAAGCAAAGGTACCAAAACGACACATAAGAAGAACAGAAGACATCCCGTTCTCAACTAAATAAGTACGTTGACCCGGCTGACCATTCCCTCCGGATCTCTCTACAACTGTTTTAACGTGCAAGACATCTACAAGCGGTATAAAACCGTTAGCTAACATTCTATGCATAAGTATAAAGGTAAAAGCACAAACACACAACATACATAATCAACATGCACAATCAATCCCTTTATTATCTTTAATTAGGTGATATGTCATTACTAATGATACTTATTTTGTGACACGAGGGATTCCCAAACCTCGCCCCTGTCCCCGTTTACCAACGCGGAATGGTACTAATGCATTTGACCGTCTACCGGACTGGGCTGGTCGCAGGGAACCTCCTAGACTCTCGCAAGAGCTAGGCAGATGATGTCACGACCCGTTATCATACACTTGGGTCAATTACGTAAATAATAAAGTCGGCCTAATCCGGTTTCATGGTTTATCATAACTAACAAACACCACTCATACACATTACACTCATACAAGAAACCAGTTAAGTAAGTCCGTGGACTTACCTGAATCAGATCTCGACTTTCTAATTCGCAAATCGATATGTACAGTAGGAATTCAGTGGCCTGTCAAAGGAGGCAAGTGTGTCAGCACACTTTTTAGGTGATTAGAAGTCTAAGACTTCTAAGATAATAGGTCTTAATAGAACGAAATTGATTACAATATTAATTTATGGTAAAATGACTATTTTACCCTTGGTCCCGAAACTTCTAAAAATTCCATAATTTATGTCCAAACTCTTAATTGAGACTAAAATGTCATATTCTAACTCCTAAAGATGAGTTTGGTTATAAACTGACAATTTACCCATTTCCTTATTTTCGGAAAGATCCTTAAGGTCCAACTTCGGCTTCAAATATAAAATTCGAATAATATTATAAAATTATGAAATAATTACCTAGATCATCTATGATATCTCATCTACTCCTAGGAGCAAGAATTTTTTAAAACTGTTCAACCATCACTTCTACAAAAATTTCTAAAGTTGGTTACAACACTTAACAAACAGCACACTGTCTTAACTTTGAAAAATCATAACTCCTAAACTACTTGTTGGATTTATCCCAAATTTTGATATGTTCTACTATAAAATCTTATCTATAATATATCCAAAATTCAGCCGGAAAGGAGATCAAAATCCTATTTAAAACTATCTCACAAAACCGAATTTGAGCACAACAGAAAAACTGCTTACGACTCGATATTTGAAAAATCATAAATCCCAAACAATATGTTCTACAACAATATGTCAACTATATCATATCCAAATTCAAGCCCAACGGAGATCATGAGCTTATTCAAAACCATCTCACAAAACAACATCACTTGTTGTTTTCCCCAACACTCAGCACATATATACAAACTGCATGCGGCGTCAACTTTGGAACACAATAACTCTCAAACTGTAACATGGATTCGTCTAAAATTTTAGTATGATTTACTATGCAATCCCGTCTATGACCTATAAAAATTTCAATGGTGAATCTTCACCCTAGCTTCCTAACATTGATCTACAAGATTGACAGTTTCCTACTTCGAAACTGAAGAAAACACAAATTATTTACAGCAGTCCTTGTTTCTATCATTTATGTTAGCACAACTCAGCAGCAGCTCTCTACCTACACTTGAAGAAACAAAAGGCGAGGCAAGAGTTGTTTACCTAGGATCGGAATAGGGTAGAGCCCTACAGATTGGCGGATGCTGAGGGTAGTCTGGCTTGTTCATGAAGTTGCTGATATCTCGACAAGGGTCTAAGAAGGCACATGAGCAGTAAGGTAGTTCGTTAGGGAGGCAAGACAATAAGGAAAAGGGTAAGAGGAGGGGAGTAACCGGAACTCACCTACGCAGCAGGATATTTTCAGGAACTCGAGTCTCCCGAGCAATCTGTAGGTACGCAGAAGGAAGACCTAGTCCCTGCTGTTATTCTTGACACAAGAGGAGGCTGAGTGTTTGCTGTATGAAGTGTTTGATTGAGGGGTAGCCTGCAGACGGTCTCCTCTGATGCAGCAACGTGCAGAACCAACTCCCAGCAGTTTGTAACAAGTGCAGCAGGTTCCAACTGAGGAGATGTAGACTTGCTATCGCGATGAAGGCTAGGGGTTAGATCTCGAGGCAAGACGAGAACGTTGGGGAAGGAAGAGTACAGAACGCTGGTTGCTTGCAAGGGGAAAGAGATTGTTGCGACTTGAAGACCCTACTCAACAGCCGTTACATGGAGTTAAGAGGGAGAATGAAGCGGTTGTCGATACTTACCATGTGAAGAGGAGCATTGAAGATCGAGCGGAACTGCTGCGTAATAGGAGGATCTTCATTGCCGGCCCAAGAGGCGTGCAGCGTCAAGGAGCTGCTCATGGAGGGCTGGCGGGCCAGTTTGGGCTGGTGCACATCTCCCTTGCTGGGCTGCTGTAGAAGGTGACATCAAGGAGGGAAAGAAAGCCAGATGGGCCCAAACAAGGTGAGGAGTGTGGTGTGTGGCATGGGCTGAAGCAAAGCAAAAAGAGGTGGGCTGAAATAAGAGTCAAAATAAGAGTGGGCTGAGTTGTTTGTCAAAATCTGTCAAAACTCGTCATGGCCTTGTCAGGCCCATGAATGAGTTTGTCACAGATTTGTCGGGTTTTGTCATGGCGTCGTCTCAACTTAGTCATGATCTCGTCACAAGTTGTCATGATCTCGTCTAAAGTCATCAATACGAAAGAATTATAATAACTAGGGTTTGATATAAATCTATCATTTTATGTGAATTAAATTCTACATAAAATGATAAATAATTATAAGAATTAGGGTTTGATATAATTCTACCATTTTATGTGAATTAAATTCTACATAAAATGATAAAATTTGTGAAGAAAGAAATACTAGATAGAATGGAAAACCGTCAATGGCTCGAATTCCGATTTGATTCGGAATTAAATGGAATAAAAAATTCCGGATATTACATTAAAGCCGTTTTTGGGTCTAGATTTGAATGAGTTAGATAATTCTGATGAACATGAAATTTTTATAGATTATAGTTCATATACTGTAGTTTATCGTGTCAAGTTTTGAGAACGATCCAACAATTATATTTGGATTAAGATTTCCCAAAGTAGGGTAGTTGCACACTTTTAGGAATTGTATGAAAATTTTGCTAAGTATGGGAACTTTGTATCTTAGAGTCATCTTTGGGATTTTGTGTAAGATTAGTAGTGGTTTATTCTTGATGTCCTTGTATTTAGAAATGAGAGGGTATATCATAGAGGGTCTTGACTTTTTCTGTAGAATTTTAGATTTTATTTGGAGTGTCTTAAGTTTGGTCAAAGTATGACCTTAGTGGACTTTTCATGAATGATGCGGGGTTGATGCCTCAAATCCCGATCTAGATTGAAAGTCCTCGACAGAAGAAAATCTCAGATGGTTTATTCTTGAAGTCCTTGCTTGAAAGCTTTAAGGTAAGAAATATAAGATGTTACCAAATTTAAAAGATCTTTGGCCGGATCTTCAAATGCATGTCAGAGAGCAGTTCTCGGATGGAATCTTGCCCAAGATCCCTGTAGGAGGACCGAGATTTCTTCTCTGAGATTCTTTCTTCGTCGTAGTCACCTTCTATTCTTGATGTCTCTTCTTGATCGAGGCTTGGCTCTTTTATAATAGTCAATAATGCCACCAAACGATTCCAAAGAGTGAGTAGGTTCTTGTTGAGTGTACATGTTGTGAGTATGTTTGTAACTTCATCTTGAATAGCCTTTGCTCTTGACCTTGTGACTGCTCCTTCCATCCCGGAATTTAAAGAAGATTTAACTGGATTATCCTTTATTGCTTTAGCCCTTGATTTGGTGATTGGTCCTTGAGGTAGTGTTGGAGATTGTCCCACATCATACTCCCCTTCTTGAGAAGGATTCGTCCTTGAATCATCAACATGCTCATCTCTATAAGCAAAAGGACTGAAGTCTTCTACATTGAAAATAGGACTTACACCATACTCATTTGGAAGCTCCAAGACATAAGCATTGTCACCAAATTTTCGCTTCACTCTAAATGGTCCATCTCCCCTTGGAGACAACTTAGACTTCCTCTTGTCATAAAATTGCTCTTTCCTTAGATGCAACCAAACTAGACCTCCGGGTTTGAACAACATCTCCTTGCGATCCCGTTTCGCCTTTGAAGCGACGGGTTTCCCTTTTTGCTCCAGCCTTATGCGTGTTTTCTCATGCAATTCTTTAATGAACTTCACTTGTTTTCCTACAATAAATTCTACTCCCTCCTCTAAAGACAACGGTATAAGATCAAAGGGAGTCAAAGGATTTACTCCATAGACACACTCAAAAGGCATTATATTAGTAGATGAATGCAAGGTACGATTATAAGCAAATTCTACAAGGGGTAAAGCATCTTCCTAAGCATTCAAATTATCCTTTAAAGTAGCTCTTAAGATAATAGTCAAAGTCATATTAGTTACCTCTGTTTGAACATCCTTTTGTGGATGACTAGAAGTTAAAAACAACAATTTGGTACCTAACTTTTCCCAAAGAGTCTTCCAACAGAAACTAAGGAACTTGACATCTCTATCACTTAAAATAGTCTGTGGTACTCCATGCAATCTAACAACTTCTTTAAAGAACAAGTTAGCCACATTATTTGCATCATTAGTTTTATGGCAAGCAATAAAGTGAGCCATTTTAGAAAAGCAGTCAACAACCACAAAGATGGAGTCTCTACCATTCTTAGTCCTTGGTAAACCTACAAAAAAATCCATACTAATATTAAGCCATGGTGCAGCAGGAATAGGTAAAGGAGTATACAAACCGTGTGGCTTCAATCTTCGGTTTCAAGCAAATAATGCACCTCTTGATCAAATGTTCAACATCTTTAAGCATGTGTGGCCAAAATAAATATGAATGAAGCATATGATAAGTCTTATCTCATCCAATGTGTCCCATTAATCCTTCCATATGAGCCTCCTCAACTAATAATAATCTCAGAAAACATCTAGGAATACAAACTTTATCCTCATGGAATAAGAATCCTTCTAAAAGATAATACTTAGCTCTCGATTGGGGAAAGTCTCGGTCCAAATCTATGCCGAGATTCATGGCAGTAGGCCGAGATTTACACTGGATGTAAATTTCTCCGAAATCCGTGTCATCCTGGTATAGGTCTTTATTGTAATGGAATCCTAGGACCTTGGTATCCATGATTGTGATCAAAGTATACCTTCTGGAAAGGGCATCTGCTACAACATTATTCTTCCCTTTCTTGTACTTGATAATATAACGAAAAGTCTCAATGAACTCCATCCATCTTCCATGTCTCATATCCAACTTATCTTGACTACGAAAATGTTTCAAAGACTCGTCATCAGTTCTAAGGATGAATTCATTAGGCAAAAGATAATGTTGCCATGTCTTGAAAACTCGAAATAAAGCATAATGTAACACCCCAAATCACGGGACTTGGAGTGTCACATTGGGCTAGGATCTCACAATGGATCCTGACCCTAGACTAACAACAAGTTCACTGATCTTACAACAAGGCACAGGTAGATTTAAACCAAATACATAAAAGCTATATATGATACATCAAAAGAGTTTACAAACTCAAAGCCGAGTACAAAACATCAAACCACAACATCTGATACAAAAGATCCCATATCCCGCGCATCCTAATGTACAGAAGTCCTCGGCTGGCCACACCATCTGTCTCACCCTGCAGTCTTCCTAACCTGCAGATCATCTACAACACGGTATGAAACCGTTAGCTACAACAATGAAAAGCATGAAGGTAATAGCACAACCACACATCAACATCTCATACATGCAATGCCACACACATTCATTTATTATCTTTCATTACGTTATTCCATTACTAATTCAACTTCTCTTGTAACACGAGGAACCTAAAGAACCTCGTCCCTTTCCCCGTTAATACAGGGGTTTGCATTGGGGGTGATCGTCACTCGTCCCCCCTGTGTTAGTGGCTTTCAGGCACCTCTTCCTAACGAGCAGGCGGAGACCGGTGGTTACCGCCTGTTATAATACACTTGGGCCAAATAAATGTAATAGATGGTCATCCTAGTCCGGTTTAGATTATAAATGCACAATCATATGAACACACACAACCATCACAATTATACAATCCACAACTGCACGCTAAGTAAGTCCAATGGACTTACCTTATATACTCGTAACCTGTACCACGTCACAACTTCCCCTTGGGGAAGTAATCAACGCCTGCAATAGCAAGGCACACACAATCACATACTGCAAAGGTTAGGAGACTCGTCTCACTAACCACAACCAACCTATATCTCAAATCTAAACCTCAGATCCTCAACATATTCATAAATGCCTAAGGCATATCCTCAACATAACATCTCATCATACTCGTACACATACTAAACCTTAAAGCCATAACCGATATCCATAACATCATCATGATCCTCAACTCATTCTGACACCTAGCATGCATCTAATCAGTATTCCTCAATCTCAAATTTAATCCTAATTTAATTAATTAACCTTTAATGAATTAATTAAATTTCACCAGAATAACGTTTTGCCCGCAAGCCATTTATAAACCCACCTGTCATCAGATTTCATCAAACAAATAACCCATAAACACCAGAATAATATAATGATCATAATGGAATTTCTAATTATCCATTTTGAAAAGCCTAAGGTCAATTTAGGCCAAATCGCAGTACGGAAAACGAATAAATTCATAACTTATTCGTTACTAACCCGATTGACGATCTGAAAGAAGATTCGGAATCACAACGACGCAGGCTACGCGTGTACAACATCAAATTCACCGGAATCTGAGCGGCGGAACTGTTCTGGTGACATATACGCTCAAGCAGGTCTTCATCTGCTCGGAAATGCAGAAACTTGGTACCGATATGAAGAGAATGAAGAGAGGAATCCAGAAACTCAAATGGAATTGAAATCGGATTAGAAACGGAGAGTAGATCTGAGTTTGAAGTTTGAGAGAAATCAGAGCTTTTACGAGGAAACGTGAAAGGAAATGAATTAATAAACGATTTTCCACTATTTATAGCGAAGTCCATAATTATCCTTTAACCGATCCAATGGCAGGTTGAACCCCCTTCTCCAAACTTCTCGAAATTGGAACAATAAATCTTGAATATTGTAGGATAATTATAGACGTGTTGAAGTCCTCATACATCGAGACAAGATGTTTTGATTCTTTCTGTGTATACTTCATGTGTTCTCTTCAATCGCCATCTTCATTTATAGTCTTCTATGGAGAAATTCTTAGCCGTTGTAAGATAGCCGTTGTAACGTTCTTCTTTCTCCATGGAAAACGGCGCTTGGTTGAGGTGAAGTAGCCGTTGTAAGATTTTCTAACTTCTCTTTTCTACTTCCTATTTTTGACACACACTGAGAATCTTCATCTTCGTCATCTTCTCTTGCTTTGGAAATGTTGTTGAAGATCTTTGTTTGTTGAAGATCCTAGATCTTCTCCCTTGGATATGCTGTTGAAGATTTCCCTTAGATCAATCCGTTTGGAAGATCTTCCTTTATCCTCTTGCATCTTCGGTTAAGATCTTTGTGAGATCTTTTTGTTGTGTCATATATGAACAATGCTTGGAAAGATTAGGGGTAGAAAAGACTCTTGCCGGAGTATGGACATTAAAGGCGAGGTAGTTACTGTGACACCATCCCCTATAGTTCCTACGGTTCCTTTTGTATCTAAGTCTAAGCGGGATGGTTTTGAGCTGGAATTGAATTCTCTTAATAGAGATTGGTTGACTTCTAGCTGGATATGCTGAGAAGAATGGATTTCAACCATGAGGTTCTGTCCGTAATGCATGCGAAGATCAATCAAATGTATCTCCTAAACGCTGATATCCTCACCACCACTTGCAAAATTATTCCCCTGACCGAAGATGCAACACATGACACTCAAGAAAAGGTTGAGAACGTGCTCATGAACTGTAAACGCAACATGCAGAACAAACACATCCTCTACCCCACGCACGTCGAGCCTACAATTTTGACAATTGAGGAATATGTTGTGGTAAAGGAGTATCGCCTTGTAGAGAGAAAACGATGATTAGAGGATGAAATCAGGAACATGAGCAAAGGAACAACACAATCCAGATAGCGGAAGAAGTTTTACGAGGAAAATTAGGAGTAACTTTCAAAGTCTTGAAAAGGATTTCAAGGCCTTGAAATGGATGTCAAGGCCTTGACATGAACTTCAAAGCCACCTAGGTTTTGATTTTAAGGCCTTGAACGACATTTGTGGGACTCTGTTTTTAAACTGGTTTTTGGTTTTGGAAATACTTTGTGGGTTGTAATATTTTAAAACTCCCGTACTTAAATGTTTTTTTCTCCCTTGATGATAGACAAAGGGTGAGAAATTAAAATATGTGTTGATCCGACATTACTACATTCTGCATTTTTGATATAATTGATGCATGCATATATCTAACATATTTAGGTACGATATTTGTTGTCTTCCATCAAGGGGGAGATTGATAACTCCACCTTGATTATAAATTGATTATGTGAATAATGGAAGACTTAACATTTATATACGGTTTTATAAACTAACAAATATCGATTGTCTTTCTAGATTGTATGTCTTTGTTTTTGTTTGTTAAACTGTGCAGGCATTGGAAAGCATTTCAAAGGAAGAACGCAAGCCTTGAAACAAATTACAAAGGACGAGCACGGAGACCTTGAAATGTATTACAAAGGACAAACGCGGAAGCCTTGAAAAGCATTACAAAGGTGGATTCGGCTACGGGATTTCAAATACGAGATTGAAATATCTCAACAACCAAAACGAAGATCTCTACCAAGAATAACAAGAAGGTTTGAGAATATTCTCAAGGAGAAGATCTCGGCCAGAAATGAAGATCTTCAAACAGTTTTAAAGAGAAGATCTCGGCCACAATAAAAGATCTCACAAAGATCTTAACCGAAAACGCAAGAGGATAACGGAAGATCTTCCAAACGGATTCCACATAAGAAGATCTCGGTACTAAGGGAAATCTTCAATGGCATATCCAAGGGAGAAGATCTAGGATCTTGAAAAAACAAAGATCTTCAACGGCATTTCCAAAGCAAGAGAAGATCACAAAGATGAAGATTCTCAACATGCGTCAAAGAGAGGAAGTATAAGAGAGAAGAGAAGATCTTACAACGGCTACTTTACCTTAACCAAGCACCGTTTTCCATGGAGAAAGAATAATGTTACAACGGCTAAGAAGTTGTCCATAGAAGACTATAAATAAAGATGGCGATTGAAGAGAACAAAGGAAGTATACACGGAAAGAATCCAAGTCTTCAAGCAATCAAAACATCTTCATTCGTTCCAAATGTTTTTCTTCCTCTTAGCTTACAAAAGTTTACATCCTTAGAGTTAGAAAAACACTAGAGTTTCATTGACGTACCTAGAGAGTGTTATACTTGAGTGTGGGTTACTCTGCAAAGTAACTAGGCTATTATTGCTAGTTTGGAGTTGACTAGATCGTAACATTGAAGCTACAGTAAGAGAAGAAGGGGATTTCTTCTAGCTTGTATCTAGGACTGTTTGAGCAGATAATAGATAGTTAGATCCTAGTAAAGAAACCCTAGGACGGATACGTAGGTTGTTAGAGTTGAACTTCGTGAACATATCACCGTGTCGATCTTATAATTCCGCACTTTATATCACTTAAATTGTGACTAATATTGTTTTGCAGGTCTCGAAGTCAAGGCCTTGAAATCCTTTCAAAGCCTTCAAAAGCAGTTTTGTCACAAAGCGCACATATCGACTTCAAGGCCTTGGAATTAGTTTCAAAGCCTTGATATACAATATTGCAAAAAGTTCCCATACTCTATTCAACCCCTTATAGAGTATTTGTATCTTTATTATTCACCTATACGGTTCCTCACAAATGAACATAGTCATGAAGAAACTCCCTTTTGGATGCTAAAAGTGTTCGTTGATGCCCCAGAGAAGGAATCTCAAACTGGTTACAGGAATCTCGGCTGAGATTTCCTTTGGTCGGGCCGAGATTTGTCACTGGAACGTGACTGGACCTCATATATCGTACGAGATTTTGATGATCTGCCCATGGTTGCTTCTCTGAGAGTTGTTTCTTGTTCCTTTTCCTTGCATTTGTCCTTCTTCGTGTCATAATGCTCCGCAATATGCAAGGGGGTTATATGTTTAAGAGTAATTGCTTTTCCATTATAATCAAAGGAATTTTTATTACAAAAACCATCATGTGTAACCTTCCTATCAAATTGCCAAGGGAGGCCAAACAAAATATGACATGCTTGAATAGGCAGAACATCAAAAACAACAATATCCTCATATTTTCCTAAGGTAAACGCAATTCGAGCTTGTTTGTTAACTTTCATATCTCCACAATCATTCATCAAATGCAACTTTTAAGGTCGACGATGATAAAAAGTAGTGATTTGCAACTTAGTGATTAATTTGTCACTAGCAATGCTGCAACAAATACCACCATTAATAATCATTTTACAAACCTTTCTTTGAACAAGACATCTAGTATGAAAAAGGTTTTCACGTTGATTATCCTCACAATGAGCTATTTTAGCATGCACTGTGCGTCTAGCAATCAAAGACTCCCAATGCTCATATTTACAACCTTCAATACTATCATTAATACTACCATGCTCATGCAATGCATTGATATGTGTATGATCATGCTCATACTCTTCTTCACTATCATATTTCCCTTGTTGATTTAGAAATCAAGCCCTTTTATTAGGACAACCTCGCATGTAGTGCCCTCTATCTTGACATTTAAAGCATACAATATCTCTAGAACGTAAGATAGAATTAAAAGTACCCCATTTGTTATCCTTTCAAGGCTCATTCAAAAGATGAGAGTGAGTAGAAGGGTTATGGGCTGTTGGATCACGAAGAGATCTCTTTGCTTCGTCTTTCTGGGGCAAATGTCGGTTGGAATCTCCTCCGAGATTCCTGTAGGATGGCCGAGATTTCTTCTTTATCATCTAAGAAATTGCCCCTTAATTCCGTCCTTTGATCTTCTTCTCCACCCTGATATCCAAATACAGTAAGTTAGTCATTGAAGCATAGGGATAAAGATCAATCTCATTAGCTAAAGAAGGAAGCAAAATTCGTAAAAATCAAGCCATAATAGACTCCTCATCTTGCACGTTAGCTTTCAACATTTTTGTTTGCATGGCGGTGTAGACTTCTTCCATAGTCATGGATGGAACCTTGTTTAAGGTTCTCCAAGTGTTGCCTCACTTCCCTACTGATGCGCCCTTGACCCCTATGTCCCAACATGAGGAAGACGAGGCACTCCGGGTTCGGTCCGATGGACCGCTCACCCGTTCACGTGCTAAGGCAATCGCCCAAGCTACCGGCTCCATCATTAGCCGGACCGTTGCTTGTCACGGACCCATTGGTTGCAAACCATGCCTCTACGCCACTATGACATGAAGCTTGTCAAGCCGGCACCGTTCCGGCGCATTTTCCGTAATTTAGCGTTTTGTAATAATAAATCTTTTTATTTTCGGAATATTTATTTTCGGGACTTTATTTCCGGGTATTAATTTTCCGAATTTAAGATTAGACTTTTGGTTTTGGAATTTAATTCGGAAACTTAATTCCGAACTTAAATTCTCAACCTTTCATATTTTTAGGTGTTTCATTTTCGGAACTTAAATTCTGACTTTATTTCCGTCATTTAATTTCCGACCCTTTGTATGGCCTTCATTCACTATATAAGGGGATGCTTGGCTCATTTGTAAAGCATGTTCAATTTGATTAAGTATTGAGAAGTATTTTCCTCCTACTTAGTTGAGCATCAATCCCTCTTCCAATCCTCTCAAAGTTCTTCTTTTTGATCTCCGATCCAAACTCAACCACATTCGAGGGTTCTTCAAGAACCAACTCAACCGACCCACTTCAAGGCTTGATCGATCAAGATTAGATCGACTCATCCATTCAACTTCCGCCTCCATCTCTAAGCTTCCGCAACCCATCTTCAATCGCATTCGCACTTCAACTAAGGAGTAGTTGAGCTTCAGCTTGATCTAGATCCGGAATATTTCATTGACGTGTCATCAAATTGGAATCAGAGCAAAGGGATCTAAGCTAAGTTATCTTTACTCTTGTTTTTGTGCGTTATCATATTCATCCTTTTTGCCTTTTGTTCATCATCATCTTCATCTCGTTCTTCGCATCTTCATCCACGTTCTTGAAATTTTTTTTTTCTCGATCCATTTTGCAAAGCAAATTTAGGAGATTTTTGATTTGCCATCAAACCATTAATCAAAAAACGTTTTTCCTCACCCAATCCGACATTTTTGTTAATCAATTTCACCATTTTCTTGGGATTTATTGTTGACAAAATCGGATATCACGTTTTTTGATATTCCAAAAACCAAAAACAAAGCAAAAACTCTTCAAAAAAAACGTATTTGTTTCAAAAGAAAAAGTGGATTCATCTCTTGCATTCCAAAGGTTGCATTCAAAAGTTTCAAAAAGAAACAATTCCACAAAAATAAAAGTAAAAGACGTCCGGAAAACCGGTCCATCCGAAAAATCGGATTTTTGAAAAAGGTCAAAGACCAAAGCAAGTAAAACTTGCCAATAAACAATCCGTCCATTTCCTATCTCTCCATTTTCTTACAAGTTGCAAATCTTTTCTTGATTTTGTGTGCATTTTGGTACAAATTTGTTGCATTTGCGTTCCTTGCCTAACCGCCAAACGGCTTTCCCAAAGGTTGAACCCTAACGCACTTGAACTTGGGTAACGTTGACTTAACTTGTCACCTTTCTCATTTGATTGCTTGCAAATTTGTGTCTAATTTTGGAGTTATGACTAACGTGGAAATGGAAAATTCTCAGGACTCTTGTGAAAGACAAGAGCTCACTACTTTGACCGAAGAAAATGCCTCACTTCGGCAAGAAATTGAAGCTTTGAAGGCCCAAATGCTTACCCTTACGACCGCCCCACCGAATCCAAATGGAACCTTGGTCGATGGTTCCACATCCGATGGACGTCGCAAAGGCAAAGGTATATTGGGAGCCGAACCATCTAACGCTCGACGGCTTGCCTCCGTCATTGAAAATCAAAGTCCCTTACAAGATGACGGTCATGAGTCCCACAATGAAGGTGACATGCACCTTTGACCCTTCTCCGAATGATTTGCTATATGTTGACACGGAGAATCGGCACAAGCGTTATGAGCACAACCGACGTAAGTATGGCAATTCCCCGCCTCCATCTAGTGCCCAACGCACCAACCGTCCCTCCTGGGTTGATGACCGGTACCATCATCAAGCAAATGATCGCTCTCAACGTCCCGAGAATAATCGGTCCGGCCTACGCCGCCAACGGCATAGCCGGCAACCGATGTATCATGATTATGACGAGTATGACGAGAGAGATGACTTTGACGAGTTCTCCGATGATGAGTCGGACTTGGAACGGGTGGCACATGTCCGTCCATGGCACCCACCTATCCGAGAGCCTTTTGAGAACCAAGATCAAGGAGAAGAATGGTTGCCTCCTCCTAACCCACCAAGACGTCCACAACCTGATCATGGGCGCCAACGGCATAACCAAGACCACCGGCGAGCCCATCACAAAGAGGCATACATGGCACCACCCCGACCGGATCCCTACCGAGCTCGTAGGGAAGGTAAGGTTAAATTTCCGATATTTTATGGTGAATATGATCCTTGTGCTTTTCTTGATGGGGCACAGGATATGAAAGGAGCTCTAAAGCATTGCCATTATGAGGAATATGAGAAAATCGAAGTGGCGACCCTTTACTTTGAGGGTGATGCAAAATCTTGGTGGAACCGGTACGAGACCAACCGTGAGAACCGAGGATGGGCACCGGTTGCGACATTTGATCAATTGATCTATGTCATGACTAAGAAGTACGTGCCCGACGACTTCAAAAACGACATGCGGTTGCAAATTGCCGAATTCCAACAAGGAAGTCTTACTCCGGTGGCTTACTTAGCCAAGCTTGAGGATATGCATATGAAGGCCGGCATCTTGGCCTCCACCTCCGCCCTTCAAACCAAATTCATGAGCGGCCTTAATCCGTCAATCCGGCGCCCCCTCGAGATTGTCCCATACAAGGACTTGGGAGCCTTATGTCATACCACCATGAAACTTCACAAGCAACAACTCGAAACGCCTCGATATTCAAGGTATAATTCTTCATCTAGTCAATATGCTTATACCTCTAATCCCCGTTCTCGAGATGTTTCTAGTTCTCAAGATTCCGGAGCCGCTAAAGGATCCCCACGGATGAGTCAACCCACCTGGCAAGCGGCTACGGAGAAAACACCATATCGTGGCACCGTTGCTCCACCACAAACGCCTCCGGGCCGACCTCAACAAGGATCTCAAACGGTGGCTCGCCCAAGAGAACCCGTGTGTTTCAAATGTAGCAGGTTTGGTCATGTCCAACGTGATTGCCCGAACACCATGCGGGTGATGTTTTCCAACCCATCATATGACGATGGCGAAGAGGAATATAATGGTGATATCCTCTTGGAAGATGACCAAGATGCCGACCCCTACTATGGCATGGAGCCATGTGACGACCAACTTGCTTGCGGTCCGGCACAACCAGGTAAGTTTGCTCTTGTCTCTCATCGCATTTTTGCTATAAAAGAGCATCTCCTTATTGACCAACGCGAGAATCTCTTCCACTCTCGTTGCTTGGTCAATGACACTAGTCTCTCTCTTATCATCGATGGGGGTTCGTGTTGTAATATTGTCAACGAAAAAGTGGTAAAACACTTTAATTTGCCTACAACCCCCCACCCACAACCTTACGGACTCCAATGGTTTTTCGATAAGGCAAGTGATACCGTCACACAACAATTGTGGGTGAAGTTTTCTATGGGCGCGTATGTTGATAAAGTCCTTTGTGGTGTTATCAAAATGGATGCCACACATGTATTATTGGGACGACCATGACAATTTGACCGTAAAATTTGTCATGATGGTTATCTCAACCGGTACATGTTCCAATATAGTGGAAAACGTATCACACTTTTGCCCATGACTCCGCAAGAAATTTTAGTTGACTATGCAGAACGAAAGAGGCAACAAGTTATCGATGACACAACAAAGGTGCCGGCAACATCGGACTTTCCTCGAACCTCTCCCGATGTTGTGAATGCTCATACTTCCGGATCCCGTTCCTCCGGCCCTAAGGTTCATGCTACCGAAGAAGAGGTAGTAAGAGTATTGTCCCTACACATGCACCTCCCGCTCCTACCATTCAAGGGCGATGTGAGCCACGAATCCTTTTGGCTCGACGACATGATTTGACACCGGTCATGGAAGGTAAGTTTCCTTGTTTCTTACTTGTCCCATTTTGTTTATCCATTTCTCATGACCCGAGTAACGTGCCACGCGAGGTGTTTTTGTTGTTGTCCGAATTTCAAGACATTTTGACCGACAAACTTCCACCCGGCTTGCCACCAATCCGAGGAATTGAGCACCAAATCGACTTGGTGCCCAGCGCGTCTTTGCCCAACCGTGCCGCATACCGTGCAAGTCCGGAAGAGACCAAGGAGCTACAACGCCAAGTCCAAGAGCTCCTAGACCGGGGATATGTTCGTGAGTCTTTGTCTCCATGTGCCATGCCGGTCATACTTGTGCCCAAGAAAGACGAATCTTGGCGGATGTGCGTAGATTGCCGAGCCATCAATCAAATAACCAAGTACCATCATCCGATCCCGCGCTTAGATGATATGTTGGACGAGCTCCATGGCGCCACCATCTTTTCAAAGATTGACCTCCGAAGCGGTTACCATCAAATCCGTATGGCCGAAGGTGACGAATGGAAAACGGCTTTCAAGACGAAGCACGGCCTCTACGAGTGGCTTGTCATGCCATTTGGCCTCTCCAACGCACCATCCACCTTCATGCGCCTCATGAATCACGTCTTGCGCAAGTTTTTGGGTATTTTCGTAGTTGTCTATTTTGATGATATATTAGTTTTTAGCAAGTCTTTGGATGCACACGTCGGGCACATTTGCCAAGTGCTCGAGTGCCTTAGACTATAGCAATTATATGTCAATTTGGAGAAATGTATCTTTTGCTCGGACACCACAATTTTTCTTGGCTATGTCGTGTGTAAGGACGGACTACGAGTGGACGAATCAAAAGTTCGCGCCATTCGGGAGTGACCTACTCCTACTACGGCCACCATGGTTCAAGCCTTTCTCGGCTTAGCGGGTTTCTATCGACGCTTTGTCAAGGACTTTAGCTCGATAGCGGCACCGTTACATGAGCTTACTAATAAAGGCGTCACATTTGAGTGGCATGACACCCTTGCTCGAGCGTTTGAGTCGCTCAAAGACCGTCTTTGTCATGCGCCACTACTCCAACTCCCTAACTTTTCGAAAACCTTCGAGGTGGAGTGTGACACATCTAATGTGGGCATTGGGGGGGGGGGTTCTCCTACAAGAGAATCATCCCATTGCTTACTTTAGAGAAAAACTTTCCGGTCCCTCACTCAACTATCCAACTTATGACAATGAAATATATGCTTTAGTTCGTTGTCTAAAAACATGGCAACATTACTTGTGGCCGAAGGAGTTCGTGATTCATTCGGATCATGCGGCTCTTTCGTATCTCAAGGGTCAAACTACTTTGATTCGGCGCCCTGCTAGTTGGGTAGAATTTCTTGAGACCTTTCCGTATGTCATTCGACATAAGAAAGGTAAAGAGAATGTGGTAGCCGACGCCCTTTCTCGCCGATATATCCTTCTTGTGCATATGGACGCCAAGATCCATCGCTTTGCTCTTATCAAAGAGTTATATGCCACGGATCTTGACTTCAAGGATATATTTGCTCAATGCCTTGACCTCCGAGAGCATGAGTCTTTCTTTATTAACGATGGCGTGCGGGCAAGCTTTGTATCCCGCGCTCGAGTATTTGTCATTTGTTGATAAAGGAGGCCTATAAGGGTCGTGGTCACTTCGGTGGTACCAAGACTCTCGCCGCTCTACAAGAGCACTTCTTTTGGGCCCGGATGCGCAAGCATGTGACACGGTTTTGCACAAGTTTCATCACATGTCACCATACAAAATCGCGCCAAGGTCCGGATGGATTGTATTCTCCTTTACCTATACCAATAGGACCTTGGGAGGATCTTTCTATGGACTTTGTGGTTGGCCTACCCATGTCAAAACGAGGCAAAGACTCCATCTTCGTGGTAGTCGATCGTTTTTCAAAAATGGCACATTTTATTGCATGTAAGAGCACACAAAATGCTAGCGAAGTAGCTACTCTTTTCTTTGACAATGTTGTGCGCTTACATGGAATACCGCACTCCATCCTTAGTTATCGGGACGTAAAGTTTGTAGGCCAATTTTGGAGAACCTTATAGGGGAAACTTTGAACCAACTTGTTGTTTTCAAGTAGCTATCATTCCCAAACCGATGGTCAAACGGAGGTGACCAATCAGACTCTCGGCGCTCTACTTAGAGCGACCCTTAGGAACAACCCACGCAAGTGGGAGGACTTACTTTCTAATGTGGAGTTTTATTATAATAGGTCTCGACAGTCGGCAACCAAGCTTTCACCTTTTGAAGTTGTCTACGGCCTTAATCAACACACTCCGATGGACTTCACCTGCGTCTACTCAAAGACGAAGAACACATCACCGGAGCAACTCGTGCTGCTCACATCATTGAGCTTCATGAGCGGACTAGGACACAACTCCAACGGCGTGCCGATCAACTTGCCTCACAACGCAACAAAGGGCGCCGTCCACTCTCATTCGAGCCCGGTGATCTTGTTTGGCTCTACTTAAGGAAGGAGCGTTTTCCATCTCGCCGCAAAGGCAAGCTCTCGGACCGCGGTGATGGACCATTCCGCATCTTATCCCGCCATGGCCCGAATGCATACAAGTTGAAGCTTCCGGATGACTATGGCGTGCACCCGACGTTCAATGTCAAGTATCTCTTACCATACATTGAGCCCCTATTTGACGACGGTGAAACGGGGACGTTTCACATCCAAGATGGGGGGACTGATGCGCCCTTGACCCCTATGTCCCAACATGAGGAAGACGAGGCACTCTGGGTTCGCTCCGATGAACCTCTCACCAGTTCACGTGCTAAGACAATCGCCCAAGCTACCGGCTCCATCATTAGCCTGACCGTTACTTGTCACGGACCCATTGGTTGCAAACCGTGCCTCTACGCCACTATGACATGAAGCTTGTCAAGCCGGCACCGTTCCGGCGCATTTTCTGCATTTTCCGTAATTTAGCGTTTTGTAATAATAAGTCTTTTTATTTTCAGGATATTAATTTTTGGGATTTTATTTCCGGGAATTAATTTTCCGAATTTAAGATTAGACTTTTTTGTTTTGGAATTTAATTCGGAAACTTAATTCCGAATTTAAATTCTCAACCTTCCATATTTTTAGGTGTTTCATTTTCGGAACTTAAATTCTGACTTTATTTCCGTCACTTAATTTTCGACCCTTTGTATGGCCTTCATCCACTATATAAGGGGATGCTTAGCTCATTTGTAAAGCATGTTCAATTTGATTAAGTATTGAGAAGTATGTTCCTCCTACTTACTTGAGCATCAATCCCTCTTCCAATCCTCTCAAAGTTCTTCTTTTGGATCTTCGATCCAAACTCAACCATATTCGTGGGTTCTTCAAGAACCAACTCAACCGACCCACTTCAAGGCTTGATCGATCAATCTAGATCGACTCATCCATTCAACTTCTGCCTCCATCTCTAAGCTTCCGCAACCCATCTTTAATCGCATTCGCACTTCAACTAAGGAGTAGTTGAACTTCAGCTTGATCTAGATCCGGAATATTTCATTGACCTGTCCAAGGACGCATCACCTACCATAGTGTGGAGGCACAAATCTAGCTTTCATCAAGGCCTTCATTTTTTCCTAAGTGTTGATATCCGGATCTAATGTTCTTTTTCGCTCTTTAATGAGATGATCCCACCAATAAGGCATATCCTTGGAACTCTAACGCAGCGAGTTTGATCTTCCGTTGCTCACTAAAATTATAGTAAGACCGAATTTGTTCAATCATAGTCTCCCATTCTATGTAAGCGTCCGGGTTACATCTTCCTTCAAAACTTGGAATCTTGACCTTTACTTTCCCAAGTCCGTCATTATCCTGAGGGGGTCTATAATGGTCATTGTCACATCCTCTCCGTGGGTTATTATAATGACGTCGAGGGTATTCTCTCCACATGCCCTCATTTTCTTCATCACCAAGTCTTGAAATTCTTCACCAAAATGCGGATTGTGATTAGCGTTAAAGAGTGGATTAGGGTGAGTATTACCTAGAAATTGGGGATGGTTTGGAATTGGCACGTGGGCCGGTGGTGATGACAGAGTTAAAGAGATGCCACCTACTTCGAAGACATACCTCGGGGCAATTGTCAGGCGAGATTCTGCCGAGATTCCACATTGGGCCCTAGAGAATCACTCTTTTGGGATGGTAGTGGGCTATCTCTTTCTGACATCTACACAAACACGCAAAGTAACAACAAACTTGTGATGTTAGGAAAACGAAACTACTTTTCTTGTTTTTTTCTCGCACTCACGCTCTGTTATCTTATCGCAAGATTGTTTGGTATAATTGTCTTGGATGGATTAGTGCTTCTTTTCCAATCAGTGCCTTGGTCTCACTAGAACTCCTTGGCTAACTCAAGTAGTCAACTTGGTTTGTATAAAGGTTTTTGTGTTCTGAGATGGTTAAGTAACTCTTGTAGGAAGTTTACTCCACACATGACAAAGTATAAAGCATATTGCAGATAGACACACTAGTATGTTAGGAAGTATAGATACTAACTAACACACCCAAAGAAATAAGACTCAAGTGTTTCGAGTATGAAAGAGGCTACAGAAAGGTACACAAGAGATTAAGAAGAGAGAAAAGAACGTACCTTTAATTTGTGGAGTTTGAAAGAGAGATAGCCATGATTGGTTTTGGGTATGGTTAGGACTCTTAACTAGATCAAGGTTGGTACAAAAACTCTTCCTTTGATGTACTCTTGCACAAGGTGCACTTGGATTCTTCAAATTATGCCTAATAAATGTCTCGAAAATTGGACAACAGTAGTGATAACTCCACCTTTATTATAAATTGTTTGATACAAATGATGGAAGACTTAACATTATGTGTGGTTTTATAAACTAACAAAAATCGATTGTATTTTCAGATTGCACGTTTTGGTTTGTGTTTGTTAAATGTGTGCAGGCCTTGAAACACAATACAAAGGACAAGGACGGAGGCCTTAGAAAGACTTTCAAAGGACAAACGCTGAAGCCTTGAAAATCATTACGAAGGTCGATTCGGCTAAGGGCTTTCGAATACAAGATTCGAATATGTTAACAACCAAAACGAAGATCTTTGCCAAGGATAACAAGAATATTTGAGAAGATTTTCAAGGAGAAGCTCTTGGCCATAACAAAAATATCTCTTAAATATTTTAACCGAAGACGCAAGAGGATAAGAGAAGATCTCCAAACGGATTCCATGCAAGAAGATCTCGGATCTAAGGGTACTATTCAATGGCAATCCAAGAGAGAAGATATAGGATCTTCGGCAAACCAAAGATCTTTAACGGTACACCCAATGCAAGAAAAGATCACGAAGATGAAGATTATAAACATGCGTCAAAGAGAAGAAGTAGATGAAGAAGATATAAGATCTTACAACGGCTACTTCACCTCAACCAAACACCGTTTTCCATGGAGCAATAAGAACGTTACAATGGCTATCTTACAACGGCTAAGAAGTTCTCCATATAAGACTATAAATGAACATGGCGATTAAAGAGAACAACAATAAGCTTACACGGAAATTATCCAAGTCTTCAAGCGATCAAACATCTTCATTCATTCCAAAAGTTTTTCTTCCTCTTAGCTTACAAAAGTTTACATCCTTATAGAGAGAAAAACACTAGAGCTTCATTAGAATATGTAGAGAGTGTTTTACTCGAGTGAGGGTTACTCTGCGAAGTAACTAGGCTATTATTGCGAGGTTAGAGTTGACTAAATCGAAGCATTGAGGTTGTTAGAGATGGACTTTGTAAACATATCACCGTGTCGATCTTTTCATTACGGACTATATCTTGCTTAACTTGTGACTAACGTTGTTTTGCAGGTTTCGAAGTCAAGGCCTTGACAACCCTTTAAAAGCCTTGAAAACCAGTTTTGTCACAAGGTGCACAGATCGACGTCAAGACCTTGAAATCAGTTTCAAAGCCTTGATATAAGATATTGTTACGCTAAGAACGTGACACGCAAAAGCTTTAAATTTATAACTCGAATTATTTTTCCTAACTCCTAGCGAACCCGCAGTGTACGGGACGTTTTGTAGTAGGGATAGTATTCCGAGGTCGATCACAAAGACTGAGGTGAGATTGAATCGATTAGTGACTAAGGATAGTGTTGATCTAGGCTAAGAAAAGAGAAAGAAACAAATAAATGAAAATCTCAATATTTTTGGGTTTGGTTTTGTGTAGTGATCAATCAAGGATCACAATAATACAATATAGCAAAACAAACTAAGGATCAAGCTAAAACACAAATAAACAAAAGCAAACACGAAACATGTGAGAGAAAAGCGGATTCTAGGGGTTGGAAATTCCGGTTATGGCATAGAACTCAAGCTATCTAATCATTCCTTAGATCAACTATAGTATGTTGGGAGTGAGCGTTTCTAGATTGGGATCAATCACCGGGTAGGTCTCATGGTCCACTAGTCCGTTCCTAAGGTCTCATCACCGGGTAAGTCTCAAAGAGCCTAAGGATAGGAATTCTACACAAACCGGATGGTTATCTAGGGATCTAACCTCTCCTTACCAGGTAAGTCTCGGGAAGGCAAGTCCTAAACATCAATCCTAGCACACTCAGTCCAATAGCGGCTTATGAGGCTCACTACTACCTAGAGTTCGTCATCATCAGTATCTAAGAGCAAGAATCACCGGGTAGGTCTCTTCTAACTCTTAGTGGCTAACACTAGGTCACCCTAGGATAGATTTAGCTCAACTAACACTAGGATTTCAACAAATCAACAACCTAACACTTAGATTTATCAATACAAGCAAGTTAATCAAAATTACGGGGTGTTCAACCCTTTCCATGGCCGTGGAAAGGCAAGATCCAACCGTGGTTTTAATCAGTGACTAGGTTCAATCAAGCGAGTCATCCAAATATTTATTTAAGTCTATTCTATCATAGTCCAAGCCATAACCATCTTTTCCTTACCCTAGAATCGCATCTATTTAGCCTACAACATGCATCTTAACAATCAAACTCAACAAACATAAAATCATAGAATCCATGGCAAGAAGATGAAATGAAAGATGGATTAAGCAAATGAAACAAGTAAAACAAGCTAAATCAAGGTTCAAGAAGGACTTACAACCCTTCAAAAGAAGGTTCGAATCGTTTCTTATAAACCCTTGCAAAATGTTTCACAAAGCTCACTCAAAATCACTCAAAAAGACTATGGAACTATGAACTAGTGTGCTTCTTCTTCTTCTCCAATGGAAGCCTTTCTTCTTCTCCAATGGTAGCTCCAATCCAATCTTCCAATGAGAGAATCTTTCTTGTTGAGAGTGTGGGAGAGAATGGGAGTGATGGGAGCTCTGTCTAACAGCCTTGTAGGACCACCTTTTATCCTCCAAATTTGTAAGAGTCGGCCATGAAGATCGTGGGACAGCTGTCACAGCTGTCTGGGGAAAACCACGGCCTATTTACACGCCCGTGGAAGTCATAGTGGCCGTGGTTTTGGTGCTTCTGCTTGTTTTGGATCATTAAGCCATGATTTGGTGCATGGCATGAACCAACAAGGTCCCATGTCTCCTCCTTAGCTCCTAACTTGCATCCCAATGAGTCCGAAGGTATGTCATCTCGAGGAACGATCCTTGAACGTATCGATTAAGCTCCTAAATCTCCCAAAACACCTACAAAGCATGCAAAAGTCCGTGTAGACGTCTATCTCGACAAAATACATGAATTGAGTGCAAACGTCATGAACTAGTGGTAAACCATGCATGAATGAGCGGGAAAACTATCTAAATGAGTTCCTAATCTAACATCATAAATCGTGTTATCAAAAATACCCCATACTTAAGGTTTGCTCATCCTCGAGCAAGTCCCCAACTATAGACTAAGAGATGACATGATTTATGCATGCAGAAAAATAACAAAAATCTTTTTGGAGGTGTGCTTCTAATATTGGATCACCTTCATAGTCATGTTTCATGGCAATGGACAAGCAATCATGTGTCAAATAAATGAAGGAACGGAAAGACAATTATACTTAACTCGAAAGCATGCATGAAATGTAAAAATGAAGAAGTCAAAATGGTCATGAGCATATTCAATCTAGATCACTAAGCCTTACACACATGAAAATAGGTCACAAGGGCTTAGGAAATAAGAGGTTGAGAAATGTTGTGATTAGGTGGGAATTTTTCTAGGTCATGTGATGCTAATCCGGGAATGGAACTAACTTCACAACTTCACATTTTTTTTTATCAACTTCCCACAAGTGTATATTTTCTCCATCTTTTCTTTCTTTTCTTTTCTTTTTCTTTCACTTATTTTTGAGACAATGGCATTGGTGTACAAAAGCCGAAACCTTGGTGATTAGCCGTCCTCGGGTTTTTTTATTTTTCGAGGTGCATCCACACCGGGCACACATACCAAAGATCGTTACGACTATCGGTTTATTTGACTTTGAGAAGGCACAAACACCCGATTATGTGAATGGTGCCGAGTTACTCGTCATTTAAACCAACGTCCCCAAACCTATATTTTTTTTCTACACTTGCACAACAAATTCAGCACTTCGTTCATAACATTCATCCATCAACAACTTCACCCCACACTTGCTTTTCATACTCTCAACACACTAACATGCTCCTATTTCCGGATGGGTCAAAAGAGGTCCAATTTTTCATCAATTGAGGTGCTCAAGCAACATGATCAAGATGAGAAGTAGAGGAAAATGAATTGCCTTAATCACTCCTAGATGATGTGCAAGAACTAGCATGTAATTTCGACTTTCAATACTCAATCCAATCAAGACAAACATCATGATCATAATCCATTAATGGGATTCAAGAAAAGTACTTCAAGTCCACATATACATTCATCTATTCAACACATAAGGCCATCCATAGCCAATCCACACAACAATCTCATCAGGGTCATTCCCAAGCTTAGAAGCACTAAAATTTTTAAAATTTTCTGATTTTTTTTTTTTTTTGGATTTTTCGAAATGTGTATGTACAATGCAAGACATAATGAAGCCTGTGACTAAAAGAAACTACCCTAGATGCTAATCATGCAAAAGATCATGCAAACCCCACCCTAGACTTAGAAACACATTGTCCCCAATGTGTAAATGAAGTAAAGAAGGGTGAAAGAGGGTTCTCACAATGTAAAAATGGTTTGCTTTGGTATTTGGGATCATTCAAGTGGAGTGATGGCGGATGATCCTATCAACGATGGTAGAGAGCTCAAAGTGTTCGTTATGGCGTCGGGATCCGCGCTAGGCGCCGCTAGCCGTCCAAGTCCCGCGTCCGCTCCACCCACAATTAATGAGGGACTCATCATCATCATCCACATGCCATGCAAGGCTTCCATGCTACCAAGAATCTAGCACACACACAAAGCACACCAAACACACAAAAACAGAAAAATCAAAACAAAAACAAAAACGAAAAAGGAAAAGATGTCTACCAATGGGTTGTCTCCAATCAAGCGCTTCTTTAAGGTCATTAGCTTGACCAAACACGGGGGCATCTCATTCGAGGTGAAGTGGGGCAATCATGTCCACCGGAGCACCCAGGTTATACTTCTTCAACCGGTGCCCATTCACCTTAAAGTCTCCACAATGCTCCCTACCTATCTCAACCGCTCAACGGGGAAAGATCTTCTTCACCACATAAGGACCCATCCATCTTGACTTTAGCTTTCCGGGGAAGAGCCGCAACCTTGAGTTGAAGAGAAGGACAAGGTTGCATTCACTCAACTCCTTCGGGATGAGACGCTTGTCATGCCAACGTTTGGTCCTTTCCTTGTAGATCCGGGCGTTTTCATAGGCGTCCAACCGGATCTCCTCAAGGGCGTTCATATCAAGAAACCTCTTCTCTCCGGCCTCCTTGAGGTCAAAGTTCAACCACCTTATAGCCCAATATACTCTATGCTCCATCTCTACCGGAAGGTGGCAAGACTTGCCATAGACTAGCTTGTAAGGAGTGGTGCCAATCGGTGTTTTGAAAGAGGTTCTATAAGCCCACAAAGCATCATCGAGCTTCATAGCCCAATCCTTTTTCGTCCTAGAAACCGTCTTCTCAAGAATTCCCTTTATCTCCCGGTTGGAGATCTCCACTTGGCCACTAGTTTGGGGATTCTAAGGTGTTGCCACCATATGAGTCACCCCATACTTAGCCAAAAGTGTCCCGAAGTTCCTATTGGTGGAGTGCTTCCCTCCATCACTTATGATCACCCTTGGTGTTCCAAACCTAGGGAAGATCACTCGGTTGAAGAACCGCAACACAACCTTGGCATCATTTGTGGGAGAGGCGATTGCCTCCACCCATCTCGAAACATAGTCCACCGCCAATAGGATGTAGAGGTTGCCACAAGAAGAGGGGAATGGTCCCATGAAGTCCATACCCCACACATCAAATATCTCCACTTCTTGTATGTTGTTCAAAGGCATCTCATTCCTCCTTGAGATGTTGCCCGTCCTTTGGCAAGCATCACATGCTACCACAAAATTCTGCACATCCTTGAACAAACTTGGCCAAAAGAAACCCGATTGTAACACCTTAGCACATTTCTTGTGTGAGCTAGCATGACCTCCACAAGGCAAGGAGTGACAATGGCGGATCACACACTCCACCTCATCCTCCGGTATGCATCTACTAAAGATTCATCCGGCCCTCTCTTGAACAAAAGCGGTTCACTCCAATAGTAATGCCTCACATCTTTGAAGAACTTCTTCCTTTGGGCATATAAACCGGGTGGCACCTCCTCACACATAAGGTAGTTCACAATGTTGGCATACCATGGCTCATTACCCCTTGACACTTGAAACAAGCACTCCTCCACCATTTGCAATTGCTCATCCCGGAATGAGTCATCAATCGGGATGTCATCTTTCTCAATTTCCAATGGTGGGAGTCTACTAAGGTGATCCGCCACAAAATTTTCGGACCCCTTCTTATCCCGGATTTCCAAATCAAACTCTTGAAGAAGAAGGATCCACCGAATCAACCGAGGCTTGGCATCCTTCTTAGTAAGGAGATAACGGATCGCAGCATGATCCGTATACACAATCACCTTCGCTCCAACAAGATACGAGTGGAACTTCTCAAATGCGTACACAACCGCTAGCAACTCTTTCTCGGTGGTAGCATAATTGAGTTGGGCATCATCTAGCGTCTTGCTAGCATAATAGATGGTGTGTGTAAACCCATATTTCCTTTGTCCCAAAACAGCCCCAACGGCTACATCACTCGTATCGCACATGATCTCAAACGGTAGACTCCAATCCGGAGGTTGCATGATAGGTGCGGAGATCAAAGCATTCTTCAACCTACAAAAAGCCTCAAGGCAATCCTTGGAGAAAACAAACTCAACATCTTTCATTAGTAGGTTAGTAAGAGGCTTAGAAATCTTAGAGAAATCTTTAATGAATCTCCGGTAAAAACCGGCATGCCCTAGAAAACTCCTTACCCCCTTCACCGAGGTAGGTGGTGGCAACTTCTCTATCGTCTCTATCTTAGCCCTATCAACCTCAATGCCACGGTTGGACACCAAGTGTCCCAACACAATACCTTCACTTACCATGAAGTGGCATTTCTCCCAATTCAAGACTAGATTAGTCTCCTCACATCTTTTTAGCACTAGAGACAAATTAGCTAAACAATCATCAAAGGAAGATCCATAAACAGAGAAATCATCCATAAACACTTCCATGATGTTTTCAATATATTCAGAAAAGATAGCCATCATACACCTTTGAAAGGTGGCGGGTGCGTTACACAACCCAAATGGCAATCTCCTATATGCAAATATACCCAAGGACATGTGAATGTAGTTTTCTCTTGGTCATCGGGGTGGATAGGGATTTGGAAGAATCCACTATAGCCATCTAAGTAGCAAAAGTGAGAATGTTGAGCTAATCTCTCTAGCATTTGGTCAATAAAGGGAAGAGGGAAGTGATATTTCCTAGAGGCCACATTTAGTTTCCTATAGTCTATACACATCCTCCATCCCGTAACCGTTCTAGTCGGAATTAGTTCATTATTCTCATTGGTTACTACGGTCATACCACCCTTCTTAGGAACCACATGCACGGGACTAACCCATTTACTATCCGAAATCGGGAAAATGATTCCCGCATCTAGCAATTTAAGGATCTCTTTCTTGACTACTTCTTTCATGATAGGGTTTAGTCTTCTTTGAGGTTCAATCGAAGGTTTATGATTGTCTTCCATTAAGATCTTATGCATGCACAAAGAAGGTTTAATGCCAACTAAATCATCAATGGTATAGCCAATGGCTTTCCTATGCAATCTCAACTCATGCAACAATCTAGCAAGTTCATCATCATTCAAGCATGCATTCACAATAACCGGATATGTAGAATTATCACCAAGAAAAGCATACTTCAAATGAGAGGGGAGGGGTTTGAGTTCAAGTTTAGAAGGACCTTTATCGAGTGGAGACGATCCATATAATGTTGGTTGAGATGAATCCAAAGCCATGGAAGACTCCTCAAGGCTCCTTGAAGCTTGATCAACAACCAATGCAGTTTCTGGAGAAACCACGGGCAAAATTACGGGCTCTGGCACAACCACGGCCGTGGAACTTGCAAAGCTAGCATTTCGGAGCACTCCAGAGAGTTCCACGGGTAAAACCACGGGCGTGGTTTCCCCTACCTTTCCGTGGTTTTCACAGAAATTCAGCACACCTTCGTGTGCTTCAAATTCAGCTCTTGTCTCATTTTCCAATGCTTCCAAAGCCTTGATTTCTTCATTGCAGGCCTCCTCATATCCTTCCTCCATCAAACTTAAGCTAAGAACCTTCTCCAAGGGGTCCTTGATCAAGATTGAGCTCACAACTTTTCTAGACTCCTCTTGCTCGACAATGTTGAACACATCTTCACCAAGGGCTGTCCCCTTCATCATTGTGGATAGTTTGAACTTAATATTCTCTTCTCCAATGTTGAAGGAGAGAATTCCATTTTTGCAATCCACCAAACATCCGGAAGTGGCTAGGAAAGGTCTCCCTAAGATGATGGGAACTGGATAGTCCGCCGGGATGTCCAAAACAACGAAGTCTATTGGCACATAGAAGTTCCCTAGTTGCACCGGTATGTCTTCCAATATTCCAACCGGGTGAGTGATCGAACGGTCCGCCATGTAAAGGGTCATCTTGACCGGCTTTGGATCTCCTAGCCCAACCTTGTTACAAAGTACAAGCGGTATGATGCTTACACTTGCCCCAAGATCACATAGGGCTTCATACTTCACTTCTCCCACTCCAATTGGCACACAAAAGGATCCCGGATCTCTTAGCTTAGGAGGCATCTCCTCCTTCATGGTTTGGATCAATTCCCAGGACCTCTTCGTCATCCTCACTTCCCCATACTCTTCCAACTTCCTTTTATTAGAGAGTATTTCCTTCTAGAACTTGCCATATGCCGGCATACCTAGAATTGCATCCATGAACAGAATGTTAATATGCAATTTAGACATAAGTTCATGGAATTTATCGAAGTGCTTGTCCAAGCGAGCTCTTGCTCGTGATTGTGGGAATGGTAGTGGTGGCTTGTATGGAGGTGGTGCCACATATGTTGGCTCATCTTCCTTGTTCTTTCCTCCCTCTTCTTGCAAGGTCTATTCCTCTACCACTACTTGCTTCCCCTTGTCATTTCCCTTAGGTAAGGGATCTTTCATGCTCAACCCACTCCTTGTTATGATGGCCAACACTTGGCCTCTTGGGTTATCTTCGGTTCTTCCGGGAAGCTTTCCCGGATCTCTATGAGCTTCACCCGCCTTTTGGAACACTTGTGCTTCCAACACCTTTTGAGCTTTAGAAATAGAAGTCACCATGCTCTCAAGACCACTCAACCTTCCAAGCAATTGCTCAAACATCATCTCGGTTCTATCCCTTGGAGGTTGAGTAAATCCGGGTGGAGGTTCTTGTGAAGCCTTTGGTGGTGGAGTTGCGCTTGTGGAAGCGGGAGGGTTCAAGGCTCCATCCGGGTTAGAATAGGAAAACTCGGGATGGTTGTGGTTAGGCCGGTAATTGTTGAATTGCCGGTTGTTGTTGAAGTTCCTTGGGCCTTGATAGTTGTTGTAATTGCCCCTTCCCATATAGTTCACATCTTCCTCCTTGGAAGACAAGTTTGCTTGCACTTGCACTTGAGGGCTTGCTTGATTCTTCAAAGTTTTAGCACACAACTCCCTCAAAGATTTCAGCTCATTGTTGATTGCATCAAGCTTGAAGTTACTCATGGTGACTTCACTCACCTCATATGCTCCCGCTTTCCTCCCATCACTCTTCCTATGGGAGTACTTCTCAATCACTAAAGCTTGTTTCTCTACAAATTCCCAAGCTTCATCCACATTCTTTTCCATGAAAGTTCCACCGGAATGAGATTGATGCTTGAATTGGCTATCTTCATCAAGTCCCTTGAAGTAGATCTCCAAAAGCTCTATTTTCGGTATACCATGGTGCGGACAATCTAGGAGAAGGTCTTTGAACCTCTCCCAAGACTTGAATAAGCTTTTTCTAACCTTCATCACGAAGGCATTGATCTTCCCTCTTAACTCGGTAGTCTTGGAAGGTGGGAAGAACTTAGTCAAAAACTCGGTTGTCATCTCCTCCCAAGTACTCACTCGCCCTTGTGGAATAGATTGATACCAAGCCTAGGCTTTATCCTTAAGTGAGAAGGAGAAAGCCCTAAGCTTATGGTTGTTGCTCTCCAATCTAGGCGACTTTAGAGTCTCCATCAAGATCTCATAGTTCATCAAGTGTTGATGAGGAGACTCTCCTTCCATCCCTCCAAATTGATTATGCCGGATCATTTGTAGAACTTGAGGGCGGAGCTCGTAATCATGGGCTGCGGGATCTCCTAAGTTCACACCTGGACGGTGTGCTCTTTGTGCCGGATCCATACATTGCCCTAACGTTTGTGGCTCTTCAATAGCAATGGGCACAACCCGAATACTAACCACCACCGGCTGCGGTTGTGGTGGAGGTGGAGGTTGTTGACGATTAAGCTCTCTTTGCACAAGAGCTTGCCTAATCTCTTCAATCTCCCTCCTAGTTGCCTCTTGCCTCTCATTGGCAAGTCTCCTTTCATTCTCCAAGGCTTCATCCCTTAGCCTAATTTGCTCTAAAGCTTCATCTAACTCAGCTTGGAGATCTCTTTCGGCCATCTCTTTTCCCTTTCTAATGCTCTTGGATCTAGATCTAAGGGTTTTCTCCGGTTCGGGATCGAATGGAGCTAAATCCTTGCCACGAGATCTTCGCATACACCTAAAGAGTGAGAGATGTCCTGAAAAGCAAAGACACAAACCAAAGGAGATCAAAAGAAACAAGAAAGACCTACACTATAAACAATCACAAACAACGACTCAATCTTAACCTAGTCCCCGGCAACGGCGCCAAAAACTTGTTACGCTAAGAACGTGACACGCAAAAGCTTTAAATTTATAACTCGAATTATTTTTCCTAACTCCTAGCGAACCCGTAGTGTACGGGACGTTTTGTAGTAGGGATAGTATTCCGAGGTCGATCACAAAGACTGAGGTGAGATTGAATCGATTAGTGACTAAGGATAGTGTTGATCTAGGCTTAGAAAAGAGAAAGAAACAAATAAATGAAAATCTCAATATTTTTGGGTTTGGTTTTGTGTGGTGATCAATCAAGGATCACAATAATATAATATAGCAAAACAAACTAAGGATCAAGCTAAAACACAAATAAACAAAGCAAACACGAAATATGTGATCAAAGAGAGAAAAGCGGATTCTAGGGGTCGGAAATTCCGGTTATGGCATAGGACTCAAGCTATCTAATCATTCCTTAGATCAACTATAGTATGTCAGGAGTGAGCGTTTCAAGATTGGGATTAATCACCGGGTAGGTCTCATGGTCCACTAGTCCGTTCCTAAGGTCTCATCACCGGGTAAGTCTCAAAGAGCCTAAGGATAGGAATTCTACACAAACCGGATGGTTATCTAGGGATCTAACCTCTCCTTACCGGGTAAGTTTCGGGAAGGCAAGTCCTAAACATCAATCCTAGCACACTCAGTCCAATAGCGGCTTATGAGGCTCACTACTACCTAGAGTTCGTCATCTTCGGTATCTAAGAGCAAGAATCACCGGGTAGGTCTCTTCTAACTCTTAGTTGCTAACACTAGGTCACCTTAGGATAGATTTAGCTCAACTAACACTAGGATTTCAACAAATCAACAACCTAACACTTAGATTTATCAATACAAGCAAGTTAATCAAAATTACGGGGTGTTCATCCCTTTCCACGGCAGTGGAAAGGCAAGATCCAACTGTGGTTTTAAACAGTGACTAGGTTCAATCAAGCGAGTCATCCAAGCATTCATTTAAGTCTATTCTATCATAGTCCAAGCCATAACCATCTTTTCCTTATCCTAGAATCGCATCTATTTAGCCAACAACATGCATCTTAACAATCAAACTCAATAACCATAAAATCATAGAATCCATGGCAAGAAGATGAAATGAAAGATGGATTAAGCAAATGAAACAAGTAAAACAAGATAAATCAAGGTTCAAGAAGGACTTACAACCCTTCAAAAGAAGGTTCGAATTGTTTCTTACAAACCCTTGCAAAACGTTTCACAAAGCTCACTCAAAATCACTCAAAAAGACTATGGAACTATGAACTAGTGTGCTTCTTCTTCTTCTTCTCCAATGGAAGCCTTTCTTCTTCTCCAATGGTAGCTCCAATCCAATGTTCCAATGAGAGAATATTTCTTGTTGAGAGTATGGGAGAGAATGGGAGTGATGGGAGCTTTGTCTAACAGCCTTCCAAGACCACCTTTTATCCTCCAAATTTGCAAGAGTCGGCCATGAAGATCGTGGGACAGCTGTCACAGCTGTCTGGGGAAAACCACGGCCTATTTCCACGCCCGTGGAAGTCCCAATTGCCGTGGTTTTGGTGCTTCTGCTTGTTTTGGATCATTAAGCCATGATTTGGTGCATGACATGCACCAACAAGGTCCCATGTGTCCTCCTTAGCTACTAACTTGCATCCCAATGAGTCCGAAGGTGTGTCATCTCGAGGAACGATCCTCGAACGTATCGATTAAGCTCCTAAATCTCCCAAAACACCTACAAAGCATGCAAAAGTCCGTGTAGACGTCTATCTCGACAAAATACATGAATTGAGTGCAAACGTCATGAACTAGTGCTAAACCATGCATGAATGAGCGGGAAAACTATCTAAATGAGTGCCTAATCTAACATCATAAATCGTGTTATCAGATATTGCAAAAAGTTCCCATATTCTATTCAATCCCCTTCTAGAGTATTTATATCATTATTATTCACCAACGGTTCTTCAATTGGTATCAGAGCTAGACTCACGTATATTGATTTAACCATCAGTGAGAGTAATCATGAACTCTGTAGGTGATGGAGGATTCGCTCAAGGAAGATCCACTTCTCGACCACCACTCTTCTGTGGCAATAACTCTGCCCAATGGAGGGCACTAATGCAAATGCTTGTCATTGATCAGGACATGGAACTTTGGACCATTATTCAAACTGGCCCTAAATTCCCAAACACCACGGTGGAAAGAATCCAAGCCCAAAAGAAGGAAGTGTATTTCAATCTAACGGATTTGGATAGTGTATCAACGAACTACATGGCCATGAACTTTCTCTATTATGGATTGGATGCAAATGAATTCAACCGTCTCTCATCATTTAAGAGTGCAAAGGAAATATGGGACAAGTTAATAGTTACATACGAAGGAACAAGTCAAGTCAAGGAAAACAACATAAGCATTATCCTCAGCCAATCCGAGCTATTCAAGATGAATTCAAATGAGTCGGTCAAGGAGATGTTAACATAATTCAGCGAGATTGTGAACAATCTTGGTTCACTTGGAAAGGTCTTCACAAATGAAGAAAAAGTAAGGAAAGTACTAAGGAGATTACCTAAAGCTAAGTGGGGACCAAAAGTGACTGTCGTTGAAGAAGCTCAAAATCTCACTACACTACCTCTAGGCGACCTTCTTGGAAAGCTAATCACCCATGAAATGGTTCTTTGTGAAGAAGATGGAGAGCTCCCATCACACATAAAAAATCTTGCCCCAAGATCAAAGAAGGATGGCATGGCATCAGAGGATGAAGAAAGTGATGATGATGAGGAACATCCATTCGGCTTGATTTCAAGAGGTCTTGCAAGAAGTCATCACATGAAGAAGCTATTCGCAAACAACAAAGAATATCCACGATCATCAAGACCTCGAGGTAAGTTTTCTAACCCTAATAAGAAAACTAAATTATTGACTTCTTTTGAATGTGGTGAAGCATATCATCTCGTAAAGGATTGTCCACAAAAGAAGAGGAACCACTTTAGGAAGAGTGATCGAAAGGAGAAGGCTATGGTAGCATCGTGGAGTGACTCAAATTCGACAAATGAGTCAGAAGACGAAAAAGAACAAGCAAACTTGTGCTTAATGGCCGATCAGGAAGAGGATCCAAACTTCTATGTTGATGGTGTGGTAAGTACTATTATGTTGCAATCCAACCTAGAGCTCACACAATTCCTTAAAGACATTATTATATGTGATAAAGAACTTAGGGCAAGGATAAGTGCCTTAAGAGAAAAGCTTCTCAAACAAGAGAAATAAGTAAGTGTATTATCTTTGGAAGTTTAAAATCTCAACACTATAAAGTTAGACCTTGATGACAATATCAAGGCCTTGGAATCGGAAAATGCGATTCTCAAGGGAAATCTCTCTTCTCTACATCAAAACTATATTGATCTAGAGAAAGAGAAGGTTGATCTAACTGTGACGTGTAGAGACCAAAAGGCTGCACTTATTCTATTCACTCGTTCAAAAGCCAATCTCGAAAGGTTGATGGGTGAACAACAATCCTCTCTTAACAAGAATGGTAAGGTTATCACATGAGTTTTCCTAGGAAAACAACTACCACTTTTGTTAAAGCTAAAGGGAGTATGCAGATGCCCACATGTTTCTATTGTTGTAAATAGGGTCACATAAAATCAACATGTCTTTATAGAAGAAATGATCCTTACATCATTAGAAGCACTTATCCTCTATGTTTAAGGAAAGAAGTCAAGCAAATATGGTTTTCGAAAGTTGTAGTTGTTTTTGCAAAATATCACCAAGGTTAAGGAGCATAAATGGATATTAGATAGTGGTTGCTCAAGACATATGAGTGGAAAAAGCTCACTGTTTTCAGATTTCAAGAAGCAATCATCTAAAACCATTAAACTTGGTGATAAAAGAAAGTGTAACAACATTGGCATTGGTAAAATTGGTTATATTTCATCTAACTTTATTGAAGATGTTTATCTTGTTGACGGTTTAAAGTACAATTTGCTTAGTATCTCTCAAATATGTGATAAAGGCAACAAGGTGATTTTTGATTCAGATAAATGTGAAGTTAGAGATAAAATATCGGGTAATGTTGTGCTTACAGCTCCTAGATGTAACAATGTTTATTCAATAAGTACGAACCAAGTTTCAGAAACAAAGCTAAAGTGTCTCAAGGCCTTGACTGACGATCCAAGGCTTTGGCTGTAACACCCCAAATCCGCGGGACTCGGGATGCCACAATGGGCTAGGATCTCAAAGTGGATCCTGACCCTAGCCTGACAACAAGTTCATTGGACCTTACAACATTGCACTGACAAATATAAAAACAAATACATAAAACGGTATAAAACTATACATCAAAAGGTATACAAAACCATAGCCGAGTATAAAACATAATCCTCACACAAGAGGTATACCAACATCATCCTCACGCAGGAGGTATATAATATCCCCCAAACCATAACCACCTAATATACGAGAGTCCTCGGCATGTCACCCTGCTGGATCACTCTATAGCTCGCCTATGCAAAGGCTCTACATCACGGTATAATACCGTTAGCTAACTATACATATATAAGGTAATGCATAAGCACAAGCACAAGTCATAAAAGATAAACACATCATCATGATGTCACAAATTTACCCGTTTTAATTATCTTTATATAAGGTCATCCATTCAAATTGTATATATAGATAGATATATGAAACTATGTGACACGAGGAACGTATTTTTCTCGCCTCTAGGCCTACTAGCCATCTGGAGTAGTATTGGTCACACAACCCGTATACCCTATGGAAGTGGTGTTGTGCCCTTCCCATATACTAGGTCTGGCCTGATGTTAGAGAACCTCCCACGGTCTGTTCATACCTTTCCACGGCCGTGGTTTAGGATGATCCGCCCGTGGTTTTCTCTGTTGTGCTTGTATTGATGAATCTGAATGTTAGGATGTTAGATTGTTGAAATCCTAGTGTTTGTTAAGCATAATCTAGCCTAGGGTGACCTAATGCTAGAAAACTATGTGAGGGAAGAGACCTACCCGGTAACTCTCGATCTTAGATACTCAAGATGATGAACTCTAGGTAGTAGTGAGCCTCATAAGCCACTATTGGACTGAGTGCGCTAGGATTGATACTTAGGACTTGCCTTCCCGAGACCTACCTGGTAAGGAGAGGTTTAGCTCCTAGATAGCAATCCGGTTTGTGTAGAATTCCAAACCTTAGGCTCCTAGAGACTTATCCGGTGATAGGACCTTAGGTGAGGGACTAGTGGACCATGAGACCTACCCGGTGATTGATCCCATTTGAGAAACACCCTTTCCCAACATACCGTAGCTAGTCCAAGGTTGATTAGAAGCTTGAGTCCAATGCCATAACCGGAAGTCCTAACCCCTAGAATCCGCTTTTCTCTCTTTGTTCACATATCTTGTGTTTGAGTTGTTTGTTTGTGTTGATAGCTTTAGTTGTTAGTTCGATTAACCTTTCATGATTTGTAATCTTTGCTTGATCACCATAAAACCAAACCCAAAAATATCATGATTTCATTTCTTTATTCCTTTCTCTTTTCTTAGACTAGGTTTGCACTATCCATGATCACTTGCTTGATTTGATTTCACCTTAGTCTTTGTGTTTGACCTCGTAATACTATCCTTGTTACAAAACGACCCATACACTGTGGGTTCGCTAGGAGTTAGAAAATTATATCGATTTATAAATTTAAGACTTTTGTTTTATACATTTCTAGCGTTAACAAGTTTTTGGCGCTGTTGCTGGGGAACTAGGTCTAGATTGAATCATTGTTTGTGATTGTTTATAGTGTAGGTCTTTCTTGTTGCTTTTGATCTTGTTTGATTTGTGTCTTTGAATTTTCAGGACATCTCTCACTCTTTAGGTGCATGCGAAGATCTCGTGGCAAGGATTTAGCTCCATTCGATCCCGAACCGGAGAAAACCCTTAAGACTAGATGCAAGAGCATTAAGAAGAAGAAGGAGATGGCCGGAAGAGATCTTCAAGCTGAGTTGAATGAGGCCTTAGAGCAACTTAGGCTAAGGGATGAAGCCTTGGAGAATGAGAGGAGACTGGCCAATGAGAGGCAAGAAGCAACTAGGAGGGAAATTGAAGAGATTAGGCAAGCTCTTGTGCAAAGGGAGCTTAATCGTCAACAAACTCCACCACCACCACCACTGTAGCCGGCGGTTAATGTTCGGTTTCAGCCGATCATCATTGAGGAGCCACAAATGCTAGGGCAACGTATCGATCCGGACCAAAGAGTGCACCGTCCGGGTGTAAATTTAGGAGATCCCGCAGCCCATGATTATGAGCTCCGCCCTCAAGTGCTAAAAAAGATCCGGCACAATCAATTTGGAGGGATGGAAGGTGAGTCTCCTCATCAATACTTGATGAACTATGAGATCTTGATGGAGACTCTAAGGCCGCCTAGATTGGAGAACAACAATCATAAGCTTAGGGCTTTTTCCTTCTCACTTAAGGATAAGGCCTTGGCTTGGTACCAATCCATTCCACTAGGACGTGTGAGTACTTGGGAGGAGATGACAACCGAGTTATAGACAAAGTTCTTCCCACGTTCCAAGACAACTGAGCTAAGAGGGAAGATCAATGCCTTCGCGATGAAGAATAGAGAGAGCCTATTCAAATCTTGGAAGAGGTTCAAGGACCTCCTCCTGGATTGTCCACACCATGGGATACCGAAGATACAGCTATTGGAGATTTATTTCAAGGGGCTTGATGAGGATAGTCAATTCAAGCTCCAATCGCTTTCCGGAGGAACATTCATGGAGAAGAATGTGGATGAGGCTTGGGAGTTTGTAGAAAAGCAAGCCTTGGTGATAGAGAAGTACTCTCATAGGAAGAGCGATGGGAGGAAACCGGGAGTATATAAAGTGAGTGAAGTCACCATGAGCAATTACAAACTCGATGCAATCAACAATGAGCTTAAGTCTCTGAGGGAGTTGTGTGCCACAACCTTCAAGAATCAAGCAAGTCCTCAAGTGCAAGTGCAAGTGCAAGCCAACTTGGCTTCCAAGGAGGAGGACATTAACTACATGGGAAGGGGTAACTTCAACAATTATCAAGGCCCTAAGAACTTCAACAATAACAGCCGGCAATACAACAATTACCGGCCTAATCACAACCATCCCGGGTTCTCCTATTCTAACCCGGATGGTGCCTTGAACCCTCCCGCTTCCACAAGTGCAGCCCCACCACCTAAGGCTTCACAAGAGCCTCCACCCGGTTTTGCTCAACCTCCAAAAGATAGGACCAAAATGATGTTTGAACAATTACTTGGAAGGTTGAGTGGACTTGAGAGCACGGTGATATCCATTTCGAAAGCTCAAAAGGTGCTAGAAGCACAAGTGTTCCAAAAGGAGAGTGAAGCACAATGGGATCCGGGAAAGTTTCCTGGAAGGACCGAGGACAATCCAAGAGGCCAAGTGTTGGCCATTATAACAAGGAGTGGGCTGAGCATGAAAGATCCCTTACCTAAGAGGAATGACATGGGAAAGCAAGTAGTAGTGGAGGAAAAGTCATTGCAAGAAGAAGGAAGGAAGAGCAAGGATGATGAGCAAACATATGTGGCACCACCTCCATGCAAGCCACCACTACCGTTCCCACAATCACAAGCAAGAGCTCGTTTGGATAAACATTTCGGTAAATTCCTTGAAATCATGTCTAAATTGCATATTAACATTCCGTTCATGGATGCTATTCTAGGTGTGCCGGCCTATGGAAAGTTTTTGAAGGAGATATTGTCCCAAAAGAGGAAGTTGGAGGAGTATGGAGAAGTGAAAATGACAAAGATGTCTTTCGAGTTGATACAAACCATGAGGGAGGAGATGCCTCCTAAGCTGCGAGATTCGGGATCTTTGTGTGTGCCAATTGGAGTTGTAGAAGTCCAATATGAGGCCCTATGTGACCTTGCAGCAAGTGTAAGCATTATCCCGCTTGCACTTTGCAACAAGGTTGGGCTAGGAGAACCAAATCCGGTCAAGATGACCCTCTAGATGGCGGACCGATCCTTCACTCACCCCGTTGGGATCCTAGAGGACATATCGGTTCAACTTGGGAAGTTCTATGTGCCAATCGATTTCGTCGTTTTGGACATCCCGGCGGACTACCCGGTTCCTATCATCTTAGGGAGGCCATCCTTAGCAACATCCGGATGTTTAGTGGATTCCGAAAATGGAATCCTCTCCTTCAACATAGGAGAAGAGAATATCAAGTTCAAGGTGTTCACAATGATGAAGGGGCCATCCCTCGGTGAAGATGTTTTCAACATTGTTGAGCAAGAGGAGTCCAGAGAAGTTGTGAGCTCAATCTTGATAAAGGACCCACTTGAGAGGGTTCTTAGCTTGAGTTTGATGCAGGAAGGAGTTGAGGATGATTGTAATGAAGAAATCCAAGCTTTGGATGCATTAGAAAAGGAGACAAGTGCTTAATTTGAAGTGCACGAAATAGTGCTGAATCACTGTAGGAGCCACGACTAGGGGGGCAAGAACCACGCCCGTGGTATCACCCGTAGAACTATCTGTAATGTCCAGAAGTGCCATCTCTTCAAAATCCACGCCCATGGTTGTGCCAGAGGTTGTGGTTTTGCCCGTTGTTTCTCCAGAAAGTCCCTTAGTTATTGATCAAGCTTCAAGGAGTCTTGGAGAGTCTTCCATGGCTTTTGAATCATCTCAACCTACATTGTATGGATCATCTCCAACTAATAAAGGTACTCCTAAACTTGATCTTAAGCCTCTCTCTTCTCATTTAAAGTATGCATTCCTTGGTTTAAATTCTACTTATCCCGTGATTGTGAATGCATCTTTGAATGATGATGAGCTATATAGATTGTTGAATGAATTGAAATTGCATAGGAAAGCTATTGGATACACCATTGTTGAATGAATTGAAATTGCATAGGAAAGCTATTGGATACACCATTGATGACCATAAACCTTCAATAAGAGAGCTATTGGTTACACTATTGATGACTTAGTTAACTATAGGAAACTTAATGTGGCCTCTAGGAAAGATCACTTCCCTCTTCCCTTTATTGACCAAATGCTAGAAAGGTTAGCTCAACATTTACTTTTTTGTTACCTAGATGGCTATAGTGGGTTCTTTCAAATCCCTATTCACCCGGATGACCAAGAGAAAACAAAATTTACTTGTCCTTGGGGAACATTTGCATATAGAAGGATGCCATTTGGGTTGTGTAATGCACCCGCCACCTTTCAAAGGTGTATGATGGCTATTTTTTCTGAATATATTGAGAATATTATGGAAGTGTTTATGGATGATTTCTCGGTGTATGGATCTGCTTTTGATGATTGCTTGACTAACTTGTCTTTGGTGCTAAAGCGATGTGAGGAAACTAATCTTGTGTTGAATTGGGAGAAATGCCACTTCATGGTGAGTGAAGGCATAGTGTTGGGACATTTTGTTTCCCACCGTGGCATTGAGGTTGATAGAGCAAAGATAGAAACGATAGAGAAGTTGCCACCACCCACCTCGGTGAAAGGGGTAAGGAGTTTCTTAGGGCATGCCGGTTTTTACCGGAGGTTTATAAAAGATTTCTCTAAAATTTCTAAGCCTCTCACTAACCTACTAATGAAGGATGTTGAGTTTGTTTTCTCCAAAGATTCTCTTGAAGCGTTTTGTAGGTTGAAGGATGTTTTGATCTCCGCCCCTATCATGCAACCGCCGGATTGGAGCTTACCATTTGAAATAATGTGTGATGCAAGTGATGTGGCCGTTGGGGCTGTTTTAGGACAAAAGAAAGATGGGCTTACACATGCCATCTACTATGCTAGGAAGACGCTAGATGATGCCCAACTCAACTATGCCACAACCGAGAAAGAGTTGCTTGTGGTGGTGTATGCCTTTGAGAAGTTCCGGTCACACCTTGTTGGAGCAAAGGTCATTGTGTACATGGATCATGTTGCGATCCATTATCTCCTCACAAAGAAAGATGCCAACCCTCGCTTGATTCGGTGGATCCTTCTCCTCCAAGAGTTTGACTTGGAAATTCGGGACAAGAATGGTTCCAAAAATTTAGTGGCGGACCATCTTAGTAGGCTACCACCATTGGAGATTAAGAAAGATGACATCCCGATTGATGACTCATTCCGGGATGATAAATTGCAAATGATGGAGGAGTGCTTACTTCAAGTGTCTAGAGGGAGTGAGCCATGGTATGCGGATATAGTGAACTACCTTGTGTGTGAAGAGGTGCCACCCGGTTTGTCATATGCCCAATGGAAAACGTTTTTCAAGGATGTGAGGCATTACTATTGGAGCGAGCCTCTCTTGTTCAAGAGATGACCAGATGGAGTGTTTAGGAGGTGCATTCTGGGAGGATGAGGTGGAGAGTGTGATTCTCCATTGTCATTCCTTGCCATATGGAGGCCATGCTAGCTCACACAAAACGTGTCCAAAGGTATTGCAATCAGGTTTTTATTGGCCTAACTTGTTTAAGGATGTGTAAAATTTTGTAGTGGCTTGTGACGCATGCCAAAGAACGGGCAACATCTCGAGAAGGAATGAGATGCCCTTGAACAACATACAAGAGGTTGAGATATTTGATGTTTGGGGTGTGGACTTCATGGGGCCATTCCCCTCTTCATGTGGCAACCTCTACATTCTATTGGCGGTGGATTATGTGTCAATATGGGTGGAGGCAATCCCTCTCCCACAAATGATGCCAAAGTTGTGGTGTGGTTCTTCAACCGAGTCATCTTCCTTAGATTTGGAACACCGAGAGTGATCATAAGTGATGGAGGGAAGCACTTCACCAATAGGAACTTTGGGACACTTTTGGCTAAGTATAGGGTGAATCATAAGGTGGCAACACCTTACCATCCCCAAACTAGTGACCAAGTAGAGATCTCCAACCGGGAGATTAAGGGGATACTTGAGAAGACAGTTTCCAGGAGAAGAAAAGATTGGGCTATAAAGCTTGATGATGCTTTGTGGGCATATAGAACCGCCTTCAAGACACTAATTGGCAACACTCCCTACAAGCTAGTTTATGGCAAGTCTTGCCACCTTTCGGTGGAGATGGAGCATAGGGCGTATTGGGCCATAAGGTGGCTGAATTTTGACCTCAAGGAAGCCGGTGAAAAGAGGTTGTTAGACATTAATGCTCTTGAGGAGATCCAGTTGGATGCTTATGAAAATGCCCGGATTTACAAGGAAACAACCAAGCGTTGGCATGAAAAATGTCTCATCCCAAAGGAGTTGAGTGAAGGTGACTCAGTCCTTCTCTTCAATTCAAGGCTGCATCTCTTCCCCGGAAAGCTAAAGTCAAGATGGACGGGTCCTTATGTGGTGAGGAAGGTCTTTCCCCATGGAGTTGTTGAGATAGGTGGGCAACATTGTGAAGATTTAAAAGTGAATGAGCACCAGTTGAAGAAGTATATCCCGGAAGCTCCGGTGGATATGATTGTCCCACTTGACCTTGAGTAAAACGCTCCCGAATTTGGTCAAGCTAATGACCTTAAAGAAGCACTTTATGGGAGGCAACCCATTGGTACATGTCTTTCCCTTTTCGTTTTTAGTTTTCGTTTTCACGTTTTGCTTTTGTCTTTGTTTTGGTGTGTTTGTGTGTGTTTGGTGTGTTTGTGTGCTAGAGTCTAGGTAGCATGGAAGCCTTGCAAGGCATGAGGATGATGATGATGATCCCGCATCAAACGTGGGTGGAGCGGACGTGTGACTTGGACGGCTAGCGGTACTTAGCGCGGATCCCAACGCCATAATGAACATCAAGAGCTCACTACCACCTTTGATTGATCATCCACCATCACTTCACATGAGTGAACCAAAATACCGAAAACACCACTTTTACATTGTGAGGACTCTCTTTCACTCTTCTTTACTTGATTTGCACATTGGGGACAATGTGTTTCTAAGTATGGGGTGGGTTTTCATAATCATTTGCATGATCGCATCTAGGATAGTTTTATATTGTCACATGTTTCATTAGCTTTTGCATTGTACATCTATATTTCGAAAATTCCAAAAAAATTAGAAAATTTTAAAAAAAATTTAGTGCTTCTAAGTTTGGGTATGACCCTAATCATGCGAGTGTTTCTTGAATTGGCTATGGATGGCCTTATGTGTTGATTGGATCTATGCATATGTGGACTTGAAATACTTCTATTAAATCCCATGTATGAATTGTGATTATGATGTTTGCCTTGATTGGATTGAGGATTGATGGTCAAAATTACATGCTAGTTCTTGCACATCATCTAGGAATGATTGAGGCAATACATCTTTCTCTACATCTCATCTTGATCATGTTGTTTGAGCACCTCAATAGACATAAAAATTTTGACCTTTTTTGACCCATCCGGGAATATGAGCATGCTAGTGTGTTGAGTGTGTGAAAAGCAAGTGTGGGGTGAAGTTGTTGATGAATGAATGTTGTGAATGAAGTGCTGAATTTGTTGTGAAAAGTGTAGAATAAAATATAGGTTTGGGGACATTGGTTTTGATGACGAGTAACTCGGCACCATTTACATAATCGGGTGTTTGTGCCTTGCCAAAGTCGGATAAACCGAATGTGCTAACGAGCCTTGGTATGTGTGCCCGGTGTGAGGCACCTCGGAAAAATCCCGAGGTCCGCTAATCACCAAGGTTTCGGCTTTTGTACACCAATGCCAATGTCTCAAAATTAAGTGAAAGAAAAAGAAGAAAAAAAAGGAAAGAAAGCAAACATGGGGAAAAATATATGTTAGCATGAAATATTGTGATATTTTAGGCACGTTTTCTAAGTGTATTTCATCCATATTGATAGTCATTGATTAAGCACTGATACATTTGTGAGCTAGTTTATCTATAATGTCGATATAGAGATCTACACAAGCTTTATGTTGATTGTAGGCAATTAAGAGCTATTTCCGAACGAAATTGAGCAAGGATGGAGTTTGATAGAGCATGTCCATGAATTGAGGACATTCCTAGGAGCTAAGGGAGTGCCAACTTGAAGAATGACACGAGACTAAGGAAGAATCACGTTCTAGCCCTAAACCACGCTCTAAAATACGGCCGTACTACATTCCACGTTCAAGTCCACGGCCGTGGAACCATGGCAAGGGAAGCGTGATTCATTCCAACAACTTCTACGACCGTGGAAGAGTTGTGTCAAACCGTGACAACATCCACGCTCTAAATTATGGTCGTGGAACCCTTCCACGACCGTGATCTTGGCGATCTTTTTCGCCACACTTTAAGCCACGATCTCATACGCAATTGGGCCAGGCCGATATTTTATCTTACACTATAAAAGGACGGACGAAGAGAGATTCCGTCACCTTCGCTTACGCTTAGACGCATTTTTCGCTTACGCTTGGAATTACCCTAATTGCGCATTTTTGGCGGAGATTGTGATTGAGAGATTTGCGCTTTGTCATTGGGATTTCCGGATTGACGGAAGATTGAAGATTCGGAAGATTGTTCGCAAGGGGATTTCGCTTCTTGCTTAGGTTTGATTTAGAAGATGGATTGACATCCCGTTTTTCCTTCTTATCTAAGATTTTGATTGTTTGTGTTGTTCCGAATCTATTGACGATATTGTTCTTGATTTGTGGAATTGAGATTGATTTGAAAGTTATTGAAGGTTTTCGGAAGTTTTCATCTTTCATTCTTTTAAACCTTGAATTTGATATCAATATGACTATTGTTGGCTAAAACCCTTTAACAATTCTAAGGTGAAGGGTTGATAGTTGTGGCTTAGATGATGATAGATTGATCGTAAACAGATTGGACCCTGAGAGTTAGAGAGAATCGCCGATAACCCTAATCCACGGTCTGTTCTTGAGCTTCCACGGCCGTGGAACTCAAGAACTACCCGTAATTTTGTGTTAAGTTACGAACTTGCTTTTACTTTAATCCAAAGTTAAAGATTTGCTTTAACTTAGTCTTGGCTTGCCTTTTCTAGGTAGTAGTGAAGCCTCAACAACCTCTACCTCGATTGTGAGTGTCACAACCTTAATCGGTTTAGTTAGTTTTGATCCTTGGATTACAAGTTTGGGTATTTGACATTAATTCTTACCTTTAGATCCTTTCTATACTGAAGCCTCAACAACCTTTATAGAGAGTGTCTTCTAGGTGAGTCATATAAGGTTTTTGGAACTTCACCGTACGATTACCTTACATTAGCATACCTTTGCATACCTCAACTCTGTCCTCATACCTTTAGTATATCTTGAATCGATTGCCACAGCTGGATATCTGGATCTTTAGGATTGTTGTTTTCCCAATACTTGAAAAGCTTCTTACATTTACTCGCTTGATAACCTATAATTGAATTTGTTCCCCCCAAACCCCTGTGTTCGATACTCTGGAGTTCTTGCTTAACTATATCGATCCGTACACTGCGGGTTCGCTTGCTTGATTCTAGTTTTATAAATTTAAAGCTTATTTGCACGCAAGCTAAGTGGCGAACAATATACACTTGTGGGAAGTTGATCAAAACCGAAATTGTGGAGTTAGTTCCTTTCCCGGATTAGCATCACATGACCTAGAAAAAATTCTCACCTTATCACAACGTTTCTTGACGTCTTCTTTCCTAAGTCCTTGTGACTTATTAGCATATGTGTAAGACTTAGTGATCTAGATTGGATGTTCATGATCATCTTGACTTCTTCATTTTCACCTTTCATGCATGCTTTCGAGTTAAGTATAATTGTATTTCCATGCCTTCATTCATTTGATACATGATTGCTTGTCCATTTCTATGAAACATGACTATGAAGGTGATCTATCTTATGAAGCACAATTCTAAAAAGATTTTATGTTGTTTTTCTGCATTCATAAATCATGTAATCTCTTAGCCTATAGTTGGACCTTGCTCGGGGACGAGCAAGTCTTAAGCATGGGGTATTTTGATAACACGATTTATAACGTTAGTTTAGGCATCCATTTAGATAGTTTTTCCCGTTATTCATGCATGGTTTGGTATTAGTTCGTGACGTTTACGCTTAATTCATGCATATTGTCGAAATAGACGTCTACACGAATTCTTGTCGGTTTTGTAGGTATTTTGGGAGCTTTTGGAGCTTAATCGATACATCAGAGGATCAATCCTCGTGATGACACACTTCCGGACTTATTAAGAAGCAAGCTATGAGCAAAAAGAGAACACATAGGACCTTGTTGGTGCATGCCTTGCACCAACTCATGGCTTAACGATCAAAAGAGAGCTGTTTATGAAAAACCACGGCCCAGACCAAGAAACCACGCCCGTAATTTTGGCCGTGGTTTTCTCTAGACAGCTGTGATAGCTGTCCCACGATCTCCAAGCCCGACTCTTGCCCTTGATGGAGAATATAAGTGGTCCTGCAGGCTGTTGCTAGGGGATTCTCTCCTATAGTCTCTTATACACACATCATTTCCATTGGAGGATAGACTTGGAGAGGAAGAAAAGCACTCTCATTTTGGGAAGAAGAAGAACAACACTAATCTTAGAGTTTTCATAGCTTTTGAGTGATTTTTGAGTGACCTTAGTTGAAGACATTTGAAAGGATTGTAAGGAGCGTTTTGGACCTTCTTTTGAAGGGTTTTATGTCTTGCTTAAACTTATATTCAGCTGGGTTTTCTAGTTTCTACTTGTTTCCTTTCTCTTTCATTTCACTTTCTTGCTATGGAAGCCATGAATGGTTGCTTGTTGAGTTTGAATCTTAAAATGCATGTTGTTGGCTAAATAGTTGTGATTCTAGGGTAATGGAATGACGGTTATGGCTTGGACTATGATAGAATAGACTTGAATGTACCCTTGGATGATTTGCTTGCTCGAACCTAACCACTATTGAGAACCACAGTCTGTTCATACCTTTCCACGGCCGTGGTTTAGGATGATCCGCCCGTCGTTTTCTCTGTTGTGCTTGTATTGATGAATCTGAATGTTAGGATGTTAGATTGTTGATATCCTAGTGTTTGTTAAGCATAATCTAGCCTAGGGTGACCTAATGCTAGCAAACTAAGTGAGGGAAGAGACCTACCCGGTAATTTTCGATCTTAGATACTCAAGATGATGAACTCTAGGTAGTAGTAAGCCTCACAAGCCGCTATTGGACTGAGTGCGCTAGGATTGATACTTAGGACTTGCCTTCCTGAGACCTACCCGGTAAGGAGAGGTTTGGCCCCTAGATAGCAATCCGGTTTGTGTAGAATTCCAAACCCTCCACGCCCAAAACCACACCAGCATCCCTCAATCCTGTGCTTCTTCATTCGGCGACTGTTTTGCGCGATTCTTCAGCCTACGTTGAAGCAAATCAAATTCTACAACGGATTATAGCAACAAACTGCACGAACAATCAGCGATCGGACATGAATTTGGATTTTCTCAAATCCAAACCCTAGGTTTTCTCCCTATCTTCTCCTTTGTTGATTTCATTCGTTTTTCTTGAAGATTTTTAGGAGAACTGAACGAAATTGAAATTAGAAGTAGTTTAGGACTGCTTCTGTTGAGTTTGTTGTTGATTTGCTAAGTTTTTTAGTGAAATAGAGTGATTCCATGGGTAGTCGTACAATTCCACGGCCGTGGAATTTGAAGAACAGACCGTGGTTTTTGTGATTTTGTGAGAAAATGTTTTGAACTAGGAAATCAAACAGGAACAAGAAACAAAAGGGTGTTGGATCCTCTTCCCAACCCCATCCCATTGTCCCACCTAGCCCTAGAGTCCCTACAATCCATGAATATTACATTGGAGCTATTGAGAAAATCCACAAACGCAAGGTGATAGCTCCTAGGTACATTGTTCTTGAGGAATTCAAGGAGCTGAATGTTGTTCAGGATTTAGGATGGTTGTTGGATAGGGCTGATTTGACCTTTTTTTCTAGCATTAGGGAAGGTGCTTATGAGGAGATCACGAGGGAGTTCATTACTTCCTTCGAGCATAGCACCGTTAACAGAAAGGTATCTTTCCCGTTGATGGAGCGTAACTACAACTTCTCTATTGCTCAGTTTGGAGCATTGTTTGGGTTTGCCGAAACGTTCAATGGAACATTTCCTAGGGGTGTCAAGGCTAAGGAGTTTTGACGGGAGATTGCAATGATTGTAGATCAAGAGGACTGTTGGTGACCGACCGACTCGAAGGCCAAGCTTATCTACCACTGATAACACGCTTTATGACGTTAGTTTAGGCATTCATTTAGATAGTTTTTCCCGTTATTCATGCATGGTTTGGCATTAGTTCATGACGTTTACGCTTAATTCATGCATGTTGTCGAGATAGACGTCTACATGGGCTTTTGTCGGTTTTTTAGGTATTTTGGGGTGCTTTTGGAGCTTAATCGATACATTCGAGGATCATTCCTTATGATGACACACTTCCGGACTCATTAAGAAGCAAGCTAGGAGTAAAGGAGAACACATAGGACCTTGTTGGTGCATGCCTTGCACCAACTCATGGCTTAACGATCAAAAGAGAGCTGTTTATGCAAAACCACGGCCCAGACCAAGAAACCACGCCCGTAATTTTGGCCGTGGTTTCCTCTGGACAACTGTGACAGCTGTCCCACGATTACCATGCCCGAATCTTGCCCTTGATGGAGAATATAAGTGGTCCTGCAGGCTTTTGCTAGAGAATTCTCTCCCACACTCTCTCTTACACACATCATTCCATTAAAGGATAGACTTAGAGGGGAAGAAAAACACTCTCATTTTGGGAAGAAGAAGAACAACATTTATCTTTGAGTTTTCATAGCTTTTGAGTGATTTTTGAGTGACGTTGGTTGAAGACATTTACAAGGATTGTAAGGAACGTTTTGGACCTTCTTTTGAAGGGTTGTAAGTCTTGCTTAAACTTATATTCAGCTGGGTTTTCTTGTTTCTACTTGTTTCTTTTCTCTTTCGTTTCATTTTCTTGCTGTGGAAGCCATGAATGGTGGCTTGCTGAGTTTGAATCGTAAAATGCATGTTGTTGGCTAAATAGTTGTGATTCTAGGGTAATGGAAAGATGGTTATGGCTTGAACTATGATAGAATAGACTTGAATGTTGTTCGCTCCAAACGGTGTGTGCAAGCTTTAAATTTATAACCCTAGATGTAAGCTTAAAACAAGGATGCGAACCCGCAGTGTACGGGTCAATCGTAGTAAAAAGAAAGAAATTCCAAGGGTCGATCACAGGGACTTAGTGAAACAAAGCAGGTATAGGTTTGTCAATGCAACTACTAACCACAAAAGCGATTAAAATAATCAAAGATGATAAAAAGTCAATTAAGGAAATATGCAATTCTAGGGATTAAAGCATCTGGTTGTGGTTCCAACTCAAGATCTAAAGATAAAGTGGACAAAGCTGAGATATTTGCATAGGGAAGGTGTTACTAAAGTGGAATAGATCACTGGGTAAGTCTCACTACTCACTAATCCCAAACCGTAACTCCTATTACCGGGTAAGTCTCAAGGAATTAAGGAAAAGAATTATAACCTCAAACTAACACTCCAACTAAGGGAATAGAATCAACCTTTACTGGGTAAGTCTCAGGCTAACTCACAAAGATGGAATGAAAGCACACTTAAACCCCAATAAAGGATAAACTTTTATTACCTATACTTATGATCTTAGGTAAACAAACAAAGGAATTACCGGGTAAGTCTCATCCTAGGCTTGCATTGAACCAGAAAAGGTATAATAAGAATAGGATTTGGCAAACTCTAACACTTAACTCTCAGTGTCGGATCAGATAAGTCACCTCGGTCAGAAGAATTCAACCCCGGCCGAGATGTTCATCGACTTAGCGAGATGCTCTAGGTTTAAGGTTAAAGGCTCGAACTTTCAGGATCCTACTGTGATTAAGATTATTCTATCATTGTTTTTCCCACAACCTTCAGCCAATCACCCTAGAATCACACAAAGAAATTAGCCAATCATCATCATGAAAGCAATAATCAAATATAAGGGAAGAAAGAGAATAATTGAACAAGAAAACCTTAAGAGAAAGGCTTTAATAACTGAATCAATTATCAAACAACAAGCGTTCCTTGGATCAAAATCCAATAAGACAATCAACAAAGAAGGGAATCTAAGGGAATCTTACAAAACCCTTCACAAAGCTATAAAAGCTATCAACTTCCTTCAATCTTCTTTCAACCTTCAAAAAGGTTCTTCAAATCTTCCAGCTGTTATGATGTTTTCCAGTCCTAAGCTGTCTATTCGTAGGTATACGGGATGTTTAATTTGTGGGAAATCCAGCCCTTTTTATAGGAAAATTACCCTCCAAAGATAAGATATTTTAGAAAGATCTTTTCCCATAAAAATATGCAAAATATATGTGCTGAATTATCTTCTTCCTTCCAGGAATCCAACCTAAAAATATAAGATCCTCTTTCCAAAAATAAAAGATCTCAACCAAGAATAAAATATCCTTGCCGCATCCAAGGTGTTCGCCTCGGTCGAGTCAGCTCCTCTGGATCACCTCGGTCGAGGTGACTCTGTAGTCAACCGAGGTGAATCACAACTGAATGTGAAATCTCTCAAATCTGGTCCAAAGTGAATCTCTAATCCAATTCCATGATTCACTTTGGATGTAGCTCCAATGACTCCTTAGCTCCTTTTGCTCCTTTTTGATGCAAAACGTGCCATTTTACCTACGATTACAACGAAACTTGGTGTAGACCTCGATTCCCGTAAAGGTAGATGAAACGACAGTATAATCACATAATATACATTCAAACATGCAGATTATTGAAGACAAAACGTCTAAACTGGCCCCAAAATATAGACAATAATTCATGCTATCAAAATACCCCATACTTAGCCCTTGCTTGTCCCCAAGCAAGTTCCGAATATAAAATACAAGATAGAATGGATTATAAGTCATGAAGATCAACGAAAAAGTTTTTCAAAACATTTTAATGGTGTGCTACAATCATAGATCACTCTAAGAGGATGCTTCATGGAATTTAAAATCAAAATATGATCAAAACATTTTATAAATATAAGAAAGTTGTTCATCTTTGCATAAAATCATAGAATGCATAATAAATCATAATTATCGAAATTAATCATGTATAATCCAGTTTATACCACTAAGTCAATCAACAAGCTCGAGGTCTCAAGGGCTTCCCAAAAGAAAGGTCAAGAAACGTGTAGGGTAGGGATGTATAGAAGGTAATGTGGTGCTAGAATCCGGGAAAAGGATATCACTTCACTTTCACTTGACTTTCAACATCATCCACCAATAAGCTTTGCTTATTTCACACTTTTCCTTTTTTTTTTTACTTTACTTTTTGGGATGCATGGACAGAGGTGCACAATAACCGAAGCCTAGGAAATCAACAATCATCAATTTCTTGAGATGCATCAAACCCTTGATGCACATACCATGACCCGTTAGGAATATCGCTCAATCTGACTTTGGCAAGACACAAACACCCGGCTATGTGAATGGTGCCGAGTTACTCATCATCATGATTGACTTCCCTAAACCTATTTGTTTCTTTCTAACACTTTCACTTCCAGCCAACTTCTCAACTTTTCTTTCACCAGCTTTTCACTTGCTTGCTTCCAAATTCCCGTATAGGTAAAGGAAGGCAAATATGTACATGAGGGGCTAAGCATGATCAAGAAGAAGAAGAGAAGAGAATGATTTGCTTTGGTCTTTCCAGAAAGAAAGTGAGAGAACTCATAATGTGGTGTCAACCTTCAAATTCAACATAATTTTGATAAAAACAAAGTATTAAACATGCCACAAATTTCAGACAAAACATTTATCAACTAAAACATATCATAAAACCTTTCAAACATATAGAGATTTCAAAACCAGTCAGCAAACAAAATCTTCACTGAGGTCATATCCAGATAAAAAGCACAAAAATCGTTTCGAAATTCTTTTCAATTAAAACACCTCGGTCGAGATGTTCTAGTCAACCGAGGTGAAGTACCTCGTTTGGCCAGAATTACTTCGGTCGAGGTCATAAAAAATTTTTTTTTTTCAAACCTGTTTTTGACGTTTTTCTCAATCAAATAACCTGTATGCATGCATGTAATCTCAGATAAGCAAAATAAAACATAAATATCTGATAGAGTCAAGTCATACATCCATAGTCAAATAATACACCAAATACCCCATACTTGGGACACATAGTCCCAATGGGTCAAAATAAGTCTAGAAAATAAAGTACTCACCGGACATAGGTGAGCTGCATAATAAATAAAGAAAGAAAATCTTGCAAGCTCTCAATAATCACGATCCGGTGGTGGTGGTGTTGGCACATACGGGTGCTGAGATGGGTCGAAAGGATAGCCCATGACATGCTGAAACTAAATCTCAGCCATCACGTGCTGGTAGTGTAGTCTCTCCTGCATCTCTCTGATCTCCAGGGACATGGCAGCGTAGGAGTCTATCATCTGATCACGTGCTGGTGCTGCAGCCGGCTCCTCCTCAGTCTCGTCATCATCCAAATCGATGACTAGCGCACTAGTCCCAGCTGTATCTGTGCCCGTGTCCATAGGAACACCACCATCCTCATCATCATCAGCCTCCTCAGCCTCATCCTCCTCAGCTGGCCCCTGAGCTGCTGCAGCTGCCGCCTCTCTAGCAACCTCCATCAATGGGATCCACGCAATTTGCCAGTAATGTGGATCAAACACGGAGAACTGAGCTGACCATCTGATCCCCTGTGGTGTAGTCGGCTCCCATGGCATCGCCACATATGGCGTAGTAAGTCCTCGAGGAACCAGTATCCTTCGAGTGATCATCTCCTGAAGTCCAAGCGGCTTGGCAGCCGCCACCTTGGTACAAGCACTGAGGTCCATATCCATGTAACTCGCTATATGAGTCACTATACCTCCACAACAGATATCGCCTTTCGCCTTCGCCTTTATTCTATGTAAGTTCTCCACTAGCATCAATCCAAAATCTGGGACTCCTCCAGTCACCATGTAGTATAAACTCAAAAGCTCACCTTGTCTGACCTTCTGGGGCATCTCCGTACGCGCCAGAAGAGTCTCACTGAAGATCCTGTGAGCTAGTCTAAAAGCAAGATGAAATATAATCCTCTCCCTGGAATCTCTAGGTCTCCATCTGTCAGCATGCTCAACCACGTGAGCTATCTGTTCCCAGAACTCCCTAGCTACAGCTCGGGAGGGAAAATCAGAAACAGCCGGGGCCGGGAAGCCAAAGATTTCCCCCCAGTGGTCCAAGGGAACCAAATAGTTCCGGTTCATCAACCGGTACTTTACGGCGCGCTCGGTAGGCAAGTAGGTAAAGGAGCTGACAAACTCCAAGGTCGGCCGGAGCTCGGATCTCGGTGAACTTCTCCAGCCCCACGGCAGAAATCATACGCCTCAAATCATCATCGACATGGAGGCAATCAAAAGCAGATATGTCCAGGAAGCGTGGTGCAACAACTGGACTGGCCGCTATGCGGTCATAATCAACCTAGTGTCTCTCTTGGATCACCGGTCTAGTACGGCGGGAGGAAGAAGAAGGAGAAGGAGAAGATATGTCCCTCAAGACCAACTGCCTTTCAGAACTCATTTTCAGCAACCTGTCAGGTCACCTCGGTTGCCCTGACAACTCTGTAGAACACCTCGGCCGAGGCACAGGCCGACTGGACCGAGGCGAAAAACTGCTCGATCGATTCCCTCAAAAATCCAGTTCTTTTCCCCCAAAATCACTACCAAAGGTTCCTATGGGGTACTAAATCCTTTTTTCAGCAAATGCAAGGGCAACCAAAGCCCAAATCGAGAGGAAACAGTGGGGAAAAGGAAAATAGGGTTTTTTCGATTTTTACCCGGATTCGTTCGATTTGGTTCATTCTTTCTGCAGATTGGTGCTTGCAATGCGATCCTCTATCCTTTCCTCTCCATTTAGAAGCAAGAATCGTCGAAAACGAGCGAAGAACGAAGAAGCGAGGTGAGATTTACGCCGCGGTCGAGAAGAGGGTAAAGAGAAGAGAGAGAAATCTTCAGCCCCTTTTATACCCTTTTCTGGAACTAGTGTCACCTCGGTCGAGATGGTCTCGACTGGACCGAGGTGTACGGACCGAGGTGGATCTTCAGAAACCCTATTCGCCTCGGTTGCTCAAGAATCATCTCGGTCGAGGTGTTGTGACAGCAACCGAGATGTGTTTCAGTCAAACTCCGTCTTTTCAAATTCTCGAACTTCTGTCTTTCCAGTTGTGCTCCTGGGTTGTATTCCTTCCTTAGATGTCACCTGTTGTCTGTCTAGGACGCCAAAAACAAGACAAAGCAAAGCAAAAGCAAACTATCTAAAGCTAGACTAGAAAAAGGGAAAAGAAAGCAATACCTTGGGTTGCCTCCCAAGAAGCGCTTGATTTAAGGTCGCTAGCTGGACCGTACGGTATCTCTAAGCGTGATGGGAGGTACACTCACCCCATACTTCACCTTCATCATGGGGTGAGATAAGTAAGTCTATCAAACGCTCCAACAAGTGCAAGTGCTTATCGGGGAATGAATCGTCTATGGGTAGGTCGTCCTTCTCGCGTGAAGATGGAGGTAGCCGGCTGAGGTGATCCGCAACAGAATTTTCGGATCCCTTCTTATCGCGGATCTCTAGGTCAAACTCTTGAAGCAAGAGAATCCATCGAATAAGGCGTGGCTTGGCATCTTTCTAAGCAAGCAAGTAACGAATGGCTGCATGGTCGGTGTAGACAATGACTTTCGCTCCTACTAAGTAAGAACAAAACATCTTGAAAGCATATACAACCGCCAATAGGTCCTTCTCGGTGGGGGCGTAGTTACGCTGGGCTTCATCTAGCATCTTGCTAGCGTAGTAAATGGCGGTGGTCCGGCCATCCTTCTTTTGTCCAAGCACAGCTTCTACTGCCACATCACTAGCATCACACATGATCTCAAAGGGCAAGGTCCAATCCGGAGGTTGGATAATGGGAGCGGAGATCAACGCTTCCTTAATCCTGTAAAATGCATTAAGACACTCCTGCGAAAACTCAAAAACAACATCTTTATTCAAGAGGTTAGTTAGAGGTTTAGAAATCTTCGAGAAGTCCTTGATGAATCTCCTGTAGAAACCTACATGCCCGAGAAAACTCCTCACACCTTTAACAAAACAAGGGGGAGGGAGTTTCTCAATAGTCTCGATCTTAGCACGATCGACCTCAATACCTCGATTAGAAACGAGGTGTCCTAGCACAATGCCTTCATTAACCATAAAGTGACACTTCTCCCAATTCAAAACAAGATTAGTGTCTTCACATCTTTGTAGCACTAGAGAAAGGTTAGATAGGCAATCATCAAAAGAGGAACCATATACTGAAAGATCATCCATAAATACCTCCATGATCTCCTCTATATACTCGGAAAAGATAGCCATCATGCATCGCTGGAAGGTGGCGGGTGCATTGCATAATCTAAATGACATCCTCCTATAAGCGAATGTCCCCCATGGACAAGTGAAAATAGTCTTCTCTTGATCATCCGGATGGATAGGAATCTGGAAGAAACCACTATAGCCGTCTAAATAGCAGAAGTGTGAATGCTGGGCCAACCGTTCGAGCATTTGATCAATGAAGGGAAGTGGAAAATGGTCCTTCCGGGTGGCCACGTTCAGCTTCCTATAGTCGATGCAAACCCTCCAGCCCGTGACGGTTCTGGTTGGGATTAACTCGTTGTTCTTATTCGTCACAACGGTCATCCCTCCTTTCTTCGGAACTACATGTATTGGACTAACTCATTTGCTGTCCGAGATAGGATATATGATACCTGCATCCAACAACTTAAGAATTTCTTTCTTCACAACCTCTTTCATGATTGGATTTAACCATCTTTGAGGTTCCCGTGAAGTCTTATGATCGTCCTCCATTAGAATTCTATGCATGCAGAAAGAAGACTTAATGCCAATAAGATCATCTATAGTATAACCCAAAGCCTTTTGATGCTTTCTCAAGACATGCATTAGTTTAGATAATTCAGATTCGGAGAGGGAAGCACTAACAATAATGGGATAAGTAGAATCCGCTCCAAGAAAGACATACCTCAAATGACTTGGGAGTTGTTTAAGCTCCACAACTGGGGGTGCTTTCTGAGGGGGATCTTTGCTTCCTTCTTCCAGTGGAGTAGATTGAAGAACTGGACTTCCAAAAGTCTCAGTTGACATCATCTCGCTTTCGACCTCGGTAGAGGTCCAGAGAGGTTGAACGAGATGTTCTTCAGTCACCTCGCTTGATCCAGAAAGTGCCTCGGTCGAGGTACTGCAACTGGAACCGAAACTGAAGATCTTCTTCTCCTGGATTAGTCTTTCAGTTTTAGCTCCGGGATCTTCTTCCAGCGCCTTTAAGCTCCGTATATCTACATCACAAAAAGCATCTATACCTTCCTCCATTAAGCTAAAACTAATAACCTTTTCAAGTGGATCTTTAGTAAGGATAGAGCTCATCAATTCTCTTGATTCTTCTTCATCATAGATGTTGAAGATATCATCTCCTAGCTGCTCTCCCTTCATTGCCGCAAGTAGTGTAAACTCCACTTCATCTCCGCTAATGTTGAATTTTAACTTGGCATTCTTACAATGCACATTGCAACCCGAAGTTGCTAGAAATGGTCTCCCGAGAATGATAGGAACGGGATAATTTGTGGGAATGTCAAGTACAACAAAGTCTATAGGTAAATAGAAGTTACCTAACTTAATCGGAACGTCTTCCAAAATGCCCACGGGATGGGTAATGGAGCGGTCCGCCATGTATAATCTTATCTTCACCGGCTTGGGCTCTCCAAGTCCGATCTTAACACATAGCTCCAGCGGGATGATGCTCACGCTGGATCCTAGATCACATAAGGCTTCACAAGTGACATCCCCAACTTGAATGGGAATGCAAAACGAGCCGGGATTGTTAGCATGAAATATTGTGATATTTTAGGCACGTTTTCTAGTCATAATTGATTCATATTGATAGTCTTTGATTGAGCTTTATGCATATATGAGCTAGTATTGCCTATATTGTCGATATAGATGTCTACACGAGTTCTATGTTGATTATAGGTGATTTGGAGCTATTTCCGAACGGAATCGAGCAAAGGAGAGTTGAGTCGATGTGTCTCTAGATCAAGGACACCTTTTGGAAGCAATTTGGAGTATTAGATTGAGGAATGCACGAATGAAGGCAAGAATCACGGTTTTACCCTAAATTACGGCCGTGGATTGTGAAGCAGAATTCGATGTTCATTCCAGGGGATATTACGGCCGTGGAAGATAGCCGTATTTGTTTCCACGCCTCAAAATTACGGTCGTGGAATCTTCCACGACCGTGATCTTGGCGAATCCCTTCGCCACGTTTCGAAGCCATGATCTCTTGAAGATTGGGCCGGGCCGACATTTGGCCCTGCATTATAAAAAGGACGGATGAAGCAAGATTCCGTCACCTCGCCTAACCTCGCTACCTCGCTTACGACCTTTCAACCCTAAGTTTAGCGGTAAAAACGCACGCTTAGCAACACAAACCCTCATTCTTGGAGGTGATTTTGAAGATCTCATTGAAGTTCCAAAGTTCGTATTGGAGAGTTGCTGTTTGTGATCTTCGTGTGGAAGATCGAAGTTCTTGGAGGATTTTGCAAGAAGATTCCTCTTCTTGCTTAGGTTTGCTTTAGGATCGGATTGACATCCCGTTTCTTTTCTTTCCTAAGATTTTGATTGCTCATTCCGTTTTGAATCTGTTGACAAACACTTGCTCTTGATTGTGATTCTGAGATTCAATTGAAGATTATTGATAGTTCTTGAAAGTTCCCATCTTTTACCTTTTAAATCTTGAATTAATATCAATATGACTGTTATTGGCTAAAAACCCTTAACAATTCTAAGGTGAAGGGTTGATAGTTGTGGCTTAGATGATGATAGATCGATCGCAAACAGATTAGGCCCTGAGAGTTAGAGAATTGTCGCCGAAAACCCTAAATCACGGCCTGTTCTTGAGTTCCACGGCCGTGATTCTTAAGAACTAACCGTAATTTCCCTAAAGTTTACGAGCCTGCTTTTACCTTGATCCAAAGTTAAAGATTTGCTTTAGCTTAGTTTAGACTTGTCTTTTCTAGGTGGTAGTGAAGCCTCAACAACCTCTACCTCGATTGTGAGCCTCAACAACCTCAATCGGATAAGTTAGTCTTGATCTTTAGATTATAAGTTTGGGTATTTGATGCTAATCCTTGTCTTTAGAATCTTTCTATATTGAGCCTCATCAACCTGTATAGGAGGAGTCTTTTAGGTGAGTTACATAAGGTTTTTGGAACCTCAACCGTACGATTACCTTACATTAGTATACCTTTGCATATCTCAACTCTGTCTTTATATCATTAGTATATCTTGAATCGATTGCCACAGCTGGATACCTGGATCTTTAGGATTGTTGTTTTCCCAATATCTGCAAAACTCTCATATTCACCGCTTGATAACCTGCAATCGAGTTCGTTCCACCCAAATCCCTGTGTTCGATACTCTGGAATTCTTGCTTAACTATATCGATCTGTACACTGCGGGTTCGCTTGCTTGATTTCAGTTTTATAAATTTAAAGCTTATTTGCATACACCTCTAGGGGCGAACAAGTTTTTGGCGCCGTTGCCGGGGATTTGGCTTCGATCGAACCCGGGTGCCGGTTGTCAAGCTTGGGAGCTTGCTCTCGTTATTTGATTTTTCTTTGAGTGTATGCGCAGGTCTAGGAACACAGAAGATCTCTTACCTCTTGATCAAGAGCTAGAGAAAACCTTGAGGCAAAAGCGCAAGGAAAGGAAGATGGCTGAAGAAAACGAGCACGATCTTCAAAATAAGTTGGCGGAGAAAGAAGCTCAGCTCCGATGGAATGAGACTCTCCTCCAGGATGAGATGGATCGCCATCAAACTCAAGTTAATGGTCTACAAGACATGATCGTTCAAATGAAGATAAAGATGAGCGATCTTGAGGACAAGGTGGGCAAGAAGTCCTCGAGAAGGAGGACAAGGTCTAGAAGAAGAAACCACTCACCCACCGATGATAGTGATTCTTCCATGCCTCCTTTAGAAGAGATTGATCCCACGATCAATATAAATCCTTTCAATCAACAAGGAGCTACTAACCGTCGCATTCCACCTAGAAATGCGAGGGTCGAACGTGTGGATAATGAGCCAAGAACTCTTGGCCAGCGGATGGATCCAACACAACAACCACGCCGTTTAGGTGTGAACTTTGATGCTGAAGATGTACAAGGGTTTAGCTTCAACCCTCAAGTTATCACTCTTGTCCGCCAAAGCCAGTTTGGCGGTACAAGCACCGAATCTCCACACCAACACTTGCAAAACTTTGAGTGTATGATGGAGACGATGAGGCCAAAGAGCGCCACTACCAACAGCTATAAGCTCAAACCTTTCTTTTTCTCTTTGAAAGGGAAAGCGCTATCTTGGTACCAAGCTCTTCCTAGTGGAAAGCTAGAGACGTGGGAAGACCTCTCCGCAGAGTTTCTCACCAAGTTCTTTCCGCCCTCCAAAACGGCGGAACTTAGAGGTAAGATTAATGCTTTTTCTATGAGACCTAACGAAAGTTTGTTTCAATCTTGGGAAAGGTTTCAGGATTTGCTCTTGGATTGCCCTCATCATGGCATATCCAAGCTTGCCTTGTTGGAGATTTACTACAAGGGGCTGGATGCGGGAACGCAATTCAACCTCCAATCCCTCTCATGTGGAACGTTCATGGACATGAGAGAAGATGACGCTTGGGACTTCATTGAGAAGCAAGCAAGAGTCATAGAGAAGTATTCCCACCGGAAGGTGGAGGGAAATCGTGTGGAGCAAGGAGCAAAGCTCACGCATGAAGCTCAAAATCAGATTTTCTCCCTCAACAATGAGATCAAAGAGTTGAAGGAGACTATCAAGACCAACTTCCCAAAGCAACAAGAGAAGGATGTTGGCTATTTAGGCAACAACAACGGCGGTGATAACACCAGCCGCAACAACAATAACCGGAACAATAACCGGAACAACAATTGGAATGGAAACAACAACAACCGGAATAACAACAATTGGAACAACAATCGGGGTTCGAATAACAACAATTGGCGCTCCAATCAACAAAATTCCGGTAACTCCTATCCTTCCAATTCCAATTCACTAACTCCACCCTCTTCTTCCTCTACTCCTTTGAAAAGCCAGGGGCAATCATCAAATGGAGGAAACGATACGGGAAAGGAGAAGCCGGATCCCATGTTGGAAACGATCTTGGGAAAGCTTCAAGGGTTGGAGAACCGCATCATCAAGGTTGATGATCAAATTTCTAAGGTTGACAAAGCTCAAAAGGTTTTGGAAAATCAAATGTTCAACCATGCGGAGGAAGTTCCTAGAAATCAAGGGAAACTTCCAGGAAAGACGGAGGACAACCCTAAGGGAAGGGTAATGGCGATTACAACTAGGAGCGGAGTGACTACCACCGATCCGCAGCCTACGTTTGTTGAAGTCCCCGTAGAGAAAAGCAAAGAAAAGGGGAAGGAGAAGGAAGACGTCTATGTTCCTCCTCCAGCTTTCAAACCTCCCCTACCGTTCCCTCAATCTAGAGCGCGAGCGCGCCTAGATAAACAATTTGGTAAGTTTATAGAACTCATGAGCAAGCTGCATATTAATATACCTTTCATTGATGCCATTGTAGGTATGCCGGCCTATGGCAAGTTCTTGAAGGAGCTCCTCTCTAACAAGAGGAAGCTAGAAGATTTTGGTGAAGTCAAGATGAGTTCGGATTCTTCGGACCTCATCAAGACTATGAAGGAGAAAATGCCCCCAAAGCTGAAAGATCCGGGGTCATTTTGCATTCCCATTGGAGTGGGAGAGGTCACATATGACGCTTTATGTGACTTGGGAGCAAGTGTGAGCATCATACCACTTGCATTGTGCAGGAAGATCGGTTTAGGCGACCCTAAACCAGTGAAGATGACGTTATACATGGCGGATCGATCCATTACTCGTCCCGTCGGCATTGTAGAAGACGTCCCGGTCAAGCTAGGCAAGTTCTTTGTCCCCATTGATTTTGTCGTGCTTGACATTCCTGCGGATAGTCCGGTCCCGATCATACTCGGAAGACCGTTTCTTGCAACTTCCGGCTGCATGGTCGATTGCAAGAATGGGAGACTCGCCTTTGACGTTGGGGAAGAGAAAGTAGAGTTCGTTCTTTCCACTCTAGTGAAGGAGCCAATCTTTGATGAGGATATTTACAATGTCCAAGACGAAGAAGGTTTAACTAGGGAGGAGGTAAGTGCGATTCTCTTTAACGATCCTTTGCAAAAGGTTATTACTATGAGTCTAACCGATGTAGGAGGAGAGGAAGAGTGCAAAGAGGAAATTGAAGCCTTAGAGGCACAAGAAGAGATGCATGAAGTGGAGTTTGAGAAACTCCACGATGAGGCAGAAAATACTCGAATCCACGGTCATACTCTGTATTCCACGGCCGTGGATTCCATGACCAAATTCGACCTCCATTCCAGAGGATATTACGGCCGTGGAAAACCATAGGAAACCGTGATTTTGACCGTGGAAAAGGACGATCGACACACTTCTTCAACTTCCTCAAATCCTTCTCCAAACCATTCAACATCCTTAGAAGCTTCTAAGGAAACATCGGAAGCTCCGAAAGCAATGGAACTCAAACCACTTCCTACTCATCTAAGAACTTCAAGACAACCTCAACGGCGGTTGAATCCGACCATGAAGGAGGTTGTCAAGAAGGAAATTCTTAAACTTCTTGATGCAGGTATCATCTATCCTATCTCCGATAGCAAGTGGGTGAGCCCGGTTCAAGTAGTTCCAAAGAAGGGAGGAATGACGGTCATCACCAATAAGAACAACGAACTCATTCCTACCCGAACCGTGACTGGATGGCGAATGTGCATAGACTACCGCAAGCTCAACAATGCAACGCGGAAGGATCACTTTCCATTGCCATTCATCGATCAAATGCTTGAAAGGTTAGCACAACATTCATACTTTTGCTACCTTGACGGTTATAGTGGCTTCTTTCAGATCCCGATACATCCGGATGATCAAGAGAAGACCACATTCACGTGCCCTTGGGGTACGTTCGCCTATAGGAGAATGCCGTTCGGGCTTTGCAACGCCCCAGCCACCTTTCAACGGTGCATGATGGCCATCTTCTCCGAATATGTAGAGGAAATCATGGAAGTCTTCATGGACGACTTCTCCGTTTACGGTTCCTCTTTTAACGATTGTCTTTCTAACCTTTCTCTTGTTTTGCAAAGATGTGAAGACACTAACCTAGTTCTTAATTGGGAGAAATGTCAATTCATGGTTAAGGAAGGAATCGTTTTAGGTCACTTAGTCTCTAGTAGAGGGATAGAGGTAGACAAAGCTAAGATAGAGACCATAGAGAAACTTCCTCCCCCAATTTCGGTGAAGGGAATAAGAAGTTTCCTAGGACATGCTGGATTTTATTGACGTTTCATTCAAGACTTTTCTAAGATATCAAAACCTCTCACTAATCTATTGATGAAGGATGCGGTTTTTGAGTTTTCACAGGAATGTCTAGATGCGTTCAACACTATTCGGCAAGCTCTAATTTCAGCACCCATTATCCAACCTCCGGATTGGACTCTCCCCTTCGAGATTATGTGTGATGCTAGTGACGTAGCCATTGGAGCTGTTCTTGGGCAACGAAAGGAAGGACGAACCCACGCCATATACTACGCTAGCAAGACGCTAGACGAAGCCCAGCTCAACTACGCTACTACGGAAAAAGAGTTTCTAGCCATTGTCTATGCTATTGACAAGTTTCGCTCTTATCTTGTAGGTGCAAAGGTGATTGTCTACACGGATCATGCTGCGATCCGATACCTCCTTGCAAAGAAGGATGCGAAGCCAAGGCTGATTAGATGGATTCTTCTCCTACAAGAATTCGATCTTGAGATCCGCGACAAGAAAGGCTCGGAAAATTCTGTTGCGGATCATTTGAGTCGTCTAACACATCTAGAGGACGATCATTTACCTATTGATGACTCCTTTCCGGACGAACACCTACACATCATAGAGGAGTGCATCAAGGTAATCTCCAAAGGTAACGAACCATGGTTTGCTGATTTTGTTAACTATTTGGTTTGCCAGGAGATACCACCCGGACTATCATACGCACAAAGGAAGAAGTTCTTCAAGGACGTCCGGGAATACCATTGGAACGAGCCTCTCCTCTTTAAGAGAGGTCCGGATGGCATCATCCGGCGATGCGTGCCGGAAGATGAGATGCAAAGTGTCATCCGTCATTGTCATTCACTACCTTGTGGAGGACATGCTAGTTCGAACAAAACTAGCGCAAAGGTATTGCAATCTGGATTTTATTGGCCTACTTTATTTAAAGATGTGCAATCCTTTGTTTCTTGTTGCGATGCTTGTCAAAGAACAGGCAATATCTCTAGGAGGAACGAGATGCCCCTCAACAACATCCAAGAGGTGGAGATTTTCGACGTTTGGGGAGTCGACTTCATGGGACCATTCCCTTCTTCTTGTGGAAACCAATACATACTATTGGCGGTAGATTATGTCTCTAGATGGGTCGAAGCGATTGCCTCTCCCACAAATGATGCCATGGTGGTGGTCAAGTTCTTCAACAAGACCATTTTTCCGCGATTCGGGACACCAAGGACGATCATTAGTGATGGAGGTTCTCACTTCATAGCCCGTCGCTTTGAAGCTCTTCTAGCAAAGTATGGGGTTACTCACAAGATCGCTACCCCTTACCATCCACAAACGAGTGGACAAGTCGAGATCTCAAATAGGGAGATCAAGGGAATTCTAGAGAAGACGGTTTCAAGGACTAGGAAGGATTGGTCCTTGAAACTAGATGATGCATTGTGGGCATACCGGACTGCATACAAGACTCCCATAGGAACCACACCATACAACCTCGTGTATGGGAAGTCTTGTCATTTGCCGGTAGAGCTAGAGCACAAAGCGTTTTGGGCTATCAAATGGCTGAATTTCGGCATGAGGGAAGCGGGAGAGAAGCGTCTCCTAGACATCAACGAGCTGGATGAACTCCGTTTGAACGCCTATGAAAACGCTAAGATCTACAAGGAAAGAGCAAAGCGTTGGCATGATAAGCATATCATTCCAAAGGACTTCAAAGAAGGAGATCAAGTTCTCCTCTTCAATTCAAGGCTTCACCTCTTTCCAGGTAAGCTTAAATCCCGTTGGACCGGACCTTTTCTAATTAAGCGTATTTTCCCCCATGGTGCAGTTGAAGTATGGGGTGAAGCTAGCGGAAGTTTTAAGGTGAACGGCCAACGACTCAAGAAGTACTCGCCGGAACTCCAAGCTGAGGAGTTTGCACCTACCGCACTCGAATAAGTGCAAGAGTGGTCTAGCTACGGACCTTAAACAAAGCGCTTCTTGGGAGGCAACCCAAGGTATTGCATTTTCGTTTTTTCTTTCAATTCATAGTTTAGCTTAGAATAGAAGTTTTTGCTTTATTTTTGCCTCGATTTCTCCCGGTATGTTCGTGTTTTTGGTTGTAGGATCGATGGAAAAGAAGAAAAGGGGGATAATGTCGAAGAGAAGTGACGAAATTTGGACTTTGAAGCTTTACAGAGAGTTCCACGGTCTAAATTACGGTTGTCATTGCTACAGTGGCCGTAATTCTCAAAGGCCTGTGAAAAACCACAAAAATTACGGGTCCGTACATTTCCACGGCCGTGGAACACCCCGACAGACCGTGATTTTTGAAATTTTGCCTGCAAGTATAAAAGCCACACTTCACCACAAAAACACCACAAAACCCCCAATTTCCACGCCCTAAATACCGAAAACCCGCAGATTCTCCCAAATCTTCGTTCTTTAATCGTTTTTAACGATTCTTCTTCCTAAACTGAAGCAAATCCAACCAAGAACAGGATCCAAGCAACAAATCGAGTGGAAAACGATCAACAAACCCGCATTTCGGATTTTTCAATCCGAAAAATAGGTTTTTGCTCTCTTCTTGATTCTAGTCGTTTTTGTTCGTTTTTGTTAGAGATTTTTAGGAAGAACTGATTGAAATCGGAAGAAATTAGATTAGGACTGCTTGTTGTGGAGTTTGATTGCTGAATTGCTGAGAATTGAGAATTTCTGTGTCGAATCACGGTCTACCCAGATTCCACGGCCGTGGTTTACGAAGAACAGACCGTAATTTTCAACAGAATGGACTTTGTGAGGAGAGTTTCGGGAAGGATTAAGGAAAAGAGAGGGGAACAGAATAAGAAGAGAAAGGGCAACCCTTCCACATCTAGGGCACCACCACCCTCATCCCCCTCACCACCATCCTCACCTTCACCTCCATCTTCACCCCCTCCTCCTAGCATCCCGATCATACACGAGAACCACATAGCTGCGTTTGAGAGAATAGAGAAGAGGACAGTGATAGGTCCTAGATATCTGTTGTTGGAGGATCTACATCCTCTCAACATAGTAGATGACCTTACATGGCTCTTGGATAGAGCCGGTTTGCTTGTCTTCACGAACATTCGTGAGGACGCTTATGAGGAGATCACCCGAGAGGTTGTGACGTCTTTTGAGCACAGCCATGTTGATAGGACTGTCTCCTTCCGTCTCATGAATAGAGACTACCACCTTAGCATTGTTGAGTTCGGGACCATCTTTGGGTTCCATGAGACCTACAACGGTCGCCTCCCTAGGAACGTTTCCGCTAAGGATTTTTGGGAGGATGTGGCGATGATCTATGCCGACGAGGACCGTTGGCATCCAGCTGATACCAAGGCCAAATTGATGTACCATTTGGCCTTGAAGATAGCTCACCGAGTTCTTTCGGAGTGTCTCTTTCCTAGGACGGAGACGCCCCAAAAGATTAAGACGGATGAGTTATTCCTTCTCTACGCTATGCTTCATGGATGCCGCGCAGATTGTGCTACCCTTTTGGCGGCGACGATGAGCAAGCTTAAGAACAAATCGAGAGGGAACATTGGATATGGTGGGATCGTGACCCACATAGCTCGGACGTTTGGTGTTGACTTCTCAGCCTGCACCCGCATACCCGCCGTACCTCTAGGATTACACGCGTTCATGGTTAGGGGACTCATCTTCCCCACACATAGAGGTCCGCCTTATGCGGGCATGCCTTGGGAGAGTAGGACGGGCAGGGGTATTGAGTGGCTGCCGGAGTATTCCATTGTGGCGGGACGCCACAATTGGAAGGAGACGTTCGCTGCGATGCACGCGAACAGGCTTGTAGCTCCCCCTTACGTCCCACCACCGGCTGATGATGAGGAGGATATGGGAGAGCAGTATGAGAGTGGTAGAGGAGCAGAGCAGGAGTTCGGCACGTTTCCGGATCAGCCGGATGCGGCCCAGGATGTACCTAGACGCTCTCCGCGTCCGGCTAGAGCCTCAGGCTCGTCATCTCGCCGCGCTAGCGTGAGCGAGAGGCCCACGTGGATGACTACACCTCCCACCTGGTACGAGACACCCCCTCCTTGGTCCACTACGCAGTCAGCAGCACCAGCAGCACCACCACCACCACCATCAGCACCAGCCGATGCTCCCGGATGGTATGATCACCCCCCTGGGTGGTATGAGAGGATGCCGGATTGGGCTACCGGACTTTCAGAGAGAGTCGGAGCACTAGAGATCCGGGCGGATGATAGAGACAGACGTTTCGACGACCTTGACCACATGATGAGGGACGTCTACCGCCAGCAGTTTGGGCGCTACTATGATCCAAGTTTCTCTCCATTCCCACCTCCACCGGCACCGCAGTGATAGATGACCGGACAGCTCGTTTCTAGACATCCCAACCACCATTTGTGAGTTTTCTTTTTCTTTTCTTTCTTTTGTTCTTTCTTGTGAACATTAGGGACAATGTTCGTCCTAAGTATGGGGTGGGATGTACTAAATGTTTGTAATAACTCTACTCTATATGTTGCTTCTATTCCGAGACTATCATTGCATGTTCATTGTATGTTACACGTTTCATTCTTGCATTGCATGAAAAAGAACTTTAAAAACCCATAAAAATTGAAAAATTTTGAAAAATTTGATGCTTCTAACGAATCGATATGATTTCCATGATAATCATTACTTGCGAATTGAGTTGATAACAATTGCATGCTTGAAAGGATGGTAATTCGAAAAGGATTTGAATGAATGAATTTTACCTCTTTTGCAAGTTGTATAATGTGAGAATGTTACCTAAATCATATAAGAAATTGAAGTTGAAATCACATTATAAGCTCCTATACTTCTTGTTGAAATGATTAAGGCAATTCGATATTCTCTTTCTTCTTTCTTTGATCATCTAACTCCTCATTGAAATATTAGCCTCCCTTACCTATCCGGGAATTTGGAAAGTGAATGAGAAAAAGGCATGTTTGATGTGGGAGGGCCAAGAGAGCAAATATTTGCAATCAATTGAATAGAAAGAAATTGTAGGTTTGGGGAAGTCAATCATGACGATGAGTAACTCGGCACCATTCACATAGCCGGGTGTTTGTGTCTTGCCAAAGTCGAATTGAGCGATATTCCTAACGGATTATGGTATGTGCGCTAAGGGTTTGAGGCATCTCGCAAAAATGAGAAACGCCAATCTCCTAGGCTTCGGTTTTTGTGCACCTCTATCCATAACTCCAAAAGTAAAGTCGGAAAATAAAAAGGAAAGAGCGAAGCTCTAAGTGAAGTGTTGCGGAAACCGCAAAAGAAGAAGAAGGTAGTTGTCCACTTTCCCGGATTTATGCACCACTTTCCCTTAAAGTTTTCCCTACCCTTCCATGCTCTAGACCTTTTCTTTGAAAGTCCTTATGATCAAAAGAATGTTATATGGCTTGGTGATCTAAATTGAAATTCTTATGATTGATTTTGACAATGTTTGAAGGTTATAATGCTTGTTTAGAAGCTAAATTGATTCATGATTTTTCTTTGCCTCTTACTCTCTAATTAAGTGTGTGAAAGTTTGAGAACGATTGAAGCAAGGGTTGAGAATGATCTATTCTTTAGAAGTCACATTCATCCGAAGGGAGGTACACATATTTCATCCTAACCTTTGTTTAGAACTTTTTGAAAGACCTTGCTTAGGGACAAGCAAGTGTTAAGTATGGGGTTATTTGTTAGCATGAAATATTGTGATATTTTAGGCACGTTTTCTAGTCGTAATTGATTCATATTGATAGTCTTTGATTGAGCTTTATGCATATATGAGCTAGTATTGCCTATATTGTCGATATAGATGTCTACACGAGTTCTATGTTGATTATAGGTGATTTGGAGCTATTTCCGAACCGAATCGAGCAAAGGAGAGTTGAGTCGATGTGTCTCTAGATCAAGGACACCTTTTGGAAGCAATTTGGAGTATTAGATTGAGGAATGCACGAATGAAGGCAAGAATCACGGTTTTACCCTAAATTACGGCCGTGGATTGTGAAGCAGAATTCGATGTTCATTCCAGGGGATATTACGGCCGTGGAAGATAGCCGTATTTGTTTCCACGCCTCAAAATTACGGTCGTGGAATCTTCCACGACCGTGATCTTGGCGAATCCCTTCGCCACGTTTCGAAGCCATGATCTCTTGAAGATTGGGCCGGGCCGACATTTGGCCCTGCATTATAAAAAGGACGGATGAAGCAAGATTCCGTCACCTCGCCTAACCTCGCTACCTCGCTTACGACCTTTCAACCCTAAGTTTAGCGGTAAAAACGCACGCTTAGCAACACAAACCCTCATTCTTGGAGGTGATTTTGAAGATCTCATTGAAGTTCCAAAGTTCGTATTGGAGAGTTGCTGTTTGTGATCTTCGTGTGGAAGATCGAAGTTCTTGGAGGATTTTGCAAGAAGATTCCTCTTCTTGCTTAGGTTTGCTTTAGGATCGGATTGACATCCCGTTTCTTTTCTTTCCTAAGATTTTGATTGCTCATTCCGTTTTGAATCTGTTGACAAACACTTGCTCTTGATTGTGATTCTGAGATTCAATTGAAGATTATTGATAGTTCTTGAAAGTTCCCATCTTTTACCTTTTAAATCTTGAATTAATATCAATATGACTGTTATTGGCTAAAAACCCTTAACAATTCTAAGGTGAAGGGTTGATAGTTGTGGCTTAGATGATGATAGATCGATCGCAAACAGATTAGGCCCTGAGAGTTAGAGAATTGTCGCCGAAAACCCTAAATCACGGCCTGTTCTTGAGTTCCACGGCCGTGATTCTTAAGAACTAACCGTAATTTCCCTAAAGTTTACGAGCCTGCTTTTACCTTGATCCAAAGTTAAAGATTTGCTTTAGCTTAGTTTAGACTTGTCTTTTCTAGGTGGTAGTGAAGCCTCAACAACCTCTACCTCGATTGTGAGCCTCAACAACCTCAATCGGATAAGTTAGTCTTGATCTTTAGATTATAAGTTTGGGTATTTGATGCTAATCCTTGTCTTTAGAATCTTTCTATATTGAGCCTCATCAACCTGTATAGGAGGAGTCTTTTAGGTGAGTTACATAAGGTTTTTGGAACCTCAACCGTACGATTACCTTACATTAGTATACCTTTGCATATCTCAACTCTGTCTTTATATCATTAGTATATCTTGAATCGATTGCCACAGCTGGATACCTGGATCTTTAGGATTGTTGTTTTCCCAATATCTGCAAAACTCTCATATTCACCGCTTGATAACCTGCAATCGAGTTCGTTCCACCCAAATCCCTGTGTTCGATACTCTGGAATTCTTGCTTAACTATATCGATCCGTACACTGCGGGTTCGCTTGCTTGATTTCAGTTTTATAAATTTAAAGCTTATTTGCATACACCTCTAGGGGCGAACAGGGATCTCTCAATTTGGGTGGCATCTTCTCCTTCATGATTTGAATAAGCTCTGAGGATTTAGATGTCATCCTTACTTCACCAAAGTCTTCCAGCTTCCTCTTCCTTGATGGAATCTCTTTCAAGAACTTCCCATAGGCGGGCATCCCTAGAATAGCATCAAGGAAAGGGATATTAATGTGTAGTTTATTCATTAAGTGAAGGAACTTACCAAAATGCTTGTCTAGATGTGCTCTGGCCCTTGACTGGGGAAATGGAAGTGGTGGTTTATATGCAGGAGGTGGAATATAAACTTCAATTTTCTCCTCCGCTTTCTGTGGTTCCACCTCGGTTGGCATCTCGGCCGAAGTGTTCTTCGACTGCACCTGGACCGAGGTGGTCTTCATCTGTACTGGCATCGACCGAGGCACTGGATCTGAAGTCTTCAGTCCACTCCTCGTTGTTATGGCCATAATCTGGCCCTTAGGGTTGCTTTCCGTCCTTACTGGAAGCTTCCCTGGATCTCTTGGCGCTTCATTCACCTTGTTAAAGAATTGTTGTTCTAAGGCTTTTTGTGCCTTCGGAAATGAAGCCATGGATGTCTCCATAGAGCTGAGCTTGATTAAGATGGCCTCCAGCACTGCATCTTTGTTTTCTGGTTGGGACGAACTCGATCCTTGCTCCTGGCTCTTTAATGGAGTAGAAGAAGAAGAGGAAGAGAGGAAAGGATTAGAGGAATCATTTGAATTGGAGTTAGAATGATGGTTACCCGAATTTTGGTTGTTTGCCCTCAAATTGTTGCTGTTGGATCCTCTATTGTTGTTGTAGTTGTTGTTCCGGGAACCGTTGTTGTTACGGTATCCATTGTTGTTCCTTGATCCTTGATCTTCCTTCTTGGTTTGGGCAACTAAGAGTTCCTTCAATTGTTTCACGTCATTCTTCAAAGACGTGAGTTGATTATTGTTGGGTGGAGCATCTTGAAAGTTGACCCTTTTAACTCCACCTTCAGCTCCTTGGTGGGAGTATTTCTCCATGTGCAAAGCTTGCTTCTCTATAAACTCCCAAGCTTTGTCAATTGGCATGTCCATGAACGTGCCGGCGGATAGTAGTTGAAGGTTGAACTGGGTGCTTCCGTCCAGTCCCTTGAAGTATATCTCCAACAACTCTATCTTTGGAATCCCATGATGTGGGCAATCCAAAAGAATGTCTTTAAATCTCTCCCATGACTTGGACAAGCTCTCTTTGTCCTTCATGATGAATGCATTGATCTTTCCTCTCATTTCAGCGGTTTTTGAGGGGGGAAAGAATTTAGTCAAGAATTCCGTTGTCATCTCCTCCCAAGTACTGATTTTTCCTGGAGGAAGAGATTGATACCAAGTAAGAGCTCTATCTTTCAAAGAGAAGTAGAAAAGCCTTAGCTTGTAGTTGTTATTTTCCATCCTTGAAGGTCTCAAGGTCTCCATCAAGATCTCATAGTTTTGTAGATGTTGATGCGGAGATTCCCTCTCTAGCCCTCCAAACTGGCATTGGCAAATCATGGAAAGAACTTGTTGTCGAAGCTCATAATCATGGTCCGCTGGATCACCTAAGTCGACTCTTGGACGCCTCAGTTGTTGATTAGGGTCCATCCTCTGCCCTAGGGTTTGTGGAATACCTGCAAAAAGAACATCTCGGACTGGTATCCGAGGTGGAAGTATCTCGGCCGAGGCGACAGGTACTGGATTCTGCCTCGGTCGAGGGTCTGGAGCAGGGTCTTGCCTCGGTCGAGGATCTGGGTTCGGTCGAGGTAGATACTGGTCTCGTAAAGCTGCCATATCTACTTCGATCGCTTCAGTCCTTGCGCGAGTTTCTTCCCTCTCCAGTCTCAGTTCTTCCTTGCCGAGGCGTAGCTGTTCTAACGCCTCCTTCGATTCGGCCTCAAGATCGCGATTGTCTTTGTTGGCCATCTTCGCTTCTTTCAAGCGTCTTTTGTATGTTTTTTCTGGTTCGGGATCTTCAGGAACGATTTCCTTCCCATCGCGGGTTCTTCGCATAAACCTAAGAAAAAGAACCTGCGAAAGTCACTCAAATAGAGCGGTTAGTAGAAACAGGGGCAAGTGCCCCGAAAGCAAACCGCAACCGGCTCGGTCTAGACCAAGTCCCCGGCAACGGCGCCAAAAACTTGATCGCTCCAAACGGTATGTGCAAGCTTTAAATTTATAACCCTAGATGTAAGCTTAAAACAAGGATGCGAACCCGCAGTGTACGGGTCAATCGTAGTAAAAAGCAAGAAATTCAACGGGTCGATCACAGGGACTTAGTGAAACAAAGCAGGTATAGGTTTTTCAATGCAACTACTAACCACAAAAGCGATTAAAACAATCAAAGATGATAAAAATTCAATTAAGGAAATATGCAATTCTAGGGATTAAAGCATCTAGTTGTAGTTCCAACTCAAGAACTAAAGATAAAGTGGACAAAGCTGAGATATTTGCATAGGGAAAGTGTTACTAAAGTGGAATAGATCACCGGGTAAGTCTCACTACTCACTAATCCCAAACCTTAACTCCTATTACCGGGTAAGTCTCAAGGAATTATGGAAAAGAATTATAACCTCAAACTAACACTCCAACTAAGGGAATAGAATCAACCTTTACCGGGTAAGTCTCAGGCTAACTCACAAAGATAGAATGAAAGCACACTCAAACCCCAATAAAGGATAAACCTTTATTACCTATACTTATGATCTTAGGTAAACAAACAAAGGAATTACCGGGTAAGTCTCATCCTAGGCTTGCATTGAACCAGGAAAGGTGTAATAAGAATAGGATTTGGCAAACTCTAACACTTAACTCTCAGTTTCGGATCAGATAAGTCACCTCGGTCAGAAGAATTCCACCCCGGCCGAGATGTTCATCGACTGAGCGAGATGCTTTAGGGTTAAGGTTAAAGGCTCGAACTTTCAAGGTCCTACTATGATTAAGATTATTCTATCATTGTTTTTCCCACAACCTTCAGCCAATCACCCTAGAATCACACAAAGAAATTAGCCAATCATCATCATGAAAGCAATATTCATATATAAGGGAAGAAAGAGAATAATTGAACAAGAAAACCTTAAGAGAAAGGCTTTAATAACTGAATAAATTATCAAACAACAAGCGTTCCTTGGATCAAAATCCAATAAGACAATCAACAAAGAAGGGAATTTAAGGGAATCTTACAAAACCCTTCACAAAGCTATAAAAGCTATCAACTTCCTTCCTTCAATCTTCTTTCAACCTTCAAAAAGGTTCTTCAAGTCTTCCAGCTGTTATGATGTTTTCCAGCCCTAAGCCATCAATTCGTAGGTATGCGGGATGTTTAATTTGTGGGAAATCTAGCCCTTTTTATAGGAAAATTACCCTCCAAAGATAAGATATCTTAGAAAGATCTTTTCCAATAAAAATAGGCAAAATATATATGCTGAATTATCTTCTTCCTTCCAGGAATCCAACCTAAAAATATAAGATCCTCTTTCCAAAAATAAAAGATCTCAGCCAAGAATAAAATATCCTTGCCGCGTCCAAGGTGTTCGCCTCGGTCGAGTCAGCTCCTCTGGATCACCTCGGTCGAGGTGACTCTGTAGTCAACCGAGGTGAATCACAACTGAATGTGAAATCTCTCAAATCTGGTCCAAAGTGAATCTCTAATCTAATTCCATGATTTCTGGATTCTTCCTTAAGCTCCTGAATGTAGCTCCAATGACTCCTTAGCTCCTTTTTCTCCTTTTTGATGCAAAACGTGCCATTTTACCTACAATTACAACGAAACTTGGTGTAGACCTCGATTCCCGTAAATGTAGATGAAACGACAATATAATCACATAATATACATTCAAACATGCAGATTATTGAAGATAAAACATCTAAACAAGCCCCAAAATATAGACAATAATTCATGCTATCAAATGTACACTTGGATGATTTGCTTGCTCGAACCTAACCACTGTTAAGAATCACAGTCTGTCATGCCTTTCCATGGCCATGGTTTAGGATGATTCGCCCGTGGTTTTCTCTGTTGTGCTTGTATTGATGAATCTGAATGTTAGGATGTTAGATTGTTGAAATCCTAGTGTTTGTTAAGAATAATCTAGCCTAGGGTGGCCTAATGCTAGCAAACTAAGTGAGGGAAGAGACCTACCCGGTAATTCTAGCCTAGGGTTGTTACTGTAACGACCGAATTTTTCGTTACGTTTTGATAGGGTTACAGGAGTTTAGAAAACGAAATTAAAAATTAGTGAAACTAGGATAAACAAGTTTATGTATGGAAGTTGTCTGATTAAATAACTTGTTCTAAGTTTCGGGACGAAACTTATTTTAAGGGGGTACTGATGTAATATCCGGAATTTTCGTTCCGTTTAATTCCGAAGCAAATCGGACTTCGAGCCGTTGACGGTTTTCCATTCTATCTAGTACTTCTTTCTTCACGAATTTTATCATTTTATGAAGAATTTAATTCACATAAAATGATAAAATTATATCAAGCTCTAATTCTTATAATTATTTATCATTTTATGTAGAATTTAATTCACATAAAATGATAGATTTATATCAAACCCTAGTTATTATAATTCATTCTTATCGATGACTTTAGACGAGATCATGACAAGCTGTGACGAGATCATGACTAAGCTGAGACGAGACTGTGACAAAGCTGCGACGAGACCATGACAGAGCTGAGACGAGGTCATGACGAAGCCAGACAACTCTGTGACGAAGTCATGCATGGGCCTGACAAAGCCATGACGAGTTTTTGACAAGTCTTGACAAACTTTCAGCCCACTTATTCTCACCTTATTTTCAGCCCATTTCTTTTGTTTTGCTTGCAAGGAAGCCCAGCCTAGGAGAAGCCCATGAAGCAGCACAAGGGACAGCCGGCTCCTCACATTCCACGTCAGCCAGCAACCACATTAACTCTCTCATATCTTCTCGTTCTCCATCCAACGTAACAGCCGGATATGTAGATCTTTCCGTAGATCTCGACCCACTCCATCCCACGCCTGCTTCCATACCTGTCCAGATTCACGTACAGAAGAGCAATCCCTTCTCTCTCCTCGCTTCTGTCGAGCCAGAACGCAGCAGCCTCACCTCCCTCACTCTTCTCGTCAATCTCCAGCCTTGCAGTGTAGTGGTACGAACAGTCCGACTCCATCGAACGATCCCTCTCATGCAGATCAAGCTGCAGCGATCTTCTGCATTCCCTCTGTCGTCGTGCACAAGCATCACATCTGCACATCTGCACATCCCTTCACCTTGGGCCCGGCGCTGGTGAGCCTCGCGTCCTTCTGCGCATAGGAGCCAGCAAGACCAACACTCAGGAGCAGCAGCAGGAGCGTTCACCCTTCTGCACATCCCTTCACCTTGTGTCCGGCACACATTGGCTCCTTCATTCCGATCGACAATGACGGACTGCACTGCTGCAAAACAACCGCCTCACAACCTTCCCAGATCTACCCAGAAGACACTTAACATCAACACATCTTCCTCTCCAGGCTGCGCATGACTGCCCTCCTCTACTCCTGGTTGCAACCTCGTGATCCTCTTGGGCGAGTTTTATAGTTGAGTGTAACCATACTCTTTCAACCTTGATTTCCTTCAATATTATGTGTACTTATAGCTGATGCTAAACCATCTTGGAACCATGTATTTCAGTCAAGAAAACAACCGCGGAGAGCTGTTACGTTTTTCTCAGTTTTCGGAAGTGACGAGCAGTCAACTTCGGGTCCAGATTTGGGTAAGTTAGAACTCTTCTTTTTGGCTGAATTTTGGATATGTTGTATTCATTAGTACATAGTAGATCATACTAAAATTTGGGAAGAAACGGAGTTACGGTTTGAGAGTTATTGTGTTCCAAAGTTGACGCCTCATGCAGTTTTTATATATGTGCTGAGTGTTGGGGAAAACAGCAAGTGATGCTGTTTTGTGAGATGGTTTTGAATAAGCTCTTGATCTTCTTTGGGCTTGAATTTTGGATATGATATGGTTGACATATTTTTGTAGAACATATTAAAATTTGAGAGGAATCCAGCGAGTGGTTTGGGATTTATGATTTTTCAAAGATTGAGTCGTAAGCAGTTTTTCTGTTGTGCTGAAATTCGGTTTTGTGAGATAGTTTTAAATAGGATTTTGATCTCCTTTGCGGCTGAATTTTGGATATATTATAGATAAGATTTTACAGTAGAACATATCAAAATTTGGGATAAATCCAGCAAGTAGTTTAGGAGTTATGATTTTTCAAAGTTAAGACAGTGTGTTGTTTGTTAAGTGTTGTAACCAACTTTAGAAATTTTTGTAGAAGTGATGCTTTAAAAGAATTAAGAAATTCTTGCTCCTATGAGTAGATGAGATATTATAGATGATCGATGGAATTATTTCGGAATTTTTATGAGATTATTCGAATTTTATATTTGAAGCCGAAGTTGGACCTTAACGATCTTTACGAAAATAAGGAAATGGGTCAATTGTCAGTTTGTAACAAAACTCATCTTTAGGAGTTAGAATATGACTCTTTAGTCTTAAATAAGAGTTTAGGCATGAATTACGGAATTTTTGGAAGTTTCGAGACCAAGGGTAAAATAGTCATTTTACCATAAATTAATATTGTAATCAATTCCGTTCTATTAAGACCTACTATCTTAGAAGTCTTAGACTTCTAATCACCTAGAAAGTGTGCTGACACACTTGCCTCCTTTGACAGGCCACTGAATTCCTACTGTACAGATCGATTTGCGAATTAGAAAGTCGAGATCTGATTCAGGTAAGTCCACGGACTTACTTAGCTGGCTTCTTGTGTGAGTGTAATGTGTATGAGTGGTGTTCGTTAGTTATGATAAACAACGAAACCGGATTAGGCCGACTTTATTATTTACGTAATTGACCCAAGTGTATGATAACGGGTCGTGACATCATCTGCCTAGCTCTTGCGAGAGTCTAGGAGGTTCCCTGCGACCAGCCCAGTCCGGTAGACGGTCATATGCATTAGTACCATTCCGCGTTGGTAAACGGGGACAGGGGCGAGGTTTGGGAATCCCTCGTGTCACAAAATAAGTATCATTAGTAATGACCTATCACCTAATTAAAGATAATAAAAGGATTGAGTGTGCATGTTGATTGTGTATGTTGTGTGTTTGTGCTTTTACCTTTATACTTATGCGTAGAATGTTAGCTAACGGTTTTACACCGCTTGTAGATGCCTTGCAGGTTAAGACAGCTGTAGAGAGATCCGGAGGAAAAGGTCAGTCGGGTCCACGTACTTTTAGTTGGGGATGGGGATGTCTTTTGTTCTTCATATGCGTCGTTTTAATATCTTTTCTTGTAAGGCTGATACATATTTCGATGTATATATTGTTTACAGTTTTCAAATGTTTTAAATATGGTCGGGACACATTGTGAGGTCCTAACCAGTAGCTCCCCGAGTTCTCAGAATTTAGGGTGTTACAGTTACTTAGGACTTGCCTTCCCGAGACTAACCCGGCAAGGAGAGATTTGACCCCTAGATAGCAATCCGGTTTGTGTAGAATTCTCAACCTTAGGCTCCTAGAGACTTACCCGGTGATTGGACCTTAGGTTCGGGATTAGTGGACGATGAGACCTACCCAGTGATTGATCCCAATTGAGAAACGCCCCTTCCCAACATACCATTGCAAATCCAAGGATTGATTAGAAGCTTGAGTCCAATGTCATAACCGGAAGTCCTCACCCCTAGAATCCGCTTTTCTCTCTTTGATCACATATCTTGTGTTTGAGTTGCTTGTTTGTGTTGCTAGCTTTAGTTGTTAGTTTGATTTATAACCTTGCATGATTTGTGATCTTTGCTTGATCACCACAAAACCAAACCCAAAAACATCATGATTTTCATTTCCTTAGTTCCTTCTCTTTTCTTAGACTAGAATTGCACTATCAATGATCACTTGCTTGATTTGATTTCACCTTAGTCGTTCTGTTCGACCTTAGAATACTATCCTTGCTACAAAACGACCCGTACACTGCGGGTTCGCTAGGAGTTAAGAAATTATATCGAGTCATAAATTGTAAGACTTTTGTGCTATACATTTCTAGCGTAACAAGTTTTTGGCGCCGTTGCCGGGGACTAGGTCTAGATTGAATCATTGTTTGTGATTGTTTATAGTGTAGGTCTTTCTTGTTGCTTTTTATCTTGTTTGGTTTGTGTCATTGACTTTTCAGGACATCTCTCATTCTTTCGGTGCATGCGAAGATCTCGTGGCAAGGTTTTAGCTTCATTCGATCCCGAACCGGAGAAAACCCTTAAGACTAGATCCAAGAGCATTAAGAAGAAGGAGATGGCCGGAAGAGATCTTCAAGCTGAGTTGAATGAGACCTTAGAGCAACTTAGGCTAAGGGATGAAGCCTTGGAGAATGAGAGGAGGCTTTCCAATGAGAGGCAAGAAGCAACTAGGAGGGAAATTGAAGAGATTAGGCAAGCTCTTGTGCAAAGGGAGCTTAATCGTCAACAACCTCCACCACCACCACCACCACCGCATCCGACGGTTAATGTTCGGTTTCAGCCGATCATCATTGAGGAGCCACAAATGCTAGGGTAACGTATCGATCCGCACCAAAGAGTGAACCGTCCGGGTGTAAATTTAGGAGATCCCGTAGCCCATGATTATGAGCTCCGCCCTCAAGTGCTACAAATGATCCGGCACAATCAATTTGGAGGGATGGAAGGAGAGTCTCCTTATCAACACTTGATGAACTATGAGATCTTGATGTAGAATCTAAGGCCGCCTAGATTGGAGAACAACAATCACAAGCTTAGGGCTTTTTCCTTCTCACTTAAGGATAAGGCCTTGGCTTGCTACCAATCCATTCCACTAGGACGTGTGAGTACTTGGGAGGAGATGACAACCGAGTTCTAGACAAAGTTCTTCCCACCTTCCAAGACAACCGAGCTAAGAGGGAAGATCAATGCCTTCGTGATGAAGGATAGAGAGAGTCTATTCAAATCTTGGGAAAGGTTCAAGAACCTCCTCCTAGATTGTCCACACCATGGGATACCGAAGATAGAGCTATTGGAGATTTATTTCAAGGGGCTTGATGAGGATAGTCAATTCAAGCTCCAACCGCTTTCCGGAGGAACATTCATGGAGAAGAATGTGGATGAGGCTTGGGAGTTTGTAGAAAAGCAAGCCTTGGTGATAGAGAAGTACACCCATCGGAAGAGCGATGGGAGGAAACCAGGAGTATATGAAGTGAGTGAAGTAACCATGAGCAACTATAAGCTCGATGCAATCAAAAATGAGCTTAAGTCTTTGAGGGAGTTGTGTGCCACAACCTTGAAGAATCAAGCAAGTCCTTAAGTGCAAGTGCAAGCCAACTTGGCTTCCAAGCAGGAGGGCATTAACTACATGGGAAGGGGTAACTTCAACAAATATCAAGGCCCTAGGAACTTCAACAACAACAGCCGGCAATACAACACTTACCGGCCTAATCACAACCATCTCGGGTTCTCCTATTCTAACCCGGATGGTGCCTTGAACCCTCCTGCTTCCACAAGCGAAGCCCCACCACCTAAGGCTTCACAAGAGCCTCCACCTGGTTTTGCTCAACCTCCAAAGGATAGAACCGAGATGATGTTTGAACAATTTCTTGGAAGGTTGAGTGGACTTGAGAGCACGGTGACATCCATTTCTAAGAATCAAAAGGTGCTAGAAGCACAAGTGTTCTAAAAGGCGGGTGAAGCACAAAGGGATCCGGGAAAGCTTCCCGGAAGTACCGAGGACAACCCAAGAGGCCAAGTGTTGGCCATTACAACAAGGAGTGGGTTGAACATGAAAGATCCCTTACCTAAAGGGAATGACAAGGGAAATCAAGTAGTAGTGGAGGAAGAACCATTGCAAGAAGAAGGAGGCAAGATCAAAGATGATGAGACACCATATGTGGCACCACCTCTATACAATCCACCACTACCATTCCCACAATCACGAGCAAGAGCTCATTTGGATAAATATTTCGGTAAATTCCTTGAACTAATGTCTAAACTGCATATTAACATTCCGTTCATGGATGCTATTCTAGGTATGCCGGCCTATGGGAAGTTTTTTAAGGAGATACTCTCCAACAAGAGGAAGTTGGAGGAGTATGAAGAAGTGAGGATGACAAAGAGATCTTCCGAGTTAATTCAAAATATGAGGGAGGAGATGCCTCTTAAGCTGCAAGATTCAGGATCTTTTTCTGTGCCAATTGAGTTGGAGAAGTGCAACATGAAGCCCTATGTGACCTTGTAGCAAGTATAAGCATTATCCCGCTTGCACTTTGCAACCAGGTTGGGCTAGGAGAACCGAAGCCGGTCAAGATGACCCTCTACATGGCGGACCGATCCATCACTCACCCCGTCGGAATCCTAGAGGACATACTGGCTTGGCTTGGGAAGTTCTATGTGCCAATAGATTTTGTTGGTTTGGACATCCCGGCGGACTACCCGGTTCCTATCATTTTGGGAAGGCCATTCTTAGCCACATCCGGATGCTTAGTGGATTGCAAAAATGGAATCCTCTCCTTCAACATAGAAGAAGAAAATATCAAGTTCAAGCTATCCACAATGATTAAGGGGCCAGCCCTTGGTGAAGATGTCTTCAACATTGTTGAGCAAGAGGAGTCTAGAGAAGTTGTGAGCTCAATCTTGATAAAGGATCCTCTTGAGAAGGTTCTTAGCTTGAGTATCATGGAGGAAGGAGTTGAGGATGATTGCAATGAAGAAATCCAAGCTTTGGATGCATTAGAAAAGGAGACAAGTGCTGAATTTGAAGTGCACGAAGTAGTGTTGAATCACTATAGGAACCACGGCCTGGCACCAAGAATCACGCCCGTGGTTTCACCCGTGGAACTTTCTGTAATGTCTGAATGTGCCAGCTCTTCCAATTCCACGCCCGTGGTTGTGCCAGAGGTCGTGGTTTCTCTAGAAAGTCCCTTAGTTGTTGATCAAGCTTCAAGGAGTCTTGGAGAGTCTTCCATGGCTTTTGAATCATCTCAACCTACATTATATGGATCATCTCCAACCGATAAAGGTACTCCTAAACTTGATCTTAAGCCTCTCCCTACTCATTTAAAGTATGCTTTCCTTGGTTTAAATTCTACTTATCCCGTTATTGTGAATGCATCTTTGAATGATGATGAGCTTGATACATTGCTGAATAAATTGAAATTGCATAGGAAAGCTATTGGATACACCATTGATGATTTAGTTGGCATTAAACCTTCCTTGTGCATGGATAAAATCTTGATGGAAGACAGCCATAAACCTTCAATTGAACCTCAAAGAAGATTGAACTCTATTATGAAAGAGGTAGTCAAGAAAGAGATCTTAAAATTGCTAAATGCGGGAATCATTTTCCTAATTTCGGATAGTAAATGGGTTAGTCCCGTACATGTTGTTCCTAAGAAGGGTGGTATGACCGTAGTAACTAATGAGAACAATGAACTAATCCCAACTATGACGGTTACGGGGTGGAGAATGTGTATTGACTATAGGAAACTTAATGTGGCCTCTAGGAAAGATCACTTCCCTCTTCCCTTCATTGACCAAATGCTAGAGAGATTAGCTCAACATTCACATATTTGCTATTTAGATGGCTATAGTGGGTTTTTCCAAATCCCTATTCACCCGGATGACCAAGAGAAAACAACATTTACATGTCCTTGGGGAACATTTGCATATAGGAGGATGCCATTTGGGTTGTGTAATGCACCCGCCACCTTTCAAAGGTGTATGATGGCTATTTTTTCTGAATATATTAAGAACATTATGGAAGTGTTTATAGATGATTTCTCGGTGTATGGATCTTCATTTGATGATTGCTTGGCTAACTTGTCTTTAGTGTTGAAGAGATGTGAGGAAACTAACCTTGTTTTGAATTGGGAGAAATGTCACTTCATGGTGAGTGAAGGCATAGTGTTGGGACACTTGGTTTCGCAACGAGGCATTGAGGTTGATAGAGCAAAGATAGAAATGATAGAGAAGTTGCCACCACCTACCTCGGTGAAAGGGGTAAGGAGTTTCTTAGGGCATGCCGGTTTTTACAAGAGGTTTATAAAAGATTTCTCTAAAATTTCTAAGCCTCTCACTAACCTACTAATGAAGGATGTTGAGTTTGTTCTCTCCAAAGATTATCTTGAAGCATTTTGTAGGTTGAAGAATGCTTTGTTCTCCGCCCCTATCATGCAACGTCCGGATTGGAGCTTACCGTTCGAGATAATGTGTGATGCGAGTGATGTGGCCGTTGGGGATGTTTTAGGACAAAAGAAAGATGGGCTTACACATGTCATCTACTATGCTAGCAAGACGCTAGATGATGCCCAACTCAACTATGCCACAACAGGGAAAGAGTTGCTTGCGGTAGTGTATGCCTTGGAGAAGTTCCGGTCATACCTTGTTGGAGAAAAGGTCATTGTGTACACGGATCATGTTGCGATCCGTTATCTCCTCACAAAGAAAGATGCCAAGCGTCGCTTGATTCGGTGGATCCTTCTCCTCCGAGAGTTTGACTTGGAAATTCAGGACAAGAAGGGTTCCGAAAATTCAGTGGCGGACCATCTTAGTAGGCTACCACCATTGGAGATTGAGAGAGATGACATCCCGACTGATGACTCATTCCGGGATGAGCAATTGCAATAGATGGAGGAGTGCTTACTTTAAGTGTCTAAAAGGAGTGAGTCATGGTATGCGGATATAGTGAATTACCTTGTGCGTGAAGTGGTGCCACCTGGTTTGTCATATGCCCAAAGGAAAAAGTTTTTCAAGGATGTGAGGCATTACTATTGGAGCGAGCCTCTCTTGTACAAGAGAGGACCAGATGGAGTCTTTAGGAGGTGCATTCCGGAGGATGAGGTGGATAGTGTGATCCGCCATTGTCCCTCCATGTCATATGGAGGCCATGCTAGCTCACAAAAAACGTGTGCAAAGGTATTGCAATCCGGTTTTTATTGGCCTAACTTGTTTAAGGATGTGTAGAATTTTGTAGTGGCTTGTGACTCTTGCCAAAGAACGGGCAACATCTCGAGAAGGAATGAGATGCCCTTGAACAGCATACAAGAGGTTGAGATATTTGATGTTTGGGGTGTGGACTTCATGGGGCCATTCCCCTCTTCATGTGGCAACCTCTACATTCTATTGGTGGTGGATTATGTGTCAAGATGGGTGAAGGCAATCGCCTCTCCCACAAATGATGCCAAAGTTATGGTACGGTTCTTCAACCGAGTCATCTTCCCTAGATTTGGAACACCGAGAGTGATCATAAGTGATGGAGGGAAGCACTTCACCAATTGGGTCAATTTTGGCTAAGTATGGGGTGAATCATAAGGTGGCAACACCTTACCATCCCCAAACTAGTGGCCAAGTGGAGATCTCCAACCGGAAGATTAAGGGGATACTTGAGAAGACGGTTTCTAGGACAAGAAATGATTCGGCTATGAAGCTTGATGATGCTTTGTGGGCATATAGAACCTCCTTCAAGACACCAATTGGCACCACTCCCTACAAGATAGTTTATGGCAAGTCTTGCCACCTTCCGGTGGAGATGGAGCATAGGGCGTATTGGGCCATAAGGTGCCTGAATTTTGACCTCAAGGAAGCCGGTGAGAAGAGGTTGCTAGACATTAATGCTCTTGAGGAGATCCGGTTGGATGCTTATGAAAATGCCCGGATTTATAAGGAAAGGACCAAGCGTTGGCATGACAAACATCTCATCCCAAAGGAGTTGAGTGAAGGTGACTCAGTCCTTCTCTTCAACTCAAGGTTGCGGCTCTTCCCCGGAAAGCTAAAGTCAAGATGGACGGGTCCTTATGTGGTAAGGAAGATCTTCCCCCATGGATCGGTTGAGATAGGTGGAGAGCATTGTGGAGTTTTAAGGTGAATGGGCACTGTTTGAAGAAGTACATCCCGGAAGCTCCGTTGGATATGATTGCCCCACTTCACCTTGAGTGAAACGCTCCCGAATTTGGTCAAGCTAATGACCTTAAAGAAGCGCTTGATGGGAGGCAACCCATTTGTACATGTCTTTCCCTTCTCGTTTTTGTTTTCGTTTTCGTTTTTTGTTTTTGTTTTTTCTTTGGTGTGATTGTCTTTGTTTTGGTGTGTTTGTGTGTTTGTGTTTGTGTGCTAGAGTCTAGGTAGCATGGAAGCCTTGCAAGGCATGAGGATGATGATGATGATCCCGCATCAAACGTGGGTGGAGCGGGCATGGGACTTGGACAGCTAGCGGTGCGTAGTGCGGGTCCCGACGCGATAATATACATTAAGATCTCTCTACCACCTTTGACTGATCACCCACCATCACTCCACATGAGTGAACAAAAATACCGAAAACACCAATTTTTACATTGCGAGGACTCTTTTTCACCCCTTTATTTAATTTGCACATTGGGGACAATGTGTTTCTAAGTATGGGGTGGGGTTTTCATAATCATTTGCATGATTGCATCAAGGATAGTTTCATATTGTCACATGTTTCATTAGCTTTTGCATTGTACATCTATATCTCGAAAATTCCAAAACAATCAGAAAATTTAAAAAGTTTTAGTGCTTCTAAGTTTAGAAATGACTCTTATGATGAGATTGTTTTGTGAATTGGCTATGGATGGCCTTATGTGTTGAATGGATGTATGCATATGTGGACTTGAAATACTTCTCTTGAATCCCATGTATGAATTGTGATTATGATGTTTGCCTTGATTGGATTGAGGATTGATGGTCGAAATTACATGCTAGTTCTTGCACATCATCTAGGAATGATTGAGGCAATTCATCTTTCTCTACTTCTCATCTTGATCATGTTGTTTGAGCACCTCAATAGATATAAAAATTTTGACCTCTTTTGACCCATCCGGGAATAGAAGCATGCTAGTGTGTTGAGTGTGTGAAAAGCAAGTGTGGGGTGAAGTTGTTGATGATGAATGTTGTGAATTAAGTGCTGAATTTGTTGTGAAAAGAGTAGAAAAATTATAGGTTTGGGGACTTTGGTTTTGATGACAAGTAACTCGGCACCATTCACATAATCGGGTGTTTGTGCCTTGCCAAAGTCGGATAAACCGAATGTCCTAACGAGCCTTGGTATGTGTGCCCGGTGTGAGGCACCTCGAAAAAATCCCGAGGTCCGCTAATCACCAAGGTTTCGGCTTTTGTACACCAATGCCATTGTCTCAAAAATAACTGAAAGAAAAAGATATGAAAAAGAAAAAAAGAAAAGAAAGAAAAGATGAGAAAAATATACACTTGTGGGGAAGTTGATAAAAAATGAAATTGTGGAGTTAGTTCCTTTCCCGGATTAGCATCACATGACCTAGAAAAATTCCCACCTTATCACAACGTTTCTTGGCCTCTTCTTTCCTAAGTCCTTGTGACCTATTTGCATATGTGTAAGACTTAGTGATCTAGATTGGATATTCTCATGATCATCTTGACTTCTTCAGTTTCACCTTTCATGCATGCTTTCGAGTTAAGTATAATTGTCTTTCCATTCCTTCGTTCATTTAATACATTATTGCTTTTCCATTGCTATGAAACATGACTATGAAGGTGATCCATCTTATGAAGCACAATTCGAAAAAGATTTAATGTTGTTTTTCTGCATTCATAAATCATGTCATCTCTTAGCCTATAGTTTGACCTTGCTCGGGTACGAGCAAGTCTTAAGCATGGGGTATTTTGATAACACGATTTATGACATTTGTTTAGGCAACCATTTAGATAGTTTTTCCCATTATTCATGCATGGTTTGGCATTAGTTCGTGACGTTTACGCTTAATTCATGCATATTGTCGAAATAGACGTCTACACGGGCTTTTGTCGGTTTTGTAGGTATTTTAGGGAGTTTTTGGAGCTTAATCGATACATTCAAGGATCATTCCTCCTGATGACACACTTCCGGACTCATTAAGAAGCAAGCTAGGAGCAAAGGAGAACACATAGGACCTTGTTGGTGCGTGCCTTGCACCAACTCATGGCTTAACGATCAAAAGAGAGTTGTTTATGCAAAACTATGGCCCAGACCAAGAAACCACGCCCGTAGTTTTGGCCGTGGTTTCCTCTGGACAACTGTGACAGCTGTCCCACGATCACCATGCCCGACTCTTGCCCTTGATGGAGAATATAAGTGGTCCTGCAAGCTGTTGCTAGAGAATTCTCTCCCACACTCTCTCTTACACACATCATTCCATTGGAGGATAGACTTGGAGGGGAAGAAAAACACTCTCATTTTGGAAAGAAGAAGAACAACATTTATCTTAGAGTTTCCATAGCTTTTGACTGATTTTTGAGTGACCTTAGTTGAAGACATTTGCAAGGATTGTAAGGAACGTTTTGGACCTTCTTTTGAAGGGTTGTAAGTCTTGCTTAAACTTATATTCAGCTGGGTTTTCTTGTTTCTACTTGTTTCTTTTCTCTTTCATTTCATTTTCTTGCTATGGAAGCCATGAATGGTTGCTTGTTGAGATTGAATCTTAAAATGCATGTTGTTGGCTAAATAGTTGTGATTCTAGGGTAATGGAAAGATGGTTATGGCTTGGACTATGATAGAATAGAATAGAATTGAATGTACACTTGGATGATTTGCTTGCTCGAACCTAACCACTGTTAAGAATCACGGTCTATTCATGCCTTTCCACGGCCGTGGTTTAGGATGATCCGCCCGTGGTTTTCTCTGTTGTGCTTGTATTGATGAATCTGAATGTTAGAATTGTTAGATTGTTGAAATCCTAGTGTTTCTTAAGCATAATTTAGCCTAGGGTGACCTAATGCTTGCAAACTAAGTGAGGGAAGAGACCTACTCGGTAATTCTCGATCTTAGATACCCAAGATGATGAACCCTAGGTAGTAGTGAGCCTCACAAGCCGCTATTGGACTGAGTGTGCTAGGGTTGTTACTTAGGACTTACCTTCCCGAGACTTACCCGGTAAGGAGAGGTTTGACCCCTAGATAGCAATCTGGTTTGTGTAGAATTCTCAACCTTAGGCTCCTAGAGACTTACCCGGTGATAGGACCTTAGGTGCGGGATTAGTGGACCATGAGACCTACCAGGTGATTGATCCCAATTGAGAAACACCCCTTCCCAACATACCATAGCAAATCCAAGGATTGATTAGAAGCTTGAGTCCAATGCCATAACCGGAAGTCCTCACCCCTAGAATCCGCTTTTCTCTCTTTGATCACATATCTTGTGTTTGAGTTGCTTGTTTGTGTTGCTAGCTTTAGTTGTTAGTTTGATTTATAACCTTGCATGATTTGTGATCTTTGCTTGATCACCACAAAACCAAACCCAAAAACATCATGATTTTTATTTCTTTAGTTCCTTCTCTTTTCTTAGACTAGAATTGCACTATCCATGATCACTTGCTTCATTTGATTTCACCTTAGTCTTTGTGTTTGACCTCGGAATACTATCCTTGCTACAAAACGACCCATACACTGTGGGTTCGCTAGGAGTTAGGAAATTATATCAAGTCATAAATTGTAAGACTTTTGTGCCATACATTTCTAGCGTAACGACCACCTTGCCCTTAAGATAGCTCATAGGATCCTCTCCGAGTGCCTATTTCCGAGGACCAAGACTCCACATAAGCTCAAGGCTGATGAGCTTTTCATTCGATATTGTATGATTGCCGGTCACTCGCCGGATTGAGCTACTATCCTCGCCTCCACTCTTAGCAAGGTTAAGAACAAATCAGCAAGAAAGATTGGCTATGGAGGGATGGTAACTTACATTGCCAAACATCTAGGAATAAATTATTCGGCATGTGAGAGGGTAGTTGTTGCGAGGCCTTTGGGACTTCATGGACTTATGACTAGGGGGCTCTTGATTCCCTTCCACCGAGGTCCACCTAACGCTTCCATGCCTTGGGAAGATAAAGGTGATAGAGGTATTCCATGGATCGCTGACTATTCTCTTAGGCTTTGCTTGGAGAACTAGAAGGCTACGTTTGTTCCTATGCATACAAACAGGTTAGGAGCTCCTCCCTACATTCCCGATGAGGTACCCACTGCAACTAATGATGATGATGACGAGGAGGTGGGTGGAGATGAGTTCCCGGATGTTGGAGGTGGTGAGCAAGCTTTCGGAGACTTTCCGGAGCAGCCAACGGACTTTCAGGAGCCAACTAGGAGGTCCACATACCATCAGTGGCCTTCCGCTTCTTCTTCCTCCCGCCGTGCTAGTGTGAGCGAGCGTACTACATGGATGGATGGTCCACCGGACTGGATGCGGCAGTAGCCGGCTTGGATGGGTGCTCCTCCATCTTGGGCGGCGACTCCACCAGATTGGATGCAGCAGCGACGTGCTTGGATGGACCAGCAGCCAGGGTGGATGACCGGTCTTACACAGAGGATGGACAGCCTAGAGACTCACTTTGATGAGCATCATAAAGAGTGCAAGGAGAATGCTAGGATCCTCTGTGACATCTACCGCCAGTAGTTTGGGCGTCCATTCGACCCCAACTTCTTCCCTTACCCACCACCACCTCGACACGAGTGATATGCCTTGGATGGTTCGAGCTACCCGCCACCTTTGTGAGTTTACTTAGTTCTTTTCTTTATTTTTCTTTCTTGCAACATTGAGGACAATGTGTATTCCTAAGTATGGGGTGGGTTGACTCTCATTAATGTAATAACTCGATGCAATTGCTTCTCTTTATCCACGAACATTTTCATCTTTATTTGCTTTGTCACACGTTTCATTATTTGCATTGCATTATTAAGCTTGGAAAAACCCATAAAAATTTGAAAAATTTTGAAAATTATTGTGCTTCTAGGATTGGAAATGAACTATATGATGAATCTACTTGTGGATTGAATTTTTTGATAACATTTATGTGCTTGAATTAAGTTGTGAATTGTGAAGAAATTGAGTGCAATGTTTGATCTTATTGCAAGTTTCATAATGTGAAGGTTTTTGTCTAAATCATATTGCGGAATGAAGGTTGAAATCAAATTATAAGTTCTTGTGCTTCTCTATGAAATGATTAAGGCACCTCGATTTTTCTTGCTTCTTCTTTGTTCATTCAGCCCCTCAATGACATTTTTGGCTCGTTTACCTATCCGGGAATTTAGGAAGAGTGTAATTTTCGCATGTTTGATGTGGGAGGACCATGAAAGAAAATTGTGCATTAAAAGTATAGAAAATAGGTTTGAAGAAGTCAATCATGATGATGAGTAACTCGGCACCATTCACATAGCCGGGTGTTTGTGTCTTGCCAAAGTCGGATTGAGCGATATTCCTAACGGATTATGGTATGTGCATCAAGGGTTTGAGGCATCTCAAAATTGAGAATCGCCAATCTCCTAGGCTTCGGTTTTTGTGCACCGCTGTCCATACTTCCAAAAGTAAAGTCGAAAAATAAATTTTGTGCTGAAAAAGGGAGAACAAAGCTCTAAATTGGTGGTTGGTTCGATATGTAAAAGAAAATTGTTTGTGTTGTTCCTTTTTCTCGGATTTGTAGACCACATTCCCTTATATGCTTCCCACCTATTCACGTTTCTTGACCTTTACTTGAAAGTCCTTGAGATCATAAGATTGTTGCTTGACTTGGTGATCTAAATTGAATTTCTGCATGATTGATTTTGACATTGCTTTGGGTTATGATGTTTGTCTTGAAGCTTATGCAATATACGACGTTTCTCTTGCTTGGCATGGTATGATTTATGTACATAGAAGTTTTCAAGGAGTCATGAAGCAATATTTGAGGGTGATCTATTGATTAGAAGAACATTACCAAAAAGTTTTGTTTTTCTTTGTTTTGCATTCATATTTCATTCTACCTTATGTTCTAGCTTTTGAAAACCTTGCTTGGGGACAAGCAAGAGATAAGTAGGGGGTATTTTGATAGCATGAAATATGACGATATTTTAGGCTCATGTTTTAGTTGTTTTCCCTTCTTTTATGTATGTGGATACAAGTTTGAAGCATTTATGAGCACATTCACCTATTTTGTCGATATAGAGATCTACACAAGCTTTGTTGTGTTTTGAGGGGATCCAAAGTTAAAGGTTTGCTTTAACCTAGCCTTGGCTTACCTTTTCTAGGTAGTACTGAGAATCAACATCCTCTACTTCGGTTTCAAGTGTCACAACCTTAACCGTTTTGGCTTATCTTTGATTCCCTTGGGTTTGGGCATGGGTATTTGAGAGTAATTCTTATCCTTTGATCATTTCTATATTGCATCCTCAACAACCTTTATAGAGAGAGCCTATGGGTGAGACATTTGGGATTGGAACTTCACCGTACAGTTCCCTACCTTAGACATACCTTTGCAATCCCGATCTGTCCTTATATCTTTAGAATACCTTGAATTGATTGACACAGTCGGATACCTGAATCCTTAGAATCGTTGTTTTCCCAATTATCTTTACAAAAGATTCATTATCCTTCTTTAGTATACCGATCCGTACACTGCGGGTTCGCTTTGTTTTGATTTCAGTTTTATAAATTTTAAGACTTAGTGACGTACACTTTTGAGCGATCAAGTTTTTGGCGTCATTGCCGGGGATCATTAAAAGCTCAATCTGTCATCATCTATACCACAATCATCAACCCTTCACCCTAGAATCGTAGGGGGGTTTAGCCAACAATCATCATCATAATCAATTCAAGATTAAAAATAGAAATCAAGAAAGATATGCAACCAAGAACACAAAGAAGAATAAAATCAATCTTCAAAGAATCAATAACTCAATCAATCAAACAATATAATCCCAGAATGTGTTCTCAAAGACAAGAATCAAAGATTAAAACAATCTCACAAATCTCTAAGGTAGAGTCAAGAGCCTTCCTTCCGGCCTAAAGCGTGATCTTCGTCTATGACGTTATCTCCGTGTAATACGTGATCTCCGTGTAAATCGTTATCTCCATGTAAAACGTGATATCTAGAATGCAGCCGTCAACCTCCTTTTATAAAATAAAACTAGGTTAAAAGGCTCTTCTCTTTCATGTTGGCGTGGCAATTAACGTAACGGACTTTTCCGAAGATAACCATGGGTGACATCACAAAACCACGGCCGTGGTTTACTCCGTGGCGACTCTCGACCTTTGTTTCCACGTGTGAAATTCAATTAATAATCAAAACCCCGGCCGTGGAACTCCTTTCTTGACAGTGGTTCTTCCTTTTCGACGCCTTTCACCTTGGCTTCACTTCATACTTCTTCCAATGACGTTCCAATACCTCCCAATGAAATTCTTATTGACCAACACTCAGTGAATGGCTCCTTTCCACTCCATTTCAGCTCTAAATCACCTAAAATCACAACAAAGCTTGTGTAGATCTCGATTCTAGGATAATACGTATAAATACTCGATAAATCCTACAAATGCATGTCCATGTACTCAAAAGGAAGGGAAAAATTGTAACACCCCGAATCCGCGGGACTCGGGATGCCACATTAGGCTAGGATCTCACAATGGATCTTGACCATAGTCTGACAACAAGTTCACTGGACCTTACAACATGGCAGTGACATATATAAAACAAGTACATAAAACCGTATAAACTGTACAACCAAAGGTAAACAACAACATAGCCGAGTATAAAACAACATCCTCGCACAGGAGGTAAACAAGACATCATCCTCACGCAGGAGGGAAAACATAAAAAACCCCAAAACCAACCACCTAATCTACGAGAGTCCTCGGCTTGTCACCCTGTCAGATCACCCAGCAGCGCCTAACCTACAAACATCTACAACAGGGTATGAAACCGTTAGCTAACCATACATATATGAGGTAGTGCATAAGCACAAACACAATCATGTAAGGATAAACACATCAGCATGATATCACAGATTTACCCATTTTATCATCTTTATGTAATAGTCATTCACTCCGGTAGTATATGTATATATATAAGTGAAAGTATATGACACGAGGACCGATACATCCCCGCCTCTGAGTGCTATATCTAGTTGTACGAGTATCGGTCACACTATTTGTGTACCTTATGGGAGTGGATTGTGCCCTTCTTGTAAACCAGTCTGGCCTGACGATAGAGAACCTCCCAGACTCCACTATGGGATGAAAGGGAAAGGTTATCATAGCCACGCAATGGGGAAGTCAATAAAACATAGGTTAGTATAAACGATATCTCATGCTATCATAGCAAATATGTAACATACACCACTCCTGCAAACACCCAATATAAGGATGGTAGCTAAGTAAGTCCTACGGACTTATCTCAACCTCGTATAACCTGAACCTCGATCAACCTTCAATCTTGAGAGAGGGTACTGCCTAACAATAAGGCATAGAAAGATATCAACCTCTATTCATCAAAGGGGTCACACCGAGACCCAAGGGATCCATAGGGATCATACTCAGCCTCCAACACCTTAACCAACATCAATCTAAGTCCTTTAAGCCGTACAAGGCATAAATCGATCATAATCTCAACCAAACACATCCTCACACCTCTAGCATGATCCTATACACTCATACTAGGAAAAGAGGGAGCAAAGGCATCATAAGGAAAGCCTAGAAGCAACACACACCTGAAAAACCAAGTGCAACACCAAGCTGGTGCAGGTGACCGCAGGGCGGTTAGGAGGTGGTGCAGGGGCGGCTCACTGCCGGTGCTGGGGCGGTCCAGGAGTGGCGCAGGGGCGGCTGGTATGCAGAAAGTGCACTCCGGCTGTCCTTTGCTTCTTCACTCGATCTTCTTCACTCCTTCTCCATCCAGCAGTCATACACAAACATATACATACATATATACATCAATAAAAGCCAATCAAGGCTACCACAAGATCAAACTTGTGGAACCTAAGCTCTAGATGGAGAAAAGAAGGAAAGATGCAAGAAAGAAGAAGATAGAAAGAGATGGGAGATAAACTCACCAAGTTGAACCCAATCATGATCTAAACACCATCAAAACCTCAAGGCTGGCTATCAATAAGCACAACAGCATCCATAAGCATCAACCTCAAGCAAAGCCAAGCTTGTAAGCTTCCAAACTCACACAAACTCAAAAAAGGATCAAGAAGAGATCCAAAGGAATAAGAGAAGAGAAGATGAGCGTAGGGATAGAGATGGGGCTACAAATAGGGAACCCTCATCAGAAGGAAAAAGAGGAAGCGTATAAAGGAAGTAAAAGAGTAAAACACGGGTCAAGGGATCAACAAAGACGGTTGCAGCCACACAGAGCCGCATGGGCGGACTCTGTGTGCTGCAGGTGCGGCCCAGGCAAACCGCAGGGGCGACCTCTAGGTAACTCAGGGGCGGTTTAGGCTAGATCCAAGTCCTCAGCACACACTCAATAACTCAATAACTAGGCTCTTACAAAAACTACGTATATGCACATCGAAACTATGTCATATTTTATGTCATCATGCTTTTGAATACAAGATTCGAATATCTCAAAAACCAAAACAAAGATCTCTACCAAGGACAACAAGAAGGATTGAGAAGATTCTCAAGGAGAAGATCTCGGCCACAGCAAAAAGATCTCACAAAGATCTTAACCGAAGACGCAAGAGGATAAGAGAAGATCCCCCAAACGGATTGCACGCAAGAAGATCTCGGATCTAAGGGAAATCTTCAACGGCTATCCAAGAGAGTAGATCTAGGATCTTCAACAAACCAAAGATCTTCAACGGCACTCCCAAAGCAAGATAAGATCACGAAGATGAAGATTCTCAACGTGCGTCAAAGAGAGGAAGTAGATGAAGAAGATAGTAGATCTTACAATGGCTACTTCACCTCAAGCAAGCACCCTTTTTCATGGAGAAAGAAGAACGTTACAACGCCTATCTTACAATGGCTAAGAAGTTCTCCATAGAAGACTATAAATGAAGATGGTGATTGAAGAGAACAACAAGCTTACACGGAAACTATCCAAGTCTTTAAGCGATCAAACATCTTCATTCATTCAAAAAGTTTTTCTTCCTCTAAGCTTACAAAAGTTTACACCCTTGGAGTGAGAAAAACACTAGAGCTTCAATAGCATACCTAGAGAGTGTTATACTCGAGTGTGGGTTACTCTGCGAAGTAACTAGACAAAAGTTTTTCTTCCTCTTAGCTTACAATCATCATCATAATCAATACAAAAGTTTTTCTTCCTCTTAGCTTACAAAAGTTTTTGGGCTGAAGCAGTAAACACTGCAAATTATATTTTGAATAGATGTTTAATTCGCCTAATTTTGAAAAAGACTCCTTATGAACTCTTTAAAGAATTTGAACAACTAAAGTTTGATTTGTTTTGTGCAAAATATGGTATTTCATATAACTTTTCAGCTCCTCGAACTCCTCAACAGAATGGAGTTGTGGAACATAAGAACCACACTCTTGAGGATATGTCTAGGACAATGCTTTTAGAAAATTGTTTGCCAAAATGTTTTTGGACTGAAGCAGTAAACACGGCAAATTATATTTTGAATAGATGTTTAATTCGCCCTATTTTAAAAAAGACTCCTTATGAACTCTTTAAAGGGAGAAAACCAAATATTTCATATTTCAAACCCTTTGAATGTACTTGCTTTGTTCATAACAATGGAAAAGATAACCTTGGGAAATTTGACGCACGTAGTGATGAAGCAATATTCATTGGATATGCTTCAAGTAGAAAAGCCTATCGTGTCTATAACAAATGTACCAAAAGTGTTGAGGAAAGTATCCATGTTATTTTTTATGAAAGCAATGATGGTACTACTTTGAGTGAAAGTTTTGCAGATCTAAATCTGCATCAACGAGAAGATCACAATTCGGATGAAGATGAAGATCCTAAAGATCAAGAAAAGAATATGCAAGAAAAGATTCAAGATACCGAAGAAAACCCTCAAGACTTTCAAACACACCTCCAAAACCTTGAAATAGAAAACTGTGATGTCAGAATTCCGTTTCAAGGGCTTGAAACTCAACTTCAAGGTCTTGAGATAGGATCCAAGGGCAATACATCAACGGTACTTGAATTTAGTCAAGTATATGAGGCTTAACCTTCAGAATCTGCTCCATCATACAAACGAAGAAAATTTCAACACTCTTCATACCATCCACAAGAGAATGTGATCTCAGATCCAAACGTTGGAGTTCAAACTCGATCTAAAGTGAACAATATATGTGCTTTCTCAGCGTTCGTGTCTCTTATCGAGCCAAAGAATTATGTTCAAGCTATTCAAGAACCCGATTGGATCATTGCCATGCAAAACGAACTAAATGAGTTTGAGAGAAACAAGTTATGGACTCTTACTTCAAAATCAAAGCACCAATCTGTCATCGACACGAAATGGGTCTTTCGAAATAAGTTGGATGAAAGTGGCAAAGTCATACGAAATAAAGCACGACTTGTAGCACAAGCTAACCAAGAAGAAGGTATTTATTATGAGGAGACTTTTGCTCCGGTTTCCAGGTTAGAAGCCATACGTATGCTACTTGCATTTGCATCTTTTATGAGCATGAAACTTTTTCAAATGGATGTAAAATGTGCTTTTCTAAAAGGCTTCTTAGAAGAAGAAGTCTATGTTGCTTAACCTCCTGGTTTTGAAAATGATGAATTTCTAGATCATGGTTTTAAATTGGACAAAGCTCTTTATGGTCTTAAGCAAGCTCCTCGAGCTTGGTATGAAAGATTTTCCAAATATCTTCTTGAAAACAAATTCAAAAGAGGTTTGATTAATTAAACTTTATTTATCAAAACCAGAGGCAACGATATATTAGTAGTACAAATCTATGTTTATTATATATTATTTGGTGCTACTAATGATTCTCTTTGCAAGGAATTTTCAGATATTATGTGCAGGGAATTTGAAATGAGCTTAATGGGTGTGCTAAATTTCTTTGTTGGACTTCAAGTTACACAAGCAAAGAAAAGAATTTTTCTCAATCAAAGCAAGTATACTCAGGACTTGCTTAAGAAGTACAAAAAGGATCAATCTAAGGTCAGAAAGACTCCTATGAGTTCAACACTTTCGCTTGACCATGACAAGGATGGCAAAAGTGTAGCACAAAAGGAGTATCGAGGTATGATCGGTTCATTGTTGTATTTAACTGCTAGTCGACCTGACATTATGTTTAGCGTGTGCATATGTGCAAGAATTCAAGTTGATCCTAATGAGTCACACTTGATAGTTGTGAAAAGAATTTTTCGGTATCTCAATGGCACTAAGGATCTAGGGTTATGGTAACCGCGTCAAAGCTCGTTTCACCTTGTTGGCTATTCAGATGCAGACTTTGCAGGTTATAAGGTCGATAGGAAAAGCACTTATGGATGTTGCGAATTCTTAGGGTCATCCCTAATTAGTTGGCACTCCAAGAAGCAAAATTTTGTGGCCCTATCCACAGCTGAAGCTAAATATATATTTGCGGGAGCCTGTTGTGCACAAATTCTATGGATTGCTCAACAACTTCATGATCTTGGCTTTGATTTGAAAGGTATTCCTATAAAATGTGATAATACTAGTGCTATTTCTATAACCAAAAATCTTGTGCAGCATTCAAGGACTAAGCATATTGATGTAAGGCATCACTTCATACATGATAATGTTGAGAAAGGTGATGTTTCGATCTCTTCTATATCTACTAACTTGCAGCTTGCAGATATCTTTAGCAAGCCTCTTCCTGAGGAACAATTCTATTTTATTAGATTGGATCTTGGTATGTTGAACAAGGAAGCATTAACGTAGGGGGAGTAAATCATTTTATTTGTTCCTACGTATGCAGCCCAATTATTATTTTCAAGGGTCTTAAAAGGCAATTCAAGGGCCTTGAAATACGTTTCAATGGGTAAATTAAAATACGGATCAATTAGGAAATCATATCTTTTAGATATGCATATACCTAAGTTTTTTAAGAGTTTTCTTTAAAAGGGATTTCAAAAGGCTTTATTTTCAGATTCAAAGAATTTTGAAAAGTGGTTACCAAAATTTATGGAAAGAATTTTAATCAACAATGATACTCAAAAGATTTTGAGTTTCTCAATATCTTAGTGATCTTAACTTGATGTGACTTCTTCCCTTAAATACCACTTCTCTTCTTTCTTTATCTCTTCCGCTTCATTTTCTCTTTGCAAACTCTGTGTTTTACTCTTTCATTTTTCACAAACCTGCTTCCTCTTTCCCTCAAAAATTTTCATGGCATCCAAAAGATCTTTTGTTGATGAGGCCACATCATCGGCCTCCAAGCGATAAAGAGTGGTTCAAATCTCATCCGACTCAGACTCTGACTCAAGCTCAAGGTCAGATTCAAGCTCATGTGCTCCAGTTCATAGGAATGATGCTGAAATTTTTGCCAAGACGGGCCTTGCTTCAAACTGGTTTGGGAGTCAAACAGTCGTCCAGAAATGGCTGACTGAGTTCGATAACCGAAATGAATGCGTGTGTGAACTTGTCGATAGAAAACTATTCACATACTTTTCCTTACCAGGGCTTGAATTGCTTCAAGCAAGCTCTGTCTGGATAATGCTCAACCCAGGACAGGTGATAGCATGGATTATAGTCTATATTTTGGGGTTTGTTTGAACGTTTTATATTTCATAATCTACATGTTTGTATGTATATTATGTGATTATATTACCATTTCATCTACCTTTGCGGGAATCGAGGTCTACACCTAGTTTTGTTGTAATCGTAGGTAAAATGGCACGTTTTGCATCAAAAAGGAGCAAAAAGAGCTAAGGAGTCATTGGAGCTACATTCAGGAACATAAGGAACCATCCAGGAAGCATGGCCATGGATTTGAGATTCACTTTGAACCAGTTTTGAGAGATTTCATATTCAGTTATGACTCACCTCGGTTGACCACAGATTCACCTCGACCGAGGTGATCCAGAGAAGCCGACTCGACCGAGGCGAATACCTAGGACGCGGCGAGAATATTTTATTCTTGGCTGAGATCTTTTATCTTTGGAAAGTGATCTTATATTTTTGGGCTTGGCTCTTGGAAGGAAGAAGATATATTAGATCTTATATTTTACCTATTTTTATGGAAAGAGATCTTTTCTAAGATATCTTATCTTTGGAGGGTTATTTTCCTATAAAAAGTGTTGGATTTCCACAAATCCAACATCTCGCATACCACATCCCGCTTACACCGAAAAATCCGCATCCAGTTGGGAGATTTGAAGAACCTTTTTGAATGTTGAAGGAAGATTGAAGATTTTAGCTTTTATAGCTTTCGGAAGGTTTTCTTGTAAGATTACCTTAGATTCTCTTCCTTGTTGTCTTGTCTTGTTGGATTTATATCTAAGGAACGCTTTTGTTGGGATATTTGATTCAGTTATTGAAGTCTTTTCATTAAATTCTTCTTGTTCAAATATTCACCTTCTTCCCATATATTTGATTAATACTTTCATGATGATGATGAGTGGCTAATTTCCTTGTGTGATTCTAGGGTGATTGGCTGAAGGTTGTGAGAAAAACAATGATAGAATAATCTTAGATTCTAGTAGGACCCTGAAAGTTCGAGTCTTTAACCTCAACCCTAAGCATCTCGCTCAGTCGATGAACATCTCGGCCGGGGTGGAATTTGGCTGACCGAGGTGACTTATCTGATCCGAAACTGAGAGTTAAGTGTTAGAGTTTGCCAAATCCTATTCTTATTACACCTTTCCTGGTTCAATACAAGCTTAGGATGAGACTTACCCGGTAATTCCTTTGTTTGTGTACCAAAGATCATAAGTGTAGGTAATAAAGGTTTATCCTTTATTGGGGTTTGAGTGTGCTTCCATCCATCTTTGTGAGTTAGCCTAAGACTTACCCGGTAAAGGTTGATTCTATTCCCTTAGATGGTGTGTTAGTTTGAGGTTATGGTTCTTTATCTTAATTCCTTGAGACTTACTCGGTAATAGGAGTTACGGTTTAGGATTAGTGAGTAGTGAGACTTACCCGGTGATCTATTCCACTTTAGTAACACCTTCCCCATGCAAAAACCTCAGCTTTGTCCGCTTATCTTTAGATCTTGAGTTGGAACCACAACTAGATGCTTTAATCCCTAGAATTGCATGTTTGCTTTATTGACTTCTTATTCATCTTTGATTGTTTTAATTGCTCTTGTGGTTAGTATTTACATAAGCATACCGTGACTGGACTTTGTTTCACTAAGTCCCTGTGATCGACCCCTGGAATTCCTTGCTTTTTACTACGATTGACCCGTACACTGCGGGTTCGCATCCTTGTTTTAAGCTTAAGTCTAGGGTTATAAATTTAAAGCTTGCACACACCGTTTGGAGCGAACAAGTTTTTGGCGCCGTTGCCGGGGACTTGGTCTAGACCAAGTCGGTACGGTTTGCTCTTGGGGCACTTGCCCCCGTGTCTACTAACCACTCTACTTGAGTGACTTTTGCAGGTTCTTTCTTAGGTATATGCGAAGAACCCGCACTGGGAAGGAAATCGCTCCTTACGATCCCGAACCAGAAAAGACATACAAGCGACGCTTAAGAGAAGTGAAGATGGCCGAACAAGACAACCGCGATCTTGAGGCCGAGTTGAAAGAGGCGTTAGAGCTGCTACGCCTCAGCAGGGAATAACTAAGGCGAGAGAAGGAAGAAACTCGCACCAAGACTGAAGCAATCGAAGCAGAGATGGCCGTCATACAAGACCAGATTCTACTTCGACCGAGGGAAGACCCAGTTCCCGATGCTGGACCGAGGCAGGTCCCAGTTGCTGATCCTCGACCGAGGCAGGTCCCAGTACCTGACGCCCCGGCCGAGGTACTTCCACCTCGGATGCCAATCCGAGATGTTCTTCTTGCAGGAATCCCACGAACCCTAGGTCAAAGGATGGACCCTAATCAACAACTGAGGCGTCCAGGAGTTAATCAAGGAGATCCAGCGGACCATGACTACGAACTTCGACCGCAAGTTCTATCCATGATTCGCCAATGCCAATTCGGAGGGATGGAGAAGGAATCACCACATCAACATCTTCAAAACTATGAGATCTTGATGGAAACCTTGAAACCTTCAAGGATTGAAAATAACAACTACAAGCTAAGACCTTTTTACTTTTCTTTAAAAGATAGAGCTCTTACTTGGTATCAATCTCTTCCTCCAGGAAAAATCAGCACATGGGAGAAGATGACTACGGAATTCTTGACGAAATTCTTTCCCCCCTCGAAGACCGCTGAAATGAGAGGGAAGATCAACGCTTTCATTATGAAGGACAAGGAGAGCTTGTCCAAGTCATGGGAGCGGTTCAAGGACATTCTTTTGGATTGCCCACATCATGGCATTCTAAAGTTAGAGTTATTGGAAATATACTTCAAAGGACTGGACAGAAGCACCCAGTTCAACCTCCAACTACTCTCCGCCGGTACCTTCATGGACATGACGATTGACGAGGCTTGGGACTTCATCGAGAAGCAAGCCTTGCACATGGAGAAATACACCCACCAAGGAGCTGAAGGTGGAGTTAAAAGAGTTCATTTTCAAGAAACTCAGCCCAACAACAATCAACTCACGTCTTTGAAGAATGACGTGAAGCAATTGAAGGAACTCTTGGTCGCTCAAACCAAGAAGGAAGAGCAAGGGAAAAGGAACAACAACAACGGATACCGTAATAACAACAACGGTTCCCGGAACAACAATTACAACAACAACAACAATAGAGGGTCCAATAGCAATAATTGGAGGGCGAACAACCAAAATAACGGTAACAATCATTCAAACTCCAACTCTAACGATTCCTCTAACCCTTTCCTCTTTTCCCCTTCTTCTTCCTCTTCTACTCCATTAAAAAGCCAGGGGCAAGCATCAAGTTCGTCTCAGCCGGAAAAGAAAGACGCAGTTCTGGAGGCTATCTTGATCAAGCTCAACGCTATGGAGACTTCTATGACTTCATTTTCGAAAGCCCAAAAAGCCTTTGAACAACAACTTGCAAGTAGGGCAAATGAAGTGCCAAGAGATCCAGAGAAGCTTCCAGCAAGGACGGAGAGCAACCCTAAGGGCCGGGTCATGGCCATAACTACGAGGAGTGGACTGAAAACCGCAGATCCAGTGCCTCGGTCGGTGCCAGTACCGACAAAGACCACCTCGGTCCAGATACAGTCGAAGAACACTTCGGCCGAGATACCAACCGAGGTGGAGCCACAGAGAGCGGAGGGGAAAACTGAAGTTTATGTTCCACCTCCTGCACACAAACCACCACTTCCATTCCCCCAGTCAAGGGCCAGAGCACATCTAGACAAGCACTTTGGTAAGTTCCTTGACTTGATGAATAAGCTGCATATTAACATTCCTTTCCTTGATGTTATTCTAGGAATGCCCGCCTATGGGAAGTTCTTGAAGGAGATCCTATCAAGGAAAAGGAAGCTGGAAGACTTTGATGAAGTTAGGATGACATCTAAATCCTCGGAGCTCATACAAATCATGAAGGAGAAGATGCCGCCTAAGTTGAGAGATCCCGGCTCATTTTGCATTCCCATTCAAGTTGGGGATGTCACTTGTGAAGCCCTTTGTGATCTAGGAGCCAGCGTGAGCATCATCCCGCTGGAACTATGTGTGAAGATCGGACTTGGAGAGCCCAAGCCGGTCAAGATTCGACTTTACATGGCGGATCGCTCCATCACCCATCCCGTGGGCATCCTGGAGGACGTTCCGGTCAAGTTAGGTAACTTCTATCTACCTATAGATTTTGTTGTACTTGACATTCCCGCAGATTATCCTGTTCCTATCATTCTCGGGAGGCCATTTCTAGCAACTTCGGGTTGCAACGTGGATTGCAAGAACGCCAAGTTGAAATTCAACATTGGTGGCGATGAGGTGGAGTTCGCATTGCTTGCAGCCATGAAAGGGGAGCAGCTAACTGATGATATCTTCAACATCTACGATGAAGAAGAGTCAAGAGAATTGGTGAGCTCTATCCTTATTAACGATCCACTCGAAAGAGTTATTAGCTTCAGTTTAATGGAGGAAGGTATAGATGCTTCTTGTGATGCAGATATACGGAGCTTAAAGGCACTGGAAGAGGATCCAGGAGCTAAAACTGAGAAGCTAACCCAGGAGACGAAGATCTCCAGTTTCGGTTCCAGTTCCAGCACCTCGACCGAGGCACTTCCTGGACTGAGCGAGGCGACTGAAGAACATCTCGGTCAACGCCTCTGCGCCTCGACCGAGGTCGATGGCGAGATGATGTCAATTGAGACTACTGAGAATAATAAACTTCTTACTCCCTTCTCTGGCATTCATCCTCAGTTGGTGGAACATTCTATCCACCAACTTTCTGATAATAACGGACCTTGGTATGCTTATATTGTGAATTATCTTGTTTGCCAGGAAGTTCCACCCGGATTAACGTACTCTCAAAAGAAAAGATTTTTCAAGGAGGTACGCCACTATTACTGGGACGAGCCGCTGCTATTCAAGCGCGGACCGGATGGGATGCTTCGAAGATGCATTCCGGAAGATGAAGTTAATAGCGTTATACGGCATTGCCATTCACTTCCTTGTGGAGGACATGCTAGCACCGATAAAACATGCGCTAAGGTATTGCGTTCCGGTTTCTTTTGGCCTACGTTATTTAAGGATGTACAATCCTTTGTTGTCTCTTGTGATGCATGCCAAAGAACAGGAAATTTATCAAGGAGAAACGAGATGCCACTTAACAACATCCAAGAGGTGGAAATCTTTGATGTATGGGGGATTGACTTCATGGAACCTTTCCCATCCTCCGGAGGAAACCTCTATATTCTTCTTGCGGTTGATTACGTCTCTAGATGGGTTGAAGCCATTGCTTCTCCCACTAATGACGCCAAGGTGGTTGTGAAGTTCTTAAATAGAACCATCTTTCCACAGTTTGGAACTCCACGTATCATCATCAGCGATGGAGGAACGCATTTCATCAACCGGAAGTTCAAGACACTTCTATCGAAGTATGGGGTAACCCACAAGGTATCAACCCCTTATCACCCTCAAACTAGTGGACAGGTCGAGATCTCGAATTGAGAAATCAAAGCAATTTTGGAGAAGACCGTCTCTAGGACGAGGAAGGATTGGTCCATGAAATTGAACGATGCTCTTTGGGCGTACAGGACCGCATATAAGACTCTCAAAGGTACCACCCCTTATAATTTGGTATATGGGAAGTCTTGCCATTTGCCCGTTGAATTGGAACACAAAGCATATTGGGCGATCAAATGGTTAAATTTCGACATTAAGGAGGCCGGCGAGAAGCGACTATTGGAACTCAACGAGCTGGAGGAGCTGCGTTTGAACGCTTATGAGAATCCCAAAATCTATAAGGAAAGGACGAAGAAATGGCATGACAAGCGTATCGTCCCAAAGGAGCTTAACGAAGGAGACCTAGTTCTACTCTTCAACTCCCGCCTCCGCCTTTTTCCAGGTAAGTTAAAATCAAGATGGACCGGACCTTATGTTGTGAAACATGTTTTTCCTCATGGTGCAGTTGAAATATGGGGCGAGACTAGCTGAAGCTTCAAGGTCAACGGTCATAGACTTAAGAAGTACCAACCGGAAACTCCGGTTGAGGAGGTTGCACCAATATACCTCATTTGAGAGACGCATTTTGGTCCAGCTAGCGACCTTAAACCAAGCGCTTCTTGGGAGGCAACCCAAGGTATTGCTTTCTTTTCCCGTTTTCTAGTCTAGCTTAGATAGTTTTTGCTTTTACTTTGCTTTGTTTTGTTTTGGCGTTTTAGACAGATAACAGGAGACATCTAAGGAAGGAGCATAACTGGAAGGACAGAAGTTCGAGAATTTGAGAAGACGGAGTTTGACTGAGGCATCTCGGTTGCTATCAGAGCACCTCGACCGAGATGATTCTTGAGCAACCGAGGCGACTAGGGCTTTCTGAAGAACCATCTCAGTCCGTACCACCTCGGTCCAGTCGAGACCATCTCGACCGAGGTGACAGCAGTCCAGAAAAGGGTATAAAAGGCGGAAGATTTCTCTCTCCTCACTTTACTCTTTCTCCTCGACCGCGACGACAGTTCACATCGCTCCCTTCGATTCTTGCTCGTTTTCGACGATTTCTGTCTCCAAACTACGATTGAAGGATAGAGGATCGTGTTGCAAGTACAGATCTGTAGAAAATCGAACCGATTCGGCCGAAACGAGGTAAAACGAACCGAAACCCTAACCTCTCCGTTTCGCTTCGATTTGGGCTTTGGTTGCCCCTGCATTTGTTGAGGAAAGGCTTAAGTACCCCATAGGAAGCAGTTGTAGTGATTTTTGGGGGAAAAGAACTGAATTTTTTGAAGAAATTAGATCCAGCTCACCGCCTCGGTCCAGTCGAGCTGTGCCTCGGCCGAGGTGATTCTTGAGTGACGTCAGTTGACCGAGGTGACCTGACAGTTTGATTGTCTGAAAATGAGTTCTGACCGCCGCCTTACCCTCAGGGATAGATCCTCACCTTCCCCTTCTTCCTCTTCTTCCCGACCTTACCGCCCGGTGATCCATGAGCGACACCGGGTGGATTATGAGCGTATTTCTGGCCGTCCAGTGATTGCACCACGTTTCCTGGACGTGTCTGATTTTGATTGCCTCCAGGTAGACGGAGACCTTAGGAGGATGATTTCTACAGTTAGGCTGGATCAGTTTACTGAGATCCGAGCCCCAGCCTACTTGGAGCCGACCCTAGAGTTCGTTAGCTCCTTCACCTACCTTCCCACAGAGCGTTCTGTGAAGTACCGGTTGATGAACCGGAACTTCATAGTTCCACTTGAGTACTGGAGAGATATCTTTGGCTTTCCTGAGCCCACCGCCGTTGACTTCCCTTCCCGATCTGTAGCTAGGGAGTTTTGGGGACAGATTGCCCACATTACTGAGCACGCAGACAGATGGCGCCCTGGAGATTCCAAGGAGAAGGTCATCTTCCACTTAGCCTTTAGGTTAGCCCACCGGATCTTCAGTGAGATGCTTCTGGCGCGTACTGAGACGCCCCAGAAGATCCGACAGGGAGAGCTTTTTAGTTTATACTGCATGGTTACTAGGGGTATCCCGGACTTTGGCTTGATGCTGGCAGAGGATCTGCACAGGATCAAGGCCAAGGCGAAGGGAGACATCTGCTGCGGAGGGCTTGTCACCCATATAGCTAGCTATCAGGACATGGATCTCAGTGCTTGTA